>OX244270.1:5207737-6478250 GCA_945867215.1 Epinotia demarniana
TGGGATGTAACCTTTTAATTAACATATATGGTATGTTATCCAACCCTGGTGTTGTGTCTTTTCTAGTTTTGAGTGCTATATACAATTCATTCAAAGTAAATGGCTTATTGAGAAAAGAGTTTGTTTGATTCTCTGCAGAGCAATTTAATATGTCACTAAGGTTATTTGGATCAAACTGAGTTGACTCTGATATTTTGTCTAAGTAACTTGGTACCCATTCTTCATTTAAATGCCTGTTGTGAGAGGAACCTAATCTTTTAAATCGTTTAATGTAGCCCCATATCCTAGCAATAGGTGTCATTCTATTAAAACTACTGCACAAGTCATGCCATGAATGAACACTTTCTTCTTTTAGTATTCTTTTCTTTTGGGCATCTATCTTTTTGTAGTTTATGAAATTGGTAATACTTGGTGATGTTTTATACTTTATTAAAGCTTCTTTCGATTTTTGTACGGCATTATCACATGTTGGATTCCACCAAGGAGCAGGTTTTCTCATGACTTTCGGAGTTTGTTTTGACTTTAGCTTTGGAATTGCTTCTGATCGAATGTTATACAAAATGTTTACAAAGTTATTGTACAAATTAAGAGGTTCAGTATTATTAATATCTAATTGAGAAAAACAGGTTTCTGACAGATTATAATATTTAGTCCAATCTGCTTTACTATAAATATATTTTTCTTCTACAGGTCGGATCTCATATATGGAAGGCTTCACATTTACGACCACTTGAGTTGGATAATGATAACTGCCCATTGGATCGTCATGAACGCTCCATTCACAAAAAGGAGCCAATGAGGGACTGACCAGAGCTAAATCAATTGCAGACGGATTTCTATTTGGATATGACACAGTTGTTGCACTACCATCATTTAAAACACACATGTCAAATTCATCAATGAGTTTGTACAAGCTGTTGCCTCTATTATTATTTGAATGACATCCAAACAATATATGATGTGCATTAAAATCTCCCATGATAATACATGGCTTAGGGGTTTCCAGTAATACCTTTTTCATTTTGGAGGTGTCAAACCTGTTACAATTAGGAGGACAATATACACAGAGTATACTTAAAATTCCTCTTGATGTCTCTATTGATATACAGATATTTTGAATGGATTCATAAAAAGTTGTGTTTGTTATGCTGTACTGTAAGTTTTGTCTAATTAATATTGCAACTCCATTATGTGTATTCACTGATTTTTTATGTATAAAGTTATATGGTGTAAAATTAGGAATTATACTTGTGCTTTTGAGCCAAGTCTCATTCAATAAACATATATCAATATCTTGTTCTGAAAGAAATGTTTTTAATAAGGTTTTCTTGCTCTGTAAACTCTGTATGTTAAACTGTGCTATTTTTAAAAATGTATCCATGAATTAGTTGAATAAATTTGCTAACAATATTTCTTTAATTCTTTTAAATGTGATCGGGGTATTATCTTTGTCATTTCCAAGACAGACCATTGACTTAACAATTGCATTCATTATTATTTCATTATTAACAAGTTGTTCCATGTTGAAGGTTTGCGGGCTAGTAGGTTTACTAGGCATAGCTGGAAAGGTAGTAGGATTGGCAATAGGTGGTAGTGATGGAGGACTCACCACAGTGGCATATGACTGGTTCGAATTAGCGTATTTCTTTTTCTTCTCTTCAATTTTCTGTTTCTTTATGGGACATTCCCTGGATATAGCGAGGTGGTTCCCGCTGCAGTTTATACATACGATTTCATCGACGTCACATTCCTTGTATGAGTGTTGTCCAGCACAGGATGAACACATTTGTTCACCTCTGCAAACCCGGGCTGAATGATTAAACTTCAAACATTTATAGCATTGGAGAAGGGGTGGTATGTATGCATGTACCTTGTACCTAAACATATTCAGATATGCATGTTGAGGTAATAATGTAGTTGCAAAAGTTATTGCTATTGTCCCCAAAGGGACCAGTTTCCCCTCAACTTTTCGCATGAACCTTTTAATCGATATGATTTCTGCGTCACATGCAATATTTTTATATATTTCCTCATTTTTTAATTCTTTCGGTACATATCGAAGTACACCTGTGGTCTCAGTCAGTGTTGCAGGCACAAACGCTTTGAGTTTATTTCTGCCCAGGAAAAGGTCCATTTTCAGAAAATTATTCGCTGGCGCGGGCTTCCTAAATGTTATTCCGATTTTGTAGGCATTCACTCTGTGGACACCTACAATACCCTTTACTTGCTCCGTAAACAGTTTTGTTAGAGTAATAGGGTTTCTATTACCTAGCTTGTCATTGTCTTGAGATTCTACGTACACAACGCACTCGGCACTGTGATTTTCAGGGAATTGTCTTTTATAATTCGGTTTAGTGAACATTTTCTAGTCTTCAGCACTCTTGTCGAGTTTTCGCTTTTTTGGTTCTTTGTCACCGGGGGCCTCGCCCCCGGCGCTCGTATCATTCATTTTTGTACACTATATTCACTTTGTATTAACACTATATTTACAAGAAAAACAATCAAACATATACAAGAATAATTAATTTGCTAAATCGAGAAAATTTTAAATGTCCGCTTAGTTTAACTTTCCGCCAAAAAGTCCTGCAACTACAATTTCATTCAGTGTGGCCAGTTAACATTAGGAAAGCGAAAATTGCCGCATTCAAACGGTCCTGCGAAGCGGACTGCAAGATTGTTACTAACCGATTCGATAGGGCAAGACTGCACTTCTAAAATGGGACGGCCGCGACATACTCTCGATTTTCTCGCACTATACCTCTTGTTCTATGTGTTCTAATAAGAGAGAGACGGATCGTGCGAGAAAAATTGAGAGAGCTCGCGCGCCGTCACGTAATAGCCGTGCAGCAAACAAAAATCGAGAGTATGTCACGGCCGCCTCATGATCGACGTGCTGTCTCGCCCTATCTCATCGGTTAGTAACAATCTTGCAGTCCGCTTCGCAGGACCGTTTGAATGCGGCAATTTTCGCTTTCCTACTGTTAACTGGCCACACTGAATGAAATTGTAATTGCAAAACAGCGTTTAAAAAAAATACAAAATTACAGTGTAAAATATTACTACAATATTCTTTAGTATATATTCTTTAATTTTCGTTTCAATTTATTGGAATGCAATTTGTGAGAAAAAAAAACTTGGCTGATCATGCAAACTCCATGGTCCAAATTGTTATTTTCATGCAATTAGTCCGTACAACTCGTTTGACGGTTGGAACATGCATCCACACTATAGCAATTAGTCAGATTCTGATGAATTGGGGCTGACAAATCACTTAATGTGGATTGCCCATTAGTCAGGCGACCACAGACACTCAGACAGACTAATAGAGCCCAATGTACGGCCCCGGCCCGATAATCTGCGTGCGAACCATTTCGCACAGATAAAAAAATATATGTTAAAGGGGTAAGGCAAACCCACGTAATGAAGTCTTTCGCTAACTAACGTAAATGTCATCATATATCACCAAATTCATACACATGCGACTTAAAAATTTAAATTTATATCACTTAAGGTGTGCCTAAACATTCTTTTCTCTATGTTACACTTTTATTACAATAAGTTGATAAAAAATACATTGATACTACTAGTGTAGGTAAATACAATACTAAAACTAATATTAAATGAAAATAAGTATATCTAAACCCTAAACTTAGAAAAAATATATTAATATAGGTAACTAATTAAAGACCTGGGCCTCTTGGCAGGGTGCCCAGGCAGCATTCCCGCGCTAAAGTGTTATGGGGCATATACACTCAGCGTTGCCAACCGTACGGTAATAACCGTATTCATACAGTTATTTTATGCCTTGTACGGTAGTCAATTACCTCACGACAAATGTACGGTAATTCAAAACAAAATTAATAGAACCTCCAAAAAATACGGCAATATAAACACTGTTTTTGCCTTTTCATTTGGTAGGTAAAATTGTACTCTTTTTCATGAGTGAATTTAGTGGTTTTCTGAGAGCTGTCTAGTGGGAAACGATTTTTTTTTCATACAAATTAACTGAATCTATGGTTTTTTTATAATCGTTTTTGGTGGATTTGTTAAAACAAACAGACTGCCCGCAGGGCAGTGTATAACCAGCTTAGAAGGTCACGCAAAACTACAAAAACCTTGGCATACTTTAGTTGTTAGAAACCATCTTTAATCTCTAAAATAACGGCGCATTTACCTAAAAACTGCAGAGATATTAGTTTTTTGTTAAGAAAATTCGTACGGTAAATTATACGGTAATTTTAGGGTAAATAAGATTTAATTCTGGCAACACAGGTTGGCAAATCTGTATACATTAAATGATTTACTGTCAGCCCCAATTCATCAGAATCTGACTAATTGCTATCGTCTGGATGCATGTTCCAAACCGTCAAACGAGTTGTCCTGACTAATTGCATGAAAATCACTATTTGGACCATGGAATTGGCATGATCTGCTTGGTGTTTTTGTTTTCACAAATTTCATTCAAATAAATTTAAACGAAAATAAAAAATATGTACTAAATAATATTGTATAAATATTTTACACTGTAACCTTGTAATAATTTTTAAACCGGTGTTTTGCAACTACAATTTCATTCAGTGTGGCCAGTTAACAGTAAGAAAGCGAAAATTGCCGCATTCAAACGGTCCTGCGAAGCGGACTGCAAGATTGTGACTAATGGGCAATCCACATTAAGTGATTTGTCAGCCCCAATTCATCAGAATCTGACTAATTGCTATAGTGTGGATGCATGTTCCAACCGTCAAACGAGTTGTACGGACTAATTGCATGAAAATAACAATTTGGACCATGGAGTTTGCATGATCAGCCAAGTTTTTTTTTCTCACAAATTGCATTCCAATAAATTGAAACGAAAATTAAAGAATATATACTAAAGAATATTGTAGTAATATTTTACACTGTAATTTTGTATTTTTTTTAAACGCTGTTTTGCAATTACAATTTCATTCAGTGTGGCCAGTTAACAGTAGGAAAGCGAAAATTGCCGCATTCAAACGTTCCTGCGAAGCGGACTGCAAGATTGTTACTAACCGGTGAGATAGGGCGAGACAGCACGTCTATCATGGTGGTTACACACTGAGCAAACGAACGACCAACAAACGCGAAAAATTTATGTGACAGGTATTTGTTAGAGAGAGATAGAGTAGTAGCCGTTCGTTGGCTTGTTGTGTCCACAGCATCATGTGACGGCCGTGACAAACTCTCGATTTTTGTGTGCTGCACGGCTATTACGCGACGGCGCGCGAGCTGTCACGATTTTTCTCGCACTATCCGTCTCTCTATTATTAGAACACTTAGAACAAGAGGTATAGTGCGAGAAAAATCGAGAGTATGTCGCGGCCGACCCATGTTAGACGTGCCGTCTTGCCCTATCTCATCGGTTAGTAACAATCTTGCAGTCCGCTTCGCAGGACCGTTTGAATGCGGCAATTTCGCTTTTTTACTGTTACTTGCCACATTGAATGAAATCGTAGTTGCAGTTGTTACGTCTGTACGCTACACCCAATTATGACTTCGACATGTCGTACTGACAAATTGGGGTGAAATCACATGATGTGGATTCCCCATTACAACCGACTGAGAGAAGATCTTCTTAGTACCTAGTCTGTGGTTAGAAGTGGCAACTTGGCAAGTATTGAGAAAAAAAAACCTTTGATGGCTTTAATAATTTTAAAATTGCTTTCTATAAGGCCATCATATAATAAACAAAGATTGATAGCTTTAGAGAGTTCTTTTTAAATTATCTACAAGAGTCGTGCTGAACAATCGCAATATACTGTTCTCCATACCTTCGTAATTCCTCTTGAGTTCCGTTCCGTTGGTGGATTCAGATGCCTCGGCTGCACAAAGACAATAAGGAGAAACATATATCATTACAAGTGGTGTTACTAGCGGATCCAGGAGGGTCTGAAAGCCAAAATCATCGGAGTACTACCACTAATCTAACCTCAACGGGTTTAAGTTTTCCCAAACTGAAATCCAGAAGCCACTGGGTTGTATGATGGAAATCCATTGAAGAAAGAGTTTTTGGTCTTCCTTAGGAACAGAATGTTATATAGACTTGTCTTGTCCAGTGTTGATATGTGATGTTTTCATAGTCAGTTGGTGATTTTATGATTCATACCATCTTCAGCTTGTCTAATGATGTTTTTAAATGGAATTAAAATTCTTATGTCTATTCCACCTTCCGAACAGAGGTAACAGGAGTTCTGCCACCTGTTGTCAATTATCATGATTACAATATTCTAACAAAAAAAAGTTATAAAAGCCATGGTTCATGTGTTTGGTGAAGGTCGGGCTAAAGAAGTATTGAAAGAGCAAGAAATTAAAATCGGAATGTGGATTATATTCTGCGCACATAGCATGTTTGCCACATCACTTTTCGTTGTAGATAAGACGTCCATCACTCTCACACTCGCATATTGGTCCGAACGTGATGCCAGATGAAGTCATTGTGAGGCCCTAAAAATTACTCGCCCCATCCTCCCTCGGGTTATCTAGATTCAAATGGGTCATTGAGTGAGAGTCATTCTGTCTAATGTAATTGCATTGATGAGTTAAACACCAATTTGCCAAAGTTTGATGTCGCATGTTAACTTTCTGTCATTGGTTTCTTTCATTCGCAATTTATGACGTAAATTTGCTTAATTATTTAAATGACTTCAGGCTTTTGGAATTATTTTTTTATATTCATATAATTCAGTTTCCTCAGTGGACTTAATATATGAGGTAAAGCATTATCTAGGTCTTCTGCAACATTGTTCTTCTTGCATTTTTCAACATTTTTAATTTGGAAAAGGCATTAATTGTCTCTCACAAGATGGTTGGTCTCCTTTCACATATAGTGTGGTGTCATTGGCTGCCCTTTCAATAGGCTAGTTGAATTGCTTTTCCAGTGATAGGTGTCATATCTGTTAGAAATAAAATATAAAATAACTTCTGGTAAAGTGTAGTAGTAAGTGTATGTAGTCAATCAATCAATAAGCCTTTATTTTGCTAAGAGATGGTTTTCTATTGTAGCTTGTTTTCTTTGTTACAGTAGCATGTTCAGAGAGTATCTCTTAGTGATAAGTGCCTGTCGGCATAGGGCTCCTCCATCTCTTTCCATTGGTTTCTGTCCAAGTTCACCCTGGTCCAGCGTGGTCCTAGTGTTCTCTTTATGTTGTCATCCCATCTTATATTTTGTTGGCCTCTTATGCCCTTGCAATCAATGTATTAATAAGTAGTATAGTTGTTGTCATTGGTAAAATTCATATTTTACCACAGTAATGGATTGTTTACTTTGTGTCTGAGACTTAGCTGCCCAGATGCGGGTCCCAGCAAATGTTTTGGTACTTTACTGATTGGTCAATCCGGGACTGCTTCTACAGTCGTCATCAGATATATCAGAGCGGCCAAAGTGCTCACAAATATTTGTGTATTGAGACATGTTCAGATCTTTGTGAGCACTTTGGCCGCTCAGATACATCTGATGGCGACTGTATAATCGGAGATAGTCAGATAAATTTATGAACTATGAAAGTGGAAAAAATCTTCATTATATATAATCTTAAAAATAAAGAAAAGATGCCCATAAATTCCAGCCTTATTAAAGAATAATTCGTTTAAGAGGATAATCTTGCACAAATGATGCTTTGGTTTGCCATCGTCTACAAACGTCTCTGGCCATACCTGTGGGTCCCAGCGTGGGTCCAATAATACTTTCATAATTGACATCATAATTAATAATGTATTCGGTTGCCTCATGGTTAATGGGTAGACTACTTGCTGTTCAGTCTAAGAAAAGGACAGGAATCGTGATGAATTTAATATACAATGTACGCGATGAAATCCAAACAGATCGGTTTAATTAATGAGAAATTAAATGATAAATTGTTTATTTCCGTTAAACAAAATAGGTACTTAAATAAATACACATGTATGTTGGGATTTTAAAAAATGTATCAGATTACACAATAAGCGCATTTCAACTAAACTTTTATAGTTATCTCATAATTACAATTTAAAAAAAATAATTTTTATTGTTGTTTTTGTCGTTGGTTGGTTTCGTTATGCGTTAGTAGGATGTCACTTCCTTTGTTCATTTGTAGCTTACTACTATGTACTTGTCATATTCGATATATAGAATAGCATATATGCTATTTGCCCCCGTCTTATTTCTTCCTTCTATTTAATTTTGATTGCCATCCTCCAAGACGTAATTAGGGTACCTACCTAGTCATCAATGGCATATACATGTTGTCCAAAACACAACGTCAAGGCGAAAAATGGTGGTGAAAGGCCAAGTCTTAAAAGGTATACAAAAAAACATATTATCCAGCACCACAAAAAATTAAAGGCTTAAACAAATGTGGAAAAATGGACAATCTGTGATAATATTTTAAGTACTACAGCTACAATTCTTGAATTTTCTACGTTGATAACCAAAATAAAACCCAATTCATTTAAACTGACTATACTGTACAAAAATTACAAAGTTAATAAAAAAAATATTCAGTCACCAAAAGGTTAGAATAGCACCTCTTAAAAAAAATACCTGTGTTAAGAGGCACCGCAGCAAGTATCTTCAAAAATGCCGTAATTGGGATTCCTTAGGGTTATTCAGGATTCTAAATTTTTTCCACAAAATTATTTCGACAAAAATCACATAAATATTATAGTATTGTACAATCATCTTAAACATATTTCAACATTTGGTTCTTCGCATTAATTTCTTGACCAATAATAACTAAACAATTTGAACTTCTACATAATTAACATTTGTGCCCGCAGTGGGCAAAAATAATACTTTAACTAACATACATATTAATCAAAACAGAGATCACAAAAATACGACCCACGACCACTGTAGGACGTAAATGATTCATGTGCCCATTACTGAAACAGAACTTTGCATCCAGTCTTCATTGGGCGGGTACACATATTTATCCTGGCATACTAGACAAAAATAATCTTTTTCTCCAGTTTTTTTTAGAAGTGCTTGTTCCTTTTGCTCTTTCTAGAGGCTGAGACTTTCGTTTTTATTTTAATTATTGTTTTCGGTGTTCTTTACACTAACTAGTAAATGCCACATACGTATTTATATTGAAGGAATTTGGGATCGGATGGCGGTGTGATTTTCTTAACTTGTTTCTGCAACATATTGCGTCGTTGAGTTTCGCCAGTATGTAGCTTCACCGGACTTTCAAGTCGACATTAACTAGGTTTGAAGGGGGAGAGGCAAACAATGATACCATTTTGTTATTTTATCTGTGATGACACTTAAAAAAATACATTTAGAGCTTATCATGGTGTTCAGAACGAAAGTAATGTTGCTATATCCGAGATTAAGGGGAAACAATGGAGTACAGAAACGAACGCTAACCCCGGAAATACTTATGAACCTACCAACGTTTTGATCAACTGTACACAATAATGACCATAGCATTGAGAGTTCACCACTGTCAAATTTTAAGTGAATCAAATACTTCTTTTATTTTGGACTCGACTAAACAGTATTTCTAGCTTACCTAATATAACTGTGATTCAAACTATAGTTCAGTTAGTGACAAATTTACTTACATCGGAACCCATTGAAATACAAATGAAAACTTACAAAAACTGTTGGGAGTTTCGGAAGACACAAAGTCAGTGCATGGTAGCGTTGAAATGACATTGAAAAATAGGTGATCCTGTATGATTCCATTGCGGGAAAGTTTCAAATGTTTTCTGGAAGTACCTAATGCATTAAACGCTATATTAGATTATGATCTTGTGATGATATTTTATATGAAAAAAGCGTTGGTCAACTTTGAGAAACTTGGTACATCTTCTTGTGCCTAACTCCTTCCCATTTACTTTGGGTCGGCCCTTCTAATCATGCGTCTCCAGGCCGGTCGGTCCCGGGTCGTCTTTTCCTTTTTGTACTTTGCATGATTAGAAGATGTATTTTGGCTTTTTGTTTTTACGTCCGGTTGCCACCTGACGCCAAGGTTGTGGCCCTTCTTCCAGGGCTTGAGTGCCGCCGTTGATCCTATCGTGGGCTCATCCGCCGCCATCTGTTCTACATGCTCCAACCCAACATCCAGCACTGACTGACCTCTGCCCCAAATACGTCAGGGAGCGGGTGGACCAATTTTAGAGATGTCTGATTTTTTGGATTTGTCTCCGCTCCGAATAGCAGAATAGGTAACTATCAAAACATGGAGTCTGTTTTCTCAAACATTTTGTATGGCGATAGGAAGTTGTTGTTGCAACTACTACAGATCGACTCATTATTTGTGGTGCTAAACAAATTTTCATTTTTTGGTAGTTGTTTGGGTTAATGTGTGCCGGGGTCAATTTTTGCTGGCATTTACTTTTATTATTTTTATCTATATCGTATGTTGCAACGACATCAGAGAATGAAAATACCTTTTCCCCATCCTTTAGGTCACTGCTTACATTGTTGTTTCTTATATTTTTAAGGGCGTGTGGCACATCAAAACACGAGAATAGTTTTCTTATATTACAATAAAAGAATGGAGAATCAGGTGGTACCCCCGAATCTTTAGAGGCTTTTCTGTTCGTTGAAATTTGATCAGAAACAATTGCTTATGGCAAAAACCCGCTGTCAAATAATTTGTTCATGACTACTTGTATTAACAAAGTTAACTTGTTCGCTGCTACGTTCCCAGCTGACAAAAAGTATGCAATGGGACTTCCATCCGTAAAGCCAGGAAAGTAAAAAAAAAACCTGTAAAGCCCTCTAATCAAAAATACCAAGACATACTTTGCTAATGTAGGTTCTCTGTCACCTTTGCCAAAATCTTGAAAGCCTTCAACTTGGTCATATTTTTTGGAATATTCTAATGACGTCATAATAGACATTTCGTCGAAAGCCAAACGAAAGCCCTTTCTTGGATTGTGACATCCTTGAATCTTTTCTCAGCGTTGACGAATACATCTTTTTGGATTCCAGGTAGACAATTTGTTTGCTCTAACCATTTGCTGATTGTAGATGGTGCTGCCATAACAATCCCCTGTCTCAAATAAATGTATGTTGAGCGCGATTTATAGTAAATTGAAAGATTTTTGCCCATTTTCTTCTTGATGTAGAATTCCTCAATTGCATTGCAGCTATAGTTTTTGCTGCCGCGTTTAAAAATGGAAGAGATCCAAAAATAATGATCTTCTTTTTTTTTGCTGCTTTTTAAACTAAGACGACATATCTTCGACTGCTGTTCCTTGCTTTTTGTTTTAAGTGCTGCTACTAGTTTTTTTCACCGTTTTACCTCCTTCGTTGTCTTGAGAAACGTTTTCAAGGAGCCTACGACGTTTAAGCACACGTTTGGTGTGTACGGGAGCATCTAACATTGATTTTCTGATTTTCTTTTTGTTACCTAGGCAAGTAAATGCCTTTTCTCTGGTATATAGTTTTTGAGGCGTTTTAACTTTTAAAAACTCTGGAGACATCTATAGACCAGGGCGCGGCAAGTAGTTTTGAGAGGGCTCCGAAAATCGATTGAAAAATGTATTGAGGTCCAAAAAAAAACACTGATAATGATTAGGTATAAGTAATATTATTATTTTTCTTTAAAATTAAGTTACCATATTACGTAGGAATAAATTAATGCGAAAATATGCACCGTCGGCGACCAGATGGTCCGGTGGTCAGGTGGTCGTGAGCCAGGTTTTTATAATTTGGTTCACGATTTGGTCGACGAGTTTGGTCTTGAATGATATTTGTTCGTAACAAAATTCGTTTTTGAGAAGGATGACTCGCATAAATACATATGTCGAGCCAAACATAGCGGACAGATTGACAGCTAGTTTCTTGCAATTGCCATACTTTTCAAAAAAATTGTAAAATAGGTACTAGACTTAGTAAAATAGGTGCTAGAATAATTACTAAGGCTCGGAACACACCTACCGTTCCGGTTCCGTTTCTTATAAGAATAGAATGAACCGGAAGGCTAGAATGCATTACACAATGTACCACTCGTTACACACCTACCGCCCCAGGTCGGTTAGAATGCCCGGTAAGCAAGCCCGGTTTCCTTAAGAAAGACCGGCGACCGGCGTGCGTGTGGTGATAACCAGGTTTCTTTTCTGTTCTTATAAGAAAGAAACGGACTGAACCGGCATGGTAGGTGCGTTTCGAGCCTTTTTTTATTGTGGCTACATGTATCGATTATCCAGTGTCATGTCAATTTAGATAAAAAAAAAACTAAACGGACTTAATAATAGAAATAGTTACTACAGTTAAGTTGTCGGGAGGCCGCTGGTCTTGATTCAATACGCCGATGAGGAGGTATTATATTTATTTCAATTAATTAATTACAATTATTTTTATTGAACGCGAATTATAATGTGCGACGATCTACACACCAAGCGATACGGAGCTCAGGTGTAATATCGGAGTACTACTATCTTGAGTGCTAGTGGTGAACTGCCTTCCTCCTGGCGGGGTTGCGCCTTATATCCATCCTGATAGCGTGGGGACGCGTCGGGGGCGCGTGCTTGTGGGTCACGTAAGCCATCGGTGTTTCTGGAACTCGTCTGTCGCTGAGGTCATTTCTAGATAAGGGATGACGCCAGGATTTTTGGGAAACATCCATTAACAGTTGCCAAAAAGTGTTTTGTTTAGATTCTTTGAGCTTGATGTTATCTTGATGACTTTAAAACTTGGGAATGCGGATCGGTCGCTTATCTATGATGAGTGTGTCTGGATTCTTTAGGTTGGCGCTGTTATGACGTGGCGCCCGCAGTTGGGGTGGCATTCCTTAACTCCTCCCCCCTTAAGAGAGAACTAAGGGTATAACTTGTTATGCCCGTGTTCTCATTTCTGTTAGAGCGTTGGGTGCACTTATGATAGATGGCGCACCCAAAGAGGCACAGAAATATGCATATCGAGATGATGGTCCAAATGCTAGGTATCCATAAATGGTGCTGGATGTTAGATTTCATTGTTGTTTCGAGTGGTTTCAGGTAAGGGTGTACGTCTTCTTCTGTAGTTCGTTTCCCTTCTGTCTTCTGTTCCAAGTTCATTTTGATTTGTTGGACTTCTTCCTTGAACATCTCGCTGCTTTTGGTGATGACTTTAGTATATGAGTTGGCCATTTGTAGTTCACAACTGGGGTCTAAGTGTAGTTTATACGGTCCTTGGATAACTTCGTAAAATGTCTCGTCGCATGTGATTGTAACACGTTGAGGTTGTTTTGAATACAGCAGGAAGTTTCCATCATCTATTGTAGTTATTGCTTCTTCTTCTTCAAGTTTTGTCGTAAAACAGGTGTGATTGCTTTTCTTAAGTAGTGTTTGGTGAATGCAGTCGGGTGTTATCTTGGAGTCTTTCCACCAGATGTGTTTGCATATCATTATTTTCTCTCTAGGTTTGCATAGGTTTGCACTCGGGTAGGCATACCATGAGTTTTTAATTAGGATTGTGGGGTGTTGGTTTTCGAGAATGAGTCCATCGGGATTTGGGAATGGGATTAAATTGTATGCGTTACCACCTTTGACTTTTACTTCTGCAATTTTTGCTACAAAGTGAATGACATTTCTTACATTGTAAACTATTATGTGATCTATCTCTACGTTATCTGTCTCCTCAAAAATATCTCTACAAGCTATACCTGGTTTTGCTAAAGTTATACCTAAATCTAGGATATTAATGATATCTTCTATAAGTATGAAGTTAGTTAATATGTCTATACTTTCCTTATTATAAGAGTTCATACTATAAAGGATTTCAATATCTTTCTTTATGCTATTTAATCTAATTTCTATTTTTCCTATCGTTTCGTTTAAGTTCCACATCAGTATTCCTTGATTGCGGTGAAGGGTTTCAAGGTTATTATTAATTTCCTTCAAATCATTTGCATCGGGGTTTCCCGTTATAAATTTAACTACTGATCCAAGGGGATCGATGAGGCCTCGCTTGAATCGTGTATTTTGACCAAGATTCGGGTTCATTAAGCTACTTAATCTGCCGGTTAAATGTAAATAGAGATTATTCATATAACTGTCATCAGTTTTGGTTCTAGACGACATAATTTTGTTAAGAGAATCTAAAATTTCCGTTAGGTTACAACGTTTTGTTACATATTTATATCCTTCAATCTCTGCTATTGGGCCTATCTTTTCAAAATATATTCCGTTCGGATTTTCCAGCTTCTTTAGGTGGTAGGTTTGACTATCCTTGACCTGTAGGTACCTGTAACAGCAACAGGCCTCAATTTATTTGCTGCACGTCTTTTTCCTCTATTGTCTAAGTATATTTTGGGGGCTTTTACATCGCGAATATACGTTTTACGGCGCGTACAAAATACGTTTGCTTGTTTTTTTGTAGTTGGGAGTTTTTCTTGAGTTTCTAGTATTGGCGGTGGTAATTCGGTGTTTTTATTATACTCATCTGAACGTTTTATTTGTGCTTCTCGTTTAGTTTTATATATATGTTCGTAAACGATTTGTAAGTGTTCTCTATGTTTCTGTAGTAAAGAGTTGAGTAGCTGGGAGTCATGCAGAAAGTTGAAAAGAGGTTCTGTTTCTATATGCCCGAATAGTATTTCATGTGGTGTTAATTTGGTATCTGATTGGATCGAACTATTGTAAGCTATTATGGCAAGTTTCATTTTATCTTCGTGCGGTAGTTTATTTTTATATTGTTCACTCAGTAGCCTACAATGTTCTCTCAAGGTTGAATGAAAGCGTTCTACAATTCCGTGAGATGCTGGGTTGTACGGTGTGGTAAAATTGATTTTGATATGGTATAAGTTAACTAGTTCCTTTAATAACGCGAATTCTTTTCCTGCATCAGTTGTGATTTCTGCTGGGACACCATATTGTGCAAAATATGACAAAATTTTCGACATAACTGTTGAACTATTTTTGTCTTTTAATCTTTTAATTACTGCAAATCGGGAGAATCCGTCTACTATGGATAAGTAAAGTTTGCCTTCGATATCTACAACGTCACAAAAAATATGATTAAGTGGCTTTAAAGCTATGGGTGGCAATAACATCGGTGGGCGCGATGGATGTCTTTCGTATTTGCCTGCTTTACAAATTGTGCAATTATTTATGTACTCACGAATATCAGTCATTATGTTTTTCCACCAATATTTTCTACTAATGTGCATTACCGTTTCAGTTATACCCCTATGATTCGTTTTGCCTTCATGATAGTTTTTTATGATTGTTATTTTCTTTTCGCGGTCTGTTACAGTCTCCACGATTTCTTTACAACGTGTAATGCTTATTTTCGTATTATGTTCTTTAGTTAAGATTTTGACCATCTCTTCGTACAATTCTTCTACGTAAAAGAATCCGTAGTAACAAATACCGGGTTTCATGTATTCGCGCACGAATTTGCGAAGTGCTTCTGTTGGCCTTTTTGATGTATACAAGCTAACTTCCATAATCTCGTTTCCATCTTCTTGTCTTATCTCTACGCTATCTAACTTATTATGTAACTTAAAATAAATTTGATGCTTTTTCTTGTTGATAACATCCTCTACTATTGGAATGCCCGGGTGAATATTATCGTCTTGAGAGTGCTGAGTTTGCGTTTCCTCTCGACTGTTATTGTTACTATGTTCACCTGTCGTGCTACCATCTTGTGCTAAAATTGATACGTTATCATTAAAATTAATTTTTACACGCGATAAGGCATCAGCATTTGCATTAATAGAACCTTGCTTATATTTAATTTCAAAGTCGTATTCAGCTAGCCTTAATCTCCATCTAGTTAGTCTAGAATTAGGATCTTTTAATGTCATTAACCAAGTTAGAGGTTTATGATCAGTATATATAGAAAACTTACGGCCATATAAATAAGGTCTAAAGTATTTACAAGCCCAAACTATTGCAAGGAGTTCTTTTTCCGTTGTAGAGTACTTGGTTTCTGTGTCAGATAAAGTTCGAGATGCATATGCGATTGGTTTCTCGACGTTATCTTCTTTTTGTGATAGAACCGCACCTAGGGCAAAGTCGCTAGCATCTGTCGTTAAGATAAACGGCTGTTCGAAGTCGGGGTATTTCAAGATCGGTTCATTCGTTAATATTTCTTTCAGTTTTTGAACGGCATTCAAGTATTCTTTGTCGATGACTATTTTGGCTCTTTTTTTCAGACACTTTGTTAATGGTTTAGTAATTTTCGCATAATTATCAATGAAACGCCTGTAATATCCCGTGAGACCTAAAAACGAACGAATTTCCTTCTCCGTTTTTGGTACCGGATAGTTTATTATGTCTTGTACTTTACGTTGGTTGGGTGTTAGTCCGTTAGGTGTCAATTCATGACCTAAGTATTCTACGTGCTTTTTTAGGAATTCGGATTTATCGGGTTGAATTTTTAAGTTATGCTGTCGCAATCGTTCAAGCACTTTCTTCAGTTTTTGTATGTGTTCTTCTAATGAAGTTGAATAAATGACAATATCGTCTAGATATACGAGACATGTATTATATAAGAGGTCACGTAATATTAAGTCCATTAGTCGTTGGAATGTAGCCGGGGCGTTTTTCAATCCAAACGGCATGCGTAAAAATTCCCAATGACCATGGTTAGTTGAAAAGGCAGTTTTTTCAATGTCGTCTTCGTGCATTTCTATCTGATGGTACCCACTCGCGAGGTCTAGCGTAGTGAAGTATTGAGCTCTACCTAACTTGTCTAATATCTCCTCAATATTTGGTAATGGGTATTTATCTTCAATTGTTTTTGCATTTAATTGTCTATAGTCTACAACCATACGATATTTTACTTTACCGGATGCGTCAGGTTTTTTTGGGACTATATGTACAGGACAGCTCCAAGGTGAATTAGATTCGCGGATAATGCCGTTTTCGAGCAATTCGTTAACCTGCTTATCTATTTCCTCTTGTTGCTTTGGGGGTTTTCTATAGTTTCTAACGTAAAGTGGCGTATCGTCCGCTAAACGCAGTTTGTGTTTCACTGTGTGAGTGAAAGTAAGTGGTTCTTGTCCGGTATGAAAAACATCTTTAAATTCATGAACAAGTTTGGTTATTTTTGTTTTTTCTTCCTTGTTCATGTGATCTGTACGAATTGTCAATTTACTATCTTCGATTTTATTTAATTTTACCATTTCAATAACATCTGATACCGGTTTTATCTCGTTCGGTATCGGCTTCAAAAATCTATCAAAGTTATTTTTGAATTGTTGTTGTGTTGTACTCAGGTTAGTTACACCTAATTTATATTTGCCTTCTCTAACAGCTATTAATGCACAATTGACGTGGACGCTACTTGTACCAATTTCAGGCACGAAGTAATGACCGTCAGGTTTATTTGAAACACACGTTATCAGATTGTCCGAGAGAGGGTCGATTTTCAAGATCCTTTCAGGGTAATCTATGCTTATTGGAATTATTTTGTTCGGCAATATTAGTTCACTCTTATTCAAATTTATTAATGCCTTTAGTTTCTTAATTAAATCTGTGCCTATCATCCCCGCGTATTTAGGGTCGAAGTCATATAGCAAAAACTCATGCTTTCCTGCCTCGCCCAGCGGTTTCAGGTCCAAATTAATGGCTCCGCAGTGATTGCTCTGACTGTGGGCCGTTTTTATAGTGAATTCTTTTTGAATGATTTCCTTATAATTCCCATTATGTTTAACAATTAACGGGCTAATTAGACTTTTGGTACTACCTGTGTCCAATAAGAATCGTCCTCCCCATTCGTCTATCGTTATATAGGGTAGATGGTCCCTATCTAAATAATTTAATTTTACGTGAATTCGTTTTGCGGCCCTAGTTCTCGAAAAAACTCTTCATCGTTACATATTTTTTTCTCATAACTGTTTTCGCAGTTTTGTTCATGATCATAACCATAGTTTTGGTCACTCTCTATTTCAGTGTTATATACTTCTACCGATCGCGGCTTTTGTGGGCGATTATGTACAGGTCGCCTATTACTCACAGTTCTCATAGAAACATCAGAGTCTAAATGGTCGACTCGTTGAGGTTGGGGTTTCGGTGGGTACATCTGTCGCCATTGTTCCGGTGTTGGACGCGGTTGACTTGCCCAATGCGTTTGTTGCTGATTATTGAAGTTATTAAATTGGGGTCTCAGAGTGAACTGTGGCGTTTGTTGAATTTGGTGGTTTGGAAATCGGTTAAAACTTGATCTACTTATAGGGTTTTGATTATAATTTTTGTTAAAATTAGGTTTTGCATTAAATTTCAAAGATTTTTCTTGTTTTCTCGCAAAATAATCAGGGTGTACTTCTAATTCATTTTTCAATTGATTATACGCGGAATCGAACGAATTATGTTGTCCAGAACGAATTAATCTATCGGTAGCAATGTCTAAATGTTTGCAAAGTTGGTCAATGCACACGTTTTCAAGAATAGCCGTAGCTTGTGGTGATTCGGCTTTGTTTTTAGCTGCATAGAGTAATTCTTTGATTTTATCTGCGAATACCAAAGCGTTTTCATTGGGGAAACGTTTGATGCGCGTGATTTCAGAAATTATTTGTTCTAAGCTTCTATTATCGCCAAATTTTGTTCTTAATGAATTGATTATTTCTTCTACTGTGGTATTTGGCATGTGCGCGATGGCTTTAATGGCTTCACCGCGCAATTTACTTTTTAATATTATAGGGAAGAGGGCCCTAGCATCGGGGTCCGCTGCCCTAGCTAGAACAGTCACTTGATTTAAAAAGAAATCTAATGTATCCCTATCTCCTTCATAAGGGGGTAAATATTTTTCAATGGTTGCATGATTTAGTGCCATTTTTTTTTTAAAAAAAAGTCTTTACGTTTCAAAAGAGAGACACAACACAAAAAAAAATTTAAAAAATGGTGGTAATGCGTACAAAAATGTTATAAGGAAATTAGGTATATGGGAAACTCACAGGGTAGCCGCCAGTGCGATGATCGTTGTTATCTTCATTTAGGCAGTGGGAGAATCTCTTCGGGGTTGAAACCCTCCAGCTCACGCCGACGATGAGTAGCCGCGGTTGCCGGGAGACTCGCCGTTCGCTGTCACCAGTTAAGTTGTCGGGAGGCCGCTGGTCTTGATTCAATACGCCGATGAGGAGGTATTATATTTATTTCAATTAATTAATTACAATTATTTTTATTGAACGCGAATTATAATGTGCGACGATCTACACACCAAGCGATACGGAGCTCAGGTGTAATATCGGAGTACTACTATCTTGAGTGCTAGTGGTGAACTGCCTTCCTCCTGGCGGGGTTGCGCCTTATATCCATCCTGATAGCGTGGGGACGCGTCGGGGGCGCGTGCTTGTGGGTCACGTAAGCCATCGGTGTTTCTGGAACTCGTCTGTCGCTGAGGTCATTTCTAGATAAGGGATGACGCCAGGATTTTTGGGAAACATCCATTAACAGTTGCCAAAAAGTGTTTTGTTTAGATTCTTTGAGCTTGATGTTATCTTGATGACTTTAAAACTTGGGAATGCGGATCGGTCGCTTATCTATGATGAGTGTGTCTGGATTCTTTAGGTTGGCGCTGTTATGACGTGGCGCCCGCAGTTGGGGTGGCATTCCTTAACTCTACTGAAAAACAAATCAGTTAATTAGAAGCCCAGATAAATACCACACAGTTATGAGGAACGAGACTCAACTACAAAGTTAGTAACATGTAAAGACAACACAAATACATAGAAATAAAATTATATCTTAAATCTTAAGATTGTTACTTTGACAAAAAGATCCCAAGGCTATCAAGATATCTTTAGTCTTTATTTGAATAAGCTCCAAAATGTGAGTTGGGAGAGGAACCTTCAGTCTTATAAGTTCGTCGTATAAGCAATTGTGATTATATAAAGGACACGCGAATAATATATGATTAAGGTCCCCATCGTCTAGTCCGCATTCACACAAGGAGGAATCCCGGATGTGTATTTTTTTCAAGTGAGCAGGAGTACAACGATGACCCAGCCTCATTCGTATAACAGTGGAACAAAATGGTTTTGGAAAAAAAAAATTGAGAACCACGGTTTCCGCGACACCGTGGGCTGAACGAGTGCATAAGTCTGTGCCCGTTTTTTGCTAGATGTTGTCCAGTCGAGTCGGCAGACCAAGCCTTAATAAGGTACCTAGCCGCCAAGGGCACCGAATGTGCCGAGCCTTAGAGCTAGTTAAATGAAAATATTATACTTATAAAATATTGTAATTAAATGAATATACCGGTCGGTAAATGTACCTATTTAGCAATAGACACTCGATCGGACGGAGCTCCGGGCAGTTTAGTGGATGGATCGTACGTTTCGTCGTCCACGTCCATTAAAATGCAACGAGATTTATCCTTTAGTCAGAAGTTATACAGTTTACTTTTGGACGAATTTATTGTTTTTTGATTTTAGTAGCTCCACTGTCTGACCAGCATAGTGGGCTTTTGCCAAATCAGGCCAAAACAAAGGCGGGATGTTATGCTTCCGATAGATAGCAACTAGTCGTTTTTGAATACACTCTTTTCTGTAAATGTCGCCACCTACGGTTCCTGTTGCAAAATAGGATGCACTTTTAAGGCCACAAGAACAGATTGCCTGCCAAACAAGGACTTTTTTCCTAAATTTATCAATTTTAATGGTCTTCTCATCTGGCACATGCTCTCCTACGACGGCATTGTAGTACTGGGTCCCGGTAATGTGCTAAAGTCCAATTTATCAGGAACAATAGGCATAATAATACTTTCCGTGTCAGCTAGCAGCTGCACGATAACATAGCTTAAGCGATAAACCTCGCTCGCTGCGCAGTTCGTCTACATGCCTTTTCAATAACTCTAAAGTGACGTCATTAGGTAATGGTTTTGGTTTTCTACTTTCAATTACTGCATCAATTATATCAGCAGTATTTCAAATATTTACCACTAATTGATTTAGATATAAAATTAAATACCAATGATTATTGACATAATCTAAATTTGGATAATTATCATCACAGAGTACGAAGTCAAAAGTGAATCTCAAATCATTAAGTATTTCAGATAAAAAAGTATTTAATGTTTCAGAAGTAGACCATTGATTCCAACCACGATAACAACCCGTAGGTACAGCTCTTATCTTACGTTCTGTATAAAAACAATCATTGTATGATTGATCTTGAACTTTACGTTTATTTAACGTACGTTTCGTCGTCCATTAAAATGCAACGAGATTTATCCTTTAGTCAGAAGTTATACAGCTTCCTTCTTTACGAATTCAATGTTTTTTGATTTTAGTAGCTCCACTGTCTGACCAGCATAGTGGGCACTTGCCAAATGAGGCCAAAATAAAGGCGGGATGTTATGCTTCCGATAGATAGCAACTAGTCGTTTTTGAATACACTCTTTTCTGTAAATGTCGCCACCTACGGTTCCTGTTGCAAAATAGAATGCACTTTTAAGGCCACAAGAACAGATTGCCTGCCAAACAGGGACTTTTTTCCTAAATTTATCAATTTTAATGGTCTTCTCATCTGGCACATGCTCTCCTACGACGGCATTGTAGTACTTGGGTCCCGGTAATGTACTACAGTCCAATTTATCAGGAACGATAGGCATAATAACACTTTCCGTGTCAGCTAGCAGCTGCACGATAACATTGCTTACGCGATGAACCTCGCTGCACAGTTCGTCTACATGCCTTTTTAATAACTCTAAAGTGACGTCATTAGGTAATGGCTTTGGTTTTTTACTTTCAATTACTGCATCAATTATATCAGCAGGATTTGGAATATTTACCACTAATTGATTTAGATATAAAATTAAATACCAAAGATTATTGACATAATCTAAATTTAGATAATTATCATCATACAGTACGAAGTCAAAAGTGAATCTCTATGCATTAAGTATTTCAGATAAAAAAGCATTTAATGTTTCAGAAGTAAACCTTTGATTCCAACCACCATAACAAACCGTACCTTTGATTCCAACCACCATAACAAACCGTAGGTACAGCTCTTAACTTACGTTCTGTATAAAAACAATCATTGTATGATTGATCTTGAACTTTACGTTTATTTAACGTACGTTTCGTCGTCCATTAAAATGTAACGAGATTTATCCTTTAATCAGAAGTTATACAGTTTCCTTTTGGACGAATTCAATGTTTTTTGATTTTAGTAGCTCCACTGTCTGACCAGCATAGTGGGCACTTGCTAATTGAGGCCAAAATAAAGGCGGGCTGTTATGCTTCCGATAGATAGCGAAATGCCTACTAAGCAACCTGTGTTGCCACAAGTGCATCCTATTTTGCAACAGGAACCATAGGTGGCGACATTTACAGAAAAGAGTGTATTCAAAAACGACTAGTTGCATTGGTGACCCCGACGTGGGAGTTTATGTTATGCCCTTGGGGAGTGAGACAGCGAAACAGCGGGAAAGTCTTCTTTATTATTTATTGTTCAAGGCGAGTTTACAGTGCGCGCGTCGGGCAAGGACTGGCTGTGGGACGAGCGTATTGCTTAGTAGCCCGAAATGCCTACTAAGCAATCTGTGTCGCCACAGTAATCCCCCCCTTTTTTTAAAAAGAAGGAAAAATACATTCAAATTACAAATCATGATTCCTATCTGACTCCATGTTTAAACATTACAATGTTCGCTCAAGCACGGACTCGCTTACTGCATTGGCATTCACTTCGTCAGCATGTGGGCGGGTCGCATTACATTTACCCATGACCATCGTCCCAGACTGCATATTACGCGGGCTCGGCACTTTGCCTCGAGCGAGCGCTGTTTTCCGCGAACTAGAGCGCGTTTCCTGCCTGAGTAAGCGAATACTTGCGAGTAGGTACAAGTGTAGCGAACTGAACAAAGAAAATATCGAACTACTTAAATATTTATAACAAGGGTCTCTCTTATGGGACCAAACATAACATTGTTGTAACATTGATGTTGGCTCGTCACGAATGCTGAGTGGAAATAACACTGCGGATTGTTTGGTTAACCCTGAATTAGCTCGTCCGTGCTGGCAATTCTTCAGCATCGGTGCCTAATCCTGTGGCTACCATGGGTTAGCAACGCTGTGTTGCATGGTGCCCAGTCTGCTAGGTGCACTGAGAGAAAAAACAACCAGATTTCACGTTGATTCAACCATTTTTCGGGTTAAAATAAATAGCGCCTACGTGCTGTAGCATATCTTTCCTCCGGGTACCTTCTAGGGACATGTCATTGAAACAATACACCAGATAACTTCACATTATTTATTTCCAAGAACAAATTACCTCGGCTAGATGGTAGAGTACTCATGGGGTTTGTGGGCTTACTGGCGAATCGACCAATTACTGTTTGCTTTTTGCTGTTTTTGTAAGTTTAAGGTTGGGCGCCGACAAGAAAAAGGGAGAAGGCAACCGACCTGCTGTCTGGTACCTTTACCAGGGAACCTCTCTAAGGCTCGACGTCTCCGGCTGTCCCGGGGTGATCAGCACGCTCCCACGGAGCGGCATACGAGCGGCCCTCGCCCAACAACCGACCTCAGGAATAATGGTGGTCCCAGAAGACCCTGAAATTAACGTTTTTCTTGGTTAGATCTCTTCGAGACCAGGTTACATTCGGTACGAGTACACCGTGAAACATTTGCCTCGGCTAGTCAGACAACAATCAGGGATAGGGTGTCTATTTTAGGTGCCCTCAGCGCGAGGATGTGAATTTGTTCTTTAAAATTTATAATTGGCGCCTTCAGACAAATTCACTCTCAATCGGAGACATTTAATGGTAGGCAATGAAACAAACCTCTAAGTATTGAGATACCATTTATTTGTATTAAGTAAGGTTCACTAGTACACAAAACTCCAGGCGTCCCCGGTAACCTTAATTCTTATTTATATATATACTATCCAAATGATAAATGACCTACGGGTGAACTTTGGACCTCAAGTTAAGATAAAAATACAGTTATGAGCTTAGTGTGTGTGTGTGTGTGGCCTTGCTATAGAATTGTGTGCAAGCTTACCTTATCAAAGCTAAGTTAGTAAATTTCTACACCTGAATCCTGCACTAGTCGGTGCTTCGGAAGCGTGTTTAAACAATTGAAACTGGCCGCCAACGGTTCGTCGACCCGGAGTGTCCTATACAGCCTTCACCATGGAAACCTTCTCCAGGGGAACCCTCTCCAACGAGCCCTGGAATTCGAAATACACAGGTTGTAAAAATACTACACAGCTAAACCACGATTTCACGCTTCATTCCCTTAATGATTTCCGTGTAAAACATACCTTTCGGGCGATTAATTAAAAGCGAAGTCAAATCCGGAATGCCTTCCTAGGCTTAGCATAACCAACTACCTGAAACAAACAATTTAGTTGCCAATTATTCGTTCATATCAACGTGGCGATCATTCCAAAAACCATGAGGAAAAACGACATTTATACATACCAAAGGCGGAATGCCAATGAGCAAGTTGGGAGCTTTTACGTCGGCATTCCCAGCTGACGGATTCGGCTTTGAGGGGCTATTCAACGATCTTCATGAAGATGGCGTCGGCACATTCCGATCGCATATCTCGGAGGATCCTTCTCTTCTTGCCTCACTAAAACTCCTCACGTCACGGCAGTGCTCAGCAGACGCGTTTATAACATTTTCGTTACCAAAAACTGTATTTCCAACACCGATGTAAATGGATTTCCCTCTCACATGAAAAACAAGACCTCTTCCTCCGGCTTCCTCAAATCCGAATGACATATGACATTTCCCTCCTTTTGTTTTTTTCTATTCTCGTGCCGAACAGAGGCGCCAGCACCTAGGAAATTTGCCTGACCTACGGTGTGTGAACGTACCATTAAAAAAAAAAAAAAAAGGTGTGTTCAGACAAATACAAAACGCCTTTAAACGCTTGGAAGCGCCGCAGGTAAAAAAAACGATGTTACAACCGGATGGAATCACTCTCTTACCTCAGGAGACAGTAGTCCTTGCCAAAGGCGCTTGGAAAAGCTTTCGATCCTGAGGGTCTCGCGCTGCGTCTACCAGGGTGGGCAAACCCGGTGACTCCACAGAACCCCTGAAAATTTAATTCGGATCCTTTAGAAGGAACACTAATATGTGATTTGAACACAAATTTGGGTGAAACTACTTACAGATTCCCAAAGGGATGACGGGTTTAATTTGGGATACGTGGATCCCGGAAATCAAAATTCTGTCAAGTGACACTTGCTGTCAGACCCAGCTCTTGACAGCCCACAAGACATTGCCACATACAAAATCCGAAGGGGGTATTTCAGCCCAGACGATCTTGCTAGGATTTAAACAGAATATTAAGAAATTGAACCAAGCTTCCAAAGACCATCCTGAAACGAAATATTATCCAAACGGAATTTAAGGAGCGACAGAATGCCTCATAACAGAACCAAAAGTGAACGACCATTTGGGAAGTGGCAACACTGGCGACTTACCTTTTTAAAATAAAGCCCGTGACAGAACGACAGGGGCACTTGATGCATACAGCCAGTTACTCGATGATCATTCAAATCGATAATCGATAAAATTGAATAATAAATTGTATATAGCCCCGGGGGGTTGGAAAATTATATGTAACAGTGCTCTTTGGTTGAAACTACAAGTTTGATCTTGTAAAGTGTAACTTGTTGATTGTACAAGCTACATATCATGTTATTTCTACGTTACGTCAGGTTGAAGTTTTCCGATTGTTTTTACAAGTTTAACATGTAGATTTAACATACTCAGCATGTTGTTGTGACATGACCAGCATGTTGATTCTACAAGCAGCTTGTTGGTTTATCTTGTTACTCTTACGTATTGAGCATATAGTTCTGACATGCTCACCATGTTGTTTTAACATGTTTGACATGTTGGTGTGACATGACTAGCTTGTTGAATTAACAAGCAGCTTGTTAGTTTATCTTGTTACTCTTACGTGTTGAGCATATAGTTCCGACATGCTCGCCTTGTTGTTTTAACGTGCTTGACATGTTGTTCTAACATGACTAGCATGTTGAATCAACAAGCAGCTTGTTAGTTTATCTTGTTACTCTTACGTGTTGAGCATATAGTTCCGACATGCTCGCCTTGTTGTTTTAACGTGCTTGACATGTTGTTCTAACATGTCTAGCATGTTGAATCAACAAGCAGCTTGTTAGTTTATCTTGTTACTCTTACGTGTTCAGCATATAGTTCTGACATGCTCGCCTTGTTGTTTTAACATGCTTGACATGGTGTTGTGACATGACTGCCATGATGAATCAACAAGCAGCTTGTTAGTTTATCTTGTTACTCTTACGTGTTGTGCATATAGTTCTGACATGCTCACCTTGTTGTTTTAACATGCTTGACATGTTGTTGTGACATGACAAGCATGTTGAATCAACAAGCAGCTTGTTATTTTATCTTGTTACTCGTACATGTTGAGCATACAGTTCTGACATGCTCGCCTTGTTGTTTTAACATGCTTGACATGTTGTTGTGACATGACAAGCATGTTGAATCAACAAGCAGCTTGTTATTTTATCTTGTTACTCTTACGTGTTGTGCATATGGTTCTGACATGCTCACCTTGTTGTTTTAACATGCTTGACATGTTGTTGTGACATGACAAGCATGTTGAATCAACAAGCAGCTTGTTATTTTATCTTGTTACTCGTACATGTTGAGCATACAGTTCTGACATGCTACCCTTGTTGTTTTAACCTGCTTGATATGTTGTTGTGACATGACTAGCTAGTTGAATCAGCAAGCAGCTTGTTATGTTATCTTGTTGTAGTTACATTTCGTGCTTGTTCTATCAACATGTAGCTTGTTATGTTACCTTGTTGAATTTGCATTATTGGATTGTTCTATTTATAGTTATAGTCCGATCGCTTCAATCTGTCCTCGCCTGCGGGTATGACGATAAAGTGCGCAGGCGATGACTGAGCGAAGCGGTCGGACTGAAACTGTAAATATAACAAGCCAATAATGCAAATTCAACAAGGTAACGTAGCTACATGTTTGTTTTTATGTTTCGTTCAACTTTCATATAGAATCTTTCACAACAAAACATAAATGACTCACAGATAATAACAAAATACATAATGCAAATCCATTTAAATTAATCAATAAAGATAGAACAAAAAAGATAGAACAAGTACGAAATTTAACTTACAATGTATATACGACAAGAACGACATACTCAATGAGAAATATAGTGTAAGTACACAAATTTAGTTAAACGCATTACAGCCTTTAACCGCATCCTTTTTTGAGTTACGTCGTTGGTGTCGCAAAGGAATAATAGTTAAATAAATTTGTTAAGAAATAACAAGAATTTTAGGTCATAATTATCATTTATTTTAATTAATTTACAAATTACTTCAAAGGCGTTTATACGTCTAATGTTAAAGTATTCAAGCACCAACACACCTAGCTTATTTGTTGGCTAATTTCTAATTAAAATTATGACGGAAAACTACGGAATTATAATTATTTAGGAAGTTAACGAAAAATTAAAAAGTTCCAGGCCGCGATTGCGCAATCCGGCATGCCATTTCCATTTCGTGAGTTCGTTCGGTTCTCGATGGTGTTTACAAATTTAGGTTAAATAGTGACTAGTGTGCGACTGCTACAACATACAATTCAACAGTTACTACAGACATGACATAAGGTGAGTTGAGGACGAGGCAATAATTATATCGGTTGACTATGACCTAATTTATGTGTATAGGTATCTAGAATGACTAGCTGCAAAATGCAACGATTTGCTATAGGTACCAATCGGGTCTGGTAAAGTACACAGGCATCTTTATACATAAATAAATAATAATCAAAATACAATTAGGTACGAAATCTTAACCTGAGTGGCTCCAAAACTACACCTAGGTACTCCCATAGCAGCACAGTCAAAGGAAATTGCAAGTGAGGAATACTGTATACTGCCTAGCGCTTAAGAGGACGTCGGAAGCCGGTGGCACGTTACGAATAATAAATAATATTCGCGGCGTGCATCCGGCGGCAAAGAAGCCTAAACAAAACGGTCGTGGAAACATTTAATAACTACACCATTATGCAACCTATCGCGGACAGCTGGTATACATAAATAACAATTAGAAGTATCAATTACAAACATAAACATTAAAATCATAAACACTTATAATTATTATCATTATCAATAACAAATTAAAATTAACTTGATATAATAAATCGTTGGCGTACGTAACGCCGCGTCTAATGTTAAAGTAGTCATGCACCAACTCACCTAGCTTATTTTTTGGATAATTTCTAATTCGATTTTGCCACTTTGACAATGCTTTTTTGGTGTAGGATAATATTTGAATAAAAGAAGTCTTTGTTTTTTTCATACATGTAGTTAAAATCCTGCAACAGCTGTAATGAAAAACTTTAATGAATAACAAGCACGAACTCGTGGACTTCTGCCCACAGAGGACTATTATTATAATAATATACCATCGCCAACAGGATCATCTGTGCACTTTATTTGCATTGCAATAAGGTTCAATATAAATACATACAAATTATCTCTAGACAATTTAGAACATTTTTCAATGTATGCATTTACTGAGCGAAAAACCTCAAAGGCCATGGCAGGATAAGCTAAGTGAAGTTGCCCCCAGCGAGTTTTGGCTTGCAATTTTTTTTAATGATGTGGCTTTGTATCGATTACAAGTATGCAAAATTTGAGCCCCCAAAAGTTTATAGTTTAAAAAATAAACTAAATATGATCTTTTTTCATTTTTTTTTCTAGCAAGCCGATTTTGATGTGCGTAAATAAGCATGTTCTTAAATAATTGTGCGTAAATAAATATTGCATACTTGTTATCGATACAAAACCACATCATTGAAAAAAATTGCAATCGCTGGGGGCAGATTCACTTAGCTTGTCCTGCCATGGCCTTTGTGTAGTAGGGATAAAAATATCCTTAGACAGTGTTGATGTAAGTATTTATATATTATATTTATTTCACGATTCAAACAAAACGACCCTTTGGACTATTTTCGCCTGAAGATGTTTTGTTTCAAGGAGAACCATTTCCAATATACTCACCAAACGATAACCTTCAGGTAGCTTGAGAGCCGGATACAAGTTTAAATATTCTTCGACTGATCCAGATTTGGACTGTAGTGTGGCCAATCTTACATTTGTGGTAGCTTCCCAATTACTTTCAACTAAGTGCCATGGATCTACACAGTTTCTTAACCAGTGCAGCTTTTCTTCTACTTCAGGTTCTCCTGTAAACAATTTTTGTTTTAATAATCTATTAAACTGATGTACATTCAACCAATTTTATTTGTAGGCTACTGTAGAATCTTCTCACAATAAACTTCATTGTGACTTTTAAAATATTTCTGTGACAGATACAGATGATTAATTGTGATAATATTGTAGTTACCTATGATTAAATTTGGTTGACTGTAAGTACCTACATAAAAAGCACAAGATGTAAATTGCAATTTTCAAACAGACACCACGGAACAAGACGAAACAAAAAAAAAATTACTGGTGTCATTTCAAAAGTGTTTACATTATAATGAAAATCTTAATTGGCCAGAGGTTGCTGTTAATAGGTGTTCCAATAAAATAAATAAATTAATAACAATTGTCTACCTTCACTATGGACTGATAAAAATGATAATGATGTCACTTCTGTTGCAGAACTAGTTTCTGATGAAGAGCTCCTAGAACTCCGGGAAGACCCTGCTATTACGCCTCTCTTGCGTAGGTCTTTCCTTCTATTGACAATGGCATGATATAGTTTTCCAGACGCATTTCTTTTTATCTGTTGAGATGTAGCGCTCACATATGGAATATAATATTGCAGGAGATTCCTTTGGAAAAATCTGTGCTATTTCATGCGCACATTTCATAACCTTGCATCCTGGCACGACACCAGTAGGATTGTCAGTCAACTGTTTCGTGGCGATCAGGACTCCTCAGTGTCTGGTCAAGTAAACCATGATTTTTTTGTCCACTATTTAAAATGGCTTTTCCATCAATTGAACTTTTAAGTAATTTCAGCACCTGTAATATTAAATAATATGTTGGTTACCAATGAAATCCATAATTATAATTATTTGCATTAATCCGATATGCCATAATTTTTACATTTCATAAATATTTATTATCCATAATTATTTGTACGCTATAACACTAACTTTACCTAATTACAACTGCCATAATTAACTTCAGCCATTAAAGAAAAAAATGAAAATGTTCGATTCTGGTAGGGTAGCAGTTCTGCCTAACACTCCTCCTCGCTACGCACGTCGCCGTAGCTAACGGAGACCTGCCTTAGGGTAGAATAGGGAAGCTACGCGGCCTGCGGTTTAAAATCTACTTATTTAATTCTTGTAATGATTATAACTTTGGAATTTTATGGCAAATGATATTATGAGAAACGTTGATTATGTCGTATGTCTATTGTGCCATGTAATATTTATGACTTATAATGTTATGTCAACTGGTATTATGGCATTTACAATTATGGCTAGTGAAAATTATTGCAAGTAAAATTAGGCAAAACATAGGTATCCATTAAAACATTTTTATTTTGTATACTTTGGAATTAATTGGTCTTACAGAATTGTCCTCTGCGTTTTCGATTTCATGTAATGTAAATGTCTCTGCTACGTCTTCATTCTTATTTGTGATATTCTGTTCTGCGATTTCTTCTACATTTGCAACCTCTACAGGTTTAGATGTTTCCTGATAAGAAGTTTTAAACACTTCAGTGAAAAAGTTAACACATTATCACTACAGGACAGCTGACGGTCCGCCTAAAAGAGAGATGGTCCCACATGAGGGGCTTAGTTTTTTATTGGCACAAGTGACCAAAAACGGAGGATTTTTTTATATATAAGTTTAACCTAACACTCCTCCTCGCTTCGCTCGCCTTCGTACCTAAACGCTACTTCACTGTCCAAGCCCAAAACTCAATTATTTGTGTTTCCAGAATAAAGTCGCCCATAAGAACGTGCTTGTTCAAACGTATTCTTTACGATTAAGATAATCAAAAAAATTGACATCATGTCATGCTGAATGATCGGAAGTCCTGGACCATCTTTCCCTCAGGTGACCTAATCTTCATTTGAATTACTTTCTCTTTTTTAAGGCGGGAACAAACTCCAGCGATTTCATCGAAATGGATAATTATTAATATACCCACATATCAAAAAACCTTGTTTTATGCACTAACCAACTCCTAGATTAGGCGTCGTTCCCGCCTTAAGTAAGTTTTCATTTCATTTAATTCATTTAGCATTAGCACATACAAAGCAATAATGAATATACCAAAGCATTATATGAATAATGTTTGCTAAGAAATATAAACTATTTTTATTTTAATACTTCTTGCATTTTACTAGTTTTTTTTTATTTTAATAACAATACTCATACATACAACAAAAAGCAGTCAAGGTCAAAATATCAGTCCTACAAATATAAATAAATATTACGAGACATTCTTACACAAAACCTACTAGCCTAGCTTATTAACTGTTAATTTAATAAATACTTAAATACATAGAAAACATCCAACACTCAAAATCAAATATTCATGACCTTCACACAAATATTTGCCCTTACCGGGATTCGAACCCAGGACCTTCCGCTTCATAGGCAGCGTCACTAGTTCGCTACCCACTGGGTTAACCGGTCAGCTAATAGGCAGGTCAAGTCTTATATAAAAAAAAGCTGCCAATAATATCATGTAAATATATAGATATGTAAGTATATTTTTATTACTAAACTAATAAAACTAAAGCTTATCTAATATGTGAGAGCGACTTACTAAAAAATAATATTTTGTTTTATTATTTGTACTTCGAATGTTAGAGTTTTTGAAACGTCGACATTTAGTTCAGCTTTCCATAGGGCTAAATTACTTTTAAAGCGGGCCCTGTCTCCTGCTAGAGGAATCAATTGTTTGATTTCTCCATCATCTATTATTCGGAAGAAACCTTGAATAGAGCGTCAAGAGCGTGGCAGCGATTGACTCTTGTCCGGAATCGAGGGTGAGTAGGTAGTGCAAGTACAGTCCCGAAGTGTAGGATGAAGCATGTAGGGGAAACCAATCGGGGGCATCGACCGAAAAGCGAACCAGCGAATCTAAGTTTTGAGCGTTAGGCAGGTATGAGTGATCGATGGCGTCCATCGACTCCCACAGGTCCGCACTCAATTCCAGAGTATACAGGCTCGCTCCACGATCGTAGAGCACTCCTTCCATGGCCTTGTGTTTTGCACGCCCCGGGACACCAGTTTGGTTGGACCAAGTGCCCGGGTCCATGATGGTAGATGTATTGAGAATGGTTTTTTTGTCTTTTCGTGAATCCCAGGTGAAACCGAGCCACTTGTTACGAGGGGCCCGAGAAATTTGGAGTTTGTCGACTACTCCTGGGTCGGCTCCGCCTTTGGAGCCACGGGTACGATGGTCTGAGGGGGCAGCGTTGCTGCTGCCTTTTCGTCCTTCTTCGTCTCTGAGGGGGTGGGAGCGGTATCGGCGCGCTTTTTTAGGCCCGTGCTGGGCACGTAGGCCTCTTTGGTTAAAAAATCGCTGTTAGGCGGGTCGGGGTATTGGATCATCGACGTTGTCCATAATGGTACAGCCGCCCTTAGTGCAAACTTGTTTATAATGAGTGCTTGTCCAGGCGCGGCGACGTGACGATAGTGGTGCTTCAGTCCAAGAGTGTAAAGGCTAGACATGAAACCGCTTGGGACAAGAAGTGTGGAGTCTTTTTCAGATGTGTACTTCTGCCAATCCTCGACGCACTGGGGCATGAAAGTGGGGGCAGCACGCTGGTAGTCCACGTACAGAGCCGGAATGTCACTGAAGGTATCGGCAGCGGAAGCGAGCCATGACGCAGATTGGCTGCTAGTGTGGGTTACGAGCATGTGTGGTGTCTCAAAATTGTCGGTAATCACACCATCCGCGCTGGAGTATTGGCCCTTGATGTCTATATCAAACTTTTGGGCCCACTGGAGAAACACTGGGTATGGCATGTTCACGCAGCAGCCCCACTTTTCATTGTTGGGGTTGGTACCGTAGAATGTATCAATCTCATGAGCGATGGTGAAGTTGTTGTTTATGTTTAGGGCCATAAATGAGTCTACGTTTAGAGGCAACAGCATGCCCGAACACAGCTGATGTAACCACTTGCGGATAGGAGTCTGGGTTACAGGCGCTTCGTTTACCCCCAGCCCAGACCAAGCCCGGCGTGTCACGTCGCTGCGAGCCAGCATTATGCCCAGGGAAAGTGTCTGTGCGACGCCCTGCATGACGACGCAATTCTGTAAGCCGGCGGTATTCTTGAATGAGTACGCATAGTCGTCCTTTGTCAACATGCCCATACCAGCCAGTATACGGTATATAGAATTCGAGGTGTTGCACTGGTACTGCTCCAACATACGCTCCGGCGTGTCGGTCTGCCAGAAAGTGGACTCCCCGCGGTACGCGCCGTCTCTTATCTCGGCAGCGTGGTTGATGGTGGTGTAACTTACAGCGTGCTGTTGGAGGGGGGAAACCGCGCCGAAACAATACCCGTGCAGCAAACGTCGGAAGCGGGTTCTCACAACGACCTCGGTGCCCTCATCGATGTCTGAGGCCGTGTGGCGTGGTGCGCGGTTGTTGTACTGGTGGGCACCGATGGTCCACGCCCCAGCAAGGTCGTTTTCAAACCGCCCGTTCTCATCTCCAACCAGTAAATGAGTTTCGGGTACGTTCCCCCCTATTTCGGCGGCAAGAGTGAGTGCGAGTTGGAAGGCCATGGACACGCATAAGTTTGACTCCATGTACTGCAGACAAAGTGTCATGTTTTGGCAAGAGTTAGGATAGTGTGCGTCAGTGATCAGGTCATATAACTGATTTTGTATATTCACCCAGCAGTCAGCAAGCGGTGTAGCGTTGTTGACTATGCGCGCCCCCCGATATATTGGGAAGTTGACTGCTCCGATAGTGAAGTTAGCTTGTTGTGCATAGGTGTTCTCATCTATCATCACCATTAGTATTTTTTTTGGGCCAGGTATGTGGACTTGATGTGCAGAAGGCATTCCAGTGGTATACACACAGCTCTCACCAGGAGCTCCATCGTGGTCAGCTTGCGACAACGTCGATAGTTTTCCGGCCCATATAGCAGTAGTGGTGAAAGTCAGCAAATATTCCATCAACCATGGCTGGCCCGTCATGTCTGAAGAAATGGGCACCGCTGTCCAGTCTGAGTCCATCCCACCAAGCGGCACGCCGTTGTTGTCGTCAGTGGCCATAGTTGCATCCAAGTTCTTTAGGTGGGCGGCGAAGGCAGGCAGAGTTACGGCCACAGCACGCACCTGTATGCGTGCGGCCTCCGCCGTCTGGTGGAAAACATCAAGCCGCTGGCCGCGCGTAGCGGTTTTCTGACGCCTGAGGAAGCGCGAATCGTACGAGTCAAATTTCCATAAGTCTGCAAATTGGGGCATGACATACAACAAGCCGCGCAAGGGAGCAGCTGTCTCAATGTATGATGCGTTGTACGCCGCCGCGTAAGATGCCAACTCCTGTATCGCGGACATATCGCGCGACAACACGCCCCTCTGTGACGGCAAGTACGGTTGGGTGGCTGCGCGCTTGTCTTCTGTCGCGTAAGCGAGTATAGCTTCGAAGGTTTGTGACCGGGGCGGGTTGGTTGGTGAGAAGTCCTTGAACAGCATGGCGACGCAACGTACAGTTCGCAAAGGCATGACCAATGCCTGGTTCCTCTTCGCGGGTGCGAGCGCGTTTTCAGCCTCTTCGTTTCGCGGTTGAGGACTTGCGGAGCTAGGACCAGCCGTAGGTCCGGGTTGGCCGATGTCCGAATCGCCCCTCATCTCCAACGGAGGCATGTTAGTGGTGCGTCCCTCGTCGACGGCGCGGGCAATGCGCACAGCAAGTTCGTGTGACATAGTGGAGGAGCGATAAGTAGCATCCCGAGGTAGCTTGCCGTAAAAAAAATTCCCCGATCATCGAAACCCATCGTTTCGGGGGCGCACAAGTAAATTCACGTCTCTGCGTGGCGTTGAGACAGCTGGCAGCGTTTATTACCTGCAATAGTGCTCCGTCGCATAGGAGCGACGCGGGATTCCGGCGGGGAACAGCATCTACGCGGGCTACGTTGTTGGCGTCCTTTAGTCTGTATCCGAGGCTCGAAGGAAGATAGTGTTCTTGCGTGTTCCATGAGGTGAGAGTTAACTCACGATTGCTTCCTCGAGCGGTGACATGGTCCGATGAGGTGGGGAAATCTTGAAGTTTCATACTGGGCGAACCGCTCATGGGCAGCGGGGCCTGAAATGTCGATTTGAATAGGGTGGATGAAACATCATCCCCCTGTATGCCCAGGTAGGCCTGATGGGTCTGGGCCATGGCGGTTATTAGCAATTCTCGACTGTGGCCTTGCAGATACGCTCCAGCAGGTTGTTTTGTCTGGCGGTTAGAGCCAAAAGTGCTGGCGCTCGTTAAGCGCAATCGATGTAATACATAACACAATTACACATGCGAGAAGAACTATAACTATTAGTACTTTCTTTTCATATAGGGTGTTCCGTCTATCAGCTAGATCTATCTCGGATCCAGCGGGACTCGACATTTCCAGTTAAGGTTAGCGTTTGTTTTGGCAAAGCGGAGCCGTTCGTCGATCTCTTCTCAGATGCAGTGGTTGCCGTGCTAGGTCCTCTCTGCTCTGGAGGGGGTCTAAGTTGCACCACGTCCGTGGAGGAATGGAAGGAATTACCCACCGCTACCCTACACGTGACCCCTGGGTGGTGCTTGGTGCTAAAAGTGCAACAACCTGGCAACCGTACTGTCTTTTCCAAGATCTCACGGTTCTAAATACTGATTTGCCATACGATAAATAAAAAAATATTATTCGGAGACATCCTGCATCGACTTTTTCATCTGGAATATATCAAGACATTCTTATCTAACTATAGTAGCCTTATTGTGTAACGCACTTGACATAAAGTTCACTTTGACAAGTAAAATGTTAACTGACGACCGGATAGCCAATAGTGGTTATGAAGCTAGAGGTTTGATGGCTTGACGGGCAAACATTCCTATGATGAATGTTGTCACTTGAGTCTTAAATGGTTTCGTATTTAAGTATGTATTTATCTATACATATAAGTAAGTAAGTCTATCCGCTGCTAGCATCCACAGTACAAGCTTAAATAGCAGCCACCTATTAAAAACTTACTAAAACTTATATTAGATATTGTGTTTTGACTTACTTATGAATACGTCTATATAGTCTTCCAGACCCCACTGTTTCAGTAAATCAATCATGTATTCATAATCCGTTGTGTTACTCATCGTGAAATCTGAAAAGTGCAATACAGGTTACTTAGTACGAGTCTGTTTACAGTTTCACATAGCTGCATCAAGGCAATGGTCAGAATGTTTAACAAATTTTGGTTTAAAGAGCATTATTTAAACTTTATTGATACAAGAATTAGCATAGCATAGCTCAGTCGCTTACCTAATAATATACAGCCTTATATTAAAATGTTATTTTATTATGTAAATAAATTATTAATACTACATGACTTATTTATTACCAAACCGCGTTTAGAATAGGATTAGAGGTGACGGCTCTGCCATATGAATTCGTCAAAGTTTATATGAGCTGACAGCTATTCCAGGTGCAAAGTCATCGCGGTTGAGTAACATTATTATTATAAAAGAGAAATGGCAGCCTCTAGAGCCTTTGCCAGAGTCAGGGAGCGTATAAACTAACTACGACATAAAGAACTCTCGCGAGGTATGCGTACCTATCTCCGTTTGCTCCCGCTGACGCACATATGCGTCACTTAATTTAACCAATAAATAATACAATACAATACAAAGGTTACACATGCGGTCGCCGGGCCCATTGACAGGGAGGCCCCCTGGCCAAAGATGCCTATGCCGTAGTTTAACGGATTCCTTGATTCCTAAACAGATATCTTCGAAAGTATTTCGATCTGATTATGTGAGAAACTTCGAAAAACTTACCCCGAGATAATGTATTGTATGCTATGCTGCTAATTCGGAACCATGTAGGTACTGTAGCAATTTAGAACTACACCACACTTGAGGAAAGTCACCTTATGTCCTGCCTGTTGCCATTGAGTTATATGTTGCACACAATTCACACACAATCACTATTTAATCTAAAATTGTAAACACCGCATCAGTGCATGCTCTGTTCCAACAGAAAGGAAAGGAATTGGCCGGTCGGCCGGCGCCCGGCGCGTGTAGTGTTGCCAGACAAAGATCGCAATTTCCCAGCCCGTTCTAGCCAAATTCAACATGGGTTGTTTTTACGTATTACTTTATATAAATTAATTATTTTAAACTTTATTGCACAAAATACACACATGTACAAATGGCGAGCTTAATGTCCAAATGGTATTCTCTATCCAGCTAACCATTGGGCTTAAACAGAGATTATAAATGTTATCCCATCAAAAACATTCTGTAAAAAACTAGCCAAGTCTCGATGGAACTGCTTGTTTATCTCGAAAAAGTAATGAAATCTAGACAAAGTCGTACCAAGTCTCAGGCATTCTTATTATTCTTTATTTGCTAATTAAATAAAATTCTGCAACTTGGCAATCACACCACTTTATTGCATTTAATAATAGTAATAATTATTATGGTAACGGCGAGTACTTGCACAGACATAACCTTGTAGCCAGAATTATTCACCAGCAACTTGCTCTGCTTTACGGTCTTGTGGTCTCTATAAGTGCCTTACTATAAGTCTCTATAAGTGCCTTACTATAAGTACACACCTGCGCCAGTTCTCGAAAATGGTCGTGCCACGCTATATTGGGATCGATTTGTCATCACGGACAGGACTATTCTTGCCAATAGGCCTGATATCGTGTTGATAGATCGATCGAAACGCCAGGCAGTGCTTGTCGACATCACCATCCCCCATGACGAGAACTCGGTACTACGAAATATCTCACAACTTTTTACGGTGGAAGAGTTTTGAGACTTGGCCTCTTTTTTACATGGAATGTTTTTATGGGATCTCACTTCTTTTTGTAGGTTATTGTGTTATCAATAATATATACAAATTATGAATGCAAATATTTTGTTCCATTCCCAGGGAGTCAGTTATCTGATTCCCTAAAAAGGTGCCTAAATAACCACTTGGTGCATCTCAATTGTTTTTATAGTCGTTGTATTGTAGCCTATCTTATGGCCATTACAATAATACCATTATCTATAAAAACGGCAAAAAAATCATGTCTGTTGTATGGGAACCCCACTCCGACTCGCACTTGGCCGGTTTTTTTGCAACAAAAATACATCATCTGTGAAAATTTCAACTGTCTAGCTATCACGGTTCATGAGATACAGCCTGACGTGACTGACGGACAGCGCAGCGGAGCCTTGGTAATAAATAGGGTCCCGTTTTTACCATTTGGGTGCGGAACCCTATTAAACAGTATCGTAGTGTCCCAAAGTCCCAACTTCCCCTACCCCTCTTAGTATTTACACTATCTACCTATTATCAAATGGCAGGATAGTAAATGGGTGAATTTCTCCTACTATTATTATTTATTTAAATCTGGCAACACTATAGCGTCTCATCAATTTTAACAGAATAATGTTCAAACAACAAGTTGTCACTCTTGCCTTATTGAATTGACAAGATATAAAAGTAGGTAGATTTTTTGAAGCGTCGTCACGTGACCAGTATCATGTTGGATTAACAAGTTTGTCACGCTTAGCTTATTCGTTCAACAAGATAGAGGTACCTAGAGGTTGCGTCGTCAGGTCGTCACCTGCCCCGCTATTCTTAGGGGCTACCGGGAAATGAAAACGAACTTCGTTCGAATATCTCCGTCTCTGTCTCTCGAACTAGCAAGTGCAACAGAGACAGAGATACACAAACGAAGTTCGTTTTCATTTCCCGGTAGCCCCTTAGTTCTGTAACTTGTTTTGTGATCACCTCAACGCTCAACCACAAATATATTTTGACGCCGCGATTCGTAGTAACTAAGCGTAGGTAGAGCTCTAATATTGTTAGGCGTGACGTGTGGGGTGAGGCGCATGAGCGCGTAAAGAATAACAGCCCTGTCATGATGTTACCGATAATAGTACCTACCTATACGTATCAGAAATTTTGTAGTAATCCATCCATACTAATATTATAAATGCGAATGTCTGTCTGTCTGTCTTTTCACGCGTTAACCGGTTAACCGATTTAGATGAAATCTGGTATAGGTATACATTAGTTTGAGTCCCGTCCGGGTAAGGACATAGGATAATTAGCTTTTATATTATAAAATGAATGATTTATCTATGTATGGGTGAATGTACAAAAGTTGGTTAACTTGTTGGGATATTTTGTTTATGATAGTTTTTTAATCAAATTCTTACAATTTCGGGTTATTAAGATAGCTAATCTAATGAATATATTGCCCGTGAGTGGGCCAATCACTTTTTCAAGTAAATGCGGAGATATTCCGATTTTTCAAAATTTGACTGCCAGGGGACTGACGGGGGTGACAAAGTACTGATAAAACACACAACTTCATAAGATATGCAAACTTTTTATTAAGAATTATAAGAAATCTCTTAGAAACTAATGGTACCAGTCTCTCCTTTCTCACTTTTAATCTTAAGCAGCCTTTAATTAACCTTTGTTTTACTTAATTTTACTACATTGAGGTAGTTCAACTTAATAATATAACTTTTCCAAGTAATTAACAAACAATTGAAACAGAAATATGACTCTCTCTGCCTTAAATTAACATAAAAATAGTTACCAAGTAATACTATCACAGTATTTCTAACAGCCTTCTGACTTCTGATTATGATAATAATAATATAACCTATGCCTTATAGGCAAATAATAGAAATGAGATCTCTTCCTCAACAAAAATAAAAATAATGCTTCTAAATAGTTTAACACTAAATATCACTTTTCAAAAACATCAATCTGCTCTTCAAATTGGTAAAACACTCTATTACCTTTTGTAAAGATATTAGGTACAGGTAATTTTTTAACTACTTGGTCCATCGGAACATCTGCTACATCTTTTTCATTCAACTGAAATAGAGTGGCTTTCTGTGTACAATTTTTGAAGAATGTTACTCTCAATTCACCTTCTTCATCATCAACAGAAGAGCAGAGTGCTGCATACCGATATTCTATTTTCCTTGTTATATATTTTACCAATACATAATCACCAATGCTATAAAGACTTCGTTGTGAATAACCGCTAGTTCCTGGTGTTGCTATCATCGGATAGCAATCTATATTGCTATCCGATTTGGAATGGTTATCCATGTCTCTCACGTAAATGGATAGTGGTATATCATCATCTTCAGAGTCTGTAAATACGGTAGAAACATTTATACGTGTACCATGTTCAGCCACCATCTCTGTCTGATAATTAATTGATCCTAGCTTGTAATGATTGCACACTTCAGCGTCGCAAAAACAACTTAGTGACTTCATTGTAAGATGATTGGGAATGTAAGCTGAGCCGGTCACTTGATGCACCAAGAGCGTCCCCTTAAAGGCGATCATTTCAGACGACTTGTCGTTAATCAAGGTGTTCATCTGCTCAATATCATAGCCTTCAATCACTGTCACTTTTATACCTGGACATCTCTCGCGGATACCAGAAGCAAGCTCCGTCAAGTTAGTTATATCACCTCCTAAAGCAATCACTTGATCAGCTGTTCGCTTGCATGTGGCCCCTACACCATCGGGTGCCCCCTTCCCGTGTCCGGCTTCATGAAAGTTCCAGGAATATCCCACAATATTAGGGTACATGTCTTGCAGTTTACAGCCCAATACATAAAACATAGATTTGTTCCTATATTGCGTTACAGGACCATCGCTGAGAAAGTGAATCTTTTGAATGTTTGATGGCAGGTTTTAGGTGGGCCCAAATTGCTCCGGCGTTAAGTGATAAATTAGAAGACATAGTGCAGTGTGAAGTCGTAGAGTCTCTCAAGTAAACAACCACAGTATGTAATGAAATTTGGGTCCGGGAACCGCCAAAGTGAAAGCTTTGTATTTCCTGATTGTATTTGGTACAAAAGTTTTCGGAAAAATCCATATGCACCACGGCTTCGTATTCAGACAAAGATTCTTTCAGTTGTTTAAGTACATTATACTGGTGTACTATGTTAAAAGAATGACGAAAACATTTAGCCATGTCATTCTCAAGTTTTTTTATGAGATTTGCAGGTAATTTTTCTTGTGTTTCTTTTTTACACTTCATTACAAATCGTTCTTTCTTTGTTTTCAAATCATATATGGACTCTTTTTTACTCACCCACTGTTGCGTAAGGATCGGTTTTGAGTTGTCGAATTCTGCATAAGTCAAGGTTTTTGAGGAACACTCATCACATGTTCTCTCAAGACATTTTTCAGAATAACGATCGCAACAAAGCATTTGCAGCATACTTTGATGATTATTCACTGTTGTCAGAATATGTGCCTTTTTTAAAGCCGCAAGTTGAAGGTCCATGTTTTCGTGGACCGTGCAAGCACAAGTATCACGGTTTGATAGTTTAGGGGGAACCACCCAAAATGGTCGGAATCGATTAAATAGGCTATAACCCATTTTAAATGGACTGGTTTTTAATTAAGAACTTCTGATGCAGATTTTTCATAGTGTCTAGTAGATATCTTTTCTGTTTTTTGATTTGGTTACGAGTCACAAATTCTTTCTTGCCTGCGGCTTGACGGCTGTTAGAATCTTCCTCTAAAAATTGCTCAACTAGACTTTGCACTTTAACTTTGAGGTTTTTCTTTTTTTGCTGCTTTTGTCCCGTTCTTTTGAAAGTCACTGCTTTGTTCGGCATTCTCCATAATTTGTATTTATCTACAATTTTTCCGGATATAGCTTGTTTGAACTTTCTTTTATGTTCATAACTTCTTATTTTAGAGTAGTTTTCCTCTAATTGAACTTTGAGAACTTCTCCTTCTTCACTAAATCCTTCTTTTTAGTTATATCTTCGCTCATTTCTTCAATTCTGGTTTTCGGAGATTTTTCTACAGACTTTACAACTTTCTTCAACTGCTTTTTTACTCTTCTATATTTTTGACGCTGATTGTTCAGTTTTGATTTTAGTTTTGAAACTTTTGCTTCCATCTTTTTAAGTTGCTTATTTCTGAACTTTCTGTCTTTCACTCCTTTTTTTTGCTTCATTTGCTCTTTGATCTTCGTTCACAATGGGCCTTATTAGTTCACCAACTACTGGTTGTGCTTCATCGTCAGTACTTGGAGGTGTATTTTGGCGTACAAAATTACGAGTATTACTTTTCATAAGTTGTTGTTTTTGCCTATACTTTGATGAATGTTTTTTCCATTCTTTTCTAGTTAATCGTTGCTCCCGAGGCGTCATGTCTTTAATATTTTTTCTTTGTCCCTTTTCTTTCTTTTTTAAGTATTGCAACCTTTGTTTCTCTTTGTATTCAGCTAACTTAATGGGGTCGCTTTTGATTCTAGTCAAGCGAGCCTTTTCGGCTTCTCTTTTCTTTTTCAATATATCTTCTCTATCTTTAGCCATGTTTTGTTTTTTTTTAGGAGCCATGATGTTCTAAACTGAAATAAGTTAAAAAAAATTGCTTAGACACGCTCAAATAATCAGTACCCTGGAAACACGTCAGTCCTTTGGCGCAATATCAGACAACGGACTGACGAATCAATCATGAATTTGAGGTTTTCTTTAGAACTAACTTTTAATTTGATACTTTCGAATATCAAGAAGCTACATTTTAAGAAATCAAGGTTAACTATGTATAAGATAAAATATAACACAAATCTACAAGGAAATAACGACTCACCATAGGACTGAAAATTTGTCTGGATCAGCACGTGGTCCCACGACGAACACAACTCTAGGACTGGCACAGTAATGGCGGCCGAGCAATGGCGCGGTCTGCAGCTAACTTCAGTACTAACCTTGAAATTTAACGCGGAATTGAATTGGAGCCGCCGCTATTTAGCGGGAAATTCAAATTCGAGCAACGAACAACGGACTGACGAATAAAACTGAACACAAAGTTTGTCATTATTTTAACAACAACGTTGAGAATATTATATTATGAAAGTTGTGATTATATATTATAAAATACATCACAGATTATAGTGATATAATAAGTTTGATTATAAAAGGAGTATTTTTTATCACACACATTTTTGATTGCGCGCTTTTGAGGTTGTGACACGCGAAAGTACTGACGTTTTGAGAACATATTGTGAAGTTTTTCAAACTTCTATTTAAAATGAAAAGCTGAAATTGAGTGACTAAATAAAAGGCGTTTAATTGATTTAAAATGAATTATAAAATATAAACAAAATCTAATAATACATCGTTTTACTGACTGACGACATCGAGTTGACCAACTTTTGTACATTCACCCGTATCTATCTTGTATCCCAGAAATGAAATGGGGGGGTGAAATTTTGTATGGAGCTACGATATAGGTAAACGAGTTCCAAGCGGACGGAGTGTAATTAATTGTGATTCAATTAAACAAACAAAGCAAAGCACACGAAATTCTATGCTTCAACTTGGATCCAAATTAGTTTGTCAGTCCGGCCGGCGTCCAGTGTCCGGTGTCCGTCCGCTGTTTGTTCCGCTGTTCTCCTCTAACAGTACGCTTACCATGAGTTTGACAATGACGGCTTACCAGGCCGCAGTAAGCTCGGCCGAATTTCACCTTCCCATACAAACGTAGTTACGCTCTCATTTTAAAACTACGTGTTGAATTGTCACGAAACTTTGCATATACAATGACATGAGGTATATCTGTGTCTGTAATTAGTTTATATGGTTCCAATTTATAAAACAAACGAAATACAGCAAAAACTAGTTTTGTATGAAAAACTTATATTCGCTATATTTTTTTTATTATGGTATCTGAAGCTACATAAACTAATTACAGACATAGATATACCTCATTTCATTGAACATGCAAAGTTTCGTTACAATCCAACACGTAGTTTTAAAATGAGAGCGTAACTACGTTTGTATGGAGAATCGAGCTTACTGCGGACTCTTAAGCTAACAAGTATCGAGATTTCTATCTGTGCATCTCTATTGCACTTTGACAGTACGAGAGGGATGCACAGATAGAAAACTCGATACTCGTTAGCGTAAGCCGTCATTGACAAACTCATGGTAAGCGGTCAGGTCGCATTTCTCAACCGAACCCTGTGAAATTTTGTGAGCAGGTTCTTTAATTCTATGGTTTTTTTTTTGGTAAATCAGCTAGTGCCACTTCTATATCTAATAAAGATATCAGCAATACGATTAATTATCCCTAGTGTTTAGTAAAATGAATGCGAAAGAAACTCTCTGTTTGTTAACTTTTCACGCTTAAACCGCTGAACCGATTTTAAATATGAAATTTGGTATGCAGTAAGTTTGGGAAGGACATATCCCACCAAAAACATAAATGTGAAAATGGGAGCCAAGTTCAATATTAAGAAAATGCGTGGTTGTCAACTTCGACGACAAAAAAATGTGATCTAAATGGGTGCCAAGTTCAGTAGATAATCCTAAAATAAAATGTATTCTTACAAACATACAATTTCTTATTTTTTCTACTCAACAATATTTGCTACCTATATAAAAGTATAACTTCTTAAATTTGAACAGTAAAATTATTTACACAAAGCAGATAACTTAGCATTAACTGATGCTCAAGACTTGACTTGGCTATAGTTATTATTATTACTACAATATTGCAATTAATAATAATAATAAATGTGAAATGAAAGCAGGACGGTATGATTATTTCCGGGAGCGAAACAGATACAAGTAATTGTGTCGTAATGTACGATGCAGAGAAACATATACAAACTCTGTTTCGCTCCCAGAAATGATCATACCGTCCTGCTGTCACTTGTCTTGCTGTTAATGGACAAACAGTAATAAATAATAAATCAGACTAAACAGCTAAACACCTTGCCGTTTATTAATGTACTTCGTAATTTATTATGTTTTGTACTATTGGAGATTTATAGTGCAAACATAAGTCTCAATTTAAGAGGGATCTGAACGCTCGGCTCTTCATACAAACGTAGTTTGGTTCTCATTTTAAAACGGCTTACTGAAGTAACATGACTTACATGACACTTACTTTCATAGTTAGGCTAAGGTCAACGAAAAGTATTCCCTTGACAGTGTCAAAATATATGTTTTTGCGGCATAAATGGCCGTATCTTTTTTATTTTAACTTAGGAGTTTTCATTTTTTCACAGCTTCAAGGGACTGTAAACCCAAGTATATGGTTTTAATTTCAACTCGCATGCGTGATTCTATAAAGGTTCGTTTTCTTTTTGAGGTACGGAACCCTAAAAACAGCGTGTAGAACGATTTTTATACAAAGTGTCTCATTATACTTTATTTATTTCTTATTATATTTCTTTCATAGTTTGTGGCAGCATAATCTAATGTCTGACCTAGCTATGGCAGGTGTCATTATTCCCATTGTCTATACAAAACAAAGTAGTTATTGCAGATTACAGTTTTAAAATGACAACCAAACTACGTTTGTATGAACTGCCGAGCGTTCTGGTGACACTAATCAAGACATAATTTGCAATATAGGTACTTGTTTATAATAATTTCTAAACCATAAACTTTATCAAAAATCAGCCTACGAATCTCATCACGACCCCTTTGTTTATTACTATTCTTTAATCAGCAAAGATATTGTTTTACTATCGCACTCACTCTCCGGGTATATTTTTGAAACGTTTTAACAAGATATGTATAATTTCAACAAGGTATAATATTGAAATAATGTCTGGAAATAATTCTTGTTTATTTAAAGTGATGCCTCCTTCTTACGTCTATTTATAATCAATTTTGTTACTTTAACAAGTTATCTATAATGTTGATTTCACAATTAAAGAATGTTAATTTGAAATGATGCCATGTTATTTCAACCGCCTTAAACGTTTTTTTAACAAGATATCATTTAACAAAACCACAATGCACTTTCAAAAAGACAGAATATTGAAAAAACCAAACAATTCTTGTTGATTTAACGTTGGGCAATCTTGTTGCTCCTACAAGTTTATAATTTATCTTGTTACTTTAACAAGTTATGTATCACGTTGATTTTACAATTAAGGAAACGTCAATTTGAAATGACGCCATGTTACTTCAACCGCCTGTAACGTTGTTTTAACAAGATAGCATTTAACAAATCCACAATGTACTTTCAAACAGATGGAATATAGAAATAACCAAATAATTCTTGTTGATTTAACGTTGGGCAATCTTATTGCTCCTACAAGTTTATAATTTATCTTGTAACTTTAACAAGTTATGTATCATGTTGATTTTACAATTAAGGGAACGTCAATTTGAAATGACGCCATGTTACTTCAACCTCCTGTAACGTTTTTTTAACAAGATAGTATTTAACAAGTTACGCAATGTAGTTTCAACAAGATATAATATTGAAATAATCAAACAGTCTTGTTGGATTTATGTGATACCAACTTGTTAATGCTACAAGTTTATGTTTTGGTTGATTTAACAAGTCGATTTTGTCAAAGCAATATGAAGCATGTTGTTTCAAACAAATCTTTGGTTGTGTCAACTAAATACCTGTTAACAAGTTTAATCTTGTTCTTTAAACAATATCGACTTGTATTATCAATATTGCGTTTGTTTCCGTCGACCAAAATAAATTTATTTCAAACAGATAACCACTTAACAAGTCGAACTTGTTCAAATTGCTAAGCCGATTTCTCTCAGTGTACACAGTTTTAGAATCAAGCTGAAAAAGTACTTGCTAGAGCATCAATTTAGTCAGGAAACCCTATGTCTTGAAACTAGTTGCCTTTAAGTGCTCTGGCTTTTGTCTTTGTATCTATTTTTAGCTGCCTATTTTATAATTTAGTTTACCGCTTTGCCATGCCTAAGATGATTATAGTTTAAGATTTAGGATTGCAGTCAGGTACTTACTGTTAGGATATTGTCGTCCCTCCTACTTGAAATACTAACTTCACATATATGTAACTCGGATATATGATGACGACATAGGGTTCATAAAATACACATTTATCATCATGAGAGTGGAAAGATGAGTCGACCAGTTATTCTACTCATGTTACTTGTATGTGTATACGGATAAAGTGAGGTCTAGCCTCTCTCGTGTGGCTGTGCCACTCACAATGCATTATTCGGTTTTACCGAGTGCCTTTCCATATTCTAATTCCCTCTTTTGTGGTTGCACTCCCACGTATGCTATAGAGGGACCTCATGAATATTATTTCCTTATGGCTATGCACCTCTAATATCTTATTGGGCATCGGTCGACTGGCTCCGGTCTTGACAGGGTATATCCCTGGTGACTCTGTTCATATTCGCTTGTTAGTCACTAAGCCGGATGGGGGGCCTGTGGCCCCCCAGAGGTCTCCACCATCCCCATAACCTCGCCACGGATGCTCCAACTCAGTCGACCGTGCCAGTGTGTTTCCGGACCACACTACTCGGGAGCTCGAGGCTTCCCTGTCCAATTCTAAGTGTGTTGTGCACTGCACGATTGGACTACTACAGTAATGGAAAGAAGGTCATATTACAACAGTCCTCTCATCTTTCCACTGGTCATGCACATATAAGTCGACAAAGATATTGCAAAGTAAACACTCACCGGGGTCTTGCAGATGGACCTCCTAGGAGCTCAGGGCTCCTAACTTGTCTGTGCCTCGTTCTTTTACTCACCCACCTTGCACATGGTGAGTCCGGGCACCATATTTTTTCCCCGCCATTTTCCTATTGCACAGTACCAACATAAGGGTTAGTCAAATCCAAGTATGGTGTTACCATACTACAAAATATAGTCTGACATTACTAATGGTTGATACATACCAATTGTTTTATGGCGAATCGCGCTGTGCGCGACACTCCCACAGACAAGAAGAGTGTTATTGTAGTAGTGTGAACAGGTGACGCGTCCACACCCAGAATCTTCTCTCTGGCCCGAATAGCAGCGTCCCTTTTTATCCTTGTCCCTGGTTGCATACAGTCAGGGTCGATAGTAGTTTCCTCTGATCTTGATGTCTCAGTATTCATCATAGATTCTTGCATTGGCTCTACTTCCATTGTGGCGATCACCTCATTGCCATTGTTCTCAGATACTGGATCGGTTGTTAATGGTGGTGGCGTGTTATCCACTCGACTTAGGTATTCACCCAGATCCAGGTATTCGATTGGCGCATCCAAAGGTAGTGTCGTCACATCCTTCTCAATTGGTTCGGATGGTGCAGTATTTTCTTGTTCAGTCTCGAGCGGGTATAGATGACCAATAGACCGAGTCAGTATAGAATCACCAATTTTGACCTTAGCGACTCTACACTTACCATCTTTACTCTTGATAAGTTCAGCAATTTTCCCGACCTTCCACAGCTCACGGTTCTTCAGGTCTGACTTTATCTGTATGATATCTCCTATTTTTGGAACACGATCAGATACAACTCTCGGTTGTTTAGGAGTGTTTCGGTACCTCTCTCGCAGACTAGTCAGATACTGTGACATGAATATTTTCTTGAATTCGTCAAGAATCATCAGTCCTCTCTTCCAGCTTTCTATTAAATTGATTTTAAGTTTGGAACCGTCCACGGGATAAATATTGTCAGTTGCTGGGGTAAGGCATTTTCCCAGGGTCAGAAAATCAGCTGGTCTTAATATATGAATGACTTCAGTTCCAACCTTCGTAAGTGGTCTTGAGTTGACAACAGCTCCTACTTCTTTCAACACTGTCAATAGTTTGCTGTCTCCAAGTAGGTGCCTTTCGAGAGTGCGTTTTAGAGAATGTTTTACTATACCTATCAGCCGTTCGTAAAATCCGCCATGCCACGGGGCGAGCTGCGGTATGAATCTCCATTCGATTCCTCTCTCAATACAGTAGGGTTTATTGACCACTTCGGATGTTAGTTTGAAACAAGTAGCGTTGTCGGAATAGAGTCGTCTTGGTGTATTTCTGGTAGCAGCAAATCGTCTTAGTGCTAGGAGACATTCTTCTGCTGTCAAGTCATGTACTATTTCCAAATGAATAGCTCGCACAGAAAGACATGTGAATAGAGCTACCCATCTCTTTTGCTTTCCATTTGATGTGTTCACATATAATGGACCAAAATAATCTACTCCACAGTATGTGTAGGGTGTGCTATAGTTCACTCTTTCATTGGGTAGATCAGGTGCTGCTGGTAAACGATAAGGACCACCTCCATGTTTGAGACACTGCTGACATCTTGAAATCACTCGTTCTACTTGACGTTTTCCCTGTGGTATCCAGTACTTTTCTCTGATGAGGCTAAGTGTATGGGTAGCACCAACATGGTAGTTCCTTTCATGAATATCCTTGATAATCTTATTTGTAAATTCGCAATCTCTGGGCAACAATATAGGATGTTTCATGTCGTAGTTCCATGTGGTGTTCACCATCCGTCCCTGGCATCTCAGTACATCATCCACATCGAGAAATAGACCGAGGTTTCTAGTCAGGTGCGTCCTTTTCCCTGCAATTTCATCCGCAAAATGGTGTTTTTGCAGTTCTATGATTTTTGCCAAGCTGTCATCAGCTGTTATGTTGGATAGAGGTAAATCTTGCCGTATTGGTTCGATTTCCATGATGTCATCGTCCCCATTCTCATTAATTGGGATGTCAATATCCATTCCATGGGTGTCAAATACTTCTCCCACCTGATTCCCTGGACCATTTTCTGCTTCTGGATTCTTCTTGTCATTGCTTTGGTCCAGGCCCTCCCCGACAGAAAGAACAGTCATGTGGTTCATATAAAACCTATTTGCAGGCCACGTTGACTCATCCTCTTTTAGGAATGCGGGACCGTTGAACCAAAGCTCTCTAGATTGATTCCATGTTTCAGGTCTGGTTGCAACATCAGCCGGGTTCATCTTTGTATTAATATAGTGTATTTCAGCTTGCATCTGGTTTTTCTTGATTTCTTCTACTCTGTTTGCTACAAAGGGTGGTAGTAATTTGTTGGAACGCATCCATCCATGTACAACCAAACTATCTGTCCACAGTGATTCCTTGCATATGGGTAAAGATATGTTTTCTCTAACATATTTTAAAAGTCTACTAGCTATTACCAGACCCATTAATTCCAGTTTCGGTGTATGAAGTTCGCTTGACCCCTCCTCTTTGGCTATTCTCGCCTTTCCCATTAAGAATGAAACTGACGTTCCTTGTGGACTTTGTGACGTCAAATATATAACGGCAGCATAACCAGCCTTTGAAGCATCAGAGAAACAATTTAATTGGTATGTTGTGTCATCTCCTGGTACAGCATTTGTTATGCATCTGGGCAGCTCTATATGTGCAGCTGTTTCTATTATATCCAAGATTTGTGTCATAGACTGTATCAGATTCTCCGGCAAGATGGCATCCCATTTGTGTTTTTGTTCACAGATGGTTCGGAACAAGAGCTTCAATGGCAGTGTTAACGGACAAATAAATCCACATGGGTCATAGATCCGGGCTAGAGTACGGAGTACTTTTCTTTTAGTATTGGCTGGGGCATCTTTGTTGAAGTGTTGGTTGTTGGTTGATTTTCAATTTTAACGTGTCATTTGCCACGTTCCATGTCAGTCCAAGAATTTTAGCAGTGCCTTCATGCTTTGCTTGTTGCTCGGCAGGTATAAAATCAAGAAACTCCTTTTGGTTAGACATCCAGTCCCTTATGTTCATTGAGATTTGTTCGAAGGATTCCCTTGTTTTCATGTATATTTCTTGAGCTTCTTGAACTGAGTTGGCTCCTGTCACTAAATTGTCCACATAGCAATCATTGGCTACATCCTTTAGTAACTTTGCATTGGTTTGTGTCATGTGGTACCTAATAGTTGCCGTCAGGAGGAATGGAGATGAAATTATTCCAAAGGATACTCGACAAAATCTGAGATATAACAGATTATCTTCCGTGGGGTCCTTTGTGATGTCTTTCACCCACAGGAATCTTGTCACATCACGATCCCTCTCCTGGAGTCCTACCTGCAAGAATGCCTTCTCTACATCGGCTACAATTGCTATCTTCTTGGTTCTGAACTTCAGGAGGAGAGCCGTGAGATCCTCTAGCATGGAAGGGCCACTGTAAAGACATTCATTCAAGCTTTTCTTGCCCATCGCCTTGGCTGAGGCGTCGTATACGATCCTACCGCGTTTTCCTTCATTTTTAATAATATGATGTGGCAAGTAGTGTACAGGATGTTCCGTGTCAGTACAATGTGGTCCAACAATTTCAATTACATTGTCCTTTAATTGCTCCTTAAGAATATCATCATATTCATTTAATGTTGATATATCCAATCTATTGATTAAACTCTTCAGTCTTCCCAATGCCATGCCAAAGTTAACTGGGAGCTGAGGTGGGTACTCAATCCATGGCCATGTTACCTCATAACGCCCGTTGTTGTATTGTACAGTGTCATTAAAATGTTTGACTGCTTCGTCTTGCCTAGTAGCTTTAGGAGAATCTTTTATGCCAATGGACTCCAATGACCATAAAAACTTGATGTCAATATTTTTGAGAGGTAAGTCCGGTTCGGTAAAATAGGGGCAGCTTGAATTGTGACAGTGGCAGTAAGTCGTCACAGTTAATACATTTTTCTGATCCACACCTTGATCTTGAACTACATTTCCTGATAACAGCCAACCGAAGTCTGAATCCACCAAGTACAAATTATTTTGTATTTTCTTCTTCGTGTCCCGCATGAAGCTTGCAAAATAATCATTCCCAATTAATAAGTCCACATCCTCACCAGTAGAATCATCATCTGCCAGTATGTCAACCATGGAACAATCAAATTCAGCTACTGGCAACCTATCTGTTATATGTGGAACTATATTAACCCTTACTTGCTTCCGGATGCCACGCTTGGTTTCTAAAATAATATCTACAGATGGGCTTGACATTTCCTTCGGGTCAGTTGCTCCAAATGTATATACCAAGAGTCGGTCTTCATTATCAGGAGTGAGTTGTAGTCTGGATGCAGCCTTAGCGCTTATGTAGCTCCTTTGCGAACCACTGTCCAAGACAAGTCTGCACTTATGCCTTCTTGTTAAATTGTCGGGGTTTGTGACCACTGCTACTGCTGTCTGTAAAAAGGTTAAGGTGTGTGTCATGTAACAATTAACTGTGGCTGTCTCAGGAATAGAAACAATTTCCTCACCCTTTGGTTTGGGACAAAGCATCTGGAGATGTCCTTCCCCGCAGCGGTAGCAACTTATTTTCCTGTGGCACTGCTCAGTTGTGTGATTTTTCTTTAAACATTTGTGACATCTGTCTGTGAGCTGCCCTTGTCGAGACTCTACGTCATTATACCTTTTGCAATCGCTACTAGTGTGATTGCTCAGTTTGCAGAAAATGCATGGAAATCTGCTTCGTTTTTTATGTGCTTGATTGTCGCTGACTGCCTTTCGCTTTAAATTTCGCCTTCTTGGGTTAGTGCTGGTGGTGGTTTTGACACTATTATTATATTCACATTTAATTTTAGAATTTGTTTGTAGAACTCCGGTGGTCATTCCGATTTCCTCTTGTGTGACTAGTCCCTTTGGTATGGACTGTGACCTTTCCATCGCCAGCACAATGTCTAGTAAAGTTTTTCTTATATTATTAGTAGAGTTGTCGCTACTCTGCCTAGGCCTCAAGTGGTATTGATGTAACACTTGTTCGGGGAATTTGCTCAGGATGCTGGCACGCAAATGGTTGCCTTTAACATCTTCCCCTAACTTCTCCAGGACCCTTAGGTGCCTTTCGATTTCATCCAGTACCCGTCTGCAGCTAGTTGCTGTGTATTCAGCTTGTTCTAAATTCGCAAGCGCCGTGTAATGTGCATCGATTACTGTGTCACTTGATCCGTATCTAGACCTTAGGGCCTCTAAGGCAATAGTGTAATTATTATTTGTGATGGATAATCCAGCAACCGCTTCCAGGGCCTTCCCTTCCAGGCTGCTAATTAAATACATTAATTTATCAGCCTCTGCCATTGCTTGGCTGTCTATGGTGGATTGGAACCGGTCCCAAAATTCAAACCATTTGAGGCACTCCCCATTGAATTTAGGCAATTCCAATTTAGGCAGCCGAATGCCTAAATGTACTTGGTGACCGGTTTGTTGCTCGCCAGGAGAACTATGTGACTGAGCCGCAGTTGCTTCCACAGAGGACTCCAAGGTGGACAGGAAATCCTCACTCTGCAGTTGTAATTCCATAGCCTCCGTGACGACAACTAGCTGTGGGCTCGTTGAGGTAGTTGTGTAGTGGCGCGTTTGTTCTTGTAAATTGTTTGTTAACTTTTTTAATTTCGCCACGGTGTTGGTCGCCGTAGTGAGCGTCATTTCCCCTGAATCGAAATCATTTCTAGCTTGTTCCAGGTATTCGTGAAGTTTGTCTCTTCGCATCTGCAGTAGTTTGGTGAGACTTTCTTCCATTGTGCCACACTGAAACCATGTGAAACAAACTAACTAGAGGCACGTAGTACGAAACACAAAACCCATACATTATGCAACTGTGCAGTACTCACCACCACGTGTCCAACCTTATCTTCAATAAAAAGGCTCACCCCCGATCGCTTGGGGTTGGTTTTACTCGTTATGAACTGAAATAAACACAACAGCAAGTGATTTTACTCCGCGTAACCGGCGAAAAAATATGGCGTTCTCGCACTATGCAAGTAATGACAATTTACCTCTTTTTCACCTGATCGGAGTTTAATCTCGATCCACTAACACTTACAACCAAAATATATCCCCTGGTACACTTATTTCACTATTTAGGGGGATTATCTTTCAATTACAAACTTTTTCTTAACTCCGACATCAAAGCAAACAAAGTACATACACTCGAAAACTGAACAATATCCATCGACTTATAGAATGAACCGGCAAAACGGCGGCAGATTGGACAAGAGTTCTTCATCGAGTAAATAATTCTATAGAGAAACCATACGTCAGTCATTGCAAGAGACGGAAAGACACCTATTTCACTTAGATTTTTATATGACCATCTCACTTGCTCGTGATATTGTCATCACCGGGCTAGTCTACGAAAAGTTGCGTTGGACACGAGACAGTGCTACCAACTGCAGCCCGTAGTGATGTCACGCAGAATACAAATTGCCGATAATGTGCCGGTTGTCACAATTTGCTGTAAAAGGTTTTACACACCACTTATTTCAACAGAAACATAATAGCCTTGTATTATTGTACAATATTACTGCTAATTCTAAAATAAAACATTTTTTAGGCAATAATTACGTCAATCTAAAATACCACTTATAGCTATCAAATCGATTACTACCGATTACTTTGGTGCCACACTAGGCCATAGACCACAAACTTTACTAGTGTGCTTTACGCGATACGACCAGTCACGCCAACCTACCGCAGCCCGAATGAAAGGTATACATCCGACTCATTCTAACCACAACAAGTTGTCGCAACAAATCGCAAGGCGTGTACTTGACCTACAAATACAAAACGAATGAACAATTGTTTTTCAACTTATACATAAATTTCACTCGAATTGAAATAAATGTCATCTGTTCTTTAAAATTTCTTTATTACTATATGCCACTTATATTTAAAGTACAACGTATCTCTGTTAAAACAAAGAAACATTATAAGTACTTATCTTTTTTACAAAATATGTTTTGAGGGATTATTGTCAAAAATAGGTCATACCTATTTCACCTGTAAGTATCAAAATCCCCGGCATCTCCACCAAAATGTCGTCCCTCCTACGTGAAATACTAACTTCACATATATGTAACTCGGATATATGATGACGACATAGGGTTCATAAAATACACATTTATCATCATGAGAGTGGAAAGATGAGTCGACCAGTTATTCTACTCATGTTACTTGTATGTGTATACGGATAAAGTGAGGTCTAGCCTCTCTCGTGTGGCTGTGCCACTCACAATGCATTATTCGGTTTTACCGAGTGCCTTTCCATATTCTAATTCCCTCTTTTGTGGTTGCACTCCCACGTATGCTATAGAGGGACCTCATGAATATTATTTCCTTATGGCTATGCACCTCTAATATCTTGTTGGGCATCGGTCGACTGGCTCCGGTCTTGACAGGGTATATCCCTGGTGACTCTGTTCATATTCGCTTGTTAGTCACTAAGCCGGATGGGGGGCCTGTGGCCCCCCAGAGGTCTCCACCATCCCCATAACCTCGCCACGGATGCTCCAACTCAGTCGACCGTGCCAGTGTGTTTCCGGACCACACTACTCGGGAGCTCGAGGCTTCCCTGTCCAATTCTAAGTGTGTTGTGCACTGCACGATTGGACTACTACAGTAATGGAAAGAAGGTCATATTACAACAGTCCTCTCATCTTTCCACTGGTCATGCACATATAAGTCGACATAAAGATATTGCAAAGTAAACACTCACCGGGGTCTTGCAGATGGACCTCCTAGGAGCTCAGGGCTCCTAACTTGTCTGTGCCTCGTTCTTTTACTCACCCACCTTGCACATGCTGAGTCCGGGCACCATATTTTTTCCCCGCCATTTTCCTATTGCACAATACCAACATAAGGGTTAGTCAAATCCAAGTATGGTGTTACCATACTACAAAATATAGTCTGACATTACTAATGGTTGATACATACCAATGGTCGCGTCCGCTTGTCATTCGGCTGGCGCGACGCGGCCCGCGCATGGAGTTGCTGCGTGCTGCGCGCGTGCGCCGTGAAGCCGACACTGCTGACTTCGGCCTGCCCGGGGTACGCAGTCGGTTTTACGTCAACGAGCGGCTGACGAGACTAAATCGGTCGCTACTGTACAGTGCCCGTCAAGAGTGCAAGAGACTCGATTGGCGTTACTCATGGTCTAAGGACGGCCGTGTGTATGTGCGCCGTCAAAGTGGTGAGGCAGCTCATCGTATTCGCTCTGTGGACGATATAAAAAAGGTTTTTGGTTAAATTTAGCTTTGATGCTTAACGATTTCAGTAAAAAAAGTCACGGCCTGTTACCTGTCTTCTTTATTTGTATGTCTTACACAATCCTAAACGTCATAGGGCACAGCAATATACGAGTATGTACAAAGAATAAATATTTTAAGGATCTACTTATGTTTGGTACAGTTATCTTGCATTGTTGGGTTCACGTAATGCCACGATTGAGTGCCCAGACAGTCCTATTCTTTATAATTTTAATAATAATAGTTAACTTGATTGTTTGCCTTTGTAATAAAGTAACTATCTTCTCTAATGGCTTATAAAAATCTTAGGATCGGTTTGTTGAACGCAGGCTCTCTTGGTACCAAACATGATAACTTCATTGCAGTCTGTACTCAGAAAGAATTTGACATCTTGGCAATAAATGAGACGTGGCTGAGATCGGGGGAGGAGGGGCGAGCGCCGGTGCTGCCCGACTACAAGCTGCGGCACATCCCGCGCCCGCCGGGGGCCCGCGCCCGCGGCGGCGGCGTAGGGTTTTATGTTAAACGTGGCGTCGGCGCTCGCACCTTGTCCCACCCAGTGGACCCACAGCGCAGCTCAGTCGAACAAATGTGGGTCTCATTGAACCTCAACGGGCAAAGGTTGGTCATCGGGACAGCTTATCGGCCACCGTGGATGGACGTGGACCTTTTCTTTGATGCCATTTCAGACACGATTAGCTACGTACGTAACTATGATCACATGATAGTCTTAGGTGACTTTAATATAAACACTTTGATGTCAAATGACAACAAGTTTGCAAAACTCAGTAGTTTTTTATCGTGTTTCCAACTTAAGCAGTTGGTCACGGAGCCCACGCACTTCACAGACACTAGCCAGACGGTGATTGATATTGTTTGTACAGACTTGCATGCCAAAAGCGTTAGTGTTGACCACCTAGGGTCCCTTTACGGACACTGCCTTGTGAGTTGCGAGTTTAACATTAGGCGTGAAAAACCGAAGCCGTTTACTATGAGGCGAAGACCTATTGCCAATATCAATCAGGTATATTTCGAGCGGGACTTGCAGAGTGTGAGATGGGATTTGCTGCTGGTTGGAAATGCAAATGATATGGTAAGAGACTTCAACCAGCTTATAACCATGTTATTTGACCTCCATGCACCTATAAAGACGACAGTAGTTAGGGCTCCACACCCTCCCTGGATCACAGACATCATAAAGCTCATGATGCAACTGCGCGACAGAGCCGCAGCAGAATATCATAGATCCAAAACTGACAGTAAAAAAAAATATTACAAGGATATGAAGTCTGTTGTGAATAAGGCTCTTTACAATGAAAAAGTAGCCTTTTTTAAACACAGCATCAATAGTAAAATAAAGGATCCACAAACACTATGGAAAAATCTTAAAACCATATTGCTACCGAAGAGTGATGCTCAACTACCAGTTTGTTTCAACAATCCTAATACAATAAATAAACATTTTTTAAATTTACCTAGCACTTTGGATATTTCTATGTCTCAGCTAACCTATTTTGAGTCCAATAAATATTGCAATTCTGTTTTCCAGCTGAAGCCAATAAGCCCTGATGAAATCATGAAAATAATTAAAGATCTTAAATCAAATGCTGAGGGCTGGGATGGCATAAACTTGGATATGTTATTGTTAACCTTACCACACACTTTAAACATAATTACTGGTTTAATTAATGCTTCAATTACCACATCTACTGTCCCTGACATCTGGAAGCTAGCTATTGTTCGCCCTCTGCCTAAAATATCTAATCCAACTCAATTGAAAGACCTAAGACCGATTAGCATTTTACCCTGCATGTCTAAGATAATAGAGAAAGTAGTTTGCTCACAACTTTCGCAACATATTGAGGCAAACAAGATTTTACCAGATGTCCAGTCTGGTTTCAGGAAGGGGAGAGGTACTGTCACTGCTTTGTTGGATGTCACTGATCAAATCCTATGCGCTCAGGACCAAGGAATGTGTACATTGCTAGTTTTGCTTGACTTTTCCAGGGCATTCGATTGTATAGATGTTAAGTTACTACTGGCCAAGTTAAATTACTACGGAATCGATACAGAAACATTAAAGTGGTTTGCAAGTTACCTCACTAAACGTTTCCAGTGTGTGAAGTTGACACTTAGCGACGGTTCTTCTCTGGTCTCAGAGAAGGAGGAGCTCACCCGAGGTGTACCTCAGGGCTCCATTCTCGGTCCAATCTTGTTTATTTTATACTCTGCCGATATAAAGAACCACATCACACATTGTAGATATCATATATATGCTGATGACATACAAGTGTACATCTCATGTCGACCAACTGAAATTGATAGTACCATTGAAAAACTCAATATGGACCTCGCTAGAATAGCAACCTGGGCTTCAAACAACAGCTTGCTACTAAACCCTACTAAAACTAAGTACCTTGTATTTGGAAGCCAACAACAGTTGTCCAGACTTAGCCCTAAATTGGGTGTCAAGCTGATGGATGAACTTATTGAGCGTGTCTGTGAAGCGCGTAACTTAGGACTCTTGATGGATGAAAAACTACGGTATGAGAAACACATTTTAAATTCTGTCAGTAGCTGTTTTTACAAATTAAAAGTTTTGTACAGGATTAGGTCCTTCTTAAGTGAAAAACTGAGAATTCAGCTCGTGGAGTCCCTTGTCCTGTCAAAATTGAACTATATGGACATAGTATATGGTCCACGTCTACTCACAAAAACAAAACGGCTCATCCAACGGGTTCAAAATGCCTGTGCTCGCTTTTGCTTTGATGTTCCGTTGAGGGCCCATGTCACCCCATTTCTAAACAAGTGTAATATTCTCAAGATGCTACATAGACGCAAGCTCCATCTGGCATGTCTTCTTTTTGGAATAATGCGCCATCAGGCTCCGGCATATCTCTTTGAGAAACTGTCAGTCCGCAAGCCACGTGGTGCTCGGCAATGTGGGTTACCGCTGCTGACACACCGACACGCATCTGCTGCTTTTCGTGGAAGCTTCAGATTTGTAGCTACCAAGTGTTGGAACTCCCTGCCACCGCCGATTAGGAACCTAAAAAGCATTTATAGTTTTAAGGTCAAACTGAAACAGTTTTTGTTTGGACATCAGACAGCACAGGAAAACCTGAGGCACGACACTAGCTGCTTTTGAAATGCGATGCAAAGTGGCATACCTGCATTTTGTGTCCCATAAACGTCGTGGTCGTGGCACTTGTGGTCCTTGTGGAGTTTTCTTGTCTGCTTTTTTTGTAGTAAGGACGAAATTTTTCGCAATTTGTCTGTTTCTTACGTCATTTTTCTCATTTTGTTTGTTTCTTACATATTTCTGTTATTTGCTCGTTGTGCAATGTTAAGATTAATTTTAAATGTGTAATTTTTATAGTATTAGTTAGTTAAATAGCAAAGAAAGCTAAAATGTGCGTTAAACTTATGTTAATATTTAAAAGTCCTTGACCCAATTAATCTCTGTGACAAAACATAAACAACATGGCCACAGCACAGACAATACGGTCATGGCGTTTTGTTTCTGCTCAATCGTCACAGCACAGGTCGTCAGGTAGTGAAATAAGGACCTGTACGCACTAATTTGTGTTAAGTTTTTGATTACTTTTGTTTATTTCTCTCTTTTTTTATTCTTTCTCTTTGTTTTTTTTTTTTTTTTAAGTTGTACGTTATGTAAGGATTTATGTAATTGTGATTGTGATCCGTGCGTGTAACCGGGTCGTTATCGCCGTGCACTTTTCACCGAATGGTCGCAACGGAAGACCAGCGCTGGCTACGCTAGCAACAATGCTGAGTTGCGGCCGTTTCGTGACACTAATAATATTGATGTTTTATTTGATTTTTTTTTGTTTGTTTAGTTATGTATATGTGTCACGAATAAACTATTTCTATTTCTATTTCTATATTTCTATTTTAATTGTTTTATGGCGAATCGCGCTGTGCGCGACAGATATGTCCCATCTGCATATAAATATATGGCGTCACTGTGGCCATCCACAGTGACGCCCGAGCTATCCTGTGTGACGTCTTCAGTCTCCCAGAATTTAGTTATTTCCTCTAAGTTCAAGATAGTTACATGACAGCTGAATCTTTCGAGATCCCCACTCAAAATCCACCCCAGCTGAGTCACTTGTGCGAGAGGAGGCCCTTGATTACCTCTACGGAGCCCGTCTAATATAACTTTGGCGTAGACGCCTGCTCCGAACAACAAGTCAATTCTGCGGGACACGTTATAATCAGGATCGGCGAATTTTAAATCTTCTAAATGCGCCCAGTTCTTCCTTTCAAACGTAGAGTTGGGCAAGTTATTAGTTATCTTGTTTACAACCAATGCCTTAGCTCCAAAAACATAATCGGAGTAGATAGACTTGCAATCCAATTGCACGCGCCCTTTACACTCCTTGGATCCTCCAACTCCAGAGACAACACCGCCAAGCTTACTCCTCGGTAGCTTAAGTAGCTGAGCGGCGTTTTCGTCAACAAGGTTAACTTGACTGCACTGATCTAAAAGAGCTCGAAGGATGACGTAAGCCCCGTCGACCGCCCGTACCTTCACCAGGACCGTAGTTAGTAGTGCCTCTGATCCGCCCCCGGACAAATGATTGCAAGACGAGCGCGAACCCGCACCCGCCGGTTTTTTACCCGACGGCCTACTTCTGCTGTAGTTAGCTGACACGTTGTTCATCGTTGAGTCATGCAAAAGTATGGCACATGTTACATTCCTTACATGTTTTTGCTGACCTACACTCCTCGCCTTCGTGACTGTATAAGCAGTTTCTGCATACGTGCAACCTTGCAACCGTTGCATTACGTTGACGCGAATCTAGGCCAATAAACCTTGGACACTGCATTAAAATGTGATTCCCCTCACATAGAGCACATTTCCCATATGTTGTGCGGTAGCTTCTCGGTAACTCCGACCTGTAGTTGAATGATCTCTTAGGCTGAAACGACTTGCTGACGGTCGGTCCGCTGGATGTTGCCGGCTTCTGGTAGCTAGATGTATAACCCGTTCCTTCTTTCTTCTGGTTCTTCATGGTCTCATATGCCATAAATCTACTTTCCAGGAAAAATAAAAAATCGGCTAGAACCGGCAATTCTCTCTGGCCCTGAAGTTCCTTCAAGTAATCATTGAACGCCGATGAGTCAGGTTTTAGCGACATAAGATGCACGATCATTGGATCCCATGTAGCTATGTCGACACCGATGTTGGCGAGCCCGTTGAGACACTCCAATATTACATCATGCATCTTTTTAAACTGTCCACATCCGGATGATGAATGACAGGCAGGTTCAGCATGGCGTTGACATATGAAGTAAATTGCAGACGTTTGTTGTCATACCGTTGAGTTAGCAACTCCCAACAGGAAGAATAGTTTTCGGCACTAATAGCTTAATGCTGCACCAATCTCTCGGCCTCGTAGTTTCGTCTTCAAATGCTGCATCTTCTGAGCCCTGTTAATAGCAGGGTTATTATGAATAGTTTCCAGAAAAAGATCCTTAAATGACACCCATTGACTATAATTCCCTGCGAATTCAGGGACCTGAACTCTCGGGGCAGAATGTTGATAGTGAGCCACCGACCAGATCTTGCTATTCAACCTCCTTTTCAGCTCGTCGTACTTGTGCTCTACGTCAACGAACAAACCGTAATAATGCTCGTTAGAGCCTTTAAGAATAGCATCTAACTCCCAGTGATGCCTGTCAATAGGTTCCCATTTCGCCTTCAAAATGCTGAGGTGATCTTCTAACTCCCATTTCTGCGAAACGTCATTAATGCCGACTTTAGACGGCCCGTTCGATCGCTTTAAAATTGCATTCCTGCCTACTTAATAAGTCACGAAGCTTGATCTCGCTCTCCTGGCATTCTTCGTCTACTTTCATGCTAAAGCAGACATTATCCCCCTTGCCACTTCCTTGGTTCTGGGAACGTAACCGGTCCAGAATGTCTCCCTTGGTCGACTTGTACATATCCTCAGTTTTCCCGTAAATATCGCCCGCGAAGTAATCGATGGTCTTGTCTTCCATTTCCTGGTCAAGTACCTCATGCCGAAGCCGAAAATCTTCCCATAGGTCCGCAAGCGCTGTCAACCGCTTGTTTAAGTACTCCTGACTCTTCCTGGATGCGCCATCTTTTTTGTAGTTCGCACAAAATGCTTTAATACTCTTGAAACTGACTTTTTGCTGCTCGAGGGTACCCATTGCTATGCTTGTCCCGCACTGTACTCGCCGCTAGTGCCCGAAGCTCAGTTGCAGTGATAGACGCTTTAGTAGTAGTTTATAAAAGCTTGTAGCTGAAGTTCCTTGCAGTTGCTTAGTTGTTGCCGTAGTTGCTTGAAGTTTAGTTGAATTCATAGTTGAAGTTCCAATCCTGGCAGTTATCTCGCCTGGTTCGTTACACCCTTGATGACTGTAGTTGCGTTGGTTCACTCCGAAGTCCTTGTTCACAGGTAACTAATGCTTTTGTACTCTAAATACGATATATGCGCCTTCTCAATTCACTGGTGGAACCCGCTTGTGGGAAGCCAGCAAACCGATTCGCTATCGTAATAAAGTAACAAAAACACTAAATACCTTTTGCTGCTTCCGAAGGACCCGGAGAGGTTCGAAGGACCATTTAATGTAGCGGCCAGTTAGCCGATACACTGTGACGTTGCAGGTGAACTTCGTGATGAGCAGCACGACAATTAGCAGTTGAAGTTAAAGTATAGTATATTGTCCGTAACGTAATACAGTTAATACATTGACTCTCGATCTCAAGAATCTACCTACCTACCACCTACCTACCTACCTACTTTGTATGGTATTTTTATACGCGTTAATAGCTGACTATTTTGCTTCCGCCGTAAGAGTTGCGGTTTAGGCCAGACGTGAGTACGTGCTATTTTATTCTATATTCACGTCCGATATGTATGTGCAACTAAATGAATGCCGAAAGCGCATGTACAGTGATAAGACTATACAGTCGGCAACGCCCATGTTACTCCTTGGGAGTTGCATGCGTCTATAGGCTGCGGTGTCCGCTTACCATCAGGCGGGCCGTACGCTCGTTTGCCACCGTCGTTGTATAAAAGAAAAGTCGTTTCTAATTTTAGGAGAATGCAAGTGTCTATAGACATTGTTACTTTAACGAGTAAGATATAAATAAAATAATAATTTATTAATTTAAGACAATATCACATTTTCTTAAGAGTATTTCAAAAGTAAGTTTCATGTGCTCTACCTACCCCTTTTGGGAATACAGGCATGAGTTTATGTATGTATATGTATGTTATTTAAGACTACATAGGCAGTAACAGTTATATATGTAAAACATTTAAACATTTAAGTATGCCTCCTTCATGTAATTTCAAATAGATTTTAAATCTATGAATATTAGTAAACATCAAAATAATATATTTTCTTACCATCATCTTTGTCATTTGACGCCTGTAAGTGTTGTATTCCTTGGGTTGCTTGAACCGCTATCAGAGAATTGTTTTTCTTTTCTGCCTCTCTGTATACCCTCTTGCGGTTTTGTAGACAATCATAAAGTTTTCCTCTGGCACAGGTTTTTACCTTAATTTTACAGTGACTTTTATTCAAGTATGGAACATAATATGTGTTTTCTTTCTCTTTTGGAAAAATGTTTACTATTTCTTGAACACGATTAAAAAGTGTATCATGTGTCACTCTTGCGTCAGGGTCTTCTGATAAAAGATCTTCTACTATAAGGTTGCACATATTTCTTCTGCTATTATTTGATAGCAATCCTTCATTTTGATGCTTTTTTAAGAGGTTTCTACCTTTTGCCGATTTATTTAATAAGTCCAGCGAATTAGTCCCAGGTGTTAACGCGCGCCATGAACGCGCTGATGTCACCGGCCCCCACCACCGCGCGGCTCCCCGCGCCCCGCCGTCCGCCGTTTCCCAAGGCGGGAGGCCCGGGCCGGCCGCCATTCCTCTCTAGCGCGTCTGGCCGGCTCACGCGACCCATTAGTTATTATATATTTTGATTGTAATTTAATCGCTCAAGTGAATAAACCCAGTTAATATCTAAATTTGGTGTCGCCTACGTTATTGCACTATTAAGTAAGGAACCCCGAATCTTCGTCAACAATTTCGAGCCGGATTCGACGTTAAGGAGCTACGCCGTCTCGACGAGATCGTAAATTTATCAAAAGTGCAATTCGCGGCCGGCCAGCGGCAGCCATTGCGCTGCAGATAGTTACAACGGAGCAAAGTTTAACCGCTAGAGAGGAATCACCGCTACTTTAAATCAAACAAACTATACAACAAGCATTGTCGGCGTCACAGCATAGCGGTATCATCCCAGATTGAAGAAACGAAGAAACTTCAAGAAGCAGAAAAGCAGTCCAAGGCGATATAGTTCGAGAAACCAGGAAAAGGGGTTTGCAGTGTATCATTCGTGAGCTCGTTCCAATAATTAGTTTCAATTCTATTTCCCACTTATAGTTCTATAAATAACTCGATTAATTTCATAAATCTTTGCAATAAATAATCAATTTATAGTGAAAATTTAATACATTCGATTTCTCGTTTCACGTCACCAGAGTGGTAATCCGTTTACATCTTCACCAAATTTCAATATTTTTTTGATATTTCTTTTTAATTAGCAAGTTTAATTATCACAGATACCATTTCCATCAGTATTTTTTGGCAAATAATTATATTTTGTTTTTTTTTTCACCTTTTCAAAAATAAAGTCCACGTTTATTTCTCAAAGGCCTAATTTACTGTATTGTGCCTATTGAACGTACCAGCAAGGTGCATACCATTGTTCGATTCTAATATTTATTTCGAATATTTCAGAAAACTGCACGTGTTGCGAACGTGTCCAGGCCGTGTCGGAGCCGCGCACGCGTTTCCGCTACCTGTTTGCGCCTGCTTGCTTGCCTTCCTCTGCCACGCCAAAGCCTTTCGCACACTGCACGCATTAAAAATTTACGTATCGTTCCATTAGCTTGGTCAATTTCATACATTCAGTCTAAACGTGTTCATCATAAAATTCTCATTACAGCCGGAGGTTGAAATCTATATTCTGTTTATCCGTACGACGATTCATTTAAATTCCAGTTGCATTCAATAACGCATAAAATTAGCATCATGGATTTAAAATCACTTAAAAAAACACGTGCCTCTTTCAAATCAAAAATCACGATATTTAAATCATATCTAGACCCGCTTTTGCTAAACAATACTTTAAATACGTTGCAAGCTCATGAATTAAATACAAGATTAAGTAAAATACAAGATATGTACAGCGATTTTGATTCAATTCAAACTGACATAGAAAATTTAACGGAAATTCCAGGTGACGAGCACGTGGAACGGGAAGGCTTCGAAACAAGTTACTTCGGCGCCGTGGCTGCTGCGCAGGAGCTGCTCAGCAGGCACGCCGCGGCTGGTGCTGCCTCTGCGGCGCCGCATGACAGTTCGGTAACGGGTTCTAATAACGTTGCTGCACTCACAGGTGGGCCAAACATTAAGCTTCCTACCATCAATTTACCTACCTTTTCTGGGCGCTATCAGGACTGGTTAGAATATCACGATACCTATAAATCTCTCATACATGACAATGCATCAATTCCAACAATTCACAAATTTCATTATCTACGAAATTCACTAAAAGACAGTGCTTCTCTCATTATAAAATCACTTGAATTTTCGTCAGATACCTATAACATCGCGTGGGACTTGTTGTGTGAACGTTACAGCAATAAAAGAATTTTAGTGAATAATCACTTAAATGCGTTGTTCAACATAAACCCAGTGATTCAGGAGACTTCAAGTGCCTTACGAAACACTGTTGATTCTGTCAATAAGAATTTAAGGGCCTTGAGGACTCTTGATTTACCTACAGAACACTGGGACATACTAATAATCCACATGGTGACCAGCAAACTCGACTCTGCCACACTCCGCGATTGGGAGACTGAGCGGAACGATATTAAATCCATACCCACACTAGCAGAATTCACTCACTTCTTGAAAAATCGTGCGGATTTGCTGGAAACCATGGAGGACGCACAAACATTAAACAAACCACGTAGACACAGCGACATAACTCACAATCGTCCCAAGGCGTTTATTGCACACCATGTTCAAAATCAATCACAAAACAAATATAAATGTCCTGTTTGCAAAAATAACCACTCAATTTATCAATGTACCAAATTTAAATCAATGCCAGTAGAACATAGAGTAGAAAAGGTTAAACAATTGAATCTTTGCACTAACTGTTTGCGATCAGGACATGACGAGCAACGTTGCAGGCTGAGCTCATGCCGGCTTTGCACACAAAGACACAATAGCATGCTACACACAACCAGTCAGGTAAAACTAGATTCTAAACCTTCAACATCCAAACTTTCAAGTGAATGTGTAGTTTTACCAGCCGTCAAGGAGCAGACACAGATGCAATCACAAAATAACAGCGTCACTTTGTCCTCCACACACAGTAGCCATGCTCATGTACTTCTATCCACAGCTGTCATTAATGTCAACGATTGTGACGGCTACACACACAAAGTCAGAGTACTTCTGGACAATGGAAGTACTTCTAGCTTCATAACTGAAAATCTTCAAACAAAACTAAAGTTGCCTACATATTCAACAAACATATCCGTTCAAGGGCTAAATAGGCAAACTTCAAAAATCACAGAAAGGTGTGATGTAACTATATCATCACTTGCAAACAATAATTACACAGCAGACGTCAATTGTTTCGTTGTGCCACAAATCACCCAGTTGATTCCTACTACTAAACTAAATTGTGACTCATTCACTATTCCCCCTCACATCCACCTTGCGGACCCAGCCTTTTGCGAGCCATCCGAGGTGCAGATGCTGCTGGGTGCAGACCTCTTTTGGGAGGTGCTTACAAACAACAAAATAACCTTGGGCCCTAAAAAACCCACACTTGTGGAAACATCTCTCGGGTGGCTCGTACAAGGTTCCATACAACAACCACATTCAAAACAAACGCGATCTTATACAGTCCATTGCAACTTAATAAACAATATTGAGCTCGATGCGAAATTAGACAAGTTTTTTGAACTAGAATCAGTTCCGCCCACTCAACAAATCCACACTAAAGGTGAGAGTGAGTGTGAACGCATATTCACACAAACCACAACTCGCCACCCAGATGGCAAGTTTGTGGTCACAATACCACTAAAAGAATCCCCTGAATGTTTAGGCGATTCTAAAACACAAGCATTACTAAGATTTCAATCACTGGAACGCAAATTTAAACGCAACCCAGAATACAAAAAAGCATATGTCAAATTTATGGAAGAATATCTGCGTTTAGGTCATATGTCTGAAAACACAAACATACATACGAACGAGATTTCAAACCTGCTTCCTCATTTTGCAATTTGGCGCGAAAATAGTCTTACATCACGCATACGCACGGTATTTGACTCCTCAGCCGTCACTAGCTCCGGCAAGTCATTTAACGACATTCAATATATTGGGCCAACTGTACAAGACGACTTACTCAGCATATTGATCAGATTCCGACAGCACAAATTTGTAGTGACTTCAGACGTACAAAAAATGTATAGACAAATATACGTCACTGAAAAACAAAGAAGTCTGCAGCAAATTCTTTGGCGCTCAGACTCCTCACAGCCAATTAAACAATACAAATTGAATACCGTATCATACGGAACCTCCAGTGCTCCATTCCTAGCCACGCGATGCCTGGTACAGTTGGGCCAAGAATGTACGAACAAAGATGTAAGTGAAACAATCTTGCACGATTTCTACGTCGATGACTTTATCTCGGGTCACGATGACAAAACGACATTGCTAGAGACTTGCAGAGGTGTCATTCAGACACTAGAAGGTGCACACTTTCATCTACGTAAGTGGCGTTCAAACACACCGTCTATACTAGACAATTTAGTTGCAGACAACAGCAGCGAGGAATTGTTCAAGTTAACAAAAGAAGAGCATTCAAAAACATTAGGCTTACTTTGGTCATGCAAATCGGATCAGCTGCTGTTCTCTGTCACTGACAACATTGAAACTAAGCCCATAAATAAACGCACTATTTTATCTATGATTGCCACCATTTTTGATCCATTGGGACTCATTAACCCTTGCTTGTTACAAGCTAAGCTAATTTTACAAATTCTATGGGCTAGAAACATATCATGGGAAGGAGATGTACCTGCCGACATACAGTTACAGTGGAACAACTTTGCAAAACAAATCCCTGAAATCATGCAAATTAAAATTCCACGAAGAATACTCTGTGATTTCTACATCAGAGTAGAATTGCACTCCTTCAGTGATGCGAGTATAAAAGCATATTCATCATGTATATACATACGCTCATTATCCAACAGTGGAAAGGTCAATGTGCATTTAATACTTGCCAAAAGCAAAGTTGCCCCACTGAAACAAAAATTAACCACTCCACGACTAGAATTGCTCGGTACACTCTTATCAACACAGCTTGCTCAGAAAGTAACGAAATCACTGCGTTTGAATATTGATGCCCAGTTCTTTTGGTGTGATTCAACTATTGTGCTATGTTGGATAAAAACATGTAAAGAACAATTAAAACAATTTGTTCACAACAGAATAGTTGAAATCACTAACAATTCTAATCCCACAGCTTGGCATTATGTACCGACAAATTTGAACCCTGCAGATATAGGTAGTAGAGGTCAAAATGCTTCAACACTCAAGCTTTCACTTTTGTGGTGGGAAGGACCGCCTTTCCTCCACGAGACTGAAATACAGTGGCCTCCACAACCTCAAAATATGCCAATAGAAACGTTACCAGAGGTTAAAATCCAGTGTCATGTATCAGCTGACGAACCTCAAGAGAGCCATTTCACTTCTAAATACTCGAGCCTTTGCAAGTTACAAAATATTGTAGCCTACATAAACAGATTTGTATACAATTGTAGAAACGCTGCAAACAAAAGCACAGGTCCATTGACAGTGTCAGAGCTCAATTTGTCGTTACAAATGTTGTGTAAACAAGTACAACGTGACACGTTTCATAAGCAACTGTCTAATTTGAAAAGTAAACGCCCACTTTCTCCCAAAGACAGTTTATTAAAATTAAATCCGTTTATAGATAATTCGGGTATTATGCGAGTCGGGGGCAGACTCGTAAATTCCAATTACGACTACAACACAAAGCATCCTATTCTATTGCATGCGTCACATCACATCACTAAAATATTGGTACACCATTACCACCATATATTGTTACATGCTGGACCACAGCTGATGCTAGCAACATTACGTCACAAGTATTGGATAATAAACGGTCGTAACCTTTGCAGGCAAACTTCACAACGTTGCGTTACATGTGTAAGATACTCAGGTAAATCGCATCAGCCAATCATGGGCAACTTACCGCCACAAAGGGTACAGTCCGAATACGTATTTGCTAATACAGCCTGCGACTACGGTGGACCGATCCTGATAGCGAGCAGAAAGGGACGTGGTTGTCAGCTAAAGAAAGCATATATAGTTGTTTTTGTTTGTTTGGCAGTGAGGGCGGTTCATTTAGAGCTCGTCACTGATCTGACAGCCATGGGCTTTATTGCCGCTTTAAATAGATTTATAGCCCGCAGAGGCAAACCAGCCACCATACTGTCCGACAACGGGACTTGTTTCGTAGGGGCTTGTAACGAACTAGCAAAGTTCCTTAAAAATAACTCTAATGAAATAATGTCATACTCGGCTACACAGGAAATAGAATTCAAATTTTGCCCAGCCTATAGCCCACACTTTAATGGTTTGGCAGAGGGGGCAGTCAAGCAGGTAAAATATCATTTAAAACGAATAGCATCTATGGCTCACTTAGATTACGAAGAGATGGTCACATTGTTGGTACAGATAGAAGCAATTCTAAATTCTAGGCCTTTAACCCCTCTTTCATCAAATCCATTGGATTTAACCCCATTGACTCCTGCACATCTTCTATTAGGGCGAGCACTCACAATGGTACCTGCTCCCCAGGTACAAGACTCTTCGATCCATACGCTGACGAGATACCAGAGAATAGAAGCGCTGAAAGCGCATTTTTGGAATCGCTATTATAAAGAGTACATTTCAGAGCTGCAGATTCGAAACAAATGGCGCAGGGACGGAGGACAACTGCAGCTCGGAGAAATGGTCATTGTCAAGGACGACCGCTTGCCGCCCAGCAGATGGCTGCTTGGGCGAGTCGCCGCTGTCTACCCAGGCGCCGACGGCGTCGGCCGCGTCGCTGACGTCACCACTACCACGGGCACTCTGAGGAGGGCCTACAACAGGCTCTGCCCTCTGCCACTGAACTTGGACCAGGACGGACCTGTTCCAAGGGGGGCAGCTTGTTAACGCGCGCCATGAACGCGCTGATGTCACCGGCCCCCACCACCGCGCGGCTCCCCGCGCCCCGCCGTCCGCCGTTTCCCAAGGCGGGAGGCCCGGGCCGGCCGCCATTCCTCTCTAGCGCGTCTGGCCGGCTCACGCGACCCATTAGTTATTATATATTTTGATTGTAATTTAATCGCTCAAGTGAATAAACCCAGTTAATATCTAAATTTGGTGTCGCCTACGTTATTGCACTATTAAGTAAGGAACCCCGAATCTTCGTCAACACCAGGCAATTCACATTGCTAAATTATCACATTCCCAGGAATTCACATTTCTAAATTATCACATTCCCAGGCATTCACATTTGTAACTTATCACATTCCCAGGCATTCACATTTCTTAATTATCACATTCCCAGGCATTCACATTTCTTAATTATCACATTCCCAGGCATTCACATTTGTAACTTATAACATTCCCAGGCATTCACATTTCTTAATTATCACATTCCCAGGCATTCACATTTCTTAATTATCACATTCCCAGGCAATTCACATTTCTAAATTATCACATTTCCAAATTTTTCACATTCCCAGTTTTTCACATACTTACATATTCACAATTCTAATTTTTGGAAATATTCTTTATACTTGTTCAGTTCAAGTTCATTAGTATAGCAATAAGTTACACAGAGTAGAAAGGAATATCTATGGGCCATGGAGGGCTAACTTCCTTAAAATGTTAGCGACGGTCTCGTGCCTCCCCTGCTGTCTCCCCTTACTGTTTTTCGTCACATTATTTATACTAAACGGGACTTAATCGCGTATTAACTTATTTATTTACCTCACTGAGGTCTCCCGACGTTTCGGATGTGTTGCAACATCCATGGTCACGGGACAACTGGCTTGTGCAGGTATCAACATCTTCCTGCTGCGCGGGTTTTCCGAACTACCCGCATTTGGTCTTTTTGAAACCACTTGTACACTAGGGTTGTCACCCGGCCGACACACGACACTAACAATGTCCGGTGATATAACGGACGATGTTCTCTGACGCTGGCATTTACTTATGATAGGATTCCACGAAGATTAAATCTTAAAACCGTGATCCCGATTGAAATTACGATGTTTCCTGATTTCAACGGCTTCACGTATTTTTCTACTATAGAAATGACGTTCCGTAGACAGGACTTTCGGTTTATGGAGCTCAATCCAGTGGTTTGGTCCTGACTCCAACAAATGCTCGGCTATCGCAGACTTATTCACCTGCCGATTTTTTACAGCCGCAATATGTTCCTTGACCCTTTCCGCGATGGTTCGCTTGGTCTCACCAATGTAGGAACTTCCACAACTGCAGTCAATCTTATAAACTCCTGGTGATTGAAAGGGGATAACATCCTTCGGTGATCTTAGATGTCCCACGACCTTGGATAACGGCATGTATACGGTTTTAATGGAATACCTTCGCAGTATTGTACCAACTTTGTCCGTTACCCCCTTAACGTAGGGCATAAAAGCTGGATGCCTTGGAACATCAGGATGTTTTCCTCTAGACTTCCGTCTGGGTTGCCGTCCGTCTAACTTATACCCATTCCACCTAAGGACCTTCTCAATGTGCAACATCTCGCTCTCTAAAAATTCAGGATCACAAAGGTCCTGTGCCCTGTTCCGCAGAGAGTTAACCACAGACTGTAGGTGGCGGGGGTGATGATGAGACAGAGCGTTGAGATACTTGTCTGTGTGTGTCGGTTTTCTGTAAACAGTGTGCGTTAAGGACCCATCCATCCGACCTATCACTTTAATATCCAGAAAAGGCAGACTGCGTTCTGATTCCAATTCATATGTGAACTTTATTTTTGCGTGAACGGAATTCAGATGCTGGAGTAATTGCTCAACTTCCTGCTTGCCACCTTTTATAATGCACAACACATCATCGACGTATCGCTTCCATAACTTCACTGCCCATGGTTGCAGATCTATATTGGATTCGAAGTGCTCCATCCAGATATTTGCCATTACCGGAGCCACCGGGCTGCCCATAGCAACACCATCAATCTGAAGGTAATGCTTTCCGCCATATAAAAAGTAACTACCTTCCAAACAGTTCCTCAGCAATACCATGACTGACTCCGGCATCCCGTTGTCAGCCAGTCTCTTTCTGACGACTTCCAGACATTCTTTAACGGGAACATTAGTAAACAATGACTCAACATCAAAGCTCACCATTATGTCATCTGGTTCCAACGTTATGCCCTTGAGAATATCTACAAAATGACGGGAGTCCTTCACAAAAGACGACGTTCCACCCACAAGCGGTTGCAACACCGATGCAACATGCTTTGCAAGATCGTAAGTTGGAGAAGCGATTTGACTTACAATCGGCCGCAACGGCACGTTCGCCTTGTGTACTTTCGGCAATCCGTACAATTTCGGTGGTTGCACTATTTTAGGCCTATATAGCCGGTTAAAAACGTCCTCCTCGAATGACCCCTCTAAGTCTCTGATGACAGCCCTAATACGGCGCGTTACCCTGGCAGTAGGGTTATATGAGACAGGCTTGTATACGCTCGCGTCATCCAGTAAAAGTCGTATTTTGCTATCGTAATCTTTGGAGTCTATGACCACGGTGGCGTTTCCCTTGTCAGCCTTAAGAACCAGGATATTCTCATTCGCCCTCAGGCCCTTAAGCGCTGATCGCTCTTCCGCGGTCACGTTACTCTTCGGTAGTCTGGCTTTCCGTAGCATAACCGAAACATCCTGTCTAAGCACCTCCGCATCACTAGACGGCACCTTATTCCGCGTTATCGCTTCCTCAACACTACAGATTACTGTCTCATAAGGAATTCGCTTAGGTGTCAAAGCAAAATTCAACCCTTTGTCCAGTACACTTAAGGTCGCATTCTCTAAAGTAGTGCTCGACATATTTATAACTGTGCTGGTTGTTGTTTTTTCACAGTGATTTTTACCCGCGTTCACGTTTCTTCCATAACGAGTTAACAACTTTTCAAACTTCCTGTCGTGGACCTCATTACGGAAATCCACAATACGATCAGCTTGCTCATAAGTTATCCGATCGCACAACTCAAAATCACTACGAGATAACACCGCACTACATACATTATGCAACCCGTATAACTCGCACTGCACTCTGTCCAAGTCCGTGTAATGATTCCTAATCAGCTGTTTCAGCTGTTGTTGTGTGTGTTTTTCGTCAGTCGGCTTTCGTCAGAATTCAATTGTCATTCCACAAAAGTAGGTAGGTTAGGTTCGTCAGATATCTTTAGATGCCCGAAGGGCTGTTTATTATGGGAGCCAATTTGCGAACTATTATTATTATTATAAATATTATTGAGAAACGAAAAATTAAAAAATCATTCATTTCTCTCAGTAGTTCTAATCTATAGTTTTAAATGCTTAGTTGTATCTATTTTATGTATAACCGGACCAGACGTCCGCAAATTGGCTCCCATAATACACAGTGACTTGTATTCAAATTAAAAAAATAAATAAATAATAATAATGATTTATTTCAGACCTTGGTCCATATATTGTTAGTAGTACATTTGAAAAACTTATACGCTATGTTAGTTAGTACACATCTACACAATGTTGAATGTCAGGACTACTTGATGTAAGTTAAAGTAGTCCTGACCGTCTGGATCCAATGCCACATAATCGGGCAGTTAAATCTTCCAGCAATCACCTTCAGAATGCCGTTCTGAGTTTCCCTGACGCGACCCATCAGCGACGTGATTTTCTTTCGCATCACCGCTAGGAAACCGTCCGTGTGGGTATTGGCGAACATTTCCGACGCGCTGCACCATTTTGGGAGTCTTAACAGCATTCTGAAGGCGTTATTATACTGAACGCGTAGGGCGCTGTAGGCTCGTTTGGTATATCGGACCCACAGACCACCAGAGTAAAACGAGTGACAATATGCCTTAAATAAGGTTATTTTTACGTCCACTGAGCATCTGGCGAATCTGCGGGCCAACATATTACCTCTCACCGACAACGCCCTACCCTCTCTCTCTATATCGCCATCATCACATAGGTCGTCTGTTATAATGTGGCCCAGGTACTTAAAACGGTCTACCACTTTAAGTACAGCCCCACCAAGAGACACCGGAGGGACAAAGTACGGCCTAACTTTACCCGCTTTGAACACCATAACTTCACTTTTGGTGGCGTTGTACATAAGTCCATGCGAGGCAGCGTACTCCTCGCACTTGGCCACTAACTGTCTAAGGGCCCCAATAGATGGACTCAGCAGCACCATGTCGTCCGCATAACTTATATTATTTACACATGTGTTTTCAATGTAGCATCCGGCATGCATGCTGCTGAGTTCACCTATCAGGTCATTCATATAGAGGTTAAAGAGTTTTGGAGATGTTAGGCCTCCCTGCCTCACTCCACATTCCAGTCTATACTCGGACGACAGAGTCCTTGCCCATCTTACCTGGTTTGTCTGATTTTCGTACCAATATTTTAGCAGATCCGTACAGTCATCCGGAATGCCTGCTTCCTTCATCTTCTTCCAAAGGATATTGTAGCTGACTCTGTCAAACGCCTTGGATAGATCAAGGAAACAGGCATAGATTGGTGTTTTTCTGTCCGTGTAGTAACCGACAGTGTGCTTTAGACACATGATAGCACTCTCAGTTGACAGCCCAGCTCTGAAACCAAACTGGGCGTCGTGTATATCTATGTGTTTATCAAGTGTCGAGTTTAGCACACTGTCGAGCACTTTCGCGGCAGTGGTGGCAAGAGAAATTGGTCGATAGTTCCCTTTGTCTGAGAGATCCCCAGTTTTGTTTTTAACAATGGGGACCACAATGGTCCTCATTAGGGCTGCAGGCAGATATGAATGACCCATACACAGATTGAGGAACATGGAAAGCACCCTAGGCAAGTGTACGCCAGCATACCTGTAGTGTTCAATACTGAGGCCGTCGTGGCCAGGCGACTTCCCTCTTGGCATTTGTTTAATTACATTAGCAATAACTTTTGCTGTAAATAAAGTCTTCCTGGGCTTAACAATTGCCTCAGTATTATTCACCTCCGGTACCCCTGCTGACGTATCCTGCATCAAGGATTTCACTGCGAAATGCTGCCTGAATATGTCCACGATGTCTCCATGTTCACTCTTGTCACCGACGCTCACAGGGACACCAGGCGACACATTCATGCGCTTTGTCATCTTCCAGAACTCGTTAAATTTGTTTCCACTGTGGGCAAGAGCGAGTCTGTCCATGCTCAGCTGGTCCTGTCTGTCTTGGCACCACTTAAGTTTGGCCTTGAACACCCTCCTACTGCTGTTCATCTGGTCAAACAAATGGCCTTGACGTGGCTTCCCCGCATTTTCCCAAAGCGCGAAGTGTAGCCTAGCTTCCCTGTGAGGACCTGCAACAAACTTATTCCAACCAGCAACATATCCACCCCTCCTTCTGCATTTGCTTTTATAGGTGCTTACAGCGGCATTAGTAAGGGTGGATATGACGTCATTGTACATGTGATCCAACAAAATATGGTGATCGCGATTTGTGCAAACCCCGTCACAACAGCCCCTAAATTCTTCGGGAAAGTCAATGTCTTTCAGTCGTTCGTTACACAAACCGCTATACACATCTATCTGAGTACTAGCCCGTTCTCCCCATATCACTCTATTTTCAACCTTATGATCCAACATTCTTGTGACAGGTTTCAACATATCCAAACTACACTCAAAGATCATAGGAAAGTGGTCAGACCAGAGTACGTCATACATGACATCTACTTTCTGAATCATGTTATAAGCACTTTGTGTTGCTATACAATGGTCTAACCACCTCCTACACCCGTGAGCGTCACTTACATATGTATATGTTTGCGATTTAGGGCCCATTTTCTCCACATCCGCACATATCCATAGTTGATCAGTACAAAAATTTATCAACTCGCGATAAAAAAGTTCGTTTGGATGGGAGTTAAAATCACCTAACACGAACATTGCCTGCACATCACTATGATCCATCATTATTGATGAAATTGTACCCAAGCAATCTGCGAATACGGGTATATTTTCTGGCGCATCAACGGGCATGTACACATTACAAACTAAAATTTCTTTCTCTTTACTTTTGATTAAAATTAAACTTCAAATAGTAAATTTACATCTTATTAATTAAGTAGGTTCCAACTTAACTTAAAAAATCTCAAACATAAAAAAAGACTTCTATTGTAATTGTACGTCTGCTAAACGCTGTAAACAAGTCAATACTTCAATTTTTCCATCTGTAAAATCTGCAACAATTTTTTCAATCTGATCGTTTATGTCCAACACGATTTTGCTTCTTTTTTTGCCTTTTTTTCTCAACCGAAAATCTTGAAAATGTGCTTCTTTTTTTAGTAAATCTACAAATAAATAAATAGAGGGGTGTTTCGGTATTCTCGTGTTAATTCGATGGTGCCACCCTTCGATTGAGTTTGTAGTACGTACATTTTCTTTATAGCAACTGATCAGGTTTGTGGTTATTTTATTTAGCCAAAAATCCGAAAAGTATTTATCAAATTTACGGTAGGTATCGCTGTCGGGCATTTCTTCATTTATAGATAGATATGCTTCCGGTATAAATTGTGACGGCAAATGTGCCAGCATACAGCATAACCGCACTATCTTTTTTCCTTGACTTGACTCAAGGCCCAAATTATCTGCCTTATCCCGAACTGCTTTTTGAAAATGATAGAAGCATACACTTATTTTTGCTTCTGGGAATACTTGTTTCACAGCGTTTATATTCGCAACCTCAAAATCGCATTTGAATGTATCAATATTTAATGATAGTTTTTCTTTTAATATTGTATACAGTCTTGTGTATGTATTCTGGGTTTTGTTCGGCAATAGTGCGTAAACCAATGGAATAAATTGATTTTCCTTGTTATTGTCACTTAAATTCTCGTGCAAAGAGTACACCTGATAAAAAGGCCTTGGGGTTATTTGAAAAGTACCATCTGAGTAAAATTCATTCACTTCATTCAGGGTTGTTTGTGCCAAAGGCGTAGAGAAAATTATGATTTTTTCTTTCATACCGTCGTGTACAATTACAAAATCTTTACCCAAGTATTCCGGAACCTCAACTTCTTCTATTTTGTCAAATCTGGCCTTTGGTATGCGAAGGTGGCGGTATCGTGCTCTATATAAGGAGCTTTTGACGGATGAATATTCCGGTACTGCTAAGATAGAACAACCATCTTCCTTCAATTTAGTAGTTTTCTCCTCAAATATCTGCTGCACTGGGACCATACTATTTCGTACTGCTATTTTACATGCATCTACACATTTTTCTCTTTCTCTTAATAATAGATTGCCCATGCATAGGTGTTTTCCTTCTCGCAATATTTTGCTAGTTGGGTCGACAGTTATGGATGTATTGCATCCCGGTAATTCACTGCACCTCCAATTCGTATTTCCATTGTCGTATCTTCTGTGATGATAGTATTTATACACACCGTGAATCATCACTTTTTTGCCGTTTTCACTTTCTATAAATGTTATTTTACTCTCCTCCTTATCCATTTCAAAAAAAATTTAAACGAAAAAGCTGTTAAATAATAAATCTGACTAAATCCCTTAACTGACCATTTGACAGCAATCAGTCAAAGTGATGTCAATAACACAATAAAATAAAATAGAACTTTATCTATCAACCAGTTTTGTACTTGAACTATTGAAGTAGGTTTTATCGTAAGTAATGTCTTATCATATTCACTTTATTACCTATCTAGTATTAAAATACTTGAAAATATCAACATCTAAAATCTAAAAATATATATAACTCAACTGACTGACTGACATAGTGATCTATCAACGCACAGCTCAAACTACTGGATGGATCGGGCTAAAATCTGGCATGCAGGTAGATGTTATGACGTAGGCATCCGCTAAGAAAGGATTTTCCGAAAATCGACCCCCAACGGGAAGAAATAGGAGGAGTAGCGGGAAATTAATTCTACGCGTACGAAGTCGCGGGCGTCCTCTAGTGTGTTAATAAAGTACTATAAATAACAAGTAAAAACCAAACTTTTATCAATATAGCATGACATGTAGGTAGAGATAGACTTACATACATTCGTGCATGCATACCTACATCTATAAACATACTTCAAAAACAGTATTATGCCCCTTTTGGGGCCGTTAGTTGGATAAAAAATAATACCATTTATGATCAGGAAGTGGTGAGATTGTGAGTAATTAGGTTTGTAAAGAGCTCAAATTAAGTGCCTGCCTGCGTAATAAGCTGGGAATGTAAAGAATGGGGTCAGTGAAAAGTTGGGACTGTGATGAATTGGGACAGTTGAGAATTTGGAATATAAAGAAATAGGATTGTGAAAAAATGGGTTTTTGAAAAGTTGGCATTGTAAAGAATTGGGATAGTTAAAAGATAGGAATGTAAAGAACTAGGATTGTGAAAAAATCGGTTTTTGAAAAGATGGCATTGTGAAGAATTGGGATAGTTAAAAAAATGGAATTTAAAGAACTAGGATTGTGAATAAATGGGTTTTTGAAAAGTTGGCGTTGTGAAGAATTGGGACTGTTAAGAACTGGGATCGTGAAGAACTGGGTCTGTGAAAATTGAGCAGAGCCTGAAAACAATTATGAAATGAGGATACCTATTTGTGTTCAGAGGTCCGTTATTGTGCTATAAGTACCTAAAGAAATAAAACCGAGAAAGTCCAGGTCCCGCACTTGCCCGATTTTATTTTATATGGAACAGCACACTTTTATGCATCTATGAGCCATAGTCGCATTGTTCTATTGGTCGAACGAAAATGACAACTTTCTTTGTTAACCCCTCAATATGCGTGGCTGGAGTCCAGCAAAAGAGCGTATATTCAAGGCACATACGTTTTTTTGTTACGGTGGGGGGTTCGTTTTTCAGTGATAACTCAAGACAAAGTTGAGGACAGCGGACACACACGGGTACCAAACTACAGGAACTTACACGGAATGAAAACAACATACTTATGCACTTTAATCTTTTAATTATATACATTTCACGCAAGATCAAGCACATAACATAACATTAGGACATTGGCACAAACTTAGCATTAAAAATGTGACCCATTGTGAGCTCATACAACAGTATTCAGTGATCATAACTAATATCAAAGATTGCTCTTAATAATGCTTTTTCTAACTTTGGCAATCCAAATGGCGATTCTATATCCCTAGGCATCACCGGTATATAATGTTGACGACCGGTTAGCCTAGTGGGTAGTGACGCTGCCTACGAAGCCGAAGGTCCTGGTTTCGAATTCCGGTAAGGGCAAATATTTGTGTGATGAGCATGAATATTTGTTTCTGAGTCATGGAAGTTGTCTATGTATTTAAGTATTTATATCTATTATATATATCGTCGTCTAGTACCCATAACACAAGCCTTAATGAGCTTACTATGGGACTAGGTCGATTTGTGTAAGATTGTCCCCTAATATTTATTTATTATTATTTATAATGTGTGTTTCCAGTTCAGTAGCTCAAGGTCCATATCAGCACCTGAAACAAACCAATATATTGACCCATCCCATACTGCCCTGAACTTAAATTCTACAGTATAAATCTGATCAGGGTGCCAATCACAGTTACACACAGAGGATCCATGCCATCTTACAAGGTATAACACAATTTAATTGTTTTGCGAAGGCAATAATCAAAAAACAAGATTTCTCTCAATAATGCTTTATAGCAGGGTTATGTGGTTTTTCACTTATCACTTATTATTTATTAAAGAAACCCTATTATTTTCTAACATCTCTGATAAAATTAAGATTCAATATACTCTGCAAGCTACGTTTATTATTATAATGAAACACTTTTCTGTTATGCAAAAACTAATTTAAGGAATTTTTGTCACTGGACTGTGCAAACAAAGGAAAAAATGTATAGGCTAGTGTACCATATCATATACCTACCTAAATGCTTTTAATTACTTTTCCAAAACTGAATTATTTACGTGGTGCTTTAAATTTTAAGTGAAATATGTAAACACTCACGGTAAAGTCGGAAGCGCAATTAAATTTGTGTCATAAAATAGAATAAATTGTACTTACCAAATAAACAATTCACACACTAAATTTCTAAACGACGCATGACTTCGTAAAATATTATGGAAGACGCAATATCACTGAGTATCCTGCTTATTTCATTTGATATAAGATTGAATTCATTTCATAACTTTTCTAGCTTTTTTAGCTTTTCTTTCTATAACACAAAAAAAACATTTGTCGAGGACAGCGGACAAACACGGGTAGAAAACTACAGGTAAAACAATATACGCATTTTAAACTGTTAATTATATTCACTTCACGCAAGATAAAGCACATAACAACATAGGATACCGGCACAAACTTAGCATTATTCAAATTACACTTATTGTAAAATTAAACGAACTTACCTGAAGTGAAGATCTATTTCAATTTTACTCTTTCACCATCATGGAATACTATGCAGCAGCATGGAATGTTGCGCTTGACTTCACAATTTATAAAGCACATCAAAAACTTGAACGCGTCCATTCCTAGTGATGTGTTTATGTCGTTCCTCTATATTCACTATCAGTTTGAAGCCAAAACACGAACAACCTTAAACAAAGCTTGGGCAAACACTTGTTTTTGGGGGAAGGGTGGGTTGTTCCATGATGGTGAAATTCGTAAAATTGAAATAGAACTTCACTTCAGGTAAGTTCGTTTAATTTTACAATTTTACTCTTTCACCATCATGGAATACTATGCAGATGTTTAAAGCCAAGGTTGTGAGTGTATGTAAAATAAACAGTTATAAGTACAGGAATTTAAAAACATGTTTATTCAAATAGTAAAGGAAAAACAATTCAAAGATAGACTGAAACAATAATCAACTTCGAATAATCATCTTACGAATTAACAAACATTTAGCAGTTCTCTAGAACAGCGTAACTAAAGTTATTATCTTGTAACAATGGTCTATTATAATACTGAGCAAATACAGCTGAATTTGGTCCCCATCCGGCACATTTTCTTATGGCCTCTATAGTTACACCTGCTCGAAAGGCTGCAGAAGTGGACGAGTGTCTAGTACTATGAGCAGAGTACACATTGGTATCCACCCCACCTTCATGTAGGGTACACTTTATCCATCGCCCTATGCTTTGGGATGAGGCTTTTTTATATGGTCTTTTATAAGTTAGGATAAGATTTGGTATGTTATTTCTTTCATCTTTAGTCGCATTAATATAAGATATTTATTTATTAATTTATTTATTTAATCTTTATTGCACAAAAGAATATCTTATGGTACAAAAGGCGGACTTAATGCTATAAAGCATTCTCTACCAGTCAACCTTAAGGCAAAGCAGATAAAATGTGGGCAGTGCAACTTAATTGAAAACAAAAACTCTTTAACATGTTTAAAGATGTGATAAATAATATAGTAGAATACAATACAATATAATATAACAATATGATATGATATAACAATATATACCTATTAATACATACCTACACATACATATAGATGAAACTTACAAATCAGATAGATTATTTTTAGTTCTGCCAGCAAAGAAATTTTGTAAGGACTTTTTGAAGACAAGCCTGTTTGGAGATTGCCGAATTTTGACAGGGAGATTGTTCCATAGGCGAGCTACTTGGACGGAGAAGGAATTGGACATAAAACCAGTACGATGAGGCGGAATAGATAAGGAAAGGTTGCCAGAGGAGCGAAGTTGACGGACTCGAGAGACACAGTAATACTGAAAGAGAGTTTTGAGGTATTTGGGAGATTTTGGATCGTTTAGAATAGAGAAGAGGGTGCAGAGCAAACGTATTTTGCGACGTAGGCGGATGGGCAGCCAGCCCAATTGGGAGCGGAAGGAAGAGACATGATCGTATTTTCGAAGACAGAAAATGAACGGAATACAATTTATTATTTATTTATTATTTATTATTTAGAAGACGATCTAACTTGTCAAGAAGCTCTCCATTCAAGTCAGGATAACACACATCACCATAGTCGATTATGGGCAATATCAATGTCTGCACTAATAAAATCTTGGTTTTGACGGGCAAAAAATGCTTTAGCCTTATTAAGTGCATGAAGTGAACCTACAACTTTCCGACTAACCTCAGAGATCTGTGGCCTCCAACTCAAAGTGTTGTCGAGATAAGAATTAAAATTAAGTTTCGCAAGCTGCTGAGAGCTACCAATGACGATAGCTTGACACTTGGACGGATTAACAAATAAGCCAAACTTCTCTGACCACCGCTGGATGTGGAAGAGATCCAGATTCAGCTTGTTAATGGTAACGTAGGTCACTCACGTTACAGTGATCATAAAGTTGTAGGTCATCGGCGTACAGATGGTAAGAGCAGCGAAGCTCAGGGGTTATGAAGTTAATGAAGATGGAAAATAAGAGTGGCGAAAGAATGCCTCCTTGAGGGACGCCAGTTGCTAGCTCACACCAGTCGGATAAGGCTCGATCGACACGGACCGCTTGCTGGCGCTCTCGAAGGTAAGCAGAAAACCACCTAAGGTCAACAGACGACACATTTAAATGTTCAAGCAGAGCAAGAAGAATCTCATGGTCAACAGTGTTGAAAGCGTTGGAAAAGTCAATAAGAATAAGAACCGTAACCAATTGACTCTCCATGCCACGTCTGATGTCTTCCGTGACCTTCAGCAGAGCAGTGCTGGTGCTGTGACAAGGACGAAAGCCGGACTGATAGGGGCTCAGAAGATTATGTGAGAAAATGAAACGAGATAACTGTTTATGAGCCACCGCTTCAGCAACTTTCGATAAAAAGGGGAGTATTGAAATGGGTCGGAAGTTGATAAGCACAGTGGGATTGCTGGTTTTTGGAAGGGGAATAACAAATGCCTTGCGCCATAAGGAAGGGAATTCGCCATTGAAAAACGAGGCGTTGATGATATCAGTCAATGCAGGAAGCACACAGTCTAGAATCGACACTATCATATACCGACTGATATCATCGCAACCGATGGCTTTGGATTTGATAGCTTTGATAATAGCCTTGACATCAGCTTGTGAAGTGAGAGAAAAGGAAAATGAATCCGTGATAGAGAGCGGTAGGGAAGAGATCTCATTAAGAGTGTTGATTCTGACATTGTTGTTGACGCAGCGGGCAGAAGAGAAATGAGAGTTAAGATCCTGTAGAGAAAAGGAGGTGCCATCAAAAGGACTGGAAGGTTTCCCGAGGCCAAGTGATTTAAGAAACTTCCAGACGTCAGCCATGGAAGATGAAGAGACATTTTGGTTAGGGTTTTCAATCCGGATATCCGGATATCCGAAAGATCCGGATATCCGTCAAATTTCGGATCCGGATCTGACAGGGTCCTGAATCCGGATTTTTCGGATATTACGGATCCTTAAACTACAACCATGAAAACCGAAAATACCGCTACAAAATGAAGTTTTTACCGATTCCACGCTGAAAACGGAATGGTATAATGCAGATAATTCTCAATCTCTGTTTTTTTTTCCCCTTTATTCATCCCAGACCAGATTATATTATATTGTTTTTAATTTATTAGTCACAAAAAATAATTAAACCACAAACTAGTAAAACTGCCGGAGTTTGATGGCGAAAAATGGCGGGGTTTTTTTAAATACACTAATCTACCGTAGGTATTATATAAATCCAATACTACCGGAACTATTTAAAACAATTCAATTCAAATACTTTTATTTTCAGGGCAAGTCCATAATTGTACTATACCTACCTACTAAAGACTTAGTTTAGATGTACCTAAAGAAATATTGAAGAAGTATATTTGACACAGGTAGTAAGAATTAAATGCAGCAACAATACCTACGTTTTATAATTGTAATACTGTTTTAGTATTATGGTCTTGATTTATAATATGATCATGTAAAATAAGAATAGTGCGCTATATTTATGGCCCGTTCACCGATTTTGCCATATCTACACATATTAGTTTTATTAGCCTAATGGAATTTCCCTTGCTAAACAGACACCTCTACCCTTGATTTTCACGATTTCCGTGTTACTGTTGGCTTTTCTTTCAATCTATTACTGAGTAAGGCGTCTGGGTCATGTCAATTTATTTTACAACCCTGTCGAATTAGTTGTAAACAAACATGGAGCTCATTGTACAACTGAGTTCACGTGACCTGGTTGTGGTTATTCAAGTGACAGCTTTCATTGATGATGATGATTGATCTAACAAGTAAAATTTTTAGACAAAATAAAGTTTTATACCCCTTATGAAGTCGGGAATGCGTATCTACTTAAAATCTTAGATGTCTAAAAATACGGTGGTATATAGCCGTTTTTAGTTGTTTCTTGGTTTAGCCTTACAATTCATACTATATACCAAAAAAAACCTTGGGGATCCGTTTTATCCGAAAAATCCGCATATCCGGATCTGTTGAATTTGAAGATCCGAAATATCCGGATCTGAAATAATGGCGGATCTTGCAAACCCTAATTTTGGTGGATAAACCGTCGCTTCGCTGTACGTACCATCTGATTACAACGGTTGCGGGCCCTCTTGAAAAGTCTCCAGTTCTCGTCGCTGCGGTCACGCTTAAAGAGTGTGAACGCACGGTTCCTCCTTCGCATGGCCATGCGAACGCCCTCAGTAATCCAAGGTGCAGGGGGCCGCTTGACTTTAACTTTGTGTAAGGGAGCATGTTTGTCAAATAACTTTAGAATGGCTGCATTAAAGAGTGTGACTTTGGTTTCAGCGGATGAAGCTGAGAGACCAGAAGACCAATCAATGGCCGTTGCATCGCTGAGCAATAAATTCGGATCAATTTTGGCAAAACTACGCATAACGACAAACGCAAGTTTATATTTGGCGGGTTTAATTTTATAAAGAGGCGAAAACTAGGTCATGGTGAGAAAAACCAGGAGCCGGAAATTGACCATGTTTTATCACATTATTGGGGAAAGATGTAAGTATGACATCGAGCCATGTGTCAGAGGTAGCGGTGTGGTGAGTGGGATCAAGGTGAAGGATAGAAAAATTTACAGATTGGACTAAAGATGTTAATTTGCGGCTCTGTGGAGAGTCTTTGCAAAGATCAGTGTTCAGGTCGCCCATAACCAGGTGAAGTGTGTAATCCGAACTCAGGGACTCCAGGACTTGCTCTAAATCAGAAAAGTAGTTAATAGTTGGAGGACAGTAAACTACACCCAATACGGCTTTTACCCCATTGACATTCAACTCGAGAAATAACCATTCCGCGGAACCAGAATACAGAGACTGAGATAAATTTAATATTTTGTACGGAATGGAGCTTCTGAGGTAAATGGCAACACCACCGCCGCCCTTTCCGGTCCGATCGTTTCTGATTAAAACAAAGCCGGGTAGGGCATACGACGTCGAAGCAAGGGTGGGTTTTAGCCAGCTCTCAGATACTAGTATCGCATGAACAAATTCGGACTGAAACGTATCTAACAAATCGGTATAGTGAGATGGAATACTTTGGGCATTTATATGGCACACATTGAAATGACATGAGTTGAGAAATTCTCGTGACACAAGAGTGCCCAAGGAGTGAGAAGTATCAAGTGAGCTTAACGAGAGAAAGGCAGCACTGTCATTATTGGCAGAGTAAAATGTTTCATCATCTGACATAAATATTAAATGAATATATATAATAATATAAATATATGTTTTACACACAAATAATAAGATAGAATTAATTAAGGTTGCTACAATACAAACACAAACCTGCTTCTCCTGCTGGTTAGCCAATGTGAGAACGAAACTTTAGAAAACAAAGAAAAAAGTAATACGACAGACGCACTCGACATATTATACAAGTAAAAAAAGAGTTCAAAACGAATTGACGCGATTAAAAAAAGTACTTCAACATGCTAAGACAATCTGACGTCTGAAACGTCAAATAAAATAAAATAAATTAAAAAAGTATGAAACGTCAAACCGAAGTGATACAACCTTGTTTTTATAACACAATAAAATTTTAAATTTATAATAGTAAAAGTGGGTAAAACAAGACAAAAAGTGTTACGCAAGTGAATGAGCACGCTGTAGTGAGCAAAGTAAACTGATTACTAAAGGGTGTTTTTTTTAAAGGTATACAAATTTAACATGAAATAAAACACGTAAAAATAAACATTATTATCATGGTATTGGTTTTATTTAAAAGATATTATTATGCCATTAAGTCTTAAAAATGATTTCGGGCATATGGGCGCCACGGCTGGCTCGAATAAAGCGTAATCGGGAAGTCCAATTTTCGACCACTTTTTCGAGCGTCTGGGGCCGTATATTGGCAATAACGCGGCGAATGTTGGCTTCCAAGTGGTCCAACGTCAGGGGTTTATCTGCGTAGACCTGTGACTTCACATATCCCCAAAGAAAGTAATCCATGGGTGTGAGATCACATGATCGCGGGGGCCAGTTGACAGGGCCATTACGGGAAATTATGCGCTCATCGAATGTTTCCCGCAATAAATTGATGGTGGCGTGCGCTGTGTGGCATGTTGCACCATCTTGTTGAAACCACAGCTCCGCCACATCAATATCATTCAACTGAGGAACGAAAAAGTCGGCAATCATGGCTCTATAGCGCTCTCCATTGACGGTAACATTCTGGCCGGTACCATCTTTAAAAAAATATGGGCCAATGACTCCACCTGCCCATAAAGCGCACCAAACAGTGACTTTTAAAGGGTGTAAGGGCGTCTCCACAAAGGCTTCTGGGTTTTCTTCACTCCAAATTCGGCAATTTTGCTTATTGACGTAGCCGTTCAACCAAAAATGAGCCTCATCACTGAACAAAATTTTGCATTGAAAACGCACGGTGAGTTTGGCGAACTGAGCCATGATTTTCAAAATAAATTTGAACAATTTGCAAGCGTTCTTCTGAAGTAAGTCTATACATTGTGAAAATGGCAAAACGTACTGACTTCAAATATACCGCCAACTGTCAAATTGACAATCACTACGAACAGTGTTGCCAATTTAAAAACCAAACCTCTAAAAAAACACCCTTTACATCCATAAATGAACAACACTAATAGTAAAATAAGTTAAGACGTTATGATACAGTTGTCACAGCACAAAAGGTTTACACAGCCAGCTTAGCGCCACGCCGAGGCCGGCCGGGCAGGTCACTGGGGACAGCAGCGGCGACCTGCGTAGCGGGTGCATTGGGCTCGGGTGTCGATGTAGACTGTGGTTTGCCGGAGGCCTTGAGGCGCTCGATATCTTCTACTGAAGCGATGCGTTCACGCGCACCCGAGGGAAACTTCACAAAGATGTTACCATCGAGCGACCAACAGCTTCTCATGCCGAACGTCTTTCTTGCCTGCACAAACAATTCTTGCCGCTGTGGTGTTAGAAACTCTGAAATGGTAAAAGTAGTTTCCTTGCATGCTGTCTTCTGCCACACCATGGACTTCAGGCGCAAGTCTGTGAAGCGCACAAGGATGGGTCTATTGTGTCCCACCAAATGCTTACCAAGCCTGTGGCACGCCTTGAATGATGCAGATGAAATGTCGGGGATCTGAAGTTGCCGCTTGATAATGTCAGAGATTGAAGATATTACGGATTCACCATGATCCTCCGGGACACCCTTGAAAAGTAGAAACTTCCGCCTGTGCCTCATTTCCATAATTTCCTGGGCCTTAGTGAGAGCTTTAATCTGATCTCTGAGAAGCTTCAAGACCGTCCAAGTCTATATAATGGTTACCTATCTGAATCACTAAATTTTTTTGTCCTATTTTCATTTCGGCATTTACTATTCGACAAACTTCGTTTGCCTTTTTTTTCGTTTGTCCGACACTTTAGTTCGCGACGTTTACGGCTGGTCATTTTATGGTTAACTTTTGTAATTGTTTGACAAATCCATGATTCCCAATTATTGGTATACCCGCAATATCGTTATACCGACGTAACGATTCGGTTGATAATCTGTTCGTATTTTATCAAATCGGCTTTATTATATTTGACATAATATTATTGTTTATACGGAGCACACATATGTTACTAATTCATGTTTGTTTCTGAAAACGGTTGTTACCTTATGCATTTTCAATATTAAAAACATTAGCAAAAAGTTTAACATTAAACTAAGGTTATCCTCCTAAAGCTGTATTTATGGTAAATAATGTATATGTCGGCGGACGATTGTAAAATTCGCCAGATCACGAAATTCCGAGGCATATCGCATACGTAAATGAAAAAAAAAGGAGTGCGGACTGATAATCTTCAGCGAGTCGACGCCACCCCGCTGCGCGGGGTGTCTATTTCTGGTCTGAGGGGCACAAGTGAACCCTAACCTAACCGACCTAAGACAGAGTTCGCTTATGACAAGCCATTTTTGTCCGCCCTGATTATTGGCCCCAACAAACACGGCCGCCATCGCATACGCAGCGCCACCAGTGGCCAAGAAATAAACTACTTTTCGATGTGCCTAGTATAGAGCTAGGAATATCGACGAATGCGTTGTTCTCATCGATCTGCCGAATTGTTTATCAGGCACATCGTTATAAGCCTGGCCAACTTTTAGGCATATCATGAAATGGCGGCGTTTCAAGTTATTTATTTTTCTTCCGACCTAACCCATACTTATACAGTACATATGTAAGCATTAGGTAGTAAAAAAGTGTCCGGTTCTGGCGCTTCGGTGGCCGCTGCCGCGGCACGCTGGCTATGCTCGCTCGGCTCGCGCGCTGTAGGGTCGCAGTTCACCGGACACTCCTCCTCACTTCGCTCGTCGTCGTACCTACACCGACCTGCCTTAGAGTCTCAGTAAAACTACTTTTGAATTTCCCGCAAAATCAACATTTGGCTAAACGTATGAAATGCGGAAATTAATGATAGATAAGTAAAAAATTGGCTGTGAAACAAAAGTTGTAACAAGCCAAAGCCCAAATGACTGTAGCGGTAAAAGTTTTTCGGACAACTGAAACATTTGGATAACATCAAATCCTATCTGGTTTACAGCCGACATAATAAAGGATTTATCGCGGAAAGCTAAGGTTCATCGAGACTGGAAACAGTCTGGAGACCATGCTCTATACGTTGCCTTTGCCAGGCTCAGGACAGACTTGAAGATGCGAGTATCGCATGCCTATGATCAGTACATAAGTCGTATTCAAGATAGTCTCATGCGCAATCCTCGTTCTTTCTGGCAACATATCAGCTCCTTAAGATCCAAAGGTGGTTTCGAGTCCCATGTTACGTATCAAGGGAAGGAATACGAGGGTAGTGAGGTAGCTCAAGTGTTCGCTGATTTTTTCTCTTCCGTATTCTTGCCAAACAAACCTCTCCTAGATTATAAGAAGGTCATCAGCGCAGACCCTAGTAATAATGCCAGTTATATTCACATTAAGGAAATATCATCCCTAGATATTGAAAGTGGTATAAACCGACTGAAACCTCGAAGCTCCCCGGGACCCGACAATTTTCCGGCTTTCATTGTAAAAGGATGCAAAGAATCGCTATTATCTCCGTTACTTCATATTTTCAATTTAGCTTTATTTACTGGGGAGTACCCTGACCAATGGAAGATCACTCGAGTGAGGCCTATTCCCAAATCCAATATTACAGGCAAGGTTGAGGAGTACCGGCCAATAGCTATTTTATCTTCGATTGCTAAACTATTTGAGTCAGTCATAAATAAGATTGTGGCTCTTCAATTAAAACCGATCCTCTGCGATGCTCAGCATGGATTTAGACCTCGTCGTTCAGTAGAGACTAACCTTCTAACCCTGGTTGATTCCATTTCGGATCATTTGGATAGCGGAGTTCAGGTAGACGTGCTGTACTTCGACTTTAAAAAAGCATTTGATCGCGTAGATAATGATGTTCTCTTGGGCAAGTTGTGCAGTGTTGGTTTTTCACCAAAACTGCTCCGGTTCTTTGCTAGCTATCTACGCGACAGGCAGCAGTACGTGCAGAACGGTTGCTTTGTATCAAATACATACCCGACACGTTCTGGAGTCAGCCAGGGTTCAATATTAGGTCCGTTGCTCTTCGGAATTATGGTCAATGATCTGGCTTCAGTTCCAAAGTGCGCCAGTTGTCTGCTTTATGCCGATGACCTGAAGCTAATGTATGGTGTACAAGATATCTTGGATTGCAATTCTCTCCAAAGTGACATCGATAGGTTGTATCAGTGGAGCATCGAGAATAGACTTCTTTTCAATGTTGCTAAGTGTGCGCACGTAACTTTTAGCAGGGCCCGTAATCCGCTGTATAACAATTACTACCTAGATTCTGAGGCAATTACCCGGGTCGATTCCATTCGGGATTTAGGCGTTATTTTAGATAAGAACCTAAATTTCCATGAGCATATCAACTCGCTGGCTCTTAATTGTTGCAGGAGATTAGGGTTCGTCATTCGGAATGCTAGGGACTTTGTTGATGCCAGAATAATAAAATTCCTGTATACCGCTCTTGTCAGAAGCAAGCTTGAATCGGCCGCTGTTGTGTGGAATCCTCATGAGACAACATATATCTTGCTTCTGGAAAAGGTACAAAAAGTATTCTTGCGTTTTCTGTACAAAAAAATGTACGGTTACTACCCATTTCTATACCCTACAAAATTTTTGCTAGGCGTTTTAGGTTTAAATTCACTAGAGGTGAGGCGAAACTTCGGTCTTCTTTCCTTAGCTGGTAGAAGTTTGCGTGGTGATTCAGACTGTCCCGGATTAGTAGCTCAGTTGGTGCGCCTGTATGTTCCCTCGCCCTCTAGATATAATTTTCGACCTCGTTGTCAACATTTACTAGCGGCGCCGGCAGCGCGAACGTTGTCTCGCAGAAAGTCCCCGCTTATTCGAGCTTTGCACTTCATGAACTCGTTGCTTGAATCAGCACCAAATTGTGATATATTTGCTAGCCGATGGATAGATGTGTGTGATGAATGTTTGACGTTCTGCGAGAAGATGGATGCACGACCGTCTTCTGTGTTATTATAATAATAGTTTGTTTCTTTTGTGTATATATATCTACATTTGTTTTGTTTCACAGTGCTTTGGTGTTACTGTAATGCTGTGAAATTGTATGGAATAAATAAATAAATAAATAAATAAATAAATGGTAAATGAAAAAAGTAATGAATTGTATATTCGGAGAACTCATAATAATACGAAAGGTTTTCGGACAAACGATATTTGGTCAATAAATTTTAGTGATTGCGATAGGTTACCCTATATAATAGTTCTTACTGGACAGATCTCAGGCTTTGTAATAAGGTAATCTTAAGACAGGTTGCTCAGTTCCAGGTCTTGAAGTCTTAATAATATCTGTTATGTGTATGGTTATGCCTACATTATTAAGGATTATATTATCTAACTTAATCAATGATAGAGTTTGTATTCTATGACCTGTCGTAAGCGCTAGTAGTGTTACTAGTTTACGAGTTAAATTCTCAATTCCTAGCGTTTCGTTGGGAAACCATTGTGAGAGCATAATTAGTATAATACTAGGGTCCCATGTAGTACTGTACTTGGGTGTCATAGGCTTAATCTTAAAAACCCCTTTAAAGAATCTTTTAAGGCTGTCGTCTGACCCTATTTTGGGATCTATTAGTAAGGACAATGCTGATCTGAAGCTGTTTAATGTTCCATAAGAAGCGCCCAGATTAAAGCGATCTGTCAGGAAAGTCAAAATATTTGGAACTGAGCACAAGTAAGGATCTAGGTTATGTTTATTGCAGAAGGTCCACCATAATTTAAGTCCGGTATTATATTGTTTTAAAGTATTTGTCGATAAGGATGAGATCATTATATCAAGAGATGATTGCGGGACATTTCTTTTCTTTAGGCCTTCGCAGAGAGCAGTCCTGCAGCCAGGGTAAGCGTTTGGTGCATAGGATGAGGTTCCCTGAAATTTGACAATAATAATGTTTTATTTGGTTGAAATAATATTGGTTGTGTAACCAATAATGAGTTAAACAAGGGGAACCATGGTTGGCTGGTCCAATATGGGACAACTAAAATACCCGTAGCCTTGTCATTCCTTATTTTATGCAAGGCTTTCAGTACCAAGTTAAAAGGGGGAATGCGTAAAAAAATAATCCTGACCAGTTCATTGTAAAAGCATCAATACCACATGAATCTGGGTCTTTTTTCCAACTGATAAACTGTTCACATTTGTTGTTCAATCGTGAAGCAAATAGGTCAATATCTGGATCACCGAAAGTGTCAACTATTTTTTGGAATGCTTTGTGAGATAATTCCCATTCTATGTTTGATTTGCGTGATTCATAGTCAGCATATATATTTTCCTTAGTATTGATATAAGACGCGAAAATGAAAATATTTCTCTGTTCACACCACTGCCAAATGTCGCGTGTGATACTGTTTAAATGAGGGTATTGGACTCCTCCTAATCTGTTTATATATGATATTGCAGTGGTGTTATCAATTCTTACTAGAATCTCGCAATTTTGGTATTTATTTGCTAAGCATTTAAGCCCAAAATATGCAGCTTTTAATTCCAAGTATTATATGATATATTTGTTCATCTAAAGTCCATGACCCCGACACCTTATTATCATTACTTTTAAAGAGCAGTAGGGATTTTTTGAGAATATCAACCTTATTTGGTGGTAGGGACAGTGTCATATTGGTAGAATTTAGCAAGAATCCTAAATATTTACATTGTTTGCTAGGCTTAAGACAACTTTTTTCTTGGTTAATGGTGAATCCTAGGGATTCTAGAAGTTCACAAATAGTCTGCACATTTTTTTGGCAGGTAGCATAGCTGTCACTAATACATATGATGTCATCTAGATATATAGAGATTGTAATATTACGTTCTCTGAGGTATGATACTACTGGCTTTAGTATTTTAGTAAAGACATATGGGGCGGTACATAATCCATATGGGAGTACATTAAAGGAATATAGCTTTCCTTGAAAGGTGAATCTCAGAAACTTTCTATCCTCCTCAGATATTCTAACCGAGAAATATGCTTCTTTTAAATCGATTGTTGCCATATAACAATCCTGATTTATGAGTTTACATACAGTACGGATATCTTCCATCTTAAAGTGTTCTGTTTTAATAAATTTGTTAAGAAATTGTAAATTTAGGATGAATCTAAAGGTTCCATTTTGTTTCGGTGTGAGAAATATTGAGGAGAGATATTGATCATTTTGGGAATCACATTCAGAGATTGCACCTATGTCTAGTAATTTCTGTATATCCTTTTTCAAATTCTTTGTTTCATCTTTAGAATGTTTTCTGTATTCAATTTCACATCTCACAGGTATTGAGTCTGTGAATGGGATTTTATAACCTAAAATCCAAGAAAGTATAGTTTTGTCATTTGTTAAGCACTGCCAGTTATTATAAAAGTAGAAGATTCTACCTGTCTGTACCTCGCTAGTTAACGACGACGCGTTGGGCGTGGTTGGTGCTTGTAGTTCCAGTTCTTCTTGGTCTGGTTCTTCGGCCCGCCTCTGGGTCTGTTGTCCTGATGAGGTGATCGCTGAGACGGGCTTTGCCAGTTTAAATTCTTTGTTTGTGGAGTAAATTTTACAGGTAGTTTCTTGGGAATATTAATTTTTAGTTGAAAACAAGATCTCTCTACTGCTTTAGCTGTCTTAAGGCGTTCGCCTAGATTTTTTCCAAATAAATATGTACCAATCGGTACATCTATGACAGCCTGTTTCACACAATTTTGGAGTGAAGTCAGGATGAAATGTCTTCGTGTGAGTGCATCGTAATGGTTCATGTTGCATAAGACCTTTCCTGCATCATTGATGCTTTCAATTAATTTAATGCTATTAATATTGCCCTTCATAACCTCTGTTAGCATGGCTCCGAGACATGAGAGGACTTTACCTGTCAGATTCTGGCGATATTCAAACTTCTTGTCTCGCTTCAAAACATTTTCCGGGATTGCCGCTACAATCTCTGTGTTTAGTTTAGGGGCTGTGGCCATAGGAAAGTTACCTGGTGTTTGATACTTCTTAAGCAGTGTTGTCAGGGTCTCTTTCTTTATACCATTAATAATCATATGTGTCCATCTGTCAGCAATCTCCTTTCGGATGTCCTTCCCTTTCTCCTCTTGCTCAATGCCTTGTTCCCCCAGTGCTAACAGGAACTCTTCGGGTAAAGCCTCTGTAATTTAGCATTAAAATAATTTTTAGATAAAAACTATAATGGCAATAATATTATGGAAATGTCTGTTTAGTGTATATCTCAAGATAGAGAACATTAAGGTATTTCTATAATTCAAACCAGGGTCTCTGTCTGCCCTCTTGTGACAGCTCTATAAAATATGGACCATATTATGGTGAATTTTTAGTCAACATGAACATGAATCGTTTGTGTGCTAAAGACACTATGCATCGGGGTCTCTGTCTGTCCTCTCGTGACAGCTCTATAAAAGTATGGACCATTATTGTTGTGAAATATTTAAAAACACATTTGTTCTGTTTGCCCTCGCGTGACAACTCTAAAAATGTTGGTGAACATCATAAAGACAGTATTACATAACCCACCTGATTCTAAATTGCTGCACTCAGGTTGTAATTCTGTGCCTGGTGATTCTAAATTGCTGCCACCAGGTTGGAGTTCTATGGCTGCGGGCTCTGACTCAGGTTCAGATGTAGCCTCTGCAGTCAATTGTTCAAAAGTAAGTGAACGATCCTGATGTTGTTGCTAGCAAGGAAGCGGTTGTGATGGAGTGACGCTCATGTCTGTCATCTTCGCCAATTTTCCCCTTTTCTTGGAGATTCTAGCCTCCAGTTCTCTTATCTTCTCTTCCATTTCCACGCGATCTTCTTTTCTCTTCGTTCTTCCCATAGCTCGACGGTTTATATAATCACTTTTCACTTCTAGATAACTTTTAGCCTGATCGGATCGAAAGAGTCGTTAGAAAGAAAATATTTTCAAGTGTTTGAGAAAGAGCGCGGAAATACAAATACAAATACAAATACAAATAACTTTATTTTGCATGAAATATGGTACAAAAGGTGTTCAGACAATGTTATATAAGTAACACATATTTCACCAGCATCTGGCATGCAAACAATTACTTACAACTAAAGCTAAGCTTACACAATAGTCAAGGCTTATATAATGATCACTTATCTCTGTCAAAAGATGCCATGTAGGTATTCCTCGACGGAATAAAAAGCCTTTTGTAAGAGCCATACTTTTAGTTTTACTTTAAACATTTTCAAAGGCAACTGTTTGATGTTATCATCCAGTCTATTATATATTTTTATGCTCATACAAAAGGTGTTTCTGCCATATAAAGCTGTTCGCTTGCGAGGTATTGCTAGCCTATCAGGGTACCTTGTATTAAAATTAGATACATCTTGAAGTGTCTTAAAAAGTTCTGGGTTCATTTTAACAAACATACATATTTCGTATATATACATACAGGGTACTGTCATTAGCGCAAGATCTTTGAACAATGGTCTGCAAGATGTCATAGTATCAACATCGCAAATTGCTCTGATGCATTGTTTTTGAGCTATCAGCGCTCGCTTTGCATGGTGTGAGTTTCCCCATAAAATGATGGCATATCTAAGTAGGGAGCAAACATAGCCATGGTAAGCTTGTATGGCTGCCTTCTTACTACAAGTTTTTACCAGTCTCCACAAAGCATATACAAATGAATTTATCTTGCCACATACTTTATCAATGTGACTTACCCAAGAGCATTTTTCGTCCAAAATAATTCCCAGAAATATTGTATGACATGATTCTGCTATAGGTTCATTATCGAATAATACCCTAAGTGGCTGTTTTTTACCATTGTGATTTATGAATTGTAAGTATGTTGTTTTCCTTATATTTACATTTAAGTTGTTATTGTGCATCCATGTTACAACTGTGGAGACAGTGTTGTTAATGTCATTATTATAATTATTTATGTCAGAAAACGGGATAACAATCGATACATCGTCAGCAAAAAGTATGCAGTCAAATCCCGTTACATCAGGAAGATCATTTATGTACAATAAAAAGAGCAGGGGTCCTAAGACACTTCCCTGTGGTACCCCAACTCGGTTTACTTTGGTGGAAGATTGATAAATCGTCACAGTATTTTTATAATTGATATCTGATACTTGTACAAACTGTGTCCTGTCACTTAAATAACTTTTCAGCCACTCATTAGCTGTACCTCTGATACCGTAAAGCTCACATTTTTTTAGAAGAGTTTCATGGGATACAAAATCAAATGCTTTACTCATGTCAAAGAAGACAGCAGTAACAGGCATGCTCTTATCCATGTATCCCATTACTTTATTTATTAATGAAAAGGCAGCCAATGAGGTTGATTTCCCTTTTTGAAACCCGTACTGTTCAGCGTGTATTATATTAAATTTGTCAAGAAACTTTACTATACGCTTATGCATAGCCTTCTCAAATATTTTTGAAAGTACTGGTATCAAAGAGATGGGTCGATAGTTTTGTATGCATTCTTTACTATCCTTTTTATGTATGGGCTTAATTAGCGACATTTTAATGGGTTTTGGAAAGATACCATCAGAAAAAGACAAGTTCACCAAATAGCTCAGAACGGGTGATATTATTGACCTAGATGTTTTTAAGATGCGTGTTTGTACGTCATCGTATCCCGCTGAGTTAGTCGTTGAAAGAGAGTTTATAATCACTCTTACTTCATACTCATCTGTGGGAACCAAAAACAGAGTGTAGTTGTTCGATTTCACTCGTGAAGTGTCAGAGTTGTGATAATTACATTGGTTTAAATTTGTCATGTTTATATAATAATTATTAAATTCATTGGCAATGTCAGTAGGATTATCTAATATTATGTCATCTACAACTAGTTTACATGGATTTACTTCCATATTATGAGCTCCCGCCATGCTTTTTATGATGTCCCAAGTAGCCTTACATATATTTTTAGACCTAGCTATATATTTGCAGTTAGTCAATTTCTGAGCCTGGTGTATGCATCGTTTCAGAAGTCGAGAATAATTACGATATTTATTTTTATAGCAGATAGTTTTACTCTTGATATTTTTATAATACATAAAGCGGAGATTCCGCTTCGTTTTTATTGATTTTTTCAATCCCTTTGTAAACCAGTTGGTAGACTGAGCTTTGAAAGTTCGTTTGACTCTGATGACAGGGAAACAAAGGTAGTAGAATAATTTAAAAGTATCATAAAATATTTCAAACGCTCGAGTAAAATCACTTGTTTCGTATACTTCTGACCATGACAGTCCACAAAGACACTCACAAAATTTCACAACATTTTCAGGACTATAGTCCCTTTTATAATAATAAAGGTATCGTCTCGTTTTGGTTTTATTAAAAACCCCAAATTCGATACTTTGTGCAGTATCGTGATCAGATAAGCCTAGACTGTAAACATCACTTTGGGCGTCATGGACATTAGACAGTATTTGATCCAAGCATGAGTTCTGACGAGTAGGACAAAGGACATGCAATTTGAAATTGTTGTTGTTAGCTATTCTAGTAAGATCGTTTGAGCGTTCGGATGTTTTGAGCATGTCTATGTTCAGGTCTCCCGCTATCACAATTTTATATTTTGTTCTGCGCTTTAGCCTACTTAGAAGTCGTTCTAGTTTTACAAAGAAAGTAGATAAATCCGATGTGGGTGTTCTATAGACACAAATAGCCATACATTTGATAGATTCTATCACTATGCCACAGCATTCGAACACATAGTCTTCCGATAAATTATCCAAAAAAGCAAGTTTCTGTGTCAGCATATCGTTCTTACAGAATATAGAAACGCCGCCTCGCTTTTGGTGTGACCTGCAATAGGATGCTGCCAATCGATACCCGGGTATTCGAGCATTAGTCTCATTTCCTTTCTTTATAAACGTTTCACAAAAACACAATGCGTCGAAATGTTTATTTTTGTTTACAGTTAATTCATCTAGTGCAAGTTCTATCAACTCTTGCTTGCATATTAGGCCTGCTATGTTCTGATGAAACACGCTAAAGGAATTCTTGTCAGATTCACAATATTCCGTATTTATGGTTGTTTTAGGACCGGTTGACAAGGGCCTAAAAAAGAGTGTTCAGCCTGTTTATTAGGACTCTGTATGTGGCGTAGTACAAGTTTAACATTTGTTAATATATTTTGAATTCCTAACGGTCGTATTTCCCCTGATAGTGGAGAAAACATGTCAAATGTTAAGTTTAGATTGGAATCATAAAAATGTGCACTAGTAGAGTTTTGTAGAGCTTCATTTAGGCAGGTGTTAAATAATTCCACTCTATAATTAAACAATGGAGCTCCACATATGTACGTTGGCGTGCATATTATTATATTGGTATGTGTTATTGTCTCTAAGGTTGACTGTATTTCTTGCACTAGCATTGCAGGCTCGATGTCCTCCCTTATCACGAAATCTTCCTGGCCAATCATTAGAACACAACAGTCTTGTTTAGTGTAGCCTTGGAGCTTCATGGGCAGATTGGTTAAAAGCTCTCGAATTTTTCCCCCTGGAGTAGCAAGATGTATACATTGAACATCATCGAAGTTCCGTAGCATGGCTGGCAATATCTTTTTGCCTGTTTTCCCGCTGATCGTGCTGATGAAACACCGGTTAAATAAAAAATAAAGGTTTCATAGACAAGAATCTATCTTGTCCCGACACTTTTACGCGCGACTAAAACAGACTAAAACAGTCGAAAAGTAAATAAATAATATAACCTATATTAGGTACTGAAATACCTAAGCATCACTTATAACACATGTTCAACATATTAAAAACATCGAAGAAACATACCTGTTGGGTCGCTAGCATTATTATTTACTTAAACATCAACAAAACAAACCGGCTATCGAAGTTTGCGTTGACAGCTATTCTTACCGATCTTGTAGTTTTCCAGCGTATGTATTATTTTAAACGCATTATGCACAAAATAGGATGTCTTGTATCCCATTTTCTTTGACGAATCCGCGATAAAATCTGAATTTTGAGATAAATAAAGGAACGACGTGAAGTCTTTTTGGCACAAAAAACCAAAGTGAATCTATATTCACTCCTCCTCCTCTATAGGAGCGACATAAACACACCACGAGGAATGGACGCGTTCAAGTTTTTGATGTGCTTTATAAATTGTGAAGTCAAGCGCAACATTCCATGCTGCTGCATAGTATTCCATGATGGTGAAAGAGTAAAATTATATCAGCGTTACGTTGCATTGCAAACCCGAGAGATTCAAAAACTAGTGAAATCCTAACGAAAAGGTAAAGTTTTATCTACTCGCCGCTACTGGGCGGAAACGCTAGTGGCCTCCGGGTTCTAGAATATTCGATGCAAGAAAGTTTTAGAACTCAGACGACCTCTACCGCTGAGAGGAATAAATACCTAATTTTAATCAATGAAAAGTGTGGTGGCGCGCTCTAGTGCCAGGTGGACAAACCGCACAGCCACGCAAACGTCGCGTTCGGTCTGGGAACCCTGCTATAACCCGCTAGAGGGCCCGAGGCTGCTGTGCTTCAATGGTCACTCAATAAACTCATCTTTTTCAAACCAATTTTCGGCGCGAAAATTGCTTTGAAAAAAAAGCGCTTATCGGAATGGAAAAGGCCTAGGAAAACTAACTAAGATGCACGTTGCTGGGTACACATTTGAGCAAAAATCTAGAAGCCCCATTATAGTTTTAGACTAAAATGTGTGTGACATATATGGATAGACAGTAGGGTGGAGCGATTTTTTTGTTTTTACATTTTCGATACGGCGGAGTGCGGAAACGGTGCTCCGTACTGACACATCCAGAATATATCAGGACAGCAAACACGAATTGTGACATAGGGATAGAACAACTGTCTAAAAAACTAGTCACAATTCTCGCATTGACAACTGGACATAGGGTACAAACCCTATCATATATTAACATGGACAATATACATTTTCATAAAGATGGGGTTAAAATAACTATACCCGACCTAATAAAAACCTCAAAACCAGGCTCGACTCAACCCGTCTTGCACCTACCCTACTTCAGAGAGAAAATTGAAAAATGCCCTGTAGGGACACATTACCTACATTGGATATCTACCAACTCTACCTACTTATAGCGGCTGCGCCCGCCATGTTAGTCTTAAGTTTATTCAGTCATTAAACGACCATCTATCCTGTCATACACATTTCATTTGTCTCCGAACTTAGCAACCTTATTAGATATATTTGATACGGCCTCCAAGCCCGTACAGTGGTGACCCTGAAAACGAATACTTTAAAAAATACTATAAGACAGTAAAATGACGAACGGACAAGGACAGCCAAAAGTCGTGGTACAGCAGGGACCGGTGCAGACGGCGCCTGGAGCATCTGCAGCGACAGCTCCACCAACGGAACCACCAGCGAGCACACTACAGTTGGAGCAACTACCGGCCACCAGCAATAGTGAGTCGGGGAATGCTGCGGCGCTCGCCAGCATCACCGTGTCTTCGAGGATCCCGGAGTTTTGGACCGACATGCCAAGGCTCTGGTTTATACAATTCGAGGCAGCGGTGGAGAACCAGCGGTTAGGGGATGCAGCCAAGCAGAACCTAATGGTGACGAAGCTCAGCAAGCACGCCATCAAGCAGGTGAGCGATTTATTGTTATCACCGCCGCCGGAAAATCGCTACGGGACGTTGAAGGACAGACTTCTTAAGATTTATGAAGAGTCTGATACTCGTCAAACGCAGAAGTTATTAGGGGAGATGGAGCTAGGCACCCAAAAGCCGTCCCAACTCCTCAGAAATATGCGCGACCTTGCACGAGGGAAGATTTTGGACCAGACTTTGGTTATTATGTGGAATGGTCATCTCCCACCGGCGGTGCAGGCAGTTTTAGCTGCGTCCGAGGTCACTGATATGGAAAAGTTGGCAAGCATCGCCGACAAGGTCATGGAAGCGACTCGGCCGATGGAAGTTTCCGAGATATCCACCAGTAGGCGGCGCCCTGCGGATGACGATTTGACCACCAAGTTGAACAAACTATCGATGGAGGTGGCGGAGTTACGGAGGTCGAGGCCTCCGCAGAGAAGTGCCACACCAGCGAGGCAGCCCTCAAGGTCACGAGAGCCGAGTACCAGCAAAGCGGGACGGAAACCGGGATGGTTATGTTTCTACCATTTCCGCTATGGAAAGAAGGCTGCGAAATGTGTTAAGCCGTGCCACTGGAAGAACCTGCCGGAAAAGGAAAACTAGGTTCGATACAATCTGAGGCGGAGATATGTATCGACACAACAAACAATCGCCTATGTGTTACAGACTTAAATAGCCGTTTAAACTTTCTTATTGACACAGGGTCCCATGTGAGCGTCTTACCCGTGTCAAACAGACGTGCAGCATCTTCTTTGGTGAGTGCTAGATATAAGTTATATGCCGCTAATGGTAGCGAGATACAAACTTACGGTGTGCGTAGCCTAGTACTAAATTTAAACCTTAGAAGAGCATTTAAATGGATTTTTATAGTAGCGGATGTAAAGCAGCCTATAATCGGAGCCGATTTTTTAAGCCATTATAAGTTGTTAGTTGATCTCCACGCGCGAAAATTGCTCGATAAAGTTACTACGTTTAATGTCATTGGTTCCGTTACTAGCCACGATGCATCCGAATTGTCAATTAAGTAATATTGTCAATTAACTGGACAGATAGGGCCAATGAAGCGTTCGAAAAGTGTAAGGAGAGCTTAAAAAGCGCCGTCACACTTTCTCATACATTGCCCGATACCAAACTTGCTTTGATGACAGACGCGTCAGAAATTAGTCTAGGAGGAGTTTTACAGCAGCGGGTTGGCGACGTATGGCAACCCTTAGGATATTTTTCTAGAAAGCTATCCGATGCGCAAAAGAAATATTCCGCGTATGATAGAGAATTGTTAGGAATTTATGCCGCTGTGAAGTACTTTAGAAATCTTTTAGAGGGTCGTGATCTTAGTATCTATACGGATCACAAACCTTTAACATTTGCGTTCAGTAAAGTTAATAGCGATAAGGAAAGTCCTAGAAGAATCCGTTATTTATCATATATCAGTGAGTTTACAACAGATATACAACATATAAGTGGTCAGCAGAACGTCGTGGCGGATACCTTATCCCGGGTTGAAGCTATTTACTGTCCCACAGGCATTGATTACGCAGAGTTAGCAGTTAGGCAAGATAGTGACGACTATTTACAAGAAAGCTTGCGAGCGTCACATGATACTCTGCAGTATAAACAAGTCAGCTTGCCCGACTGTGAGAAAAATATCTACTGTGAGGTCTCGACAAGGCATATTAGACCTTATTTACCGGAAAGTTTTAGAAAGCAGGCGTGGCATTCTATACATAATCTGAGTCATCCTGGTATCAGAACTACGAAGCGTTTAGTTACTGAAAGATTTTTTTGGCCGAAAATGAATTCCGATGTTACCAAGTGGACTCGATCATGTATTCAATGCCAAAAAGCGAAAATAACACGTCACACAGTATCAGGTCTAGAACGATTCGCGGAATCTGATCGGTTTGCGCATGTGCACGTGGACATTACGGGACCGTTAGCAACAACAAGCGAAGGTTACCGTTACTGTGTTACTATGATAGATAGATTTTCAGGTTGGCCTGAAGCATATCCAGTTCAAGACATCACAGCGGAAACGATAGCCAGGATAGTTTATGAGGGTTGGATAACTCGTTTTGGTTGCCCTACGCGCTTAACAAGCGACTGTGGTAGGCAATTCGAAAGTGATTTGTTTAAGCAATTAATGAAGTACCTAGGAGTCCATAAATTGCGTACAACCCCTTACCACGCCCAAAGCAACGGGATGATCGAACGTTTCCACAAAAGTATGAAAACAGCCCTTAAGGCTCGCTTAACAGATAACACTTGCTGGGCGGACGAACTGCCCACAGTGATGCTAGGTCTGCGTGCCGCTCCTAGAAGCGACACCGGAGTGAGCGCGGCTCAGTTAGCGTACGGGAAAACAATAAGGTTACCTGGTGAATTTTATGACGAGGTTAAGGTTAATAATTCAGATTCGGAGTATTTGCAAAGGCTAAAGGAATCCATAGATAAATTAAAACCTAGACCGCCAAGTCACAGTAATTCACGTTCATTGTTCGTCCATAACGACTTAAAAACATGCCAATACGTATTTTTAAGGAACGATGTATTACGTAAGTCTTTACAGCCTCCTTATGATGGCCCGTATAAGGTCATAAGTAGGAAAGATAAAACATTCGTTATTCAATTGGAAAATAGGGAAACGATTGTTTCCATAGATAGGTTAAAACCGGCATATGTAATTAACGACATGGAAACTACGGATGAGAGTCCTGTAAACAGTTTACCTAAGAATTTTAGTTGCATACAGAATAATTCCACATTGAATAACAATGACACTTCTTGCAATACTATGCCCGTTAAAACAACGCGCAGTGGACGTATTGTAAAGAGGCCAGTGCGATTTGCGGACGCAGCGAATAGCTGTTACAATAACAACGCCTCGATGCGGTAGGCATACTGCTGCAACTGCAAGTTATTTTATTAATTAATGTTATAGACATTTGGTGTATTTTCCTATGTTGTATAGTTTTAATATTTTATGTACGTAACGATTATGCAATTTTCGTTCGTACTAAGGTAATTGTCAGTATATAAGAGTTTTTTAATTTTTTACATTTTATTCTCGAAACAATTTGTACTGTTGCTAGAGTGTGATTTAAATAAGTAAAGTTTTTTTACTTCAATTTTACTTGTAATATCCAGCCATGGGTTGGGGACAAAGTAAAGAGGGAGATAAAAGCAGCAGTGTCGTTACTCAGACACAGACGGTGACGACCGATTTTCAGTACCAGCTGGGTACCATAAGCTGGATAATGGTAGCCATAGCAGCCATGTTTCTGTTGGTCCTGTTGTGTATCCTATGGTGCCGCTGTAGGAAAGCAGCTAGAACCTGGGTGCGAAAGCAGCTAGCGGCGACAGCATCGCAAGCAGCGCCGACTGTCACCTATGCATAACGCTATGCGTATACTATGTATTTTACTTGGTGTAAAATTGCAGTGCTACTGAGGCAAAGTTTTTATGTGTTAGTGTTAAGATAGTGAGTGTTATTTTAATAAATCGATATTATTGTCTCTTTTAACAAGATTTATTTTTGCTTTTTCATGTTTTGTAAAAAAGGGGAAGGGGGAATGGTGTAGGGACACATTACCTACATTGGATATCTACCAACTCTACCTACTTATAGCGGCTGCGCCCGCCATGTTAGTCTTAAGTTTATTCAGTCATTAAACGACCATCTATCCTGTCATACACATTTCATTTGTCTCCGAACTTAGCAACCTTATTAGATATATTTGATACGGCCTCCAAGCCCGTACATGCCCAGTGAAGACCCTAGAGTCTTATATTACCATTACTAAGCCCATAAGAGGAGACATAAAGAAACTGATAATTACTTTCAAGAAACCAGTAAAAAGCGCATCCAGTCAAACAATTAGCCGCTGGATCAAGGCTACCCTAGAAGAAGCCGGTGTTGATACAAACATTTTTACCGCTCATAGCACAAGACATTCTTCGACCTCTGCCGCCAAAAGATTGGGTGTCAGTATCGACTTGATTCGGAGAACTGCAGGTTGGACTAACAATTCGTCCACCTTCGATTTTACAATAGACCCATAGTAGAAGATCCCACGTCTTTCAGTGAAACTATTTTTAGTTCCACTATAGAATAAGGTCACACAATAAGTTAAGTACTTCAATAAAGATTGTTAATTATGTTTACGAAAATAAAGGTTTTATTTCTCTTATTTTGAACAATTTCATTCGTAACCCTAACTTTGAACAGCTACAATGTGAAAATCTCTGACAACGAGCTGAGTAAAATTTAATGATTAAACGAACTTACCCTAAGTGAAGTTCTATCATAATTTTGCGAAGCTCGTTGTCAGAGATTAGTCTCCCTACCCTCCCATTAATTATATTAATCTTTATTTCCCAGCACACAGGGTTACTCATGAGGAACTTTAAACGGAATGACAACCAAGCAGCGTTGCCAACATGGCGGATGTAACGCTGCGTTTTGTTTCTTCTTTGATCTTTAAACTTGTGATGACGTTTGTTGCAAGCAACGCCGTGCGACCAGTATTGCCCCTGCAGCAGGTGTGTGAGTAGCCGGCTTACACCCATCCAGACTGACTTATTAACTGAGGTACTTATTTAAAATTTAAACCACAATTTGGTTCTACAAATATATTTACCGATAGTTTATTGGAGTAAATATAATAAATGCAACTCTAAGCAAAAATCAATACTTACGATTTTTAGGAAAATAGTTTCGTTTTTTATGAGAATCAAATCAAAGTACTACTTATTACAAACTGTTTCTACCTAGTACCAAATTATGGCACCGGTCATGCGGTCGGCGAGCGGTCAAATTTCGTTTTATCGGTCACCGTAATTGTACGGCTCATTTTTCGGTCAGGTACCTTTACTTGAAACGGTCAACCTTAGCGGTACCGTTACTGCTCGATACCTATTCAATTGGTACCTTTATTTTAGCGGTACCGTTTCAAAAGGTACCCATTAAATTTTATTTATTTGGGTACCGTTACTGTTGGATACTTTTTCAATTGATACCTTTATTTTAGGTGTAGGGACACTTTAGTGGCGTCAGCTCATATACTAGTGCGTGTGCACCGCGATATGAGCTGACTAGGCGAAAGCCCGCGGTTACAGTGTACGGGCCCCGCTATAAGCAGTTCCGCCCTAACCACCAATCATACAGCATCTTTGTATTATATTTAATAAATGGAGTCAGTCAAATAAGTGTTTTCAGTTAAATCATAACCACGCTACCCGCACCACATATATATATATAGGGAATACTAAATAACCCCAAATAGGTTACCGGTCTTTTGCGGTTTTTCATCAGTCCCAGGGACCCGTCCACCCCTTCCCAGAAAAAAGCCTTTGAACGGGTTAGTCGTTCGTTTAATAGCCATAATCACTTGCTGTCCTTTATTGATTGAAAACTCATTCATTTAACTTAGCCGTATGAAGGGGTTTCCCTTACGGGGCGCTACCGCTACTGATAAAAAAACCTTTTCGAAAGGCTTTTTAAGCGCTTTTTAAACGGTTGAAGTGCTTCCTCGTGTTGAATACCCATTCATTGTGCTTTAAAAGCCAAATGAATGGGTATTGAGGAGCATCGGCTTTGGTAAGCAAACCCTTTCAAAAACCCTTTGAAGTGGATACCGTATTGGAGCGCTTTAATAGCCAAATGAATGGGTTTTGAGGAGCATCGGCTTTGGTAAGCAAAGCATTACGAAAAGCCCTTTCAAAAACCCTCGAAGGGGATACTGGGCGGGTCCCTGATCAGTCCCTGGCACACACACACACAATCTCTTATGCTGAAGCTTCAACGTCCGGTATGGTATTATTGTGTATTGATAATAGTTGAGCAGGAAACACCACGTTTGTAATCATAAGTATAGGTATCCAAAAAATCAGTTAAATGCGCAGGTAAAATATTTTTTGAAATCAAATAGGTAAGTGGTTCTTGAGATTACCCATTTACTAACCTCTCACTCTCTCTCTCTCTGACCATTAGGCTTGAAACAGTGCTCGACCGACAGTCAGTGCTGACCGCCGGTCGACGTAGCTATATCTATGCAAGTCTATGAACGCGCACACAGCTACGCTGACGGTACGCGCGTGATTTGGTACGCGCGTACGGTCGGTCGAGCCGTCGGTCCGGCTCGTCGGTTGCGCGTGCGTCGGTCGACCGACGAGCTATGAGCTTGTAGGAACACGATCAGTGCTTCGCTGACGGAGTGACCGACCACACGCGCCCACGTACACTCGTACAAAAAAATCTCGTCGAATGAAAAAATGAATATCGATACAGGGCGCCTTATCACAGAAGTGCGGCTTCGTCCGGCACTATGGGATTTATCGTATGACCTTTATAAAGACCGTGATGCAAAAAAAAGTGCTTGGAAAGAAGTTTGTAAAGAATTAATTCCGGATTTCGACGAGAAGTCAGACGGTGAGAAAAAGGATATAGGTAAGTAAATGTTGTAAAATTCCTACAATTTAATTAAAAATACAAGCATCTTGCCACGGTACACTACCAACAGGAGAAATGAAATAGTTGGCAAATTTGTCCCTTATTGCGTCACCTGATCTGATATTAGTCGTACTGTTCATATGAATGAGTAAGGTCGTCTAAGCCTACAACAGTTAGTGTATCCTGCATTCTGTACCCGTCTCTTTCTCGAATGTAGTTATGTAAAACGCAACAAGCCTTTATGGTTGCTATTGTATTCGATAGGGAAGTATTCAGTGGTCTATGAAATACCTTAAATTTATTACTCATTATTCCAAATGTACACTCAATATACCTTTTAGCACGGCTTAATCTATAGTTAAATATTTTTTTCTTATACTTTTTATAATTCGAATAAAGACTCCCACTATGTGCAGGGCAAATTATTCTCACATGTTTCCCGTCTATACAACCGATGCAATTAGGGAAATTTGCTACATTTTCAAAACCAGCAGCGATTTGTTGCCACCCTTCCTGTGAATTAGGTATCGAAAGACACTCTTCATGGAGTAGATTCCAAATGTTCTTACAGACTTCTTTTATGATTTCACCAATAGTTGAAGCCCCCAAACGATAGCTAAAATGAAGATCTTTATATGTCTCTCCCGTCACGAAGTATCTGAAACAAAAAAATAAATATTAAACACTTCTTTCTTCTTTTACAGACAAACAAGTGCAGCAGAGGTGGAAAACTGCGCGAGATGCTTATGTGAGGTGTAAGGCTACATTAAATAATGTGCCGTCTGGATCTGGAGGTAGAAAAAGGAAGACATATGTTTATTTTGAGTTTATGAAATTTCTGGATAATAAACGAGAATTGAATACCGAGGATTCAATTTTGTCAAATGAGGAGCCAAACCAAAGAGAAACTGCTGGAAACGAATAAGCTGTCGTATCTCACCCTATCGGAAATGAAGGAGCTGTTGTATCTCACCCTACCGGAAATGAAGGGGCTGTCGTATCTCAACCTACCGGAAACCAAGGAAGTGTTGAATCTCAACCTTCAACTTCCTATAGTTACAATATTAATCTAAACTACCCAAGACCAGCCTCCTCCTCCAACCGTGGATGAAATTTCTTGCGAGCACAACGTAAAAAAAATCGCATTGAAGATGAGTTTGACAGAGAAATGCTGTCTTTCTTTAAAGAGAATGCTAAAGTTATGCAAAACGATTATATGGCGTTTTTCTCTTCACTGTTGCCGATTACTATTCACTGTTGCCGATTACTAATACTTTTTCTATCGAACAAAAATTATTATTTCGTCAAAAGGTGCTAGAAAAAGCCTGCGAAATTTCAAGGCTCGACTCCGACCGCCCGGCAACATCGAATTCTTTTTCTGTTTCATCAGATTCGCAACATTCCAATTCTATCACTTTGTATCCAGTAGTACAATCTCATATTCAAACACTGCCCGGTCAGCCAAATTTCCAGCAGACCTATTTGGTAGAGGAACCCTCTTCTAATATCGAATAGACGTATTTAGTAGAGGAACAACAGCCCTCTTCTCAGCAATTTTATATACAGACCAATAATTCATCCAACCAAAACTCTGTTATGAACGATTTTCTCACTTTCAATAAAAAAATGTGATTTTTTAATAAATGTCGATAAATAATTTTGATTATTTTATTATTGTAATAAGTACTTGACCTTAAGTCACAGCCAACCTTTCAATAGGTTGGACAGAAGCTCGAAACATATTTGAATGTTTCAAAGTATCATGTAATCTTGCTTGTAGTTCATCGAAACTTCTGATTGACATCTTGAAATAATCAAAGAACTTTTCCTCGTCTTCTTGCAGTTTCGAAAATAGTTTGCAAAATTCACCTTCAAGTAACCGTTCTACAAGTATTGGATGTACATGATATCTTCGCCGCCTTCTATTTCGTCGTTTGCGCGAATAGCGTGCACAAATTACAGCATTTGCAACAAAAGGATTCATTTTTCTTGTGAACTGTACACACTCGTCGCAGTTCGCCGTCAGCGTAGCACTGAACGCATTTTCACAACCGACGGTCAGCGCTGACGGTCAGGAACGAGCGTCAGCGCTGACCGTCGGTCGAGCACTGTTTCCAGCCTTACAGACAAACATAAAACTTACAAATCTGCAATTTCACAGACACTTTTCCGCCTTACCTTATAATATTAGTACAGATTATATAAATATCGTTGTGTAGTACCTATAGATAGATACACCAAAGCCGGGTGGGTTACCTACACCTCAAAGAACGGCTGGACCGATTATAATGATTAATTATGAATTACGTAGGTACCTACTAGATTGATTTCGAAATCTTAATATATGTGGATTGACGAAGTATCGACTTTATAAAAATCAGTGTCAATTTATGTTCCAGCAGTGCCACTTTCTCTAAGATCGACATGTGATATCACAGTCTTAGGTAGCTAGCCCATCATCGCCCACAACACATTTCAATCTCGATCCCTTAGTCGACGTTTACGACACCCAAAGAGGGAAGAAAGAGGGTTGTCAAATTCTAACCCTCTGGTGTCCAACACGGGGGCCAATGGAACTTCCAAACTACACAAGTTAAACCCGACTAGTAGTTAAATGACTGTGCAAAAAAAGTACGGTCGGCGATAAAAGCTTAAACCAAAAATGTTTTTTTTGGCAGAAACTTAAGTTAGACTTTTTTGTCACAAAAAAAGACGGAAAATGTAAAAAGACAAGGCGTATTAGTCCCTTCTTTGGACAAGTCTACAGACATAGCAATTATCATTTTGTCATTTTTGTAGGTACCTACTCGACAATATATTACCATGCAAAACTGTATGTACCTATGAGTTTTTTTCAGGTACGAGCTTAACTTCCGCTGTTTTGCAAGTCACCGAAGAAAACGATCCCTTGCCAGTAAAACCTGCCAATGCAGGTAAGAACGGTACCCATAGTCTAGCCAGCCTGTTGCCAACGTACCCTCCGAATCACTTAAGTCGCAATGAGCGGGGCACATTGCACATAGTACCGATGGCCGTTGGGGTCGAAAGTTTCTCGAGTGGCAACCAGATACCGGATGACGCTGCGTGGGTAGATCACTATGTGAAGTGATGTGACCTGTACTCTTGTATCAATGTTCTTTAAATTTTCAGATTTCACCTTGACATCACGGAAAAAAACAGCTTTTAAAGATAATGTAAAGCCGTTACAAAAAGTAATTAACGGACTAAATGTGGCTAAAGATACATATGTAAAACGTTTGAAAGATGCCCTCAATTTGTCAGAAAACAAAACGTTTCAGAATACTTTAAAAAAGTTTACCACTTTGGCTGCACTTTTTAGTCTTGCAGTTTCGCGAGTTTCGTAAAGAAAAAATGGGTCGAAGATTCACAGACGAAGAAAAAATTATGGGGTTAACAATATACAAACGTGGGCCAAGATGTTACAGGTTTCTGAGAAAAATCTTTATCCTCCCATCTCCGTTCACGTTAAGCAGAATGGTATCGAGGGCAGGCCTGAAACCTGGCATCAACGAAAATATATTTCAGCAGCTTAAAAGACGTGCAAGAAAAATGAAGCCCGATGATAGGCTGTGCACTTTGATTATTGACGAGATGTCTATATCTCCACATTTCGACTACAACAAAAAAAGCGACCGAATTATAGGATTTGTGGATAATGGAATCGAAACTAAAAAAAATATTGCCGACCACGTTTTAGTATTTATGATTAGAGGCGTATTAAAGACCTACAAACAACCTATAAGCTACACATTTTGTTCAGGAAGCACAAAACAAGCTGACCTCTCAATACTGATAAAATGCCAAATATCAAAATAACATTCCATTGAATTTAAAGTTTTGGCCACTATATGTGATCAAGGTGCATTTAATGTGAGTGCCATTAATCACCTAATAGAAGAGACAAGGATAAACCATTTAAAGCGTGACATTGAGATGCGGCGAGCTGTGTTTGAAGTGGATGGCGAAGAAATAATCCCTCTTTATGACGTGCCACATTTGTTAAAGGGTATAAGGAATAACCTACTTACAAAGAACTTGAATTCAGTATGAATGGGACGGAAAATATTGCAAAATGGGATCACATAATTAAACTTCATAAAAATAATCCAACATACAAAGGTATAAGAATAATAAAAAAAATAACTGAGGATCATTGCACACCGGAGAAAATACCGAAGATGAAAGTAAAATACGCAACCCAAATTTTTAGCCAGACGGTGTAAACATGGGATACTTGGCTGGTAATTTTTGAATGTCTTAGTTATACTCGTATATTCCATCGTAACGTATGTAAGTATATAATCAATACGAAATTCCAGTTTTATGGCGCTTTAAGTAGCTTTTCAACAAGTCTATTGGTGCAAATAGGTAGTGACGTCATGGAAAACACCACAGCCGCCGCCGCGACATGACGGCGCCGGCCCGGGGGACAGACGAGCGGGGAGAGCGGCCCACCACGGCGCGCCCCACCACATCGCCGCCCGACCGCCGGCACGCTGCACCGCGCCCCACCGCACCGCCACCCGCCAGCCAGTATATAAGCGCTGCGCGACCGCCAGACCGCCGGATCGATCTTGTCCCCTTTCGGCTATCGGCGACTCCGCGGAAGAGAAATGAGTTCACTCGACCCAGTCAGAGTTTCCGCCTTGGAGAAATGAACCAAGGGGCGGGCGAAGATCCAGAGGCTCGAGGAGGAGCTCAGAGAAGAGAGGGAGAGGGTGAAGAAACTGGAAAAGGAGCATCCCTTTCTGGGCAATGTGAAAGGGATGGTGTCGAGGAAGCCGAAGAAGAGGTCACCCAGACGGCGACCCGGGATCCCGCCGCTGCCGTACCCGCGACTCTGGGGACCTCGGAAACCAGGGGGACTGCTCCCCCGGGGCCCTCGGGGGAGAGTTCGGCGAAGAAGCGCATAAAGTCGGGTTCTTCGAGCTTGGATCCTAGGAAGCTTACCTTGATCGGTCTTCCTCCGGCGATGCAGGGAGGGGCACCCGGGATCGTGCTCCGCCCGGAGGACGCTGATCTTCCCCCCTCTGGGTCCGAGCGCTCGGTGGCAACGGACGCGGCCACCCCTCGCTAGCCAGGGAATCCTTTTTTAGGGAATTGTAATTTTCCAAAGCAAATCGAGGCTGAGATTTAACAATAAAAAGACTGATTCAAATTTTCAAATGGCGGTTTTCATTCCTAGGGCCCTATCATTGGTGCAGATTGTAGCGCATAGAAGTTAATCCAGAAAAAAGCGTGGGGATCATCTTCTCTCGCACTAGCGCTTACGCTAGTCTAATGTCATCTGCCCCCAACATCCACCTAAACGGAGCTGAAATTCCATGGAAAGTTGAAGCCTATCTGGGAGTAACCCTTGATAAAAGGCTCAACTTTCATAAACATATACAGAACACCACAAACAAAGCAAAATTTTACATAAATAGACTACACCCACTTTTGAACAAACACAGTAAACTCAAAACTAAACATAAACTCACCCTTTACAAAACTTGCATCCGCCGCGTACTCACCTACAGCTCACCAGCTTTCGCCCAAGCCACAAACCCACATATAAATAAATTACAGATCATTCAAAACAAATTCTTAAGGAAATCAGTGAACGCACCGTGGTTCATTAAAAACAAGGACCTACATAAGGACCTCCACATTGAATCCATAAGGACGCACCTCAAAAACTTAAGTAAAGCCTTTTTTGAGAAAAATTCCACAAACCCGAACAACCTCTTAAAGAATGCCTCGGACTACGACCCTGAACTCCCGCCCAGGAAGGGCATACGTCGTCCGAGGCATGTACTCACAGACCCGAATGACGAAATAACGATCGCGCAAGTGCGCGAACGAGAACTAGAGAACATTCTCCGCACAAATTATCTAGCCCAATTGCGTGAAAACAGAAGGATCAGAGTTGGTAATGTTCCCTCACCTCAATTTACCTACAGACCGGGCCACAGAGGGCCAAGAGCAGGAAGACCCCACTGGGAAAACGCCAGACAGGCGAGTACCCGTCAAAGGGACTCGGATCAACTCGACAGGATTTCCCCTGACAATAAATCAGCCACCCCCACCCGATTAGTGTTGGCTGATCTCTAAATTATTAATTCTAAACTTTAATTCATTAGTAAAATAAATAAATTAAAATAAAATTGTTATTATACCGAAATGTTATTCCATAATGTAAAATAGTCATAGATATAGATTGTATATCGCTCCATATTTTTTTTTATTCTGTATTTGTATTAGTGTCCAAATAAAACTGTTATTGTTCCTATGTATATTCTATCCTCACTTGCTTTATATCCGCTCACACTTATGTTATCTTATCTTTTTGTAATTTTTATGTACACTGTAGTCTTATATTTAAAAAAAATCCCTCTGGAGGGCCCATAAGGCTCCCGGAGAGACTATCCACAAACTTATCTGTTACTGGCCGCACTGCAGGCCAAACAGGGCAAAAAAAAAAAGACTGCCGGAGTTTGGCTAGCGGCTTGCCGTGTGCCCAACTCTCTCCCCTCGCCCCCCCTTCCCGCCTCTGGCCGCTTGGAGACCCCGAGTGCACTGCCGTGGCATCCCGACTTCTGGCCGCTTGGTCCCCGAGTGCACTGCCGAAGTCCTCCGCTCCCCCTCACCCCTTCCAGGCCGCTTGGTCCCCGAGTGTTGCCTGAGGAGTGAGTTAGTAGGATCCGCGTTATCCCTGGCCGCTTGGAGACCCCGAGTGCACTGTCGGGATAACGAACCCGTCCCGTGGTACTCCCGGCCGCTTGGAGACCCCGAGTGCACTGCCGTTGTACCACGCTCCCGCTGTTCCCGCCTCTGACCGACCCGAATCGTACCAGTTCGGCAACCGTGCCCCGTACCGCGAGTGATCGCGACCGTGTAGGACCGTGTAGGAAATATTTGTATTTAATAAAAGGGCGACAAGACCCAGTTTTAACTATTAACCCGACTGCTGTTCTCATTTATCTGAGCCCTTCAGGCTGAGGGATATGTGTGTGTGACTCAACCCACACATCACAAGGTCATGCATGCAGAGCAGATGAGAAATGGTTAGATCTTCTCTCCGAAGCAACCTAGTTCTGAATCAGTCAGCAGGGTACTGAGCTAGTGAACCACAAAAGACTGATTGTCACCCTATGGAAAATCCTTGTAAATTCTTTACCAATATTAATCACAACTTTTTATTTTGATAGGTAACTTAATTGTATAAGCAGAATCCATACTATCCATATCCATACTTATCCATACTTCCATAATAATATTATAAATGCGAAAGTGTGTCTGTCTGTCGGTCTGTTACCGATTTAGATGAAATTTGGTACAGAGATAGTTTGAGTCCTGGGGAAAGATGTAGGATAGTTTTTATCCCGGAAATCATCTGCTAAGGGGTCGAAATGGGGGGTGAAAGTTTGTATGGAGCTACGATACAACCGAGTTCCACGCGAACGGAGTCGCGGGCAGAAACTAGAATAAATATAAATCCTTGTTACTGACAGAGTCCAATATTAACGGGAAGACATAGATCAAGGAATACTACCAGCCGAATGCCAGCAAACTGCGGATTTCATTATTTTTATGGACGGGTTGTTCGCCTCAATGAATGGAAGCTACAAAAGCCAACAAAAAAGGAAAACCATTGCTTCAAGCCCTAACACCAAGATCGGCGCACAATCAGCTTTGGATCGAGTCTAAAAAGATTTTAAGCTCAATGAAGTTTGTAAATAAAAAGTGTAATGTTTTTCTTTTCTTGGTGAAAGTAATGAGACGGTTTAGCTTCAACAACCATTTATTTAACATTTACTTTACTGAACTTTGGTCGAATAAAGGATATATTAATTACTAAACTTATACTGCCAACTATCAAGAGGGTTAGGTGTGTGCAATTGGCCTGCGCTGGCGTTGACAATCATCAGGAAGTAACTAAGCGTCTGGTACCTGCTTGTACAGCCAACCTGTACCCTGACGACGGGAGTACCCGTGCTATCTCATCACCGCGTTACGCGCTATGGTGGTCCGACGCGCAGGGCGGGGCCGCTGCCCTCGAACAGCCGTCTCCAAACATGCCGGAGCACGGCAGCAACAAAATTGATGCCCCAAAAGACGCCTCCTAAAAGCAGGACCCTTCGTTAGTAAAATTACAGTGGCTGCGCACCATGAGTCAAAGGCGTCTTCAACGCTTACGTGGCAATTCCCCAACATTTACATACCCGGAGAGAATGTTGGCCCGCTAAAAGACCGCTCGTAGCCGCACTGACAATCTCCAAAGAGGCGTCTTGAAGCTCTCAGCCGAGCCACGAGCTCATCTCAGTTTACCACCAGGAGCCCGTGACGACACGTCACACTGCTACCTCAAAAGCTGAAACAATTCAAGAGTCCGCTATAATACGCCGCATTAGACGAGGACGCAGAACATTTTAAACCATTGCAATATAAGTCCAAGCAATCTTTACTCACCAAATTAATTAAGGAAATTTAACAATGGAACATGACTCCGTAGTATTAAATCAAAATGACACAGAAAAGACCATCTCCTGTATTTCTTTTTTTTCTTTGAACGTTCCGAAATGCACTCCCGAAGTACGTCATCGACCAATTCCTGTACGAAGGCAATTCTTTTAATATTGTGATTCTAAAACTCCTCTACGCTAAAGACACTCGGTTTTGTGGATATAAATCTAAATTGGTAAAAAAAGAAAATACAGTATGTACATAAACAAATGCCTCTTCGCGGCGCAGAAACTACTAACTCGAACAGCCGCGCTAGACACTTGACGTTGACATTGACAGTCAACCAAAACAACCCTTACACCCCCCGAACCAGATGAATTTCCCATACAAGCGGGAAATTCCAGCTGGCCCCCGGCTGTGACGACTGTGTAGAAATAACAAACACGAACTGGTCATGTGACGCAGCAAAAAAAATATTGTATCAAGCATGCAACAAAAAAAAACAACCCACGACTATGCCTGGACAACGTGGCACGCGGACCATACGTCCGACGATCTCCGAAGCTAACGTGGAAAGAAAGATCCGACTTAAAACGAGAACACAATAATTCAACATAGGGCCTATAGTGAATCCCAAGAAAAAATGTAACCGATTTCGGCCCCTAAAATAAATGCCACTTAGGCGTCGTTATCACAAAATTCTTAATGAATCTTAAGAAAATTCTTGCTCAAGTAAGACACTTGTACTATACTAAAATTCTGCTCTACACTAATACACTATTCTAATAATGAAGCTTGTGAACCAGCAACCCTTCCTTAACAACAAGCTGTTGTGTTGAAGTGGCTAATCCAACCGCGAGAGTTCACTTTGATTCTCCGCTAGACCGGGCAACGGTCGAAGAAGGAGAAGTCGGTTGCTTAACCTAGACCATTAGCTTGGAGGTCGACCCCGGTGGCACGGTGAGCGCGAGCGGTCAGCGCGGGCCGTGCGTCCGGCGTCCACCTCGATTTATTAGGAGATGTCCATACATGGTCCTAACCTAACCTAACCTAAGCTGACAAACCATCATGAGCCTGTGGATTCAACCCCTCTCTGGCACCGTTTTTATATCTTTAATATGCCATTTACCGATTGTTTTGCCATTTTCATCCTCCAACTCATATACAAGCTTTGAAAGCTATCTTACTACTCGACATTTCTCGTATTTGGGTGCTAATTTAGCGGCAAAATACTTTGATGCATCGCTCTGCTTATACGTACGTTTCCATACAATGTCCCCAATTTCCAACTCGAGGTCTCTACGTCGAAGATTATAATGTTTTGCATTCGTCTGGTGGGCCTTCTGCAACTCTTCCCTGACGTCTGTGAAAATTTGCTTAAGCTCACCCAAATTCTCGTAGAGGTCTTTACGCGATGAAAAGATAATTTCGTCCAGATCCTCAAAGTCTCGGTAGATACTCCCATCGGCTATAGCCTCGCGACCGTGGATCAGAAAAAACGGGCTATATTTCGTTGCTGCACTGACCGAGGTATTTATTGCAAACTGGATTTTATGTATATTTACATCCCAAGCGCGATGATCTGATCCGACAAGGCTAGAGACTGAGGACATAATAGTACGGTTCTGACGTTCAACCGGGTTGACCTGAGGGCAATAAACCGGTCCTAAATTGACGTTAGGAACCTGGTATTTCTCAAAGAGTGATAAAAGATCTTTACCACAGAATTGCGAACCGTTATCCGAGATAATAGTTTGCGGAATTCCATGTACCAGGAATACATGGTCCTCCATTCGTTGAGCTATAACCTTACCGGTCGCTCGGCGCAACGGAAAGAGTAAACAATATTTAGTAAAATAACACACCACCACAAGCAAATAAGTATTCTGCAACCTTGACATTGGTAAAGGGCCGACCAGATCAATGCTGATGCTCTGGAAGGGGCGCGAGCAAATCCTGGCACTACCCATCAACCCAGGAGTTTTCATATTCGGAATCTTATACGCGCTGCACGTGTCACACGCGGAGATGTATTTCACAGTATCTCGGTACATCCCCGGCCAGAAGTAACGCAACTTTAGTCTTTGATACGTTTTAGTCGTACCTAAATGGGCCGCCATCGGGTCTGAGTGGTTCGCAGCTAGCACGGCCTCCACGCAGTCCCGAGGAACGACTTCCTTCCAGCTATAATCCGACCTAAGACTACTGGTTGATTTGGTATACCGGAATAATCTGTCATTTATAATTTGAAAGTTTGGGCAGCTGCTCGGTTTGTCACGGCAACGTCTATATATATCACAGTACCATTCGTCCGTGTAGGTCGGGTCAATGGTGGATACTGGCACCGCTCTTGAGAGCGCGTCAGGCACCACATTGTCCACCCCACGTCGATGTTCGATAGTAAAATTGTACGGTGATAAACGGCACCCCCACCGTTCGAGTCGTCCGCTGGGATTTTTCAAGTTCAAAAACCACTTTAAGCTGGCGTGATCCGTATATATTTTAAAACGCTTACTTCCCTCCAAGTATGGGCGAAAGTGCTCCACCACAAAAACTACTCCCAATGCCTCCCGTTCAGTCGCAGAATAATTCCGCTCGCAAGGTGTCAGTGCGCGGCTACAATAAGCTATCGGATGTTCCTCGCCCTCCAGTGCCTGAGTTAGGGTACCTCCTATACCGTAGTCAGAAGCATCAGTGTGTATAGAAAAAGGCTGGTCAAAGTTAGGACAAGCCAACACCGGGGCACTGGTTAAGGAGTGCTTCAAGTCCACAAACGCCTTATTTGCCTCTGCTGACCACTCAAACGGCGGTGCGTTTTTTCGCGTTGATGTTAGTGCATTTAAAGGGCCTGCGATTCAGCTAAAGTTTTTAATGAACCTCCTATAGTACGACGCAGTCCCGAGGAAACGTTTTACGTCTTTCCTACATGTTGGGACTGGAAAATTATTAATCGCACTAACTTTGTCCGGGTCGGTTCTCAGTCCGTGCTTATCCACTATGTAACCCAAATACTTCAACTGGCTACGGAAAAAGTTTGACTTCGATAGATTGATAGTTAAGTTTGCGTGACGAAACCGGTCTACAACAGTACGCAACAACGCCAAATGATCCTCAAAGGTGGGCGACACACAAATCAAGTCGTCCAAGTAACACCACACTTTACCCTCAAATTCCGGGCCAAACAACCTGTCCATCAAACGTTGCTGCGTAGCTGGGGCAGACGTTAATCCAAAACTCATAACCTTATACTGAAACAGGCCACGCCCTTGGACGGCAAACGCCGTTTTCTCCTTAGAGGAAGGATGCAAGGGTATTTGGTGAAAGGCAGACTTCAAGTCTATCGAAGTCAAGTACCTGGCTTCCTTCAAGCTATCTAGTATGTGCGCAATGTAAGGCAACGGGTATGAGTCATGTTTGGATACCTCATTAAGTTTCCTACTGTCTAAACAAAACCGTAGAGAACCGTCCGCCTTTGGGGCCAGGGTAACTGGACTACACCATGGACTCGTGCTAGGTTCCACTACATCGTCGCGTAGCATTTCATCCAACTGTCGATTGAGTTCCTTCATTCTCTCCGCTGACATTCTATATTGTCGTTGTTTGATGGGAATGGCATTTCCCGTTTCAATATTATGAGTGATGAGGTTAGTGCGACCTAATCCCATATTTTCCGCAGCTATATCCTCAAATTGTTTAATTACCCCCCGAGCATCGACCTTCTCTGTCTCAGTCAGAGAATTAAAATCACTTAAGTGTACCTCAGAGACATCACAATTAGTGTTCCGGTCTCCATTCGGAACCTTACACAAGGTCAAAACCTCTGGCGCTATACCGAAGGCTTTCCAAAAGTTTATACCCAGCAGTAGTGACGTAGTCACTCCGGGTATTATATAAAATTGAATGCTAACCGTTCTGTCACCAACCGTAACCGGAAGACGAACGAGCCCCGTGACGGGAGATGCAGAACCATTAGCTATTTTTATTTCATCTAAATCACATGACCTTGACACGACGACCTTGTCTGGTAGCAAGTTCAATATTGTATTATTAATAATCGATATTTCCGACCCTGAGTCCAAAAGCCCGTCGTGCATGTAGCGTATAGTTATTTACTCACAGGTTTCTGTATGTAATATATGCTTTGTATTAATAGGGTCATTACAGAAATACAATATTTATATATTCCGCTATGATATGCCACCTGCACAGATCGGCTGTCAACCAGACAGTAGTCGGTGTTGCCAGCATAACTAGCGCGTTTATTAATACGTTACATCTCTTCCTTTTTAACAAATTAAAGGATTTAAAGCAGTAATCAAATTGAACATGTGAAAGAACAATACAAAACCAGAATCTGCATTAGAGCTATTCAGGTCTCGGACTCTTAATACATTACCCTACTATTGTATTACAGAGAAATCATCCTAATGATATTTGTACACAATAAGTATTTGTAGCTACATCAAAAATTACAATATGTTTCACAAAATACACTCGGAACCACCAATTACATGTAACTGTTGGAAATATATCAATAGACATTTGCTAATAGCACTGGTGATCAGTCATTAAGATCAGTTGCTTATCTATACACCTCTTAGACAAAAGTAAGACACAAAATATTGTCATAATAACAAATTATGTCATCAAAATATTGTCATATACCTTTCACCCATCAGTTTGTTGAAACAAATTACACCTTAAATCTTATCCTATACTATCCTGAATACTTAGGAATACAGAACAGATGCATGATCACTCTCAGTATCAATATTATCTCCAACTAAACTCCTTATTATATCACTACTCTATACACACTATCATCATTATATTATGTACTCTCCCCTTCCATTTCGTTTTTGATTGTTTCTTTTCCCCATGTCCTGTGGAATCATTGTTAACATATCTATGTTAAGCCACATATACCTTATCCCTACATACTAATGCGTTATAGGTAGTTAGTACTTGGACATTTTACTAAGTTTACATGACATATATATATGAGTAAACTAATCCACCGGCCGGGTGGAATCCAATTTACATCAATGACATAAAGTCTACCAGGAAAACTTTTATCACTAATCTCTATCTGTGGTACAATTCGGTACTTACATACAGCCGTAAAATAAATTACATATGGTAGGTACATTAACAAAATCAATCTCTCTTATTCAAGAGAGGCCTGTGCCCAGCAGTGGGACATACATAGGCTGGTGCCTGATGATGACTTTGACACATAAAGATTAGGAAAGCCGAAAATACTCTTAACATTTAAGTCCAACTATTTAATTACTAAAACCGGATGCTGTTTGACCCTAGGTAACAACAATTTGACATCATTAGCTTGCATAGTTACTCCCTTCCAACCTTCACTCACAAAGCCATTAATCATGAAATGAGACAGCCATTAATACATATTTTCTTACAACTCTCAAACGGATGTCGGATGTTTCGATTTCAATTAATTGATTTGCTAAGTTTATCACATTATATTAATTATTGTCTATCAAATATTCATTCAATTTATAAAATCTACGATCAAGGAGCCCTTTGTACAGGATCCTGTTAAATTTACAATTTGGGATTTCTTTAATTGGTTGAGGTAATTTATTATAGGTGATCACGCACATTACACTACATTTTCCTGAACCCTGCAGATTTTTGTTGTTTACATTAAGACGGTCACAATCACTAGTATTTCGTGGATCTCTTGGTGTTTAGACAAATTACTATGCTTTCTTACAAATTTGGAGACTTCATAAATATACAAACATGGGAGTGGTATTACACCTAATTGAAGAAATAAAGGTTTACAGGATTCAAATGGTCCGAAATCCCACAATTGGCATGAATACAATTCTTTTGGCCGATAAAAGCTCGATACATATCACCTTCATTACCTCCTACAATAGACCATAAATATCTGCCACAGTGTGGCATAGAAATATTCCAATAATTTGACATAATAAAGCCATTTACAATTGTTGGAATAAAATAATCCATAATATGCATAAATTCAATTGATTCCTTAAAAATTTGAAAGGGTATTCCTTACTCATCTACATCTATGTACTTTATTACAAAGAGGAAAGATTTGATTGTCCGTTTGTTTGTACTGTATAGGCTCCGAAACCACTGAACCGATTTCAAATTAGAAGCCGACATCATCCCTGATGACCAATGGTCATTGAACATAGGTCACTTCCTACCGTGGGAAAACGTTTCATTCCTAAGGGAAGACGGGTAATCCGTGCGAAGCCGGGCCGGCAGCTGATACAAATCCATATTAAATTTCCTAATATCTTGTGAGCATCATTCATGGGGTAGGTAGGTACAGTCTTAGCTAATTTGATCTGAGAATATGGTGAGCGCATGGTAACCTGGTGGTGAGCTGCGGTAGCAGCCTATGGACGCCTGCAACTCCAGGGGTGTTACATGCGCGTCTACACACTCCTCTTTTTTGAAGATCCTCATACTGTAGTCCCTCAGGAAAACTCCAATGTGCTTGAACATGTAAATTAAGATATAAACACATAAGTATTTGTAAAATATGTATTGCCATTCATCACCCCCTTAATATTTGAACATCCACTGTTGACTGATTTGAAATATTGAACTATGTGCTTTGAGAAGTGTTTTTATTCTTTTGTTTTGACGCTTAGAGACTGTATACATCTCTACGAACATCAGAATAATCATTATTTGTATTTGGACGCTCACATCTCTGGAATACTGAATTAATATCATTAACTTTGTGACATTTAGTTTGTTGACCGTTCAATCGGTCCTTAATCTGCAAATTTTAAATTATTTGTACTGTAAGATTATTATTTTTTATTGTAAATTACCGTTAGACATGTAAAAGTGCCCTTGTGGCCTATTTGCAGAATAAATAATTGATTTGATTTGTTACATCAAATTATTTGCAAAAATGTCTAAAAATACTGAAGGTATTTTTAAGACAGTTGTTATATTATATGTTGAAAGATTACATCCAATGGAATGCTCACTTTGCTGTTGGTGAGCCTGTAAAATTTGTTGCTTAACATACAGTTTATCGATTTTTCCACTGAGAGGACCACTCATCCCTTTACCGGTAAGTCGCGTCATGAAAAGCTGACAGCAGTGTTTCATACACACAATCAAAAGACAGACCTTATCTCACACTATTAGAGTGATTTAGTACTTTTAATAGGCACCTACATTTCCTTGGAAAGTTAATCTGGTCATCTATTTAATAAGGCACAAAATCCATTATTTCTATAGATCATACAGGTTGGGGAGCAAATATCCTGTGAAAGGTATGTATTTTATAACTATACTTGATTCCTAGAAGGACATCCAATTAATTTAAATTTATACATAAAGGTTAGGTTTTACTTGTTATGTCTGCAATACAGCAAGGTACCACCCCTTGCACCACGCATATACAGTGAGGGATATAAATAAGTCTGATAAATAATCTGCTATGTTCTACCCCGCTAGGTTTTCAGTCTGTTATGTAACAGTAGTTAACCTTTTGAACACTGAGTCAAATGGATAAGATTTTAAGCCCATTCCATGTTATCATGAGATTTAGTATGGTCTTAATTAAACCTTATGTCAATGCACGAAGGTTGCTATCACACTGTACTTCTTTAGTGATTAATCCATCTCTGCAATGAAAAGGTTAAATGATATCTGAAAATTGAAACTTGAAGTTTTAATTTGTATGTTTATGCGAGTATAATCATTTCTTGGAATAAGACCCAACTGAATGTTGATCCCCTTCGCTATTGAATATTCTCATTTCCTGAAACATGAATATTACAAAAATTAACTTCACACCTGACAGATATTGGTACCTAGTATTTTGTTTGCAATTTATAAATATGAAACACAATTCATTTGAATTAATAACCATTTTAATAAGTTTTGTTTCATTTTCATTACTGAACAAACTGATTTTCAAGAGTTATTGCTGTACCCAACCAGGGTCCATGAGATACAGTGTTATTTTTAGCATTTTGTAAAACATGGTTTGCAATAAAGTTATTACTATTACTAAGTATATATAACAAATTTATGTCAGTGGGACACTACTCCCTTATGAATTTGACATTTGTTGGCATCAATAGGCCATTATCCAACTTTTATTTTTATTGTTACCAATGTTAATAAGAATAGCAAGGTAACCATATCTGTTTCATAGTTGATAGCAACTGAAACTGTTTTGTTTGGTCAGTTAGACCAATATTGCATTTACACATCCACACATCTTGTATATGGAACATGGAACCATTTGGTTCATTATTTTGTCAATTAGACAGGTATGCCACCGAGTAATGCACATGCAACGCACATTGTGCGCGGACCATCTGGCCCTCTTTTGGTCAATTTGACCGGTATGCCACTGAGTGATGCACATTGTGCACAAACCGTTTGGTTTTTCTTTGCATAAGTACTTGTAACGCACACTGTGCGTAGACCGTTTGGTCTATTTGACCGGTATGCCACTGAGTGATGCACATTGTGCACAAACCGTTTGGTTTTTCTTTGCATAAGTACTTGTAACGCACACTGTGCGTAGACCGTTTGGTCTATTTGACCGGTATGCCACTGAGTGATGCACATTGTGCACAAACCATTTGGTTTTTCTTTGCATAAGTACTTGACGCACGTTGTGCGTGGACCGTTTGGTCCTTGTTTGGCCAATTAGACCGGGGTGCCACCACTCGGTGCAGTATTTCATGCAAATTTTGCACTTGGATATTACACCTTGTGTACGAGACTACAATTTATCGGTTCTACATTTGCCACCGAGTTGTGCCCAAGCTTGCATGGATATGAAAATGCAAAATCTGTCGATCAACTTGTTTACACAACATCCATCCAATTGTAACCTCATTTTCTTAAGACTGTTTTTTGTCTTTTCATGATTTTCATGACCCTGATCGGTAGCACCTGACATTATATTTTGACGGACAAATTCCTCGTTCACTAGGAAATCAAAGGAAAACGTACTAATAGTTTTACCTTTTGTGCTTTCAAACATAACAATGTAAGTAAATGATTTTAGTTTTCTAAACGGTTTTCCATGAAATCACAGATGAGAGACCGCAGGATTTGTCCCATCTTATTATGTGAATTAGGACTTAGGATAGGTATAATTCCTCTTTTGTTTTGCAAAAAATGGCGGCCCGTATTGGAACAGCCGCCGACATATTGCGAGATTTTTCCACTGGCCTTTTACTTACAGTTTATCCTCGTCGCCATTTGTAGCGTATAGTTATTTACTCACAGGTTTCTGTATGTAATATATGCTTTGTATTAATAGGGTCATTACAGAAATACAATATTTATATATTCCGCTATGATATGCCACCTGCACAGATCGGCTGTCAACCAGACAGTAGTCGGTGTTGCCAGCATAACTAGCGCGTTTATTAATACGTTACAGTGCACAACGTCATATATCCTGACCGGCATAAACGGCCGGCAGTCCCTACCACCGATCACATGAACCAAGGGTTTGTCCCTTCTAACTTTTTCGCGCACTGATGAGTTAGTAAATACGCAACTCTTAATAGTTTTATGTTTGTGTACTATTGGTTTAGAAGGAACAAACTCCAAGTTCGAACATATTAGTTTTTTTTTAGCGTCTGAATGATTCGGAACACATTGCGGGCAGTTACGCATAGTAACTCCTTGGTAACCACAGCGGTAACAGATTATCAGTTTAGGAGCCCTGCAATCTCTTAATAGGTGTCCAACCGTCCGGCACTGGACACAAAATAAGTCGTTGGCGCGCGAGATTTCCTCCACCCTCCTGTCCGCTGAGGCACTGCACTGCGAGGAAGTAACCTTGACTGCCAAGTCCGGGCATAGCATATTATTGGAAAATGCCCGGGGTTCCTTAAACGATAACGCCCTGTAGTTCGCATGTTCCAATTTCGCAAGGTACCACCCCTTGCACCACGCATATACAGTGAGGGATATAAATAAGTCTGATAAATAATCTGCTATGTTCTACCCCGCTAGGTTTTCAGTCTGTTATGTAACAGTAGTTAACCTTTTGAACACTGAGTCAAATGGATAAGATTTTAAGCCCATTCCATGTTATCATGAGATTTAGTATGGTCTTAATTAAACCTTATGTCAATGCACGAAGGTTGCTATCACACTGTACTTCTTTAGTGATTAATCCATCTCTGCAATGAAAAGGTTAAATGATATCTGAAAATTGAAACTTGAAGTTTTAATTTGTATGTTTATGCGAGTATAATCATTTCTTGGAATAAGACCCAACTGAATGTTGATCCCCTTCGCTATTGAATATTCTCATTTCCTGAAACATGAATATTACAAAAATTAACTTCACACCTGACAGATATTGGTACCTAGTATTTTGTTTGCAATTTATAAATATGAAACACAATTCATTTGAATTAATAACCATTTTAATAAGTTTTGTTTCATTTTCATTACTGAACAAACTGATTTTCAAGAGTTATTGCTGTACCCAACCAGGGTCCATGAGATACAGTGTTATTTTTAGCATTTTGTAAAACATGGTTTGCAATAAAGTTATTACTATTACTAAGTATATATAACAAATTTATGTCAGTGGGACACTACTCCCTTATGAATTTGACATTTGTTGGCATCAATAGGCCATTATCCAACTTTTATTTTTATTGTTACCAATGTTAATAAGAATAGCAAGGTAACCATATCTGTTTCATAGTTGATAGCAACTGAAACTGTTTTGTTTGGTCAGTTAGACCAATATTGCATTTACACATCCACACATCTTGTATATGGAACATGGAACCATTTGGTTCATTATTTTGTCAATTAGACAGGTATGCCACCGAGTAATGCACATGCAACGCACATTGTGCGCGGACCATCTGGCCCTCTTTTGGTCAATTTGACCGGTATGCCACTGAGTGATGCACATTGTGCACAAACCGTTTGGTTTTTCTTTGCATAAGTACTTGTAACGCACACTGTGCGTAGACCGTTTGGTCTATTTGACCGGTATGCCACTGAGTGATGCACATTGTGCACAAACCGTTTGGTTTTTCTTTGCATAAGTACTTGTAACGCACACTGTGCGTAGACCGTTTGGTCTATTTGACCGGTATGCCACTGAGTGATGCACATTGTGCACAAACCATTTGGTTTTTCTTTGCATAAGTACTTGACGCACGTTGTGCGTGGACCGTTTGGTCCTTGTTTGGCCAATTAGACCGGGGTGCCACCACTCGGTGCAGTATTTCATGCAAATTTTGCACTTGGATATTACACCTTGTGTACGAGACTACAATTTATCGGTTCTACATTTGCCACCGAGTTGTGCCCAAGCTTGCATGGATATGAAAATGCAAAATCTGTCGATCAACTTGTTTACACAACATCCATCCAATTGTAACCTCATTTTCTTAAGACTGTTTTTTGTCTTTTCATGATTTTCATGACCCTGATCGGTAGCACCTGACATTATATTTTGACGGACAAATTCCTCGTTCACTAGGAAATCAAAGGAAAACGTACTAATAGTTTTACCTTTTGTGCTTTCAAACATAACAATGTAAGTAAATGATTTTAGTTTTCTAAACGGTTTTCCATGAAATCACAGATGAGAGACCGCAGGATTTGTCCCATCTTATTATGTGAATTAGGACTTAGGATAGGTATAATTCCTCTTTTGTTTTGCAAAAAATGGCGGCCCGTATTGGAACAGCCGCCGACATATTGCGAGATTTTTCCACTGGCCTTTTACTTACAGTTTATCCTCGTCGCCATTTGTAGCGTATAGTTATTTACTCACAGGTTTCTGTATGTAATATATGCTTTGTATTAATAGGGTCATTACAGAAATACAATATTTATATATTCCGCTATGATATGCCACCTGCACAGATCGGCTGTCAACCAGACAGTAGTCGGTGTTGCCAGCATAACTAGCGCGTTTATTAATACGTTACAGTGCACAACGTCATATATCCTGACCGGCATAAACGGCCGGCAGTCCCTACCACCGATCACATGAACCAAGGGTTTGTCCCTTCTAACTTTTTCGCGCACTGATGAGTTAGTAAATACGCAACTCTTAATAGTTTTATGTTTGTGTACTATTGGTTTAGAAGGAACAAACTCCAAGTTCGAACATATTAGTTTTTTTTTAGCGTCTGAATGATTCGGAACACATTGCGGGCAGTTACGCATAGTAACTCCTTGGTAACCACAGCGGTAACAGATTATCAGTTTAGGAGCCCTGCAATCTCTTAATAGGTGTCCAACCGTCCGGCACTGGACACAAAATAAGTCGTTGGCGCGCGAGATTTCCTCCACCCTCCTGTCCGCTGAGGCACTGCACTGCGAGGAAGTAACCTTGACTGCCAAGTCCGGGCATAGCATATTATTGGAAAATGCCCGGGGTTCCTTAAACGATAACGCCCTGTAGTTCGCATGTTCCAATAATTTGCATTTGGTTTTCAGTTCCGACCATGATGTAATATTTACTAAGGCTAACTGTGCCGAATAAAAAGGCCTTATGCCATATTTTACTATGTTAAGCTGTTCCTCCTCTGTAATTTCCTTTCTTAATCTATTGAAATAATTTTTCATTACACTTAGATAAGTATTTATACCCTCCTCGGGGCCCTGGGTTCGCGTGCGAATTTCCTGCATTAATCAATAATCAAAGTCGAAAGGCAGATATTCATCTAAAAGCAACTGTTTTAATTCAGTCCAACTATTTACCTCCGCACACACACTACGGTACCAGAAGGAGGCATCATCCACAAAGAGCTCAACCGCTGATGCAAATAACTCTGCATCCGTAATCTGCTTACTCAAACACAACTCCTCCAAGCGCTGTATAAAAGCCACCACACAAGACCTACCCGAGTACTTAACGTTGAGCGTGTGGACGCCCTTGTTTTTCGAGCAAGACACCCTAATTTCCTGAGCTTGTACCATGTCCGCAATCTTGGGTGGTCCTGGTTCTGGGTCTATTGACTCCTGACTGCTCTTAAATGTAGTAAGTAACCCGTCGACTTTGACTTTAATACCCTGGAATTTACTGAATAGTTGCTCATACACAACAAGATTCTCTTTCCGCACTGGAGTAACGCGGCCAAGTCGGTGATACAAATGGTGAGTCAAAGACTGTATTCTATTTAAGTTTTTCAAAGCAAGACGGGACCCAGATACGACCGCTTTAGCCTAGTTGGTAGTGACCCTGCCTACGAAGCAAGAGGTCCTGGGTTCGAATCCCGGTAAGGGCAAAAATTTGTGTGATGAGCATGAATGTTTGTTTCTGAGTCATGGATATTTTCTATGTATTTAAGTATTTATATCTATTATATATATCGTCGTCTAGTACCCATAACACAAGCCTTACTGAGCTTACTATGGGACTAGGTCGATTTGTGTAAGATTGTCCCCTTATATTTATATTTATTTATTTATTTATTTAGATACCAAGGCGACTAATTCATCCACTTTCCCCTGTATTAGGGTAAGTTCCGTTGGTACATCACCATCAAATGAGTCAACTTCATCGCTTGGGTAGCGCTGTGATAATTCGCGAATTTGTTTTTTTAGTTCCGGATAACTATCAACTGGTTTTTCACCCCTAATTGACACCTCATCCTTATGGAGCAAATGAAACGTTATGGGACACTCTTCCATTTCGACCAAGTGCACACACTCACAGTTATGTATAAATTATTGTAAAGTTTTATCACCAAGATAATTGTACAAAACAAATTTCGGAATAGTCCGTATTATTTCCCAGTAAATGTATAATACAGCACAAAAATGTTGCCTGTAGTGTTATTTTACACAAAACCACTTACATAAGTACTAAATGCACATGTAACTATAACATAACCTTAATTCAGTACCAAATACCAATATACAGAATTATGTAGAACACAATTATATTACCTATTATTATTTTGTTAAATATGACACACCAACAACAATATGGTTGATTCCAAAACACACTCATAAATTGTTTGAACGAAATGTCTTTGTAAGTTTTCACTTTATTAGCAGGGCAATGTTCCTTTTAATGAAATTGTAATAATTACTGTCCACACACAAAATTCTGTCCGCACTTCATTTCAATATATGCCTAGCATAACCAGAGACCAACTTGGGAATTAGCCGCAGATAATTCTCAAGGATAACCTTTGAATGTTTTTCTTTTCTTGGTGAAAGTAATGAGACGGGTTAGCTTCAACAACCATTTATTTAACATTTACTTTACTGAACTTTGGTCGAATAAAGGATATATTAATTACTAAACTTATACTGCCAACTATCGAGAGGGTTTGGTGTGTGCAATTGGCCTGCGCTGGCGTTGACAATCATCAGGAAGTAACTAAGCGTCTGGCACCTGCTTGTACAGCCAACCTGTACCCTGACGACGGGAGTACCCGTGCTATCTCATCACCGCGTTACGCGCTATGGTGGTCCGACGCGCAGGGCGGGGCCGCTGCCCTCGAACAGCCGTCTCCAAACATGCCGGAGCACAGCAGCAACAAAATTGATGCCCCAAAAGACGCCTCCTAAAAGCAGGACCCTTCGTTAGTAAAATTAAAGTGGCTGCGCACCATGAGTCAAAGGCGTCTTCAACGCTTACGTGGCAATTCCCCAACATTTACATACCCGGAGAGAATGTTGGCCCGCTAAAAGACCGCTCGTAGCCGCACTGACAATCTCCAAAGAGGCGTCTTGAAGCTCTCAGCCGAGCCACGAGCTCATCTCAGTTTCTGGTGGTAAACTGAGCCCGTGACGACACGTCACACTGCTACCTCAAAAGCTGAAACAATTCAAGAGTCCGCTATAATACGCCGCATTAGACGAGGACGCAGAACATTTTAAACCATTGCAATATAATTCCAAGCAATCTTTACTCACCAAATTAATTAAGGAAATTTAACAATGGAACATGACTCCGTAGTATTAAATCAAAATGACACAGACAAGACCATCTCCTGTATTTCTTTTTTTTCTTTGAACGTTCCGAAATGCACTCCCGAAGTACGTCATCGACCAATTCCTGTACGAAGGCAATTCTTTTAATATTGTGATTCTAAAACTCCTCTACGCTAAAGACACTCGGTTTTGTGGATATAAATCTAAATTGGTAAAAAAAGAAAACACAGTATGTACATAAACAAATGCCTCTTCGCGGCGCAGAAACTACTAACTCGAACAGCCGCGCTAGACACTTGACGTTGACATTGACAGTCAACCAAAACAACCCTTACAAAAGGACAACAGCAGTTTCCCAGTTCCATCCATCAAAAACTGGCTACGTACAGTAGAAAACATGGAGTACTTGCGGGATACATTATTTCACAAATATGAAATTAAATCTATATGGTGTAGGCACTTCAACCAGGATCCGCTCGAGAACATTTTTGGCAGCGTACGTAGCCATGGGTACAGAAACAACTCCCCAACGTGTGCTGGTTTTGAAGCAGCTTTTGCTTCTGTACTAAAGTAGGATTTTTTATTAGGCGAACTAACTTGACAGCTGAAAATGTTGTCAGACATAGGAAAAAATAAATAGTGATAGGTTCATGTCGATACAAATATGTCGATATAACGTTGTACCTACTATAAATCTGATTAAAACTGTATTTATAAGTCGCAATAGTAATCATAAGTCGTGATAACGATGAGAGTATGACGAATCAACGTATGCCTACCAAAAATATGACTTTAAACTTTATGTACTTTTGTACTTTTTTTTTTACTTTACTTTATTTGGTAAATCTGTTGCGTTTAAACTTAGAGATTTAAATAAAACGCAAAGAATACTAACAGAAAAAAATATCAATGAGACTCTCACAGAAGCTGAATTGGGTCAGTTAACAACATCACATACAGTAATGGCCCCTTTTTCCAATTCTCCCTTTCAACAAAGGTCATATTTCACTTCCTCAAGCCAATTCAATCACAGTACTTCACCTTACTCAAACCGATCAAGTCCTCAAATTCAGCGCCCAATTTATGAACAAACGCTCCAGTCACAGGCTCAACCTTCACAAGTTCTTCTTTTATCTATACCTGAGAGTCGGGAAACATCGAGTAATGATAATATTGCACCAACTCAACATCATGCAACACCGACAATGATTCAGTCGCAAGGCTATCAACAAAGTTCAACTTCAGCTGCCGACTATTTATCTAACTACGATGCTTATTAACTTCTTTTTTTTGTTATATTAAGTCTGATTGTTTTTTAATACTTATATGTAAGTTACCTTCATACAATTATTAAAATACTCTAAAAATAAAATGCATTTTATTTCTCACGTACCTTAAAGTAATCCTTGCGTAAAACACTATATATTGCTTCACACGTTTTTGGTATAACACTGGAAAGTGACTGGGGGGATATTAATGTTGAAAATTTAAGGTCTTCGTAGCTTCTACCTGTTGCTAAAAATCGAAGCGTTGCTGTTAATCTTTCATGTGGTGAAATAGCACTTCTCATCACTGTCTTGTTTCATTATTCTAGGTGTGACTAAATCGACAGAAGCAAATAAGTTTTTTCATCCATTCTTAAAAGTTACGATAATCTTTTGGAGTAATTCTGATCTCCTCTAGTAAATTATTATGCGTATATTGTTTTCTCTGTAATAACCAATGTTTACAACATTTTCTTTTCCTTCTTTGTCTTCTTTTTTCTAAAATACACAATAATCCAATAACTGTCAAAGCGTCATCCATGATTCCGTCGAACGTCTTACTTCAAGCGAAAAGAATAACTTACTAAAAAAACTAAAGTGTGTAGTCGGTTTACCATTGAATTGCCGACAAACATTTCATCGAATATTATTTCAAAGACAACGTTTCAAGTATTTTGATTTCATCGACAAGTCATTCCGTCGAAAACTCGATACTAGGTAATTTGAACCGAGGTCTTTTAATTGGTAGTTGACTTATTTCAATAAAATTCATGTCGTAGCTTTTCATTTCGAGTTTTTTTAATAATTTTTTTTTACTTGTAATACTATTTATTCCGCATAAAATTATTTCAATTGGTTATATTTCGTAATCGAAACTAAACGCAATCACGTCAGTTGGCTCACTCTGCGAGATTATAGATACGAGTATGTGGGTAGTTTCAAATATGAAATTGTTTATCTGGACGAATGGTTGGTCGTATGAAGTGATTTAATTGCTTGTGTATATTATTGCATTGTCTCTACAGACTTATGTCTGTTTGATTTTTGTTTTTTTTTTATTCTTTTAATCAATATATAAATCCTGCTCCTGCATTAGAGTGTAATAAACGATTTACACCAATTTTTCGTAGTTTTATTATACATACATATTATACATTTCATCATTTGTCATGATGATCAGAGCTCGCGTGCCGTCTTGTTATAGCCGTGCAGCGAGTCGACGCCACCCCGCGCAGCGGGGTGTCTATTTCTGGTCTGAGGGACACAAGTGAACCCTAACCTAACCGACTTAAAACAGATTTCGCTTATGACAAGCCATTTTTGTCCGGCCTGATATTTTTTTGTTATAAACGATTTACACCAATGATTCTTAGTTTTATTGTACATGCATACATATTTGTATGTCACACAATTAACTAGGTACTTACATAATTTGAATAATGTATAAATGTGCAGTAGGACATATAAAATTGTATTAAAGTAATACGTCGAAGAAATGAATTGCAATGTTATGTAGTTGTGCCAATTAATATAATTTGAAACAAATGAGCGATTAAGTAATATTCATTGAATAGTATTTCTACGTAGTAAGATAAATTTAAATGAATAGTAGTTGAAATAAAATAAATAATATTACTAGTACTAAAGTTTCGATGAATCGTTGTCGATGAAATAATATTCATGAAAAGATTGTCGACAAAACAAGGGTACACCGTGTAGTCACAAAGGACGTCAGTTTTAACTGAACAATTTGACTGAACAGTTAAAACTGTGCAGTTAAAACTGATGGTTTGTGGCCCGCATTAGCGGTCCGGGCGGGGGGAGGGGCATGCTCGCCTATGCTAGTTGCACAGTAATGCACGTTGCAATTAGTCGCACGCGCATCGCCGCATGTCCGGTCGTGCGCATCTGTGTTGCAACTCTCGTAAAGACGCGCGATCGCGAACGTGAAAAACAATGTTTACGAACCGGGAGTATTATGAAATGGTGCGGGTATTCGTCGGAAGTTGCAGTGTACGTCAGTCTCAGAGACTATACGAAGCAGACAGCCTTCCTCGACTGCGGAACTCTAGGCTACCAAATGCTAGAGTACCGAATCGTGAAAGGACTCGCGCCCTCAACCGACGGCTTTTGGAGTATGGGCAATTTGTTACACCTGCACATGCCCAAGGACGAGGCTGGCCGAGAATGCCAATTGAATTGGAGGAAGAAATCTTCGATTTTTTCGAACTTGACCCCTGCGCGAGTACGCGAGATGCCGCACGAAGGTTCAACCCTAACCAATTCATCGTTTGGAAGTTGCTCAACACTGCTAGATTGCACCGGTACCATTATCAAAAGGTAGAAGCATTAAACGATGCAGACGCTGTGCATCGCCGCACCTTCTGTGAGTGACTGATCGCGCACCCCGATACAATTATTTTGTGGACTGTTGAAGCCCTGTTTACTCGTGTGGGGGTTTACAATCAACACAATGAACATTGGTGGACGCATCAAAATCTCCACGTAATTAAATAATCACACCATCAAGTGCGATTTAGTGCGAAAGTTTGGGCTGGCGTAGTGGGCGATAAATAGGGTTTCTGCTCGAGAAATTTGCCCTTCGTCGAGACGGTAAAAAAAACTCAATGCCCCGAGAACTACTTGTAGAAGAGGATCCTGCTGATGAATTTTCTGTCAACACGGATAATAACCCTTACCAGACTAGTCTCTTGATTAATAACCTAAAACTTGATTTCCTGCTTGACACTGGTGCTGACACGAATATCCTGTTTCCTTCAGCTCTTATAAAAAACTTGGATTACCTATAAATATAATAGTAAAAAGCAGTCATTATCTACCTTCAGTGGAGAAGTGCTACCCACTGTGGGTCAATGCACTCTGTCTGTAACTCACAACAATAAAGAGTTAAAGGTCAATTTTCATAATGTCGATCTGCCCTGCAAAAATATTATAGGTCGCAAGAGCTGTGAGATCCTAAAAGTTGTCAAAAGAATAAATAATGTTGGTTTCAATTTGCCTGAAAGAGGCATACTCGTCGAATATTCATACCTATTGGAGGGCATCGGCTGCCTCAAAGACTTTGAATATGCCACCTTGCCTTAAAACCTGATGCTGTCACATACATAGATGCATGTCGTGGAGTCCCATTTTCACTTGCCATTTACACTCTTGTCATGTTGAAGTGTCAGCTTGACAAGAGTGTAACTTTAGAGATGTTCGAGATATACTTAAAATTGTTAATAGAGGTCTTACTGATTACTAATTATGTTGTAAATGTGTGGATTTAAAACTTGATTACTATTGCGATAGCCAGATTCGTCTGCATCCTGTGGTTTAGTAGTAAATTCGACTTGAAGCTAAAACCGATACAGCTCGTGTCGCAACACTGGTGTTGAGTTATTTGCGTCAATTCTCGAAATTCGGCAAACCACCCAAATATATATAATACTTAATACTTCTGAGCTATGGTTAGTGAGAAAATCGCTCGGACATATCTCGAAAGAAGTTGTTGTTTATATGTGAAATGTGATGATGTTGTTTTATTTTGGACCCTCTGAGGTCACGGAGCCTGCAGTTCAAGGATTGTCGTAAGTAATTCACATATTCGTTTCTACTGATAATTGTTTTTCACCGAGATTACGTGTTTGGGAGCTCATGTCGATTCTAACCTCAAAATCCATACAATTTAGTTGAGTAGTGGAAACGTACACAACAGTTTCGTTTCACCCGATTGTAAATGTATTTTTTCTTTCCATAAGGGAGATGTTACGTATATCTGAACGCACCATTGTAAAATACTTAGGATAGCAATACTGCTGTCTCTCGCTCGTTCTCTTCATGGCACACAATGTCCGACCAATACACGTATTATAAGAACCCGCGCACACAGAGAGCGGTCTGGAGTTCAGAGTTCTGCGTTCTGTCGAATGTACTAAGTCCGGTACGATAACGCACACAGCAGGCAGTCAGACCGCGGCGGTCAAAGTGGAACGCCGCGTTCTGGAGTACTTTTGCCGCCGAGACAGAGAACGCTGCGTTCGCCGCGATGTCTGAAGTTGCAAATACAGAAAAACTGATAGAATTGGTAAGAGAAAGGAGATTATTATATGATTTAAGTCATTTACACTGCAAAATTGTTTTGTAGTAGTTAGTTTGTGTTACACAATGCACGTATTCAGATGAGTTACGGATCATTAGGTTAATCCGGAGTCAAGAGTACGGCATTGACGACAACACGTAACGGTTATAAAATCCATAGTTTACGATGACATATTCGAGAAACGGTGCGATCTTGGAATGTGTTGCACACACCAGAGGTGGGGGCCTTGTTACTAAACTAACGCATATACAAAAGGGAGGCTGCGCCCTCTCAGAGCCATTCCGTATTTGCTCCTCTCACAGTAAGGTTGTAGATTACTACAATATAAAACTATAAAGGGTCGAACATACAGCACCGTCGCGGGCGCGCCGCGTGATGTTTCCCTACAAACCGCTAGCGCGGTCAAACAGCCTGCGCCCCGCCGGCAACGCGCCCCGCTTCTGTCGCGCCCCGCCAGCAACCCGCCGCGCGGCCGCGACGATCGCGCCGCGCCACACTACAGTGTTGCCGGTGCGTATCTTTTCTTTTAAACTCTAAAACCTAATTAGATTCCAATATACGTCAAGAAAACTACCAAAGATGGCGGAATGTCACAGTTACGCATGTCATCATCATTGTGACGTTTCAGGGAAAACCAACCTTTTGGTACAATAATTATGTTAAAATAAAACAATAAAGTTATTTCCACAATATGATAAAGGTCATCCTGATTTTAATCAATGTTGTCTGTGCATTCATCGCCTAACAGGTCTTGGTTTGGTAAGGTTGACGAAGATAAATGCTAGCTTTAGCCGGTGCATTAGTTAACCTAACCAGTTAAAAAGTTTTTGTGTGATTGAGTATTATACATACAAGCTTACACATTTATAATATTAGTAAGATTTTTTTTTAAACTGACTGGGGACCTGCAATAATAAATAATATTAATGCGGGTTAGGGACTTCAGCTTTACATACACCTTTAATTTTTTTCTCAGATGTACCTATGCAGGTTTCTTCACGATGTTTTCCTTCACCGAAAAGTTAGTTGAGAATATCAAATTACACTTCGTACATAAAGCCCAAAAAAAAATCATTGGTATGAGCCAGGATTTCAACCAGAGACCTCTGGATTGCAAATCCACTAGGCCACAACGGACGGGCAAACGACGGCGGGATCTGTATTATTAATAAATAAAAAGACAACCATTTTAATAACAATATTTATTCTTCAATTTCTGAACAGCTTAGATCATCCTCCTCAGTATTTATAATAAAAGGTTCAACCACATCGTCAATTAAGTTGTCTAAGTTGAACATTCTGTATTAAATTTTTATAACATGGTCTATGCAAGACTTCCAACGTTCCGCTGTCACCTTCTGCAGACCTTCTTCAAATAACGACTTTACTTCAGCCATTTTATAAGTTTTATTATTTGAGGCCACATGCCCTTTTATTTGAGCCCACACCAACTCGATTGGGTTTAATTCGCAGTGGTAGGGAGGGAGTCTTAAAACTATAATATTGTGAGTGGCTGCTAGTTCATCAACTGCCAGTTTATCATATTTTGGTTTTGCTTTTTCTACCAATTCCCACAACTCTGTCCTTAACATACTAGCATCGCATTCAATGCCTCTTCCTTGCAACCACTCAATTATTTGGCCCTTGTTCCATCTTTTTATGGGTCCACTTTCTAATTTTCTAGAGTGGTATGGTGCATTGTCTATAATAAGCACAGAGTTCGGTTTCAACCTTGGCAAAATACTAGCCAGCCACTCTTCAAAATGTTTCGCATTCATTTCGTTGTGATAGTCGTCACTATTTTTTTTTGACTCAAACAGTAATAGCCCTCCCTCCACAAAACCTTCCTCGCTGCCAATATGGCTAATAATTAATCGTCTTCCTTTTCCTGAGGGACCTTTTAGTCCAGTTGTAAGCCCCTCTAAAAAAGCTTGCCGAGATGACAAAACCTGGGGATCTTGCCAAATCTTGTTCTTCATGTGACCTGTAATGACAGGTTGGTAAGTTTATAATCATAATCACTAATCATTTTTCAAAATTAACACCACATTCATATCATATAAATTGATTTTAAGATGATTAATTTATGATAGGTTTAATTAAATTCTTATAAACATGTCACATGCCATTTTTTCTGATTGGGCATTCAGTTCAATATAGTAAGTACAAATCAATGGCTAGTATCCAAAAAAATTACCTTCATTAAGCCAGGTTTCATCTTGATAATATAATGTTCGTCCTTCTCTGCGATATTGTTTTATTTTGACCAAGTAACGCTTTCTCCATAAAATGATATCTGCTCGGTCAATGAGGCAGCTTTGGCGTTTCCGGCTGGCATACTTGAAATTCAGATGCTTGAGTACCTGTCGCATTGTATTCGCTGACAAATTTGGCAAGTCGGCATCATCATTCACAACTTTTAAAACCTGCAGACAAAGAAATGTTATATTAGCATGGTTTATTCAAGAAAATACTGAAATCAAGTAATATCAGTTATATATATATATATATATATATATAATAAATTGCTCACCTTCTGAATCTGGTTGGGGGCTCATTCCGATGAAAAAATTGATGAACTACACGTCTAATTGCAGCGAAGGTAAACTCATCAAGTTTTTCAATAATGGTTAATTTGGGGCCAGGTTTATTGGGAGGACTAAAGTTTTCATCCGTTTTGTGGTCTTTCATAATCTGCCTGACAGTTCTATCAGATATTCCCAATATTTGAGCCACTTTCATTGCACAGTCCACACGTGACCAATGTTTTCCCGTGGGTATGTTTGTAACAGTTCACGACCATGAATTTCTCCGAGACACTCATATGACTTTTAGGACGCTTTTTTGGTGGAGATATAGGATCATTCTCTTTGCTGTGAGAGGAACCTGGTACAGGCTCCATTTTACTTGCGATAAAGCAAAACCCACGAGCAAAACACAAACTTGAAACAATAACGAAATGAAACAACAAAAACTTAACGGAAAACAAAAACTTAACAATGGAAATCACCACGGGGCGAACACAGAATACAGAAAACATTCGAGCTATCCAAACGTCAGATGTCGAATGAAGTGACAATAGATGTTATGGCCGCCACAGAACCACCATGTCCACCATAAAGGCTACCACACATGATCAGTTGTCAAGTTTTGAAGACGTACGTAAAAATATGATTGATTTTTTTTCCTGAAAATGTAATCGCACATAATGAGAATATTAATTGGTACCAAATGTTATTAAAGCCTGAGTTATTGCCATTGTAATTTAAACTTTTCTCCTATAAAACAATTTAACTAAATATCTTTTTTTGCGACGAGTATTTAAATAAGATTGTTTATTTAAGAAGGAAAATTAAATGTTGCCTTTAATATTATAAATAAAATAAACAGCTACCTATAACATTTACAGAAGTGAAAATTTACCGATCCACTAATATGTCATTTTAATGGCAACACTTTTTTGACGTATGTTGGAATCTAATTAGGTTTTAGAGTTTAGTCAAATCAGACTATTTCGGACCCTATACTTTCGCTTTAGCGCTCGTGGGTATGCGCTGGTCCTATAGGTTTTAAACAAATCATAACTTAATGTTTTTTTAAAGGTTTAGGCAAACGAATCACGATTATTAGAAGATACTTTAGAGTCATGGTCAAAAATAGACCTTGTGAAATGAAATTTTTGTAATCTACAATAATAATAATGAAAATCTCAACATAATTCTTGTTCCAATAACGTCGATATTGATCTTCTGAATCAGCATTTTGCCTCCTCTACAATCTTTAGTGGTCCTGCTAAGTCCAGGACCCTTGATTCTCTGTCATCTCTTCCAACTCCAGATTCAACTCCTTTTTTTCTTAATCGTTTCACCGACAGTGATGTTAAAAAGAACATATTATCCATTACCTCAAATGCCGTTGGTGTCGATAGCATAAGCCGTAACATGATCCTTCCCCTCCTTGACCTCCTTACTCCTATAATTACCAGCATCCTCAATGCCTCTATTACGTCAAGTATATTTCCTTCAACATGGAAGGATGCTGATGTTATTCCTCTACCAAAGAAGTCCAATCCTTCCACTTTCTCAGAGTATCGACCTATTTCCATTCTTCCTTTCCTTTCTAAAGTCCTTGAACGCCTAGTTTTCCAGCAACTTACATCTTTCCTAAATAGAAATGATCTCCTTAATCCTTTTCAGTCTGGCTTCCGCTCTGGTCATAGTACGGCTTCTGCTCTCGTTAAAATTACGGATGACATACGATCAGGTATGAATGATCGGAAGTTGACAGTGTTGACGTTGCTTGACTTTAGTAACGCGTTCAACACTGTTGATTTTGATCTCATGTTGGCGATACTACGTTCTTATAACATATCTCCTGCGGTAATTGATTGGTTTCATAGCTATTTAACTGGTCGTCGGCAGCGTATAAAGGTGGATACTTCTCGCTCCGCATGGTGTAGCACGTTAGCCGGCGTTCCGCAGGGCGGCGTGTTATCTCCACTTATATTTTCCGTTTTCATAAATTCCATTACTCGTAATCTATCATCATCATATCACCTTTATGCCGATGACCTTCAAATTTATTCCCAGGCTCAGGTCAGCGATCTGCCATTAGTCATCTCAGCTACGAATTCCGACCTAGTACGCATTTCAGATTGGAGTAGTAGTTATGGTCTCAATGTTAACCCAGCAAAGACCCAGGCTATCATCATTGGTAGTGCTAAGATGATTTCTGAAGTTGACTATGCTAATCTCCCACCGATTTTGTTTGATGGCGTTTTGATCCCGTACTCTCTGCAAGTTAAGAACCTTGGCGTTATCTTGGACCGCACTCTTTCGTGGGTGCCACAGATGAATGAGGTTAGCAGGAAGATGTTTGCAGCTGTGGGTTCTTTGAGAAGGCTTCGTAATTTCCTTCCCATTGCTACCAAAGTTGCGCTTGCTCAATCGCTTCTCCTCCCTATTTTGGATTATGCTGACGTGTCCTATATTGATCTCTCTGAGGAGCAACTTAACAAGCTTGAGCGTATTCAAAACTTATGTATCAGGTTCATATTTGGGTTACGCAAATATGACCACGTATCCAGTTTCCGTTCTCAACTCAAGTGGCTTCCTATCCGATTCAGACGTAACTCTCACATTCTCGCCCACCTTTATGGAATTCTTTTTAACCCTGCTACCCCCCGCTACCTAAAGGAACGCTTTAAATTTCTTTCTTCTGCAAGGTGTGCTCAGATGTTGCTTCTGAGGGTTCCTCAATCAAACTCTAAATTTTACAACAATTCTTTTACTTTTCGAGCTGTTCGATTGTGGAATTCTTTGCCTATTGAGATTAAACGTGCTAAGTCTCTTCCCATTTTTAAAACTCGACTTAAGGATTACTATTTATCTCTTCCGTAACTAGTCAGTCCTACTTGGTGTGTGCTGTTTGTTTTCGGCTGTAAGTGATATTGTTTCTATGACATTTAGTTATTGTATGTGTATGTAGGTTTATATATATATGTATTTATGTAAGTGTATAGTCTTTTTTACAGTTAAGTTGTTCTTATTTTCTGTTTTCACCTACTCAAATCTTATCTTTTCTTGCATCGTCTCCACCACCCAAAGGTTGTCTGGAAGAGATCGCTTTTTAGCGATAAGACCGCCTGTTGTCTACCATTGTTTATGTTTAACTTACCTCTTTTTTTATTTTTTACTATGTCTGGTGAGCAATAAAGAATATTTGTATTGTATGTATATAATCAATTAATCAAACACGCTCTTAATATCACGAAATGAGGACATGTTTAAGGCTCCCTACATTTAGCTACGGTAGCCTAAAGTGGTTCAGGCATGCGGCAGTCAAGCGGCTGGGTTCGAATCCCGGCTCGTACATATATATATATATTACTAGCTTCTGCCCGCTGCCCGGAATAACGCTAGGAGGATGATGACATTTCTTCTTGGCCTAACGCCAAGAAGTATTGTATGAAAACCCTAAGCAAAACCATTATTGTCCGCTACTCTAACTTTTTAAATTTGCTTACTAATATAAAACTGACAAAGGTAAGATTAGGTACATACTGCCAACCACCACTAGGCTCTGTGAGCATACTTGCGAAACAAAAAAAACAAAATCTATGGTACTAAGTGTTATATTATGTTCTTAATAAAAAGAACTCCGTTATCAATCATAGCTTTATTCTTTCTGGAGTTTGACATTTACCATGGTCACAGACAACCCACAATGACTGCGTTCCGTTTATGCATAATATTACAACATCCTTCCTTTCAACATACAACATTTTAATTACAGATATAATCCTTAAGGTAAGTAGGTGTTTTTATTTGCCTTCTCAACTCCATAGAACTTGCACCCTCACCAACGTTAGATTGATCATTTACAAGCTGTTCATCACCTCTTTGAGCGATCTGAGGGTGGTCATTTATGCTGTCTTGGTCCTCAAACACTGGAGGTTCAAGATCTATGAGTTCTCACAAGGGGCTAACACTAGGTGCCAGCGATTGCGCCTAATAACACCTTTCTCAGTAGTCACAATATATGACCTGGGCTCTGAACATTTTTTATTAATTGTACCATACAATTTTAAATCTATTATCCACACTCTATCATTTATATTCAATTCGGGTAAACTTGATGCTTTACGTCGCTTATTGTAGTAATGTGCATCTTTATGCCTTTTATTATTTCTTCCCTCTCTATAATTTTCAGTGTCTTGAACTGTTTTGTTTAGTGTACTAGGTATTATAGGTAAATTGTCTTTAAGTTTTTTATTAAACATTAATTCGGCTGGGCTGTAACCTGACTCTAATGGATGTTCCTGTATATTAGCAAACCCATATATACATCCTCATTTTTGCTTAACAAAGACTTGGCTATTTTTACACCTGATTCAGCCAGACCATTTCTTTGGGCAAAATATGGTCTGCTAGTTATAGCCTGGAACTCATTTTCCTTAGCATATGCTTTAAACTTTGATTTAAACTGACTACCACAATCAGTCCTTACGACCTCCAAAAACCCATATCTTGCAAAAGTTTCCTTACATTTTATAATCACACTGTCTTCAGTCAGATCTTTTAATTTGAATATTTCTAGAAACCTAGAGTAATAATCTATCATTACCAGATACCATAGATTATTGAATTTAAAGAAATCCGTTCCAATTTTCTGCCATGCTCTATCCGGCACCTCATCAACCAACATCTCTTCTTTGTGATTTACTCTACATTCTATACACTTTGGGCATTTTGTAACTATTTCATCTATGCTTTTGGATAATCCTAACCATCACACCGATTGCTTAGCCCTTTCCCTGCACTTAGATATTCCTAAATGTCCTGTGTGTATCCTAGTCTGGGACCACAATTCTTGCATTATACAAAAGTATGTTGTCTTCTACTGTAAAATTATGCCTATATTGGTAGTACAGTTTTATTGCATCTTCTAATTTATTTTTATTTGGCCAGCCTTGAATTGTATATTCTTTTAATTACAAATGGGTATCATTTTTCTGTTGCTCGGTTTTTATTTTGCTGAATATATCAAGATTCATTAGCACATAAATTAAAAATCTGATTTGAAACACTATCTGTGCTATGTTCTTCCGGTAAAGGATTCCTAGACAGAGCATCCGCTACTGATAAATCTTTACCTGGGGTGTATTTTACTTGATATACAAAACGCATCAATTTGAGTCTGAACCTAAGCAGTCGGGGGGTTAAGTCATCCAAAGGCTTGGTCTGTAAAATCTGTAAAAGTGGCTTATCATCTGTCTCTAACACAATATTAATTCCGATAACATAGTCCTTAAATTTATCTACTGCCCAACACAAGGCCAATGCCTCTTTTTCAATTTGCGCATAGTGTTTTTCTGCATCTGTGAGTGTTCTACTTGCATAAACAACTACTGATCTCTGGCCCATGCTATCTTCTTGCATTAATGCAGCCCCAAGCCCATAAGAGCTACTATCCGCTGATACAACTATCTGTTTAGCCGGATCAAAATGTGCTAAAACGGGTGCCTTCAAAAGTTGGTTTTTGTATTTCTGTGAATGCTAATTCTTGAGTAGTTCCCCAAATGAACATATTTTGTTATTTCAATAATGAATGAAGAAGATTTAATATTTGGGATTTGTTTGGTATGAAACGGCCAACAAAATTAACCATACCTAGAAACTGTAATAGTTGAGTTTTATTAGTTGGTGTGTCAAATTCACTTATGGCTTTTATCCTCTCTGGGTCAGGCATAATACCCTGTGCATTTACAACATGTCCTAAGTATGCGATTTCCATTTCACCAAATATGCATTTGGATTTATTTATAGTAAATCCCTCTTTTGCTAGTCTAGTAAGAACTTCTCTCAATGTTTTGTCATGATTTTCTAAATTATCCTCATAAATTAATATGTCATCCATGTGAATTGAAATGTTTAAATCCTTGAAGAGATTATTAAATTTCATTGAGAAATACTCAGGGGCACAATTTAATCCAAAAGGGAGCCTATTATACAAATATCTGCCAAAAGGAGTTATTACAGTAGTGAGCTTTTTTGAATCCTCATCCAGCTGAATTTGGTGAAATCCAGATGTAGCATCTATTTTCGAAAAATATTTTGCTCCTTTTAATTTTGCTAAAGTGTTTTCTACTTTAGGTATTGGGTAAATAGGCCTCTTTATGTTTTGATTGACTTTAGTATAATCACCACATATCCTGACTTTATTATTTTTGTATACCACTACAATCGGGGAGACAAAATCGGTTGGTTCTTCTATGGGGCTGATAATACCTAAACTTTCTAGTTTTTCTAGCTCTTCCTTTGTAACACTTCGTAGGTTAGGAATAAACTAGTTTTAGTCGCGAAAAGGCTTCGTTCTTGCAAGCCGAGGGACAACTTTTATAAACTATATATTACCTTAACTACAGGAATTTTCCAATCGGTCTCGACGGTATTCCATTGCATTTTAGCTGTATGATCCAGGAGAAATGCACTCGAGACACTTTCACTTAATACTATACACTAAATAACACTTTTAAACAGGTAAACATTAAATCTCCATTCAGGGTTTTGACTTGCAATTATATCGGACAACGTTTCGTTGCATTAGTTCTAACTGTCAAAGTTGACACTTATCTTTTTATTCCCAAGAGTAAAGCTAGTGCTAAATTGGTAAAATATATATTTCTAAAGCTACAGATCGTAGACTATCTGGCATCACATCTATTATAAATTTAAACTATTGAAATTAAGGGAAAGTTTTATCTTAAAGTGTCGATGTTACCGAGATTGCATTAACAAAACGTCATATCACTCTGTCTGTGGCCGGTCAAGAAACGTTTCGTTTTAGGCATGTCACACTGGTTGTTATGTCAAACATAGACTTTGTTTATTTATCTTTTCGCTCGAGTTAGCTGGAAGAAAATACTCAGAAGTCGTTCTTTTCTTTTAAACACGTCGTAGATTCAGTTTGCAGTGTTTTCTTTAAAAAACTATAAAATTATTATTGTCGACGGTCTATTGTTTGGTCGCTGCCCTCCTCCGTATTCGGTGATTCGGAACGGGTTTGAGGTGAAATGATTCTGCGATTTTGGAGAGGATTGGAGGAACTCGTTCATTCCTAATCCAGCCAGGATGTGAGAGCCGCGTATTTTACTTTCCGGTTCCAAATTTTCGCCGCTTCGGGGTAAGTGTTTGCTACTAGCAATGTCCTAAGTGTCTGCTGCCGTGTTAGTGCTAATTGGTGTTTCATTTTGTTCCAGCCAACAGCCCCGTTTGCTTAACTTAGCGTCACTATGGTCTGGACATAATAGTCCAGATCTCTCTTAATATTTTCACTACTCAGGTGAGTGTTTGATTTTCATATTAACTCGTGTCTGACAATGTTTAGTCGTTTCGTTTAATAATCAAAGTGTGAATTTCGTCCATTTCAGTTACACGTGTAAGATGACTTAGACAAAACCACCTACACCTCTTAATAGAAAAAACCCACCACGCGTGGTAAGCATACTTTTGTTTCTATTTCGACGCTAAACTGTAGATTCTCAAATACCAACTCTTTACTAATGGTGACAATTCTTCGTCCTAGGGTTTTTTTTACCTCAGTTTTAAACTCAACATCTCCGCTTAAATGAGGAGCACACTCATGAATGCCGTGGAGGTGTACCAGTCCACCTGATCTGTACTGCGGGACTAGCTTCTGGCTAGACACTGTCGCCATGTTTTAAGTACTTACTGCGGAGCGAGTCGCTGTCCTGTGTTGTTGAAGATAGAGGTTTGAGTCACCTCTTTTGCCGGTAAATTAATTCTTTATTATGATAACGACTGCGTCAATTCAGCCAAAGTAACACGACTACCCTGTATAACTGATTTTAAAGAAATATCTAGATAATTTTAAGTCTAGTGGTATCATTTAAGTCTAAACTAGAAAACTCTTTCATGTACTACCGTCTTTGTGACGTAGCCTTATTCTAGGGTGTGCCTTAATAAACGTTGTTAAAAGTGTTCTTGTGATTTTATTTAGCTAATCCTCAAGCTTGTCGGTTGTTTCATCTGGCGCTCATTAAATATAAATTTTTGATGACACTAACCGCTCTGGCCATAGCCCAAACACACGACCCTAAATTAATATTCCATGTTCATCGCAGACTTGCCTAGGCACATGCATTAATATTATACTGACAAATATTACACCTTTACTTTTGGCAGTAAAGGTATTGATACATTACGGGCGGTTGTTTGACAATAATATTGAGATTAAATGTTTATGAAGCAGAAACGTCCGCTAACGAAATTCCAAATTTCGATCATAGTGGAAAATTGAAAAATTATTCGCCACGAGCGGGATTTGAACCCACAACCTCTGGAATCCGTCCATCGCTCTCCCAATTGATTTTTCAATTTTCCACTATGATCGAAATTTGGAATTTCGTTAGCGGACGTTTCTGCTTCATAAACATTTAATGTTAAAAATGGGGTAGCGCATTGTTACTAACAATTCTCAATGTAACTTGAGACGTTGGTGCCGTTTCAGAAGTTGTAATAACTTCGCGGTAGATGTCGCTACGAGCCTCCCTAAGGTGTAAATACAATAGTGGAAGAGATTGAAGGATTTGTCGCCATTAGCGGACCCACGGTAGCTCAATTGGGAGAGCGATGGACGGATTCCAGAGGTTGTGGGTTCAAATCCCGCTCGTGGCGAATAATTTTTCAATTTTCCACTATGATCGAAATAATATTGAGGATTATCAATTAACTTAATGTGAAAATTATCTTTGAAAACCCCTAAGTCATCAAATATTTTAGAAAATTCTTGTTCCACTTGCACTGTAGTTTCCCTTATGTCCTTGTAATTTCTCTCATTGGCAGAAATAGCACAAATTGACAATATATTCATATCTTCAATTGCTGGCCGTCCCAGAATAGCACACTTTAATCCCTTAATTACATAAACTTTACCAAAATACACTTTATTTTTATAGACTAACCTTAGCTGAGAGGTTCCAATCACATTTAAAAGTTTACCGTCTGGTCCTTTTACTCTGTCTTCACATGTCACTAGCTGCAGCCCGTTGAGATGATCGTCTGGTATAGCTGTCACATCGGCGCCTGTGTCAATTAGGAAATTTGTGTTATTTATATGAGTTCCATTGTTGTACACTCTCACTTCTATGGTATATTTGTCATTGACATCACCCACCTTGAACACTGCACTGTTTGAGCGACACAAATTAGCAAAATGTCCCATTCTGCCACATTTGAAACATTTGGCCTTAAGAGCGATGCACTGGTTCTTTGGGTGTCTTGCTCGCCCACAAAACCAACAGTTCTGTTTACCCTGGTTCTCTTCCTTTATTCTATTAATATCTAGGTCTCCTGACGGTTGGAGCATCAGTAATTTGCTCTCCTCCTTTTGCACTTCGGCCTGCTTGCAAATTGTAATAGCATTCTTCAGCTGCAGGTCGCTCATTAATTGTAGTCGCTCGCTTGTTCTTTTATCTAAGATGCCTATCACTATTCTGTCCCTGATAAGTTCTTCGTGCAGCTCCTTATAGTCGCAAGCAGCCGCCAACTTATATAGCACTGTGACATATTGCTCCATACTTTCTCCTTCTCTTTGGTTTAGAAAATAAAACTTGAATCTTTCAAACACGACGTTCTTCTTCGGTATGAAATACTGAGTGAATTTCTCCAGCATTTCAGCATAATTCAAACCTTTTTGGAATTGTAGAATAATATCTTCGGCCCGGTCACCCATACAGTATAGCAGGCAATCAATCTTTTCATTTTCTTCCCGGCGGTCATTTCCAGATAAAACCATATACCTTACGAATCTATTTTTCCATTTTTCCCATTCTGAAGGCACTAACGAGAACTTTTCTGGTGCGGGAATACTTGGAGGAACGGGATCCGCCATTTCTCCCCCCGCGTGGTTTCACTCGATTTTATTTCTTTTATATTATTACTTAAAATGTATATATTTCGCACCCTTAGAATGAAACCGACCGAACTCAAAAAAATCGACAAAATGAGTTAGCAACACATATCGACTCAAAATTACATATTTCAAAACTTTATACCCGTTTTCCCAAAAAGTTGCGTTTTTGATTTAGATCGGTTTCATTCTAAGGGTGCGATTTTTTTCATTTGTCACTTTCTTTATATTTCTTCTGTCTTCTCTATTTTAATGTTTACCGCTGCCACCATGTTATATTATGTTCTTAATAAAAAGTACTCCGTTATCTGAGCGCCACATGCCGCCCCAGCAGCGCCACGTGTCAATCATAGCTTTATTCTTTCTGGAGTTTGACATTTACCATGGTCACAGACAATCCACAATGACTGCGTTCCGTTTATGCATAATATTACAACACTAAGTATACTTATGTGCGGAAGGCGCCGTAGGTTCAGCGAAATTAAGCGAACAGAGTTAATGAAACAATATAATGTGTCTTTTTATAATAATATGGTTTCAAAAAAATACGAATTACGATTCGAAGCAATTTTCGCTCGATAGAAAAAAATCACCAACATTGGTCTAAAATACACTTAAAACATTCGCAACGAATGTGCACAAAAGCTAAGAATATTAAAATGGCTTCTAAAAATCGGCAATATCATGTTTGAGAGAAATCAGTGATTACATTTTTATTTATTTGAACGGCCAGTAAATTAAAATTAAAAAAAAAAACATGGTATCCGAGCTTCCGAGCACGCACTTCCATCTCGCTCACGCTTATGCTCAATGATAGGGAGAGGAGACCATGAACCTACGGCGCCTTAAACATAGCGCTCGAACCACTTGTACAAATGGCCTTATGTTTTTTTTTAAAAGGCGGATAATTACACAATTGTTTTCTGATCTTTTGTTCCGATTGTAATTTTAACAAACTATTATTTAATTGATTACCTTGTATTTATTTTTATTTTAATATTTCATCATCCCGTCGGAGAAAAGCACTATATACAATCCTCGGCCGGAACAGGGATTGCACGGCCTTTGCAGTAATGTATTATTAAGCACTAATAATATATATGTTGCAGGGAAATGGTCAAAACAGAGATTTGATCAAATCTCTAAGGGATATGATCAAATCACGCAGGATGTTAAAATGGCCAATCCATTTTATCATTTACCTAATACAAATCAGTAATTTGATCAAATCTCTGAATCTGTTTAGTGAAATGACGAAATCGGACAAAAACGGCAACTCGTTTTTTCATTTCACTAGACTTGTTTAGTGATTTGATAAAATCCCTGAAACGCGTCAGTGAGTTGACGAAACTAACGCGATAAAGATTTTTCAGCTCTTTTATAAAAAAAATAACCACGAAGACGGTGGCGGGAGCTGAGCTCCCGCCACCATCTTCTAACCTATCCGCCATCCGAGTCTAAGTCCCAGAACCGTTTAAATGACTAATGATTTAGGAGCCAATATCTGCGAGTTAGTTTCGTCAATTCACTGACGCGTTTCAGGGATTTATCAAATCACTAAACAAATCTAGTGAAATGAAAAAACGAGTTGCCTATTTTGTCCGATTTCGTCATTTCACTAAACAGATTCAGAGATTTGATCAAATGACTGATTTGTATTAGGTAAATGATAAAATGGATTCGCCATTTTAACATCCTGCGTGATTTGATCATATCCCTTAGGGATTTGTTCAAATCTCTGTTTTGGCCATTTCACTGCGACATATACATCGAGAAATTATGAAAATGTACTTTGCGGATCCTCGCGACTATTTTCGGATCTTTTCAAGGCTCAGATGGGAGCCAGATATAATGTCCAGCCTGATAATCCGCGTCCACTTTTTATGGACTCGGATTATTGGGTCGTGCATTACAGTGGGGGCGTTAAGCGACATAAAATGGCAAAACCTTACTTTTTTTCATACAAGTATGAAACTTGGCACCGTTATTCCTTGTGTCAAAATAAGCCGATTAAGATCGGTAGCCCTCGGGAGCTTCCCTCAAGGGCCGGGGAGGGGGGGTTAAAGTCACGCTCTACCCGGCTTCATTATAAAAATTCTTACCATCCATGGCTAGCTAATAGGTCGTAATTGGTATCAATTTTGGGTAAATCAATAAACAATTTCATTTCTGATTTAAAAAAATATGCAATTAGATAAGTAGTTAAGAAAAAAACACAGTAATAAAATTTCTCAAACATATATTTTTTATTTTAAGTCGTCGTATATATTGAACTGCTACTTTTTTATAAATAAAAAATACGAACATATAAACAATCGAATACGAATTAGGAAAACTAAAACTTTTATTAGCCTTACCTAACAACATCGGGTGAAAAAAAAATCACACGTCGCGCGCCGTATCTTAATTTTACCGCCAACAACCGATTTTGGTAACAATGGAACCAATATGGGAGCATGTACTTTAGAATATAATACCGGCCAAGTGCGTGTCGGGCCAAGCGCAGTGTAGGGTTCCGAAGTGGCTTGTCTGTCTTAGTTACATCAACGTGCGGTGCGGTTGTGTCGGCCGAATTTGTACGAAAGTTGGCCCTTCCAAGTACATATTAAGTTGGTCGACTATTACTCGGTAACTACGTATGCCTACTTGTTCTTAAAAGTTTTCCATTTAAATTAATTATATGTACTACCACCACGATTTTTTTCACATCCCCAGTAGTAGCCATTTAGCCAACATTAGTCATTGTCATAACATTATGGCATTTGGCAGAATCAGTAACTAGTAGTAGGTAGTTCAGTAACAGTACATTTCGAATATTTTTATCAAGTACCTACTTACGAATATAGATTCCTATCTATTTACCTAATAAGTCGTACGTTACCAATACAATTACATAAACTTTCTTTTAAGCCGGTAAACTCGAAAAATGTACGTATAGTAGGTATAACACGCGAATCGCTTTCGTCAAAGAGTTCGCTCACCATTCGAGGACGCGCGGTTCCTTTGTCGGCATTTCCTTTGAAAGCGCGTAGCGTGGCGACTGTTTACCGCGATTTTTACCTAAGAAACGTATGTATGTAAACTCTTTGTTTTACAAAACACAAGTAATTATTAAAAATATACAATAGAATAGTGCAACTACAAAGGCGAACTTATCCATTTTAAGGGTCCTTCCAGTTAACCTTTGAGTTAATTAAAAAGTAAATTAAAAGTAATTATTTTATTAAACTTGTGTATTATAAATAATATATCTATAAATGATTATATTTTTAACAAAAACGTATTATATTTTAGGTGAAGGCGTAAAGAGAAGATGGAAAACTCTTAGAGATGGATATTTTAAAAATAAGAAGCTCTTGAAAGGAACTACGGGCTCCGGACAAATAGTCTCCAATTATATTTGGGCTGAGCATTTGCGCTTCCTGGACGACTATAATGTTACTCGGCGTCCTTCATCAAACGTACAAGCAAGAGATTCGGTCATGTCGCTGTCGTTTGATAATGAAACAATAAATACACCGCACCCGCCTCAATCACCACAGCCGTCTACCTCATCCGAGCCATCTCCGTCACCACAGCCACTTTCTCCACCACGACCTCCACCTTCGCCACAGCCGCTACCTACAACACCGTCACCTCCGTCACCACAGCCACCTCCTTCGCCGCCCCCGCAGGAGCCAGGACCAACGAATCGACGCCGTACCAGACCGGACGACGACCCAGTAAACAAGGTTTTAAATTACCTAAAGAGCAAACCGAAAAATACCAAAGATGCCACAGAGTTGCTTTTTTTAAGTTACGCAGAAAATTTCTAAAAAATTTCTTCAGCAGTGCAAGCCGAAATTAAGGTGGACTTAGCGAAATTGTTCGCTGAAGCGGAATTAAAGACTATACGCGAGCGCGAAGCACGCGCCGGTACTTTTGGACAAGTCACGTTCCCTCATTCGCCGACATTCACAATGATCAGTGATGACGAAAATGAGTCGACGTAATTTTAGTGATTTAGTAGTATTGGTAATAAATTGGGTATGGTGTCCAAATTTGGAGAGTATTTAAATTAGTGTTCGGTATGCACGCACACATAGCCTTTGGGAATGATGGAGAATGCTTCAATCGGGGCCGCGCCGTTGCCGTGTTCGCTCGCTCTCACTCGCTACGTCAAAGGAAGCCGCCTCGTAGGTATGGAGACAGCGAGCCGCCAGTGCCACGATATCAAAAGGAGCCGAATAGGCTTGTAACTAAGCACCTACTAACCTAGTGCAGTTTAGCAACTATTATACTTACTAGGGAATATTTTAGGCATAGAACACCTAGTGGTATTAAAATATTCGATGAAGTGGGAAACTAAAAACACATACCTAACTATCTATAATATTATTACTTTGTTTATGCAATATTGTCTATTAAACTGTAACAGAAATACTTCGCATACTTAAAAGCAAAATTAGTATTATAGGTATGCCAAGCCACAAACGTGACACAGCCCTGCGCGTCGAGCGAAAGAAAGTAGGTAACGAACGCTCCTAAACGGCTTCTGATTAACTACCTGTATTATTCTTCTATACTGTGACATGGGCACACCCAAACTTTGGATACCTACTGAATTTTTATTAACCTGTACTGTACTGTACTGTATGGTATGCAGATTGCATATATCATTATTGTTCGATGTGAAAGTTACGATTTGTAAGACTGATTATATGTAAAAATAAATAAATTATAATATTTTAAATGATAGTGTTTTGCACTTAAATCATACTTAATTACAAACCTCAAACAAATCGCTTTACAAGCAATGATGTAATATAATAAGAGAGGTAGATACGTTGTCTGTACGAAACACCGAGTTTAATTTAAAAATGGCCAGGCTTACGCACACATGAACGCTTACGCAGAACCCGTCAGGTGCTCTTGGGCACGTAGGAACCGTGTCAGTGGTTCACCCCGTCGCTTTGCCTGTTACGACACGTGGCATTGGTATGAGTACCGCCCTGCACGCCTATCACGTAACGGCGCGCGAGCTCTCTCGCGCCGCGAGCCAGCTCGCTCGCGGTTGCGAAATTTCTCGGTCGCGCTGTCAGTTTTCTCGATTTTGGTATCACCAAATGACACATCGAGAGAGCCGGCCCAAGCGAGAGAACTCTGTCGCGGTCGACACAGTAAATGTTACCATTTATGAGAAAAATAGTCCATGATGCCATATTGCTTTATGGCAGCACTGAATCGGTAATAACAATACGTCTAAAGAGTGAATGGGCAGCCTTAGATATGGAACGTTCCTATATCACGATAATTTTGTCTCTTTCTCCCAATACTAGGTGAGAGAGATAGCGGTTTAAATTTAAACACTGGCGGGAATGAACTTCAAAATGGCAATATCATCATGGCTACAAAGAGAAAGTGTAAGAAAGTGAACTAAATAATATTACTGAGTTTTCTAGAGTTCTAAATTATACATTTCATTTTATTTTACCCTAACGCTGATATGTAACAGTTAAGAATAGGATATCAAACTTTCCTTTTACATATTACGTGAAAAATATAACTTCATAAGTTTGGATGAACTTCTCTACGAATAATCAAATGTTGTAAATGTTATTTCAGTATACGGAGCACAAATGCGCAAATCAGGTTGTTGGTCGACCACATGTCGGCCAACAAACTGTTCGCCAATGGCGAATTTACCGGCCCACTCGGATCGCAAAAAATTGAAGTCGAGTGGGGTCGCTTGCGTGATTTTTTGGCCGAGCATGGCCCACCGAAGACGGTGGACCAGTGGAAACACGTAAGTAATCTTGAATTGTGAACCTTAATTTCATATCAAATTTGCTACAAGCAAGAAAATGTTGGTTTTTCACTTTTATCCCTTGCAATAATTGCATAGCTTCATCTTAAAATTCTGGTTGTATCCCAAGGGAACTGTGGGCCTGTTCTTAGAAGGTAATTTATCATGTAACATACCTATTCAAGTTTGTTTGTTGATATTTTGTGTGACATTTCTATTATGTTTGTAGACATGGCGGGACCTGAAAAAGAAGGCACGGGATGAGGGCGCCAAGGCCCGTATTGCCCGAGGGGTTACAGGCAACCATGTGTTAGTCCCCGAGGTGTCAGAGATCAGCAAAAAAGTTTTGGAGATCATTGGAAAAGAATGTTCACAGGGCTTGGTTGTAGAAGGAGAGTCCGGCATAGCGGACTTCATTGTGAGTACATATTTTGGTACATAAATGATTATATGAGTTAGCTATATAAAGTATTTGTTAGTTTAGTTATTAAGTGACATCATACATTTTGTAGCATTTTCGGTGTGATGTTGTTAAGGACTGGGTAAATCAATTTCAAAAATCAATTTGTAAATGCTTTAATACTAATAATACAGGAATATAAATTAGGCACCAATTTATCACAAAAACTGTTATAAAAAAGAATACATAAATGTGACATCATGGAAAGGGCCACTAGTAGTGGCAATCCTACACGACATAAAAACGCAAAATACGGCGTTTCATGAACAAAAGATTTCCTTTGGCAGGTTTGATCTGTAGGTCCAAAGGATTGATTTAAGAAGTGGAGCCACCTGGATTTCCCTTGCAGGTGAGGGGGGGAGGTGGGGGAAGTTTGCACTCGCCGCGCTTCGAATAAAAAATTATAACTGCTCCAGTTATGGATACAATGGCGTGTTTGGTATCGTTTTCGCATAAGAAGAGTACGGGGAATCTGTTTTTAAGGTTATTTAGAGACACTTCTGTACAAAAAGTCTATAATTTTCGTAAAAAAGTAAATTTAAAAGTTAGTTTTTTTTCTTTTAACTAGATTTACCTTTAAAAATATATCGATTTTGTAATGAAAAAAAATGGTATTATCGAGCTCATACTGTCTAGTTTTTATAAATATATACATAACATATACTTTTCTGACAGTATGTACCCAAAAAAAATGCCGCGCGAATCTAGTGAAACTGAAGTTGTAAATCTTTTTACTTTTCAATCTTTTCACGCGCTCAGAACTCGTGCCGGGCGGAGGGGGCGGGCGGGGGCTAGCTGACCGCCAGCCGCCGCGCGGGGCGCGACGCGACCTGCCTGTCGTTGTCTTGTCAGTGCCGGTTAGCAACTTGTCGCGTAAGCCCGCGTTTGTCTGCTCCGCGTCGCAAAACTAGTGCTTTCATTGAAAAATGAAAAAAAGGCGAGCTAAAAAACTAGTGGTTGTTGAACCAGTCCCTTTATCAACCAAGAAATCTAGTGTCGATTGGTCTAAGTGTTGTATTTGTCAAGACAAAAACAAAGATAATCTCGTATGTCCGGGCCGTAATAAAGACAGTTCGAAAACTCTGAGTGGCTATAATACATTAGCAGATAATTTGTGTGCATTCAAGCAAATAGGTGAACTGGGTTCTATCAAGCATTTTGATGAGTTGGATGAAGGTTTGGGGATTGCTGCTACTCTAAGTAATCATGAGGCAAAATGGCACAAGTCTTGTAGGCTACAATATAATGACACAAAACTTAAGCGAGCACAGAAAAAGTTTGAAGCAAGGGGCCAAACTACCGAAAGCAGTCGACTAACTAGGTCTTCCGTACCACCCATGGTGGCCAGTGTAGAGACAGTTTGCTTCCTTTGCACATTGCCGGAGAAGCGGAATAACATACTTCATTTAGTCACTACTTTGCAGCTAAGTGAAAGAGTAAAAGAATGGGCTAAGTACGTTATGGATGCGCGTCTTATTGGAATGCTACAGACAAGTGATTTGGTAGCTTCAGAGGCAAGATATCATCATAAATGCCTCCAAAACCTAAGGAACAGGTGCAGAAAAGACACTTCTTCTGCAAGTAGTGAAAGTTCAGTATGCGAGGCCATAGCTTTCGCAGAACTTGTGGCTTATATGCAGGAAAAGATGGAAAGCGAAAATTATGATTTCGTGTTCCCAATGAGCACATTAACTAAAATGTACAAAGAACGACTGGCACAGCTGCTTAGCATTCCTGAATATGAACTTCCAGATGTTCGTTCAACTACTCTTCGTGAAAGCATCCTGGACGAGTTCCCACAATTGCTAGTCCACCGTCCATCCAAGGAGTACCATTTAGTGTGCAAATCTATTGATTTATCAGCAAATGCACATTCAGATGATCTAAGTCAAGACGCTATAGCATTTACTAGATTTGCTACAGCTCTCAGGAAGGAAATGTTCAAATGGAAAACCTGTTTTAAAGGCACATTCGACCAAGACTGCCAAAAATCTTCAGTTCCTCCTCTTCTTTTGGCATCTGTAAATATGATTGTGTATGGAAAATGGTCACCTGAAGAGTGCAAGGCTACTGAGCCAGCTCTGACCATAGCCCAGCTCGTAATGTTTAATTACAAAAATCGAGCACCAAAAGGAGATGTCGTTCGTCATAACAGAGAACAGGAACCCCCGCTGCCACTCTATACAGCTCTTGACGCTTACGGTCGTACGCGAAGTAGAACAGTTATTGATGATTTGCACAAACGTGGCTTATCTGTGTCTTCAAAACGAGTTAGCGAGGTGACATCGGCATTGTGCCATCTTAATATTGATCGTGCAGAAGAGGAAAAAATACTATGTCCCAGTAATCTTTTGCAAGGTGTGTTTACTATTGGCGCCTATGACAATATAGACCACAATCCATCAAGCAATACGTCAGTAGGTTCTTTTCATGGAACAAGTATATCTGTTTTTCAAACACCGTCAATTGCTCAGCCAGGCGCACACAGAAGTTTCCAATCTTCCTACAATGACTCCGGACCTCAAACTTTAGATGTTCCTCATTTACCAGAGTCTTTTGCAACCGTGCCAAACGTGTTTCTTGCTCAAACGAAGCCAAAAATTCTTGATAGCAACGTACCAAGTTTATCACAAATGCTACCTTCAGAAACTATGCGATATGAAACAGAATCCGAATGGCTTGATCACGTCCTTCATTGCAGCAGTCACGAAGATGGTGGTAATTGGTCTTGGGCTGCTTATCATGCAAATAGAATCACCCAAAATACACAAGATTTATATTGCGCCGTCTGTTCGCTGCTGCCACTTTTCTTTGAAGAGTCAACTTCTGTATCCATGGTAAGGCACGGAATGAATATTATTAAAAATATAACACACCACCTCAACCCTACTCAAACGCCAGTTATGTACGGAGATCAACCACTCTATACCATTGGAAAACTAATCCAGTGGAACTGGCCAGACTTATACGGAGAAGATAAATTTGTCATGATGTTTGCCCCTTTCCATATAGAGAAGGCATTTCTTGGAGTCATCGGACAGTACATGGATGGATGCGGATGGATAAGCGTTGCTGTAAACGCAGGATTGGTTACACAGGGATCTGCAGAAGCTATTTTAAAGGTTTCCCATGTCAAAAAAAGTAGGACAGCCCACGAAATCACCGCCGCAGCTCTATACATGCTTGTAGATCAAGCTCATACTGCGAATTCTCCTGATGTTTCTTTTGAGACTTGGGTAAATGAACAAGCTACTAAAATACCTATGTTTAGGTACTGGTTGACTTTACTCAATTTAGAAACCCTTCTTCTGTCTTTTGTGCGCTCACTGCGAGAAGGAAAATACAACTTATTCCGAGAGTGTTTGAAGCAAATGCTGCCCTGGTTTTTCTTATTTGACCACCCAAACTACGCTCGTTGGTTATCTGTTCATGTAGCTGACTTGGAATTGTTGCCAACGAGTGCCCCAGACGTCCACGCTGAATTTTGCAATGGAAACTTTGCGCTTCGAAAGACTCAAAAGCCGTTCTCTGCTCTTGCTGTAGACCAAGCGCATGAGCAACATAATGCCATTGTCAAGGGCGATGGAGGTGCTATTGGTCTTACCCAAGATCCCACAGCCTTACGACGTTGGATGCTAGCCGGACCAGAAATATGCCGCCTGCTGGAAGAGTTTACCAACGCTAATAAATCTTCCCAAGAGCTTCATCACGAACAATATCCTGCGTTCCAGAAAACATTTTTGCGACAAGTTCATGCAGTCCAAGCAAGTTTTCAAGAGTTTGGTAATCCTTTTCAAGAACAAACAACTGATTTAATTGCTATAGATACAAGAACAATTGTAGACAACGATGCTGTTTGCACTTTAACTGCTCTGGAGAAAAATGGCAAAGATTTGTACAGGACATTCGTTGAAGAAAGGCTGATTAAAAAGACGTCTACTATATTTGAACCCATAAAAAAAGTAAAGACAAGAATTTTTGCTACTCTCAAGAAGCCAAAAAATTCAAAACAACTTGAATCCGTCAAGGCTCTCAAGTGTGACGTAAGTCTATTCTCAAAACTATTAATTTCGAGTCAGAATAGGCACTTGGACCTAGATGTCTTCTTTTCTTACGAAAATCAGACTTGTCCACATCTTTATCGTCTATGGGAAGTATGCGAGCGTGCCAGAAGTCTGATATCGTTATGGTTTTGCAAAAGAAAATTGAAAAAAATACTCCCCCCGAATCATGCAACAGAAATATATTTGATGGAGCTGCCCTCGTTCACAGTCATCCTCCCCGTAGCTCCAAGACATTTGGGCAGTACTGCCGCAAGGAGTTCCGTCAAAGCATCATGCAAAATACAGAGAACATGGAGGCGAGGAGAGTTGACATCGTCTGGGATCTCTACTCTGATATGTCTCTGAAGAAACAGGTTCGTGACAACAGGGGTCAAGGAGTTCGTCGTCAAGCACACGAAAACCACAAGTTACCAGGAAATTGGTCTGAATTCCTGAAGAATGCTCAGAATAAAGAGGAACTCTTCAAACTTATCGGGTGCTACACGCTTCAAGAGATCATTGGAGTGCATATAGTGACCAACATCGGTCCTACAATAAAATCTTCAAAACCAACGGAGACGCTGATAGGAGGACTTAGTGTGAATTCTGAGGAGGCTGATGGCCGCATTATTCTGCACGCAAAGGATATGGTTATCAATGGAGCGACAAGAATTATTATACACACCGTAGATTCCGACGTCGTCATAATTGCCATATCTTACTTCTTCGGCCTTAAGCAGTTAGGTCTCCATGAGCTCTGGATATCTTTCGGAACGGGCAAACACCACAGCTACATACCTGCACATGAATTGGCACAGGCTCTGGGAGAAGACAAAGCAGAAGCTATGAGAGGATACCATGCCTTCACAGGCTGTGACACCGTTTCTGCTTTCTATTCGAAAGGCAAAACATTGACCTGGAAAGCGTGGCAGCAATGTCTCGAGGCCACATCTGCTTTTAGAGCACTTTCAAATCCACTAAAAGAAGTGACAGATGATTTGATGACAAGAATAGAAAAATACGTGATCATGTTATACTGTGGTGATACTGAAATTCATTCGGTTAACGAAGCCCGCAAGATTTTATTCACTAAAAATAAGTCCTTGCAAAATATCCCCCCTACGAGGGATGCTCTAAGGATGCACACTTTGAGGGCAGCCTATCAGGCAGGCTTCGTCTGGGGACAAGCTCTTGATCCCTCAGGCGTTATCCCCTCCCCAGCTGACTGGGGATGGACTCAAACCGAAGGAGAATGGCAGCCCTTATGGACAACCCAGCCCAGTATCTGGGAGGCGGCACGAGAGCTGGTGAAGTGTGGATGCAAGAACAGCTGCAGAGGCCGATGTTCTTGCAGACGAGAGGGTATGCCATGCACACTGCTGTGTAAGAGCTGCTACGGAAACTGCGATAATACCAGGTATATTTATGTTGTCAAATAACTTTGTCTGCTGAATTTGGTATTATTATTGACATTGTATAATATTATTTCTATTTTGTTACAGTGCAATAGACCACGAAGCGCTCATCGAAGAATAAGAGTGTAACAGATACTCCGCTAATTCCAGGTATATTTATATTGTTAGATAACTTTATAGCTGGAGAATTTGGTATATCAGAGATTAAACATTATTACATTCTAATATTATATTTTTTGTTACAGTTTCTTAGTCCGCGAGGCCCTCCGGAGAAATTCGAAGACCTGAGAAAGTGTTTTTTAACAATTTCTTATTTTATAATTATAAAATATATTTGCTTATTTTTTATCATTATTTTATTTACTCTGTCTTTAACAAATTATACATTCCAACGTAGGAGATGGCAATTAATTTGCGAAAAATAACCAAAAATGTGTAAAAACTTACTTTCAAATTTACGTTTTTATCAAAACTATAGACTTTTTGTATAAAAGTGTTTCAAAATAACCTTAAAAACAGATTCCCCGTACTCTTCTTATGCGAAAACGATACCAAACACGCCATTGTATTCATAACTAGAGCAGTTAAAAAAAGATTAAAAAGTAAAAAGATTTACAACTTCAGTTTCACTAGATTCGCGCGGCATTTTTTTTTGGGTACATACTGTCAGAAAAGTATATGTAATGTATATATTTCTAAAAACTAGACAGTATGAGCTCGATAATACCATTTTTTTTCATTACAAAATCGATATATTTTTGAAGGTAAATATAGTTAAAAGAAAAAAAACTAACTTTTAAATTTACTTTTTTACGAAAATTATAGACTTTTTGTACAGAAGTGTCTCTAAATAACCTTAAAAGCAGATTCCCCGTACTCTTCTTATGCGAAAACGATACCAAACACGCCATTGTATCCATAACTGGAGCAGTTATAATTGCTTGAGGATCACCTACTAACACTTAACTCGGAAAAGACTAACTTTATAAATCCACATTGACCACAAGCAATCATAAGCTCTATGCACATAAGTGTATCTCTCATTCAAGCCACATATCGAAGCTTTGTGCAATAGAGTTCGGAAGCTAATGTTTGTTTTCAAAAAACTTCGCTCGATCGCGGAACCACGTTTAATCAAGCAAGTATATTTTGCGATATGCCAATCGATACTAACATACTGCATTTCTTCATGGGGTGGTATAGCCAAAACTTCGCTACTTAAACTAGAAAGAGCCCAAAGAGCTGTCCTTAAAGTATCCACATTCCGCTCTTTCCTCTACCCTACTAACCTTCTCTATGCGTCATGTCCGCAACTCCGTACAATGCTGAACACGGTAAAAATAGACGAAAAGACATTGTTTGTACCCGAAATGCACATAGGAAATGTGTGTTCTCCTCCAGATTTTACGTTTTCTTGGGTCCGTTCCTTTACAACAGGTTAAATGCCAAGTTAGATCTGTGGAAGGGCACACATATCCCACATTGGTGACCCCGACGTGATCACAGGGAGCAAGCGAAATGGCGGATGTAGAGTACGTGGATTTCCTCGCCGGGGAGTTGGCGGCCACACGCAGGTGCCTCGCCCGGCTGGAGCATAGGGTGGAAGCCCTGGAGCTCGCCGGCGAATCGACACCGCCGCGCAGGGTCACCTCGGTGCATGAGGGACCCCTACCGACGACCACGACGCCAGCGGCATTGCCAGCCGCTGCAACGGGTGCAGCAGCGCCACGTCGCGCCGGGAGCGCGCCACGTCGCGCTCGGAGTGCGCCGCGTCGCGTGGTTTGGGACTCCACGGCGGAAGGCGGCGAGCCAGGGACACGGCACATCCGGGTTGGGACCCCGGGTGAAGCGCCAGCACAGCCGTCGCCCGCCCAGCAACCGAGCGTCCGCGACTGCTTCTACCACCAGGAGCATGGGGCGAGGGCACGCAAGTGCCGGGCGCCCTGCCGGTGGCAGCTTTTGACGCCCGCCCCTAGGCCCTCGAGGCGCAATTAGGCAGGCCGCGGGCGTAGGCCAGCGGCATCGTACACGTAAGTGACAGTGCGCGATAGAGTAATAGTGTTTTTCTAAGATTTATTTTTCTTTTGGTCAAATCGAGTGTTTCCGGTAAGGCTTTAAGGCGTTGATACCCAGAGAATCGTATGTCAGACGTACTGCTAGTCGCAGAAAGCGGCACAATGCGGGCTGACTACGCCGGAGCGTTCCCGATTAATGGCGGGACTCCGGACACGTAATTAAATAGTAATGGGCCACCTAAAGCATTCCGGAAACTACTTTCTATTACAGTATGTCATATGAGTGTAGCTACTCTGTAATTTTTAATTTCTTCTTGTGCAAGAAAAATACGAACCCGATCTATGTACGTCTCAAAGACAAAAATAGATCGCGTTCCGCACAATGTTTATGTGATGCGGGATCAGCGAGATCGACGGTAGGCAAAAGGGTTCTGTACACGAACTTTGTCAAACCGGTCATCGCTGGGCCGCATAAAATGTTGGTTAACGCATGCTGAGGGAATCAAACGGTAGTATTTAGCGGGATTATGAACGTGGCAGCTCGAGGTATATTTCGGGGACGAGATAGTGAGAGAAAAGCACTAGTATCCGCCGAACTCTCGCCGCTGACCACCTAGCAGATTGGGCACCATGCAACACAGCGTTGCTAACCCATGGTAGCCACAGGATTAGGCACCGATGCTGAAGAATTGCCAGCACGGACGAGCTAATTCAGGGCTAACCAAACAATCCGCATAGTGTCATTCCCACTCAGCATTCGTGACGAGCCAACATCAATGTTACAACAATGTTATATTTGGTCCCATAAGAGAGACCCTTGTTATAAATATTTAAGTAGTTCGATATTTTCTTTGTTCAGTTCGCTACACTTGTACCTACTCGCAAGTATTCGCTTACTCAGGCAGGAAACGCGCTCTAGTTCGCGGAACACAGCGCTCGCTCGAGGCAAAGTGCCGAGCGCGCGTAATACGCAGCCTGGGACGATGGTCATGGGTAAATGTAATGCGACCCGCCCACATGCTGACGAACTGAATGCCAATGCAGTAAGCGAGTCCGTGCTTGAGCGAACATTGTAATGTTTAAATATGGAGTCAGATAGGAATCATGATTTGAATGTATTTTTCCTTCTTTTTTTTTAAAAGGGGGGGATTACTGTGGCGACACAGATTGCTTAGTAGGCATTTCGCGCTACTAAGCAATACGCTCGTCCCACAGCCAGTCCTTGCCCAACTCGCGCACTGTAAACTCGCTTTGATTAAATAAATAATATATAGACTTTCCCGCTGTTTCGCTGATCACTCCCCAAGGGCACACATATCCCACAGATCTATACTCTCTCGTCTATACTAAATGTAAGAAAACTCTCCGAGATGCCCTTCAAAAAATGTCGTACGAAGACACAGAGAAACTATTTATTGTTCTAAAATGCATCTAATATCTATGTGAATAGAATAAATACTTTGTAATAGTTACTTAAGTTTTGTACCGTATTTAAACGTAGATTTTTATACTTTGCATGTACCTATGTGTAAAATAGTTATACTGATCTATCCTACTGCCTGAAACACAGGGTATCCTAGTTCAGGCCCTCATAAAATTGTATCCCTTAATATAATATTTTAGTATTAAGCCATTATTTCTGTAAAATACGTATTTAATAATAAATGAATTTGAATTTGAATTTCTGTCGACAGCATCGACACCGGCAAACAACAGCGAGGAACATTTACAGTCTGCACATAACACTAGCACTAAAGGAAAAAAAACTGTTTTCGAGAGGCTAATAACTCCACTGATTACGAGCAGCAATTACTTGATATACTACTCGGAAAAAATGATGATGATGATGACGAAAAAAATTTTGCCTTAATGTTAGTACCTATGTTACGTAAACTGAATGATGACCAAAAGCATTATGCAAAAGTGGAAATCCTTTATGTTTTAAAGAAAGCCAAAACACTGTCTACGATGCAGTCTCCTCAATACAGTATGAATAATCAATCATTTTTTCGGGACCCATGAGGATTTACGTGCGATTCGCCATCGTATGTTCAAACCTTTTCACAGCCTCAAAGATTTCACTATATTCAGAGCCCCTCACCACATTCATCTCTGGGTTAGATAAGCTCTCCAGCTCCACAGACCACGCCGCAACCATCCCCATCACCACAACAAGAGGCAACTATTTCTAACGTGCAGATTAAGTATCAGTGACGAAATTATTGTACCCGGAGCCGCTACTTATTTCTCACAATTCACACCACAATTCTCAGATAAATAATTTATGTAATTCAAATTAAACATTTAAATCGTATTTTTTCTTACCTCAGGGTTACAGACAAACGCTGCTCTGGTGATATACCTTTACGAAAGCTTGTATTTTGAAATTGTAGATGTGGGCCAACCATTTGCAATAATTTATCAAAACCACTAATTGACATCCTGTAGTAGTAAAAAAAATTGTCTTTGTTGTTTCGTACATCACTGTACATTTTACAAAAATATCCCTTCAAATATCTTTGATCTGTTAGAGGATGCACCCAGTACTTATGTTGGCGAAGACGTTTTCTATTTTTTTTATTTCTTAAAACTAAGGCCACAACACATACTGCTCTGAGGAAATCCATTGTCATACTTAACGTGAAAACCGCGGAAACGCAACCGCAGTGCGAGTTCCTCCGTGGTTCGGTGTTTTCGGCCAGACCGCAACCGCAAGAAAAAAACCGCAGTGCGTGCTAAGCCTTTTACAGGTCTTCAATGGTAAGTAAGTGCCTACTACTATATAGTCTAGCATTGCATCAATAGCCTACGAACTTCATACATTTTAACCCATATTTCATCATTTTTACCTAATCACACAAATTTCCTCATCCACCTCTTCTAAAATAGCCGATACAATTAGCTTGATCAGATTATTTATTTTATTCCGTTGCAGGTTGTAGGCTGTTCATCCTGCAAAGATTAACAGCCTTAACACCATGGACGAAAATCCAGTTATTCCTATGGAATGCTGGGAGGGCGCCCGCGATACCGGCAGAACGAAGTTGACCCCAGAGGAAAAACGAAGTATTATATACAATATTAGACAAGTGAACCATTAACGTCCAAATTCGGGAACATAACTATGCATCCTGTCACGTTCCTTGAAGATTTAGATGCATATAGGAAAGGTGGAGGCCGGCGGGCGCGAACTAGAAACAATAATAGAATGCCCAGAGGACCCTGCAAGAGACTGGGCCCGAATCTACAAAGATCGCTGCACGAGCGTTGCTAATTTTGAAACCGATTAACAAAATGAATCAAGAAGGCGTTTTGGAAAAAACAAAAGAACCCTCCATGCATAACTATTTTATTCAAATAGTGGGACAAGCAAAAATGCTTAATTGTGTTAAGCCAGAGCAACAGCTGATATCCGACATTTTAAGACACTACTCGCGATATATATTCAACAAGCTTTTGTCACTTCAAAGTCAAAGTTTTTACGATCGATGGAAGATAAAAGTAAAAAAAAAAACAAGAGCCTCGGGTCAGCGCCAAAAATAATGCAGGGGCATCGAAAGCTGTGGAAAAGAAAACATAATATTCAAATTAGACGCGGCCGGGAGGGAAAGAAATGTTTCAGCAATGCAATATGTAGAAATAGACGGGTCGCAAAACTAATAAAAAGCTGATGAAATCGCGCCTGAGTCAGCTTTTCAGGTATTTAGAACTGGCAACGTCTTAAACATGATGTTTAAAATGTGCTGGGCCCCAGGACAATTAGTGGGTATTAATAGGTAAGGGACTGCGAACGCCTATAAAACCACAATACACATAGGGAACCAGGTGAAGGACTAAGGGTATAAACCGAACCGAGAATAAATAGAGCACGAGTAGAGCTCTGTCATTTGGATCAAGGGTTAAAGTTAAAAAAATATCGACTTAGTAGGAAATAAAAAAGGACGTTACTTCGGTGTTCGAAGACGATGAAGATAAAGAACACCCATAACCAGATCAGTACAAGTCAGAAATAAAAATCCGCGTGTATGACGAACTAAAAACAAAACATTCCAGTAATGCCAATCAAGCCTTTCCAAATAAAGTCAGCATCGGGTCATAAAAGCGAAAAAATCAAATTTATGATTCTACTGCCAGTTATCATTTAAAATATAAGGATTGAAGCACAAGACCGGGAAGGGCTCACGCCAAACGAGGACTGACAACTTCCGCCTTGAGAAGAATGGCATATTTCTAGCTGCCTCACTCTCCGGTTTTTATGCCAATTTGAAGATCTCCGACCCTACGACTGTCTCCACGGCCCCTCTCGCCAAAGAGGTACACCCCGTTGTTGCATCTATCGGTGTCCGAACCCTCCCATCATTTGTGGATAGAGTTTGGGATACTATGGAAGCAATGGGGACCAGACCTTTTGGTGCTCTGAACACACCTGCCAACAAGAACGTGATCAAGAAGGGAACGCTTATCCTCGCCGAAGCAAAGTTGACCTACGCTCAACGCACCACGCCGGCTACTCCCGACAACGAACTATCAGCACGGAAACTCTACACAGAAGAAGAATTACGTGATATCAATCAGATGTGTTCTTCAACTCCATTACCACTGGCCATATATATAGAATGCATTGGAAATTGTAAGGATTTGGACCAATTCATTACTCCATCCCAAGCAGTCTACATGAATGAGCCTGCATTATCTGGAGCATTAACTTGGTTTCCACGACAATTGCTGCCTCTCCTGAGACATTTCAGAGATGGCGTCGTTATCAACGGAGCTGCTCACGCTGTTGCCGCGCATCTCGACGGACTTCCCGGATTCGATCTTGAGGAATTCAATGGACCAGGACTCGCCGCTGGAGCCCCACCAAATATGGTGCGGATGACTCAGCCATCAGCCGAGTTTTGGCTGCTTGGCAATGACATACGAACTGACCGTTGAACGGCGGTCGTACAGAACCGCACCGCACACACGCACGATACTCCACGCATCACCATGCACATGTGGACTCCCTCGATAACGACTGCGACTCCCGCGGGCCGGACCGCCTGGGTGACCGCGATGGCGATCTGCTTCGTGAGTCTCTCTTGCACCTGAAGGCGGCGGGAGTAGATCTCCACTATTCTGGCCAACTTGCTGAGCCCGAGAAACCGACCAAAAACAGAGTTCGCTTATGACAAGCCATTTTTTCCACCCTGATACCTAATGTGCGAAATGAAAATTTTAACAAATGTTTTGTTTGGAAAACCATATTAGCCCGAACAAAGTGTTTGCTCAATAAACTTTTATCTTAAAAACACTTGACAAAGTAAAATTATGCCAGATGATATTTTGACCAAATGGACAAAATGCGAAACAAAAATGTGCTATTTGTTCGATTGGGAAATGAAACTACTGCCATAAGTTTTCTGGGAAGTGAAATTTGGCGAAAAATATTTTGCCGAAACAGCAGGATACCTGTTGAAATAGACGGTTCGCAAAACTAAACATGATGTTTAAAATGTGCTGGGCCCCAGGACAATTAGTGGGTATTAATAGGTAAGGGACTGCGAACGCCTATAAAACCACAATACACATAGGGAACCAGGTGAAGGACTAAGGGTATAAACCGAACCGAGAATAAATAGAGCACGAGTAGAGCTCTGTCATTTGGATCAAGGGTTAAAGTTAAAAAAATATCGACTTAGTAGGAAATAAAAAAGGACGTTACTTCAGTGTTCGAAGACGATGAAGATAAAGAACACCCATAACCAGATCAGTACAAGTCAGAAATAAAAATCCGCGTGTATGACGAACTAAAAACAAAACATTCCAGTAATGCCAATCAAGCCTTTCCAAATAAAGTCAGCATCGGGTCATAAAAGCGAAAAAATCAAATTTATGATTCTACTGCCAGTTATCATTTAAAATATAAGGATTGAAATAGGGTTCTTGGTAATACTGGAAGTAAGCTTTCCTCTCATACTGGGATTCGATTGGCTGAAAACGAACAAGGTCTCAATATACCTTGGCAAGGACTTTCAATGATAGTAGTACCTGGGTTCTAAGACCGAAGCATAAATTAGAGTTCATGGAAAGGGCGCATCAAGGCATCAGGGACCTTTAGGTGACCAACCTGAAACCTTAACTTGCGGCACCGTTACAACCGGGGCTCAATTATTTAAAACAGAGCAAGAAGCACTGGAAAGGTTATTAAAAAGGTACGGAACCTTATTTGATTCTAAGTTAGGCAGGGCAAACTGGTATCAACATGTTATTAACATGGATAAACATTCACCCATTGTGAAAAGGACATATCCAGTTCCTTATGCTTATCGGGATAAGGTGGAACTGTTATATTTCAGCGCTGCATCCTCGACATTAGTATATTCGCACTACATAGTCCACTGTTCAATCTACTAGCATCACACACTTATTTAGAGAATAATAATTAAAACAAATGAAACATAACACCTTGCCGAGTCTATGCCGCCGCAGTGATTCGCGTAGAACAAGCTAGCTGGACAAAAAGGCTTATCGAATTTCCTTGAAATTCTTATCACGTTATTAATTTTGGTTGCATTCGTTCGAGTCATGACAATCGTCAAAGTCATCAGCAGCAAGCTTTGGATGAAAAGGATGATTTAATCTATTTTTTTTTAACACATTAGTTACAATATGATTGGACGGGAATGCTTGTAGTTTGGTGAATAAAATCTAAAAAATATTAACAGCTTTGTGGAACACCAAGGTGATTCCGTGGATTCTTCATACCTTTTGCAGTGTGCATTGCATTCCAGAATTTTAGATTCCTGTTCTATTTTGTCAATTAGCAGATGTTTTAATTTGGAGACATGTTGTCGATGGTGATAATTATGTACTTGTTTTTGATGATGGTGTAAAAGTTATATCACTATCAGACTGCTCATCAATAGTTTATAATCTCCTTGAAGGTTTTTGTACAACGAAGGCTTGGTGATCATCTTGTAGCTCGAAACGGTCATGTTGACACAGATTGGAGATTCGATTTCACCGGGGATGTCATTTGATTTACTGATTTAATACCTGTTTGCCTAGCTTTACTTCTAAACTTGTGTGTCATCTAGACTTGTATTGATCTATTTGCAGCCTTATATACCTGCTGTTCTTCGTCTGTGATATTTTGTGTCCAAGCAAAACGGTTTTTTTTTTTTGTAAATAATCGGTTTTAAACATATACTCAAGAAAACCTGTGTTAAGCGGTTATTACATTGTCCAGAATTCAGTCATCCTAACCAGGATTCCGAAAGGTGTAATCGCAGTTAGCAAGTAAGCATCCTAAAACGTATACAATCTAGGACGCAGGATGGTTCCGGACGAACTGAATAGGTGTAATATGTCGGTCAAAATGTCAAATGACAAACAAACTATCATAGCCGTTCTGGATTTACTTATATCGAGACAGCCCTATTTGTGGGACAAGAATAACAAAAACTACATGAACAAAATCGTGCGCAAGGAGGCAAAGTTCTATTAAACGTCTACAAAAATATAGACATTGAAACGACAATCAAAATATCGAAAAAAAATTGACAACATGAGGGCCAATTATTTCAAGGAATTAAAGAAAGCAATTGAACTTTTGATGGTAGTTTGAAGCATTAAGATGAGATGGGACATTTAAATGGTCGACAAGTTACTTTTTAACCCTTAATTTGACTATGTTCGGTGTGGCGAACATACAATTCCAAAAAATCTAAAGCACACATTTTTGTGTATTTATGTTCCATTTTTTACCAAAATAGTAGCATTCATTCATAATTTACGGTAAAAAATTAAATTATAATTGTGGCAACACTAATTCGACAGTAGTGTTACCAAAATGGCGACGAGACGACAATCGCGAAATATTGTCAAGGTATTTATTACTTTTTGTCAGTTTTTTTGTTTAGTCCTAAACAGAACTGGCGTTTAATCTAATGCTGAGGAGGTAGTAAACCCAACCAAATAGTTTTTATTTCAGTTTCTGTCATAATTCTGTGACAGTGACACTTTGAATGTGATGTTCGGTGTGTCGAACACCGCCAAACAAATAAATAAAATAATACAAAATCCCTTTTAAGAGCCGCAGGTGGTATATGCCTATATTTGTACAAATGCTTGACATTTGTATAAACAACGCCTGGCTTTTAGGTCGACACAAAAACTCAGCAGCTTCAGTAGCAGTCCCTTTGAAAAAATTTCGTCTTGAGATATATCATGGGCTCCTTCGAACTAACCGGTCGGGCAAAAGAGACAAAATTGAATGCCATGAAGTCAAAAAACTCGTTAAACCAAGGCCAGTTGATTCTGTGCGATTTGACGAAGTGGGGCACTTCCCTTCAGTAAAAACTGAAGGACGATGCTGTGTTTGTATGAAAAATACTACAAAGTTCTGCATTAAATGTGATTTTCGAATGTGTTTTATCACTGGAAAGAATCCAAGAAACTGTTTCTAGTCATTTCATACCCAAAAATTATAATTGCACAAGCTTTTTCATTATTTTTTAATAAAATTGCATGTTTACAAATATTTTTCTATGTAATTATTTCACCTTCTTTTTCCTTATATCATTGGCAGTGTTCGGTACAACGAACATAATTTTCCTGAAAAACTGAAAGCACGTGATTTTTTTTACTATTTTTTTTGGGCTCTTTATGATGTATTTAAGTAGTTTTTACAAAAAAAAACCGGTTTTCTAAGTGTACCTATCTCTGCCAAATTAAGGGTTAAGTACTTACCTAATGGGATTCAAATGATAGTATCTAATGAAACTCTGCTTATCCACACGGAAGTGCACTGGCTATCGAAAGGAAACATGCTCTCAAGGTTGTACGATTTGAGAAAGGAAGTACTAATATCCTTAACCAACAAGGAAAACAAAGAGCTGCTTGATCAGTTCTGTTTCAACTGTTCAGCTGTTGTTTTCACAACCCATGGTGTGGAAAGCTCGTTCAAAAATTTTATGGGTTTCTTAAAACCATTTGTCGCTAGAGATATTGGGCTTTATGGCCCTAACTATTTCTGAAATCTTACTTTGTTTCTATGGTGTATGATTAAAACATTTTTTTTTTCAGGCTCAAAACCTACGACCGGCCCTATATTCTGGGTGCCGGAGACCATGGATGCGAAATTTGACCCGCTTTGGGACAAATATGCGCTCCGCGCCGCCGCGAGGACACGTTTTATTGCCCGCGAACGGGATGCCGCGCGAGCGTCACGTTGTCCGCAAGATAACTTACCCGTACAGTGTGTTGCCGTTTCTAGGAGCCTCGCCCGATGGTGTCTCAGAAGACATTTCAAGATTGGAGGCATTTTAGTTCTACTGAAATGCCCAATAACCGCACACAGATTAAGCCTCGCAGAAGCTGTAGAAAAAAAGAAATTCACTTTTGGACCACTAAAGAGAACGGTTCTTGGGAGATCAATAAAACCCACATGCGAGTACGAGAGAAGATCGCAGAGTGGACCCGTCAGCTTTTCGTTACCATTTACCTTCTCGTTGTTGGGAGCGTCGCGAAGTTACGCGATTCCTAAACGAAGGCAGGCATTATAGCCAGGTATGAATATGTACTTATAAGCTAATAGTCTAATGGAAGGTTGGATAAGAGGTCAAAACATGTTGGACCAGTTTAAGAACATGGTTATAAACAAGAACTTAACTAACCTAAAGGGAGAGGTACCAACACGTTCCTAAGCAACATAGGGTTAAATCACATAAAGAACCAAGGGTTGGTGATTCGGTGCAAATTAAGGGTGAATCCAAAAAGATAGAATGAACTGGAGGATTAGCGAGATCATTAATCTGATACAGAGTTCGGATAGACACCACAGGGTGGCTCATGTTCAAGTAGGGGATAGTACCTTCACCCAGTTAATTAAACATCTTTATCCTCTGAAACTTGAAGAACCGATTTCGCCGCAAGCAGAGATAATTGAAGACAAGGTAGGGAAAAGTTTTTTTTTAAAAACATGTTTATTTTAGCGTATTTTTTTGTTTTCATTTTGGCTTGGAAACACTATCACAGAGGAAGAACAACAGGTATAAGACTGCAAATAAATCAATACAAGTCTAGATGACACACAAGTTTAGAAGTAACGCTAGGCAAACACGAATTAAAACCCATTACGTACAACGCTACTAGGTATCATACAGGCTTTTTCTCTGTGATATTAAAGCGCCCGCGCCCGCTAACTGCCCGCGTGGTACAAATAACGCAAGCGAAGCCGTATATATCCTGTTGAAAGAATTTTCCTGTTGAATCTACAGCCGTGTAAAAATATGGGTGCATCCAACTTATATCCCGACCAAGCTAAGTTTGCCACTCGCTCAGTGTAACGTATTCGAGGCGAGGTGCAAACTTAGTTTGGTCGGGTTATACCTACTCATTTAATTTTACCTCGTACCTGTAGCTCAAGAAGACTAATATTATTCTAATTATCATACAGGTAAAGAATTGTAGGTGCGCGAGATTGAGCAAAACCGTGGCAGCCGCTCCGTCATACACTTCACAATTTTAGTGCTTGATATAAACCCACTTTACATTCACATTAAAAACTCTTGTTACAAATTTCATTGATCCTTATTTGCTGATTTTATGTCTCATTGATATTAAGTTCTATTTCAGCCCAATATTCGGACGGAACAGACGTAAGTCCGACGACTATGAATACGGCGGAGACTGTCTCCTTTTTCGACGACTTGTTTGACGACGAAAAAAATTACGGACGGTGGTCACCAAAAATTCTCAACATCACGCCCTCTGGCAGGAAGCCATAGAAAAACTACAAAGAATGAAATTTGTTCACAAGAAAGTGGACAGGTGATACGAGCATCCCGTCTTTGCAAAATTGGGGTGTAAAAGTTTTCAAAGGTTGTGTCAATTCTTTGGTTCTAATGGCATGAAGATCATGCGAACACGATACTTTAATTCAGACCCCATTGAAAACTTTTTTGGCCAAGTGCGGGCCTACAATTTTAGGAATACTGACCTCGATTGCCACACTTTCACACAGACGTTCAGGTCACTCCTCATAACGAGATTCATAAAATTCCACTCGACAAGCTTGAACTGCGAGGAGGATTCTGGACTTCAACAAATAAAAATAAAGAATTTGTTCAAACAGTTAGGAAGTGAGAGTGAGGTTGCTGCGACCCAACGTGTATTCTGAAATAATGTCACAAGAACCGATTCAGTTGCAAGCACTTACATGTACACTCACGCGCATACTCCGTGGGTTAGACTAATTGGCAAAATTTTTAAATAAAATTTAATTGCGAAACCTGTCAGCAACAGTTAACGACGAAAGACGGGTTTAATTGTAGACCCATACGAAACGACAAAGAAATATAAATTTAACTACCCCTCGGAGCATGCGGTGAGATATTTTGGGATTTTTATAAAGAAAACGAATGAATACCTACGAAACCCCTATAAGAAGAGGGTCGACTCGAGAAGTATCGGTTTTAGCTTTAATAGCTGGTACTGTTCCAACCAACTATTCAAAAAGAGGAGACAAGATTTCAAAAACCCATATAAGCAAAGGAAAGATTTATGATAACTCGTCGATTTCTGGCTACTGGTGACTCGTATACAACCTTACAATATATGTTCAAGAATTCAAAACAATCTATTTGTGCAATAGTACCAGAAGTCTGTGATACCATTGATGCACTAAAGGGCCCCACAGATCATCAGTTCGCCGGATGACATCAGTCTGTCACTAATCGCAATAGGTCACACACTAACAGTTTCATTTAAGGTTTCGTACTGACGACTAATACGAACCGAGAGTGTATGACCGTATTACGATTCCGGTCAGCGTCGACAGATATCGGCCGGACAGTCCGTGGCCTTGAGGCCAAATTAACATACTAACATTAAGTCGGCCGGCGGCCTGTGGACCAGGGCTTGTTAACGATACCAAATTCCCATTATAAGTAACGTTAGTTAACGGTAATATCATAAAAATACCTTATTACCGGTAGTAAAAACTAACGTTACTTGCTAACATATCATTATTATAACGGTAACCAGTTAACGTTACTTTTATCGGTAATTTTACTTTTCATTGAAGAACTTGTTAACGCTACCCAATTCACATTATAAGTATCGTTACCTAAGTAACAATTTTAATCGGTAATGCTACGTTGCCACACCGCGCTACCGATAGACGCGCGCGCGCGCACTACGCGCCACGCGGCGTTGGTTGATTAGACTTGTTGCCACTCCGTACACTGGCTATCGTGCGTGAGCTTGAAGAGCCTTCGCCTTGTTGTATATCGTATCTATCGTAAAGGTATACCCTACAGTACATTTTGTTTGCTATTTAGTTGAGTGCGGGTGGGCGTTGTGCGATGTGAGTTTGTGTCTTGTGATTTAACGTGTGCTGTTAAAAAGTTAGGTAGCTACGACGGTTTAACATGGGCCGTAAAAATAATGCCGTTTACAGGCATTACGAACCACCTGAAGACCGTACTGCAACCTGCTTAGTGGGCGAATGTAAGAAACTTTTGAAGGTTAGTAATCATTGTTTATTTTGTCAAAAATAGGGACCTTATTCTAAGTAGCGCTGGTGGTTGCATTTTATTATTGTAACTTTTTTAACTAGGGCTAAAATGTATCTATAATTCATACTGTTTCGATATTATAAGAAAACGGCCAAGTGTTTCTCGGAACAAGCACAAATGTAGGGTTCCGTACTCTTAATGGATTTTTCCACATGGTAATAGAAATAGAAATAGAATCGTTTATTGCATATCACATAACAAAGATTGGATGGAATTAACACATAAGTAGGTATACATGTGACACCCTGCAAGGGCACAGCAATATCAGAGCAGAGGGCTAACTAATTTTAATAACTAAGCTTAATAAAAATATAATACACGGTTACATTTTTCACTTGCCGACATTATTAAAGTATTCCTTTAAACTATAAAAACATTTGTTTATTAAAAACAATTTCAATTGCTTGTTAAATAGTTTTGGATTTTCTAGATTTTTTATGTCATTAGGAAGGTGATTATAAATTTTAATAGTCATATAATGGGGGCTACTGGTGACGAGTTTTAATTTCGAAAATGGCAGTATAAGTTGGTTGACGTTGCGTTTATTTCTTTTAATTTGGGTTGTTGCTTGCGGTGAATATAAATTTAAGTGTTTCCTAACAAATTTACTAGATTCGAAAATGTACATGGAAGTAACAGTAAGTATTTGATGTTTGATGAAGTAAGGTTTGGATGACTCCATTTGGTCTATATTAACTAAAATTCTGATGCACTTCTTTTGCAAAATAAATATTTTATCTATGTCACTGCTGTTTCCCCAAAGGACTAGGCCATATGATATTCGCGAGTACGCGTATGAATAATATGCCGTGAGGGCTGTCTTTAGGTCGGTCGCTCGCTTCAGATGTTTGAGGGCGTAGATGAAAGATGACAATTTTTTGGTTAGTTTTTGGATATGGCATTTCCAGCTCATATTTGGGTCTAATTCTATACCTAATAAGGTGGCAGAACTCGCGGTCTCTAATTTTGAGTTTTTGTATGTGTAATCTAATGGCAGTGCTGCTTTTTGGTATGGTTTAAATTGAATTATTTTTGTCTTTTTTAGGTTGAGCTCCAGATTGTGAGATTGCAACCAGTTTGTAATTTTACTTAACGTTGAGTTTAACTTATTCTGAATTTCTAACGTACTAGAGCAAGGAAGCAATACAGATATATCATCTGCGAAAAGCGTACTATGTTCATCTAATATGTTAGGAAGATCATTTATATATATGAGGAACAAAACACAGCCTAAGACGCTACCTTGGGGGATAGAGCCCTTCACTGGGACTTTATCAGATCGAATGTGTTGTATTATACCTGTGTCAAAGTCTGTGTGTTCTATTTCTACGTATTGAAAGCGATGATTTAGGTAAGACTTAAATCACTCCAGGGCAACACCTCTAACACCAGCATTATATAATTTGTCTAAAAGGGTTTTATAACGGTTTATCCATGTTGCGATTTTTGACTCGTGTATAGGTTTTTTAAGAACAGTAGGTAGGGATACCTATATCAAGTTACATGGCTATAACTTGTGAACCAATGAAGCCTATTACTTAGTCTTGATAGTTTTCTTTTCATTTCGTTATACATATGTGCTTTCATTTACAGATTTTTAGCATTCATAGCTTAGGCTGTAGCGGGTTGGGACACTTAGGTATCTCCAACAGAAATGACAACTTTGGTACAGTCGGCCTCATAAGTTGCTGAACACTTAACCATAACACAAGCCTTATTGAGCTTACTATGGGACTAGCCCGATTTGTGTAAGATTGTCCCCCCTTATATTATTTATTTATTTACTTAAGTACCTTGTCGTTTTCACTCGTTTGACAACTTCATATGGCAGTTTACTATGACGTTTAATGCGACACGGTGCAAAGGTGTTAAGCCCCTTGTGATGCTGACCGTTCTTACTCAATTATACATATATTTTGTGAACAATAAAGTATTTACATACATACAAAATAAATAAAAATATAAAAATAAAAAGCCTTTATTTACAGACATTAGTTTGATTCATATTTCTATCTTTCCACTACTTCGCACTTTTTAAATTTAGTGTCTGTTTGCCCTTCGGCAAAGGCCTCCTCCAGCCTTCTCCACTCGCTCCGGTCTTGAGCAACCCTGCTCCAGGTGCATCCTGCCACTTGCCGTATGTCGTCTTCCCATCTCTTTTGGGGCCTCCCCTTCTTTCTTTTTCCCTCTCTAGCGTACCATTGGGTGACCCGTTTGCTCCACTTGTCGGCGCCTCGGATAATGTGTCCAGCCCACTTCCATTTGAGCCTTCTTACCTTTGTGGCGATGTCTTGGACTTTCGTCTTACGCCTTATCTCCGCGTTTCTCAACCGGTCGGATTTCCGGACGCCGAGCATACTTCTTTCCATGGCACGTTGAGAGCACGCTAGTTTGGAGATTGTAGCTTTAGTCAGGGCCCAGGTTTGGCTTCCATGCATTAGTACTGGCAAGATGCATGTGTTGAATAGTTTACCTTTCGTCTTTGTTAGGAGAACTTTATCTCTAAACACTCCTTTTAAGGACCAGTATCTTTTCCACTCATTAGCCGTTCTTCTTTCTAGTTCCCTGGTCATGATGTCTATCGGCGATATTATTTGTCCCAGGTAAATGTATTCGTCCACATATTCTACTAACTTTCCTACAATGTTGATGTTGTTCTTCTTGCAATTTGTCATCGTCTTTGTTTTGTCCAGATTGAGTGATAGACCCACTGTCTTGATGTTTATAGCTATGTCATTTATCATCTTGTTGAGTTCTTCAGAGTCTTTAGCAAACAGTACAACATCATCAGCAAATCTTAGATGGGTAAGTTGGTGACCATCTATGTTCAGACCGTACTGGTTCCAATTTAAATCTCTGAATACCATTTCTAGGACTGCTGAGAACAGTTTTGGCGATAGGGGGTCTCCTTGCCTTGCACCCTTTTGTATGCTAAAAGTCTCGCCTTTCCTGTCCAATTCTATGCGTGATGTACTTTGTTCGTATATGCTCCTGATTAATCTGATGTACTTGTGTTCTATGCCTTGGCTCTTCAGTGCCTCCCAGATCTTGTCGTGAATTAGAGAATCGAAGGCTTTGCTGTAGTCGATGAATGCAATGTAGTATATAAGGTTGTATTCATTGTATTTTTGGATTACCTGTCTCACAGCATGAATGTGGTCGAGCACTGAGTAACCTCTTCTGAAGCCTGCTTGTTCTTCTGGTTGTTCTTCGTCCAATCTTGTCTCGATACGTTTAAGTAAAATTTTTGCGAAGATTTTGTATAGATTAGACATCAGACTAATGGGCCTGTAAAGATTCAAAGATTCAAAGATTCAAAGATTTATTTGTCCAACATAGGTAGTTATTACGTATTACATTTTTCCAGTATCACTATGTGGCGCCTTGCGGCATACAAATATAGTTATATTTTTGTAACATGCTTCTGCATGCAGCATGCTTCACAAATAATTTACATTAGGTAGTCAACATATCACAATATATATATATAAATACAAATTTAAGTTAAAAGTCCGTTAAAATGAAATATAAAATATGATGTAGTCAGCATTATTAAAAATATAAAGAATAGAGTAATTGGAATTAAGTACATATGTCAGCTAAAAATTGATTAATTGAGTAATAAGCTTTTTTTAATAGAAATTCTTTTAATAGTTTCATATCAACATCATTTTCACCAGTTCCAACAATAGTCTGTGGTAGTTTATTAAAAATCTTGTGGGCCATTCCAATTATGCTTTTTTGCAATAACGCTGTACTACTTGAAATTGCTTTTAATTTATTCTGAAGGCGGGCACTTTTGTATTTACCAAATTGGTTTCGATTTTGGATCACAAAATTTACTATTTCATATATGTACAAACAAGGTAATGTGAGTATTTTTAACCTAATAAAGTGTGGTTTGCATGAGTCACGCTGTTTGATTCCACAGATTGAACGCAGACATTTTTTTTGGGCTTTAAATGCATTTTCCCGATTTGTGGAATTACCCCAAAAAAGGATACCATATCTCAATGTGGATGTAACATATGCGTGGTACGCCGTTAGTAAAGATGCCTGATTGGACACTTTTTTAAGATTGTATAAGGCATATGAAAATGAACTAAGTTTTTTACATATAATGTCAATGTGGTTTTTCCACGTCAACTTATTATCTACGCTAAGCCCTAAAAAACGACTAACATTAGTTTCATTTATTCTATGTCCTTTATAAGCTATATTTAAACTAGTTGGCTGCAATTTTTGTCTAAATGTCATTATATTCGTCTTATCCAGATTAATTTTCAAATTATTCGTTGTCAACCATTGTATAATAATGTCTAATGTTTTATTTATGTCTGCTTCATATGTTTCTAAATTTTTTGCTGCGAATACCACTGTACTATCGTCAGCGAAGAGAACCATGGGATGTTCGATAGCTCTTGGTAAATCATTTATGTAGATCAAAAACAATAAAGTAGTTACCGATATCATGTTTGTCCCCTTTCTTGTATATTAATATTGTATTAGATTGCGACCATTGGTCGGGGATGGTTTCCGTACTTAGGATTTCGTTGTAGAGACCTGTGAGGGTGGGTAAAATCGCTTGTTTGGCTTGTTTCAGTACCTCATTACTTATCCCATCTGGTCCCGGGGTTTTCCCTTTACTTTGAGTTTCCAGTGCTTTTTCAACTTCTTCTGGCAGGATGATAGGGATGTCAGAGTTATTGTTGAGTTCTGTTTTGCTACAGTCAGTTGTGTACTGGTACAGTTTCTTGTAGAATGAAGTGGCAGTTTCTATGATAGCCTGTCTTCCATGTTCTTGGTGGTTACTGTGGTTTTTAATTTTTAGGATCCAAAATATCCAAATTACATACATACAATGATGTAATATAAAAAGAGGTAGATAGGTTATAAGCACTCTAAAAGTGGCACACTAAAACTCAGCCAGATGTATGACCTTGCCTCAGTGTCGCGTCATCAATTGACACGTATAAACGTGTCTCAGCTATCAGATTTGGTGAACATTTTGGAAAGACAACGTATCTACCTCTTTTTTATATTACATCATTGCATATATACATAACTAACTATAAAAACCGGCTACGTCCTTACTAATACATCAATCTAGGGGTATTCCTCTGGTTGATATTTATAATGTTTTGCCTAGTTTCGCTTTGCCTAACACCGTTACGTATAGTTACGAGACAACCGCTTTGGTCTAGTTAGAAGTGACAAGCGGTTCTTTTAACGAATATCAGATACCTTTTAGAAGTGCTTAAAAAAAACTCATCCAATTTTTAACCTTTTGCTAATGACAATAAGACTAATATTGCTTATTTACGTGCGACGACTGGGTGCCGGCGCAGCCCCCTTATTCTGTAACTTGTTTTAAGCTCACCTCAACGCTCACCCACAAATATATTTTGACACCGCAATGCGTACTAACTAAGCGTAGGTAGAGGTCTAGTTCCGTGACGGGTGATTGGCGGTGTGAGCCGCTTTAGCGCGTAGCGAATAACAGCGCAGGTGTGCGGCGGCGCCTTTGACAAAGAAGCCTAGTTGCCACCACTAGCGGTAAAAAAATACTTATTACATCGTAACACGGCTTTCTTTTGTATGGCGAAGGCTCGGAACAAGTTGGTGCGCGTGCGATGTATCGTTTTGGTCTAAGTTTTTTATTTACACGGGGGCGATTATCTTTTGTTCGTTTCTTGGGCGAGACAATGGTCGATAGCTCATCGCTTACTCGCCGGCGCTGGGACCAGTGCCATAGTGGGGACAGCTGGACATACGAAAGCATTTTTGCCCTATAGTTAAATATCGAACTCGCTGACTAAATTTCACTACAATCTGTCGAGATGCGACCTATAGAGGCGACAGCCGGACAGCCGGACATGCATACGAAAGCATTTTGTCCTATAGTTAAATATCGAACTCGCTCACAAAATTTCATGAAAATCTGTTAAGACTTGAGAGATGCGACCTATGGTGGGGACAGCCGGACAGCCGGACATACGAAAGCATTTTTGCCCTATAGTTGAATATCGAACTCGCACACTAAATTTCACTACAATCTGTTAAGATGCGACCTATAGAGGCGACAGTCCGACAGCCGGACATACATACGAAAGCATTTTTGCCCTATAGTTAAATATCGAACTCGCTCACTAAATTTCACTACAATCTGCTGAGATGCGACCTATAGACTGGAGGCGACAGCCAGACATATATACGAAAGCATTTTTGCCCTATAGTTAAATATCGAACTCGCTCACAAAAAAACTTTCACGAGAATCTGTTGAGAGATGGGACCTATAGAGGAGACAGCCTGACATACGAAAACATACATTAGAAAGCATTTTTGCCCTATTGATAAACACGGTGTGGACACGCCTATTTACCTACTAATTACGTTCGTTGCAGACGGAGGTCGCAAAAAAAACCAAACTTATTTGAAAAGAATTTAATTAAAGAAATTACAATTAATTAAAATAAAATGAAGTGAACCCGATCGATGCTAGATCAAGAATGCGGCGGTGCCGGGGAAGGCCGGCGGCGTCCACTTTGCTGACTCTGCGCCTCGTGTCGCCGGGCGCCGCGCTGCATACACGTTCCGCTGACGATGTTTCCTTGAACGGTGCGAGCTCGGCGGCCTTCATATATTAGCCTTGCGTAACACCTCCACCCGTAGAACAGCGACTATTGAAGACCTTGGTCGTAAATTGAGCTGGGGGTTGATTGGGATCAACCCTTGGTATGGCGTATGTGGCCAGTTCAAGTGATTCATCTCCATCCGGATTCTGCGTTGAAGGTTTCGTCCGGTTCAGACAGTGGTTATAGTAGTATAGGCCGCTAGCTAGTACGCAGGCAATTATTATAACTGCGTACATCGGGATAGTAGTGTGGTACAAACTGTAGTCGATCTCATTGCTTAATCTGGCAGGCTGCTCTAAGGAGACTTTGGTGCTGATCTGATGAAGATTTTCCAGGTTGATGGAGTTTAGTTTGAGTGGTGAGATGCTGGGATATGAGGATGTGGCGCTGGCAACGTTGGGCAGGTCCATTATCTTGAATGCTTGGCCTCTAACTCGATCGTTGATGTTAGAGATCAGGAACTGTGAGGTCTCTAGCTGGCATTGATGTGGTATGACAGCGAGATAGCTGCCCTGAAGAGTCTCGTACAGATGTTGTCCGCAAGAGAGGTGAACCTTGGTTGGGCTTGGAAAGTTGATCGTATAATGTTTCTCGTCCAATTCTTCGTAGGCTGGCGTTTCAAGTGTTATCTGGATAGGATTACAGTTGGTGCTTCGTTGCTGGCTCGTGATGAGCTGCTGGATACAGTCTTCAGCTGCTCGGCCTTGTAGACTGCGTTTTTCCTCGCATATGTACCATTTACTGGTCCTCGGGCATTCAGCCTCTATGTACCTGAATTCTTTCTCATGGAGGGCAAGGAACGGAGATGGAGGGGTAAGGATCTCATGATATTTATTTGGGACTATGGCTAATTTATATATCTCATAAATGGGTGCTACGACAATGGGAAATTTATAGACTATAACTATCTCGTCACCTATGTAATATGACCCTAACCTAATTATATCATAGTATTCTCTAATATCTAAATCCATAACTCTTTCTTTACTGTAGATAGAGTTCAGTTTGCCTATAATAGAACGTAATGCTGGGAAACTCAGCACGGAATGGTGCATAGTAGAGGCCCTTATGAAAGCTAGGTTATTTCCCAGTTTTAAAAGTTCCTGTGACATTGTATCTACGTTATCACTAAGTATTGTAAGGACTTGGGCAAGGTGCGCGTATTTAATTAAGTCGTTATCACGAGTTGCCTCGCTCTGGCTAATCTTTTCTAGTAGGATGCTCATCTTATCTTGGTTGGCTACGATGCTGTCTATGACCCTGGAATATTCGGTGGTAATGTTTTTGGAAAGGCTAACGTGGCTATTAAATTCAAGTAGTAAGTTATTTTGATTGTCCTGCAAAGACTTAAGGATTTTGTTGTAGTGCATGGCGTCAGTATAATCGAGGTTTCAGGTGATGCTCTTTATTACGGATCCTAGTCCATTCACCAGTCCTCTTTTAGCGCGATTTGATTCGAATGTTTCTATTTGTTCAACCAGGCTGTCAAGCTTATTTCTGAGGTACGAAATGTGGGGTTCAAATAAGGACTTAGTTCTGTTGTGCAATTCGGGGCTAACTGCATCTAATTGATGGTTAACAGAATCAATTTTGCTTTTCAGATCGTGTAAATCGATATGCTGCAAGAAGGAATGGTAATGGGATATCATTCTACCTATCCCCAGTTTGAAGGGTAGAATGCCGGGACCTTCATCGAGACTTTCAAGTTGTATTTCCTGCGATACACTTGTCCGCAGGAGGAGATGGAGGATCAGGAACGTCCTGTAACAATTGGCTGGATTTAGGGACCCTTTTTAGCCTAGTTTTGGCAACTGGGCCTCGTTTTTTCTTGGTATAGATATGAATGGGGAGGTTGGCCATTACAACATCATGGGTATAACGGGGTGCTACCTTTTGCCGGGACGCTGATGGGTTTTTTATGAAAATTTGTTGTTCTGGTGAGTACTCAGTTTCAGGCTCTCGGTTTTTGTTGGAATTGTCGATGATTCTCTCCCGGGATGACAGGGAAAGTTCGTGAATTGCATTATACGCTACGGTCATTTTTTCTTTGTGTTTAATCATGTACTGTTGCAGTAGCTGAGATGAGACATCGATATCAAAGGGATCGCGGGGATCAAAGTGACCCGATATTACTTCACTAGGTTTACACTTAGTGAGGCTATGGATACTGCTGTTATAGGCCAGAAGGGCGTAGGGGACTAAATTAATGACTGGTTCTGATTTCTGTGAGATTCTTAATATACGGAGATGTTCTAATAAGGTAGAATGGAACCTTTCAACGATTCCGTTCTCATTTGGTGAATGGGGAGCTATTTTATGGTGGTGGATTTTATGTACCCTGACGAATTCTGCTACGAGTTGGTTAGTAAATTCAGGTCCGTTATCAGTTACTATGGTTAGAGGCACTTGGTGGTGAGTGAAAAAGTTAAGCAGTGCTTGTACTACACTTAAAGCAGTTCCGTCCCGTAAGTAATAGGCTTGTGCATATTTGGAAAAAGCGTCAACTATGGTGAGGTATTTTTCGTTCTGAATGGTGAGTAAATCTAGGTGAAGTAGTTCAAAGGGTCTGGTGGGAGGAGTTACGACCTTGAATTGCTGTTTTATGGGGTTACGGTCGTATTTTGCCTGCCCGCATACTGTACACTCGTTGATGAACTTAGTAATGCTATCTTTCATCTTAGGCCAATAGTATCTAAGGGATAGTGCTAGGAAGGTTTCGTTAATACCCCTGTGGTTGGTCTTACCAGTGTGATACCCGTTAATTATTTCTTGCTGTTTAAGATATACACGGACGTTCTCAACTTCCTTTTTTGTTAATACTAAGTGGAATGATGAATTTTTAAATGTTTTCTGTATTATGGGGATGATATTGTACATTGATAGATGAGGGTTGATAAATAAGCCAGTTTTAATCTTGGGGTTCACATATTCCTTGATAGCATTTATCACATCCTCTTCTAGGTTGGATTCGGACACCTGAACGGAAATCCGAGTGTGGGTATCAAAGGGCTTGGTTATTACTGGTTTACCTTTAATGTCGTTAACTACATTTAATATTAGTTGTTTAGTAAATTTGTTAAGTGGGTCATCTGAAATTGGGACTTCTAAGATGGGACTCTCGTTATCGGTATGCACGGTGATGGTTCTGGAATCACCTTCAGGCTCCGCTGTAATGGTTCTAGAATCATCTAATGCAGGTGCCGATTCTGATGGATTTGGTAAGATGGACACCAGTTCATCTATTATACTGTCGAGTTCTTCGTTATGGATCTGGACTCGAGAAAGGGCATCTGCATTGGTGTTCTGCTTACCCTGTTTGTATATTACTGTAAAATTGTCGCTGTACTCGCCTAGTTTTAGTTTCCACCTTGTAAGTCTCGAGTTGGGCTCCTTCAGGTTCATAACCCATTACAATGGTTTATGATCCGTGATGATTTTGAATTTACGGCCAAACAGGTATGGCCTGAAATACTTGGTGGCCCAGACTATAGCCAATAACTCCTTCTCGATTGTGCTATAGTTGCATTCACTCGAGTTAAGGGTTCTGGACGCGTAGGCAATGGGTTTATCTGAGCCCACGGGTCCCTGTGATAATATGGCGCCTATGGCTACATTAGAAGCGTCGGTGGTGAGTATAAATTCCTTTGTGAAGTCGGGATATTGAAGTATAGGGTCGTTAGTCAGAAGGGTTTTGCAACGTTCAAAGCATTCAGTGTAGTTTTTGTCTAAAGTGATTTTAGAGCCCTTTTTTAAGCATTGTGTTAGTGGCTTGGTGACGCGTGCAAAATCCGGGATAAATTTGCGATAGTAACCTAGAAGGCCGAGAAAACGTTTGATTTCAGTCTGGGTTTTCGGTATGGGGTAATTTTGAATGGCTTGGATTTTATTAGGATTGGGTTTAACGCCCTCGCTGCAAATAACATGCCCCAGAAATTCGGTTTCCAATTTCAAAAACTCGGATTTGTCCATCTGAATTTTGAAGTTGGATTCTCGAAGTTTCCTGAAGACCTTACCAAGATCTTATTTTATGTTTTATCTTGTTGGTGAACGTTAAGGGTTCCTCCTCAAGATAAAACACGTCCGCATATTCGGCACAAATCCGTTCCAAGTTAATCCGTTCTTCCGGATTTAGGTGTTCTGTGCGCAGGCGGGATAATACTGCCTGGACACGATCTGATGGAATTTCAGTGCATTCAGTTTCTAAGTTAAATAATTCTCCCACTACCGGCTTGTCCATAGAGAAAATTACATCATGGGGTGAATGTTTAGTAACTTCAACCCAGCCTCTGTTATTGACAACTCTAGTTATACAGTTTGCAATTGAGCAATTGCCTATCGTCTGATGTTCTACGATGACATCTCCGTCTAGGGTGTTCATCGGTAATCTAACTAGTTTAGATGTATTAGCAGGGATAATATCCTCGTACAGATTTACGTTGCGCGAGTCATACATCTGTAAGGGAACGCGCGCGTTACGAGTTACTAGTAGCTTGTTCTTGAGATCTATGTTAGATCCCTATGCATCTAATAGATCAAAACCTATCAGACCATCGAAATATCCATGAAATTTGTAAACGAATAGGTTGATGTTACCCGGTTCGTTAAATTCTGGGAAGCAAGGCAAGGTGATGGAATGGTTACTCTTACTTGTAGCGTGTATATTTGTGACCTCGAATGGCTCAAAGTTCAACGGTACATGATTAAAATATAATTTAACAGCATCGGGGCTGATAAATGATTGGTTTGCTCCCGTATCTACAAGCAGTTTCAATGGGGGGTCTCTGATCTGTATGTAACCTAGTTGCCGTTGAATATGAAAATTAACCTCTATTTTGGCTTTTCTGATTTCGAACTCTCCTGAAAATTTACATCACCTACGGGGACAGAATTAGTGTCTACTACTTCTTCTACAATAGCTGGTTCGGGGTAGCATGATTGCTCCTCGTAATAAGGGTAGTCGAGGTAATCATAAGGGTAGCTGGTTTGGTCACAGCCATAATCGTATTCATGGTAGGGGTCGTAGTCGTAACCGAGTTCATTAAAGTTTATCTCTCGGGTTCTGAAATAGTTGCTAGGGGGTGGATTAGTGAAATTGCTCAAATCTTACCTACCTGTTGGTGGCAACGTCCTTGGGACGAAATGGCTAACACCGCTCATTGGACGGTGTTGATTTTGGGACTGATTTTGAGATTGGAATCTGTTAGGCATCCTAAAGACATTACTTTGCGGGTTATAATTTGGAAGAGGGGCGCGCATCATCTGTTGGGTGCGGCTTGGGCCGCGGGGCGACTGCATCTGAGATGAAGGGTTGGGTCTCCAACCTTGGAAAGCTTAGAGGCGGCACTACATTTGGTCTGGATGGACCAGGCATATTAAAAACTGGTTGCCTAGGCGGCATGAGAAAAGGGGCTGAATTACGGTTATGTTGCGGGGGCGGTTGCTGCCACTCCCTTTTGCTTGGTCCGCTCTCGCTACGTTGTTGCATATAAAGAGTGTTGAGCTCTTCTTGAACGAACTGAAGAGCCTTTTCCATCGTCTCGGGCCGCATACAACGTATCCTATATCCTAAGGGGTCTTTTAACCCTCGCAAATAAGCCTGTAGCGTTAGTTTTTGATAGAGGGTACGCTTTGCCTCTATGGTCGTAGGTATTGCCTCATTTAGGCTAACATACGTCATAATCGTGCTAAATAGATTCTGGCATTTTTCGTAAAATTCCTGTGGCGTGCTAGACCCTTGAGTCTGCAAGGACAAATCATTATATAAGGCGGTTTCATCACGATGATCCGCGAAGTTATTAATGAGCGCGCTTCGGATCCCTAGCCAGGTCTCTGGTATTCCATTGGAATTTATTAGCCTAGACGCGGGTCCTGTTACTTTATTAAGAATGCCGTTTATAAGGGCTAAATTTTGAAGTTCGTAACCGGCTTCAGGTCTGAAGTAAGTTAAAACTAACTGATCACATAGATTGATAAAACGCGTTAGAACGTGCGGGTTGCCATCAAATTCGGGAAGCACTCGCAGTGATTTAAAAATTGAATCCATGTTATCCTGCGCCATCTCGTTTTCTAATACTTCGTCCTCTACTTCTAATTCCTCTAAATTCCTTCTTTCGTCTATGGTGCTAAGTCTATTAGCCCTAAGTATATCTAACCTAAGCGTCCGGGATTCTCTCGGATGGAAAATCTTGAATGATAGTTAATAAAACGATAGTGCTAAAATACTCTACACGTTAGACCACTAAAAGTAATCAGAATACAAATAATCTATACACGAATTAAAGATAGGATACACTAAGGATGGAGCAAGGACTAAGAAAGATTCAGAGTACTTACAGCATGTCTTCTTTGCCGAATCGATTTCTTGATTCCCTCCGCTTTGCAGCTTCCGTAGATTCCAGATAGCCAAGGCCGGTGATCGATTCACTGACTCTAATTTTGACTATCCTACCGACTGCGCCAATTACGTTCGTTGCAGACGGAGGTCGCAAAAAAAACCAAACTTATTTGAAAAGAATTTAATTAAAGAAATTACAATTAATTAAAATAAAATGAAGTGAACCCGATCGATGCTAGATCAAGAATGCGGCGGTGCCGGGGAAGGCCGGCGGCGTCCACTTTGCTGACTCTGCGCCTCGTGTCGCCGGGCGCCGCGCTGCATACACGTTCCGCTGACGATGTTTCCTTGAACGGTGCGAGCTCGGCGGCCTTCATATATTAGCCTTGCGTAACATACTGAATTCCCAACGAAAAATATTCAACAAGTAATCCAAATAAATAAGCTATTATGGTGTAGTCCACTTACCCATTTTTAATAACTCGATTTAATTCCTCACTCGCCGACGACCGACGACGCATGCATGTGAATGGACACTCGCTCTATTACTGACGATGGCATCTATCAGTGACCAAAATATAAATAGGCTGCTATTAACGTTACCTACTAACGTTAAAAACATTTAACGATACCTTTGACTTAACGTTAGTTCAATGCACAGCAGGTAACGTTACCATTTTATTACCGGTAAAAAGTAGTATAGGTAACGGTAGATAGTTTAACGTTAATTACAATTTAACGTTAGTTCTGTCTCAGAGTGGTAACGATACCAACTTTTTAACGTTATTTGAAGCCCTGCTGTGGACCGCCATCTCGTGTCAGTCGAGCGCCTTCAGTTTTATGTTTCTCAACTTGTTTAATTTTCTCGACAAAATTGACAACAATGCCCAATTTGTTTCTTCTTTATAGAACTGTATAGAAGTTTTCCATGTTTATGGAAGGTGAAAGATGATTCTTACCACAATAAGCGATTAAAGGATGACTCTTACAGAAAATTGTAAGTGTATTATCAAACCACAATACCTTCAGCCACAATTGATACCGAAAAGAGAAATTAAATAACCTTAAAAGCACATTTAGAAAATAACTAAAAAAGGTAAATATGGTTATATTTCTTCATGACACTTTTTGGTAGGTAGTTACTCAAAGTATTGATAGTTTTGTTATAGTTCACTTTCGAATGGCAACACTAATATGCTACCTAATTGCTAATACTATCCAACACAAACCGTTGCGGTGTATGATGCAATATCGAATAATGTTATAAAGGTTCATTATATCACCGAATTTCGTTGTATTATTTACTCTCTACGACATACGTCTCATGGCGACTTTGCCAGGCCTAGTGTTCCTGCCAGGGCAGGTCGCTTCGCGGCGACCTGCCATGCAAGAATAGCCTAGCCTAGCAAGCAGCGATCCAGTCAGTCCACGACCCACGCCACGCCGCGTAGAAAACGAACACCATGGGCAGCCTGTGCGTCAAGATGCAAGAACAGACCACCAGCACACAAAGAAATAAGGAATCAGTCAGCGCCAGCATTGCACCAGCCAGAGCCAGCATCAACCAGCTCCACAGCGCCAGCTAGATCACACAACAGACAAGATCCACGTCACCGTAATGGGCACCGACGTTACTCTAGAGCTGTTCCGGGATCTTCAAATCACGGTGGCAGTTCCACCACAGCTACCCGGTCCCGCCCGCCCCCAGGCCCCCATCAGAAACCAACGCAGCAGCCGTCCCGGAGGAACACACTGAAACCAGCCAGCTTCGAGGACGAGAGACGATACCAAACAATGAAGACGTCGAAAGCGTATCGTATTATTTTAATAATCATTATATTATTATTATTTTAAATAACATATTCTAGAAAAATAGATAACTAAGAGAAATTTAGTTCATATATTGTAGATTAATAATGTGTCAATTCAGTGTCACTAAAATTTTTAAAAAAACCGAGTGAATTACATATTGCAATATTACACATTAAGTTTGAAAGATCACAAGACCCTACTGTAAAGGTCAATGAGTTAATCCCGTCTATAACAATGAAATTACACCAGTATTAAAATACTGAGAAAAGAAAAGAAAAATAATAATAATGTAATGATAAAAGCAACTTAAAATCATAGTAGACAAATATATATATGGTAAATTTATAACGATACTCTATGTTGATAAAAGATTCAGACTCAGAAATTATTAATACTGAGGTGTGGTATGGTAGGGATATAATCTCACATTACATTGTAACATAATCTAAGACCAGGTGTCTATCCGCACGTGTAACGATTACTCAATACACCGTTAATCATATGCAAGTGTTCTCCCACTAAGCGACACAGACATTGTATAAAAGGCTAGGCTTTACCTTAATATACGTCACCCGATCCCGCTAAAAGCAGCGCCAGCTGCGTCCAGCTTCTCCGTGCCCCCTACAGGGCGCGTGAGACGACCATCAGGATATACGTCATTCTATATCCGAAACTCGGCCTATTATTTACTCCTCTACGACATACGTCGCATGGCGACCTTGCCAGAGGGCTGCTCCAGGCAGCCCATAGCCTAGCCACAGCCTAGGCCAGCCGAACGACCCACCGCAGCGCTTCAACCACAATCTTCACGGCAGCCATCAGCACCAGCAGTCCAGACAACCAACGACCCACGACGCGCCGAACACAATAACACGATAGCAAGATCATGGGCAACCAATGTGACAAGACCCAGCAAAAACAAGAAGAAATCATCATAGCGCACAACGGAGCCGGAAACAGCGCATAGCCTACGCAGACCGACAGACACATCGACCGTATTACATAACAACATATCAAACACCTATGTGTCTATCTGCAAACAAACAGACGGTGGCTCACTGACTATACGTCATCCGGTGGACGTAAATTCAGATTTGTATTTCGAAGTCAACGTCTATAAGAACCGCAAGTTCCTGATGGAGAAGCCGGAAGTGAGATGGAGGACTGCGATGGTGAGATTGAAAGGGCAAACATCGGACCAGTCAAGCGTAGCTCGAGCCCTGAGTCTCATGATCGAAACTACAAACGCAAAAATACTCGAACATCCGGACAAGGAGATTTTACAACCAAAGAAATCTTAGATTTTATAATGAACAATGTATCATTTCCCATTGATCACGTGTTACAAACAAAGAAAGTTTAAACCACACCTGAAGCCATGAAGAAAACTCACGGTACCGAATGGAGAATAGAAAGATTTGGACTGTGAAGACGGCTGTGGTTTGCCCATCATAGAACATTAAATTCCTCCTCTTTTTATGAAATTATTTCATACATATAATATGATGTATTATTTAACGTAATAAAGTATTTATCTATCACTCATTCAAATTAATAGTGAAAAACTAGAAAAATCCGAAATATCATCAGAAGACAGTCAATACAATCCTATTATCAAAAAATAGAAAATATATATAACAAAATAAAATCGTATTACCAAACGCAAGAAAGTACCGACACAAAAATGGCATCCGGGGATAGTTTCGATTTAAAAACCGCAGTATCGTTATTACCAACAATGGACGGCACGGAAGTAGGTGATTGTTGGGAGTTATAACTCACTTCGTTCGTTTCAACTCCCAATAATTATATTATGAGGTAATATCATTTTCAGTTTATCATTGAGTTTAAACGCTCAATTGGGTTTTCGGGTTATCCATGATTTAGAACGCTCAATCGGGTTTTCAGTTTATCCATGATTTTAAACTTACAATCACTTATAGTGAAATATTACATTGAACATAATATTAATGATTTTTAATCGCCCAATACGTTTTTCTGAAGTCGATTTTGTAACATGTCGTTAAGGTGATTTCACAATCAGGTTCTGAAATATTGATACTCGGCTCTGCGTTTCGATTACAAGTTGTAAAAAATGTTGGATATTGTTTCAAACAGCAAAAGCTTAACACAACATGCAGTCTAAGGCGGCCAACCCTCAGCTGCATGCAAGGGTCCCAGGAAGCCGATTCCTGGCATAAACCCTCATAGCGCGCAAAGCTCTAGGACTCGGGTGGACTATGGCGTTTTCACACAACATATCTCACAAGTTGATCAGGCTCGTCAGACATGATCGCAACCCCCAGGAAGCCGATTCCTGGCAGAAGGCAACGGTTTTACGTGCTTTGGTGAGTTTACCCCCTCAGGGAATGGGTTCCATACCTACCGACCGCATAGATACAGAAAACCCAGTTTTCATTTCAAATTCAACAATACTCAAACAGAGGGTGGCCAATTCCAATGTGCATGGTTTACATGTTGGGGTTGTCCGGTCGTCAACTTCCCGATTGAGTTGAAGCCAGAAATTTTATTTATATGAACAAACGTTAAAAACTTCATAAGCGCGATTCAGACCCGGCTATATTATTGGATATTACGTATAACGTACTCGGACGTCATGACTTACACTAACATTACTAATATAAACTTTAAATGATACAGTATAAAACAAAGTTTGATAGGTTCCCTTATTAAATTTTGTATTATAAATTGAAGCTAACTTATGTCCCAAATTTGTTTGTTACATATCAGGAATTAATTATAAAGAAATAAGATTCACATTAGAATATAATATTTAGACTCTATTGCATTTTTGATCAGCTTACACTGAACCGCGTAATTGCAAGCATTCCGTTTGAAATTTGAGTCACTCTACCTGTTCGCCTATTGCATAATGTTTATCGAGCAAGCGCATATGTGTTACGTTATCATTCATAAATGATGTATCAGCCCAAATTTATATTACTATAAAGTACCGCCTAAACAAAATAATAAGGGGCACTCATATGTATTCGGCATAAAACATGTATTACCCGTGTGGTGTCGGGTTAGAATTTCACCACCCCCTTTCTTCAATCTAGACGCTCTGGAACATTCACGAAACCGAGGGGTCGCCGTTCCTAGAATTGGACCTTGGACCGATTATTCAAGATTTCTCCAGAATGTTCTAGTGCGAAGGTCTCCGGATATATAAGCCGCGCGAACTGCGAACAGTGCGAATCTCAAAGCGAAGCGAGTGAAAAGTGCGTCATAGTAAAGTGATTTATTAAGTAAGCCTTGTTAATTAGTAATTATGTAATAAAGTTTGCATTCCTTTTAATTAGTGATCAATTAGAGTATTTTCTATCACGTTACCCACCCCGTGGACGTAAAAATATAAAAAATAAGTACCTGCTTGTTTTTTACTTTCGGTATTTTATTATTCGCTGTGGTTTGACATAAGTAAAGCAGTAATCTTGCCCATCACTAGTGAATTCATCATTCAGAGATAATTTCAATATGGCGGTTTGTTTACATAGTTTGCAAGTTCTATTGAATGACACTTTAATAAATAATAATCCCTTATATTGATTTATGTGCCATTTGAACACTTAGACAAATAAACGCTCTATTTTTTATTTCAACGGCAGTCATAACAGCTTACATAAGTTTCAGAATTTGCTTGAGCCATTTTTATTCATATGTTCGGATGGGTACATTATTGATGTAATGAGGCCAAATGCCGCTACTACCGACTGATGTTAACGTTATGTCAGATATAATTAACAATGGTGAGCACCCATTGCATTGCTTTTTAGAAATGAACGATGCATTGATATTGGATCGTGGATTTAGAGACAGTTTAGGTGATATAGAGGCCAGTGTGGTTACGAATACTACATGCCGCCGACAAAGAATAGGCTTGACTCGCAGCTTACCACTGATCAGGCTAACGAATCCCGATCAGTAACATTATGCCGATAGGTAGTTGAGGTACTGAACAGGTTTAAGAGATTTCAAACTTTTAAGGCAAAAATATTTTAACAAAACACTCCCAATAATGTTTACTGATTTTAAAATTGCTGCGGGAATGCTGAATAATTTCCACGTATCCATCACAGACAATATTCGATTTAGGCGGACAATGTCCCGTTCGCAAAATGTCCCTTTGGTAAAAATTGTCCCTTTCTCAAAACGTCCCTTTCTCAAAATGTCCCTTTCTCAAAACGACCCTTCTCAAAATGTCCCTTTCTCAAAATGTCCCTTTCTCAAAACGTCCCTGTCTCAAAACGTCCCTGTCTCAAAACGTCCCTTTCTCAATTTAGCTGAACCTGAAGGTTCCGATTAAAGTCCACCCTGTATACGCTCAAAAGGTGGTAAAGTGGATGACAGACGTACGAGCTATAAGATCGTGAATTTAAAAGTCGCGAACTTACTCGGCTCGGCGTCAGTGACACATATAAAAAATATTAGTTAATAAATAATATGAATTAAAATATATTACATACTTTACTAGCCAGCAGCGATCCAGTCAGTCCACGACCCACGCCACGCCGCGTAGAAAACGAACACCATGGGCAGCCTGTGCGTCAAGATGCAAGAACAAACCACCAGCACACAAAGAAACAAGGAATCAGTCAGCGCCAGCATTGCACCAGCCAGAGCCAGCATCAACCAGCTCCACAGCGCCAGCCAGATCACACAACAGACAAGATCCACGTCACCGTAATGGGCACCGACGTTACTCTAGAGCTGTTCCGGGATCTTCAAATCACGGTGGCAGTTCCACCACAGCTACCCGGTCTCGCCCGCCCCCAGGCCCCCATCAGAAACCAACGCAGCAGCCGTCCCGGAGGAACACACTGAAACCAGCCAGCTTCGAGGACGAGAGACGATACCAAACAATGAAGACGTCGAAAGCGTATCGTATTATTTTAATAATCATTATATTATTATTAGGAGAACAATATTTCTTTGCTATTCCGCTGAAAAACGTGCTGGTCTATTAGTGAAGATAAGATGCAACTATTTGCGTAAAAACATGCAAAAAATTACATCAAACAACCACCAATAATGACAAAAACCTCGACACGTGTTTCGCCTCTCTACGAGGCATCATCAGGAGATGCTGGCAGGAGATGTTGCTTGCGCCACGTCCACTGAGCAAATGACCCACCCGGAGCCATCCGCCATATTTATATTCTGTCCCCCCATACTACCGTTCATGCGTGAAAGAGATGGAAGAACACGTAACAACGGTGATGACACAACATTCAATTGTTCGTTGATAATAACGCCTCTATTGCTGTACCTAATTATTTCTAATTGTTCTAGAACACTTAGACGCAATCCTTTTTCGCAAACATGCAAGATGTTGAAAGAATGATTGTCAGACCATGACATGATTGTGAGATCATGGACTTCCGCAAAGTAACGCCTGATTCAATAAATCATTATATTATTATTATTTTAAATAACATATTCTAGAAAAATAGATAACTAAGAGAAATTTAGTTCATATATTGTAGATTAATAATGTGTCAATTCAGTGTCACTAAAATTTTTAAAAAAACCGAGTGAATTACATATTGCAATATTACACATTAAGTTAGAAAGATCACAAGACCCTACTGTAAAGGTCAATGAGTTAATCCCGTCTATAACAATGAAATTACACCAGTATTAAAATACTGAGAAAAGAAAAGAAAAATAATAATAATGTAATGATAAAAGCAACTTAAAATCATAGTAGACAAATATATATATGGTAAATTTATAACGATACTCTATGTTGATAAAAGATTCAGACTCAGAAATTATTAATACTGAGGTGTGGTATGGTAGGGATATAATCTCACATTACATTGTAACATAATCTAAGACCAGGTGTCTATCCGCACGTGTAACGATTACTCAATACACCGTTAATCATATGCAAGTGTTCTCCCACTAAGCGACACAGACATTGTATAAAAGGCTAGGCTTTACCTTAATATACGTCACCCGATCCCGCTAAAAGCAGCGCCAGCTGCGTCCAGCTTCTCCGTGCCCCCTACAGGGCGCGTGAGACGACCATCAGGATATACGTCATTCTATATCCGAAACTCGGCCTATTATTTACTCCTCTACGACATACGTCGCATGGCGACCTTGCCAGAGGGCTGCTCCAGGCAGCCCATAGCCTAGCCACAGCCTAGGCCAGCCGAACGACCCACAGCAGCGCTTCAACCACAATCTTCACGGCAGCCATCAGCACCAGCAGTCCAGACAACCAACGACCCACGACGCGCCGAACACAATAACACGATAGCAAGATCATGGGCAACCAATGTGACAAGACCCAGCAAAAACAAGAAGAAATCATCATAGCGCACAACGGAGCCGGAAACAGCGCATAGCCTACGCAGACCGACAGACACATCGACCGTATTACATAACAACATATCAAACACCTATGTGTCTATCTGCAAACAAACAGACGGTGGCTCACTGACTATACGTCATCCGGTGGACGTAAATTCAGATTTGTATTTCGAAGTCAACGTCTATAAGAACCGCAAGTTCCTGATGGAGAAGCCGGAAGTGAGATGGAGGACTGCGATGGTGAGATTGAAAGGGCAAACATCGGACCAGTCAAGCGTAGCTCGAGCCCTGAGTCTCATGATCGAAACTACAAACGCAAAAATACTCGAACATCCGGACAAGGAGATTTTACAACCAAAGAAATCTTAGATTTTATAATGAACAATGTATCATTTCCCATTGATCACGTGTTACAAACAAAGAAAGTTTAAACCACACCTGAAGCCATGAAGAAAACTCACGGTACCGAATGGAGAATAGAAAGATTTGGACTGTGAAGACGGCTGTGGTTTGCCCATCATAGAACATTAAATTCCTCCTCTTTTTATGAAATTATTTCATACATATAATATGATGTATTATTTAACGTAATAAAGTATTTATCTATCACTCATTCAAATTAATAGTGAAAAACTAGAAAAATCCGAAATATCATCAGAAGACAGTCATATAATACAATCCTATTATCAAAAAATAGAAAATATATATAACAAAATAAAATCGTATTACCAAACGCAAGAAAGTACCGACACAAAAATGGCATCCGGGTATAGTTTCGATTTAAAAACCGCAGTATCGTTATTACCAACAATGGACGGCACGGAAGTAGGTGATTGTTGGGAGTTATAACTCACTTCGTTCGTTTCAACTCCCAATAATTATATTATGAGGTAATATCATTTTCAGTTTATCATTGAGTTTAAACGCTCAATTGGGTTTTCGGGTTATCCATGATTTAGAACGCTCAATCGGGTTTTCAGTTTATCCATGATTTTAAACTACTCAGGTTTTTTAAACGATGAGGGGCTTGATGGTAGCTATTTTGATTTTGATCGAGATGGAAAAATCCAGTTCCTCATTGATTATGTTGCCCAGGGATGGGTTCCTGTGCTCATGGACTATTATACCTATGCTGGAATATCAAGGTTTTTACCTGGTTTTTGCGAATGGATTTTATATATGAAACTGGTGTCTGATGTGGTTGGCAAGCTCAAGTTCAATGGGAAGACGTGCGTTAGGTCTTTCATTCAGAAGGCTGAGGAGCTGGTGTTTTCGAGGAGCATGCCTAGGGACAAGTTGCTAACTTTTGCCTTTGAGATTTTTACTGATGATGCGCTACACTGGTACACAAGACAGAACGAGGTTGGGGTATAGGAAAGGGTGGCCGTCCCAGGGACTTAGAAAATTTTCGACAAAAAAAATATTTTTATTTTTTTCCCTTATTGTGTAGAATGCGTCAAGTTAAGCATATTATGTCAAATAAACTTTTTTCTACGACCCACCATTACGATGTTATTTCGATTTGAAATTAAGGAAAATTGTATGGAGTTTTTAGGACATAGTACTTTTTTCCATAAAAGTTGTATCATTATAACAGGTGTATTTTTCATTTTTATACTATAGAATAAAATATAATAAACATATTTTGTATGGTACAGAACTCTCTGTGAACAATGTACAGTCAGCGTCAGAGAAAAGTAACCCCCCAAAGACTTAAAGATTATCGCCCGACGGCGAGCGCGTCACGTGACGTAAACGCTAGCCGCGCACGCAAGTAGCTTCCCTTCTCCGCTCCCCCGCCCCGCACACCCATCTCGGTTTCAGCATCCACCGATCTCCGTCAAATATACTCGTATATTTGCATGATTTTAATTTTATGGTATTTTTGTCGACTTAGAAATAACTTACAAAAAGACATCACGCAAGTATGCAGATGATGAGATTCGAACCCGGGTCATCATGCGCCGACCGATCAACTGACTGTGCCTCATTTACCCCTAGGCTATGGGCTTAGTTGACAAACTCGTCGAAAATTGGAATAGCATTATTCCTTTTATGGAACAAGGTTGATAACGGTCTCATCCTCTAAACAATAAGGCTTAAATTTCATCATGTGTGATCTAATAGTTTTGTTTTAAACTAGCACCATACCATACCGTCTTGTCTTACAAAATGCAATACGTAACTTCAATTAACTGCAAGATAAGGTTGAAATTAGTATAGATTTTTCGTTTAGTTGAATAGAATGTTCTTGTGGCCGATTGTTGGACTACCTACCATCATTTTATTTTACTTCAGAAAAGTAACTCCTGTGTGAACTGCAGGTTAAGGTTGAATTTAAAATACGTTTACTTCTTCGCCTTATATTTACTAAACGGTGATTGAGGGTCATGTTAAAATTACTTTTCAACTCATTACGTTTCGTGCCGATTCGCTAACAACATCCGATTCATTAAGTTTTCAACCAGTTGTTTCGATTTTTAAACCGAAAATATGGTTCGATTGACAGCTTTTTTAAAGGCTAAAATTGTTGTTCTTTGGGAACAGGAACAAAGCATAAATAAAATTGCACGGGATATGAACATAACGGTAAGATGTTCGTTATACACATATTATCAAATATATTTATTGTTGCAAGTTTTTTTTATGTGTTTCTAATATTATAATTTTAATTACAGATAAAAACAGTTCGTAGATGGATACGAAGGTATCAAGCGACGGGTGATGTGAAATGCGATCGCCAAGGCCCTCGACCAATTGCTTACACTGATGACTCGGAGCGACACCGTAATATTGTGGAGGCTCACTCAGTGGCACCCTTCAAAACTACGCGTTCAAGTGCTGAAACTTTTGGAGTGTCGCTTAGCACTGTTCGAAGGCATTTACACGCAGCTGACATCCATAATTATAAACCAGCCAGAAAAATTAAGCTTACTGGCGATCACCGCACCAATAGAGTAAACATTGCCACTCGTTATTTAAATTTCGACTGGGAAAACGAAATTGTTATATTTACCGACGAAAAGTGCTTTAAGTCAGATAAGGATGGTCGAAAAGTTCTATGGAGAAGAGCTGGGCAGAGGTTTAACCCTAAAAACGTATTAGACTTGAGAACAAGCGGGTGGTTAACACTAGGTAGGTCAATAATATTGTTATCGAAATTATGTTATCTATTGTTGACATTTACTTGGATTACATATTGCAGCAGATTTATATTATTAACTTTTTTTAGGTTACTGGGGCTGGATGTCTTCGATGGGCCCAGGTGAGCTAGTGGAAATAGGCGGCCGCATGAACGGTGAGCGATACCTTGGGGTGTTGAAGGACGTAATGCTGCCGTCAGTGCGTGTTGCATATCCTGAAGGCCAGATTTATCTAGTTCAGGATAATTCTGCAGTGCATCGGTCCCGAATCGTTCAAGACTGGCTGAAGACCCAAGAAGACATAACGGTGTTTAAGTGGCCGGCTAAAAGTCCGGACCTAAACCCAATCGAAAACTTGTGGGGTCAGATGGTTTTGAACTGGGACTCTAGTGAAATAAAGTCAAAAAAAAAATTGGATGAAGAGGTAAACAAAAGTTGGGAACTAATGCGAAATAGTGATGCATGTTTCAGGATGGTTTCGGGCATGAAAAATCGACTTCAAGAAGTCATAGATAGTGACGGCCACCCTCTCCGTTATTAAATAATAGGTAAAACTCGGCAGATTAATTGTGCAAGATAAAATGTCATTATCACGTATTATTAGCTTGTGTTAATAATTTCTAATATTTGTGAGATCATTATCTTGTAATTAATCGAAGATAAACAAACTTTATTATTATCAATCCAGTTACTCTTGTTTACAAGGCTCAAATAGTCGCGTAATGTGTTAACGATGCACCATCTGACCTCACATGTTTTACTAGTGTTGTGTTAAAAGGGTTATCAGAAAATGTGATAAAAGAGAAAGATATATATTGCTATACTAAGTATAATAGTTTAGCATGTTGGTTCTTTCTCTGATTCACAGGGACAAATGATAACATTTAATTTTTTAACCAGGCTTTTTTCTTCCGGTAAAATCATACGGTGTATAAAAAAATATTATCACTGCTCTAAATAAATAAATATTATATTTGTTTCTAGAAATATCTGTAAACGAACCGTTATAGATTAACATAAAAATGTTAAAAGTTATAAACCTCAGCCAGTGTATCCATCTGTTTTTTTGTTAATATATTTAGTTATCCTAAGTTAGTATCCTAAAAGTTATTTAAACCCCAATTTAACACAAATAGAAAACTGTAGGGGAAGGTAGGGCAAAAAGAACAGGGTGGGCAGGACGGGTATGATACCTACTGCACGGTTAAAGCAAGAGCGAGACAAAGTAATTACTTATAGTGCTAGCGCGCTTCCCCACAAAAACAAATCAGTCGGCGGCGGCGAGCCGCGCGTGACAGGTGGATGCACTGGTGGCCTTATCATATTCCCGCGCAAAAAATAAAATATTTTAAAGGTAAGTACATTGAGAAATGTATTGTTAATGTGAAGCTTATGGTATGCCAGTGTTTTTTAAATTGGAGCTTGGTTTGTGTGTTATCTAATACGAGCGGTTTGGCCGAAAACATTACGACCGTTATTTTTTATTGGCGCGGTACGTTAGCAGGGGGGGATGTCGGGCATAACGAGTGCGGGCAAAACGGGTAATACTCGTTTTGCCCGCCGATATATTCTACGCAGCTTTGGTTTGTTATTTTTTTCTTATTGTTAATATATCTATTACAGATGGTGTTTAATTACACAAGACAAACACAAATGGCTTCTTGGTCAGAGGAAACGAAGCGAGAAGCTATAAACGAAGCCAAAAAAAGTAGTATTAAAGCAGCTTCTGAAAAATATTCAATACCATACAGCACACTACAGCGGTGTGTCAAGACAGGGTCTTCTACTAAGAAACTGGGCAGGTATGTCCCTATTTTTACAAAAGCAGAAGAGCTCGAACTAGTACAGCATCTTAAGGACCTACGAGGGGTGATCCAAAAGTAATGATAATCGAATACTATCCGTGACTGGATAAGGTAAAAGGAGGTCTTATTTTTTAAGTGGTTACTGGCCAGTAAATTAAAAAAATCATTTATTAAAAAATATGTATATGTCATTGAGTTATATTCTTTTGTTCGTAACTGTTCGGAAAAAATACATGAAAATGGAGAAAAATGAAGTGAGAGCCGTCATTAAGTACTTGTGTTTAAAAAAAATGTGTACTAAAGATATACATATTGAATTATCGGGAACATTAGGGGAATCCGCACCACCGTATTCCACAGTTGCACGCTGGTGCAAGGAATTTAACTTGGGTAGGACATCAACTAAAGACGAGCACCGCGAGGGCCGACCGTCCACCGCCCGTACTGACAACAACATTAAAAAAATTGAAGATTTAGTTTTGATTGACAGAAGAGTGACGATCAGGTATTTAAATGAAATGACAGGGATCTCGTATGGCAGCATTCAACGAATATTAACCGAAGATTTGAACATGAACAAGGTATCCGCTCGTTGGGTGCCACGAATGTTAAATGACGACCAAAAGGAAATTCGATACCAGATGTCAAAAGCTAATCTTGAAAAATTTCAAGCTGACCCGGAAACTTTTTTGCGACAATTTGTCACCGTGGATGAGTCTTGGATTCACCATTTCGATCCAGAGACCAAGCAACAGTCTATGACCTGGAAACGACCGTCCTCTCCGACCCCAAAGAAATTTAAGGTCACCAGTTCAGCGGGTAAAGTTATGGCGTCCGTGTTCTGGGATGCCGAAGGGGTAATAATGATAGATTATTTAGAAAAGGGAGCCACGATCACGGGCTTACACTACGCAGAACAAATAACGAGATTGCGGGAAGCTATCAAAGAGAAGCGACGGGGTAAGTTACGGTCCGTTGTGTTGTTCCACCAGGACAACGCACCTCCTCATAAGGCCAGAGTTGCAATGGCTGCAATCCAGGATGCGGGTTTCGAATTGCTTGATCACCCCCCTTATTCACCAGACCTAGCCCCCAGCGACTTCTATCTGTTTCCACGGCTAAAGGAATACCTCAGAGGCAAGAAATTTTTGAATGACAATGAGGTCATGGCTGCTGTGGAGGCGTTTTTGGACAGTCAAGAAAAAGATTTTTTTTTAAATGGAATTCGCGGTCTAGAAAAAAGATGCTCTAAGTGTGTAGGCTTATTTGGAGATTAAGTCGAGAAATAAATTTAGTTAGCTAGGCTACAAGCATTTAATAAAACAGCGGTGAATAGATTCTACGATTTACTTGAAAGTACCATAGAAAAAGAACGTATCCGGCCAGATATGATCTATAATATGGATGAAACAGGTGTAAGAACATCGGCAACAAAACAACCCAAGGTGCTGTCAGTCTACGGGAAAAACAAGTGGGGGCGGTTAGCAGCTTAGAAAAGGGGACACTTACAACAGTTGTCTGCTGCTGCAGCGCATCCGGGAATTTTGGACCACCACCCTTCTTTATTTTTAAAAGAAACAGATTCCAAGCCAGATTGCTTGATGGTTCCATGCCAGGATGTGAAGCTTCTGTTTCCGACAGTGGCTGGATTAGCGGCGAAATATTTTTGGAGTGGCTTCGAATTTTCGTGCGTTGGGTCAGACCAACTCAGGATTGTAAAGCTTTGCTCCCTTTGGACAACCACGCGTCGCATAAGTATTACCCTGCTCTGGAGTACGCTACCAGCAACAATGTTGTACTCTTGTCGATACCGCCTCATACATCACACTAATTGCAGCCACTCGACGTGGCTGCATACTCCCCGTTCAAAACATTTTTTGAAATTGAGATCAATAAATTTCAAAAGGCTCATCCAGGTCGTTTGATCGGACAGTACGACATTGCAAAATTGGTGACGCAAGCTTATTTAAAAGCAGCCACACCGCGAAATACCTTAAGTGGCTTTCGCGCATCCGGAATTCACCCGTTTGATCGACACGCCATTCCAGAAGAGTTTTTCACACCTGCTGCTGCTGATTAAAAAGACTCAGACAACGAAGAAAAAAACACAAAATAAAGAAAATCCTAAAAAGACAAAACCGTCGGCGTCTGGTTTAGCAAAGCGTCAGAAGAAAACATCTGGAAACCAGAGCAAACCACAAGAAAAATTATGTTATTGTTTAGTTTGTAAAGAATTATATGTGGACCCACCGACAGAAGACTGGATCATGTGTTCACAGTGTCAAGAATGGGCTCACGAATCCTGTACTTCGTACAGTGGTCACGGATCCTACTTCTGTGATCTTTGCTTCGATTAGGATCTAATGTTCTTTTTGCCCGAACCTATATTCTTTTTGCCCGACTACGATAACCTTCTTGCCTACCCCCTATGGGCAAAACGGGTTTTAATCAGATTTTTTAAAAACTGTCATGTGTAAGAGACGTTGATTATTTGTTATGTTAATTAGTTATATTTCTATTGCCAAAGAGGTAACGTTAATTTGTACTGTCTTTAATTAATAAATATATTACGATTAATTTCGATTTCCTTCGATATACCTTAAGATGCCCTTTATGCCCTACCTTCCCCTATACCTACTCAACCAGGAAATGGATTCCATGAAGTCTTAGTAACTAAATTCAAGAAATATATTAATGTTATTTACCCTACATGTTTATTTTTTCCTTCATACCTTATTACTTTAACATTTGATTTCTTAAGTAATAATTATAGAAACAAAAAGTCGTCCTTTGCGATACGTTACTAAAACTTAAACAGCTTGATGTCAATACCAAGGGGGGGTCCTTTTCTCTGACGCTGACTGTACATCGAACTATGGATATTTAAAAAATGTATCCGGAGCGCACGTCCGCACTCCGTGCCGGCCTCGCGCGGTGTGCCGGCGCGATCGATTACTTTATGTCCTAAACTTTTTCAAAGTCAGGAACCGAGGTGATGTAGGTGCGCGAAATACGGCGAGATTTTGTCTATAATTTCGTAAGATTTTTAGGCGCTTTTCGTTGGTTGCAGGTGTATGTTTTGTTGGGATTGTTGGTTGTTGTAGTTATTGTTGTTGTTGTTATTGTTGTTGTTATTATTGTTATTGTTGGTATTGTTGTTATTGTTATTAATTAGATATGTTACCTCTAGAGGTTATACTGGAGCGTAATTTTTCCTTCTGGAATTACGCTGCCACAATTCCCGATGAGGACGCCGCGGTGGAGGCTGCACAGCAATGGCTGTTATTACCCAAAAAGCCCCCGCAGTGTCCTAGATGTAGGACTCGTATGTCACGTGAGGTGAAAGTGACGTACAAGTTGGGCTACAGGTGGCATTGTTATCGCAAGGCCTGTCGGATTACTTTATCGCCTACAAAAAATACATTTTTCGAACGAAGTAAAGTCAGCGTCTTAAAGACTCTGCGGCTTGCGTTTCACTTCTTTAGAAATGATAAAGTGACGCAAGCTGCGAAAGACGCTGGCGTTACCAAAATGACGGCGATACAGGTGTACCACTTTTTTAGGGAGGTCTGCGAGGTGGCAGAGGCTCACGGCCGGACTAAAATTGGTGGCCCAGATGATGTTGTCGAGGTGGACGAGAGTCACCTGTATACTAATAAGTATCACCGGGGACGGCTATTAAGGCGCCAAACATGGAGCTTTGGATGCATTAGCCGTTTAACGAAGCAGGTACACGTCCAGTTGATTACGGACAAATCTCGGCGGACGTTGGACCCCATCATACAGGCAGCGGTGCACGAAGACTCGTACATCATGTCTGATATGCACCGCGCCTATACTGGGGTCCATCTCAGACTTGGGATGCGCGGCCATTCGGTCGTAAACCACAGTGTGGAATATGTGGCGGGCACTGTGGATATGGACGCGGACCCTAGTCTGGGAATACCAATTCCGGGGTCAACTAATATTCGGGTAAAGGTGCACACCAACACCATCGAACGGCAATGGCTAGAGCTGAAGCGCCATTGCCGTTCATGCCGGAGTGATAGGAGGCTGAAATGGTACATGGGGGAGTATATGTACCGTCAAAATATCCTCCGGCGGTGTGCATCAGATGCAGCGAGATTCCGTCGTTTTCTCGCTGACATCCACCGTGTTTACCCCGGAATTGGACGACACGGGCTGAAATTAAGCAATTGCCGATGTCGGCCCGACTGCCCGTTTGGACAGGCATAAATGAGGTGAGTTGCTGCCGTTAAAGAAATACAAAAAAAAATAAAAACAAAAAAAAAATTAAAAACAAATAAAACTTAAAAAAAGGCTTTCAATAATTTGATCTCTTAGAAGTCGGCCAAGCTAATTTTTGGAATTCGGTTAAAGAAAAAAATATCGTGGCAAATCTGACCCGGATGGCGGATAGGTTGCCCTCGACTGGTTTAAGTCATATTTTACTAATCGCTTCCAGTATGTAGAAATTGAAAACGTGGACTTCGAAACAGGAATAATACAAAACATTAGATCTGATAGAGTCCCTGTTCCTGGCTCTATTCCGCAAGGTAGTGTCCTGGGATGTGTGTTATTTCTTGTGTACATAAACGATCTCCCAAACGTTTTGGAAGACCACTGTACTCTCTTCGCGGATGACATTTCTATATTATTATCATGTGGTAATAATAACGAAATTAATAATAAATTAACTCTAACCCTAAATAGAATTATAAACTGGTTACAATCTCACAACAAAGTGTAGAGAGGCCAAGGAAAAGGACATTCAATTAACATGCAACAAAATACACGACCTTCTTCAGAAAGGTAGAATGGACCAAGCATATACTATAATAAGAAACATGGAAAAGAAACACAAGAAAAGAAGTACAACTATTTTGAACGAGGAAGGTAAAATACTAATGGATAGCAAAGAAGTAACACAAAGATGGGTGAGATATATTGAAAAATTATATGATGGTCCTTGTTTTTCGGAAAATATCATAGAAAAAGAAGAAGACGTTCCAGAAGATAACGTAGGCCCTATATTTCTAAGACAAGAATACGAGAAAGCATTAAGCAGTATACAGAACGGGAAGGCCGCTGGTTTGGATAATATATACATAGAAATGATTAAATGTGCTAACTGTGACATTCTAAACGATGAGATTTTCAACATGATACAGAAAATGTATACGGCTGGCATAATTCCAAATGATTTCCAGGTTACCAAAACCGTTACACTACCGAAAAAAGCAAATACACTGAAATGTGAAGAGCATAGAACCTTGAGTCTCATATCGCAAGCTAGCAAGATTATATTGAAATTAATCCAGAACAGAATCAGACCAAAAGTTGAAGATTGTTAAGGGCCAGACCAGTACGGTTTTAGAGAAGGAAGGGGTACTAGAGAAGCAATACTTGCACTGAGACTATTGATTGATCGCCGATTGGAATTAGATTTAGATACGCACATAGCTTTTATAGATTTAGAGAAGGCATTCGATAAAGTTGATTGGAACAAAATGATGGAGGTATTGAAAGAAGCAGGCCTAGATTATCGTGACAGGAGAATTATATACCAACTGTATAAAGAGCAACAAACTACAGTAATAGTAAATGAACAGACGGGAAGTGCCAGAATTCGTCAAGGAGTACGTCAGGGGTGTCCTCTTTCACCGCTTATTTTCAACATCTTTATAGAAAAGGCTATCAAACAATTAACGGGTTCTTATACAGGAGGGGTCAAATTTAATGGAAGAAATGTTAAGTTTATACGCTTTGCAGACGATATAGCAGCAGTTGCGGAAAACGGAGAAGAGCTCCAGGCACTGCTGACTGAAATGAACACGACTTTTTCAGAGTCTGGTCTCAAAATTAACGCTAGCAAAACAAAATTTTTAGTTGTTTCGAAAAGAAGAGTCGTAGATTCAATTTACTTGGCGGGGATCTCAATCGAGCAAGTAAGGAGATTCACATACTTAGGCAGTATTATTACAGACGACTCCAGATGTACACCTAATATTGTTGCCAGGATAGCCATGGCAAAGCAAGCCTTTAATCATAAAAAACATTTGCTCACAGCTAGAATATCAAGCGCCACCCGGAAGAAACTGGTTAAAGTGTACCCGTAGAGAGCTATGCTCCAGATAGCTCTCTACGGGTGCGAAACTTGGACTATGACACAACGAGACAGGGAGAGACTACAAGCATTTGAGATGTGGTGTTGGAGGAGGCTAGAAAAAATTAGCTGGACTGAGAAGAAAACTAATGAAGAGGTCTTGAACATGGTAAACGAAAAGAGGAAACTGATGAAAGTAATTGAGGACAGAAGAGGAAGAATGATAGGACACCTACTACGGCACGACGACTTGATCAGAATGATAATAGAAGGAAAGATAGAAGGAAAGAGAAAAAGAGGAAGGCCTAGAAGAGCATATATGGATCAGATAAAAGAAAAGATAAAAATATGGTCTTATAGAGAGTTAAAGGCAAAGGCAGAATGTAGATCAGATTGGAAATTACTCCACCGACAAGAGCTAAGCTCTTAAATTTATGATGATGATACAATCTCACAACTTACAGCTTAATCTCAGCAAAACGAAAATAATTCAATTTAAGCCCTATCAGAAAGCCACTTTGCCAATAGATTACCACTACAAAAACACTAAATTAGCAAACGTACACGACGCAACATTATTGGGAGTAAATCTGGACACAAATATGAATTGGAAGTCGCACATTCTAAACCTCTCAAAAAAGCTATCTTCCTTCATCTACGCCCTTCAGCATCTCAAGCGCGTAACGGACTTTGAGACAGCACTCACCGCGTATTATGCATATGCATACTCTAGACTCTCATACGGTTTTGTTCTATGGGGGAATAGTACCGATAAAGATAAAATATTCATTTTACAAAAAAAATGTATCATATTGGCCCAATGGACTCATGCAGACCATATTTTATCAAATATCGTATACTCACCCTTGCCTCCATGTACATTTTTGAGACATGCAAGTTCGTCAGGAAACATCCTGACCTATATTCAACGTTATTAAATAATAGAAGAAATAAGCTAAAGTTACCGTTCTCCAAACTAAAAATAATTTCGCATAGCCCTCATCACATGACAATTAGAATTTATAATCATTTACCAAATACGTTAAAAAATGTAAAAAAACCAAATATATTCGATAAACAATTAAAAATATTCCTCACCCAAAAATGTTATTATAGCCTAAACGATTATTTTGAAGATGCAGTGCTATTTGTAGCTAAAGTAGTATATTTATTTGCTAGATAAAATAAGATAAGAATTGTATTTTTAATTTGTTAAACTTGAATATTCTAATGCATGTTAGTTGTTTATATATTATGTTAAGAAATAAGTCCACAGCGATGGCTGTGTAATATTGCTGCGCCCTTGCAGGGCGTCACATGTATACCTATCTTGTTATTCCACCTTGTAACCTGTAATGTGACATGCAATTAAATAAATGAAATGAAATAAATGAAATGAAAAGGTTAGAAGACACCGGCGGGAGCTCTGCTCCCGCCGGTGTCTTCGTGGTTATTTTTTTATAAAAGAGCGGATAAATGTTTGGGCAATGAAGACTTATGGTGGCAAGACCGACTCGGATGGCGGATAGGTTAGAAGACACCGGCGGGAGCTCTAGCTCCCGCCGGTGTCTTCGTGGTTATTTTTTTTTATAAAAGAGCGGAAAATAACTTCTTAAGATTATTTTTGATGTGTTCTATTCGTTACAATCATTCAAAATAGGTGTTATGATGACACCACTTTGGGTAAAAAATTACCAAGTGCCGAAAATTATAAACTTTGGTGTCGCTATATTTCAGCTATTTTTCAATTTAGAGAAAAAAAGTTCAAGTAAAAGATGCTTATTTTGATGTGTTCTATTCGTTACAATCATTCAAAATAGGTGTTATAATGACACCACTTTGGGTAAAAGTTTACTAAGTGCCGAAAATTATAAACTTTTGTGTCGCTATATTTCGGCCATTTTTCAATTTAGAGAAAAAAAGTTCAAGTAGAAGATGCTTATTTTTATGTATTCTTTCAAGTTCTTATCAAAAAAGTAGTACAAACGCGAAAAAAAAAAGTTTTTAAGTTCCTGGGACGGCCGGCCACCCTTTGCTATACTCTGACCCAGAACGATTCCATGCGCGAAAACTTTAAGAAAGCATCTTGATGAAGTGTTTAATTTCAAAATGCAAGCCGTTAAAAATGATATCAAAAACCAGAAGTTGTGGATATGTTTAGATGAAACGACTGACTTTTTGGGAAGATACGTTGTGCATTTCTTGGTAAAGCCATTATATGAAGGACTTTCGGGGCCAATATATATGTCAGCCTGCAAGCCGCTACAGAAAGTGAATGGTCGTAGTATATATGAGTTCGTAATTGAGTGTCGAAGGACTTGTAGGGCGAGCAATTCCATAACAAAGTGCATAATGTTTTACTGTTCAGCTCTAATAGTGTCGCGTATATGTTACTGGCCGGAAAAATGCTGAAAGAAACCTGTCCTAGCATGAAGCATTTTACTTGTATGGCTCATGCATTACACAGATTGACAGAGACAATAAGATTAAATTATAGTGGCGTAGATACATTAATAAATAATGTTAAAAAAATATTTTTGAAGGCTCCTAACAGGGTTAATAACAGATTAACCCTGTTAGGAGCCTGAAATAAAGAAATGTACCCAAATTTACCCATGCCGCCAAAGCCCGTAATAACTAGGTGGGGAACTTGGTTAGAAGCTGCATCCTATTATTACAAACATTTAGAAAAAATATCCAATGTGGTTTCAGTGTTAAATAGTAACGAAGCTGTTTCTATTAAATAAGCTAAGAAAGTTTAGCCAAACCAAATTTATTTGTTGACCTACAATATATACATGAGAATTTTGAAATCATACAAATTGCTAGAACATAATTGCAAAGTAGGGATTTGTCTATAATTCAATCATTCCAAATATCTGCTATCTCCACTGGCTCAAAATGGCGGACAAAACGAAATCATTATCGCAGGAATTCGCGGGAATGGGATTTTCATGTTATGAAACTCCAATAAAACCGTCAAAATCACACCAGAAATTGAAGCTGCGAACACCAACACCAAATGACATTTCCATCAATCGAACCGAATTCGTTAATGCACTCAATACGCCAGAAGAATTCGCAGACTACATGAGTAACATGAGTGAGTATCCTTACCTGTACTATCTCCTGCGGCATAAATTTGAAGAAGAGAATCGTGCCATAAATTGTTTACGATTCACCCGACAACTGGGCAGTCGGATAAATTTCTGGTGCATCATGAGTGCATTGGTGATTATCGCTGACGTGACATTATTTGCAGTCGGAAGTATACCTGATTGGGAGACGATACAACATTACCGTTTTTCAGGAGTACAATTAAGAAAAACAAAAGATCCCATAATAGTTAATAGATTACATTAATTGTCGAGCTTACCGATTGGTGAAACATACAATGTGTTTCTAGAAACTCATGTGAACCCAGCTAATTAACGCTAAGTTTCATCGACTCGTACAAATTCGCGGCAAGTAAACTGGTTGATAGTTGATAAAATGTGATAGTCATATGGTTACTCCGTCCCCGTTGACCCGTCCTTTACAACATTTGTTTCGCCTCTTCTAAAATAATGAACAAATCTAAGATGTGTCAACACAGACTGCAGAGGTGAAAAAGGAAAGACCGGTCTGTGTCGTAAGCCCGCTACAGGTTGTAAGCCCACTACTTTCATCCACTTTACAACGATGGTTGGAGCTTATGCGATTGAGTGCGAGATCTCCACGAGACGGTGAAGAACCCTCGACTGCAGGTCGCAATAATCAAGTTGTTGACAATGAGGATTGGGATGAGCTTTAAAGGTGAGTGATAGAATGTTAGTTTAATGAAATTATAAAGAAAAATCGAATTATAGAATGGTTATATATAATGCACATAAATTTCATATTATTGCGGCTACTTAATCATATAGCTGCGATTTTATTTGCTGACAGCCATTTTGGAACTCGCAGATTGCGTTTTTATTCCTACTAATAATACTCAAGACCTCGGAGAGGCAATTAATTTAGAATCAATATGTACACCAATGAATATACCGACTCGGAGCAGCCTGCCCAGTCCGGCTACGGTCGGAATAGTGGACGTGGTGGCTGACAGTGGGGACGGGGGCGTTTCAATAAGCACCCAGCCCCGTCACTTGAGGCACCACGAGGCTTCGGTCGTCGTGGAGGTGGTTCTCGTCGCGGGCCTCCGCCCGCAGCGCCAGCTGCCGCACCAGAAGTTTCGGCTCCAGCACCATCCCTGCCAGCGATGCCCACTCCTCGACATCTGTCGAAGACGGCTTCGCCTTTAATGAACGACCCCTTGTACATGGAGTCGTTCATGAACGTTCCAGGGACAGAGATGCGACGGATGCCCTTGAATATCCAGCACCACCCTGTTGCTGCTGGCTTCAACGAAGTAGTCACTGAGGACTACGTGTCACTGTGCGGTAAATCCCACGTGTTCGCCAAAAACGTTAGTCCATCCATGTACGCCTAAAGGTTGAACACGCCAAAACTGGGGCATGTAAAACTGGCTATTATTACGGGAAAAATAGAGCTATACAAACTTTTTAGACACCATTTTGATCACAAGGAACTGCCCTATAATATGTCGATTGCTTTGTTTCTTATTTTTATCCGTTGTCAAAATGTCGAGCAAACAACATCAACAACGCGAACTCATTTTGCACGAATATATAGAAAATTCAATGCTAAGCTAGAGATATCGCGAAAAGACTGAAATGTCCTCAATCTACGGTTTGTCGCGTATTAAAAAGGTTTCGTGAACGCTTAACAATAGATAGAAAGCCAGGAAGTGGTGGGTTGCAAGGAGTCAAGAATAAAAAAAGGACGAGTGTTGTAAGGATTTTTGCCTCAAATCCTAAGATTTCATCACGTGATGTTGCCAAGAAAGTGAAAATGTCTCAGTCCTATGTTCAAAAAGTAAAACGTAGGGCAGGACTAAGAAGTTATAAAGCCCAGGCCGCACCAGATCGAGACTCGAAACAGAACTTATCCGCAAAAAAAACGGTCACGAAAACTTTATGAAAATTTCATTACGAAATTTGCATGCGTGGTCATGGACGACGAAACATATATAAAAGCAGATTTTAAACAAATTCCTGGGCAAGAGTTCTATACCAGCGTAAGTCGAACAGACGCTCCTGAAGAATGCAAATTAAGAAAAAGATCAAAATTTCCAAAAAAATACCTTCTTTGGCAGGCCATATGTAGCTGCGGAAAAAGAAGTCGCTCGTTTATTACCACCGGCACAATAAACGGTGATATTTATCGAAAAGAATGTTTACAGAAACGTTTGCTGTCTTTCATAATAAAGCACGACTCACCACCGTTATTTTGGCCAGATTTAGCCAGTTGCCATTACGCAAAAACAGTGATGGAATGGTATGACGCAAACGGGATCGTGGTGGTACCCAAAGTATGCAACCCACCAAATAGTCCAGAACTGCGGCTTGTTGAAGAGTACTGGAGTATTATGAAGGGAATTTAAAAAAAGAAAGGTGGAGAAGTAAAAAATGTCTCTGAGCTCAAAAAAATGTTGACATGGGCGTCGAAGCGGTGTCCTAATGAGATGCACTGAGAAAAAAATATTACCAGATTTTACAAAGTCATTTTGTTACTGCCCGAATCACTAAGATTTAGTCATTAATACTAAAGTTTAGCTATTATTACTGGCAAAAGCTATGTTTTACACCACCCTAGTATTACCTTTTCGTAATTTCTACAAACTAGCTTTACTCAAATGCGTAAATACAAAATGATGTAATTTCCATGAAAATATTGTAAATTGTAGAATACTTTAGTAATATCCAAATGCAGCCTAGTAAGCAGATTTATAATATCTAGTAATCAGTTTTAGTAAATGATGCAATCACAAAACATTAGTAAATTTTGCGATTGTTTAGTAATTCCTATAAATAACGATGTAATTACCGTGTATGTGTTTGTAAATTCAATGAAATACATTTCAAGTACATATTTTAGCGATTCCCAGAGGATTTTTTTGCTGTAAATACAAACGTGTTTTGCAGCATCAGGAATCGATTTGTTAATTCAATAAAACAAATTTTATTAATTGCCACACTAAATTTTATTAATTATTAGCAGACTTTCTGTTTTAAATACAAGCATGTTTTGCTGCAACAGCAAGTGATTGGTTAATTCAAGTAAACTAATTGTGATAATTTTAACAATATTATTCGCTTATTCTTAGTACACCTTTTGTTTTCAATACAAGAATATTTGGTAATAACAGAAACTAACTGGTTAATTCAAATAAACAGCTTTTATAAATTTTAACGACATGGTTCATTTATTTCTAGTAGACTTTGAGTTATTAATGAAAATATGTTTTGCAACAACAGATATAGATTTGTTAATTCTATTAAACAAATCCCTATGAGTACTCATATAAATGTTAATCCAAAATAAGCCAAGTTCTGACGTGCAACCAAAAGTAGTGATTTCGGAACAGGTGCCAAGTTTGGCGCCGGATTTGGCCCTAAGGTCAAAAGTAAGTACTTACAATTGAAGTCCAGTAACTCAGCTCGGCACAGCCACGTCTACTATCTTACACATAAATAAACAACATAAATAATACTATAAGTTATATTAACATAAATAATACTATAAGTTACTATACGACATTTATAGTATTTAAGACAATATAACTTGTAGTATCATGAACGGCCAGGTTGTACTAGTTTTTTAATTGGTGGTAAATGGTTAAAAAAAATTGACCTAGGGCCAAATCCGGGGTCAAACTTGGCACCTTTTCCGATATCACTACTTTTGGTGGCACATAAGAACTTGGCTTATTTTCCACTTTTACGTTTTGGGTGAAATATCATTACTTATTGTACAGAAATAACGTTTATCAATGCAGAGTAAAAAGTTACCTATTGAAGCTCGTATTTAGGTACGGCAATCGTAACAAGACGAACGACCTATTATTAAAATTTGGGATTCGAGTTAATCGAAGCGATCTTAATAAATAAGCCAAATTTCAAGCGCTTGTGTTAATATAGATTTTGAATTATTAAAGTTGGCTCTAAATAGGTACACGGCTGCTGCGTCGCCAGTTTTTTTTGCGAGCTTGGCTGGACACGCTACCGCGTGTCTGAGCACAATTTAAAATTAAAAATTGAACTAAAACTATATAGTTCAAGTTCTTTATTGCATCATGGTGTTTATAAGATCTTAGTACACACAAAGTTTTAAACATGAACCCTGCTAGGGTATTACAATCTTACAGCTAAGGCAAGTGCCTACAACTAACTAACAATATAACAATATTAATACTACACTTACAATATATCTTTATACATATTCCTTATCCCTTATCTGTAAAGTACTCTTCAGTTGAATAGTAGGACTTTCCTATTAGGTGGGTCTTTAGCAATGTTTTGAGTTCACCCATGTATTTTCGTTTTTCAAGTTGGTCGGTAAATTATTACCTATAAATTTTTACCCACATTGCAAAAGTCCAGATTGAACCATTTGCAATTTTGAATAAGCCTTTCTAATTTATTACGGGGACGTACTCGTAAGTTAGTTGTTCGGGAATTGAACTTGGCGCCCATTTGATCTCACTTCTTTTGTCGTTGAAGTCATCAACCAAGGTACTAATATATCATATTACTATAGCTTGGCAACTTCGTTGGTGACACTCCCATGGTCCGCGGGCGACGGGGGGCGGACGACAGCGGGGCGGAATGAAGTGTGCGCGCGGCAAAGGCAGGACGGCCCCCGCTGCGCGCACACTTCCTCCCCGCTGTCTTTCGCTATAGGTTATAGCTATAGGTTACCCGCGGCTTCATTGTATGATTATAAGTTGTGTACATATATAGTACCTATGGAGGAAATCATAATATATACAAAACATTATGGATCTTCCTATGGGAATAATGTTTGCCCACGGTAAAAAGTAGCTAAGTAACGCCACGCAAAAAAATAATTCATATTATCGCTCCGTCGCGAACAAACAAACAAACACACTTTCCCATTTATAATATTAGTATGGAAGTATGGATATGAATTGAACTTGGCTCTCACTTCACATTTATGTTTTCGATGGGACAGGTATAGATTCCTAATGAATCACCTACCTTTTTTTAATTAATTTCCAGTAAAATTATTGTTGTCAATACAAAACGTTGTTAGAGTAGTTTTTAGAAATTACTAAACCTTTTACTGATTAATGTAACGTTTTGCAGAAATTATTAAACTTTAGCGTATTCCACAAATTCAGTTTGTAATCCGCCTTCCCCCCGCGCGCGCCTCATCCCTAGCGGCGCCGCGCGCCGCCGTGTTGCTCATTTCGTCTTGAACAACGACGCGCGCGGCACACGACAACAAATCAATGCCGGACGGCGCGGCGCCGGCGCAACCGCAACGCGTACTCAGTGTCTATGTGAAGTGTGCCTACGGAGCCTCTACTACAAAAGTATAGATTACGGTTACGGATGAGCATTTTGAAGTAAGTGTTTTACTTATAAATAATAATAGTGTCTGCTTACTCGATATTCTCGATAAACATGGCGTCCATTTCGTGGAACATCATACTTAATTTAATTGCATTGCGTCATCTCATCGGTGATTACGTCCTGTGACATAATTTAATTAAAGTATTGTAGCGCTTGTTTTAGGACAAGCCCTACTAAATACCTGAGGATCAGAAGTCCGTATAGGAAGGTGTAGTTTACGTTGTTAAAATACGCACTTCTCAACGGCTCACCACTGTCATACATTATAACATCGATGGCACCGGTATGGGTAGATATTTCAGCACACATTGCAGTCTTCGGAGCTAGATAATTATACGAACTATTTCAAAAACAACATCAATTGATAATCGATCGAGAAAGAACCATACGCCTTAAATTCAATACGTCAATATGACAGATGTCACACGTCACGCAGACGGTGCGTTCAGAATGCTAGGCGCACGATGGAAACATAATATGAGATGGCTATTAATTTCGATAATTAGTATTTTCGGTTTAAATTAAGTAAAACAAGAATATAAATTAACACTTGGGTCGCGCCAGCGATATACAATAATAATGTTGGTCTGAACGTCTTGTCGACCATAGACAGTTTCTTTTTTTTCTAAAGATGACATGGGAGGTTAGGAAAAACGGACGGCGTGGTTGGTTTTTGGTTGGAGAGTTTTTTTGGCTTGCGGACATCTTGACCTGCGAGGATGTAAGTCCTAAGAATAAGTGAGTTTTGGTTAGATATACGGAGTGAAAGTGATGCGAAACCTTTAGCGGGAGCGGGAGACAAACGTCCGCATCGCCGCAAGTGAAGTCACCGTGCCTGGAGCCCACTCGCGGGACCTTCGCGATGTGCGACCGCCGACGCATGGAACGCCCTGGTCGGTATCACGCCAGGCTTTAAAAGCCGGGCCGTGGAGAGAGCACAGCGACGCCCGAGCGCCACCCGGCGCCCCGTAGGCCGTTGTAACAAACGGGCCGGGGGCGACGCGCGGTTCGCCGAGTCCTCGCCCATGCCAAGGGGTTTCTTCGGGCCGGCGCCCTAGGGCGTCCTCTTCCCTGCTTCGAACGCGAGATCGCCTCGGTCGCCACAATTCACGGCGACGCTTCGGACTCCTCATAGCGCGGATATGAAGACCGCGTGCGCGCCACGCGCATGCGCCCCTTCATTCCTCGGTGGCGTGAGTTTTTACTGAACTTTCTAACCGTTCCAAGGCTAGCCCGCGAATCGCGTTCGTCGTAGTTTTTAATCAGCGTTTAATTTTAATTTTACTAAGCGTGGGCCCACTTAACGTATCTTAAGAGCATGATCCACTGCCACAGGCCATGTAATCAAGTAGTTGAAGAAGCAGATATTATAGCCTGATTCGACTATTATCTGTTGTTTAATTTTGCCAGCCAAACACTCCATTCTGCAGGTCAATAACGAACGGCTCTTGAAACAATAGCTCAGTCTTCTCCGAGAGTTGTGTCCGGCATTGTAAGTATTTCTGTAGCCGTTTATTAAATGCCTTTAATTTTGTAGCGACCATTTCTCCCATACTACCAATTACCTATTATTTACGCTACAGTATATATAGGTATCATGCATATTTAGGTGCCTGCTAATGTAGGTTGGGCTTTAAAATAGTTGTCATCGAGTTAATGGCTCATTTCTTTTACATAGAATCTACTCATTAAAAGATGATTCCTCATTAAATTTCAAGTTGTGTAAACCCATAGTTTTTGAGAAAAAAAATATTAAAGTTTCCGTATAAATTTCCATGGACGGCGTCATTACGTGTACTTTACTTTCATTGTACCTATTTTGACGAGATTTTGCCACTCATGTGCGCGTTCCTTTTTACGTGTTGATATTGGTAACGACATGATGATGTTCTTTAGGTAAGTTTTTAAGCAATTACGGTTATTATTTAGTATACATGACCCCGTTACCGACCCTGACTGCCGCTTAATGTACGACCATATAATGTACAGCCCAATAATCCGCGTCCAATGTACATGGATTATCGGGCCGTGCATAACTGCATATGCACTCTGAGCGAACTTGGTCCGGGGCAATAATTGGAAGCCATTTTTGTCCGCTCTAATGCACGACCCAATAATCCGCGTCCAAAATAGTGGACGTGGATTATTGGGCTGCACATAATTGGGCTGTGCATTATCAACCTGAGCAAACTTGGTCAAACTTTTAATTAGGTGTGAATTCATAACTTACATAGTCCGTACACCAACCGTGTCAGTAGTAGAAAAGCCGAACCGAAGAAAATACAAACTCATCTTTATGTTTATTGTATATTTAAATTAAATAATAACCGTAATTGATTTAACCTTCCGCATACCAGGTGGAAAATATGTCCGTACAATTTGTTAGGGCCTGAGGTCTGTAATACCCCACCTCGTATGCGGAGGGTTAAAACTTACCTAAAGAACATCATCATGACATGACGTTACCAATATTCACACGTAAAAAGGAACGCGCGCTATTGTGTCAAAACTGTCAAAGTCAAAATCTTGTCAAAATACACGTAATTACGCCGGCCATGAATATTTATATGGAAACTATGGGTTTTCACAACTTGAAATTTGGTGAGTAGTCATCTTTTAATGAGTTGAATCTACCTATATTTAAATTATTTTTAAAAATGAGCCATGAACTCGATGACAACTATTGCAAAGCTGAGCCAGATAAACGGCCTTACCACAAAAAACTTAAACACTGTTTAAACACGACTTAGATAACAGTTTTATATGAAATGACGTTTACGAAACAAGTGTTCACCAACTCTTTAAGTTTTTGTGGTAAGGCAGTAAATGTTTTTTATCGCACTGCAAAGGAGAACTGATTTTTTTATTCATTTTCATTTACCAAAGGTAATATGGATCAGCTAACGAGCGACTTGTTGACTAATTGGGGTCTCAACGAATATGTTAGGACTTTTGCTGGTAAGTATTTTGCCTAGTTACAAACTCGCTGGGAAGATCTGACCTCGTTGGACGGTGACGTCATCGACGCCAGGTCCAAACTTAAAGAAAACTGGTTATGAATATTAGATACTAACAAACATACATACCTGCATAAATGTTGCATACATTTTCATTATGGTTTAAAAATTTTACAAATACCCGTCATATTATCTTATGTATTGCATACTTATGCAAGTTCGGTAACCAAGTGCACCATGGTGCAAAGTCTTATGAGCCGCGTGCGTAGGAAAGTTAGAAGTATGGCTTACTGTGTAGACAATAACTAAAATAGGAAACGTTATTTTAAACTTTATTCTATTTGTTATTAAATATGGAAAACATAATGTAGTTATTTATTGTTAAAATTATTCAATGTCAATATTTGTGTGCCCCAGTTTTGGCGTGTTCAACCTTTATTACACTGGCACCCATCTGTACAAGCGACTACTCGACGTCCACCGTCAGAATGGAAAACGATCGATCGAACGATCGATCGATTTTTCCGCCCTGTATATATAATGCGCATAAATTTCATATTATTGCGGCTACTTAATCAAATAGCTGCGATTTTATTTGCTGACAGCCCTGGCAGCAGCGCACTCATTCATCTATATGAGCTCTCATTATTAGCTAAAATAATGCATATATTATTTAGTATCAATCTACGCTGCACCGCACTCGGTTAAGTCTATTGATAATGTCACCTCCTTGTAACATCTTAGCTATAAGAGTACTCGTAAAAAATCATAATATTATTCGCTGGAGGTGGGACGATGTGCAAAGAGTTAAAAATAGCGTTATTTGTAGCTATCTGCTATCTCCACTGGCTCAAAATGGCGGACAAAACGAAATCATTATCGCAGGAATTCGCGGGAATGGGATATTCATGTTTTGAAACTCAATAAAACCGTCAAAATCACACCAGAAATTGAAACTGCGAACACCAACACCAAATGACATTTCCATCAATCGAACCGAATTCGTTAATGCACTCAATACGCCAGAAGAATTCGCAGACTTGGGTGACAAACAGGAGTTCTTGCCTCGTGACATTTATGCCGAGAATCGTGGTTGTCTTGCCGAGGTATTTGAGAAGGTGCAGGCAAAACTCTGGCATGCTCATGTAAAAAACACGTCTCATTACAACCTTCGAAGAAAACCGATGGAATTTAAGGTCGGTGACGTTGTAATGAAACGTGCATATGTACTGAGTAACAAGGACAAATATTTTAGTAATAAGTTGGCACCTAAGTTTTTAAAATTATAATATAGTAAGACAAATAAGAGCATATACCTAGCGTGGTTCAAATATAATCCATCGTTTACTTATTTTATTTTTGTATGGGTAACTATGAAATGAATATATAGTTACCTCTATAAATGACTGGTCGCGTTAGTAGCCTTTAGTATGGTAACTATAGCATTTTTGATTGCGTGAAGTATGAAATTTTGTAACTGATTGAAGTATGAATGATATAAATACGAAAAATTTACTCAAAAGTACGGATTTCATTTTAATAGTATAATACAATCCTTTTGTAACGCGCGGGGTATTGTAACGTTACATGTTACATGTTTTATTATTACCATTAAAACACACCTTTACGATTCACCCGACAACTGGGCAGTCTGATAAATTTCTGGTGCATCATGAGTGCATTGGTGATTATCGCTGACGTGACATTATTTGCAGTCGGAAGTATACCTGATTGGGAGACGATACAACATTACCGTTTTTCAGGAGTACAATTAAGAAAAACAAAAGATCCCATAACAGTTAATAGATTACATTTATTGTCGAGCTTACCGATTGGTGAAACATACAATGTTTTTCTAGAAACTCATGTGAACCCAGCTAATTAACGCTAAGTTTCATCGACTCGTACAAATTCGCGGCAAGTAAACTGGTTGATAGTTGATAAAATGTGATAGTCATATGGTTACTCCGTCCCCGTTGACCCGTCCTTTACAACATTTGTTTCGCCTCTTCTTAAATAATGAACAAATCTGTGAAAGATGTATGTATATGAGAAGTATACCTGATTGGGAGACGATACAACATTACCGTTTTTCATAATTATGGCTTGAAGACCACCCAACACCCACACACTTCTCCCCAACACCCACGCACGACCGAAAGGACTAACGGAGACTGCGCAGAATCACTATGGGAATCAAGTTTGTTTTCGAGGCTACGTGAATTTTCCAAGCCTCCGGCCGAGACGCAGGGATACTTGCTAAGTAGAAACCATACGAGACGCGCGATACAAAAATAAAATGTACAGTCCATATAAAGAAATTTCTTCGGAAATAACAATGAAGAAGCTATCATCACAGCACGCGATTTACAATGCAGAAAAGGAAACTATCAGAATTTGCGTGAATAATTGGGCGACAATCGAAGAAAATGGCGGAGGGCAAAGACCAGACTCGGAAGTATTGGAGTGCCTAGAGGAAGTGAAAAACACGGTGGAAAAAATCAGATGCAGCACCATGAGGTGTAGCAATCGTGAATCTATTACACCAACATGCAATGGTTACTGAATTATCCGACTGATGTAGATTTGAAAAACTCCTCTTCTGAGTTATACCAACTATTTTCGGCATCGGCGGCATTTGCTTGAATGCAATTTCGCCGATTGTCGTCGTCACCAACCCTAACAAGTGGACATGGTACCTAAGCACTTTATCATGTTACGCTTTTCCTGCTTAATTTATAGCAACATGTATATACCTGTTTAATTTTTTTTCATATGTTCTATAGACCCTCGGAGACTACGTAGAGAAATAAAAAAGAGAAAAGTTTTTCAAGTAAAAGATGCTTATTTTGACGTATTTTATACGTAACAATCATTTAAAATAGGTGTTATTATGACAAAACACCCAACGAAAATTTTACAAGTTCTAGATTCTTCCCGACTTTGAGGTCAAATATCTCGGCCATTTTTGATTTTAGAGAATAAAAATCCTACAAAACATGCGTATTTTAACGTATTCTCTATGATAATAAAGCAGTGAAAAATAGGTGTCATTATGACATAACATCCATCGAAATTTTGACCAAGTCCTAGAATCTTCGCAACTTTCGGGTCAAATATCTGGGCCATTTTTGATTTTAGAAAAAAGTTTTTTTCTACAAAACATGCTTATTTTAGCGTATTGATTGACATTTTACTAAGTATTTTATGATTCCTGTATATTTTGCACTCGTGGTCAAAAAAAACTCTTTTTTTCTGCCCCCTTTGCTTTAGGCGGACCGACCACAATGTCGTGACCCTAAAGGGTAAGGGCCTACAGACCTGAAGGCACCACAGATACGTAGCTGCCTTTTTTTCTATAGAAATAACAAGTTATAATGGCTGTAAGGAAACTTGATTGACAGATCTAGAGCCATGGTACTATTGAATGGAGTCTTAAGGGCATAGTGACCCATCGAAAGTTCTGACAGACCCTTGAAGTAGCATGTTGGCGAAATATCATCAGAAGACCCATGGTGTTTGGGCTTGTTCGACTTGTCTTAACTAGACGAAGAATTCAAAGTCTTAGTCTTTCTGAATAGAAAATAATTAAAATATAATATAAAACTAGAAATTCGAATACATTGAACACGTAAACAACGTAGCAAGTACTTATCTCGCAAGGATGACTCATTATCGATCTGCGCAATATGACAGATTTCATGTCGTCGCGTTGGCGCAAAATAAACAGCCTCCTCCTTACCCATCCTGTCGCCTCGGTTAATCCCTCCCGTCGACCCAGATAAGTTCTAATGCCCAGCACATCATAGACCACTGTGCGAGAAATACGTCCGTGTCGATAAACGCAAGCACAAATAATATTGAAGAAAATGGCGGACAACACGAAATCATTATAGCAGGAATTCGCGGGAATGGGATTTTCATGTTATGAAACTCCAATAAAACCGTCAAAATCACACCAGAAATTGAAACTGCGAACACCAACACCAAATGACATTTCCATCAATCGAACCGAATACGTTAATGCACTCAATACGCCAGAAGAATTCGCAGACTACATGAGTAACATGAGTGAGTATCCTTACCTGTACGATCTCCTGCGGCATAAATTTGAAGAAGAGAATCGTGCCATAAATTGTTTACGATTCACCCGACAACTGGGCAGTCGGATAAATTTCTGGTGCATCATGAGTGCATTGGTGATTATCGCTGACGTGACATTATTTGCAGTCGGAAGTATACCTGATTGGGAGACGATACATTACCGTTTCCAGGAGTACAATTAAGAAAAACAAAAGATCCCATAATAGTTAATAGATTACATTTATTGTCGAGCTTACCGATTGGTGACAAATACAATGTGTTTCTAGAAACTCATGTGAACCCAGCTAATTAACGCTAAGTTTCGACTCGTACAAATTCGCGGCAAGTACAATGGTTGATAGTTGATAAAATGTGATAGTCATATGGTTACTCCGTCCCCGTTGACCCGTCCTTTACAACATTTGTTTCGCCTCTTCTAAAATAATGAACAAATCTGTGAAAGATGTGTCAACACAGACTGCAGAGGTGAAAAAGGAAAGACCGGTCTGTGTCGTAAGCCCGCTACAGGTTGTAAGCCCACTACTTTCATCCACTTTACAACGATGGTTGGAGCTTATGCGATTGAGTGCGAGATCTCCACGAGACGGTGAAGAGCCCTCGACTGCAGGTCGCAATAATCAAGTTGTTGACAATGAGGATTGGGATGAGCTTTAAAAATGAGTGATAGAATGTTAGTTTTATGAAATTATAAAGAAAAATCGAAGTATAGAATGGTTATATATAATGCGCATAAATTTCATATTATTGCGGCTACTTAATCATATAGCTGTTATTTTATTTGCTGACAGACCTGGCAGCAGCGCACTCATTCATCTATATGAGCTCTCATTATTAGCTAAAATAATGCATATATTATTTAGTATCAATCTACGGTGCACCGCACTCGGTTAAGTTTATTGATAATGTCACCTCCTTGTAACATCTTAGCTATAAGACTACTCGTAAAAAATCATAATATTATTCGCTGGAGGTGGGATGATGTGCAAAGAGTTAAAATAGCGTTATTTGTAGCTATCTGCTATCTCCACTGGCTCAAAATGGCAGACAAAACGAAATCATTATCGCAGGAATTCGCGGGAATGGGATGTTCATGTTATGAAACTCCAATAAAACCGTCAAAATCACACCAGAAATTGAAACTGCGAACACCAACACCAAATGACATTTCCATGAATCGAACCGAATTCGTTAATGCACTCAATACGCCAGAAGAATTCGCAGACTACATGAGTAACATGAGTGAGTATCCTTACCTGTACGATCTCCTGCGGCATAAATTTGAAGAAGAGAATCGTGCCATAAATTGTTTACGATTCACCCGACAACTGGGCAGTCGGATAAATTTCTGGTGCATCATGAGTGCATTGGTGATTATCGCTGACATGACATTATTTGCAGTCGGAAGTATACCTGATTGGGAGACGATACAACATTACCGTTTTTCATAATTATGGCTTGAAGACCACCCAACACCCACACACTTCTCCCCAACACCCACGCACGACCGAAAGGACTAACGGAGACTGCGCAGAATCACTATGGGAATCAAGTTTGTTTTCGAGGCTACGTGAATTTTCCAAGCCTCCGGCCGAGACGCAGAGATACTTGCTAATGTAGTGGAGAGCGAAGGCACAGCTGACTTACTTTCCATATGTAATTAATTAATAATCGATACGCAGTGCGATAAAATATGCGAGTCATAACCTTGCACCGTAAACCCACGCATGTTTCCATCCTGTTTTCCAACCCATCTGTTTAGCTTCAAGACAAAGGAAATGTTTCGTATAAAAGCCGATGTATTTACTATAATAAATCGGTTACAACCCAAGTCTTGTGTAGTCATTATCTACCCTGAACCATCTACTCTTCATGGCGATCCTTGCCAGAAGGCTGCAACAGGCAGCCTAGCTCACCAGACGCCGCAGACCAGACCCCGCCGCTACTCAACCAGCTCCACAGCACCAGCAAGCAGAAACCAGCACCATGCAAGCCAACTGAATTCAATCATGGGAGGACAATGCACCAAAGAAGACCGTAAAGAAGAAGTAATTATCGCACAGAACGGGGCTTCGAATAACGCCAGTACCAAGCAGGTTGACAGTAATACAATCACTGCATACCTCACCACAGCAGTGCTCTTTATCCTAGGCGTAGTACTTATATACGCCATATGGAAAAAGGTGCATAAGTGTTTAACGAAGAAAATCGAGCGACAAGCAGTATCGCCATCATCGGCCACAATGCGAAGCATGAACAAAGCAGCGGTCGAGCAGAGCGTCTAAACACCGGCACCAGCTGCGCGCCTTCAGCACCAGAGCCACCGCCGCTACCCCACCACCGAGGCCCCACAAGAAACCGCAGATAACCGCAGGTACATCAATATAACTGCATTACAAAACTATCTTCTTTGTATTGCACAATATTTTTAATAATCACAAAATAACGTAAAAGAAAAATGTACCGCGAATTATGAGCAAAATTCAAGAATTAAATGATAAATTAAATTTACTTCAAGAGGACATTCGAAAATTAGGACCAAAACGTCGAAAAGAAGCAAATGGTCAAAATAAACTCCTTCAAGTAAAAAAATTATATACTCAATACGAAGATTATATACAGGAGTATAGTTCTAAGTTAGAAAAATCTCAAATTTCTGTAAAGGACAGCGAGTTAATCCAGTCTTATTTCACACAAATAGAGGAAATTTATAGTAAAATTCTAGACACATACGAGCAAGACAACAAAGCCGACATAATGACGTCAAATGACAGTTTCGACCTCAAAACGGCAGTAGCATTGCAACCAGCCATGGACGGTTCCGAGGCGAGGCACTAAGCGACTTATTGATGCTATTGAGTTATACTCTATGATGATAAAAGATTCGGACTCTAAATTGTTAATAAACTTCGTAACTAAGACCCGATTAACTCAAAGTGCTAAGCTTAGGATATCAGGCAACCATACCAGTGTAAACGCACTAGTTAATGAGATGAAGCACTACCTTTTACCTACCAAGTCAGCGACCGCAATACAAACAAAACTAATAATGGCAAAACAAGGAAATAAGACAATCGAGCGTTACGGACAAGAGTTAGAGGACCTATTCGTGAACCTCACAATAACTCAAGCCGACGGAAAACCGGAGGCATACGCAATCTTACAATCGCTGAACGAAAAACTAGCTGTAAATAAATTCGCGGAGGGCCTACGGAATGACAAACTAAGTACAATAATAGCATCGCGAGGATATACCACATTAAAAGATGCTATACAGGGTGCAAAGGACCAAGAGGTGTCCATAACGTCTACATCCGATCAGGAGCAAGTCATGCATTTCCGTGACAGACGGAATAGGTTCCAAAAACCCGACAGAGGTCAATATACAGGGTGGTTTTGGATAAACTGTACATAATAAAAGGGGTCAAATTTCAGACCATTTTATCGGTGAAACTACATTAAATTTTTTTTTTTAGTCGTTAGTTTTTTTTTTACAATTTTTTAAACATTTTAGTTATGACTCTGGTAGTACATGCAATTGAGACGGTATAACTTTTGATTCAATGGTGAAAAAACGTTTAAAAAAATGCAGAGTATTAACAATGAACAGAGCAATAATTATCAATAACAAATAATAACCAACCTAAAGAAAAAAATTGCAAAAAAAAATATTGTTGACGAAAAATGGCTACAAAAATTACGTATTTTAAACCAAAATCCCAATTTCCCAGAAAAAACGCAGATTTACTTACCGTTTTTTTTTATTAGTTTTAATCCTCACTTAATGTCGATTGTAAAACCGCTTTCAAATTGCCTTGGACTTGGAAAAATACCACGCAAATGGCTACGTAAATGAAACCATAATTTATCAATTTTAACATTGTGATTTAAAATTACCGATTGTAATTAGATAAAAAAAATGTTAATGACCTCTTGTTCTTAGGTAGTTCACCCCTACCCCTCAGGTATAAAGGCATTGAGCAATCAGGTCAATTATTCAGTCGCTCGCAATTGCTTGTCTTTGCCCGCCACTTCTTTAATTTCTCAGTAGAATTTCCAGTTCAAATTCAATCACCATGCCACGTTTACAAGATTTTTCGCCTTTACAAATAGCCAACATGCACTATTATTATGGATTGTGCCATGGATCTGCAAGAGCTGCGTGTATCGCCTATTTGGAACAGTACCCTAATGATGTCCCAAGACCTGCTGCTCGTCATTTTCAAGAAATTCATCGCCGGTTGAGCAATATTGGCCTAGGATACGGTGCCCGAGATCGCCGAGAGCAAGGAAACATAATTGATGTTGCCATAGAAGAAGCAGTTCTCAGAGACTTGTACGCGGACCCAACCACGAGTCTAAGACGCCTGGCATTGAGACACGGAATCTCAAAATACTCTGCGTGGAAAATTTTGAAAAAGGAAGGACTGCACCCATTTCATTATCAACGGGTACAAAATTTGCAACTAGGCGATGCCCGTTCTAGGTGTGTTATGTCGACTTGGATACTTGACAATATCAGAAGAGATCCGGAATTTACTAGGAAAATTTTATGGATGGACGAAGCACGATTTACTCACACGGGGATAACAAATTTCAGGAATCTACACACATGGGCCCTCGATAATCCTAACCTTGTAAGACCATCGAATTTCCAAGACCAATTCTCCATTAACGTTTGGGCAGCCGTACTCGACGATAAATTGATTGGACCAGTCTTCTTACCGAATACTTTAAACGCCGACAGATTTTTACTGTTACTGAGAGACGAGCTCCCAGAGCTTTTGGAAGATGTGATGTTGGATGTAAGACGCCGCCTGTTTCTCCAAATGGATGGATGCCCTGCACATTGGGCATTAAGAGTGCGACATTTTTTAAATGAGCAATATCCCAATAGGTGGATCGGCCGCGATGGCCCCTTTGGATGGCCTGCAAGATCGCCCGATATGACGCCGTTGGATTATTTTCTTTGGGGTGAGATGAAACAACGGGTCTATCGCACAATAGTCAATACCGAAGCAGAGTTGTATGACAGAATTTTGAATGCTGCACAAGATATCAAAAATAATCCGGGAATGATTCGACGGGCTACACAACAGATACAAGTTCGGGCCACATTGTGTCTTCAAGAAAGAGGAAGTCATTTCGAGCAATTAATACCATACAGGGAACGTCCTTTGCAACAGTAGAATAAGTTTAATAAAAGATTTTTTTGTCAATTGAATTTATGACTTTTAATTTAAACGCACTTTTATAATTATTTTTCTTCCCATTGTTATCTTCATCTTAGACCCGACGACATTTCAACTACCTGAGAATAATTAGTAATTAGATAAAAAAAAATCTTTAATGACCTCTAGTTAGCTAATTTAAATGTTGATAATAAAATTAGGTACGTATACATTTGCGTAGCCATTTGCGTGGTATTTTTCCAAGTCCAAGGCAATTTGAAAGCGGTTTTACAATCGACATTAAGTGAGGATTAAAACTAATAAAAAAAAACGGTAAGTAAATCTGCGTTTTTTCTGGGAAATTGGGATTTTGGTTTAAAATACGTAATTTTTGTAGCCATTTTTCGTCAACAATATTTTTTTTTGCAATTTTTTTCTTTAGGTTGGTTTTTATTTGTTATTGATAATTATTGCTCTGTTCATTGTTAATACTCTGCATTTTTTTAAACGTTTTTTCACCATTGAATCAAAAGTTATACCGTCTCAATTGCATGTACTACCAGAGTCATAACTAAAATGTTTAAAAAATTGTAAAAAAAAAACTAACGACTAAAAAAAAAAATTTAATGTAGTTTCACCGATAAAATGGTCTGAAATTGGACCCCTTTTATTATGTACAGTTTATCCAAAACCACCCTGTAGAACCCGATCAGAGGGATTATACCCACAGCGCGCATACCCCAGTAGAGATACGGCAAACAGGTGGGAGCGCACCCAGGCACCAAATAACCGTCCAGTGCGGACCGGAAATAAAAATTATACGCAAACAAATACTAACACAAACCGACGACACCAAGTAAATACGGCGATAGAAAATACGGAGGAAAACAACGACTCATCTTCGCCGTTACAATTTTTTCGAGGCTAACAACTATATTTTAGCTTATAGTCATATGAATACAGTGCAGTTTGACATAAATGGCGCTACGCACATATGGCTCATAGACACGGGCGCCAGCCTAAGCGCCATAACAAACGACGCGGCATTGTTATCTCGCGCGCATATGATACCTAAGATGACTCACATCAACGGCATTGGAGGAAAAATTACGTCGCATAGTACAATCACATTGGAATTACAAAATCAAAATCACGTGTTTCAACATGACTTTCATGTATTGCAAAAATTACCTTTACAAGTTGACGGGATAATCGGACAAGACTTTTTAATTAAATACAAATGTGTCATAAATTACGAGACAGAAAGCATCACACTAAGCAATAGCAACGAAGTAGTTACAGTACCTTTAACTTTAAACAAAAATAACAACGTCACCATTAATTCACAGCACACAAAATTGCCAGCACGGAGTGAAGCAATTATAAAATTACCCACGAATTACACAGGAGATTGCGTTATATTATCAAGTGAAATTGCCGAAGGAATTTTCATAGCCAATTCTATAACTTGTACCAAAAACGGAAAGATATCATTAAAAATATTAAACACGCGCGACGAAAACGTAACTCTAACAAATCTCACACCAGAACTAAAACCACTAAGTGATTATAATTGTTTTTCATTTGAAAAAAATAAAAACAACACGGACAGAGTAAAATTATTATTTTCTCATTTAAACCTAGATAATGAAGAAAGCAACTCCATTGCCAATATTTGCGCAAAATATGCCGACATTTTTCAATTACCAGGAGATTCATTAAATACCACAAATCTATATGAACAAAAAATACAATTAAAACCCAACGTATCACCCGTATATAGCAAACCCTACCGTTTACCACAATCACAAAAAACGGAAATAACAAAACAAATACAACAGATGTTGGAAAATGACATCATAGAAGAATCCCAGTCAGAATGGGCAAGTCCGTTACTTCTCGTTCCCAAGAAAACAGACTCCAGTGGAGAAAAGAAATGGAGATGGTTGGTAGATTACAGAAAAGTCAATGACGTAATTGAAAACGATAAATTTCCATTGCCCAATATCACAGAAATCCTAGATTCACTAACCGGTGCCATGTATTTCAGCACATTGGACTTAAACCAGGGTTATTATCAAATTAAACTCGACCCAGACAGTAGGAAGTATACAGCATTTATTGCAGATAAACACTACCAAATGAAGAGACTCCCAATGGGTATTAAAACGTCACCAAATGCGTTTAGCAGAGCAATGACCATAGCCATGTCAGGCCTAAATTATTTAAAATGTATAGTCTACCTAGATGATATCATTAAGTATCATGGGACGAAATTTGCAACAACATAATAAAAATTTAATTGACATCTTTGAGAGATTAAGAAAAGTAAACTTTGCTGCTGCATGCGGTCTGCCAATGTTTACCTTGCGGCATTCGTGGCGCCGCCAGGGCATCCATTGATGTGACCAGTCTCCCCGTCGCCTGATCTGGCGATGCTCCTCCATCAGGAGCTCTTTGTGACGGACCCGGACGGGGAGGCCCTTTTCATGGAGTTCCGTCGGTCCGAAGATTTTCGCTTTTGGTTTGTGTGCTGGCGGCGCATATCGTGGTTGGCGGAGGCCATAGAAACGGCTCTTAATAACAATAACGATGCCGTGGACGAATTTGTAAACCAGGTGTTGTTTAGTGAGGATGTGGACCTTGGTGGTTTTTAATTGTGTGTGTGTGTATTATTATTATTTTTTTTCTTTATTCTTATTGGTTTTTTATTAATATATTATATTATCATTGCTTTTGCCGCATGTAGAAACCATACGAGACGCGCGATACAAAAATAAAAAGAACAGTCCATATAAAGAAATTTCTTCGGAAATAACAATGAAGAAACTATCATCACAGCACGCGATTTACAATGCAGAAAAGGAAACTATCAGAATTTGCGTGAATAATTGGGCGACAATCGAAGAAAATGGCGGAGGGCAAAGACCAGACTCGGAAGTATTGGAGTGCCTAGAGGAAGTGAAAAACACGGTGGAAAAAATCAGATGCAGCACCATGAGGTGTAGCAATCGTGAATCTATTACACCAACATGCAATGGTTACTGAATTATCCGACTGATGTAGATTTGAAAAACTCCTCTTCAGAGTTAAGGCCCTGATCGACGGGCGAGTAAAACCGCGGTTTTGCGGCTCGTCGGTAATGCTCGCCGGTGTATCATTGCAATACCGCGGTATTATATACCGACGAGCCGGGCTCGTGGCTCGTCATGTATGTTTGATTTTTTACTCGGCTCGCCATGTAAAACCGCGTGTCGATCACGGCCGGCGAGCCGAGCCGGCAGTTTTCGGCGCCCGCTGGAGAGAACGGACGTGTATTTTTGTTATTTCACAATGGATATGCGAACTCTGAGTCGCGATTCGGTATTCGAATTTATATATGGCTTACGAGACAACCCTTGTTAATGGAAATGTACATCGCCAGAGTACAAAAACAAAACAATTCGGCTTACTGCATATAATAAACTTTTGGAGATCATAAAAAAAATGAACCAAACTCAACTATTGCCGACGTCAAGAAAAAAATTCAGTCAATACGAGCGTCTCACAGAAAAGAACGTAACAAAGTTACTGCAAGCTTGAGGACCGGCTCCGGAAGTGAAGAAGTGTATCGGCCAAAGTTGTGGTATTATAAGGAACTTGAGTTTCTCAACGATCAGACTCAAAGTAAGTACTTACCTACCTATTACCCATAGTACAAGCATTGATAGTCTAGGACTAGGTCGATTTGTGTGAAAATGTCGTACAATATTTATGTTTTGTTATTACGTTATTAGTAGGTAGGTAAATTATGTTGAAGTCTCTCGAAAGTTCATGAGTGTGATGATTTTTAATAATTCGTTGTTATTTTTAATTATTCTGTAGGGTAGGTTTAACAATCTGTCGGCATAAACGATTTGAATGTAATGTTGATTTCGATTACTGTAAAGCTTGTTACACACCATTCGTTTCGACTGCACAGTTGCAGTCGTGTGGTTAGAGTTGAATGGTGTGTAGCCCGCTTAAAAATATCTGCCTGAAGAATGTTTGCTTACTTTAGTTAGGTAAGGATATTAAGTGGCAACATCGACTGCCTTCCAATCCAGTCTCCCCACTCTTCAGGGTAGGGAGACTGGATCAAAAACCTAGTGTCAGGACGGACGAGCTCATTCTAGAACTGGACGTAGAACGATAAGGTTGTTCTTGTGTTACCAAATGTTGTAATTAGTGCTTAACCAAGTCTTGGTGTAATAAAGTGATTATTGCAACTACGTAGTTTGTTGAATTTATCCTGGATTTATGAAAGGTCAGAAGTGGTAATGATCTGCGAGCCAAACAGGTATGATATTTTAGAAATGTTTTCTATGTACCTTTTGATTATCCCGTGAAATGTTATTGACCATTGCAATCGTGTTACAATTTCAATTCCGCAAATGTAAATGGATGGGTTCTTATCTAAAAAGTTAGTTTAGAGCGTTCAACGGGTAACGCATTTCCTTTGTCCTCAACTAAGTTTAAATTTCTAACCGTCGATCAGCAACGATAAAACGCTTGATTGCTAAAGAATTTACTCGCATACTTTTCTATTTGTGCACTTATTTAAGTGTACAAATACGGAAGGAACTCATTGAAACCGATGGTTAGTCAAAAAAAAATTTATATCAATTAATTAACGTAGTTATAAAAGTGGGTATATTTACCCGTGTACATATGTATCTTCATATTTGAAAAGATCACTGCAGCTGATGTTCGGCGTTCTAATGAATACCTGGAACTTTATGTTCATTTCATGTTATCAACCCATCCACTTACATAATCTTAAGTTTTATTATCGCGTACCATGTTACTGTCCACAATGGTTATAGATTTTCGGCCGTATTCATTTATAAACGTTATACAAGTCTATTTTAACCAAAATGGCGTTATATTCATTTGTCCTTATCGGTCACATTTACATTTGTGTCCTTAAAAAGGGACAAAGCACATTTTATTTAACAAAGGTATTTAAGGTTTGAGAATAAAGGGTTATGTTTACTCCGTTCAAGTTTGAATGATTTTGGTGAGAGTTCAAGTTTATACAGTGTGTATATTTTATATTACCTCAAATTGTAACCAGAGGTACGTGTTAGGGCTATGAACCGATATTGCAAGAAAAAAATCAAGTTAGTCTTAACTACCAAAGAGTAATTAATTTTTGAAATTTTATCGAACGGCAATGTATTGCGTACACTGTGACCTGACAGTGATGACACATGAAAGAATCGGGTGACATGTGACGATTTATTGTGACGTCACGTCAGTAAGACAAAGTAGTGATCCACTGCGTGCTGAATTATTTTATATAAAAAAAAAAAGTTCGCTTTTTTAAAATAATTTTACGATAAATATATTTATTAGTGCCTATACTAAGACCCCCTAAAGTTTGCGGTTATATCAAATATACACGCTGTAGACGAGGCACAATACTCGTGACCTCAAGTTTAAGTGATTTTGACTCAGAGTTTAAGTCTGAACACGAATTTGATGAGTTGACTTGAGTTTAAGTCCGAGGATAAGATTGATGATAATGATTTGAGTTTAAGTTTGAATAAAATAAGACCAGTAAGTCAGTTCGAGTTGGAGTTCGAGTTGGAGTTCGAGTTGGAGTTCGAGTTGGAGTTCGAGTTGGAGTTCGAGTTGGAGTTCGAGTTGGAGTTCGAGTTGGAGTTCGAGTTGGAGTTCGAGTTGGAGTTCGAGTTGGAGTTCGAGTTGGAGTTCGAGTTGGAGTTCGAGTTGGAGTTCGAGTTGGAGTTCGAGTTGGAGTTCGAGTTGGAGTTCGAGTTGGAGTTCGAGTTGGAGTTCGAGTTGGAGTTCGAGTTGGAGTTCGAGTTGGAGTTCGAGTTGGAGTTCGAGTTGGAGTTCGAGTTGGAGTTCGAGTTGGAGTTCGAGTTGGAGTTCGAGTTGGAGTTCGAGTTGGAGTTCGAGTTGGAGTTCGACTCGATGTGAAGTTAGAGTTCAGTTGGAGTTGAAACTGAGCGGGTATCAACTGAGCGGGTATCTAGTCAGAGTTGTTGAGTTGAAGATAATTTATATGGTAGTGATATGAAAACATTCGAATGTTGCGAATGTATCTTCTGTCTGGCCATGTGTGCCTTCGCGAGACTATGTATGTTTCACAGTAACAGCCGGCCATGTGTGCCTTAGAGGGGCTATGTATGTCTCGCAGTAATAGTCGGCTATGTGTGCCTACGAGGGACTATGTACGTTCCAGAACAATCATAGGCCATGTGTGCCCACGGGAACTATGTGTGTTCCTCGACTAGGCTTAGGGACTATGTACGTTCCAGAACAATCATGGGCCATGTGTGCGTAGGGGGGAACTATGTGTGTTCCTCGAGTATGCTTAGACCATGTGAATCTCGGTGAGGTTACGAATTTGTGTTAATTCATTATTTTCGTCTTCGAGATAATGGAACATACGGGGAACAACACTGCACGACGGCAACGATGTCGCAAACGGAAGGAGCGCGATGGCAGCCAGACGAGGTTCGACTCGTCAAGGGACCGCAGGAGAAAACGCGGTCACAAAGCACCACGAGACACCAGTACACCGGCCTGGGTGATAGAAGACCTTCCGCAGAAGGAATCTGCGGCCGAGCTGCGGCCTGAGCAAGTGACATCGCAGCCTGAGCCAACGACATCGCAGCCTGAGCCGACGACATCGCATCCTGAGCCGACGACATCGCATCCTGAGCCGACGACATCGCATCCTGAGCCGACTACATCGCTGTTGAGTTTGAGTTTGATAATTTTGAGTTTGAGTTTGACTACATCGCATCCTGAGCCGACGACGTCGCAACCCGGGCAGATGACATCGCGGCCTGAGCCGATGACATCACATCCTGAGGCGACGTCGCAGCCCAAGCAGGTGACTCCACAGCCTGCACCAGAACACCGGACTGCCGGCTTCACGATAGAAGAGGTACTTAAACTTGTATCGTCACTTCAAGAGAACGAAAAAGGCACACCCAATCGGTTAACCAATAATCACATGAATAATGTCGTACCAGAATTTGACCCGTCTAGCAAGGGACAGAATGTAGAGAGTTGGCTTAGAAAGGTTAATGAATGTTCATGTATTTATGGCTGGGATCAGAAGCAGACCATACATTTTGCTCTTCAAAAGTTGACTGGTCTTGCAAAGAAGTGGTTCGAGGCTTTGCCGTCAGTCAGTTATAACTGGGAAGAGTGGCAGGCAAAGCTTCGAAAAGCATTTCCCAATGAGCAGAATTATGGTCGGCTTCTTGAGGAGATGCTTGCGCGCACGACACGTTATAATGAGAACTTGCGGGATTACTTCTATGATAAACTAACATTGTTAAATCGATGTGAAATCAAAGGTGAAAAAGCAGTAGACTGCGTTGTTCATGGTATCTTAGACAAATCAATTAGAAATGGCGCGCAAGCATTGAATTGTAGGGAGCCAGAGGATCTTTTAAACTTCCTCATTTCTCAGCGTCCTAATGACTTGACTTACAATAGGAAGCGTAATGAGAGTTTCCCAAGTTTTCCAGCCAAACAAATGAGACCCAATCGATTCACAAATTTTGCTCCAACTTATGAGGTAGGCCTAACGTGTTTTAATTGCCGCTCAAGGGGACATGCCTTTAATAAATGCCCGAATCCCATAATAAAATGTCAAAAATGTTCAAGGGTAGGTCACGATTCAGCGACGTGTAGTCTCGTTCCACTGACTCCCCGACAGACAACTGTTAACAAAAGCGAAGACCGAAAGACTTTGACGATTTCTACTGTTAACGACACTAATGACAAATTCTATAAGAGAGTTGTCGCTAACGATCATGATTTTCTGGCTTACGTAGACTTTGGCAGTGAATGCACCCTGATGCGTGAATCCGAAGCAAAGGAGTTAAACTTGTCGAAATGCCTCAACGAGCTTCCTGCAATTAAAGGTTTTGGGAATTCCTCTGTTATGCCAATCTATAGGAGTTTCATTACGTTAAGACTTGACGAGGTCGAAGCTTGTGTCGAAGTTTTAGTAGTTCATGACGAATTCTTGCGCACTCCCCTTTTAATTGGCCAAGATTTTACTGAGTTACCATGTGTTACCGTCTTGAAGGATTCCAACAAGCTCATGTTTTACAAAAGCCCCGCTGTCGACCAGTTTCCCCGACACGACGGTAGCATAAGACTTAGAAATGTAGGCTGTACTGAAGTGCAACAGACTGGACTGGTTGAAGTATGTACTGAGGACCCCGCGTACTGTGGTGATATTTACATGGAGGGACATAATTGCGCTGAACCGGGCCGAGAATATCATTTGCACCAGGGCGTTTACCGGATTGAGCAAGGTAAAGGCCAGGTAGTCGTGACTAATTTTCAATCAGATAAGTTGGTGATTTCGCATAATGCGTTTTTGGCCAGAGCGATGCCTTTTATAGAGAGATCAATTTGCAGTGTTAGTCGGATTTCCAAAAACTTGTCTACGATGGAACCATTAGATCGAACACAGATTAAGGTAGGCAAGGACGTCAGTGATAAGGACTTGGACAGACTCTACAACTTACTACAGTCTTACCGTGACTGTTTCGCCATGAATCTTGGCGAAATAGGACTGGCAAAAGACGTGGAAATGACCATTGATTTAAATGACGATAGGCCTATAGTTTACCGACCGTATCGCCTGTCTTTTTCTGAACGAGAACAAGTACGTGACATAGTCGAGGATCTATTGCAAAACGATGTAATACAGGAATCCGAGTCCGAATTTGCAAGCCCAATTCTATTGGTAAGGAAAAAGACAGGTGAACAGCGTCTTTGTGTTGACTTCAGGGCGCTAAACAATAAGACTAGAAAGGACTGCTTTCCCCTTCCCCTGATAGACGATCAGTTGAGTAATCTCAGTGGTAATTGTTTCTTTACCTCGTTAGATCTCGCATCGGGATATTATCAAATCCCGGTGGCACAGGAGAGTCGTCGTTATACAGGATTTGTAACACCGGACGGCCACTATGAGTTCAAGCGAATGCCGTTTGGTCTGGCCAATGCTCCAGCGGTCTTTCAAAGACTCATAAATAAAATGCTTGGTGCCAAACGGTTTGATTCGGCGCTGGCGTACTTGGACGACATTCTTGTGCCATCGGAAAGTCTAGAACAGGGGTTTCGCAGACTCGAGGAAATCCTCAAACTATTGCGCGAATACGGTTTGACCCTAAAACTATCGAAATGCAGATTCTTTGATAACGTTATAAAGTATTTGGGTTATGAAATTTCCGTGAAAGGGATACGTCCCGATGAAAGTAAGATTTTGGCTGTCAAAGAGTTTCCGGTCCCAAAAACTGTTCATGAAGTCCGTCAGTTTTTGGGCTTAACAGGGTATTTTAGGAAATTTGTCAAGGATTTCGGTGAGATAGCGCGACCTCTTACCAATTTGCTAAAAAAGGATGTTCCCTTTCGATGGTCTGACATAGAATTTAGGGCGTTCTCAATGTTAAGAGACAAACTTATAGAGCGTCCAATTTTGTCTCTATATAATCCCAAGTTAGATACCGAACTTCATACAGACGCCAGTGCTTTAGGTATAGGTGGCATACTATTACAGTGGCAAGAAAATCCGCGGAGTCTCAAACCAGTAGCCTATTTTAGTAGGCAAACTACGCCCGAGGAACGACACCTACATTCCTACGAGTTAGAGACCTTGGCGATTGTCTGTTCCTTGAAAAAGTTTAGGGTGTATCTGTTAGGGACCGACTTCAAGGTAGTCACTGACTGTCATGCTATTATAACCACGCTCACCAAACGTGATCTTGTGCCACGCATTGCCCGATGGTGGCTTCAGATAAGCGAGTTCACATTTCATATCGAATATAGACCCGGTGCACAAATGGCCCACGTCGACGCTTTAAGTCGCAATACTAGATTAACAGACATTATCGATGACTTGACTGTAACGGTATATAATATCGGTACGGATGATTGGCTCTTAACAATACAAATGACTGACCCAGACATTGTTAGAATAGTCAAGATCTTGAAGCCTGACAACAGCGAGGAATCAAGAGACATAAAGAAAAACTTTGTTGTGAAAGATCATAGGCTCTATAGAAAAGTAGACGACAAGTTATGTCTTGTGATACCTCGCAGTGCACGGTTTCAGATCTGTCGATCAAATCATGACGACATCGGGCACTTAGGTGAGACGAAAGCTATCGAGAAGATTCAGGCACAGTACTGGTTCCCTAAGTTACGTAAATTTGTTAAAAAGTACATCCGTTCCTGTATTCAATGCGCTTATAATAAGGACAGCGCTAAGAATCAGAAGGCTGGCCATTTGTATCCCATTCAAAAGGTGAGCGTTCCATTCCACACCGTTCACATCGACCACCTGGGTCCGTTCACGAAAAGTAAGAAAGGCAACTCTTACATTCTTACTGTGGTCGATGGCTTTACCAAATATGTATTTGTAAAATCGGTGAAGGACACAAAAACGAAAAGCACCCTTAAAGTTCTGGAAAGCATATTTTACGACTTTTGCTTACCGTCTCGTATCATATCTGATCGAGGAACCTCCTTTACTTCGGGCGATTTTAAGAAGTTTTGTGACCTTCACGGGATTAAACACGTATTAAACGCAGTCGCGTGTCCCAGAGCAAACGGTCAGGCTGAACGTTTCAACCAGACAATATTAAATGCCGTAAAAAAGCAAAATACTGGTAAAGATGAGCGTGACTGGGACACGTGCTTGGGAAAAATACAGTGGGGTATAAATAATACAATTAATGCTTCAACTGGAAAAACGGCATCGGAAGCTCTGTTTGGTTGTAGGTTTCCAGACGACTTAACCAATAAACTCGGCATTAATACTAGTAACACATCAGAGGACATAGAGTCCATTAGAAATGACATCAGTTCTTGCATAGAGGCCGCTCAGCGGAAGGATAAGCTGCGACATGATTGTCAGCGAGCTCCCGCTGCCGTTTACAGGGAGGGAGACTTAGTTAAGATTACTAGAACGAATTTTTATAATAAGGGCAGTAGTAGCAAACTTTTATCCAAATTTATTGGACCCTACAAAGTAATTAAAGTTCTCGGTAACGATAGGTATAAGATAAGTAATGTTCCTGGGTTTGACAAAAAAAGTAAATCGTTTGAAACCGTCGTTGCCGCGGACCGCATGAGACCCTGGATAAATACTTACCCCTTGCAGCCTACGAGTGAAAATATCTATAAAGAGTCGGAGGACTCATCTGATTATGACAGTGATGATAACCTTCCGTTGTCTGAACTTCAACGACAGCGTCAAACGATTGTCAAAAACTAGAATGCCCGAGTGTGATGATTTTTAATAATATTACCAATAAAATAACTTACTAGGGATTGTTCAGTCGTTAAAAGAGTATGTACGTAGACATTAGTGTATTATAACTACGTAATTAATAATAGAGCCACCTAACCTAACGTTCGTAGTCCTAATTTCAGAGTGTAGGTATACTCAATTTGTGAGCCTTCTGTACGAGTTCTGGGTAATGCACCAGGAGTTGCACTCTTACGGATGGCCGAGTGTGATGATTTTTAATAATTCGTTGTTATTTTTAATTATTCTGTAGGGTAGGTTTAACAATCTGTCGGCATAAACGATTTGAATGTAATGTTGATTTCGATTACTGTAAAGCTTGTTACACACCATTCGTTTCGACTGCACAGTTGCAGTCGTGTGGTTAGAGTTGAATGGTGTGTAGCCCGCTTAAAAATATCTGCCTGAAGAATGTTTGCTTACTTTAGTTAGGTAAGGATATTAAGTGGCAACATCGACTGCCTTCCAATCCAGTCTCCCCACTCTTCAGGGTAGGGAGACTGGATCAAAAACCTAGTGTCAGGACGGACGAGCTCATCCCCGCGTGGTCGTGCCGGAGGCTTCCCCTGGATTTTCCCCAGGCCACCCTCCAACCACGCAGTTCGACCGCTATATTGGGTCCGTCCTATTATAGCAACAGTCAGGTTCAAAAAAAAAAAAAAAAAAAAAAAAAAAAAAAAAAAAAAAAAGGACGAGCTCATTCTAGAACTGGACGTAGAACGATAAGGTTGTTCTTGTGTTACCAAATGTTGTAATTAGTGCTTAACCAAGTCTTGGTGTAATAAAGTGATTATTGCAACTACGTAGTTTGTTGAATTTATCCTGGATTTATGAAATGATCATGATTAAAACGAAATAAATTGCTGAATATAGGTACATTAACTTTTATTTGTAAACAGTAGTATGTCAAATGAAACCAATAATAATATTCAAAATTAAATTGTTAATTAATTGTTTTACAGCCACAGCATCAATGTCAACGCTTGAAATCGAAGATGACAATCGTATTCAACAATCAACATCAACACAACATTCTGAGATTTCTGAGGATAATGTGGGTACCTATCGTACTTATTATTATTTACCTATAAGTCGTGTCGTCTATTGTGCTATGTATTTATTACTTAAATCATTCTTTCCTGCCACGGGACGGCCCCAGTTGTACTGAAGTATTTTACAAAATCTTCCCTTACTTTTTTTGCATTATTGCCAGTGTTTCCCGGACGAGTCACTTGTAGGGATGCCAAAATACCTTCCGGCCTTAGGCCTTCTTGAATTGTGCCAGTGATTCGATTTTCTGTATCACTATCACCTGGAAAGATATTATCTTGTCCGGATTTGCGTCTTAAATAATTATGCAAAGCACAACACGCCAGTACCACAAAATTGATGTCGTCCATTGATTTAAAATCAATAGCTGATCGAAATATTTGGAATCTTGAGGCTAAAATACCGAACGCGTTTTCGACTATCCTCCTGGCTCTGCACATTCGATAGTTATAAATTCGCTTTGCATTATCTAGTTCTCGTTGTGGATAAGGTTTAAGGAAATCCGGTCTGAACGTAAAAGCTTCGTCACCAATGTATACAAATGGTAACGGATCGGAATCTTGTGTTGGTTTTTCTGGTGGTGGTATATTTAGAGTGCCTTGCTCCAACCGCCTGTAAAATTCTGTTTTCTTTATAACTCCTCCATCAGAAATGCGGCCGTTCGTCCCTACATCAACATATATAAATTCACAATCGGCATTCACTATTGCCATAAGGACAATGCTATGGAAGCCTTTGTAATTATAAAAATGAGAGCCAGCGCCAGGAGGGGGAATTATCTTGACATGTTTACCATCAACTGCACCGAGCAAATTTGGTACCTGCCACTTGATTTTGAATTGTTCAGCTATCATTTTCATTTCTTCTTCACTTTCAGGAAACTGAAACAAGATAAACGTTAAATATATTTTTTTAATTACAGATATCCAGTCCGCCTCCTTCACTTAATTCATTGCCTGATTCAATTCAAACTCCATCTCGATCGGTGACATCTGAATCTGAGCCACCATCATTTTCACGGAAAAGAAAAGAGGACACTACAAATCAGATGTTTCGTTTGATTACTCATAGACTCAGTCAAAAAGAAGATGAGTTCGATATTTTTGGGAAAAACGTTGGTAGTAAATTGAAGACAATGACCAATACACAGAAAATTTTGGCACAGAAACTAATCAATGATGTAATTTTTTATGGACAAATTGAACAACTCTCTATACATTCACAAGTTAGCGTGCAACCTGTAAGCACAAACACGTCCCTATTACAAGGCTTTAATTACTCTAATAACCATCTCCCAAGAACATCGAGCTCAGTGCAACCTGTGTGCACGAACACATTTGCCGAACATTATAATATAACAAATGAACAATTTTCTATGCCTGCTTCTACTAACACCAGACCATCCACGTCTACGTCCACAGCCACAACTCCGCAATTTCAAGGCTCTGATACTCAAGATCAGTTTAACACACGAATATCATCAGACTCATTGCAGTATTATGTTTCAAATTTTTCAGTTTTGTGAGGAGTAATACTTATGCATATGTGTAATTAGTGTAGTAATAAATAGGTAAGCATTTCTGAATAAATGTCAGTATTTACGCAAGACTCGTGTTGTTTACTTGTGTCCCTACTTCCCCTCCACATGGCTACCTTGCCACGTGAGGTGTCGTGTTCGGAAGTCGGAAGTGCAACCGTCGCACTTTATACGAACTAAGTGGATATAATTTATTACTTTTATTATTCGATTCAAACAAACGGATTCGGAACAAACGTTTAATTAAAAAAAAATACATAATTATATATTATGTGTAACTCCAGAGTAGAAAAAGATGAAGTGTTTATCACTCGAAACTCGGCCGGGAAAGGCAATAATGATGCAACGACGACTGAAATGAAAAATCATCTCTCTATGATAAGTGTAATGATGATTGTAATGTGCACCTTAATGTTTATTGGAGGTTTATACATCATCTACAGGCTGTATAAGAAATGCCATGAATCATGGTCGGCAGACTGGATTGTACAGTATAACCTACGCAGATCTCTCAAATTTATAAACCAATTCGCTGAAATTGCAATGCCTTTAAATTATTTATCAAGGAAAAACGTTCCCTTTGTGTGGGATGCAAGATGTCAAACATCATTCGAAATCTTGAAGCAAAAAATCGCATCTCCTCCGGTTCTACAATACCCAAATTTATCACCAAACAACAGGTTTATTCTGCAGACTGATGCATCAGGATATGGTTTAGGAGCGACCTTAAGTAACGGTGATAACAGGCCAGTTGCATATGCCAGCAGAACACTTAATAAAGCAGAAAAAAATTATCCAACAATACAAAAGGAGCTCCTTGGAATTTATTGGGCCGTCAGACACTTCCGGCCTTATCTTTATGGTACAAGTTTTATTATTCGGACCGATCACAAGCCACTTGTCTATTTATTCGGAATGCGTGATCCATCAAGTCGCTTATTAAAGTTTAGGTTAGCACTAGAAGAATACGATTTTATTATTGAATACGTAAGAGGATCGGATAACGCGCCGGCGGACGCATTATCACGTGCTTATATAACGTGTCAAGACTTAAAAGCATTAAATCAACATATATGCGTTACAACGAGAGCTCAATCAAAGAGACCATGTGCGATAAGCATCAATCAGGATATGACCAAAAAGGACAATTTTCAGGAATCACCGAAAGTTGTTGAAACCCACAATAAGCTACCGGGGTCAGTCGAATTAAAGTTTATTAGCCAGTGGGAGTTAGACAATATAAAAAGGAATTCAAGTTCAGATAGTTACTACGAGAATAATATTTTTTTATACGATTCCATTAAAAACATAATATTCATTAAATTTCTGGACTCTTCATCACAAATTTCGCCAGGCGAATTTGTGAAAGAGCTAGATGAATTTTGTAGAAAAATTAATAAAAACATGATATATGTTGTAAAAAATAAAAGTATGGAAATATTTATACAACAATTAATGAATGAAATAAAGAAGCCAGAGTGTGAAACAAGAGTAAAACTATGCATTTTAAAAGATATAATACGCGTTCATGACAACGAACAACGTAGGATCATATTAAATGACTTTCACCTCTTACCCACCAGTGGTCACGCGGGCATGAGGCGAATGTACAATAATGTGAAAAAATATTATTTCTGGCCGGGCATGGAAAATGATATACGAAATTTTGTCAAGCGATGTGACAAGTATCAAAAGAATAAGTATGCGACCCCAATTAAAGAACCGATGGTAGTTACAACGACTGCAACTTATGCTTTCGAAAAAATATTCTTAGATTTAGTCGGCCCTTTACAGACCGATGACAATGGTTATTCATACATACTCACATTACAATGTGAATTAACAAAATTTGTTGAAGTATATCCATTATTTTCGAAAAAAAGTAAGGACGTAGCAATGTCCTTAGTTAACAATTTTATCCTTAAATACGGCGTTCCCAGGCAGATAGCAACCGATCGGGGTACGGAGTTTCTATCAACTATTTTTAAAGAGGTAAGTTTGCTACTTGATATTGAACAAATAAACTCAACAGCGTATCACCATCAAAGTATAGGCGCACTGGAAAACACACATAAACACTTAGCTGCTTTCTTACGTATTCAAACAGATAAACATCCCGAAACTTGGAGCACTTGGCTGCCATTTTGGAGTTTTTCATTTAACACTTCGGTACATACAGAAACCAAGTACACCCCGTTCGAGCTTGTGTATGGTAGAAAGTGTAACTTACCTAGTAACTTGTTGGGGGAAATAGTACAACCCCTATATAACCATGAAAGTTACCCAAAAGAATTACAATTCAGGCTGCAATTAAGCCAGAAAGAAGCACGGGACAACCTAATACGATCCAAAAATATAAGAAAGTTAACATACGATTTAAAAACAAATAGTATAATGTATAAGGACAATGATAAAATATTGATAAAAAATGAAGTAGGAAATAAGTTAGATAACATTTATTTAGGCCCATACCGAGTTATAAAAGATATATCTCCAAATGTGGAGGTCGAAGTTGATGGAAAATCAATGTTAGTACATAAGAATAGAACTAAGCCCTACTTTGAATGAACAGATGAGTACATTTTATTTTATATAAGAAAATAATAAAATAAAAACAATACGTACGCTTACGTATATATATATAAAAAAAAACAACATAATATGTCTTTTTTTTTCTGTAAAAGGGGAGATGTGAGGAGTAATACTTATGCATATGTGTAATTAGTGTAGTAATAAATAGGTAAGCATTTCTGAATAAATGTCAGTATTTACGCAAGACTCGTGTTGTTTACTTGTGTCCCAACTTCCCCTCCACAGTTTAATATTAATTATAAAGATTGAGACCCTTCTTACCCGTGGACCTACTACCTAATGAAACTACTGGTATTATTTATATATACGGGGATTATTTTTTGCCCTTGATCTGTAGGACCAGGGGTAAAGTAAAATCTCCCGTGGTACCTACTACCAGACTGGATAGTAGTACTACGGGCAAAAAATAATCCCCGTAGTACTACCAGTAGTTCCACCGGTAGTACCACGGGTAAGAAGGGAACCTATCAGTTTGATTAAAAAAATATTTTAATTACAAATATTGAGAAAACTGTCTGTTTTAGTTCATATTTTATTGAAGTACAAACAAAGAACAGAGCTGTGTATTAAAGACTACATATACAGCTCATAAAAAGTGTACTACAAAAAATAAATGTATTACCTTAATATATTGGTTTTTTAATGCTGCGTAAATTTATAGCTCTGCACGTCTCCGGAATAATTCTTCCCAAAGTTTGCCTAGATATTAAAGTAGAATACTGCAAACTGGTTTGGGTTTTACCTTCTGCAAGGTATCTCAGTGTAGCAGTCAAACGTTCATGAGGAGATATAGCTTCTCGCATTATTGTGTTTTGTTTTTGTATTATGGGTGCCACTAACGTCAACAATTCGTCATACAAATCCGCAGACATTCTGAGGTAGTTTCTGTAATCAAGTGGTTCTGCTGACAATTCACGTATCAAATGGGTATGCGACAAGTGCTGCCTCTTTTCGATCCAACTTTTAACCCAAACTCTAGGGCGTCTACGCTTATTTTTTCTAATTTCTTTACATGCTATAGCGAGGTAACACAAAACTTCATATTTTGAGCACGACATCTTGAACCGACCGCGATCGCACGACTGTTTTGCTCGCTAGTCGATCAGCGCTGACGAGCCGCGAGTAAAACCGTCGCTCTAAAACCGCGGTATAATAGCTCGTACGTCGATCACCCGCTATTTTATACCAACTATTTTCGGCATCGGCGGCATTTGCTTGAATGCAATTTCGCCGATTGTCGTCGTCACCAACCCTAACAAGTGGACATGGTACCTAAGCACTTTATCATGTTACGCTTTTCCTGCTTAATTTATAGCAACATGTATATACCTGTTTAATTTTTTTTCATATGTTCTATAGACCCTCGTAGACTACGTAGAGAAATAAAAAAGAGAAAAGTTTTTCAAGTAAAAGATGCTTATATTGACGTATTTTATACGTAACAATCATTTAAAATAGGTGTTATTATGACAAAACACCCAACGAAAATTTTACAAGTTCTAGATTCTTCCCGACTTTGAGGTCAAATATCTCGGCCATTTTTGATTTTAGAGAATAAAAATCCTACAAAACATGCGTATTTTAACGTATTCTCTATGATAAAGCAGTGAAAAATAGGTGTCATTATGACATAACATCCATCGAAATTTTGACCATTTTTGATTTTAGAAAAAAGTTTTTTGCTACAAAACATGCTTATTTTAGCGTATTGATTGACATTTTACTAAGTATTTTATGATTCCTGTATATTTTGCACTCGTGGTCAAAAAAAACTCTTTTTTTCTGCCCCCTTTGCTTTAGGCGGACCGACCACAATGTCGTGACCCTAAAGGGTAAGGGCCTACAGACCTGAAGGCACCACAGATACGTAGCTGCCTTTTTTTCTATAGAAATAACAAGTTATAATGGCTGTAAGGAAACTTGATTGACAGATCTAAAGCCATGGTACTATTGAATTGAGTCTTAAGGGCATAGTGACCCATCGAAAGTTCTGACAGACCCTTGAAGTAGCATGTTGGCGAAATATCATCAGAAGACCCATGGTGTTTGGGCTTGTTCGACTTGTCTTAACTAGACGAAGAATTCAAAGTCTTAGCCTTTCTGAATAGAAAATAATTAAAATATAATATAAAACTAGAAATTCGAATACATTGAACACGTAAACAACGTAGCAAGTACTTATCTCGCAAGGATGACTCATTATCGATCTGCGCAATATGACAGATTTCATGTCGTCGCGTTGGCGCAAAATAAACAGCCTCCTCCTTACCCATCCTGTCGCCTCGGTTAATCCCTCCCGTCGACCCAGATAAATTCTAATGCCCAGCACATCATAGACCACTGTGCGAGAAATACGTCCGTGTCGATAAACGCAAGCACAAATAATATTGAAGAAAATGGCGGACAACACGAAATCATTATCGCAGGAATTCGCGGGAATGGGATTTTCATGTTATGAAACTCCAATAAAACCGTCAAAATCACACCAGAAATTGAAACTGCGAACACCAACACCAAATGACATTTCCATCAATCGAACCGAATACGTTAATGCACTCAATACGCCAGAAGAATTCGCAGACTACATGAGTAACATGAGTGAGTATCCTTACCTGTACGATCTCCTGCGGCATAAATTTGAAGAAGAGAATCGTGCCATAAATTGTTTACGATTCACCCGACAACTGGGCAGTCGGATAAATTTCTGGTGCATCATGAGTGCATTGGTGATTATCGCTGACGTGACATTATTTGCAGTCGGAAGTATACCTGATTGGGAGACGATACAACATTACCGTTTATCATAATTATGGCTTGAAGACCACCCAACACCCACACACTTCTCCCCAACACCCACGCACGACCGAAAGGACTAACGGAGACTGCGCAGAATCACTATGAGAATCAAGTTTCTTTTCGAGGCTACGTGAATTTTCCAAGCCTCCGGCCGAGACGCAGGGATACTTGCTAAGTAGAAACCATAGGAGACGGGCGATACAATAATAAAATGAACACTCCATATAAAGAAATTTCTTCGGAAATAACAATGAAGAAACGATCATCACAGCACGCGATTTACAATGCAGAAAAGGAAATTATCAGAATTTGCGTGAATAATTTGGCAACAATCGAAGAAAATGGCGGAGGGCAAAGACCAGACTCGGAAGTATTGTAATGCCGAGAGGAAGAGAAAAACACGGTGGAAAAATTCAGATGCAGCACCATGTTAGCATTTGGAATTGCGTTTGGTTATGGCGAATAATTTTAATTATAGCAACCGCTATTTTTATTTACCAATCCATAAACATACGACAACCTGTGCACAGAATCGTGAATCTATGACACCAACATGCAATGGTTACTGAATTATCCGACTGATGTAGATTTGAAAAACTCCTCTTCTGAGTTATACCAACTATTTTCGGCATCGGCGGCATTTGCTTGAATGCAATTTCGCCGATTGTCGTCGTCACCAACCCTAACAAGTGGACATGGTACCTAAGCACTTTATCATGTTACGCTTTTCCTACTTAATTTATAGCAACATGTATATACCTGTTTATTTATTTTTTCATATGTACTATAGACCCCCGGAGACAACGTATAGAATTGTTTTTTTTTTTTTTGAAGTGATTTCATACTTTGGCCGAGAAAGCTCCAAGGTAGGCCTCGAAATGAATGCTTTGAAAACCAAAAAAATGACAAACGGCCACAAAAGACCAATCCCTATTAGAGGGAAAAGTATAGAACATGTCACTAACTGCATACACTTAGGAAGACCGTCATTTGAAAAAACAAATAATGAAGATGAAGTAGTATGGAGAATAAACACCTCTTGGAGAAGCTTCTGGTCGTTGAAGGAGATACTAAAAAGAAATTACAGAAAGTGGCAAGAAAACAGGTGTTGTTATTAGAATGCTGATGAATTTTTGAATATGGGGGAACAAATCAAACCGATCATCAGAGGCCTCGAAATGAATGATTTGAAAACCAAAATTATGACAAACGGCCACAAAAGACCAATCCCTATTAGAGGGAAAAATATAGACTATGTCACTAACTGCATACACTTAGGAAGACCATCATTTGAAAAACAAATAATGAAGATGAAGTAGTATGGAGAATAAACACCTCTTGGAGAAGCTTCTGGTCGTTGAAGGAGATACTAAAAGGAAATTACAGAAAGTGGCAAGAAAAAAGGTGTTGTTATTAGAATTTTGATGAATTTTTGAATATGGGGGAACAAATCAAACCGATCAACAGACATTCCTAAAGCATGAATTAACATAATTTTTATAACAGGTCCAGAGTTACAAGACTTAAAATTTTTTTTTCAAACTGGCATTATTCCAACTTTTTCTACCATCCATTTTTATACTTGCTTTTCTACACATAGAACAATACAGGGCATCACCAAGTCTGATACAGGCATAGGACTGTTTTAATCTCTTCTAATTTATTACATTGTAGGTTCACCACATTAAAATTCTTTTTTTTGCATCCATTTGTTAATTCAACAAGATAATTATAAAGGCATATATCCAAACACAAGTACAACCTCTACTCTAGGCGAATGAAAAATTTCGAATAGCAGCGAACAACTGTAAGAACTTAAATTTCACACCAAACACCATAATAAATGCATATTATACCAAACAATACAAACTACAATTCACAATTTCAATCATTTACAAACAAGTTCTTATCAAACATATTTTCCAATCCCTATTTCATGTTGGCCACCATGAGTGATCAACAATTAATGGCTACTATATTACCTTTCTATCAACCTTCATTTCTGACTAAATTAACTGAAATTAGAAATTAGGGCATCATTTAACAAATTATATATAGAAATAAAATATTTAAGACAAAAACTCCCAAATTAGAGAAAGTTCAAAAGTACTTGTTACTGTGGGCCATGGCCAGAAACTGTAATGGAAATGGGCAGGTTATGTCGCCCGAATCTAAGACAATGGACACTCAAATCAACAACAATATTGAGAACCACAGGAAAAGGGAAGCGAGGGGAGGAGGAGGAATATTGTAGGGTGTGGGGCCCAACTGGGTTTGGAGGACCCGAGGCAGATACGCGTGGCAATCTCTGGATAAGGCCTTTAACTTCTCTAAAAGGCTTTTTAATTTATTCTTTTTTATTAAACAACACTTAGTTTCACACAATTTAACTTATGGAAGGAATGAAACGTTAAGCAACCAAGGAACGCTTCATTGTGACCAGATTCAAACCTAACAAGCACAAATACTGGGTGATTCTCTCCGTGAGGCCCTGACACAGACCCGAGTACTAGATTGTAAATAATTTGCATCAAAAGCTATCAAGTCTCAATAGCACGGTGATTGATATCTAACTGGATGAATTATCACGCTAATAAATGCAGAATAGTCTAATCAAACAGAGCACGAGACAACATCACAAGTTTCAGAGACAACAATCTATAAATGATATACATTTGAAATGTACAAAAATGTGAAACTAGGTCAAAACGATACAAACTCACACTTCGATTTATTTACACACTTGATACACACCAGCTATGTTGTAATGTACCGATAAATATCCTTCTTTGTTTAAAAAGACACATCAGCCAACGCCTACCACTGCATGTTTAACGAGATAATTTCTCGTGTGTGATAAAGTTGATAAACACATTTCAGATCTGAAGTCACTGAGGTGAGACTTATTTCACACGTCTGGGTATTAACGGCAACGCACTAGACGACCAGGAGGTTAACACATTCAGCTACGCTTATCCGATATCATGCGAAAACCCGTATATAGAGGAAAACTCCTACATCCTACTACTAATACCTTAAATTAAATCTGCTGGAGCTGGCTGTCTATAAAGAACTAAGTACACAACGCTTCGGCCTTCGCCCCCATTTCGCTTCGCTCCTCGCTCCCTTCTCCTTCACTTTATGCCTGTACTGTATGTATTGATTGCCTGTGCCTGCTACAAAGAGTAAAGTAATTATATAAGGAGAAGAGTGGCAACTCTGACATTTAACTAGCATGTATGGAAGGTGCTGCTGCCAGTGGCAAGGAAATGAACTAACGCAGTTTACTCGCATAACTATAGATATACACAAGGAGAATATAACCACTACGTTCTAAGAGACGGGACTTCGAACTAAGTTTTGGATGACAGTGACGTTGTTATTTGATTTTTACATGATAACTCAATTGATGTTTAGCTATTTTGCCATACCACATTAGGCCTGCCACACACTGGCGCGGCCTGGCCGCGGCGGACAGTAGTAACTTGTCCGCCGCTGTCAAATTTTCTATTGTCCGCCACCGCAGGCAGCGCCAGTGTGTTGCAGGCCTTAAAATGTCCAATACGGAAGTAAGTCGCACCAACATAATGCTACGAAAGGGATTAGGGATTAGAACTTAACATTATCGATGTCGATAATATTAGTACGCAACGTTATCGATTTCGAAAAATTATGATGGTCAGGTCCACTGCATGAAGAGCAAATTATTGTACTATATCGACACAAACAAAATAATAAATGGATAATACATGTTGTAAGTCAGTTTATTTCACACCAATTTAGAAATTATAAAAAATATTTAGGAGTAGGTAGGTATATTTATTTACAAATTTCACCAATTTGTCCATATTGTCTCTTACTCTTTCGCAATCAGTCCCAATGTATTTCCATAATTCTTCTAGTTAAATAAGACAGCTCCCGCTTGTATTATTCAAGTGCCGTTGATGTTCAAAAGTAAATCAATTCTTGTAATTTTGTTATGGGTATCTACTTACATTATAGGATAAACAAACTTGTACGTAGGTAGATACCTGAAGTTCTTGGTTGACGAGCAACCTATACATATGATGTTTATTTATACATTTGAAAATAATTAAGTACGTGTTTTAAATGTATTGGTCAAAAGCATTTGTTATTTGACACACATTTTTCTCCTGACCCAGTATCACACTAATTTTTATGTCGGACATATAGCATTTGTCCCTCTTGCACTCGCATATTTGCCAGAACAGGACGAATTCTTTATGTCCGACATAAAACTTAGTGTGCTAGTGGGGTCTGAAGATACATTATCCATGGTAACCATCCAAATGCCTCAATGACAGAACGACAGAAAGAGAAAGAACGGAAGCAAGAGATAGCAATGGTCTGCCATGGTAGAAGCACAGATAGAAAACTTGTCACTTGTTCTGACACTTGTCAGATTTAAGCTGAATTTGAGCAAGTGGATGTCATTCTTCTTTTTGTTCCTAGTTGCGTGACACTGGATATATATAGAAGTATACATGTACGGTAGTATCTCTATATAGTTGGTGATGTATGGATACCTGCACAGCTATCAGGCGACGGTGCGCGAGCTCTCTCGATTTTTCCTGCAATATCCGTCTCTTTCTTAATAGAACACTCAGAACAAGAGGTGCGAGAATGAAGAATGAAAGTGATAATAACAAGAGAAAACCAAGAGCGTATCAACATCCGAGCGAACGAAAGTCAGAGTTGTCAATGGTGACCGTTGGCACCTTGGCGGTTCACAGCTACTCTTTTTTTTTATTTCTAGTTCTTCATCCGGCCGCGCAGAGGCGCTGCAAACTGTCAAAATGTACGCCCTTTTAAGTGTGCCCCCCCACCACAGACTACTAAGAAGATAGATACTCTGCTCTCTGCTACACATGTAACCAAAGAGAATATAACCCAAAGAATATAATACTCACTATATGAGAAGAACGCTAACTCCATACAAAAAAAAAGTACACTTCGTTTACATACTAGCGCCATCCGTGTTGAGCAGAGAACTAAAAATGACATTCGCAGACTTTTCAATTTAGCCGTATTATAAAGGCTTTTCAATTTAGTCGTATTATATGTCACACTTTGGCCTAGTTGATAGTGACCCTGCCTACAAAGCCGGTGGTCCCCGGTTCGAATCCCAATAAGAGCATTTTTTTTTCTTTTTTATCCGACTTACATTATTGTCAAGGTGATGTTTCAAATCTAAAAAAATCAGTACTTACACATGATTCTGAAAATATTTTTCCAAATACTGAGAAAATAAGATAAAAGTTACACAATTAAGTGAAAACAGAAAGCAGCAGACACTGCCCCTTTATTGATTTCAGGATTCATGTGATGAGCACGAACTTTGATCCTTAGATATTTTCTATGTATTTAATTAACTTTGTGTAAGCAGGTATATCGCACCTAGTTTAGTACAAGTTTCTCAGTTGCTATTGAGAAAATTGTACCGAATATTCGCTCCTTCGATTATTATTATAATGTTTGATTCATAAACGCCTAAATGTAAAATATAAATTTACCTACAGAACAATAATGTAACGGATAGGTCACATTTCTAGTAGTAATGTTTTACTTTTGTAGTGGAGAGGATTAGTATTAACCAGCGGTGCCTTTCCAGCGGCGAAATTATCGGATGGGAGCCCTTCTTCAATGATGAGTTTGCCAGAGGGGCCGTGGCATGATGCCCGCTCTGCCACGTAACTAGTTACGCCGCTGGCATTAACAGAATACAATAAAACTAATTTAAGATGTTTGGTCTTTTATGAATATTTAATATGCATTATGTACTATGTCATAAATTGGTAAATAAAACTATATCTTACATAAAAATACAAGTTCCTCGTTATTGCAAACACTCATTTATCCTCCATGGTTTTAACTCAGTTATAAAATTTATAAAACAGTCTGATAATCGGTTGTATCAACTTCTTAGACCCACATTGATTACATATTCTTTTGTTCCTGGAACTGCATATCTGCTGAGACGTTTTTTTTCAACTATCAGTGTAACAGGAATCTTCAAAATGTCTGCCACATAAAACTTTATTGCGTTCATGGAGAGAAGTCAAAGATTTCACTGAAGACCAGTCTTGATCAGGCCAACAATATGTAGCCCAAGCTGTTGCCCAACAATTAAAGAAGTATCATTAACAGGAGCCAAAATTACATCTAAATATAATAATGCTTAAAGAACTTCTTATTTACTTGTTTCTACAAAGTTATAAAAGATGATCTTTTCTTACTCGCGTCGCGGCGCGGCGTCAGTTGTGCTAGCTACAATGTATTGAGTTAAAGCATTCATACCTTAAAATATTTGTAGTTCCTGGTTTAGGGAAACGGTGCAATCGAATTGATTCATCTTGAACAGCATTTGCTCCGCATTTAACACACTTTCGGTATACTGACATGGCTATCTCCAGGTTATCTTTTGAGTGCTACGAGAACTTAAAACTCTGTAAAATACTTAACCGAAAGTTGAGTTCACTTTTATTCATATGATTTCACTATTTCAAACACAACCAAAACACGTTTGCTTGACAAGTTGACAGTTCCGCTCAAAATTGTTGATTCTTGCTAGGTAAAAAATTTAAACGAACATTTTTTTGCTGGCAACTATATGTTTATACACAGAAACCGCCCGTCTTATGGGCCATCCACATTAAGTGATTTGTCAGCTTTAATTCATCAGAATCTGACTAATTGCTATAGTGTGGATGCATGTTCCAACCGTCAAACGAGTTGTACGTACTAATTGCATGAAAATCACAATTTAGACCATGGAATTTGCATGATCTGCCAAGTTTCTTTTTCTCACAAATTTCATACAAATAAATTTAAACGATAATTAAAAAATATATGCTAAAGAACATTGTATTAATATTTTACCCTGTAATATTGTATTTTTTTTTAAACCGATGTTTTGCAACTACAATTTCATTCAGTGTGGCCAGTTAACAGAAGGAAAGCGAAAATTGACGCATTCAAACGGTCCTGCGAAGCGGACTGCAAGATTGTTACTAACCGATGAGATAGGGCGAGACAGCACGTCGATCATGAGGTGGCCGTGACGTACTCTCGATTTTTGTGTGCTGCACGGTTATTACGTGACGGCGCACGAGCTCTCTCAATTTTTCTCGCACTATCCGTCTCTCTCTTATTAGGACATGCAAGAGAAATCGAGAGTATGTCGCGGCTGTGTGTTAGACGTGCTGTCTTGCCCTATCTCATCGGTTAGTAACAATCTTGCAGTCCGTTTCGCAGAACCGTTTGAATGCGGCAATTTTCGCTTTCTAACTGTTAACTGGCCACACTGAATGAAATTGTAGTTGCAGTTGTTAGGTGTGTACGCTACACCCAATTCTGACTTCGACATGTTGTACTGACAAATTGGGATTTAATCACATAATGTGGATAGCGCATTAGAAGAGTCGATAGGCCTTGATATAACCTCTATATGTATAATGGGGAATCCACATTATGTGATTTTATCCCAATTAGTCAGTACAACATGTCGAAGTCATAATTGGGTGAAGCGTACAGACGTAACAACTGCAACTACAAATTCATTTAGTGTGACCAGTCAACAGTAAGAAAGTGAAAATTGCTGCATTCAAACGGTCCTGCGAAGCGAACTGTAAGATTGTTACTAGATAACCGATGAGATACAGCAAGACAGCACGTCAAAATTACAGTTCAAAATATTAATACAAGATTCTTTAGTATATTTTTTGAATTTACATTTAAATTTATTTGAATGAAATTTGTGAGAAAAAAAAACACTTGGGAGATCATGCCAATTCCATGATCCATATTGTGATTTTCATGCCATTATTAGTCAGGACAACTCGTTTGACGGTTGGACCAGCAGCGCAACAGGAATCCAGACGATAGCAATTAGTTAGCTTCTGATGAATTGGGGCTGACAAAAGTGACAAATCGTGCCGCAGCATAAAGAATGGAGTTGAAAATGGCCGTCCGCTCGCATGCTATCTCGCTCACAACTATCGCTGCGAACTATATCGTAGCGATTATTCTGTGCAGCTTTACGCAGTTTTCATCGATCGCGTGTATGACAAATCGTAACGATAATCTGCAAAGCTTTCTCATACACATAATCGATGAAACTGCACAAACGGAATGCGTAGTAAAATCGCTACCATAAATCGTTATAGTGTATAGAAGGCATTATAATAATTTGGATTGGATTGTCTTGTCTTTTATCAATTTCAAAAATGTCAAACAGATAAGTGCTGCCACACACTGGCGCTGCGGTGGGAGACAATTGTAAATTTGACACCGGCGGACAAGTTTACTATTGTCCGCCGGGGCCAGGCCACGCCAGTGTGTTGCAGGCTTATTTTTATTTTATTTTTTTCGAAGCCTATAGTGTCCCACTGCTGGGCAAAGGCCCCCCCCCCCTCTCGACTTCCAATCGTCCCGACTCGTCTTGGCCTGCCACGTCGCCGCCGCCCATCGTGTGGCACCCACTCCGTGGCTATTTTTGCCCACCTTTGTGGATGCATGCGGCAGACGTGGCCAGCCCATTCCCATTTCAGCTTGGCGGTCTTAACCCCAAAGTCGGCAATGCGGGTTTTAGAGCGCAGCGTAGAGTTTCTGACACGGTCGATCCGTTTCACTCCCAGTATGCTACGCTCCATAGCCCGTTGGCAAACCTTCAAATTGGTCTTTTGTGCCTTGTTTGGGCACCGTAGGTTAGGACGGGCAGAATACACATATCGACGAGTCTTCGCTTCAGGGTCAAAGGAAGATCTCCCTTCAGAAGGTCTTTTAAATACCAATAGCTTCTCCAGGCGTTCTGGATTAGTCTTTCAATTTCTTTATCCTGCCTTTGGCTGAAGGAAGCAATGGAGGCTTATGGCTATGGTAAATATGATACGCTGCGGCCGGCCGCGCCAGTGTGACGTGATTTATGTGGCCTTACTTATTTCCTAAGGCATCAAACACACGGCTGTGGCTGTGGCTCATAAATTTAACAATTTTTCCATGTTATTTTGGTTTTTAAAAATGTACATGTTTTTCTAACAATACTTGTTTGCCGTTTGTTTCATGTTTAAAAGCATCAAAATGCTTGTGTTAATTTCACGAATGCATGCAGTCCGCCGCGTCAGTTTTGCCAGTGTGGTTATTTGCCGGAATCACGGCAAGTTGGTGTAACATGTCCTTAAGGAGACGCTACACGAGCAGCAGAGTCGATGGATATGCGTATTCGCTATTCGCGCTTATGCGCTAAGCTTGCGAATAATGCAAACATATAGGAATAAACCGTCCTCACTGCGTCGAATACAAAGGGCCTACCGCGACACAAATACGAATTTCGTTCGTGTACCTCCCTCTCTGTCGCACTTGAGATCAAACACCAACGAACCAACGAACGACCAACGAACGCGAAGCATTTATGTGACAGCTATTTGTTAGTGAGATACATAGCCGTTCGTTGGCTTGGTGTGTACCCACCATAACACTTATCGAGATTTGATTTGTATGCTACCAGCTCGCTCGCACGTGGTATTATGATTACCATAGCCTGTCCAGATTATTCTACGTTCATGATAGAAGAGGAACCGAAGATGTCAAGTTATCCAATAAATAAAAGATCAATATACAAATAGTGGGCAATCCACATTAAGTAATTTGTCAACCCCAATTTATCAGAATCTGACTAATTGCTATAGTCTGGATGCATGTTCCAACCGTCAAACGAGTTGTCCGGACTAATTGCATGATGGGCCATCCACATTAAGTGATTTCTCAGCCCCAATTCATCAGAATCTGACTAATTACTATAGTGTGGATGCATGTTCCAACCGTCAAACGAGTTGTACGGACGAGTACGGACTAATTGCATGAAAATCACAATTTGGACCATGGAATTTGCATGATCTGCCAAGTTTTTTTCTCACAAATTTCATACAAATAAATTTAAACGATAATTTAAAAATATATGCTAAAGAACATTGTATTGATATTTTACACTGTAATTTTGTAATTTGTTTTAAACCGGTGTTTTGCAACTACAATTTCATTCAGTGTGGCCAGTTAACGGTAAGAAAGCGAAAATTGCCGCATTCAAACGGTCCTGCGAAGCGGACTGAAAGATTGTTACAAACCGATGAGATAGGGCGAGACAGCACGTCGATCATGAGGTGGCCGTGACATACTCTCGATTTTTGTGTGTTGCACGGCTATTACGCGAAGGACCGTTTGAATGCGCGAATTTTCGCTTTCCTTCTGTTAACTGGCCACACTGAATGAAATTGTAGTTGCAGTTGCTTTTGATAGACTAATTCTAGCAAGTGAATTAAGTGAAGTATTCCAAAATGATGTCCTCCGCCGCCTAAATGTCATTCTCCAAAATTATGACATTTTCGTTCCGTTGTACAAGTACATTAAAAACACAGTGTCCAAAATTTGAAGTGTATAAAGTGAAAGTGTTAAACAAAGTAACTAGTGTATTTTGTGCCATTGTGCCAAATAACTCCTAAAATGAAGTATAAACAAAAACGAACAATGACTTGGCTTAAAGGACTTGAATCCAGGCCATGAAAATAAAAAAAAATAAAAAAAAATAGTTGCAGTTGTTACGTCTGTACGCTACACCCAATTCTGACTTCGACATGTTGTACTGACAAATTGGGGTATAATCACATAATGTGGATGGCCCATGAAAATCACAATTTGGACCATGCAATTTGCATGATCTGCCAAGTTCTTTTTTCTCACAAATTTTATTCAAATAAATTGAAACGTAAATTAAAAAAAGTATACTAAAGAATATTGTTATAATATTTTTTTACACTGTAATTTTGTATTCTTTTTAAACGGTGTTTTGCAACTACAATTTCATTCAGTGTGGCCAGTTAACAGAAGGAAAGCGAAAATTGCCGCATTCAAACGGTCCTGCGAAGCGGACTGCAAGATTGTTACTAACCGATGAGATAGGCGAGACATCATGGGGTAAAATCACTTAATGTGGATGGCCCATAAGTCTTTATCATCTGAGCGTCTTATCCGGAAACATGACTTGCTGACTATCGTTACTGGAACCGACTCCGACTGTTACTGTTTGCCGTAGCGCCGTACATTAGCGTTTATTTAGATCTGGCAATAATCATGTCAGGTCAGTGTCAGTGAGCTGAGCCTGTCTTCATTTTTATTTATCGTGGATAAAAATGGCGAAATCATCGACAATACCGATGGGGCCAAAACGTACAAAGATTGATTGTGGAAATGAAATAACGCAGACACTTTCACTTTGTTTAAATTGCGTAACCTCGTGTGCCGTTGTGTTAGTGAGTAAATTTCAGTCAGCGTATAAATATCCTATGGCGTCCTGTCGGAGCGATAGGACTGCACGGGCACTGGTGCACGGCATTTTCGTTTCGTTTTGGTCAGTGATAATGGGCGCTCGATCCGATAGGGTATGACAACGTGCATCATCAGTACAGCAGCACACCTTGTTTTATGAACCTAAGATTGGCTTGGTTAACGTCGAAAGCTGTACATGGGGCAGCTTTCTTCCTATCTGCTGGGCCTTCGGCCTAAATATAGATGTGGTGTACCAGTCCAGGGCAATTGTGGCAACACCAAGAGCGATCCTGCGACGCCCCCCTTTACATGACCGAGTTGGGTCTCGTTGGTGGTTTTAGACAGTAGTCCAGCTTCAGCTAGTTCGTCATACCCATGCTGCCTCCCCGAACAGCATTTTTAACATTCCCCTAACCTTAAAAAAAATGTAATGGGTAATTACATTAAATGCTAGCAGTACTTTAAATTCTACATCAAAACTGTAGAATAGTTTTATCTATTTATTTCGGCAAGTTTGTTTCAGATCACATTTTTTTGGGCTTTAGACGTTGCTATTTGCCTTTTCAAGATTTTGTAGAGGGTGCGTGTGTGTGGAGGTTCATCGCTGATAAAAATTAATGGTCATGGATAAAATAGAGAGCGAAAAATCATAAAGCAGTGTTTACTGCAATGATGTCACCATAGAAACCAGTGTGGACAACTTTCATGAATTTAATGGTTATGGGGGAATAGTCTAGTTCTCTGGAATTGTTGCTGATTAGAGTTGACTAAGAAAAAATAATTAAAACTAATATTTCTCTAAAAAACTTAGCGAATCAAATTTTACAGTGATTGGGCTTCTATCTTATTGATTTATTTTAGATTGCACATTTGTTATCAATGTATTTTCTCGGCCTTGGTCTATTCCACTAAACCATAAACAAGCTTTTCTTTAAAGTTTCTCTTTAAAATTTAGTAGTCTGACTTTAATGATCTTGCAAATCTGTGTGGTTGGACTTTCAACGGGAGTTGATAAGGAAGCCTGTCATTTGTAAAGTCGGTGGAGATGTTTCTAGGTCTTTGTGGTCAGGACGGGAACGGGATAAAGCACTTATATTTATACAGTTCTACGGGGGGGATTCATAAATCGGTTAGGAGGGGCTGCAGTATATCATCATCCTCCTAGCGTTATTCCCGGTTGTACCCCTAAAGGAGTCCATGGTCCGCTTTGACACCTAATCCCAAGATTTGGCAGAGGCACTAGTTTTACGAAAGTGACTGCCATCTGACCTTCCAACCCAGAGGGAAAACTAGACCTTATTGGAATTAGACCGGTTTCCTCGCGATGTTTTCCTTCACCGAATAGCTAACGGTAAATATTTTGTACATAAGTTCCGGAAAACTCATTGGTACGAGCCGGGATTCGAACCCACGACCGCAGCTTGACAGCCGCATGCCTGAACTACTAGGCTACCGTAGCTCTAGTATAATTCACCTATAATAGTCATTGTTTGGGCACCATGTCAGCTTGTTAAATAATGTTAGCACTTATTTTGTTACTTACCTCTGCATTCTTGTTTGAGCTTGTGATCTTGTGAAAGTTGTTAGATGTCTTTGGTAGCAGATGTCAATTAATGAATGGGGATTAAAATTAATGAAGTTTCTGAAAAGTTAAATTATGTTCTCAGTACTTTGCTGCAATTCCATTGATATTTTTATAGTAATGAAAATTATTCTATCCGTTGTTATAAATAAATAATAGTAGCTATCGCATGGTTCTGTATAGGGTCGGTATGTCAAAAATGGCCCTTAATAACTAATTCAGAGAATATAAAGAAAAAGAAAATGTTTTCTTTTTCTTCATGTTCATGAACTTTAAATTTTATTGTGATTTGTTCTACCCATTGTTCTGGTCTCATGGTATCAGTACATCTATCTCAAGTAAAAATCTAATGCTCTAAAGTCCATAGCATCTCACAAAAAATTAATGAGAATGGCAACCCATGGCATGGTCACACTACAACTGTGTCATTGATCTATCCTACTAGTAGGATATATCAATGACACAGTTGTAGTGTGGTATATATGTAGTTCAAATTATTTCAACTGAGCTACTTATGTATATTCACAACGGCACTTTCACAATCTATACAATGTGTTATCAAGTTTTGTTCTATTAACCAGCCTTAGACTTTTGAATACTAATTGTGGTTGATAGCAGCATGGTAAAGAAATGAATTTGATATTCTTGTAAGTATTATTTTGAATTAAAAAGCCTGTGCTCCACATATGCCCAATGCCTGTAAAACTAACTATATTAACAATATCGGTGTTGACTTTATCCTTTACAATTTCACTGAAAAAAATGTATGTTCGTATCGCGGGTCCAGAAATGTCGCGTCTGAGAGGTCTCTCCAGGTCGCAAAACTTCTTTTTATTTCGCTTTTGATAGCTTGAATAAAACTACCTACGTTATTAACGGTGTCGCCTTCGCCTTCAGTTCGCGTTGCAGGTAGGATTGTGTCAAAGTCGAAATATAAATAGGAATATTGAACTATTGACATAAAGTATTACAATAACATAATAAGGAGGTATAAATTACGTGGTGTTTTATATAACTGTATTGTATGGTTACTATCGAAATACAAATAGGTATTTTGAACTATTGACATAAAGTATTACAATAAAATAATAAGGAGGTATAAATTACGTGGTGTTTTATATAACTGTATTGTATAGTTACTATCGAATTATAAATAAGTATATTGAACTATTGACATTAAAACTTTATAATAAATACCTCCTTATTACAAAATAAATAACTAAACAAGGAAAATACTAGCTATTCTTCTTCGTCTTCAGTGTCACTATCGTCTTGTAGGTTAATGACAAGATGGTTGGTGTCAATAAAAAGTGCTTTAGCTTTAGAAAGTCTTCGTTCTGAAGATTTTCAGCGTGGCGAACACATTTGACCCACTCGTCGATTGTAACATGATCGATCGCTTCATTTAACAATTTCTCAACATCTGCCATTTTAAACGTGGTATTTTTCGTCGCAACTTCTCCTTTAACTTGAGCCCATATCAACTCTATCGGGTTATACTGACAGTGATAAGGTGGAAGCCGAATTACTTCGTGACCGTGTTCATTTGCAAGTTGGTCCACTACGTATATTTTTTTTGGATGACTTGCTTCCACTCTCATTTTATTAATTCTCTCGATTCTTCGATTAATAATTTGTCTATTATATCCGTTGGCAGGTATGGTATGTTATTTTTAGTCTGGCACCCTTGAATATCTTTTTTAACCAATTTGTATTAGGAATCGGATTTAATACCTTAGTGTGATAACTAGCATTATCTATAATTATTAGTGGTGGTTCTTCTAATGATATTAAAAATTGTTTAAACCACTTCAAATTAACTTCTGCGTTCATTTCCGAATGGTAATCAGCATTCGCCGATTTAACGGCTCTGAATATTAATTTTGCCTCTGGAACAAATCCTGTTTTGGCTGAGCCACCGTGACAAATAATTAGCCTGGCACCTTTTCCAACTGGCGTTTTAAACCCTCCGTTATCTTCACTGTCCAACCACATTCGTTTACGTGAATGATTTTGATTCACCCAAGTCTCGTCTAAATAAAACGTGGTATTTTGTCCCCAGAGACTCGTAACTAGGGTGACCAGATGTCAGGAATTTTCCTGACATGTCAGGAATTTTAGACATATGTCAGGAATGCGGCCGGAAAAGGGAAATGTCAGGAATTTTCGGCAAATAAATGAAACAATAAAATTTTACACACTGTTAACTTTTATTTTAATCACAATAACAAAAAAGGTAAAGCCACAAGTACTTTGGAGTTTCATAAATTATAACTTATAAATAATCGTTATTATCTTTTTACGATATAAACATAAAAATACGGCCCACGGCGTAATAACAATACGCCGCGAGCGCGTCAAGCTCGCGTCAGGAATTTCGGACGAAAATCAGGAATTTTGTCAGGACTTTTGAAATTTGTATCTGGTAACCCTACTCGTAACTGATCCATTTTTTGTAAAAAGTCCACCCTGGCAGCAACTATATCTTTTCGCTCCATTAACGTCTTTCTTCCGTCCATTGTTTTCTTGAATTTATACCCTAAGCGTTTAATAATAGTTCTCATTGGTGATTCCGAACAGTTTAGATTGGGTAGTTTTTCCTTGGCTGCATCTAATATTTTCTGCACTGTGGGGTACTCTCCATTTGCATACAGCGACGTTATAGTTCTTTTTATAACTGATTTATCAAAGTCGTCAACCGTAACCGTAGAAGGTTTTTTGTACTTCTGTCTAGGTGCATTCGGCACCCCTGCTTCCGAAACATCCTTCTGAATACGATATAGAGTTCGTTCGCTCGTTCCGCAAACCAATGCTGTCTCTTTTTTTGCTTGTTGAAAATCAATTTTCCTTATGACATCAGGGTCTTTTTTCAACTCTTGAAACCATTTATAAACGTTTAGCCAAGCCTATAACCAGCCGAGCTTGCTGGTTAACATCACCTGTTAACTTGGTCAAATTGGTTTTGCAAAAATCTTCTACGTAGGTTCACAGACAAAGTTCGTATAACAAATAAGTTATGCATTGTGATGTTTACCCTTTTATGTTATAGTATATTTTGTTATCAATTAGTCTTAATAACTTAAATAGATGCATTTCTCATTATCTACTTACCTAATCACGTATTTAGCTAATTATTTAAGAAATATCTTAAACATTTAGTATTATTCATTAGATAACTTTAAAAACAATATCAATAATGATATAAGTTTTCATTTGAAAATATAATAATTATATCGACATTTACATTATAAGTTATCGACATGTTACACCCCTAACGGTAGCGGACGTTTATTGCCCTACCGGCCAGATAGTTTTGCGGATACTTACTCTAGTTAGTTATTATAGTTAGAACGGTAAAGAGACGGACAGTGTACCTCGCTGCAAATCAGCTCGCGGGCCGTCCTGTGATAACTGTGCTGATAAGAAACACAGGTAAGCCACTTGCACAAGGACTATTAATTACCTACATGCTCTGTTACTAGAATCATATTTCGTGTTATTAAGATGAATATTACTAATACTTGTGAACAGAGCGCCTGCTAGGCAGTGAATGTGTAAAGCTTCAGTAAAAAGTACTTACAATAAAAGCGCATTATTATTATTATTATTATTTTATTTTATTAATAGAGTGAAGTCTAATGATATTCTTGGGATATTACTAACTTATGAAACCATATGGCTATAAGGCACTTTCAAGTGAAATCACTATGCAACCTAATGAGGTAGCGTCAGTGCTAATTTCCCGGAGTCAGGATTACTCTCCTAAGTATTTTCTTACCCTATCCGACATATCTTCCTTTTGTTGTGAAGCTGTTAGGGGAGCCTCAGACACATCCGAGTCCTCAGCTCCTCTTGTATTGAACCTACGGAGCTTTAAAGGTGCTGGCTTCTTGGATCTCTTTTGCTGGAATGACTGGACAGTAGGCTTCATTGGAATCGCCTTCGGTTGAGGCTCTTTGGGGTGTGGGCCGATCTGTCGAGTGGCTGTAGGTTTTGCCTCTTTCAGCGGTAGAGGACTAGACCTCATAGCTTGCTGAGTATTCAGTTCTGTAATCATAGTCCTCATATTATCTTGCAATCCGAATATCGTGCTGGTCTGTTTAGATAGAATCTGATTAATCATTTCCATCATATTTATTTTGAAATCATTTAGGTCGTTTCTCATTGATTGGACTGTCTCATTTAGCTCTTTACGAGAAACACAATCTTCTCCAAGATGCACACCTGGAATCTGGGTACTTTTGTACTCAGCTCTGTCTAATGGAAATCCGTTATTATGATCCCTCAAGATTTTATCAGTTGGAATTTTTTCTGGTGCATTACGGGAGGGGAAGAACTGCTGTGTTGATAGTTTCTCTAGGAGGGTAGTTTGCTGCTCCTGAGTTGATAGCGACATTTTAGTTAGGCCGGTTAATGCCTTATTCATTGTGGATCTGACTTTGTCAGTAATAGAGTCATTTTTTTGGTGGTTTGGGGAAGCTTGAGCTAGATTGTCGGATGCTGGGTTGCTATTTGCTTTGGCTTTCTTGTGAGACTCTCTGTTCTTGATTTTCTTCGGGAGTTTTCTCTTTGCACCTCGATTGGGTTCTTCATTCATCTTTATATCCTGCTCCAGCTCCTTTTCCTCTTCGTGGATGAGGACATCCACGGCGCTGCTTGCATGGTCATAGGTGTGCTCTTTATTGTCCATTTTTGGACCTTGAACCTCTTTCTTTAGCCCAGATATACTTTCAGTGTTGATATTCATGGTGCATGTCCTCAATTAGATCTTCTAAATGATTTGTGTTGCTGTCGCAATCGCTACAAAAGGAGGGCGACACTGGCTCTATCTCATCCACTTCTGCGTAATATGGTTCCTGGTGAGGGTTATTATCCTTTTCTAAAGCGTCTTGCTCTGCAACTACAGCAATTTCACCTCCTAAAAGCAATTTCACCTCCTAAAAGGTTTAAGGTATTGACGTAGGTTTCGGGTTTTACCTTATTATTATGATTCATCTGATAAGAACTGTCCGTCTGGCTCCCGACCTGCCCCTCAGGGTCCGGCTGCCCACGAATAGGAAACTTATGATGCAGACTTTTAATCTTCCTGAACAGATCCAAGTCTAGTGAAAACTGTGCTCCCTGTACTATGACCTCTTGGAAATCTCCTCCCTTGTGTTCAGCAATCAGATTTGTAGTTGCTACAACAGTATCCTTGTTGTAGCTGATAGTTTCATCGATAGTATCATCCATTGGATTACTCAATCTTATAGTAGAGATAATCTATTATACCTATGTAGGTGATATACATTCATTATTTAAAATAAGCATATGGAAGCGATGGGTTAGTTTTTAGTTACATGGCCACCCCACGGGAATCATCTACTTTGTTGCCGTCCCTCATTGTGGCGACACCTACGTCGCCTCTGTACCTACATATAGGGTACACTACATAAATACGAAAAACTAAATTCCGAAGTCGAAATCACGAATTTCATAATACCGATTTTCATAATTCCGAATGTTTTTAAAACTCCTAATATAAGTATTCCGATTCTTCATAAATCCGATTTTCATAAATCCGAAATTTCCAAAGGTCTAACGGTTATAACTCCGATTATCAAAATTCCGAATTTCGATACCCCGAATAATAAGAAGTCCGACGGATTAATAATCCGATATATCAAAAATCCGAATTCCGATTATTAAAATACCGATTTTCAAAAATCCGAATATCATTACACCGACCAATTATAAATCCGAATATTCAAAAATCCGAAAAATCTAAATTACGAATTCCTGTTACTAATAACTATTAAATAATCATTAAAACAACCCCCAACGTCTAAGATTTTAAACTCCGCATTTTAAACGCCTGGAGTGGAGAAACTGAATAGCAAATCACATGAATACACAATTAATCGACATAATCATTCATAAGGAACAAGTTAACTATTTATAGGAAGATGGGTAGATGGAAAACGAATTCGCAATTCCTATACATAATATTGTGAGCAAATTGTGTACAACACATTATCCTTGTAAATATATAATAAAAAGAAGATTAAGAATAAGAAGATTATAAAAAATATATAATTTTGGGCGTATACAGGCTGACTTAATGCAATAATGCAACCTAACCGCCAGCGGGTCGACGTCACCCCGCTTCGCGGCGCTTCGCGGGGTGCCTATTTCCGCTCTAAGGGACATAAGCTAACCCTTTTTTTTTTTTTTTTTCTTTAGGGTGGGAAAATGCGTTACGCATACCACCCGGGCGCAGGGGGTGACCCGAGTGGTTATGTGGTACTCCCGTATGAGCTGATGAGACCCACGGTGTACCCACTAAAAACCCCCCCACTTGCCGCCTTGCCGCCATGTGGCGAGGTTACGGGAACGCTTGCGCACACATTCGCGACCCCGCCGGCGGTAGCCGCCCTTAAGCAGCTCTTCGCGGATGCCCGGAGGCTCTCCACGTGAGGCGCGCCAGATGATTGGACGCGCCTGCCACCTCGATCTCCACCTGTTCAGTAGCGGACCCCCCTGAGTCCGCTACAAGGAGATCATGGGTGCGGAAAATCCAGCACCCAGTGGCGGATCAGGTCTGTGGTGTGGTAAGCTAACCCTAACCTAACTTACTAATAATTCCATTGTAACGACTATTTGTTGTTTTTTTTTACTGCGGGGGGCTTCGGAGGAAAGGCAGAACCCTATTCTCTACGGGAAATAAGTATCGAAATTTTCGGATTTTTTATTCCCCGTGTAGTTTCAAAAATCCGAATTTCATAATTCCTAAAATAAAAATTCCGATTATTGAAAACACAAAGTTCTTTATGACACGGAAATCAGATATTCGGGATATCAGATTTCCGAATTAGTAATGAAATTTCGGAAATTTGATAATCGGAGTACTGTTTTTCGGGCCAATGAAACTTCGCGCTTTTGATTGTTCGGAGTTATAAAAATCGGAAAAACAAACTATCGACATTTTGAAATTCGGTAAAATGAAATTCGTGTTTTCTAGTAATCGTAATTATAAGTCTTAGGAATTATGAAATTCGGAGTTTTGAAAATCGGAATTAGCAAATTCGGAATTGAATATTTCGGAGTATTTGGGTGTTCCCCTATATATATACCCTAAGCCTCTCCACGTTTCTATTCCTCTCTCACTCTTTCTCTATCTATTACTCTCCCACTCCGTCCCCACTATGGAGATAATAAAAACAAATAATGGTCGTAGCGACATCCACCACAATCACACCACATTTCGTCTGTGTCCATTAGTACAAATACATTTTGATTAACCTCGTGGCGCCCATGCCATTTTGTTGTACTCTTTGACTACGGCCCGACTGTCCTTCTTATAGGACATAATAGTTACAGTCATAACAGCCCAAGGTTTTGAGTTGAAATTTGTATGTGTTAGAGTTGCCAGTTTGAAATGAAACTTTCAGGATATAATTATGAATATATTAGCATGTATTTAAATAAAAAAATATTTGTCCTTTTGTTCTTTACAAAGGCCACTGGGCCACAATTACTATATTAAAGGGAATTATTGAGTGTTAAAAAATGATACAGTTTTTTAGAATCAGTATATTTATTTCAGTCCTTTTTCAATTATATGACCTACTTATATTTAATCAGTCTCCTATTACAAGGCTCAATAATCAGCATCTTAAAATTCTTAGTGTCACAATTCTTTTCTTATTATTCTATAATCAGCTCGGCGAACCTTGATCCCTATGACACTGACAGTTATTCCCACGACACAATCTTGTAGTAGCGTCACCGTTATATTATAATCGAATTGGCGGTGTCTAAAAATGATATTTATTAATTTTAGGCAGATATATGCAATTACAATAATATCCCGTTGGAATTATAATAATTATTAACACTTACAAGAAATTATCTCAATCAGACTTTACGTTGACGTCCTGCAAAAGTTACTCCGTTTGGAAGATATCGACTAGTGCGGAAAAGTATCGATAAACAAATATCGAAAATGGAAACGAGTGTACAAAATACATCAATAGAGTACCTACGCTCTTAGTGTCAGATTTATAATCATTTAAGTTGTTTGCGATAATAAAATAAAGGAGATTTAACAAATTTATTGTATATACCTACTCAAATAAAACAAAAGCGGTTTATTAATGATTTTTTAATATACATTAATTAATCTGAATCTGACAATGATGTCACTGATTGCGTCTCAGACTCGGAATCCGAACTGCAGCTGCTTTCTCCTATGTTTATTAAAAACGGCTGGTCTACTATATTGTCGTATCGCACGTCTCGATTCCAATCATCTAAGCATAGTTTTTTCGTCTTTTCAACCACTTTCCTCCAATTGTCCGGAGTCACTTGACTACATGCCTCTTGTAGCAACGTAAGCATTTTATTAGCTGTGAATGGCGGAGTGGTGTTAAGCCTGGCTGCACAACCTGAAACAATAATGGTTTAGATTAAAAATGATGCAAAGTCAAAGAGCGAGATCGGGGTAAGTACATTATAAGTACATAATTTTGTACGTTAAAAGTGTGTAATTGATATAAGCACATGGATAAAAATAAAAATGCAATTTGCTAGTGAAATAAAATAGCTTTAAATAGTACTAGCCGACTAGACAGTCACCAGTGACCTAAATAAAAACATGTTAAAATAAATACAAATCAACCCACCTTTGATCTGCGCCCATATCATTTCGATTGCATTATATTGGCAGTGGTAGGGCGGTAGCCGAATCACGGTGTGCCCTTTTGATTTTGCCATCTCATCCAAGAAATATTTCTTCTTTGTTTGCTGTTTATGAAGGTTCAACAATCTAACTAATTCCTTTTTCAGCATTTGAGTATTAGCTGCCACACCATTGTTTTGCAGCCACTCTATTATTTCGCCTTTATTGTTGTTCGCGGTAGGCGCTTTATTAATTTGCACAGAGTGGTATGGGGCGTTGTCCATTAAAATGTAGTGGGGCTCGTTTAAATTGTCTAATAGTTTTGTGAACCATTTCTTGAAATTCTCAAAATTCATCTCTTCGTGATAATCAGTTGTTTTCACGGATTTGAAGGCCCACAAGCAGTTAGGTACAAAACCTTTGGCTGTGCCAGCGTGGCAGATAATCAAACGCTGGCCCTTGCCTTCTGGTGCTTTGGTACAGGATTTCTCTGTGTCGTCTGTCCATGTTTTGGAGACTGAGTGATTGGCGTTGAGCCACGTTTCGTCCAGATAAACCACCTTGTCCCAGTTCTCGATGTTTTTTATTTGTCGTAGAAAATCACACCTCATCAATCCAATGTCTTTCCGCTCCATTATCACTTTTCTTTTGTCACACTTCCCATAACGAAATCCACATTTTTTTATAACCTGTCTGAGAGAAGTGAATCCACCTTTAAATAAATCAGCCGATTTCAGCGACGCTAATAATTTTGTGCAAGTCGGCAGTTCACCTCGAAAATAATAGCCGTAAATATGGTTTCGTATCGCTGCCATGTCGAAATCATCGGGGTTAGTTACGGGTCGTGCCCTATTATGTTTTTTCTTCTTTGGAGTTGATAGTTTGTTCTCCTCCATCGACGATTCGCCGAACTTCTCCTTTGTAATTCGGGAAACGGTAGCTTTGCCAATTCCCAAAGCATCAGCAACACGGTCGCGTACGTTGTCAAGTGGCAACAAAGGTCCGCCATTTTGTTGTTCGCGAGCAAAATAGTCACGCAAGCGTACAACAAACTCCCGCGTTTCACTGTTGAGTACAGTTTTTCTCAGTCTTTTCGGCATTTTGAAACACCAACAAAAACAAAACAGCAACAATAACAAAAACAGAAAACAACAATAGTAACAAACAAAGGATTCCGATGACACAACAAAACACGTGGCGCATACAAGGCGTTAGCACTCGTACTGGCGTAGCGAACTGACAGTACTAGCGTAGTGACAGATCAGATAGTGTTGCTATAACTAAAATTTTAATTCACATTAAAATTATACAGTCCGACCATGTTACCTCTGCATCGGAATATTGGCAACCCCATATACAAATACACGGATACTTGTAAATATAACAAGCATTATAATTATAGTAATGTAGATTATATTTTAAAAACATGTTTATCGATGTGGCTGAATGCAAGTCACGCCATTGCCTATAAAAAGTTGCGATATATCGACACGACCCGTCACTAGTATGAACTGTCATAGGGATCAAGGTTCGCCGAGCTGATTATAAATAAAATCCTTTAGTAATTAAAAAATCTGGAATCCCTCCGCGGGTCCGTGGTCCGTTCCTTACACTCGTAAATTCGGAAAGAGGAATATCATCTTCTGAACTGCTGTCTGACGAGCTATTGCCTGGGCTGTCTACATGGTCTCTTGTAAAATCTGCATCCACTTCTCCATCATCTTCAAATTCCGAATTGTCCAGGTTAACATGGTCTATAATGGCTTCGATTTCATCATCCCGCAATCCTGTGAATAAAACACCTTACTATATAGGTGCTCAATGCAATCCTCAACCTCTGGCTAACAATATTGGGTTAGAATAGTGCTAGATAAGTGTACCTACACAGGCTAGACACGAAAACTTGGTAATGTATAAAGTATTAAGTAATTAGTGAAAGATAAGTAGCATTTTTATTAGTTATATTTCATAAATCACCATAACACAAAGCCAGAAACTAAAAACATTCAGATATGTTTAGTACTAGCTTCGACCCAACGGACTTCTCAAAGTACATATTATTTCAAACCAAGTTTTTGCAGAATTTCAGCTCTAAAAATGCAAGCTAATTATCTCCATTTCAGAATTACTTATTTATTAGCAAGATTTTGCATAAAAACATACTCGACAAGCACGGATTATCATAATAAAATGCGATTTACTTACCACGTCTTCGTGAGTCAGCCATACCGCCGTCTATTTTTGACAAACTGACATCTGTCAATTGCGACAGCCAATGGTAGCATACCGGAAACTGTTCCCTAATATTTCGTTCAGAAATCGAATTAATTTATTTCTATAACCCGCGAAATTTCAAAAAACTAGACAGAATTTTTTAATATGACCTTTTGAAAGGCGCATGAGCGGTAATTGAAGGTTACTTGAAAAAACGTCTGGGCCGGAGTCGCCATGTTTATTATGGGTTTTCAAAAGGCACATGGGCGCCCCGAGGATAAAGCTTAAGTCTAGATAAAAATGACTTATATTTAAATTTAAAAAAAAACTCCACACCCCGCACAATCGTCTCTGGCCACGAAATGCGTCTCATCCCATGGCCAAACTAGTCCATCATTTATTGATGTTAATAACTCTCCACGGTTCAAAAACACGTCAACATCTATAAATGGTGGGTCCATTTCGTTAAAAATCAGAGGAAACAATGATTTGAGGGCACAAACGAAATCCACTTAAAGCTTGAGGTTTGTGTCAAGTGTACTGTGATAAACTATTTGTTCAAAATCGAAAATAGATAACTTCGTGCGCGAGTACGACTCGCACTTGGCCGGTTTTTTTCTAACTGCGTTACACAAAACTCACCCTTACTTTATACCTTTATAAGTAGGCTTGAGTAATACTCAAGCCTACTTATAAAGTTTTAGTTTATTTTATTGGGTTAATTTAATATAAATACGTTAAGAGAAAAAAAAATGTTTTCATTTTACATGACATTTGATTTAACTAATTTAACCAAATTAAATGAGAGAAAATACATGAACATAAATCAACAATACATATTTGAAAAAGATAACACACTAGCACATATTATCTGTATCTATAATTTTCCAAGTTAACATATTTAACTAATTCTATTGTAATATAATTCCAATAAATTAAAAATTGGTTACTAAAATGTCACTTATTAACTTATTATACAATTCCGATTTAATAAACAGATTCACCTGAAAGTCGTAATAGTGCAATAATTAATGTAAACGTATAATAAATACGATATTAAATATAAAACAACTTAATTACAACATAAATATACAATAATACCGGAGCAGGTAGGCAGCGTGCCTTCGGCGACGCGACACAACCAAACCAAATAAGGGGTGGTATTTTACATGTTACACGTGTTAGTCACTAAAAGTTTCCTTTGGTGTTTTAAGTAATTTATTACATGGTCTCTTGATTTTCTTTACTTTAATGACAGACACAAGGAAAGGATTGAAAAGAGTTACGAACAATTTCATTAGTAAATGAAATAATTTAATCAATCATAAAAAATCACCAAAATAAGTATCTTACAAAGTCACAAGCCACAAATACTCGCTACCGGGTAAATAATACCACAGACTTAGGGATTCTCATTTCTCGACCTTTTTTATTTCCCGGAGCACGAGAATTCTCGACCACTATTTCCCGGGAATTCCCGGGTTGTCGAGAAATACGGAAATTTTTAAAAATATGTTTGATTTAACTATAAAACTTCGCTTTTTATGCAATATTCAACAACATTTATTAATCAACAACGTTTATTTGTAATGTCATGTGACTATAACTATAGAAAACTTTAATAAAGCGAAATAAACTCTAGCGAGATCTTTTAATCATTATTTCTACAAACAATTAGAACTAAATAGTTTTTTTCTTTGGAATAAACAAATAAAATATCTTCTAAAAACAATGTCATCATGTCACCTCACCACAGTAAAACTTAGTACCTTACATACTAAATAATTTACTTTAGTCTCTGTCTGTACTCCAAATTTTTAAGTATGTAACATAAAATGACAGTTTTTCAATTAGGTATTAAAAATAACAATCAGACTAGCTTAATAATTACGAGTAAGATACCTTAGTTTAGTCTTTGTATCAACTTTTCAATGTTTGTTATAAATGGACAGTCTTTTCGTTACTACGTACGTAAACATAAGAACCTAATAAATAATTAATAATCTTAGACTAATTACAATCACAATTTAAAGCGGAAACTGCTTCAAATCAAAAGCTAGCCCACTATGTCTTGTTATTAAGGAAATAAGCCTTTAAAAATACGAGGGCATTTATAGCATCATCTGACAATCGGTTTCGTATTTTCGTCACAAAGTTTCCAGACAAGGAGAAAACCCGTTCATTTTCTGTCGACGTAGGCTTTACTGACATAACAGCTTTATACAAGTTTTCCAGATTTGGTGTTCTTTTGCCAGTTGATTCATATAACTGAAACTCTTTTTTAATCAAGCCTCTTGTTAAAACAGTTTCAATATTGCTCGTAGTGTCTGTGGCTACCATTTCAATAGCCTGTTTTAGTTTCAGCTCAAAGGATGTAGCTTGCTCGAGTTGCTCGTTTTCTGATGTCTGTATTAGAGTGTCATCTTCATCTAAATGAGAGCTGCTAGGAAATAATCTATTGTACAGTTCTTCTGTAAATCGTATCAAAGCTGTCTTGGTGCAATTGCGTGTACCACTTTCATTATAGTTCTGAAATATGGTTGGGTTGTGAAGGTATTTAATTAATGTAATCAAGTTAATATTGCGCCTATTTTCAATTTTGCTCATCAGATGGTCCACGAACGTTGTGGCTAAATTGTTTTCCATAGACTAACTTATTTATCAGCACGTCTATTATTGCCTCCGATTTCAAAATAGTGGCATCTTTCCTCGATAACGCTTCAACAGACAACTTAACCGGGTGTAAAACTGCCAACAATGACTCTAAAACATCAATGTTGGCGTCTCGCCACATTGAGGACATATTTAAATCGATCAATGCCTTTTTAATTGCATTTTTCAGTTTAAGAAATCGTTCCACCATCTGCATCATCGAGTTCCATCTTGTACGGACATCTAATAATAAATTCAACTCATGGCCGATTTCTTCTTTGACGTGTTTTTGCAGCGTGATGTTTTTCAAAGGACTCTTCCGAAATAATTTGACTAAGGCTCGTGTCTCTTCCAAAACTTTGTTGATATTTTGGGTATATTGTACATTATTTGTTATATCAGATTCTAACTCTCCGTCGTCGAATAAAAAAAATTCATCATCATCACTGTCTTGTCCAGAAATGTTTTGTTCTAAAGCTTGATTTGTTGGTTGAGTAACATCAACGTCGCTCGTATTGCTTTTTTTTGCAAAATGTAGCCAACACCGATAAATGGATAGCGTGATTTAAGCATAGGACCATTTCAGCAGGGCTTTCGCGTCCGAACTTTACCATGACGTTTGGTCCATCACTAGTCACAGCTACGACGTCTTGTTCAAAGCATAATCCAAACTCTTTTAAGCGATCTTCTACGATTTGCCTCGTCTCCGTGGGTTGAAAGGTTGAAATACCTTCGATTTCTCAAACTTGTCCACTCATCGATACTCAGACTGAATTGAGCTGATTGGTCATTACGTAGTTTGCTCAAAAAAATTAATGGTTTCTTTCTCTTTCTCTTCATAAAATTGAAGTATTAAATTCATGACTCCAGACTCATTTTTGGGTAACCTGAAACCTCTTTGCTCTAAAGATTCCCTTATGAAATCACTCCTTGTAATTTGGCGAATTGTGAGGCCATCTTTTGCTGCTAATATGGAAATTATTTCCCCGAGAGACTGTTTGGGTTTCGGTTGAAATGTAAGAGTCTGTTGAACTGATGTCTTAGGTTTTTTAGGAGCCGACGGTTGCGCGTCTTCAGCACCAGTAGGTCCAGTGTCACAGCTGGCTGAAGTGGATGGCATTGGCTCTGTTTCACTTTGAGATTTTATCGAAATCTTATGTATATGTTCAAGATGCCTTACTAGCCCGCTTGTATCACCTTCTTCGAACCTTTCATTGAAATCTTTTTGGGACATTTGAGGCATTGTGCGGCTTGTATGGACGACGACTTGTCATCTTTAATTTTAGTGAAATATTTCCACACTTTAGATTTCTCCATCTTCAAACTGTTAAACAAGAAATAATAATTAGTTACTTTACTTTTAAGGGAGAAAAGCGAAATGATGACAACGACTTGAGCATTTAGTTCATAAATAGAAATGGAACTAAATTTCATTGGAAAAATGAATAAACATAACGACTTCACAAATTATCAAATCATATAGGCAAGGCAAGAAACGCACTCATAACAAATTGATTCGTTTCATTTAAACTGAAACTCAAACGATCATATATTTTGTTCAATACCACAAATACCCATATAAGAATTGAAATAAAACGGAAAAAGCCTTTTCTATAAGGCCCAAAGAAACTAAATACTGCCGTCGAGCCCCTCTGGCGGTGACCAACCAGCCAGAGATGTTGCGCTTAGCCTGGTAAGCCTCAGCTGGCAGATACGGCGCGTAATATAGGGGTGGTGACTCCTTTTTAAATAATCTGCCGATGTCATAGGACAGAGTAAGCAGCTGGGAATCAGTCTGAAACACAGGATTTTCAGCAGTTATAAGCTTCTCCATGAGCAACTTGCATAAACGCCCACGCACGTCTGAGGGTACGGCGCCCGTTTTTTGTCCAATTTCTATTATTTGTCTTCCCTCTGCTGACGAATTCAGTATGGTACTCACCTGAAATATAAATAGTTATTATAGTATTACGAACCAAGTGATGATGATGATGAAGATACCAACTTAATATTTAAAAGGTAAAACAAAAATCTTTTAACCCCGGAACAAAATTTTATCATCAACTAGATTGTTAATCTTTAAACTGCTAAACAGGTTTTTTTGAATCATAGCTAAAAACATCAAGTCACATTTAAAGGACTTATGTTAAACACCCATCTGTTTATGTTAGGTGTAAAGAATATTCAATGTCAACCTTCTCAACAAATAAGTAGTCTAAGTACACATACAAACATACATAAACTAACGCCTTTTTCCCAGAAGAGGGGTAGGCAGAGCCCAAGGACCTCCACTTGCTACGATCCTGGCATACATCCCTCGCTTCCTCGGCATTGATTAGTCTCTCTCTTCACATTCATTGGTCAGTAGTCTAATAAGCAATAACTTACTAAATTGTTCACAGTGGACACTTCAGTAACAACTTCACCCACTGACGAGTCCAGTGGTAAAACCAGTGCTGTGTCACCCCCCTAAAACAAACAACGTTTTTCATTTGAGATGGTAATTCAAAACAAAGTTGGTATATAACTTTGTTTTGAATTACCATCTCAAATCTCAATAGGTACGTAGAAAAGTCGTCCTTCAGGAGCTTTTCAAAGTGTGGAGATTTGCTGAGTGTTGCTTGCAGGAACTTAACTTGGTGATGAGTGAAAATGCAGAGTAGGCTTAACTTTGTATTGAAGTAAAGTTACTACTGTTCCGAGAGAGGAGTCGGACTGGAATGAACACTGGGGTTTTTTTTTTTTTTTTTTTTTGAACCTGACTGTTGCTATAATAGGACGGACCCAATATAGCGGTCGAACTGCGTGGTTGGAGGGTGGCCTGGGGAAAATCCAGGGGAAGCCTCCGGCACGACCACGCGGGGAATTTTGTACACTGGAATACTCTAAGAGTTTGCGCTCCAGTGAGATTGGTTGAACGGTATCAACCGAATCTGGGGTGTGAGTGGTATCGAACTACTGGGAGTTTTATCGCTGGTTCGCTAAAACCTAGCCTAGCTGAGAAGAGTCCAGCAAGAAACTCAGCTAGGCCCGACTTGCGTCGGACTGACTCTACCCGGTATGCGGCGGTACCGGGACGAAAGCGGACTGTATGTGTCTGTGTTGTCTCGCGGTGGACGTCCCCGCCGGCGGGAACGCTGAAGTGTACGCAATGTGTTGGACGCCGAAAGCGCAGCGTTCCATCTTTCGATGGACGCTGTGATTTCGTCGTCCGGGTCCGTGAGTGTGTGCCTAGGACGCCGGACCGTGCGGCCCCTAATCAGTGAGCGCCGAGTAACGACAGAGGGGGGAGGGATGGGGACGTAGTCAGCAGCCTTCCTAACTAACGGATTCCTATGGTGGGGAGCGTTATCAAAATAACGTCTGGCAGCCTGCTTAAAGAAACCATACATGGTGCTAATCTCCATGTCGTGGTGCAGGCTGAGGTTCGATTGGTACCACGGGGCACCAGTCGCCCTTCGGAGAAAACGATTCTGAATGACCTGAAGCGGCTTGAGCGATGGCATAGGCACGTGAGCGAATGCTACACTTGCATATGTCATGATTGGACGAACACAAGTCTTGTAGAGTGTCAGCTTATTCCTAAGTGACATTTTACTAAACTTGTTGATCATCGGCCCTAGCCTTCCTAGCACGAACAACGCGCGGTTGCGTACTCTACGGATGTGGCTACGGAAAGTCAGTCTCCTGTCGAGGGTCACTCCAAGATATTTGGCCTCGTTGACCCAGGGGATGGGTCGGTCAAACATCTGGATCGGAGCCACCCGCCTTTCTGTACTAATGCAGTCCGACGGATGAAAGACTATTGCAGTGCTTTTCTCCGGGTTGACTTCGATACGCCAAAGATTAAACCAACGACCTAGGTCGGAGATTGCCTCTTGGAGGTATCGCCGGATAGTAGCGTACTTACAATGAGTCGTAAAGAGCGCGGTGTCATCCGCAAACAACCCCAGTTGCACCTTAGGGTGCCTGGGAATGTCGTTTGTGAATAACGAGTAGAGAGTGGGAGAGAGCACGGAGCCTTGCGGGACTCCGGCCCGGATGGGGTGTGGGTCCGAATACGTTCCCTCCAGTCGGTATCGAAAGCTTCGGTCACTGAGAAAATCTCGTATTGTGAGTACGAGTCTGTCCGGCATTCCGAGCTGGTATAACTTGTATACAAGCCCGTTATGCCAGACCTTGTCGAAGGCTTTCGCTACGTCGAGAAAGATCGCACCGGTCTTGAGCCCCTGGAATCGAGAGAAACCATCCAACACGTGCTCCGTGACGCGGTGCACCTGTTGGACGCATGAGTGTCCGGATCTAAAACCGAACTGCTCATCGATGAGGAGGTTATTCTCAGCCGTAAATCTGAGAATTCTCGTGAGAAGGATCCGCTCATATAGCTTTCCAAGGGAGCTAAGTAAGCTGATCGGCCTGTAAGAGGCAGGCGAGGTCCGGGGTTTGCCGGGCTTCGCTATCCCTATGACCGTTGCACATTTCCACGCGGCTGGAAAGTGAGCATTGGTCAGTGCGGCATTGAAGATGCCGACCAAAAGGAGGAGGAACACTGGGGGACGCAGCCTCCCTATTTATACGCTTATGCTAAGACAAAGAGTCGTCAAGGATCCCCACCACTTACGTTCGCAATAGTGTTCAAGATCACATAGTTTCGTGGTCCTGTCATCGTAAAGTATATGTTTTATTACCATTACGTGATTACCACAATAGTATGCTCTTGACACGGGATTAGTATAATGAGCCGTAGCTAATTATAATATCCGTATTGTGAAATACTAAGTTGTTGACAATGTTGCAATAAAGTGGGGTGCCTTAACTCCTCCCTCCTTAAGATAAAAAATTTTTTTTTTTTTTTAAAGACAAAAAGATTTTTTATATAAAATTATTTTAGTATTGTTAATCATGATTATACAAAATAATTATAAGTAATTATACAAAATTATTATAAGTAATTATACATAATTATTTTAAGTAATTATATAATATTAAAGCTTAATATTATCCTTAAATGTCTTTTATTGCCTTATTCCCGGCACGAAATCGCGGTCACTTCACTAAGGAAGTTTTCACTTTCACTTTGCACTTCGTTGATAGGACTTCGACACCTTGTAATATGTTACAAAACCAATGGACAGTTTTTTATCATAAGCTTTTGCAACAGATTACCAAGTGCTGGGATGTCTCAGCGTTCGATTGTTCGTAGTCCTTGCAGATCATTGCAGGTCACTGTGTAGCGATAGCGAAGTTTTTTTTTTTTTCTTGACTTTATTGGTTGGTGTTCTGAGTTTTAATCATCTTGATTTTTCTCATTCACTCAAAGGAAAAGGAAGGGAAAGGATAACATTTATAAGCTTATTTATAAGTTTAAACAGTAAAATATTATGATCTATTTTGAAAAAGTAAGAATACAATTCAAATTATTTAATTAATCCAATTACGCTAGTCAAATTATGATTATGCATGCATACATATTATCTTAATCAAAGCTTTGAACTCCTTCCGGTAGTACCTCTTTTTTTTTTATTACGGTCTAGACCTTTTATTTTGCTAGATTAGGCATTTATCACCATTTTCTAGATTGAGGATATCCTTCATTTGGTTAGAGTAGGGTATTTTCCCTTTTTCCTCTTAATCTAGGGAATTGTTCCCTTTTTTATTTTTGAGCAATTAACTCCTGAGTACTCTTTAACATAATTCAATGATTTATGTCATTTTACAATATCAATGGAGTAACGTATACCGTGCAGTCACGAGAATTCATACGCCTCGATGATTTATGTAAATTTATTTTATGGATCCATATTAATAATTCGAGAATCAGACACCGTGTTTCTATCACGAGAATGTGTGTGATCTCTTACATTTTGATTCATGTACATGAAGAGTTATAAAACGTTAGATATAACACTGTAGTAGAATCTACATGGAGAATTCTTTATGTATACATTTACTGTATATTAAAAATGCTAGGTACGAACTGTACTTGAATCAATAAAATCATACAATTGACACATTTTTATGTCATATCTATGTGTCGTGTTGCGCAACTTAATCTATGATCACAGAATACTTTTAAAGACGTCAATTGATAATGTACATTTTTACATTTTTTATTTTTTTTATTTTGCCTTTTGGGTGGGAGACTATTCGCCGTTTTTACATAATTAATTAGGAATCCTCGTCTTGACTCGTAGGGTTTATACAATTGAGCATTTGTCTTACTTTATTCGGACGTTTAATGTTTCTAAATGGTACGGTGGTTTCTCGTCCTCTAATTAATATTGGAGCTACATTTCTATCAGGTCTTGCCATAATAGTAGCTTTTTCATATTTCGGTTTATCTTTTGCTAGACGTTTATTAACCATTTTTGTATAAATTTGATCTCCTTCATGACAATTTTGGCTGGTTGACGTGGATTGTAAACTTTTCCTGGTCATCTCTTTGGACTGTATCATTCTTTGAGAAATTGTTTTATATAAAACTTTAGTTCTCTTATAATGATCACTAATTAATTTTTGCATATAATTTTGATTAAAATTAACATCGAATACACTACGTGCTTCAGTATGTCCAAAAACTATTTCAAATGGAGTAAAGCCAGTCATTGAGTGTATACTATTATTGTATGACATAATTGCGTAAGTCATTATGTCAGTAGCATCGGTATTTTTATACGTATACTTTGCTAAACGATAAGTTTCTATGATCGTACTATGGAATCTCTCTACAATTCCCATAGACTGAGGATTATTGGGAGTTCCAATATGAAGATTAATTTTATATAAACTTAGTAATTCTTTCATAAGATTGTTATTAAATTCAGATCCCGGATCACAACTTATTTTATGCGGTAATCCGTATTGTGAAAAATATTTGATTAAAGCCTTGATGACTTCCGGAGTTGACCGGTTAAGTATTAGGATTGCTTGTCCTAATTTGCTAAATGCATCGACTAATGTTATGTATAAGTTTTCCATCTATTTTAAATAAATCGATAAAAATTTCTTCGAATGGCTTTTCTTGAGTTTGCGTCATTTGAATTAATGGATTTAGAGGTTTGCGATCATACTTCATTTGCTTACATAATTCGCAACTGTTAATGACAGCGGTAATTACATCTTTCATTTTAGGAAAGTAATATTGTCGTTTTAATTTATTATACGTCTCATTAATACCTCTATGACAAGTTTTACCATCATGATATTTTGTAATTATGTCCTTTTGTTGCTCTTCGTCTAGTAAGACGGTAACACGTTTGGTGCATTCTATGAATGGTATTGAAGTTTTATCCAATAGTCGAGCGACTGTTTCGTTAAAAATATCTTTTAACTGTGGTGAGTTAAAGAAGATAAAGTATTTTTTACTTGGGTTTAAATGATCTTTAATAAAATCTTCCATGAATTTTAGAGTCCAAAGGCAAGAAAACGTCTATAATTTTTCCTTTAATCACGGTTTTTACTTCATTTTGATACCAGTGATTTATAAAAATTTGATTAGGTTTTATGTCAACAGTCTCGTATAATATTGGGATTATTGAATTTTCTTGTTGGATTTCAACATATTCTGGTTCATCCTCATTTTCAGATGCACTCAAGAGTTGTTTCTGAAATATTATCAGAAATATCTGTTGTAGAGAGTGGGATGGAAGACGATGGAAGATTTTGATAATTTCTGTTAGGATTTGCGTTATCCTGGACATTTAAAATATTTACTTGAATTCGCGATAAAGCGTCCGCATTAGTATTTTGTTTGCCTTGTTTATAGATTATTTCGAAGTCATATTCTTGTAATCTAAGTCTCCAGCGAGTTAGTTTACTGTTAGGCTCTTTAAGTGAATAGAGCCAAGCTAAAGGTCTGTGATCCGTATAAATTTGGAATCTCTGACCGCAGAGATAAGGCCTAAAATGCCTTACTCTTCAAAGTACCGCTAACAATTCCTTTTCGATCGTGCTGTACTTTTGTTCGGCTAAGTTCAATGTACGGCTCGCGTAAGCAATGGGTTTGTCGCTGCCTATTGTTCCCTGGGAAAGAACTGCACCTAAAGCTGAGTTTGAGGCGTCAGTTGTCAGAATAAAAGGTTTTGTAAAATCGGGATACTGTAAGATTGGGGCATTTGTTAAGAGTTTTTTACATGTTTCAAATGCGTTGACAAATTCATCGGTGGCTTTCACCTTTTGTCCCTTTTTCAGCATTTGAGTCATGGGTTTCGTTATCTTGGCGAAATCGGGTATAAATTTCCTATAATAACCTACTAATCCTAAGAAACTTTTAATTTCCTTAGTATTGGTAGGAAGCGGATAGTTTAAAACGACACTAATTTTATCTTCATTAGGTTTTAGACCATCTTTTGTTATTTTATGGCCTTGATATAGGACTTCCTTTCGTAAAAATTCAGATTTATCTAGTTGGATTTTAAGGTTCGCTTTTCTTATAGTCTCAAAGACCTTTTTCAAGCGTGCTAAGTGTTCTGGAAATGTGGAGGAAAATATGATTATGTCATCTAGGTAAATAAGGCAGTGAGTTCCCTGAATTCCTTTCAGTATGTTATCCATAGCCCTCTGAAAAGAAGCGGGTGCTGTCTTTAACCCAAATGGCATACGCTTAAATTCGTAATGCCCGTTAACAGTACTGAATGCTGTTTTAGGCTGGTCGTCTGGATTCACCTCTATTTGATGATATCCCGAAGCCAGATCTAAGGTTGAGAAATACGAGCTTTTGCCCAATTTGTCAAAGATATCGGTGATGTTAGGTAAAGGATATTTGTCATCTATTGTGATTTCATTCAGTTTCCTATAATCTATTACCATACGATATTTTTGCTCGTTGGAGGCATCCATCTTCTTAGGAATGACATGAACAGGTGCGCTCCAAGGTGAAAAAGAAGGTTGAATTATATTAGAATTAAGCAGTTTATCGACTTGTTTTTTAATTTCCGTCGTCTGACTAGGCGACTGTCGATAAGGCTTTACATAGATTGGATTATCCACTTTTGTCCTGATATGATGTTTAATTTGGTGGGTGAAAGTTAGAGGAATTTCTTCTTGGAGGAATATATCTCTATATTCATAGCACAAAATAGTTATCGCTTCCTTTTCTTCGAAGTTCATATGCGAAGTACGTAATTTTATTAAATTTTGTCTTAACAAATCATTTTGTTGAGAATCGATTATATGATTACATAATATTTTGTCATCGAAAGTTTTTATTTGGAATGGTGAATAAATGTCGATTTTCATTTCTTTTTCCGTGGAATTTTGCACAGTTGTTTGCGCGAAACCGTTGTTACATTGTACCAAAGCACATGGCATTGTAAGTCCTTCTGAGATTTTAACATGGTCGATTATTCCGTCATCGTTTGCCAGTTCCGTTGGGATAATGACCCTTTGTTCAGTACGCGGTTGAACCGTTAAGGTTAACATAAGCACTTTTACTGATTTCGTGTTTGAAAATAGAATTGGAATTTTCGTTTTTGAAGTTAACAATAATTCATTTTCTAAATCAAGTGTTACATTTAATTTCTTTGATAAATCAATACCCAGTAATCCATCGTATTCTTTATTAATATCATATATGTAAAATTTATGGTCAAGGTCCTCATTGAATATTCCGAACAGCGGTATTTTTACGACCGTATTATGTGTGCTAATCGCATGCGTAGTTATTACATCAAATGGCTCAATTTGTTGGTATTTTGAGTAATAATTATTCATAACATTTTTATTCAGAAAACATCTCGAACTACCGGTATCAATAAGTAATTTTAATTTTAAATTTGGAATTATTATGTAAGGTAGAAAAATTGTTTTTATAGGCTTTGACTTTCGTTTGAGGCCCTCACTTGAAAATTTGGTTCGTTTGTTGAGGTAGACGGTTGTTCTTGATAATAGTTATTAGATATAGTTCGGTGAAAGTTCACATTATTACGTTGCGGATTCGAGTTCGGCCTTGGCGTATGGGTTGGTTTATTCCGTAGAACAAATGCAGGTCTATTCGCAACCTGATTTGGTCTCGGGTTTTGAATGTGGGACGATGAATTCTGCGACCCTTGAAATGGCCGGTATGAATTATTGTGGTATCCCCGGTTTGAGTTTTGAAAATTATTATTCCTTATGTTGGAATGTTGGAAGGAAGTACTCGGGACATAGTGATCTCGCGTACCGGATGGTTTATTAGAAGGTTTTTTGTACTGATGAGGTTGAACTTTTCGGTTTTTATAATAATGTTCATCGAAATGAGCTTGTTCTAAGGCAAAACGTAGAGCCTGTTCTAACGTGTCTGGTTCTTTAATTTGAATAGCCCTTAGAATTCTTTCGGGTATATTATATAGAAATACTTCCAATGCTGTATTATTATAAATGTTCATCTTTATTTGCATCGTTGACTGATCGTAATTCTCAGCTAGTTTTGAAAATAGTTGATTTTTAACTGATTGAATTCTCGCACAAAATTCGTTTAACTTTTCCCCACTTTTCATAGTTTTCTTATGTTTTCTAATTCGGTTTTCAGATGTTTTTCGGTTCTCTGGTCCCCGAAATGTTGAATGAGTAATTGTTTTAAAAGAGCCCAATTTCTTGCCAAGTAATCATTTTCACTGACCAATTCAGCAGGTTTACCAATTAATCGAGAAGTTATTACTTCTAATATATACGCGTATCTGTCTTCCGACCCATCTCTATACTGTTGAAGTACAAAATCACATTTTCGCAAAAAGCGACTTAACTGCCTAGAATCTCCGTTATAACTTGGGATGATTGCCATCATTTCACTTAACGAAGGCATATTATGCATCCTGTTATTTGATTCCGGAATGGTAGGAATATTTAGAGGAGGCATTTCTGGCATATACTGCGGAGCGTACGCAGGAGGAATGTCAGGGCGATATGGCGAATATCTTCCTGTTTCGTCCACTCCCTCATCCGAGCTTTCTCTTTGAGTTTCTAACGTTAAATTTGATTGCATTTGTTGCGCAAGATTTTCGGCTTGATTAATTTGGTTATCGGCGGCTTGCGCTAATAGATCCATCTTATTAAAAATTAATAAAACTTATTTATTTAGGTAATTAAAAATCAATTTGTTCGATTTTAATTCCGAATTTATCAAGAGCCGAAAAGTAATTTTTTTTTATGAGAAACAAAGAATATACTCGATTTAAATTATTTAAATTAATCAGAGTACAAGGACGAGTCCTTAAATCGTGTAGGTACGACCTTTATAAGGATTGTTGTACACTCTTGATTCTCTAAAAGCGTAATAGTCCCCTTTGGCATTCACAATTTCAATTCGTATACTATTATATTGACTAAATTATAGTCACGAATTCACAATATAAATCAGATAAAATACTATATTATATGATTATACACAATTAGATAAAATATAAATTGAATACAACTATTAAGAGGGTATCCTAGCAGCATTTTTCCATACAAACGTATTCCCCTATTTCCTTCCTGGTTTATCCCTCTAGAGGACTCGTTTTTTTTTATAAAATCTAGGTCTACTGTATGTATGCCCCTGTCATTTACTTTTTCCCAAAAAATAATTACCAAAACAGATACGAATTTTCGAAAACCTAAAAAATACCCCATTTTTACTGTCATATTTAGATGACTACCAGACAAATATGAAAAGATTTTACGTTAAAATAAAATAATAGAAACATAGATCTGCTCTTCCTCTAAATTTCGACACCAAACATAATTGAATCGGCGCAGGTTTGGCGGAGAAAACAGGGGAATACAAAGCATCGATCTGGTCAAGATTTTGTAGTGAAAATCGGTCTGAGCTGCAGTTGTCCCTATCGCACATTACGGGGAAAGATCAAGGGTGAGGGGGGATCAGACTAATGCGTATACAAATAGGGAAGTGACAACTGTCGATTTTTATATCGATAATGTAGTGATTTCCATAATTATCGATATTATTTGTATAGTGTGTTTGTGTTTGGTATCTGTATGCCGTTCCCACGGGAAAAGTAGTGTTATCATGCATTTTTGTATTTTTATATGAAACTAGAATTAAAAATAAATATCCGTATTTTTTCTATGTTTTTAAATTTCGCAGAAATGTAGGTTTTTTTTAAATCGTCTCATTCTATAAAGACGCATACGCCAAATATACACTTATTTTTTCTAGGTGTAATAAAAAAGGTTATTTTATTTATAAGGTAAAAGGTCTGCAAGCTGTCAGCTGTCACTTTAATTCAAATGAATGAAACAATTGGTGACGCTGCCAAGAAGAAGGGACCTTGTTGTCGCTGGTACTATTTTTTTACATGGTTAGTTAGCTAAATGTATGTAGATTATAGATCTACCAATAACTCCAAACCGACAACAAGGTCCCTTCTTCTTGGCAGCGTACATTTGACATTGACAGTTCATTCATACAGTCACAGATAATATAGTTTTAAAATATTTGACGACACGACAGCCTAGTGGGTAGTGACCCTGCCTATGAAGCTGGAGGTCCCGGGTTCAAATCCCGGTATGGGCAAATATTTGTGTGATGAGCAGAAATATTTGTTCCTGAGTCGTGTTTCTATGTATTTATATATGTATCGTATATATATCGTCGCCTAGTACCCATAACACAAGCCTTCCAGAGCTTACTGTGGGACTAGGTCGATTTATGTAAGATTGTCCCATAATATTTATTTATTTATTTATTTGACTAAAGCAAAAAAAATGAGTAGTGGTAGGGTAGTGGTAGGGATCGAGCAGGGGTAGGGAATCACGCGAACGAAGTCGCGACGGGCAGCTAGTTTAAAATAAAACAAATCAATATAAATCAATGAATAATTGAATATGTGTATTTATTCTGTTGTCATTTCCACCCTTTCTCTTACCGGCATATTTCGTGGTATGCGACCGTCGATTATCTCAGGGAGAAGACATTCGTGGAAAAACTTTTCTAATTTTGGTTCCATATTTTGCCAAAATTCATCGTCTTTTTCGATTTTTTCATATATTAAACCTTTAGGGCTCCACAAAACGAAATAGCAATATCTACGGCGTGTTATTTGCAATTGGCCCTAGACTTGGTAGTAGTAATTGTGATTTCTTTTTAATCTTAACTTGTTGTTGTGGAGTATGCAGCAGTCAATTTTTTTCATCTGTATTCCTTCTGTTGGAGTTATTTCAGAAATTTTATAAGGGCATTTTACTTCGATTAAAGAATCTTCATTTATAAGTCCATCAGGACTTGCAGCCAAAAAGCTTTTATTTTTGTCAATGAACAACCCGCACTTAACTACAGACAGTCCAGTTTCATTTGAAAATTCTTTCACTGCTTCGTCTTCTTTCTCTTTTCCATAATTTGTCGCAGGAGTACCTTTGAATTGCGAATACAGTAAGGATTTTAATAAACCGGCCACTGATGTTTTTTTTCGCAGCTTGCAAACTTTGCCAAAATTTGATGCCGTGATACGCTTGCGCCTCTCTATTGACCACAATTCATTTTCACTTTGGCCAATCGTGCTACGTTCGAGTTCTTCAGCTCTCGTCTTTGATAGTTCTAACTCGGAAACAAATTTATTTTTCTTTTCTTCAAATATTTCTGATGGCATATCGGGCTCTAATTCTAGTTGACCGTAATCTTCGTCAGGTCCAGTAACTTTTCGCCTTTTATTTGATCTATCGTCGATGAACGAAAGCTTTCTCTTTCTGTATATTTCATTGTGTTGCCTTGATCGTCTTTTTCTTTCAATGAATTTCTTTGTGTATGTGCCAGGGCTGCAGCCTTGAATTTTTTTTGACAGGCGTGTATTTATTGCCATGTCACTGTTCCACGATATCGCCGCACTAAAACATCGTGTTTGGTAGGATCTTCTGGCCGTGAAATTAACTCATTTACCGCCAATAAATTTTGCAATCACATTGTTAAATTGTTCAACTGTGTTATTTGTTACATCTAGTATCAGACTTTCTGCATTTGACACTAAACTCATCGTGTAAAACTGAATATCTGTCCACAATCCACTGTTTTGAAGATCAGCAACAAAATTTGTGTCATTTTTGTATTTTTCTGGGTCACAAAAGTAAGCGCTGCAATTACTGTGGTCTCCAAATACATGGTTTGGTGCATTTTTTATATCTTTTTTTTAGGTTTCTTATATTTTCATTGTGATTTGTATTTTCTGACTTTCTGTGATTTACTGCTCCAACTACCGCTTTTCTCAAACGTAAAACATTTTCTACTACCTTTTTTCGAAGCTGTACTGGTACAAAGCCTTTGTGGTTATTCGTTTTTTTTCCTAATGCTTTCAATTTGTTGCAAAAATTTCGCAATAAATGATTCTTACATTCGATTTTTGATATAATAAAATCAGAACCATACGGCTTTTTCAGTAACAACTTTTTCATCACGCTGGAATCACCATCTCCAACGAGTTTGTTGTATTTTATTCCGTGCATTTCCACACTTTTTGCAAAACCTTCTGCGATTATGTCGGCTTCCATAGCATTAGCGCTGTCACGCCAGTTTTTGAAACATTTGTGTTCGGTAATATCTATATTCAGCTTTTGACTTCTTGCACATACACAACAGTATGAGTTTCGAACGCCAAGAAACAGTATCTTTTTAGTCCGCAGTCCAATAATACATCCAGCACCAGACGCTGAGCTAAAACCACTTTTGTATGACCGTTTAGCCCAAGAACAATCTGCCACTACTGTTACTAAAGGATAGCCATCTTTGTCAACTTCGCCATTTAAAATGGCAAACCTTTTTTCTTCTTGACCTGCTGCGATCATCTCCTCTATGGCACATTCTTCAATCAGTGGTGTCATACCTTGTTCAATCTTTGTATATGTTGATTTATTCATATTTTGCATATTTAGCACACTGCATATTTCGTTTAACTGTGCATATCCATTTCCTGAACAGAGTATTCCTTCTACAGCTGCATCATTTGCATTTATTTTTAAATTGGGGTCTTCACTGTACACAGTTTCAATTTTTTTACACATTTTACACTCAAATACATATTTGCTCATAAAACCTTTTCGTTGCTCTTTTAAAAAAATTAAGTCGGCAAATGTGCAGTCTGTATGTTCATGCTTAATTTTTGAAATTGCAGAAAACAAATACTTTATATCCACGATTCTGCGTCCTGTTAATTTATCGTCTTGAACTTCTTCATTATTGTCACCATTATCGTTATCAAAAACTATATCCAAGTCATCAAGTGTCGTGGTCGACGATGAGGAGCTTACATTTTCTTCAAACGCATCTCGAGTCTCTTTGGACGTTTCATTCAATGATGTAGCAGAATTCTTTTTGTCTTCATCACTGTCAATAAAGAAAATGCATTAATTATTAGTTCAGTTTAGTTGTAGTCACAGATAAGTTGCCAGGAAGAAGGATAATTCTGCTACATCATTCCTTTTTTCCATTCATCATTTTTATGGAAGCCGACATAATCGCAGAAGGTTTTGCAAAAAGTGTGGAAATGCACGGAATAAAATACAACAAACTCGTTGGAGATGGTGATTCCAGCGTGATGAAAAAGTTGTTACTGAAAAAGCCGTATGGTTCTGATTAGATTTTGACCTAAATATGTATGGTATTTCACTATAAATAAACATTCCCGGTAAGATTTCACACATAATTGAATTAACCGAAGTTTTAGTTACCTACCTTAACTTTATTATTTCTCCACAAAATTGCCACTATTACTCTTCATTTGCACGCACCATTATCACTTCATCAAGCACCATATCTCTTTCGTACAGGAGTAAAAATTATAAACGCGTTTCTTTATAACTATAAAATTTCACTGATAATTTACTTCTAGCTTCGTTAAAGCATTATAGATGTCCACACTCATCCCAATTTTGCGAATGAGTATGAGAATGGCTGCATATTAACTATAATAAGTACCACGTACCTTGTTATACAAGCAATGTTCAGCACTAGGAGTAGCTGTTACCTTTATTAATGCTAATATAATGCTATTACAATTCATTTGTACAGCAATGTGCCACGTAATTTGTGCCCAAATTAGAGTTATATCAGCATTATATGCGCATATAATGCTGATATAGCTCCATTTTTAGCAGCTAATGTGTCCAAGGTGTACTTTAAAAATGCTGTTACACAGAACCTTTGTGCTACTTGGGAATAGTATAGTTTTCCGAAAATTAGTGTTTTATATGTGATGCGTAAATACATCACCATGCAAAATCGGTTGTATTAGAATTTACTTTATTGTTTCGTTCTTTGTTTAGTCATTGAAAAGTTTTAGAATAATTTTCTTATAAATTGGCATCCGTGGCCTTAAAGTAAAAAGTCCCTTTAAAGTACATATAGTATAATATTAAATTTACACTAAAAGTTTCATAGTGGAATTACAATTAGGTACCTACTTAGGAAGATAGGTTATTCAATGTCGCACTGAGTGATGCTCCAATATACTACACAACAACACAAATAAAACAACCATTTGCTATGATTTACGACTTTACTTATGGAAATTAAACAGAGGCCTAGCACATCTTATGCAAAACATATCGGGCAGAAATCTTTCCGTGTCATAGTAATGTGCGTTATCATTATTGAACCCACATTCACACAGGTCTCCTTTTAAAGTTAAGTTTTCTTTTTCGAGATCTATTACCCAAATTGGTAACACATCGTAGAAAAATTGGCACAACATGAAATCAGGAAGCAGCAATTTAAATACGGATTGTTTGACACTGACCACCTGTAATAAATTGAACAATATGTAGTAATTAGTAAACAAAAAACATAACTATGTGATGTTGATAATAAAATAATAAAAAAATAGTAAATAATTTGGAAAAATACCTTTTCTAGAAGTGGTTTTTCGTTGTTATTGTACATGAAGTAATCGCCCTTATTTGATATAATTATCGCAATTTTCCAATAACAAAGATTAAATAGTGTTGTTTCGTCAGATTTCATCATGTTCAGGTAAATAAGTTTACTACTAATAATTTCTGCTGGTGGCTAATGATGCAAACCGTTTTAGTTTACTAAGTTTTACTTTGCCGCTTTATTTTTTTTTAAACTGGAAGTGTTTTTTTTTACCAAAACGCCACCGTAAAGTATTTGAGCCAACTAAAAAGTAACCTAGGTATCTAAGTAATTGAGATACCACTATTAAACTTTTAGCGTGTTCTAAATAACATTGTGACTATATTTTGGTGCAAAAAAATAAAAATAAAAAATTGTTCGAATTGATCAAAGATTTTGAAAGTCTCACTTCCGTTATTTGTAATTTTTTTTCATTAAAAAAATAATGTCTATTAAAAAGAGCAACAAAACACCGATACAAAACAGCAAGTTTAATAGTTTTTTTTTTTTCATTTGAATAACTTAATCTGAAACATCGGAATTTCGACTATTATTATGTTTAAAGGACCAATAATTTTAAAAATAAATATCGTAGATTCATACGAAATGCCTCATATATTATATTATTTTAGTGCTAACTTTAGTTTTGCAAACATATTTATTGTCATGTTTTTTTTAAGGATGGCGAAACGTTTACTAGATAGGGATATCGAAGATTTATTGGCCGCGACAGAAGATGGTAATGTATCTGAAGATGGGTTGGATGACGAGAATGATGATAATGACTTATTTTACAGCGATGCTAGAGAAATTTTGAGAGATTTACTGGAAGAGGACGATATTGATGACAGTCGTGATACGCACGATGAACATACTGATGATACTGAACAGGATGATAGCGATCCGCCACTCATTGAAGATAGACATGACCCAACAAACACCGAAGCGTTGGTTAAGGGTTATTTTAAAGTTTGGAGTGCTACTGTTGATTTATAATGGATTCCGTTGTTACTAAAGGTGATACAGTTCTCTTATAAGAAACATGTTAACTCTTTCGGTTGTATTAGAACTATAGTTAACGCAGCATAAATACTATACGGTTATTGCGGTGTTGGATAATGCTTGTGCATTTAAGGCGTTAAAGCTTATTTCGTCCTACAACGCTAAAAGCTGTTTAAATACCTTCATTGACTCCCGTCAAAGCTTATTGCTATAAATATGCTACATTGGAGTACCTTATATAACCTAAGGTCTTATATCAACTTCTGTAACGTTATTGGTGTTGTAACGGAGTTAATCTCTAACTCTACAAGTGTTGCATAACTCTTATATACGGTTTTTACCGTTAATACTAAAGTGAATTGTAGGTTAAGTAGTTACAGCGGTTTTGTGCAATGCTTGTATAAAGTTATTGGTGTAAAGCAAGTAAGCTGTAACTCTTTAGTAACACCACTAAATGTATCTAACGGTTAAAGCTTTATTAAGCTTTTAAATCTAACCTCACATTGTGGAAGGATCATTCATTAGGTGCGGATTACTCTCGTGAAAATAATAAAATTATCTTTTATAGTGTGTGTGTGTGATACTAAATAATGAAACGAGCTCACTCTTGGAGTGCACAAAAAAGATCTGGTGCAGTGAGAAATAAAATTGAACAAGAATACCAAAATTTTATAAATTTATTACACCAAGATGACTCGACTGTACTTAATTACAGCAATTGTAATTCCGAGCAAGGTGATAGGAATCAAAATAGTTTACCCTTACCAGAAAAATACACTTCATCCACTCAGGAAATACCTAATAAGGAGAACAATGCTGCGGCAAACACTAGTCAAGAGGGAGGGAGTGATATTGAGCAACAGGGTTCCGTGCACAATTTTGAAACTTTCGATTTCGTGCAATATAGTAGCTCGGATGACGACAATTATCCTTCTGATTTACTCACAAGAAGTATAGAATTAAAAGAAAAATTAAGAATATGGTCAATAAAAAATAACATTACCCAAAGTGCCTTGAAGGATTTGCTTTTGGTTTTGAATGAAAGTTTTGGCAGTACGATTTCACTGCCTGTGGATCCTCGTGCTATTATGCGCACGCCTCGAGAAATCCATATAAAAAATATAGCAGGAGGAGAATATTGGCATCAGGGCATTATAGAGCAGTTGACTAATATTCTAAAAAGTTGGCCATCACTCCCCAGTACTGTTAATTTAATTATTAATTGTGACTGCTTGCCAATATTTAAAAGCGCAAAAAAAGAATTTTGGCCAATTTTAGCCAAAATAGTGGAAGGAAATGATGTTCTTATTATTGGAATATATTACGGTACGGGCAAACCTTGGCACATTGATGCAATGATTGGTCCCGCGTGTTTCAAATGATCCATATGAAACGAGGGGGGGGGGGTTAATCATTGAGCTAAGAGGGTCAATAATAATACTGGTTACCCTATATTTCCTCTAATATACTATATACTTATTTATACAAATTAAGTGTTCATTACTTTACTTACTTACATACTTAATTATTATGTCTGTAGTGTCTGTACTCTGAACCGATTGAGATGAAATTCGGGAAGTAGGTATGGAAGTATTTAGAGACCCGGGAATGGTTTAATTTTATCAATACTCAATTCATCATCATACCACGTATAAGAGGTTGCGGACCAAAGTCACTTTTCTGTAAAATAAAACTTAATAATTTATTCTTCATTAAAAAATCTCAAATATTTAGTTATAATTTCAGTATTATATTCTGATCAGGAAAGCGATTCTTTCCCGCACGCGTGCGGGAAAGAATCGCTTTCTATGTGAAACTTAACACTTGCAATAAACACTTTCTAAGGATATGCATTATAAAAGTATTACCTTACTTCTAGGTGCTTAAAAGGACGGTAATACTTTCCCTGAGTAATTTTCTGTTCCTCTTGCAGCTGTTTGTAATTTCAACGGGAAACACGGATGTTTGAAGTGCACAACAGTTGGTGAATACTCACATGTTTCTCACACAGTCGTTTTTTCTACAAAAGAAGACACTCCTAGGACAGACGATAAATTTAGAACGAAAAGTTACGGAAACCATCACAAAGGAGATTCCCCCTTACTCGAATTACCCATTAACATGATAGAAGACTTTCCCGTTTCAGACTCTTTACATTTAATAGATTTGGGTTTAATGAAGAGACTTTTGATTGGTTGGCGGGACGGCAATTTTGGCACGTACTTGACAAAGCTGCGAGCACGAGAAATTGAACATCTGGATGCATTTTTAAAGAATTGCAAATTACCAACTGAGATTCACCGAGCAGTAAGGACTTTAGACTGTTTAGCACACTGGAAAGGGAGCGAATTTCGGACATTCTTACATTATTTGAGTATTATTATAATAGCAGATATATTACGCAAAGATGTAGTTGACCATTTTTTGAATCTTTTTTGTGCCATCACAATATGTTCGTCCTACAGTTATAGTAATTTTCTACCACTTGCCCGACTAATGCTTAAACATTTTGTAGAGCAATACAAATACTTCTATGGCCCACATCACATCACAAGTAATGTTCATAATTTGCTTCATGTGGTAGCTGAAGTCGAAAGATTTGGACCTCTTCAAAATTTTAACGCCTACCCCTTCGAAAATAAACTGTATTTAATTAAAAGATTGTTAAGACAAGGAAAAAAACCATTGGCACAAGTAGCCAAGAGACTTAGTGAGGGGAGTACAAAAAATCTTTCCGCAGTTGTGAAAACAAACAACACACCTATAGTAAATACAAAAAAAACCACTGCTGTGCTTCATTTTAGAGATTTTATACTGTCTACAAAACCCAATGATAAATATTTTATGACTAACAGTGGTGATATTTTTGAAGTGAAACATATATCAGGCAACGATAACAATATAACTTTGAACGGCCAAAAAATTATTAACAAAGATGTTATTTTCGAAACTCCTATCAGATCGTCATATTTAAATATGTTCAAAGCCGAAAAATCCTCTGGCCAGTCTACAGTTATTAAAATAAACCCTAATGAAATTAAATGTAAATTAGTAAATGTAACCCATAATAATGTAATGTACTTTTTGCCACTCATTCATACAGTCTAGGGAGATTATGTAAATAAAAGATTTTTATGAATTTGGTATTTTTATTTCAAAAATTACTTTTTATAATCAATTATAAAAGAAATGAAACTATGTAGCAAAAGCATAAAGTCTTAGAAAAAGTAGCACTAGAACTTATAACTGCTGGAGTAGGAGTATACAGAAGTGAACAGTTGTTTTAGAAAACACATTTCCACTAAACTGGTGCCACTGAGTCGCGTTGCGTCCTCTTAATTCGTACTTATTACATAATTAGAAAGAAAAACGATATACTTCTATTGAATAATCCTAATATTAAAAGGCAATCAGTCATCAAATTTTTTTTTCAGTCTCAATACAATAGACGGAGGGCTAGTGTACAGTCGCCATCAAATATAATCGGAGCTGTGGATGTGTTCAAAAATATCCAAATAACGCCTCTAGCACCTTTGCTAGTGTGCTTATTGAGATATTTTGGAACACCTCCACAGCTCCGATGTTTATGGTGGCGATGGTACACACCAACCGGAAAAAAATAATGATAACCCGGTCTTTGTAACTGTCGTGTTGCCATTATTTTTTGTAGTAGTTTGCTAAACTATTCTTATTGCAGAATCCAGGCATCTGGAAGCTGTTTAGCTAGTCCTTGAACAATTAACAGCTTTCAGACGTTATGAGATTTTCGTAATTAAGCTTTGAGTGCTCACTCCATACAATAGCCTTTTACTGGTTTACATTATATAAGATTTCGACAACTAGCGGATTTATCTCGTATCAGCAGCAGTACTAACACTACTACAAACTACTTTTACTTTGACGCTGGCTCTGCGATAGTTGAAAAAGTGTATGTATCAACTATTTTCAACTAATGATTTGTATTATAGTACTAAAAATGTATTTTACAGGATAATACACTTTTAAAAACGATCGCGGAACTCGCGTCATCTAGTGTCAAGTAGATTTAGTGTGTACAGTCAGTACTGCTGCTCATACGAGATATGGCCGCTTATTTGCACTGCAACTAATACCAGCCATTATGGAATACGGGCATGTCAAGGGACCCTGTCCGTCTATCTAATACATTAGTCTATGCCTAGGCCAACTGTGTTGTCTACTACTCCCACTCTACTCTACCTTTATATACCTAAACATAAACATTCAACAAAACTTAAACACTATCTAAACGTTACCCGTAATTTTTTTCAGTCTCAATATATCTGGGAGTTCTCACTATTTTTACTTTATAATCGTCACCTCGACTTCCTCCGCTCCATGAGCATTGCGAAATAAAATTTCTCGTAAATATGATATCCACGAGTGCATAAGCCCCGTCTATACCTTTTATTCCTGAGTATAGTATGGAATAAGCCTGTTGTAATTGATTTTTGAAGCGGTTGTCAGAAAGATTATTTTCCAGTTCATCTAAATCTGTTTTGCTGTCAATCACTTTAATGGAAAGCGGGTTATTGTGGGGACCTTTGGAATCTCTTAAAGGATGAACGTCAATATCCATATTTTTTTCAGTTATCTGGATTACTGCATCTTCAAGCTGAACGGACAAACTTGATAATTTCTGTATCACGTTACCTTGGGTTTTAATTAGAGCTTCTGCTTTCCCGAAGATGGCGGTATTACTTTCCATGAGCAGTTTTTGTTGTTCTAACATCTGTCTCTGGTTGTCCAATATCTGTCGCTGATTGTCTAACATTTGTTTTTGGTTCACGGAAATGTTATCAATATCGATGCTTAAAGTTTCCTGAACTGCTGAGTTGTTAGCTTCGTAAGGTGCGTAAACATTTTCTGGTATCGTAGTTGCTGCAGTGATGGTTGTAGTTGTCAAATTCGGTTGAGCATTCTCCACGTAAAGCAAGTTTTCCATCTGGAAAATAGTGGTTATGAAATAAGTATGTATGTATCTATATAAATAAATATTTTAGGGACAATTTTACACATATCGACCTAGCCCCACGGGAGCAAAGGCCCACTATTACCCCCAATAATAATAATAGCCCCACGGTAAGCTCAATAAGGCTTGTGTTGTGGGTACTAGGCGACGATGTATAAAATAGATACATGTACATAGAAACAACCATAACTCAGGAACAAATATTCGTGATAAACACACAAATAAATTCCTTTACCAGGATTCGAACCCGGGCCTACAATCTCCAGCTTCGTAGGCAGGGTCACTACCAACTAGGCCACGGCGGCCGTTATATTGCTTCTAATTTATCGGTGTTATATATGTACCGATCTAAGTATACATTTATTTATGTAAGTACTAATGAAACGATCGCGCTTCGCGCCGGGAAACTAATTATGACACTGACTGTACATACAAGATATGCCCAGCCCGATCCAGAATCGACCCAGCCCCACAAGCCTTATGTGTTGTGTAATTTTTTATCTAGACAATGTTTATTTACGATCATGAAATAAGTTAATTTACAAGTTGTTTTACTTATGACTTACCATTGTTGACTTATCATCTGGCAAAACAAGGAATACACTGCGTTGGTACCGTGCAGCAAAATAGACTTCCAAACTGTCGTTTACCGGATAAAAAAGAGATGTTGAAAGCAGCAGTTCCAAGGGGAACACATGAAGAAAGGATTACGCACTTTGACGGGGTTGACTTTTCGGTGACAGCATGGAAAGATAACAAGATAGTTACGCTTTTATCTGACTACATTGGTTCCCAGCCGATGGGAAAAACTGCACGTTATGATAAAAAACAAAAACTAAGAGTGTAAATACCTTGTCCAAAAATTGTGCAAGAATATAACATGCATATGGGCGGTGTGGACCTAATGGATAGCTATTTCGGCCGCTATAGCGTCAGGGTCAAGAGCCGTAAATGCTACTTACGATTATTTTATCACGTTTTGGACTTGGCCGTAATAAATTCCTGGGTCTTAATGAAGAAGAATTGCATTGCAAAGGGTGTTCCTCAGAAACAACTACCGAATCTTGGTCAATTTCGCAATGAATTAGCTGATGTCCTTTGCAATATTGGATTAACTTACGGCATCAAAAGAGGACGTCCAAGTAATGCTTCCATCGAAGAACAATTACAAGCCAAGAAACGAAAAGGTACTAGTCATCCTCTTCCAAGCGTAGATGTAAGAAAAGATGGCGTTGATCACTGGCCTATGATTGCTACTCGTCTTAGGTGCAAAATACCTAGTTGCAACGGGACAACATCTTGGTCTTGCTCAAAATGTAATGTGCCTCTTTGTTTGAATCCAAGAAATAACTGTTTTACATATTTCCATCAATAATATTATGTAGAAAACTCCAGTGAGTCTCAAACATGTTCATTATTATTAAACGGGTCACTTTGCCAAAAGTAGCTCAACCTGTTAAGGGTTTATTTCGAAAAGCTTAGTCATGAGCATTCGGCCGGATTCAGATTCGCAAAGCTACATTGTTTCGTGAACGGGAAAGACATAAGTATATAATTATTAAATTTTCTGTTTGCCCAAAGGTTGACTGGTGGAGAATGCTATTTGGGGTGAAGTCTACCTGTTGTACGTTAAGTTATTTGTTTTGTGCTAATTTAAATTTAAATAAGAGATACGAGAACAAATGTAATAATAAATTGCAGATTATAATTTTACTGTTAAATATGTAATCTTTAGCGTTTAGACGTTAATGCATAGTGATGTATATATGCATCAAGTCTTTTTCGGAAAAAAATATATGTTTTTTTAAATACTATGATTTTTTTCTTTATTTTTCCTCAATCTATACAACATGACACATCTATTTCAATTTATTAAAAAGTTATACAAAAAATCATGCATTTAAGGGTTAAGTAGAGCGGTACCTCGTTTTGTTTCGACGCTATGACTCAGCAGCCGAAATATTTGTATAAGTATGGGGAGAACTATTTAAGATTTCTTTTTTTTTCAGCTTACTTCTAGATCGATGATTGGGGTCACACTATATGCCTTTTATTAGGCATCTTATAAGCTATACGAATCAGCTTTAAGTAGAGCTCTACCTCGTTTTGTTTCGACGCTATGACTCAGCAGCCGAAATCTATACTAATATTATAAATGCGAAACTGTGTGTGTGTGTTTGTTTGTCCGTCTTTCACGGCAAAACGGAGCGACGAATTGATGTGATTTTTTTTGTGGACATAGTTGAAGAGATGGAGAGTGACATAAGCTACTTTTTGACTGTTTCTAACCCCCCACTTCCCTAAAATAGGGAGTGGAAGTTTGTATGGAGCATTCCGCAATTTTCAAGGTAGAAAGCTAAAAATTGCTTTGCGGACTATTTGTGACAAACAAAAAAATCGTCTATCATTTTTCCAAAGTTGTTCACCGCTGCACTGGAGGATGTTTTCAAGACTCTGGACAGGAGAAGGCTAGGCATCAACATTAACGGCGAGTACATCACTCACCTTCGATTTGCTGACGATATAGTAGTCTTGGCTGAAACCATGGAGGACTTAAGTACGATGCTCGATGACCTCAGTAAAGCTTCCGAGCGAGTTGGTCTAAGAATGAATGTGGACAAGACGAAGATCATGTCAAATGCCCATGTAGTATCAACTCCCATTACAATCGGACACTTTACGGTCGAAGTTGTAGACGATTATGTATACCTAGGACAGACTGTTCAGTTAGGTAGGTCCAACTTCGAGAAAGAGGTCAATCCGACTCGGCTGGGCAGCGTTCGGGAAGATAAAATAAGATAAGATAACGTTTATTATAGTAATAAATGGTAAGTACAAGTTATGCTTACATTGTTTTTGTAATATTCTACAACAAGGTAAACGAAAGTATGAGTCAAGTAAGCGTCTACTGATCCCCGTACTAGTGTGAACTGTATCACGGTGGATCAGGATTCACTGTCCTTAACTATTAGTATTAAAACATTTAGTTAAATGGTAACAAAATCGTTAAATATAGGTACAATAACAAAAGAATGTTGCACAATAGCCTAGCAACGCCTCATCAGCGACCGCTGTGCCGAGAAGTAAACATGTAGTATATTTAAAAACTTAACATAATTTTACACTGTTATAATTATAACGTATCGTTATTTAAGTAAGTACAAACATAGTTATTTAGTTTATATGTCTGTGTAAGTATATATATTTATATAAGTTGTATGTTCGTGTGCGTGTGTGTGTGTGTGTGTGTGTGTGTGTGTGTGTGTGTGTGTGTGTGTGTGTGTGTGTGTGTGTGTGTGTGTGTGTGTGTGTGTGTGTGTGTGTGTGTGTGTGTGTGTGTGTGTGTGTGTGTGTGTGTGTGTGTGTGTGTGTGTGTGTGTGTGTGTGTGTGTGTGTGTGTGTGTGTGTGTGTGTGTGTGTGTGTGTGTGTGTGTGTGTGTGTGTGTGTGTGTGTGTGTGTGTGTGTGTGTGTGTGTGTGTGTGTGTGTGTGTGTGTGTGTGTGTGTGTGTGTGTGTGTGTGTGTGTGTGTGTGTGTGTGTGTGTGTGTGTGTGTGTGTGTGTGTGTGTGTGTGTGTGTGTGTGTGTGTGTGTGTGTGTGTGTGTGTGTGTGTGTGTGTGTGTGTGTGTGTGTGTGTGTGTGTGTGTGTGTGTGTGTGTGTGTGTGTGTGTGTGTGTGTGTGTGTGTGTGTGTGTGTGTGTGTGTGTGTGTGTGTGTGTGTGTGTGTGTGTGTGTGTGTGTGTGTGTGTGTGTGTGTGTGTGTGTGTGTGTGTGTGTGTGTGTGTGTGTGTGTGTGTGTGTGTGTGTGTGTGTGTGTGTGTGTGTGTGTGTGTGTGTGTGTGTGTGTGTGTGTGTGTGTGTGTGTGTGTGTGTGTGTGTGTGTGTGTGTGTGTGTGTGTGTGTGTGTGTGTGTGTGTGTGTGTGTGTGTGTGTGTGTGTGTGTGTGTGTGTGTGTGTGTGTGTGTGTGTGTGTGTGTGTGTGTGTGTGTGTGTGTGTGTGTGTGTGTGTGTGTGTGTGTGTGTGTGTGTGTGTGTGTGTGTGTGTGTGTGTGTGTGTGTGTGTGTGTGTGTGTGTGTGTGTGTGTGTGTGTGTGTGTGTGTGTGTGTGTGTGTGTGTGTGTGTGTGTGTGTGTGTGTGTGTGTGTGTGTGTGTGTGTGTGTGTGTGTGTGTGTGTGTGTGTGTGTGTGTGTGTGTGTGTGTGTGTGTGTGTGTGTGTGTGTGTGTGTGTGTGTGTGTGTGTGTGTGTGTGTGTGTGTGTGTGTGTGTGTGTGTGTGTGTGTGTGTGTGTGTGTGTGTGTGTGTGTGTGTGTGTGTGTGTGTGTGTGTGTGTGTGTGTGTGTGTGTGTGTGTGTGTGTGTGTGTGTGTGTGTGTGTGTGTGTGTGTGTGTGTGTGTGTGTGTGTGTGTGTGTGTGTGTGTGTGTGTGTGTGTGTGTGTGTGTGTGTGTGTGTGTGTGTGTGTGTGTGTGTGTGTGTGTGTGTGTGTGTGTGTGTGTGTGTGTGTGTGTGTGTGTGTGTGTGTGTGTGTGTGTGTGTGTGTGTGTGTGTGTGTGTGTGTGTGTGTGTGTGTGTGTGTGTGTGTGTGTGTGTGTGTGTGTGTGTGTGTGTGTGTGTGTGTGTGTGTGTGTGTGTGTGTGTGTGTGTGTGTGTGTGTGTGTGTGTGTGTGTGTGTGTGTGTGTGTGTGTGTGTGTGTGTGTGTGTGTGTGTGTGTGTGTGTGTGTGTGTGTGTGTGTGTGTGTGTGTGTGTGTGTGTGTGTGTGTGTGTGTGTGTGTGTGTGTGTGTGTGTGTGTGTGTGTGTGTGTGTGTGTGTGTGTGTGTGTGTGCGCGCGCGCGTGTGTATATGTGTGTGTGAGTAAGTGTGTATCTGAAAGAAAGAAAGAAAGAAAGAAAGAAAACATTTATTCGTGGCAATGGCAACAATACACATTGTGGACACATACGCACCACATACGATACAGATTTGCCACGAAATGGTCACAACTCAGCGTAATGCTGGCAAAACCAGCGCTGGTCTTCCGTTGTGACCATTTGGTGAGGCACGGAACAATGACGCCACGATCACACACAAGGACAAATTACAAAAACATTAAAAATAACCAAGAACACAAACTCATTAAAAACAAAAAACAAATATATACAAACACGAAAAGACACTTATAAATTACAATAAAATGAATGCTACTTAATTTTAAAAAGAAAAAGAAAAAAGGTATTAAAACTATGACTTATCTATGGTAAATTTGACATTCATTAATTACTAGGTACTACTACATTTACTACAGGTAAAAACTAACGCGTGCTGATGCCGTGATGCCTAAAACTAAAATTATACTATGAGACTTACTGCTAAACCAGAAACTAAATAACATGGGAGTGATATACGTAAAAAACAAGGGTCAATAAGAACTAACTACAAAACATCAGGCCACGGAGTGCTTGTGGGACATACAAAGCAGGTATGTATTTTGACCCAGATTAAAAACAGCTTGTGTCATGTTTAAGGTTTTCCTGACTTTTTTGGTGGTGCTGCAAGTGTTTCTTAACCTGGGCCTTAAAAGTATGTATGCCTTTCAGAGCATCTGCATGTGCATGTTACACCATGTTTTTAAGTAGTTTCTCAAATTTTGTATATACCTTTCCAATGTTTTTTTGCAGGAATGCAGATTTAGTGACCGTAGGTGCACATGTTTGCTTAATCTATTGTATAATGTTGGACCAAGCACACAAATGATTTTTTTAGAAAACTTAGTTTTGTGAGCAGGCGTATAATATACGATATCATTTCTTCTCTTGGTTGCAGGGTAATTAGGGATGCATTTGTGTTGTTTTAAAAACAATAATTTAATAAATAGTTGCCTAAACGAAAGTACCAAGGTTTCACGGGAAGCTACGGCACATCTTTTCGTCCAATATTCCGCAGTGTCTCAAGACGAGAGTCTTTGACCAGTGTGTGTTGCCAGTGATGACATATGGCACTGAAACGTGGTCGCTTACAATGGGCCTCATAAGAAGGCTCAAAGTCACCCAAAGGGCAATAGAGAGGGCTATGTTGGGAGTTTCTCTGCGTGATCGCATCAGAAATGAGGCTATCCGCAGCAGAACCAAGGTAACCGATATAGCCTTCCGCATCGCTAAACTTAAGTGGCAGTGGGCGGGGCACATTGCACGTAGAACCGATGGCCGGTGGGGCGGAAAGGTTCTCGAGTGGCGACCACGTACCGGAAGACGGTAGTAACAAGTATTAATTGTGACACTCAGAAACTTTATTATGATGAACTGATGTCCCCTTCGGCATGTAAAATCGGCATCAAATATATGTTAACATTTTTCACCTTATCAGAGTATAGGAGTCTACTTATGGCTGTCAAGGGAAACACCGAAATGTCACTATATATTATTTATTTACCATGGCGTCTACATTCGCCTATGGGTAAGGGACTACTGGTGAGCCCGCCTGCCTAACTAACATATATAGGTAACCTATATGTTACCTATGCATAAATGTGTCGCTACAGTAGCCCCCCCCCTTACAAAAACAATTTTTTTAATGCACTTAAAAATAAAAAATCTTAACACAAACACACTTGTTTCACTATACGTAACCGGTCGCGGCCGCGTGCACTGGCTGCGCAGCGAGCCCACGCGCCACGGTGCTTGGCTGTGTTGCCGCCTGATTCTTAATCCATCCCTTCAATCTCCTATTACAGGATCTCCACAAAGTATACAATATTACGATGGAAATGAGCACTACTAGTGCTATAATTAGAACGCCGTAGTTGGCAATTCGACTTTCAAACTCCGTATGCCTCGCGCCGATACTGGCCTCAAACTCGTCTTGCTTATTTTTGCTCTGTCCAAAACCCATGATGAAAACTTGTCGTAGCGAGCAGTCGAATGGCCAAAAACAAGCTCACAAACTAACTTTATAATCCCCGTTTCAGGGCAAGCTAAGCAATAAAAATTAAACATAACAATTTGCACGCCATTCCTACAGTATAAGTGCAAGGTGGTCACCTAATTTCAACATGAAAAAAATACTTAAATAATCAACTAATGTTATTAATGCTCATATCTGAATAAAACATTGTTACTGCTGATACCGCATTGGCTTCCTAACCTTACGGCCTTTACGTGTGGTCCAAGTAATATGCGCCGGGTCGGTAACAACCGCTGTGGGCGCATTGCGCTTATCACTAGTACGGGGTGGCTCAGCAGTAACCTTGTTGTTATTAGATTCCTTAGCACAATAACTCTTATTCGGTTCGACTAAACGAGACATTTCCTCGTTTAGCGAATATGCCGGTTTTAATCGATCGATAGAAATCAGTGTTTGTCTCTCGGATAACTGTATCTTGAACTGCTTCTTAATTCTGTGACGTAATTAACCGCGTCGAAACTCAGGCTAGTTTTCGCGTCATAGAAATCTCCCGGCATACGCAATGATCTGCCGAACGTCAACTCTGCTGCGCTTACTCCGGTATCACTACGTGGGACCGCACGTAAGCCCAGCATGACGGTCGGCAGTTCCTGAACCCACGCCGATGAAGTAAGCCTCGCCTTAAGGGCTGCCTTGAGGCTGCGGTGCCATCGTTCCAGGATTCCGTCACTCTGGGGATGATATGCCGTCGTTCGCAACTTGGTTATGCCCAGGTACTTCATTAACTCTGAAACAATACCACTCTCGAACTGCCTGCCCTGATCGCTGGTGAGTTTAGTAGGACAACCATGACGCGAAATCCAGCCTTCGTAAATCACCTTGGCTATCGTTTCGGCTGATATGTCACGTACCGGAAAAGCCTCTGGCCAGCCCGTGACCCGATCTATAAATGTGACTAAATACCTATGACCATCCGCTGACGTAGGTAACACCTACAATGTCCACGTGTAAATGTTCGAATCTGCCTATACATGGAAAGCGACCCAATTCCGAATGATTGTGTCTTTGCACCTTCGCACGTTGACATTGTATACACGTTTTAGCCCACAGCCCTACATCGCGATTCATATAAGGCCAATAGAAACTTTTTCTTACCATCATACGGATACCTAGATGACTTAAATCATGCATAGTATCGAATGCTATTCTCCGAAAACCTAATGGTAAATAAGGTCTATTTCTGCCTGTTGACACGTCACAATAAATCTCGCCATTGGCACTAGGTAATTGAACACTCCTGAGACGCGACGCGCTATTGTTATCCCGCAACGCCTGTGCTAACTCAGCGTCTGTGGCCTGAGCTCGAGCCACTTCGCTGAAATCAATAGTCGTGGGTGTTGATATTGTCTCTACTCGGGACAATGCATCGGCAACCACATTTTGACTACCCGACACGTGTTGTATATCAGTGGTGAATTCGCTTATAAACAACAATTGCCGGGTTCGTCTTGGAGTTTCTTTGTCACTACCTAATTTACTAAAAGCGTAAATCAGTGGTTTATGGTCGGTGAACACCGTTAGCGGCCGACCCTCAAACAAATTTCTGAAATGTAAGATTGCTAAATAGATAGCTAACAACTCTCGGTCATAAGCGCTATATTTGCGTTGCGTGTCGGTGAGGCGCTTAGAAAAATAACCTAAGGGCTTCCAATTACCTTTGATCCACTGTTGTAATGCGCCACCGACACATGAGTCCGACGCGTCTACCATAAGAGCCATTTTCGCGCCTTCAACCGGGTACGCTAACAACGCCGCGCTCAGCAAACTAGACTTACACTGCGAGAACGCCTCGTCAGCTTCCTTCGTCCACTGTATGGCGGTTTTATCTTTCCTCTTGGAATTTTCTAAGTACCTATTTAATATGGCCTGATGTTTAATTGCGTGTTTTAAATGTGCCCGATAAAAATTTACCATGCCAAGGAAACGCCTAAGCTGTTCTACTGACTGTGGCTTGGGGAAATCCGTTATGGCTTTCACTTTTTCCGGTAAAGGCCTAATACCATCCTTAGTAACCTCATACCCCAAAAATTCTACTCTCGGGCGTCCGAAACTGCATTTGGCGATGTTAATTGTTAAGCCGAATTCATCTAACCTACTAAATAGTTTCTCTAGATGTGCTCGGTGCTGCATCTCATCGACACTGGCTATTATTACGTCGTCCAAATAACAAAAAACAAAATCGAGTTCCCTCACCACATTGTGGTTCATGAAACGTTGAAAAGTCTGGGCTGCGTTTCGAAGCCCGAAGGTCATTCTCGGAAAATCGAAGAGACCGAAAGGCGTAATAATAGCCGTTTTCTCTATGTCCTCTTCCGCTACCGGTATAAAGTGAAAGGCCCTTTCACATCTATTCTACTAAATATTTTCTTACCTGCAAGAATATACGTGAAATCCTGTAAGCGCGGAATCGGATAGCGATCGGGCTTGGTGCATGCGTTTAATTGCCTATAGTCGCCGCAAGGCCGTAAACTACCATCCTTTTTTGGCACCACGTGCAGCGGGCTTGCCCACGCGCTTTTTGACGGCCTACAAATGCCTAATTGAATCATGAAGTCAAATTCGTCCTTCACTTTTTTATACCTGTCCGGTGGTAGCGGTCTTGCACGCGCATGCACCGGGGGGCCCTGGGTCTCGATGTGATGAAACACCGTATGCTTGGGAGCCTCCTTGAAACTAATCGGTTTAGTAATTTCCGGGTACTGTTTCAATAGGTCGCAGAAAGGATGATTCCCGCTAACCGTATTCACCGAATCATTGCTGCAGTTAACTATAGTCGCGATGACGTCATTTCGTGTGACCGTGTCAACAAGCTTTTTTGAGCCGAGATTAACGCTCAGGCTGTAAAAACTTAAGAAATCCGCCCCCAAAATAGGTTGGCTAACGTCGGCAATCACGAATGTCCATCGAAAGACACGTTTTAACTTAAAATCTAACAACAAGGTCTTAATTCCATAAGTTTTGATGGGCGTTCCATTCGCCGCAAATAACTTATAATCTAATTTCACCTTACAACTATTACTCACGATTTTGCACCGCGGTAACACCGAAATATTGGCTCCGGTGTCTGCCAAAAAACGTAAGCCCGTGTTAAAGGCTGTCACCACAAGGCGGTGGTTGGTGGAGTCGATACAGTAACCCGCCTCTGACTGTATCGCTGCTAATTTTCCCCTTTCCAGCCGCAGGGCTTGATGCACTTAGAAGCCTTCTGTCCAAAACGGAAATGGTAGTAGCTGAGCTAATCTGGATCTTGGCGGCTCTTCTTCTGCTGTGTCTGACCTCGCGGTTGGGTCTGCCGAGCACTGTTGTTACGCTGTCCGCCCGATGTTCCACCCCGCTCCAGCCGCTCGAGCCGCGTGCTGATCTTCGCTATCTCCGACAAAACTCTGTCCTCCGCCGCTGGTTGGTGGTTCACCGACACTTCTGCTATGCTACCTGAAGACCCTGTCGCCTCTGCAATTCTGTCCGCTAGGCTAGCCAACTTCTTGAGGTCCGTTAACTCACTTCCTGCTACTACGGCCTTCACCGCCTGGGGCATCAAATCGACCCATAGCATGCGTATAGTTGAATCTGGGAACTTTGCTCCGCCGAGGTCTAGCATTTGTCTCATGAGCTGAGAGGGCTTTTGATCCCCGAGCTCCATCTCATGCAATAGCCTCCTGTGCCTTTTTTCTTCGGTTTCTTGAAAAACTGTCAATAACCGCTCTTTTAGGGCCTCGTATTTACCCGTGTCGGGAGGCGTCAGTAAGATGTCACTAGCTGCCTGGATTGTAGCTCTCCCCAGCTTGGTAACCACTATGTTAAATCTTTGCACGTCTCCCAGATGTTGTGGTGCTAGGATGGCTTCCAACTGTGCATACCACAGCTTGGGCTGATCAGCCCAGAAATCCGGAATTCTAGCTGACAGTGACACCGCTGCCAATTCCCCTACACCGCTTACGGAATCACTCTTCGAAGGTTGCGCTGGAGGCTGTGCCGGAGGCTGTGCCGGAGGCTGTGCCGGGGGCTGTGCCCCCGGAGGCGCTTGTCCATACATTTCTCAGCGTTAGTATGACGCTGTATGCCTATGATGCTCTTCCTGCGTGGCACCCCACAGGAAGGAGTAGTCCCTTTTCACCAAAAAAATTGTTCACTTGGCAAAATGTTCACATGTAATGTTCACTTGTAATGTTCACAGGGGTCACCAGATATAGGAGTCTACTTATGGCTGTCAAGGGAAACACCGAAATGTCACTATATATTATTTATTTACCATGGCGTCTACATTCGCCTATGGGTAAGGGACTACTGGCGAGCCCGCCTGCCTAACTAACATATATAGGTAACCTATATGTTAGCTATGCATAAATGTGTCGCTACAAGAGCAATAAGATGCAAAAATGTAAGCATATCTGTGACGCCAACCGTACTAAGCCGATGTGTCTTAATCTTTAATGTAGCAATCTTGCTGTTTGGAATTAATTTACCTATATATTGAGTAACCACAAAGCGAATAACTATAAAGATAAGTCCAAATATATATTGCGCAACTGGCACCCGTTATTTAGTAACTTTATTTGGTGTTCTATTGTCATATCTGCTCGTTTTTCGGCAATTGACATAATGCAGTTGGTTTTCAAATGAGTTTTCCGATAGCAGAAATGACATTGATAATATCCGCGGTCAATGTCTTATGTTTTTCGAACAAAAAAAGCATAATTTGTCCATTTTGTCACTTTTTTCCAAGAGCATATATTTTATTTCGTCCAAGTACAGTTACACGTAAAGTAAAATTAAAAATGACCGTAGGTACTCAGGTACCTAAGACAATTTTACCTGTATAACTTAAACTTGTTTATAATATCAGATATGAGTCCCATGGAGTCGCACGCATTTATAGGCTGCAGTGACTGCTTACCATCAGCACAGCCGTATCCTTGTTTGCCACCGCCATAGTATACAAATTAATACGTAAAAATTGCAAATAAATACTTATACTTAAACAATTTTTTCCGTTGAGCTTTGTCATTTTTGTATGCGATTTCCCATAAGGGCCATTTTCTACTAAACTTTGAACTCAATTTTAATAAAGAAATAATTAACGTACACAACTGACACCAAGGTACAAATATATTTTACATATTTGTATATTTTAATATTTTGCATAAAATCCTTCAAAATTATAATTTTGAAGGATTTTACAAAAACGCCAATATCTCGCTAACTAGAAACTGCCATGAGGGCCCCTTTTCTTATGGACGGTCACATATTATATTATCGTACATTTCGAAACAATTGGAATATAGAACATAGTAACTTATATCTATTTAAATTAAAACATTTATGTATATTCATATCAAAATCGCCTATTAAGGTTACGTTAGGACGAGAAGAAAGCCCCCACTGTCACGGGTGTGGCGCAGCAGAGGACGATGTGCGCCACACAGTGGAGGTATGCTCGGCGTGGGGGCCGCAGCGACATAATTTGTCCAACGTATTGGGTGGGAACCTCTCGCTGCCGAACATCGTATCTAAGATGATTGACAGCGAGAGGTCATGGGAAGCAATGGCCTCCTTCTGCAAGTCCGTAATGGCGCAGAAGGAGGCTGCGGAAAGAGCGCGGGAGGACGACCCTTCCGCTCCCCATATCCGCAGACGTAGGGCCGTGCACGTCGGCGTTATGCGCACTTGCTCCCCCGTCGTAGTGGACCGGGTTGCAGGGTTAGGGGACCCCAGCCACCCAATGAGTCCACGGGATTGAAGCGTCTTGAAATTGTCCCGGAGCGCTCTCCATGGTCAGGCCTGTAAAGCGGGCTAGTCGCGAGGGTCAAAGTAGCATGCGTAAGCGAACCTTTGACCCTCCTTGCAAGCGTAATGGCTGGACAATCGTTGGGGGTTTAGTGGGTAGTCTGGGCTTTCTGCCCAGGAGTCCCACACAACCGTCCGGTCCCCCTCCGACCGGGCGGACGATGCATCAACGCATTCCCCAACGAAAAAAAAAAAGGTATACATAATTACGAGTAAAGTGTCAGCATCTGCAATTGCATCAGACTTGGTCAAGCAAGTTGAAGTAAATTGAGTTAATGCACTTTTTTACGAATAATTGCTTGCGTTGCGGGTGTTGCGGCCTTCGCGTTTACTAAAAAGGACGACGTTAAAATATGACGAGTTATAGTGACTAAAATAATGAAATGAGTAAATCAATACATAAAAAATAAGTCAAAACAAAAGTAATGTAAGACGCCTTTAAATTAGACCCCTTCGTAATCAATAGAGTTTATGTAACGTCGCTCGGCCATTTTTCTAGCAGGACATTCAAGGTCACCCGTTTTATGGCTTTTTGTAAAATCGGCATGTTGCACATGTGGGCGGATCTCCTTTCTTTGGGCACTCCTTATCTGAATGCCGTGCGTCACTGCAATGTCCACACGTGAGGTTAGATTGCTTGCACGTCTTGGCGGCGTGGGCGTGACCAAACTGCTGGCATTTGAAGCACCTGGACGATCATAAAGTCTCTTACTGGAAACGAAGACCAATTCACAAAAACTCGATTTTGGGATATAGGCCGCTTTGCATATATAGGCCGGCACTACAAAAACGTAATTACAGGTTTCTTGCTCGACTTATGACTCAATCTAATGGGGGTCAAGAATTTTTCCCGAGATAGGTCCTGCAGTTTATCGGCTAGATTTTGTTCATAGATGCATTTATATACTTCTTGTTCTTGTAGAATAACTACAACTTAGAAAAGTTGAAAACCCCCGACACTTTAATTACAAAAATTAATATCTCAAAAACGGCTATACCGATTTTGTTGAAACGTAGCTAAGAACTATCTCTAAAGCTGATTAAATGAAATCTTAAATAGTTCTCCCCATACTTCTACAAATATTTCGGCTGCTGAGTCATAGCGTCGAAACAAAACGAGGTACAGCTCTACTTAAAGTCGATTTGTATAGCCTATTAGATGCCTAGTTAAACATTTATAGTGCGACCCCAATCATCGATCTAGAAGTAAGCTGAAAAAATGAAATCTTAAATAATTCTCTCATACTTTTACATATATTTCGGCTGCTGAGTCATAGCGTCGAAACAAAACGAGGTACAGCTCTACTTAAAGGCGATTTGTATAGCCTATTAGATGTTTAATAAAACACATATAGTGCGACCCCAATCATCGATCTAGAAGTAAGCTGAAAAAAAATATTTCTTAAACAGTTCTCCCCATACTTCTACATATATTTCGGCTGGTGAGTCATAGCGTCGAAACAAAACGAGGTACAGCTCTACTTAAAGCCGATTTGTATAGCTTATTAGATGCTTCATAAAACACATATAGTGCGACCGCAATCATCGATCTAGAAGTAAGCTGAAAAATGAAATCTTAAATAATTCTCCCCATACTTTTACATATATTTCGGCTGCTGAGTCATAGCGTCGAAACAAAACGAGGTAGAGCTCTACTTAAAGCTGATTTGTATAGCCCATGGGTTCCCAAACTTTATTGGGCGAGGGCCCACTTAGGTGTCAAAAAAAATTTCAGCGCCCCCCATCGCGAAATAATAGCTAAATTAAAGTACGTTCTTCGTCAGTTCTTTAAAATAATCACATATTCGTCATTAAAAACGTCTTAACCCTAAAGCTAAACGACATAGTTCATATGTACCTAAAGCAGAACGAAATACGTAGTTCTATTCAAACTATTGAGGATGTTTTTATATTCACATTAAAAAAAAACACAACTATATACTTTGAAACACGTTATTTTACTACAATATTGCCTTTACTAGAAATATTATATATCAAAATCAACCTAGTAAACTTAGTATTACTTAGTAGAAAATCAAAATCTTAGTGCGAAGGATGTGCCTGATGCGATTTTGTCAATTTATTAATGTCTGGCTCAATTTTTGTTAAAAACAGCCTTAGGTCACCGCGCTCAGTAATCTGCAGTCTATTTCTTTTCTTTGTAAGCAATGTGACAACAGCACTGAAACCACGCTCCGCCAAATACGAAGATGGAAATGCGATTAAAAATTTCTGTACTATTTCCCATAAGCCAGGGTACAGTTGAGGTATTGATTTTTGAAGCCAGAACTCCTGGTATCCGATTTAAAACTTCCCTTTCAGTTCTTCATTTGTTGTGAGTTCAATGAGTTCCTCTTCTAAATTAGGTGACTCTGCTGTATTAAACAGCGAGAAGGGATCCAAAAGCCAATCTGGTATGTTCATCTCAAGAATATCTTGGAATCGCCCATTAAAGTCGACATCATCAAATCTGAAATTGTTCTCCCCATACTCATACAAATATTTCGGCTGCTGAGTCATAGCGTCGAAACAAAACGAGGTACAGCTCTACTTAAAGCTGATTTGTATAGCTTATTAGATGCTTTATAAAATACATATAGTGTGATCCCAATCATCGATCTAGAAGTAAGCTGAAAAAAAATATTTCTTAAATAGTTCTCCCCATACTTCTACATATATTTCGGCTGCTGAGTCATAGCGTCGAAACAAAACGAGGTACAGCTCTACTTAAAGCCGATTTGTATAGCTTATTAGATGCTTCATAAAACACATATAGTGCGACCCCAATCATTGATCTACAAATAAGCTGAAAAATGAAATCTTAAATAATTCTCCCCATACTTTTACATGTATTTCGGCTGGTGAGTCATAGCGTCGAAACAAAACGAGGTAGAGCTCTACTTAAAGCTGATTTGTATAGCCTATTAGATGTCTAATAAAACGCATATAGTGTGACCACAATCATCGATCTAGAAGTAAGCTGAAAAAAAAAGAAATCTTAAATAGTTCTCCCCATATTTATACAAATATTTCGGCTGCTGAGGCATACAGCTCTACTTAAAGGCGATTTGTATAGCCAATTAGATGTTAAATAAAACACATATTATGCGACCCCAATCATCGATTTGGAAGTAAGCTGAAAAAAATTAAATCTTAAATAGTTCTCCCCATACTTCTACAAATATTTCGGCTGCTGAGTCATAGCGTCGAAACAAAACGAAGTAGAGCTCTACTTATAGCCGATTTGCATAGCCTATTAAATGCATAATATAACACATATAATGCGACCCCAATCATCGATCTAGAAGTAAGCTGAAAAATGAAATCTTAAATAATTCTCCCCATACATTTACATATATTTCGGCTGCTGAGTCATAGCGTCGAAACAAAACGAGGTAGAGCTCTACTTAAAGCTGATTTGTATAGCCTATTAGATGCTTAATAAAACGCATATAGTGTGACCCCAATCATCGATCTAAAAGTAAGCTGAAAAATAAAATCTTAAATATGTAGTTCTCCCCATACTTCTACAAATATTTCGGCTGCTGAGTCATAGCGTCGAAACAAAACGAGGTACAGCTCTACTTAAAGATGATTTGTATAGCTTATTAGATGCCTAATAAAACGCATATAGTGTGACCCCAATCATCGGTTTAGAAGTAATCTGAAAAAAAAAAAACTTAAATAGTTCTCCCCATACTTAGACAAATATTTCGGCTGCTGAGTCATAGCGTCGAAACAAAACGAGGTACAGTACTACTTAAAGCCGATTTGTATAGCCTATTAGATGTTTAATAAAACACATATAGTGCGACCCCAATCATCCATCTAGAAGTAAGCGGAAAAAAAAAATCTTAAATAGTTCTCCCCATACTTCTACAAATATTTCGGTTGCTGAGTCACAGCGTCGAAACAAAACGAGGTACAGCTCTACTTAAAGCTGATTTGTATAGCTTATTAGATGCTTCATAAAATACATACAGTGCGACCACAATCATCGATCTAGAAGTAAGCTGAAACATAAAGAAATCTTAAATAGTTCTCCCCATACTTTCACATATATTTCGGCTGCTGAGTCATAGCGTCGATACAAAACGAGGTAGAGCTCTACTTAAAGCCGACTTGTATAGCCTATTAAATGCTTAATATAACACATATAGTGCGACCCCAATCATCGATCTAGAAGTAAGCTGAAAAAAAAAAAAACTTAAATAGTTCTCCCCATACTTCTACAAATATATCGGTTGCTGAGTCATAGCGTCGAAACAAAACGAGGTACAGCTCTACTTAAAGGCGATTTGTATAGCCTATTAGATGTTTAATAAAACACATATAGTGCGACCCCAATCATCGATCTACAAGTAAGCTAAAAAAAAGGAAATCTTAAATAGTTCTCCCCATACTTCTACAATTATTTCGGCTGCTGAGTCATAGCGTCGAAACAAAACGAGGTACAGCTCTACTTAAAGGCGATTTGTATAGCCTTTTAGATGTTTAATAAAACACATGTAGTGCGACCCCAATCATCGATCTAGAAGTAAGCTGAAAAAAAAAATCTTAAATAGTTCTCCCCATACTTCTACAAATATTTCGGTTGCTGAGTCATAGCGTCGAAACAAAACGAGGTACAGCTCTACTTAAAGGCGATTTGTATAGCCTTTTAGATGTTTAATAAAACACATAGAGTGCGACCCCAATCATCGATCTAGAAGTAAGCTGAAAAAAAAAAGAAATCTAAAATAGTTCTCTCCATACTTCTACAAATATTTCGGTTGCTGAGTCATAGCGTCAAAACAAAACGAGGTACAGCTCTACTTAAAGGCGATTTGTATAGCCTTTTAGATTATTAATAAAACACATATAGTGTGACCCCAATCATCGATCTAGAAGTAAGCTGAAAAAAAAAGAAATCTAAAATAGTTCTCCCCATACTTCTACAAATATTTCGGCTGCTGAGTCACAGCGTCGAAACAAAACGAGGTACAGCTCTACTTAAAGCTGATTTGTATAGCTTATTAGATGCTTCATAAAATACATATAGTGCGACCCCAATCATCGATCTAGAAGTAAGCTAAAAATAAATTCTAAATTAAATTGATGTATATTTGACACTCACTACCTACCAGCAGTTATCTTGACTAATTTCGCTTTACTTACTTAAGTGACACTTAATACTGTGTTTCCTCACTTTGACACACCCGAAAAGCACTATGGAGTCTGTCAAGCAGTCCATGGCAGAGATGGCTGAGGTGTTCACCACAAAAATGGCCGAGTTCCAGGACCAGATTAATAAGGCATCCTCGAGTACTACCACCGTGTCGTCTGTGGCAGCAGAGTTCGAAGCTTTCCGAACATTTATAATGAAAGCCATGGATAGTTTGCAGCGGCAGGTGGAGTTCCTGGGACATCAGGTGGACAGCATGGAGATGAGGTCTCGACGCAAGATCCTGCTCTTTCATGGTGTGCCTGAGTCCGGAGGCGAGGACACTACTGCGCAGGTTGTAGACTTGCTGAAGGTTCATCTGAAGAGCAGTCTGACTGCAGATGACATATCTCGGAGTCATCGTATGGGTCGCCCTCGTAGTAATCAAACCAGATGCCGCAATGCCATCTGGTTTGGTAAAACTGCGCTCAAAGGGTCAGGCGTGATTGTCTCCGAGTTTCTGACGAGGCCGCGGCACAAAATCTTCATGGCGGCCAGGGAGCCGTTCGGTGTCCGGAACTGCTACACGAAGGACGGCAGCGTGTACGTGCTGGTCAAGGGTGGCGAGCGTCGCAATGTGACCTCTCGCGCCGACCTCGAGCGGATCCAGGACGTGCCGCCCTCTGATCCCGTGGCTGCTGCAGGTGTTGGAGGTGCGGTCGCTCCATCTGTTAGCCAGCGTCAGCTTAAAGTGAAGAGGCAGGCAGCAATCAAGCCCCGTGCTTGACAATTTAAGTTCGTATGCCATTATTTCTGTTGTTTTCTATCTTTTGAGTTGTATCAAATTATTCACGTAACTTACGTTTTTGGCCGTGTAATATCTTGTTAAATTCACTTTTACCCTCTCCTGTTTTTAATAGTATTCATTTAAAGTAATCTTGTTTGTAATTTTATCACTCAAATGTCAATGTCACTGTCAGTGTCACATGCCCTTGCCGTTTGAGTGACATTACCGGCCCCAGTGTTGCCTTGCTTAAGTATTTTTGCGTTTTGTTCATTATCTCTGTAGAAGTGTTATTAAGTACTTTGTTGTTTATACTGCTGGCGGGTAGTCGGATAGTTAAGCGTTATCTAGATAGTTATTGTTTTAATATATCTATATATAAATATATATCATTTACTAATATTTATGAATTATATTATATACATAGGCAATGTTACTCGATAGTAATGAAAGTGATTTTAGTGATTTTGTTTCCGCTTCATCTGATGGTGATGATAATAGTTTTCATAGTCTCCCTCCCTCTCTTCACGACTTACTTGACCAACAACTTTCTGACGTCCCCAAAAACTTGAATATTGTCCATATCAACGCGCAAAGTATTCCCGCCCACTATAGTGATTTTTTATTAACTTTTGAGTCAAGCAAAATTGATGCTATTTTGGTTTCAGAATCCTGGCTCAAACCTTGTTTACCTTCCACTTCGTATTCTTTGCCTGGGTTTTGTCTGGTCCGAAATGATCGTATTGGTAGAGGAGGTGGTGGTGTTGCGATTTATCTCCGGTCTCACATCCCGTATTCCATTTTACATATATCAGCTCAGTGCTCCTCTTCAGACGCCGCAGAGTATTTATTGAGCTTAACTCACTCAAAAATTCTTCTTGGTGTTTTTTATTCACCCTCGCTTAATGTTAATTACTTTTCCTCTTTTGAAATGATTCTCGAAGACCTTATGCCTTCTTATGATCACCATATCATTATGGGCGATTTTAATACTTGCCTGCTTAGGAATAACTCTCGCTCAAGATCACTTAAAGCGCTCGTGGACGCTTGCAATATGATTATTTTGCCTTCAGATCCCACAAGTTTTTCCCTACTCCATCGCTCCTTGATCTCGCACTTGTTTCATCATCTGATCACGTTGCAAAATACTGTCAATACTCTGCGGACTCTTTTTCCTACCATCATATACTTTTTTTATCTTATAAGATTCGACCTCCTAAAGCTAAGCCCAAAATTCTACTTCAGCGCAATTTTAGTCGGTTGAATGTTGACAAACTTCGCGAAGATGCCGCAAATGTAGATTGGGAATCAATCTTGGAGGCTTGTACCGTAGATGAGAAAGTATCACTTTTTAACACCGCCTTGTCTCATCTGTATGATTCTCACGCTCCGGTACGCCCAATCAAGGTTAAGCGCCTTCCAGCTCCCTGGCTTACCGAGGAAATTAGAGCACTTATATATAGGAAGAACCTGGCTAAGTCCAAATATAAGGGGAATTCTTCTGAAAAGAATAAAGCCAAGTTCCATGCGCTGCGAAATCGCTGTAGTACCGTCTGCCGTGATGCCCAGAGGCGTCACATTCACTCGGCTGTAGAAAATGGTGATCCTTCTAAGGTCTGGAAATTTCTTAAGTCTTGAGGAGTTGGGAAGCCTAAACAAAATTCAATTCCTAATGATGTAGACTTCGACCAGCTTAACCAGCATTTTTCTTCTTCTACCACATTCAACGGGTCAGTTAAGGCTGATACTCTTAACTATCTTTCGAGTGTCCCAACTCCTGACTTTCCTCCTTTCTTTCTTGCTCAATTCACTGTCAGTGATGTTAAGAAGAAACTATTAGCTATTTCCTCCAATGCCGTTGGTGTCGACAGCGTTAGCCGTAAAATGATCTTCCCTATCCTTGATCTCCTTGCTCCTGTTATTACCCATATTCTAAATTGTTCCATCTCCTCTGGTGTATTTCCCTCGTTGTGGAAAGATGCCGATGTAATTCCTCTTCCAAAATCATCCAAACCTTCCTCTTTCTCTGACTACCGTCCTATTTCCATTCTTCCTTTCTTATCAAAAGTCCTGGAACGCCTTGTTCATCAACAGCTGACTTCTTTCTTGAACAGGAACAATCTGATGAATCCCTTTCAGTCCGGCTTCCGAACAGGTCATAGGGCTACCGCTCTCGTGAAAATTACCGATGATGTCCTAGCAGGCATGGACAACAGGAATGTCACTGTTTTGTCGCTACTTGACTTTAGTAATGCTTTTAACACTGTTGATTCTGATATTATGCTTAGTTTATTACGTTCTCTTAACATATCTCCTGTGGTAATTGATTGGTTTCATAGTTATTTACATGGTCGTCGGCAACGTATCAAGGTAGATTCTTCCCATTCATCGTGGTGCAACACGCTGGCTGGCGTCCCGCAAGGTGGCGTGTTGTCCCCTCTTCTTTTTTCAATCTTCATTAATTCCATTACTAGTAACATCGTTTCATCATATCACCTTTATGCCGCACCTATCACCTTTATCACATTTAGTCGATCTTTTATACCCACATTTATGCTAAAAGCGGCGCTGGAACATACGTTTCATGTGCTCTGCCTACCCCTTTTGGGAATAAAGGCGTGAATGTATGTATGTATGTACCTTTATGCCGATGATCTTCAAGTTTACTCTCAAGGAACTGTTAATGATTTACCTCAGGTTATCCACGCCGTGAATAAGGACTTGGAGAGTATTTCTACCTGGAGTGAACGTTTTGGGCTTAAGGTAAACCCTGCTAAAACCCAGGTCATAATCGTAGGCAGTCCGAAGCTCATTCCGAGGCTTGATTTTATGAGCTTACCAGCTGTAATGTTCAATGGTGTTCAAATTCCATATTCGCACCAGGTAAGGAACCTTGGTATCATAATGGATCGCACATTATCTTGGATACCTCAGGTGAGCGAGGTCAGCAGGCGGATGTTTGCTTCGATCGGTTCTCTTCGTCGACTTCGTAACTTTTTGCCACTCGCCACTAAAATTGAGCTAGCTCAATCTCTTCTTCTTCCCATTCTAGATTATGCTGATGTGTGCTATCTGGACCTTACTGAGGACCAGCTTAACAAACTTGAGCGCCTTCGAAATGTGTCTCTTAGGTTCATATTTGGTTTGCGCAAGTATGACCACGTTTCCTCCTTTCGTTCTCAGCTCAAGTGGCTTCCAATTCGTCTCCGTCGTGATTCTCACATTCTTGCGTTACTCTACAGTATACTTTTTATTCCCTCTACTCCTCCATATCTCAAAGAGCGTTTTAATCGTCTCACTTCCATCAGATCTTCCCAAAACCATCTTCTTGCCCCACCACCTTCATCTACCAAATTTTATAATGGCTCATTTACCTTTCGGGCTGTTCGGTTGTGGAATGCTTTGCCGTTGCATATAAGGTGTGCAAAATCTCATCCTATTTTCAAACATCTGTTGAAACAATATTACCTGTCTCTCCCTTAAGTTGCCTTTTATGTATTTTATGTATGTATGTATGGTTGTATATATGTCTGTGTATTTATTAATTTATTAGGTATGTATTTTATTTTCAAGTGTACTGTTTAGAAATATTTGAAAGATTGATGTGTTAGTTTACTCTTCATGATGAATTCCTGCACTACCTGTTAAAAATTCTAGTTTAAATGTTTCCTGCTGTACAAAGGTTGTCTGGAAGAGATCGCTTTAAAGCGATTAGACCGCCTGTTGTGTCCATTATTTATTAAGCAATTTTTTTGTAACCTGTTTGTCTCTCTTGTTGTGGTGCAATAAAGAGTATTTATTATTATTATTTAAGCTGAAAAAAAAAAGAGATCTTAAATAGTTCTCCCCATACTTTTACATATATTTCGGCTGCTGAGTCATAGCGTCGATACAAAACGAGGTAGAGCTCTACTTAAAGCCGACTTGTATAGCCTATTAAATGCCTAATATAACACATATAGTGCGACCCCAATCATCGATCTAGAAGTAAGCTGAAAAAAATTAAATCTTAAATAGTTCTCCCCATACTTCTACAAAGATTTCGGTTGCTGAGTCATAGCGTCGAAACAAAACGAGGTAAAGCTCTACTTAAAAGCGATTTGTATAGGCTATTAGATGTTTAATAAAACACATATAGTGCGACCCCAATCATCGATCTAGAAGTAAGCTGAAAAAAAATTAAATCTTAGATAGTTCTCCCCATACTTCTACAAATATTTCGGTTGCTGAGTCATAGCGTCGAAACAAAACGAGGTACAGCTCTACTTAAAGGCGATTTGTATAGCCTATTAGATGTTTAATAAAACACATATAGTGCGACCCCAATCATCGATCTACAAGTAAGCTAAAAAAAAAGGAAATCTTAAATAGTTCTCCCCATACTTCTACAAATATTTCGGCAGCTCTACTTAAAGATGATTTGTATAGCCTATTAGATACGTAATAAGATGCTTATAGTGCGACCCCAATCCTCTATCTAAAAATTAGCTAAAAAAATTAAATATTTAATAGTTCTCTACAAATCTTTTAGAAATATATCGGCTGCTGAGTCCAAAATAAACAAGGTAAAGCTCTACTACAAGCTGATTTGAATCGCCTTATCGTTCCCCTATTAGTGTGATGTATGGATAGATTTCATACGCACTTCCTAAGTTGGTAGGGTAATTTTAGTGTGAAGTTGGCGGCTGATTTGCTCCAACATTTGGCGCCAACTTTTGGCCGCTAACTTCACACCGGTGAAAATTTGGACGATTTCGTTGACAAACTGTCGTCATCAGTCGCCGCGATTAAAGGGTTAAAATTGCCCGATTTATGTGATTTTATTTTGCTTCATTTTGCATCGAAAAAAGTAGACGCTGATATGATTCGCGCATTTGAAATGGATAGCCGAGGTACCGAAATACCTACTTTTGACGATTTGATTACCTTCTTACGGGATCAGGTAAAAATCTTGCAACGAACCTCTAGTAGTGCTAAAAATTCTCAAGTTCCCGAATACTTCGACCCTCCGAAGTGTACAAAGAATACACATTCATATTTTAATGCTGCGCATGAAGATGTGCCTTCTACATCGAGGCCTCTCTCACCTCAGCGGCCGCTCGGTAACAATAACAATATTAGATCGGAAACTTGCTCGCTGTGCGATGCACCCGCACCTCATGAACAACTATATAAGTGAGCGGCCTTTCAAAACCTGACGCCTCATGAGAGATATAGTTTCGTTAAAACTTATAACTATTGTCTGAACTGTCGAAGTTACAAACATAGAATAAATAATTGCAATTCCGCAAGTTCATGCCGCAATTGCCACAACAAACATCACTCGATGTTACATTTCGATAACAGTGTATCTGTTTCCGCGTTGTCTACTGAAACCTTTCATGGTCAATTGCCGCACTCTAATCGGTCAAAGGAATTCGAGACTTCCTGCTTCGCTCCCGCTTTCGTCCAACCCGCGCAGATTTTGCCAACCTCGCATTCGAATATTTCTTCCGCACCCTCGCCGCCGCCGCAGTCGATGTCTACTACCGGCGTGCGCGCAGATGTGTCTCGTCCTCCCGCGTCATCGAATCAAGCGCCGCCGCCAGGGCCGCGCTCTAGTGCAACCGATAGGGTTACCGCTCACATGCAGTATTCGGTTAATAACTGCAGTTATGTAGAGCCTTGCAACGTTTCGACTACCGAGTTGTTAGCAACAGCGCGCGTGATAATTCAAGACTCGAATGGTCAAGAGCGTTTAGTTAGATGTTTGTTAGATAGTGCGTCGCAATCTAATTGCATTACGCGTCAATGTTGTGATCGGTTAGGTTTAAATACCTGCCAGAAAAATATTATGATTAGAGGAATAGCCGGGTCAAGTAAAGTCCTAAATTCGCAAGTGAATGTAAAATTCTTTTCTCGATTCGATCGAAGAATTAGCTACGAGCTCGACACTCTGGTAGTCGACCAAGTCACTGATCGTTTGCCTAACGTAGAAGTAGATAGATCGATGCTAACATATTTTGACTCCCTACGACTTGCCGATGACACATATGCTGTCCCAGGGGAAATTGATATGTTGATAGGCGCATGGGCTGCCAAATATTGTACCTCTCAACCAAGTGATAAATGAGAATAAGACCGATTATTTCATAAATAAAGCTTAAAACGAATGAATACATGTATATTGTTTTATTTCTAATACACATTTATATATGTTATATAAGAAGACATATATGCGAATCAAAGTGCCCCAGGTATGTATCAATGTACCCTGTATATGGGGCAATTTGATACGAAACCCATTTTCTAGAAAAAGAGTCATAAAAATAATTACGTGCCTTTTTGCAAAGATACGTATACCTACGTTTGTACCCAGATACATACTCGACCTGGAAAAATAGTTTTTGCTACAGTTACTCTATCCCTGACTTTTTTAGCGGCGAAACAAAAAAACCGTATCAAGCTGCCCCACTTCCCCCTACTCACGACTGCCACATTTGGAACCGCAGCCACGTGAGGGTATTGATGGAGCAGCTGTACCACGCCGGACATAAAAATTACCACTTCATAGGTGAGTTGTACTAGTTCAGTAGTACCAAGGCTGGGAAGGAAGGGATTCCTTGGTGAGCGTGTTATAGTGATATGAGGCAGGCAATCCTTAGTGCCGGCCGAGGTATGTACAGTGTTTTTCTCAAAACCATGCTTGGAAATTTGAAAATTACTGGTTAAAATAACTAAACTAATAAGTTTGAAAAATTGTTTACCTTTTGTATAATCCTAAGCGCCTGATGAACAATAATAGCAAAATAGCCGTATTATCGTATCACGCAGGCGGTACAACTAAATACGAATTCAGTAAAAATTTGGGTTAATAAAACACATAAGTACTTACTGAGAAATACCAAAACACAGTGGCAACCGCCAGGGAGCATGACATTTTTAAAATACTTAGACAGGTACACTCTTATTTCTTGTAAGATACCTTCCTATGAGCAATACAAAAAGAAAACTAAGAAAAGAAATTGTTGCAGACACATAACAATATCACTTCGCCTCAACTACGAGTACGTGTGTTGTTGTGCAACTCATTGTATGCGTCCGCTACACGATCTTATTTATCATTTTGCCGCTAAGAAAAATTCACATTAATTCCTAAGTTCAAACAAATTTACTTTCAGCTGACAGTGGATATGCTCTAAGGCCGTGGTGCTTAACTCCTTTCAATAATCCTCAAGAAGAATCTGCTGAGGCGCGATTCAACGATGCATTCAAAAAGGCAAGGTGCAGCATAGAACGGTGCAACGGCGTTTTAAAAGGCCGTTTTAGTTGCCTAATCAAGGACAGAGTGCTCCACTATGTACCTAATTTTTTTTTTTTTTTTTACTAGCCTTTTGTATGTCCCACTGCTGGGCAAAGGCCTCTCCCCGTGATCTCCATGAGTCCCTGTTAGGTGCCTCTTCCTCCCAGTTGTTGAAGAACACATCCAGGTCATCCCGCCATCTCCGTCTAGGTCGGCCCCGTCTGCGTCGCCCGTCATGTGGTACCCACTTGGTAGCCACATTAGCCCACCTGTTTGGATGCATGCGATAGACGTGGCCGGCCCAGTCCCACTTGAGCCTGGCAGTTTTCGCACCCACATCAGCTATGCGTGTTTTGGAGCGCAGTGTAGTGTTTCGGACCCGATCCGTCTGTACCTAATAAGGCAACGAAAATAATCAACGCATGCACTGTTCTACACAACATGTGCATGAATCGGGAGGACGTCCCCGCCCCAGACTTGACCGATCTGGACGAGGAGCAGCTGGGTGTTCTGCCCCAGCTGCCTGTGGCGCAGGCGGTGTACGCGCCCGGCGGCCGCGGCAACGCCATGCTTGCTCAAGCTCGCATCAAACAAGCAACTATAGTAAGAAATTACTTCTCATAAAAGGTTTGTAAGTTTATGAAACGACTTCAATAGTAGGTAGAAGGTTCTTAGTTCATCAAGTTAATTTTGTATGTTCAGCGATCATTCTTTACCACGTTGTTATCTATTTTCGCGTTTATAATATTAAGTATGAATTTAACATTATTTGTAATATTATACACCATCCTGAGTGTTTGTATTGCACTTAAATGTTGCTCCAATATCACACTATATAATAAAATATTTATCATTTTCCTTTGAGTTTGATTTCTTATATTTTATATAATTTCCCTTTAATACAAAGAGAGGGAGAGAACAAAATAAAACCGCTACTTGAGTCAGTGGGCACGTCTTAAAATAAATATACGATTTTCAGTTTCATTCACTGGATTTAAGTTAATACTAACTTTTCAGAAGTGACTCTACAATTAGCAACATTTATTCATTATATTATCTCATTCCTCTTCTCTAACTTTCAATTCGGAGCTCTATGAGGTTTTCCCGAGGCCGAGTACAGAATGGAGTTCTTTAAGGCGTCTATCCGTTTACCATCATGCCATACGCTTGTTTGCCTCCGGCGTAGTATATAACGTAAAAGTAAAGATTGGTATATATATGTAGGGAAATTAAACATTATTCGCAGGACAAAACTTATAATTCAAAATCTATTTTATTCGGGAATTCGTAGCACAATAGTAGGTATAACCTTTCCGGTGGCGAATCCCCTAGTTCCAAAACGCACTATTAGTTAATAGACTCTAATTTCGAAAGCCCTTCTTCTCATAAGAAACTAGGCCCAAAATACCATCCAAGATCCACAGAGTAACTGCCGTCAGCATTACGAACAGTAGTCGAAGCGTAAATATTTTCACATTTTTGATCGTCCGGACTTAAAAACGTACGCGAGGGTATTTCCTCAACTGCCCAGAAGTTCTCCACGAGCTGATGTAGCGGGTCACTAGTAAAAGCACAGAGAGTGCGCGGAGCGGGTTGCGGGGATATAATAGGGGCATCACCCATAATTAGGTAGCCCAAAGTCGTTTCAAATGCAGCGGGCATATTAGTGTCTGAGCTCCTAATCTTGTCGGACATTAATATTTCACAATAAAGTTTCACGCCTAAAAGCATGTCGATAGGCCCTGGTTGCGAAAAGTCGTCGTCCGCCAGCGGCAGGTTGCGAACAAACTCAATAGCTTCTCGGTCTACGCGCGCGTCGGGAAGCTGTGACGTAATTTGTTCCACTACTAAGGGGGTGACGGCGTATTCGCGATCATCACCGAATCGAGATGTGAACTTCAACGAAGCCATGCCTAAAATCTTTTGCGTAGCGCCTCCGATACCTTGCACTTCTATATATGGCGTTCGTTTATTAATAGGAAGCGAAAGGCGCTTACAACAAGCTAGTGACACGTAGTCGCACATCGATCCAGGGTCCACGAGGGCTCTTAAGTAATGAGCACGATTAAAGGAATCGATGACCTTTATTTTAGCGGTACCTAATAATGTCGTCGTTTGACGACAATTAATTCGATTATCGCACGCAATGGCACAAATCGATGCGGGATTATCATTGTAAGAATGCGGTAAACTATTTTCGACCTTAACTGCAGTAGTCGTAGGGTCGACATTAGTGCGGGCGGAATGGGTCTCAATTGACATTACTCGCTCGTCGATGCGGCGAGACGAGCCACAAGCGGTAGCGGGTGCGGATATGGTATTCAAAGCGGGTGATTCAATTACATTCATAGCGGGATCAGACACCACTGCGCCAATATTGCAGTGAGATTTCTCATTCGTGTTAAAATGCAACAACGAATGGTGTCGTAAAGAGCAATGCGAGCAATTGCGTTTGGACGTACACGACAATATTTTGTGCTTAACACTCAAACAGTTGTTACAATACGCGTTCAATTTAATAAAATTGTAACGTTCATGCGGTGTCAATTTCATAAAGGAAGGGCACGAGTATAAATGTTCGTGTTGTTTACTGTTACACAAGGCACACTTATCGCTGGCGCTTGAGCCACCGGCCGCGTCCCTGTTTACAAATGATTTAGTCTTATTCAGCGGGAATAGCGGGATGCGCGGCTTCGGTACTTCAACCGGTTTGCTAGTGATTATTGCATTCGGAGAACGAGATAACACTTTGGTCTGTTCCTTAACGAACTCAATCAAACTTTGATAGGAAGGAATTTTTTCCTTGCGATACGTAATTTCGAATAGTTTGATTGTCTCCGGGTCTAACTTTTGAAGCGCCAAATGCAAAAACATGAAATCCGTTAAGTTATCTAAATTTAATTGTTTGAGCGCTTCAACTGAAGAGTTGAAGTTATTTACTAATGAATCTAAACCGGGTGAATTAGCGTTTGTCAGCGGTTTGAACCGTAACAACTGATTGATGTAAGCCGAAGCGAGAGAACGCGGGTCGTCATATTTTTGAACGAGCGCGTTCCAAATAATAGTGTAGTTTTGTGCGGTTGGCGGCAAGCCGGAGCAAACGTTCGCGGCTTGTCCATTTAATTTGCCTACTAAGTAGTGTACCTTTTCGCTATCACTTAGCGATGAATTATCATGAACAATGCTTTTGAACTGCTGATAGAACAAAGGCCAGTTCTTTACTTCGCCGTCAAATGATAAAAGATCTAGTGGCGGCAGATGACAATTAGGCTTAGAGGGGGCGGGGGGCGCAGCTGGACTTTTGACCTCATTGTCAAGTAAAATTTGTTTTATGTAACAGTACATTTCCTCGAAGGTATTCCACGAGTCGTACTCGACTTCAGACTCGGGATACAGTTGCAAGTGTAACAAATTGTATGACTCCAAGACATTCTGGTAGTCATCACGCAATTTATCAATATTTAGCGCACTCGTTTGAAATGCCCTATATTGGCTTGGATCTGTCTCCGCTTTATAAGCTAGTTCTAGAACATTTTCCACACGTTTGTAGATAACATCTCGTTTGACGGTATAAATAGCCAGCTGATTTTTACTAGCGTCGTAATCCTCACCAGCAGCCTCACTGCCCCTTCTACTTTTTTGCTTAACCATTGTTAAAATATTATGTTAGGAACGCCTTGTAAACAAAGCGGTGCGTATTTAATATACGTATAGATTTGTATAAACGTGGTACTCGACTTAGCAAGCAATTGATGGTAAAATGTAAAATGTATAACAAGATATATGCGGTGTATAAATATACGCGGTAAAACTTTGTATAAGTATATAAGAGGTGTAAACGGGTAAATATAAGCGGTATAAATAAATCGGACTCTTCACTAAATAAATACCTAGGTATTAGGACTAGCGGTAATACAAAATCAAACTTGCAGTAGCAATATTTGTCTACCCGAAAGTTTAAAATGAACAGCGACGTGATATTCGTACTTACAATCGTATGGGATGAGCGAGAGAACCGGAACGGTCGAGTTTGGCCGATTGGACCCGAATATGCACGAACACGAAAACTGGCACTGAACTTTATTTCCAATATGGCGTACTCTATTAAGTATGAACAAACGAATATATTCAGTCGCGAATTTAAAAATAAACCTTGGAAAAACCAGGATCTTTCGTACTAAGAAATGCGGGTGCGAAATTAAAGTAAAATAGTTACCGATGCGGGAGATTAAAGTAGATATTCGATAGACTATTTCAATTACTCAGCACAATGATCGTATAGTTTATACCCAAAATGGCGTATCCAACAAGCGACTAAAGGTATTGCATCCGTGGTCGAAGTGACCAAAAAATATGGAGATGCTTAATCCATATTTGGTAGCGGCAAAAATTAATAATTGAGGAGTTGATCTTCGATATGTCCTTTAAGCATCGAAAAGGAGTAAATAAAATTAAGTGGACTGTATGTTTGAATTAGAAAGCCCACGCGCGACACTTGCAATTGCTAGTTAATTAGGGGCTGCTTGGGAACAGAGGAATCACGTGCACTAACCTTCCAAATCTGGGCAATCCTTTCTCCTAAGGCAGCTGGCCTCTTTCCACGTTCGCGCGACCGGACTGATGTACACCATATTATTAAATAAAGTTTATATACGACACGTGGCGTCTATTGGAATCGCCATAGGAACCGAGAACATCTCACGGGACGTGCGTTCAGTTCAAAATTCGATGAAGAGTCTGGCTGTTAATGCAGCCCACAAATTAGATGCACCGAGTGAGAGCGCATGCTTTCTGATGTGCACGTGATAGAAAAGGATAGGAGATGTGACGGGTTTGTAGCAAATGCAAGTACCCTCAAATGTAAATATCAACTAGAATCCACCCTAATATTAATAATAAACATTCGAAACTCAACAATATGTGTGAATCATGTGTAGCCCCTCCAAACTTTGCATTAACATTTATTATTTTAGAGTTGTGATCACAAATCTGCAAAATTGTTACAATTCACAAAACTGTAAGTGTTCCTTTTTTGCCATTATGGCAATGGAGTATTACTATCATATTGATTTACATAGTCGTTTGCACATAACGAGCCTATTATTTCGTCTTATCGCGATCTGACGGTGCGAGCGCTGCAGTTAGCGGCCCCGCACTACACCTCGGGGGAAGGAGAGCACCATCATAATTTGCCTCTCGCTCACTTGGATGCAACGCCGAAGATTACCGATCTGTACCGAACATACTGCGCCGCTACATGTGCTACGTGCTACGAAATCTTGACGTCAGAGGCTACGAAACTGTGAACAATTGCGTGTTACGCCTGCGGTGAGCTACATCTGCTACGAGCCAGCCGCGGTTTGAGTAGAAGAAATAGGCTACCTTTGCGCTTTAATTACAGTTGCTTTCTGCGTAGTCTCTGCACAATGATGAGAGCTAATAGCGCCGATCTAACATGCTGTGCGTGCATGAAGGAGCTGGATGTCGGCGAGGAATACCTGCAGTGCATGGTGCAGACTTGTGGTAAGCTCTATCACCGTCTGTGCACAAATAAAAATCTTACTATGGAGGAGATTGATTCTTGGGTTTGCCCCGAGTGCCGCAGCAGTATGAAAAAAGGAGGGCGTAACTGTGACACCCCTGTTGGCTCGCCTGTCTCAGTCAAGAATATAGTGAGTCGCAACAAGAGCATGACTCTCGTCCCGCCGCCGCAGCTCCCGAGCGATTCAACGCATATAGCATCTCCGATCCCAACCACTGTTAAGACTGTTGTCACCTCGATCCCGCCCTCGCAAGCCTCAAGTGATTTGCCGTCTCTTACACTCGAAATGCAGTTGATGCGTGACCAGATGACTCTATTGTCGGAACAATTGGTGGATGCAGTTTCTGCAATAGCTCAGTATCAGAGTGCACTCACTGACTGTACGGCTAGGTTTGAGGCGGTTGATGACAGGCTAAGGAAGCTAGAAATAGGTTTGGCGTGCTCCTGCAAAGTCGGGCAGTCGGCTATGACAATACCGGACAAGGACATCAAAACCCGTAAACAGAAACCCCGTCGTAAGCAGAGGCCAAAGAAGAGTGTGGACCATGAAACAAATTCTGTGGGACCTGCCGCCACCGAAAATGACGTAGAGAGTGAGGCGGAGAGAACACAATCGTCACTGCTATCAGGTATACCGGCCCTGGATCTGACTTGTAACCAGAGCTCCATACCGGAGTCCGGGCCCGTGAATGTAGAATCCCACGTTAATGCGGCTGAGGGTGAGGTCAAGGAGGTCAAGGAACGGAAAAAACTGTATACTTCAGTACGTGGTTCGGCGGGTCCTGACGCTACGCCACTAAGAGCAGTTGAATACCGTAAGTATTTTCACCTTTGGAATATGGTCTCTGGAGCTGACGAGATACGTGATTACATGCAGTCCTTATACCCGGGTTCCAACTGTACTGTCGAAGAGCTCAAACCAAAGGGCGAGTATAAGTCTTATAAAATTGGAGTCCCGCCTGCTATTTACGACAGTTGTTTGACTTCTGCTCTCTGGCCTGATAATGCGCGGGTAAAGCCGTGGTTATTTCGGAAATACCAAGGAAACGGTAATCACACATCACAACGGACACAATAATACAACGGCGCTGAGTTTAACCTACCAGAATGTCAGAGGTCTTAATACGAAACTCACTCACTTCAGATTAAACCTCCTATCTCTCAACTGCGACTTAATTGCTGCTACTGAGTCATTTCTGACGGATGCGGTCGATGATGCCGAATTAGTTTCTGGCGGTTGGAGCGTGACGCGACGAGATCGTAACTCGGGAGCCCGTGGTGGCGGTGTACTTTTAGCGGTGCGGCCGGGATTTACATTCACGCGATGTCGCGACCTTGAGTCGCCTCTTGAGGAGGACTTGTGGGTAACCTGCACCGTAAATGACGTCACTACTTATATATGTGTGGTTTATATTCCGCCTAGTGCGCCGGATGACGTGTACATGCGGTGGTTTCAGGCTGTAGAGTCAACACTGTTAAATATAGATGGTCCTGTAGTTATAGTCGGAGACTTAAACTTAAATCCTTGCTATACCTCTCAAAATGTTATATATTACTATGGCTATTTTCTATCGCTATGTGGCTTGACAGAGACGAATGATGTGACTAATGCGCATGGTGGAAAACTAGATGTGGTGTTGGTGTCAGAGTTCATACGTGGCGTCAGTGTCGATGAGATAGAGGGCGGTGGCCTCGTTCCGCGGAGAGATAATTACCACCCGCCATTAGAGATCTCTATTCCACTGCAGTCAGCCGTGCGTCAATCCACTGAAAAAATTGACCCTAGTAACATTAATGCGATTCTGGACTGGAACTTCGGTAAAGGTAACTACGAATTACTCTACTCTCTTATCTCGCAAGAAAACTGGCATGATGTTCTGGAGTCCCAGAATGTTGACGTAGCAGTAGACGCGTTTTATAAAGTAATTTATAGCATTTTTGACCAATCCATTCCGAAAAAGCATCGGCCTAAAAAGCCAGTGCGTCGCTATCCCGTATGGTTTACTGCCGATTTGATAGAGGACATTAAATTTAAAGCCGATCTTCACCGGGAATGGAAGGTCACGAAAAACAGTAGCATATATAGCAGCTTTTCGAAATTGAGAGCAGATGTAAAAAAAAGAATTGCCGCTGCATATGATATCTACATAAGTCAAATACAGACTAGAGTTAGGAGTAATCCTCGCGCTTTTTGGCAACATGTAGACAGTCTGAAATCAAAGGGCGGATTCTTGTCGAAGGTGGCCTTCGAGGGCAATCAGTATGAAGGACCAGATACAGCAAATGCATTTGCTAGGTTTTTCTCTAGCGTTTTCTTATCTGATGCCCCCCTTTTAGATTGCGATAGCAACCAGGAATCATTAGCTAATGATAGCTATATCAGTGCAATATCAACGCAAGAGGTCGAAACGGCTATCAAGTCCTTAAAATCCCATAGTGCGATAGGGCCTGATAATCTGCCTGCATATATTGTGAAAGGCTGTAGTGAGTACCTTTTGGCGCCTATTCTTTACTTATTTAATTTGTCGCTCTCTACTGGCACATATCCCAAGCAATGGAAGATTTCGCGGGTAAGGCCGATACCGAAGTCTAGGGATAGAGACAATGTTGAAAGTTATAGGCCAATAGTAGAGATGCAACGGATATCCGGTTGCTATCCGGTATCCGGCCTATCCGGCCATTATTTACTATCCGGCCGAATACCGGATAGTTGCGCACTATCCGGCCGGATACCGAATAGTGATTCTGTTTGATATTTAACTTCGAAAAATGGTTAGTAATACTAAAAACTTATCTATTCAGCAAGATAGGCGGGCGCACGTGTACTGCATACGAAATAGTTCCGTACACTGACCTAATAAAACTTGTTTTTTGCCCAGAAAACGGTCCGCGTGAACCTACAATACGTAACAGGTTGAAACCTGCACGACGCGCCTGCCGCCAAACTAAAATGTAGGTATCGTTTGGCCGGCCGAATATTCGGCGGCCGGATACCGGATATTCGGCCGGTGACCAGGCCGAATATCCGGTATCCGGTATCCGGCCAAACAACTATCCGTTGCATCTCTAGCCAATAGCAGTACTTTCTACTCTTGCTAAGCTGTTCAAATCAATTCTTCACCGGACACTATCCGCGCACTTAAAACCTTTTTTGTGTGACTCTCAGCATGGGTTTAGAAAACATCGCTCGGTTGATACTAACCTGCTGATTCTGACTGACACCATCTCTGAATATCTCGACAAAGGTGTCCAGGTCGATGTCGTCTATTTCGACTTTCAAAAGGCGTTCGATCGTGTAGAATTGTTGAAGTTTGAGAAAACGATTTCTTAAACGACAAAAATGCCTTTAAGCCAGTAGTAGGCTAATTCTATTAGGAATATACCTAAATACACATTATAAGTACCTACCTGAAATAATTGTTCCATTTTATGTAAGAAGAGAGCACGTAATGCTGTTTCTCGCCGAGCAAGTCGCTTATTAATCTTTGCTTTTTAACATTGTCCGGTGGCTTGAATATGTCATGCTCGCTTAAAGGGCTTTGCTTACGGTGGCGTCGTTGATCGGGTCGCCACCTTCCCTAACATATGGTTGAGGGAGGCGATGGCTGAGATATGCGTCATACTCGTGATCGGGTGCTGTTTGTGGAGTCCGGACTGTTCATGCTTGCAAGGGCATAGTACCCAACTTCTTAAATACTAGTGTTATTTTATTATTATCGTATTGACGAGAGACATCATTCCGATCTTGACACGTTTTATTGTTATTGACCATGTACATCACTGACAATATTACATTAATATTCCTTTTTTTTATTGTTTTGTTTTGACGCTTAGAGACCGTATACATCTCTACGAACATTGAATAATTATTGATTGTATTTGGACGCTCAGAGACCTTATACATCTCTGGAATACTGAATTAATATCATTAACTTTCTGTTAATGCACAGACCTTATTCTAATCGAATGTAATGGTCGTATTTTGTTTTGTTTTCATTTACTTTGTGACATTTAGTGTTTAAGTCCCAACGGCGCACCAAGACGCCTATACAAAAGTTTGGAGCAAAGCGCCGTGCATGCCACACGGCACGTATGTAAAATAAAAAGGATAGTTTTAAAATGCATGTCATGTTCACTTGCCCTGTAACCATCGTCAAAGAATACACGAAATTAAGTCTCTTTATCCTGGAGTTTTGCATCTACGCCCTAAGCCCGAACATGGTCCTTCGAACCGGATGAACAAAGAAAATTGCCAGGAATTAATTTTACTCAATTAACGGAGAAAATCGGAGGATTTGGCGAAAATACCTGTTACCACCAATCCATTGTTGGGACCGTTCCTGCTAAAGAAGAGGTTTTTCAAGATTTACGGGAGCCAACAGTGTTGAGAGGGTTTAGGTTTATTAGGAACCAGCACTCTTATTCAGGTAGTAATAGGATTTTATTGTGAAATTCCCAGGTTAGTAAGCACTTTTAATTTTATTGTTCTTACCAAAATCAGATTTTTACGTACAATTTTAGCATTAAACTCATTTAAATGTGATATTTTTCTAGTCAATTCAGTATTTATGTGGTTTAGGTATACGTTTATGCCTTTAGAATCGACTAATTCGCATTTAAATAGCTAATTTTGTAGCCACGTACGTCAGCGGTTAAAAGTACCGTAATTCGTGTAAGCGCATATGTGCTCATACTGCTCATACAAGACTTGTCTATTTCTGTGACATTCTTGCTTTAATTTACAACAGGGTTAGTTAGATTAGGGATTTGAAATTATACAAGAATTATTATTGGAATATTTTAATGATTTTTATATGAATGATATTTTTTTCAATACAATCTTTGTTATTAGGTACAATAGGATAATAGTTTAGTATTCATTGATCTGATTTATATACAATTTTATGAAATCGAATTATTATTTACATTTTAATCACGTTAGGTAACTATATTACTTAAGTAACTAAACTATTCTAGCTTATTGATTAAACTGAACACAAAGTGTAATTTATTGGATAAATTATTTGCAATTCTATAATCATATTTTAAATCTGTTAATTGTATAAATTCAAGGTTATCCCGCTTCCCAAATGGCTGATGAAAAGGAGCTGATTCGCAAAAGAGGCAGCTATAAAGGCCAACTAACCTTGTTCACGACATACCTAGGCTCGTTGAAGGAATCTTCGCTGACTGAGGCAGAGGCGAACCAATTACAGTTGCGTACAGGTAAAATCGAGGCATTGTATGAGCTATTTGATGATGTGCAGACTCAGTTAGAATGTCAATCGGAAAACTTCGAAGTGGTAATGTCAGAGAGAGCTGAGTTTCAAAATAATTACTATTCGTTGCTCACACGAGCACAAGGAATGGTAAATACATTTAATAAAAAGCGTGATACCTTTGAATCGTGTAGCAATCGCACGAGTAATCACAAACTGGTTAGATTGCCTACTATCCAGCTTCCAAAATACAATGGCTCATACGAAAATTGGCTTGGTTTTCGCGATACTTTTACAAGCCTCATTCATTCCAACGATGACATAGATGATATAAATAAGTTCCACTATTTAAGAACTTCGTTGGAAGGTTCCGCAGCCTTAGTTATCAATTCTGTCGAGTTTTCTGGTAGTAACTATGACGTTGCATGGAAACTTTTATGCGAGCGGTTCAATAACAAAAGATTGTTATTACAAAACCACGTCTCTGCGCTTTTTAACATCGAACCAATTGCACAGGAGTCTTCAGCCCAGTTGAAGCATGTCATCGACCAGGTAAACAAGAACTTGAGGTGTTTAGAATCACTTGGTGAGCCGGTAAAACAATGGAGCACGCTACTTATACACATTGTTAGTTCTAAGTTAGACACTAAATCATTTCGCGAGTGGGAAGAGCATAAGGGAAGTTTAGATAATACGATTTCCATATCGTTCGACACTTTCACTACTTTCTTGCGTAACCGTGCCGACCTGATTGAAACTCTTGAGTTGTCGAGCGCTCCAGTCGCCGGACAATCTGGTCAGCCGTCTAAAAGCACGTCAAAACACAGGGCTATGCTTTCTACGCAATCCGCGATGCTAGGTGCCACTCTGTCATGCAAAGCGTGTCCAAAATGCAGCGGTGAACATCAACTTAATAATTGTGCGCAGTTTCTCGCGTTAAATAACGCCAAGCGGCTCGAATTGTTACCGAGTTATAAGGTTTGTTATAACTGTTTTAGAACAGGTCATTATGCAAATAGGTGTAAGAAGCCAGGTTGTAAGCTGTGCAAGCGAAAGCATAACACTCTGGTCCACACGGAGCCGCGTAAACAAACAGTGGTAGTAGGTAACCCAGCCGCTACGGTCGAACCGTCCGGAAGCGGCGGGAGTCGGGGCGCAACTGGTGCGCAGCCTGCGCAGGCGACGATCGCCGCGCCCTTGACCTTATCAGCGAGTGTTAAATCACCACGTTCACCCGATTCTAGTGAAAAAACTGTACTACTGTCCACTGCGTTAATAAAGGTTTATGATCGGGATAATCGCGAGCATATAGCGCGAGCGGTAATGGACAGTGGTAGTTCTACTTGTATCGTGTCGGAGAAGATGTGTCGGCAATTGAATTTACATACCGATCGAGTTAACAAATCGGTTGTAGGTATCAACAACGCAATATCTCGAGTAGGGAAATCGTGCCGAGTATTAATGAGTTCGTTAAGCGAAGTGTTTTCGACTCGGCTCCATTGTCTTGTTCTGCCATCCATAACTGACATTATACCTTCTCAGCAAGTACACGTATCAAAATTAAATATCCCGTCAGACCTTTATCTTGCCGATCCTAACTTTCATACGCCAGCTGAGGTCGACTTTATTATCGGCGCTGATCACTTTTGGGATTTATTAGGATCACAAAAAATTAAACTAGGTAATGGGCAGCCGATACTCTGTGAGAGCAGACTGGGGTGGCTAATCTCAGGCCCGATTAATAGCGGCCATGTATCGGCTCCGACGCGTACAGTCAGGTGTAATTTTACCACTGTCGGTTCTAGCTATAGTACTGAGATGCTTAATGAGGAGATTCAAAACCAACTTCCGCGTTTTTGGCAGCTTGAAGAAGTGTGCCCTCAATCTTCTAATTATTCTTCTGAAGAGAAGTTATGTGAAAGGCATTTCACTGATAATACGACTAGGCTAGAGGACGGGCGGTTCTGTGTACGCATACCTTTAAAAGAGGACCCTAAGGTGTTGGGTGAGTCCATTAATCGTGCGAAGCAATTCTTTTTGTCCTTGGAACGCAGACTCGAAGCGCGACCAACATTCAAACATATGTACAAAGATTTCATGGACGAATATCGTTCTTTAGGTCACATGTCTGAATGTGGAGGGGTTCAGTCAGGTAAAAACGCTCAATTTATCCCCCATCATGGCGTTCTACGAGAGAGCAGTACTACCAAATTACGCGTAGTTTTTCATGCTAGTTGTCCCACGAGCTTCGGCGTGTCATTAAACAAGATACAGATGGTGGGCCCTACTGTACAAGATGACCTTCTGTCGATACTTCTACGGTTTAGGCAGCACAAATATATTATTTCTGGTGATGTCGAGAAAATGTATCGGCAGATAATTGTTCATCCCGATGATAGGCATCTGCAGCAGATTATTTGGCGTGACGATCCTTCACAGCCGTTAAAGGCTTATGCGCTAAATACCGTCACGTATGGAACGGCTAGTGCGCCCTTTCTTGCAACGCGATGCCTGAAACAGGTAGGACTAGAGTGTGATGACGAGGTCGTTCGCGAAATTATTATCCACGATTTTTACGTGGATGATTTACTCACTGGCGGGGATGACCTGGAGCAGGTACTGTCAATCAAGGCAAAAGTAAATTCTGCGTTAACATCAGCCTGCATGAATCTGAGAAAATGGAAGTCAAATGAGCCCCAACTTATGACTGACTCCGATCGATCTCAGCTTAATTTAAACATTGGAACTACTGAGCCAAGTAAGACTTTGGGACTCAGTTGGCAGCCAGATTCCGACAGTCTGTGTTTTCCCGTTGGTACAGTGATACCTACTGGTAATACCAAGCGGGACTTGCTGTCTACAGTTGCACAGATCTTTGACCCTACTGGAGTCCTGGCTCCTTACATCATACTGATGAAAATGTTGCTGCAAAAGCTCTGGTTGCAGAAGCTTTCATGGGATGAACAATTGTCGCCAGAAGTTGGTAGGGCCTGGAAGGACATTGTCAGTGATTTACCGTCCCTAAACGACATTAATTTGCCGCGCCGCGTTTTATGTGATTCTTATAAAGAGGTCGAGTATCACATTTTCTCTGATGCGTCTGAACGCGCGTATGGTGCTTGTCTGTATGTACGTAGCACCAACGACAAAGGTGAAGTTTTGATAAGGTTGCTATTAGCTAAAAGTCGCGTGGCTCCTATTAAACCAACTACCATACCGAGGCTTGAACTCTGTGGGGCTCTGGTAGCAGTTCGGCTATTCGAAAAGGTTTTAAATTCACTTAGGCTTAACATAAAAGGTATCACGTTCTGGACAGATTCGACCATAGTGTTAGGTTGGTTGCGAATGTTACCTAGTAAGTTACAGCCTTTTGTTCGGAATCGGGTAGCCGAAATTATGGAAAAGACCGGAAACTGCACTTGGCGGCACGTACCTACTGACGAGAACCCTGCCGACCACATCTCTCGAGGAGTGTCTGCGAACCTCCTTCAGTCTCTCGAGATGTGGTGGTGTGGGCCTGCGTTCCTAAAGGAGGATAGGTCACAATGGCCGGTAAGCCCAGGTGTGACCCAAAAGTTGCCTGAAACCCGAACCGAGGTTACACTTCACATTGACGCTAGAGACAGTCAGGTCGGTAACGGTAACGGACTGATAGATTTTACTCGTTTTTCTAACTTCTTGCGACTTCAGCGATCAGTCGCTTATGTTCTCCGTCTTATAAGTATTTTTAAAAAACAGAAACCGTTAGAATGTTACCTTTCAAACTCAGAAGTAAAGTCAGCGTTACGGTTAATTGTAAGAATGTCCCAGAACGAATCCTTCCCCGAGTATAGGTCACTAACGTTAAATCAAAAAGTAGCGAGGAAAAGTCCTTTGCTTAAATTTAATATATTTTTGGATGAACACAAAGTAATGCGCGTAGGAGGTCGGCTCGAGAACTCTGACTTCTCTTATGAGAAGAAACACCCGATTCTTCTTCACGCGAATCATCATGTCACGAAACTATTGTTCGAATATGAGCACAAGAAGATGATGCATGCTGGACCTCAGCTACTGCTGTCATCAATAAAAAATGAATACTGGATAATTGGTGGCACTAACTTGGCTAAAGCTTGTTTCCGTAAATGCATCAAGTGCGTACGCATGAAAGGGCAGATAGTTGCACCATTAATGGGGAACTTACCTAAGGCTCGTCTCTCCCCGGGTTCTGTGTTTAAATGTGTCGGTGTCGACTATGCCGGTCCCCTAAACTGCGCTAGTCGACAAGGTCGTGGGTGTAGGCTTGTAAAAGTATACGTCGCTCTTTTCATATGCTTTAGCACCAAGGCAATACATTTGGAGTTAGTGGGCGATTTAACCAGCAAAAATTACTTATCTGCTCTGCGTCGGTTTATAGCTCGTAGAGGCTTACCCGATGACATTTATTCGGACAATGGCACATCATTTGTTGGCGCTTATAATGACTTGTCTAATTTCCTAAAGCGCAACTGTACTTCGTTGGCTGAGGCTGCAGTTAACGAAAGATTAAACTTCCATTTTATTCCAGCCTATTCTCCTCATTCAGGAGGTCTTTGGGAAGCCGGAGTTAAATCAACAAAGTTTCATTTACAAAGAGTGCTAGGCGATTGTAAATTGACTTATGAGGAACTCAACACTGTCCTGGTTCAAATTGAAGCGATCCTGAACTCTCGGCCGCTAACTCCCATCTCTTCGGATCCTGAAAACTTGCTTCCCCTCTCACCAGGCCACTTTCTGATCGGGCGTCCGTTAACGTCGCTGCCAGTCCCGGATCTTGCAGACCACAATTCCAGTTACCTCAACCGGTACCAGCGCGCAGAGCAACTTCGGCAGCACTTCTGGGCTAGATGGAGCAAGGAGTATATCTCAGAGCTCCAAGTCCGGACCAAATGGCGTACCCATCAAGAGGCACTGAAGCTGGATACTCTGGTGCTCGTTAAGGAGGACAACCTTCCTCCATTTAAGTGGAAATTGGGCCGCATTATTGCCATCTATCCCGGTGCTGACGGAGTCAGCAGAGTGGCAGACGTCAAGGTCTCAACTGGAACCATTCGTAGATCTTTCAGCAAGATCTGCCCCCTCCCCGTGAGTTCGTCTGGTTGAAAGGCAAGCTTTCAACGCCCGGGGGCATGTTTAAGTCCCAACGGCGCACCAAGACGCCTATACAAAAGTTTGGAGCAAAGCGCCGTGCATGCCACACGGCACGTATGTAAAATAAAAAGGATAGTTTTAAAATACATGTCATGTTCACTTGCCCTGTAACCATCGTCAAAGAATACACGAAATTAAGTCTCTTTATCCTGGAGTTTTGCATCTACGCCCTAAGCCCGAACATTTAGTGTGTTGTTATATCAGTCGTTAATGTGCAAATTTTAAATTATTATTGTGTTAGATTATAATCTTTTATTGTAAGATTATTATTTTTATTGTAAACTACCGTTTGACATGTAAAAGTGCCCTTGTGGCCTATTTGCAGAATAAATAATTTGTATTTGTAGATAATGATGTTCTTCTCCTTAAGCTTGGCAACATTGGTCTTGGTCCAAATTTGCTCAAATTCTTTGCTAGTTATCTACGCGATCGACAACAATACGTTCAGCATGGTCACTTTGTGTCACCTCCCTATCAGACCCGATCTGGTGTTAGTCAGGGTTCGATACTCGGGCCTTTGCTATTTGGGGTCATGGTTAACGACCTTGAATCTGTGGTTGTGAACGCAAAGTGTCTTCTCTATGCCGATGATTTGAAACTAGTTTACGGAATAAAGAATGTCACTGATTGCGAGCAGCTTCAAGGGGACATTGCAGCAGTGTTCCGGTGGAGCACTAAAAACAGGTTAACTTTCAACGTGTCTAAGTGCTGTGTGTGCACTTTTAGTCGCGCATGTGTCCCTTTATATGCACAATATTTGCTTGGTCTGGAGCAAATTAACAGGGTTTACTCTATTAAGGTCTTGGGAGTAGTTTTCGATCCGCGGTTAACCTTCCACGGGCATATTAGGGCTCTGGTGGCCGATACTTACCGTAGGTTAGGTTTTGTTATGCGTAACACGAGAGATTTTAATGACTTTGGGGCTATAAAGCTGCTATATAACGCTCTGGTGAGAAGTAAATTGGAGACATCGGCTATCATTTGGAACCCTTGCGAGGTATCTTACTGTTTGCTCTTGGAAAAAGTCCAAAAAACATTTTTGAGGTTTCTATACAAGAAAGTTTACGGATTTTATCCCTACTTATACCCCACAAAGTTTCTCCTTGGATGTCTGGGCTTCCATTCCCTAGAAGTAAGGCGCAACTTCAGTCTGCTGACTACTGTCTGCCGTGTGCTGCGGGGAGAGTCAGATTGCCTAGGACTGGTACAAAATGTAGTAAGGTTGCACGTTCCAGATGTTCCTCGAATAACCCTTAGACCCCGTACGCGCGTGTTGTTGGCTGTGCCAGCAGCTCGTACCGTGTCACACAGGAACTCTCCACTTCTCCGCGCCCTGACGCTGCTTAATGCGCTTCTGGCGTCAACACCAGAATGTGATATTTTTGCTTGGCGATGGATGGCTGTGTGTTGTGCGTGCCTGAAGTATTGTGAGCTGATGGATAATAGAATGACTAGTGTCCCTACCTGATTGTTACCTTGTTTTAATTTAGTTTCACAGTGTATTAGGTTAAGTCTGTAATGCTGTGTAATATATTTACAATAAATAAATAAATAAATAAATAAATAAATGGAACCCTAAAAATCAAGAAATGTTTGTAGTTGTGTTCCATTTTTATAACACTACATTATTTAACTTACCATTTGCACGTTCAGAGAATGATACCCTTTTCTATTGATGAATAAATTTCATCACGGTCGGGTTTGCCTGTGGCCACATGGATGCAATCAATGGCACCTATAACCCCAGGGATCCTAAATTTCCTTTGAAACCTGTAAATATTAATGTCTTTTTGAGGACGTTTTTTTTACAATAATAAAACATAATTATGTGACTTACTCTTGTCTTATGATAGCTCTCTCCTGTTGGCTTTGTGGAAAAATAACCCATTTATCAATAATTGCGTTATGATTTAATGCTTCCAATACTTGTCTAATGCAGCGGCTCGTAGTCCGCTTCGGCAAATTTTTTGTGAGTCCGACTATTCTCTGATCTGACCCAGTAGCAAAAAAACTAAGGGCACATAATACCTGTAGAGATTAAAACATGAATGTAAACAATCACAAGTTATATTAATCATAGGTACTAACAACAAAATATCCATGTTTTTAAAGCTAGGTATTAACTATATCAAGAGAGAATAATAGCATTATTTTTAGCACCTACCTTAAGCTCTAAGGGGATCTCCTGAGTACCTCTGAGTGAAGTCTGGGAACGTAGGTCGAAGCATAGCTTCCTAAAGGTAGCTCTGTCCAACCTAAAATGTTCCCTGAACAACAATTCAGGCATTTCGTCTACCTTTTCCAGATCTTGACGATTTATGTACCGTCTTTGGCGTCTAAGCCACACTTCATCGTTATGTGCAGCCCACAACAACCGAAGACAATGCATTTTACTTTAAACTTAACACAAGCAACACAACGTTACACTTTTCAACCTCACAGCTGACTAAAATAAAATATAAAAATGGCCGTTTTCTTTCAATCGCCAGTCGCCAGACCCTTTCTGCAGGGTGATAGACTGCGCTACGTAAGCGTTGAAACGAAACGATAACTCGTCGTTTTTGCTTGTCAAACGTGCCACTTGGCTAGCCAATAGCCTAGACATTGTATGACAGTCTAGACATTGTATGACACTTAGCGATCGACGCCATCGACACTAAAGCGTAGCGTTTTGTAGAATAGAAACATAGAACACTGGCTAGCTATTTTCTATGCGTCATTGGCAGACCACGTGACTTTTCGTTGACATCTGTCATTCCCATACATTTTATTAGTTTTCTATTGGCGTAAGCGCTTGTCGATTGTTACCTTGTCTAGGCCCCCAGGTCAGTCAAGATCTGATATTTGGATGTGAATTGAATTTTAGCCTTTCGCAATTGACCTGCCATTTTCACGTAAAGGTACACTTTTACGATATTCTACACCAATATTGTAAACAACAATTGAAATATTAACTTAAACAGCTACTTGACAACTATTGACAAATGCAACAACAACTGATACTTGCGCTATGACGGCAATAACCAAATATGAAACAACAGCTGACACTTCGAATTATTCCTTGAATCTGTTATCTGAATGTAACCAAGAAATATTCACAATATTTTTACAAATTACGTCGCTACACGCTCGTCCGCACTAAAAGTGAAGCGGCTTGTTTATTTGTACTGAACGGATGCTTGAAATAATGATGATTGTTTAACTCCGCGAATTATTAAACTAAATCTTTACGAAACTACTCGTAAACAAGTTATATGAACCAACTGTCACTCATGACGTTTGAATGACGTGAATGAATGTAAGAGTTGCAGTGACGTAAATGTGACAGTTCGGAATAGACAACCTTTAACAAACTAAAATGTCCGCCCGGCACATACCACGATGTCCGGAAATATGATGCAATACACGTGGCCGCTGCACTCACATACTTGTCCAAGATGGCTGACAATTTGATGACGCAATCTTTCTATGATAATTCACTTTTTCACCATAAAACTACGCGAAATGCCCATATAACGCGAACTGACTCTAAACTGACATTATCAAAACACTGGCCTGGTTGATCCGTGAACTCCGCTCGGTGTCTTGACCTTCGTTGACCGCCACGACGCGCCTCTTTAACCCGGCGAGTCGTTTTCTTCTTCTATATCTTGAGCTATCGTGCTTAGCTCGTTCCCCTCATGGGCCACCAAAAATGTACAACATATGAGCCTTCGCCTCGGAAGGCCGGGTTGCCCATCCTGGGTCCACCCAAATGTACAATGAATTAGGTCTTCACCTCGGAAGGCCCCCGGTTCTATGTGAGCTGATTGAGCCGCCACTACCTTGGCGTTATCAGCACGAAGCCCTGGACTTACGTGTACATATACTTATTCTCCTCGATGTTCCAACGCTCGCCGGGCAAGCCGTCGTACTCGTTCAGAGCCTCCTCGAGCTCGTTCCTCCACGCTGCGCCCGCGCCGGCTGCCTCCGTGTGGATTGAGGTTAGGTGGTGACGAATAATTGAAAATCCTTGATTTTATGCACACAATGTAATTCGTTCACCAACGTTACTGAATATGAACACTAAATTATAGTTCATTTTCCCTTAATTAAGTACCTCGTACTTGCTGCGCTAGTCAAATCCCCGATTCAAGAGAGCCACAGAGTAGACAACACCTTTGATGTGACACCGTTCGTTCCGAAACGCAACGATATAAAAAAATGAACCAACATTAGCCCGCGTATGTTGGCAGTAAGGGAATTTAATACTACTACACCTTACGATTTTCATGTTGATTTTGCTTCAACATTAGCAGTGTACTTAATTCCGTTAACTTGGACCCAATTACATTTATATATATTTGTCAACTCTAACTGTAATTGACGTGCAATATTTTCAGCAATTCTCAGATCGCTTACACTTTTTTTTCTTCCACAGTCAAACTGTTTCATGAAGGTACTACTGATAAACTTATTATTTAACTGAAGTTGATGTTTAATACTAAGTGATTTACAAATATTAATTCTACTATTGGTCACGTTTGCATATAACTTTGATATGCGATGTTTAGCTTCATACCTCATCGACCAGATATTTACTAAGGGACCGAATTTAATTAACATCTTTGGATAATCTGATATAACTGGGGCAAATATAACATTATTCCCGAATTTTTGTCGATCGGAAGAATGGAACAACAGTGATAAAAATATATTACCTAGATGTGATATTTTATGGGGAGGAATACACATAACACTAATATAAACAGCCCCAAGTTTGTGTATGCCTGAATGACTGCCTAAAGCGTTACCAACTTCGTAATCATCAAAAAAAAGACACAAAGGAAATACAATTTTTTCTTCATGTAAAGCAAGCTTCTTTTGCCATTCAGACCCTTTTATTATATTTTGGACTAAATTACCATTCCTATTTAGAATTTTTGTAAAAAATTGCATCGTTTCCTCCAATACATCATCTATTACAAAAAAAAATTAAGTACTAAGTTTAGAGGAATATGCATTGCTGTTGCTTTCACTGTAGTAACATTGCAATGATTATTACTGTCATATTTTGTCTCTAGTCTTTGTCTAACAGTGTATTCCTGGGGCTCAATATATGTACCAAGACGTTTAAAGTAAGCCAGCCTCTTATGTTCTGATTCAAAATCTTTCATTGACTCATTTAAAGATGCAATTCTGTTATATGTCGTTTGGTAACAGTCGTCTTTTAAGGTATCATGCATTGAAGAAGGATCAATTAAAGGTTTAAATAATATTGTTACTTAAGTTGTCCATTATTTCTTGAACCACATTAAGCGGTATAACTGAATTAGCATATAACAATGAAGCAAACTTAGCTATAGGGTTGGTAACTGATTCAATGTTTTTCATAGGTTCAATATTTAAACTACACGAGCTGTTAGTTAAAGACTCAGTTTCCATAGAATATATATCAGAAGTAGTTGTATTTGTGACAGTAGGGACTGTAGTTAACGAATTACTTGTCGATATCATGTCATTGGTATGAGTACGTAAGGAATTTGATTCGTTTTCATGACTCTTTAAATGCTTTTTAAAAGAATTAAAGAGAAAAAAAAACCTATTACAATCTTTTTCCAGACAAATGATATTATTTAAATATAAGCCCCGTTTCAGGTGAAATAATGTTATGTGAGTACACAATTGTTTGAAAGTTGACAAATATACGGAACATACAAAACATTTAGGATTATTTAAGTGGTTTTTTAAATAAGTATTGTTTTAAATAGTTAAAGCTCAATGTCCAGATCAGTTATGAAAGCATTAACAGTGCTATAGGTTTTGTCCCATTTTGTTTTTAACTGGTAATAGTTCTAGCTGTATTAAGTTCCACACGCACACACTCTGTCGGATATTGACAGTGCAGAGAGTAGAACATTTTAAAACAGGTATCCACTGTTTTTAAAATTGAATTCGTTTCGAAAACTAAATCGTTAACTACGACTTAGTATTTTAATATATCCGTGTAAGAAGAACCAACAATCACAATTACCGGTTGGAGCGTTAAGTTGTTTTAAATATTTGGCAATAGTTGGGCTATTGCAACCTGCACGTCCATTGGTCTCAGCACGTGTGTAATAAAGCCATCCTTGACTTCGGCTTTGGATGGCCGCCACACTTGTTTTTTTGTTCTGTGAGTGGGGTTGCCCAGGAGCAGCGGCAAAAGCATAAATGCTAGTATTGACTGGATTTCTTCGTAATTATCATCATCTAAAACAAATAAAAGACGTTACATAAGTAATACCTACTAGCATTCGACTGCGGCTTCGCTCGCATTTTTTTGGAACGATAACTACCCTATGTCCTTCCCAAGATCTCAGACTATCAATTTTGGACCACATCCAACCAAACCATATCAAATTTAATCCAAATCGGTTAAGTAGTTTTGGAGCTATTTAATGCAAACAAACAAACAATCAAATCTTTCCTCTTTAAATTATATATTAGAAACAAGAAGACAAATTGTAAGTAATTTAAATTTTTGTATGTAACACACTAATTATAAAACCCAGTAGGTTTACTTACCTTTGTTTAGAAGCTGAAGCTGTTCCAGTATGTCTTTTACTTCAGGAACTTGGCTTTTAGATAGAGCCAAGCCAATTTGAAAATTTTTGTTTTTATTGTTGGGAATATTTCTAATAATTTCTGTCCCGAGGATGGCTATAAAAACTTAAAATCTGCAGTAAGAAGCTCATGTCCACGTGGCGTTTTTAACACTGGGTATTTATTTATGTATGTATCGATGGTCATTTCTGAAGTATCAATTTCTGTCAATCTATTTTTGGCCGTTTTATGCCACTTCTCTACCACTGAATGCCAGGGTTCCGTACAGTTTCGGAGCCACCGGATATCTTCATCTGTACCACCTTCTGGAAAGATACATGAAATGATAAAAAAATAAAAAAAAAGATGTGGGCGAAAATTCTATCTTTAAATATTTGAAACTATCTGCGCCCCGCGGTGTTACCTGCGGTTTATCAGAAAAGAAACACAAAAACATTACCTATCTGCCGTTTTTGGACAGTCAGGTTATAAGTACATTTTGTGTTAATTCAAGGTGCCAGCTACCACCAACCAAAATTTCATCAAAATCGGTTCAGCCGTTCTCGAGTTATAAACAAAGTAACTAACGCAAATTTCTTTTATTAATATAGATTATACCCATTACCAGAGTACAGTCAAGGACAAAAATATGTATACCCTTTTTACCTTATACCATCGCAATAAGGTGAAAAAGTGTATACATATTTTTGTCCTTGACTGTACCTACATACTACATGGGCTGATTGATAAACTGTCTGCCTACCACCTACCAGTGGCATCACTTTGAGCTATTTAAAAAAACCTAGGTAGGAAACTTAAAACTTGCCTTCTTCATCGACTTCTAGTGACTCGTTGCTGTTATTGTCGATGTTATAGTTGCTGCAATTTTTGGAGTTGTTGCTCTCTCACAATATTTTCTTTGAATATTTTACATTTACAAGTACTGTCACGTGAATGGGTATTCCTAGATGGTACCTACCACGGAGCAAATAAAAAAATTATAAGATTTCACAAAATATATTAAATAACGTATAGAGGTGGTTCGTTTGCCTAGGCTGGGCTGTGGCTAGGCGCCAGGTCTGTTTGAGGGGTGGTCGGTCCTTCTGGTTACCCTCACTCCCCTCGCAGTGCGCAGCTGGACGGCGGGAGACGGCGGGTGGCCCGAGGTGGTAGGTGGGCGCGCTGGAAGCGGTGGTGCGACGGGAGCTCCCCTAAGTCGCAGCCAGGTGCCGGGAGAGCTTCACGCGCCAGGGGTCTCCATCTTGTTTACTCCCTGGGGGAGCATCTGCCTCGGTCTTCAAGGGTTAAGGTAGCTCCTGGAACGCGTCCACGTTTATGATTAAAAAGGGTACACATCCTCGCCCTGGACCACACAAGTTAGTGTGCGCTAACGCAAGGGGTGGGGCAAGGAGCAGTCTAGTATGATGGTGGTGCAGTCCAGGTACAGAGCGAGCAAGCAGGGCGGGCGAGAATCATTTGCCAAGCGTGATTCAGCAATTTCCGAAAAGTTAATTAAATTTATTACCAATTAATTATTTAATTAATTGTTAATAAATTGAATTAAATCCATTCAAAAGTGTTCGGATATAATTTATAGTCTATTTCTATGTATTTAGGGGTTGTATTACAACGTAATTAATTTCTTTAAATTGTTATGCGACAAGGAAAATGCAAAAGCAAAGCCGGCGGAGTGCAATTGTATAGCGTGGCGCGTTAGCAGAAGTTTCTCAACTGATTCCCATGAATTTCCGTTTGGGAAATGATTTATCGTGGAAGATTGACATGGTGGAAAGCCTTTTCTAAATTAATTGAAGTTAATTACAAATTTGTATATAATTACAAGGTTTATTTAAACATAACTTGTTAAAAATAGTAGCCCAGGCTTAGTACAAAGCGAAGCAGGCAGTAACACGTGGCGGCGAACCAAAAGTAGCGGAAATTCTCAATTTCCGCATCGGAAATTAAAGCATTAACATTAAAATTATTTACAATTAGCAGCACACTATATCACTATAGCACTACTGATGCGAATTAGGCATTAGGTTACACGTGGCAGTGGCATGTGCCTAGAATTAACACGTGCCTACACATTAGGAACAAAAATAATTAATTTCCACATTGTAAATGAGGAGCAATAACAACATTATTAAAATCATAAGCAAGCTATATCGCTATAGTGTTACCTATACAATTAGTTAATTAGGTAACACGTGACGATTACATGCACCTAACTAGCCTAAGATTAACGAGTGAGTACTAAATTAAAGTGCAGAAAATCATCACGGGATCAAATTGACACTATACTCCTATAGTTCACAGATTAAATTAATTATTAAAAAGATTACATTCCTATTCTAAGACTTCTAATGACTCTGGAACGTTCCACGCGGGCGCGGCGGTTCAGAGTCCGAGATAACGGTATTAATCCCGTTGTAAGGAATTACAAGCTAGAACTACGATCTATATTGCTACAGCCAACTAAATAATAAGTAATTGTGCAACACTTACCCAATTCTGGGAACTACACTTTCACCGTGTTACATTAGAAATATAATTTAATAAAATTCGACACGTCCGCACAGTAGCGGAGATAAGGTCGGCCAAAGCGGCGCGCGTTACTCGTGGCGAGTCGAGATGCGAAATGAACGAGGGCTGCGCTCGCGACACCGGAGCCGCGCCGGCTCGCGGGGGCAAGGGGGCCGCTTCGAGATAACGAACATCTACTGATTCTGTATACGAGGACAGTTTGTTTGTCTGTTGGAGATTTTATATAGGTTTGTTAGATTAGGTACGCAACGAGGTAACTAAGGAATGAGCCCAGGCTTGTTTAGTAAGGTTCTAAAATTCTGGTAAGATGTTTTAGTATGTAATGAAAGTTAACGTTATACGTTACAGTACACCGTCTTGAGGTGTAGTGCGCAACATTGTATTAATAACCTTGAGTCATGCAGGTGTTTCACGCACGTGCACTAGCTTTTTCTAATGAATAACTATCCTATTGTTAGATCCTATTTCATAGGACCTCGAAACCTGATACTATGTCTAAATCAAATTAACAGTAATTCTTGATGCATTAAATCAGGCCTATATAAACCCATGTAATTCCCATTAAAGTGTTCATTCTTTATCCGAGACTCGTCGTATTATTTACTCCTACGAACCACATCTCATGGCGACCTTGCCAGAGGGCTGCTCCAGGCAGCCCCTAGCCTAGCCAGCTTAGGCCAGTAGAACACCGCAACGCGCCGACTACAATATCCATGAAGGCAGCCAGCACCGGCAACGTTCCAGCCAATCAACGACCCACGCCACCCAGCGCAGCATAGAAGATCATGGGCAACCAGTGCGAAAAGACGCAGCAACGAAAAGAAGAGGTCATCATCGCGCAAAACGGAGCAGGCAACAACGCGCAACCAACGCAGACCGACTTCGGGCCCAGCAACCCTTCAACCACCTACCTAACCATAGCAATTTTGGTACTGGTAACAATCGGGTGCAGCTACGTCATATGGAAAAAGGTACACAAATGCCTAACTAAAAAAATCGAGCGCCAAGCAGTAGCAGCGGTAATGCGGCAGCCGAACGCCGCGTAAAGAAGATCATCGAGACGCGTCACCATTCCTCCCCCGAGAACAACAGAAGCCCACAACGAGAAGATAAGCCACGGTACTATTTACATTTTCACTTAACCGCATATTTTACTCATATATTAAGTTATACTTACTTTTATACACTGTATTTTTAAAATGAATAATGACCGAAATCCAAAACATCTATGAGCAATTAGTAAAATTAAATGAAGACGTAAGAAAACTTGGACCACAACGTAGAGGACAAAAAATAGGTTTAGATAAACTTGACACAGTAAATAAATTATACCAGCAGTACGAAAAATATATCCAAATAAATAGCGAAAAAATTGAGAAATCCGAAATATCATTAGAAGACAGCAAAATTATACAAGTATATTACCAGAAAATAGAAGAAATATATAGTAAAATAATCTCATATTACGAAACCATAGAAAAACCGGACACAAAAATGGCTTCCAGGGACAATTTCGATTTAAAAACCGCGGTATCGTTATTACCAACAATGGACGGCACGGAGACCGTCACTAACCAGTTAATCGACGCAATTGAATTATACGAAACAATGATAAAAGACACAGACATAAAAATGTTAATAAATTTCGTATTAAAAACAAGATTGACACAAAGCGCAAAGCTAAGATTATCTGATAGTTACGACACAATAAAAGATTTAGTAGACGACATGAAAACACACCTACTAACAAAAAAATCAGCGACCGCGATTCAAACCAAAATAATGACATCTAGACAAGGAGGAAGGTCTATTGAGCAATATGGCCAAGATTTAGAAGATCTTTTAGTTAACTTAACTATTTCCCAAGCGAATAATAACCCCGAGGCATATAAAATTTTATAACCGATAAATGAGAAAACTGCGATAAATAAGTTTGCCGACGGATTACGAAACGAGAAGTTAAGCACTATTATCGCCGCTCACGGTTACAACTCTCTAAAGGACGCGATACAAGGAGCCAAAGATCAGGAAACCTCCATGACCTCCGCATCCACAAGCCAAGCGAACGTATTCCACGTACGCAGGGAAAGAAATCCCTATAGAAAGCCCTTCGCAGGCAAATACCAAGAACGCTACCAGCATCATCGTTCAAATCAAAATAAATACGCGAATAAGAGAGTAGATACTCCGCGATATCATACGAGAGGGGCGTACCGCACGAGATACCATAACAATTACAATCGAAAACGACGACATTATAATTCCAGAACTAATCGTCACCAAATAAACTTAGCAGAAGAAGAAAACACAAATGAAAACAAAATGCAGTTTCGAGTTTTCGAGACTAAAAATCACATTCTATCATACAATAATTTAAATTCAGTACAGTTTGAAATAAAAGGCAAAGCATATCATTGGTTAATCGACACAGGCGCATCCCTCAGCGCAGTAAAACGCGACATTGCAATATCAACCGGAAAACAAATTACACAGAAAATAACATGCATAAATGGTATAGGAGGAAGAATAACGTCATACGGAACAATTGAATTAAATTTAAAAAATATAACAAAACATACATTCAACCATACATTCCATGTTTTTCACAATTTACCCTTACAAGTAGATGGAATAATCGGTCAAGACTTTTTAATAAAATATAAATGCCACATAGACTTTGAAAAAGAAATCCTCACATTAAACAACAACAACCAATTATATGATATACCATTAAATATACAAATGAAAAATATTCATAGCATAAATTCAAACCAATTAACATTGCCAGCACGAAGTGAATCTATAATAAAAATCTCTACAAATTACTTAGAAGACTGTGTAGTATTATCAAGTGAAATCGGCGACGGAATTTTTGTCGCGAACACACTAACTAAAAATGTAAACGGCAAAATAACAATTAGAGTATTAAATACGCGAAACGAAGAAATAAAAATAAAAGAATTCACCCCACAAATAAGACCATTACATGAATATCAGTGTTTATCATTTGACCAATGCCAAAAAAATGCAAAACGAGTAAAATTATTATTTTCACTACTAAAAACGGAAAACTTGCAAACAGAAGAAAGAACATCCATTGCAAATATCTGTGCAAAATTTGCCGATATTTTTCATTTACCGGGCGACTCATTAAATACTACGAATTTATATCAACAAGAAATACATTTGAAACCAAACGCATCGCCGGTATATACTAAACCATATCGATTACCCCACTCCCAACGACCGGAAATCCAAAAACAAATACAACAAATGCTAGAAAATGATATAATCGAAGAATCACAATCGGAATGGGCAAGTCCGTTACTCCTTGTTCCCAAAAAATCAGATTCAAACGGAGAAAAAAAATGGAGACTAGTAATAGACTACAGAAAAGTCAACGAAGTCATCGAAAATGACAAATTTCCCTTACCAAACATTACCGAAATATTAGACTCATTATCGGGTGCAATGTACTTCACCACCCTAGATTTAAATCAAGGATATTATCAAATCAAACTCGATCCAAAAAGCAGACAGTACACTGCATTTATTGCAGATAAACATTATCAAATGAAAAGACTACCAATGGGACTCAAAACATCCCCAAATGCGTTCAGTAGAGCAATGACCATAGCTATGTCAGGACTAAATTATATGAAATGTATAGTATACCTAGACGACATCATTGTCATGGGCAGAAACTTAGAAAATCACAATAAAAATTTAATAGACGTATTTACGAGACTACGAAAAGTGAACTTTAGATTAAATCCCTTAAAATGTAACTTCTTACGAAAGGAAATATTGTACTTAGGACATGTAGTAACGCCGCAAGGTATAAAACCGGATCCTGAAAAAATTTCAGTAGTAAAAAATTATCCTGTACCAAAGAACGCCGACCAGGTCAGACGTTTCGTAGCATTCGTTAATTATTACAGAAAATTTATACCACTCTTTTCAGAAATTACACAACCCTTAAATAATTTATTAAAGAAAAATATAGAATTTAATTGGACTAGCCAATGTCAAAAAGCATTCGAAACATTAAAAACAGCGATAAGCGCCCCACCAGTATTACAATATCCCGACTTCTCGAGTGATAACGAGTTCGTGATACACACGGACGCCTCAGGCATAGCTATAGGATGTGTATTATCAAATAAAAACGGATTGCCAGTAGCTTATGCAAGCAGACCATTAAATAGAGCTGAAAAACTTTACCCGACTTCGGAAAAGGAATTATTATCGATTGTATGGGCAATAAGGCATTTCCGACCATATTTATATGGCCGCAGGTTCAGAATCATTACGGACCACCGCCCACTAATATATTTATTTGGCATGAATAATCCATCAAGCAGGCTAACCAAGTTTCGATTATGTTTAGAGGAATATGACTTTGTAGTAGAATATTTGAAAGGAAAAGATAATGTAACGGCCGACGCATTGTCTAGGATTGAAATAACAAGCGAAGAACTAAAGAGTATGACAACACAAGTAATAACAGTAATGACTCGAGCACAAAAGAAACGAATGGAAGCGAAAAAACAACCAACCAATTCCACATATAAAGATTCCAACCATGACTGGACTGATCATCCAAAAATGGTGGAAATTCTGAAAAAGCCTAATAACATGCCAGAATTAAGTTTAGACGAGCAAGACTATTATAAAACACTGCAACACGCAGATTGCATAACCAGTCCAAATAATGAAATGGTATACTCGCCATCCTCACTAACATTGTGTCCCAAAGCTTACTGTCGACCGCGATCGAAACGAGACTTTCCCGCGGGGGCTTTAAGCACATTTTGCAAGGCACAAGGAATAACAGAGGTATGCATACTGTATAATAAAGACACCGCGTGTATTATTAAAAAGCTAGCACAATATATGCATAAGCACAATGCAGGGTCCGGACCCCGATTATGTATAATTAAAGGTGTAACGAAAATAAGTGATAAGGATGACAGACGAGTAATTTTAAATGATTTCCATATATTGCCCACAAGTGGCCATGCAGGTATTCGAAAAATGACCAACAACGTAAAACGTTACTATTATTGGCCAGGAATGGATAATGACATACATAAATTTGTAAAACGATGTGATAAGTGCCAAAAAGAAAAATATCACACGAACACAAAACAACCACTCTGTATAACGAGTACGGCAACAACAGCGTTTGACAAGTTATTCCTAGATTTAGTAGGACCTCTGACTAAAGATGCAAACGGGTATTGTTATATATTAACGTTGCAATGCGAACTAACAAAATATGTCGAGGCCTACCCACTATTAAATAAAGAAACAGACACAGTCGCGCGAATTCCCCGAGAAATCGGCACTGACAGAGGTAGCGAATTTATTTCGTCCACTATGCGCGAGGTCTGTCAACTATTAAAAATCAACCAATTGCAATCAACCGCTTACCATCACGAAAGCTTAGGCTCATTAGAAAATTCGCATAAATCATTAGGAGCTTATCTAAGAATACAAACAAACAATCAGACCCACCAGTGGTCAGATTGGTTGCAATATTGGTGTTTTTCATATAATACGTCAGTACATACTTCAACGAAGTATACACCATACGAATTAGTATTTGGTAAACTATGCCGTATACCACAAAATATTGTAAGACAAATAGACCCAATATATAATTTTAATTCATACGCATTAGAACTTAAATATAGATTACAAAAATCCCAACAGGATGCTAGAGATAATTTAGTAAATACGAAAATATGTAGAAAAATAAGGTATGATAAAAATATTAACCCCATTAACTATAGCATAGGAGATTTAATTTTAGTAAAAAAGGAAAATCGTGACAAAATGACAACCTTATACACGGGCCCGTATAGTGTCATTCAAGACCAAGGTGAAAATGTCAAAATATTAATGTCAGGAAAAGAGAACATTGTTCACAAAAACAGAACGAAACTCTATTACTTTTAGGTAGTAACAATAAAAAAAAAAAAAAAAAAAACAATATAAAAGAAAGAAAAAAAAAACTCACCATAGCACGTAACAGCAACACATTTACACACCATAAAAGTCACTTAACACTAAAAGTACATACATAAGAATCAAATTAAAAAAAAAAAAAAAAAAAACCCCAACAACTGAAACTACTCAAAATTTTCAAGGGCACTCCAATCAGCCCGCCGCCACGTCACCTGCCAGCACATCATGTTAGGCCACAGGCCATAATCCACATAAAGCAGCTCACCATCTGGCCGAGCCACACTCAGCCAGATACACACAACAGAAAACAAATCCTCCGCAGGATTCAGGGGACACAATATTGGATGGCCAACCGGGGCCGAAAAAATTGCAAAGTACTCTTCGTCACCAGGCACACCCCGAACTGCACAGTAATAAAAACGGACATTGTGCACCGCCGCAAACAAGGAGCAACGCTCCAGGATCATGTTTAGAATTTCGTCAGTAAGAACGCTCATCTTGACGATTAAGAAAATACTAAATAAAACTAAACCAAAAGACTACATCATACATCGTAGACCACCCAACATACAGATCCACAAAACCCAACCCGAAACCGCTGACACAAAATACATCCACATCCAAATAGGGAACATCACCACCCATACACTAAAAAATATCATATTCAAGAACAATAGACACTGCCCTAGTTTTATGAAATATCATATTAAAACCCCAACAACTAAACAATGTATTCGCAACCTAAGCAAAAGACAACGAGCGAACATCCATATATGTATCACACAGTGAACAGTGTAAAACCAGTAGAATAATATAAGAACCATTTTGTATCACGCATAGTAATGTATAGAAATAAGATAAGTTAAGTACTTATGTAAAACATTGTAACAGATAATTTTAAGCCAAAAATATGTTACCAAATTTTTGTCTCAAAAAAAAAGGAGAGGCGTGAGGTGTAGTGCGCAACATTGTATTAATAACCTTGAGTCATGCAGGTGTTTCACGCACGTGCACTAGCTTTTTCTAATGAATAACTATCCTATTGTTAGATCCTATTTCATAGGACCTCGAAACCTGATACTATGTCTAAATCCAATTAACAGTAATTCTTGATGCATTAAATCAGGCCTATATAAACCCATGTAATTCCCAATAAAGTGTTCATTCTTTATCCGAGACTCGTCGTATTATTTACTCCTACGAACCACATCTCAGTCTCCTAGGAGAAGGATTTTTCCTAAAAGAAAAATCCTTCAAGAAGAACTGAAGGTCCTAATTACTACTGGGACATTCGTCCATCATCTATCACACTGGCAATCTTTCAAGCTGTTTCCTACACTTTCAGATTAGTGCAGAAACTCCTTTTAGAGGGAGAATCGCACATTCTCTTCTGTGCGATGCTCTAGTAGCAAATGTTAGTAACCAAATACATGGTTGATCTTGGAGTAACGTATGGTTCACAAAATGTAAAAAAAATAGTTATAGCGAGAACTATGACTAAATTTCACACGAATTACCATAATAGAGATACGTGCTTTGCAGGTACACAGTCGAGGATTCAAGGCTACAGGAAGTCACCACCCGCTTCCAGTTGAGTTCGCCGTTCAGAGACGGCAACTCTGGTGACGGCTCAACAAACTCTTAATTGCGTTACTAAAATGTCGTTCAACTCTTAATGGTACGTATCGTGACCGACTAATCGGTGACGATAGCACACGCTAAAAAATAAAGGGAAAAGAGAGAGAATTATATATACCAATGCTATATCAATTAGTCGTGTTACACAGCTTAAAATCTTTGATGTGCCAGGCTCCCAAGTCGCGACCAGACATATCCTCAACGATATAAACCAGAGGCGAACGCTTGACTTTAATGCGGCATTTCTGAAACTTTGGCGCTAGTTTTTTACTGAAGTAGGCCGCTTTGTCGCTCTGGAAGTAACAACGTTTCCACACTATGTCTCCTACATTAAAGTCTGCCTCTCTCCTTCTGGTGTTATATCGTTCAGAGTTTTTCTTGTGGCTCTGCCAGAGAGCAGCCTGAACATTGTCAAAGATGCCAGACAAGTATCCCAAGTTTTCTGCGTAGATATCCCTGGGTGCGAAAACTAGCTCGTTTGGGGTATCATTATCTGTGTAATGGGACCCGTCCGTGACTAGTTCACGACCATGGACTAAGAATGCAGGTGTATAGCCGGTCACCTCATTGACAGAATTGTTCATGGCGAAGCGGATTTTTGCCAGATTTACGTCCCAGGACCTATGATCTTCGTGCACGAAGGTGGATATCGCGGTAACAAGGGTCTTATTGTAACGTTCAACTGAGTTATATTGCGGACTGTACTTAGGTGTGAAGTGGACGTTTGGGACGTTATAGGTCTTAAACAGCTTAATTACTTCGCGACTGTTGAACTGACATCCGTTGTCCAAGATGACGGTTTGTGGTACACCATGCTCCAAGAATACATTTTCCCCTAGTATTTTAGAAACAGCAACGGCTGTGGCGCGCCTCAAAAGACAGTATTTAGAAAAACAGCACGTCACTACAAAAATATAGCAATGTTGTTTCCTCGTTGTTGGCAGGGGCCCTACTAGATCAATAGAAATTACCTGAAAGGGTCTACAACAATCTTTGGGTCTTCCCATCTTACCTGAAGTGCAATGTGTGACTGGTTTATGAGCCAAGCAATCTTCACAGGTTGTAACGTACTTTACCACATCGGCGTACATTTTAGGCCAGTAATAAGTCAAAGCAAGACGCTTATAAGTTTTAAATATACCAAAATGCGCCGACGTCGGCTCGTTGTGACACTTGGAGAGGATTGACGATCGATTTTCAGCATACACAACCTCCTTCCAACTGAACTCCGTAGTTAGTTCGTTTTTATTTCGCATATGCCTATACAGCTTATTATTTTTGACTAAGTAGTTGGGGAAACTAGTAGGTGAATTGAGGCAGCCGTTATAAATGTTAAGGAACCAAGTGTCTAAAGTTACCGGTGGACTATCACACGACAAATCGGCCACTGGGACACATCTGGAAAGGCTGTCCGGTATAACGTTGTCCTTACCTCTGCGGTGTTTGATTGAGAAGTCAAAGGCCGACAGTCTTACGCCCCATCTGGCTAAGCGACCTGTAGGATTAGTTAATGATAGGAACCATTTAAGTGCAGAATGATCTGTGTAAACAGTAAAAGGACGTCCGTTCTCCAGGTAGCATCTCCAGTGTTCCAGGGCTGATAGAACTGCTAGGGCCTCCCTTTCCGTTACGCTGTAGTTACGCTGAGGACCAGTTAAGGACTTGCTCATAAAAGCCACTGGATGTTCCACTCCATCCAAGGTCTGCGATAGCATTGCCCCTACTCCATAGTTACTCGCGTCTGTATGGACTTCAAACGGTAGATCAAAATTAGGGCAGGCCAAAACTGGTGCCTGTACGAGACGGGACTTCAGCGCCACAAAAGCCTTATCAGCCTCTGGGGTCCAAACGAATGAAGCGGACTTGTTCTTGGTTGAGGTGAGTCTATTAAGTGGTCCTGCTATAGTACTAAAGTTTGGAATGAAACGTCTATACCAGGAAGCCGTGCCAAGAAAACGTTTAACCTCTTTCCTATTCGTCGGGACAGGATAATTTAAGATAGCTTCAACTTTATCTGGATCCGTTCTAAGTCCGTGACGGTCCACGACGTATCCTAAGTACTTTAATGAGTCCCTAAAGAAACGACACTTTTCAAAATTAATTGTCAGGTTTGCCCTCTTTAGTTTATCTAGGACTCGTAAAAGAACCGAAACATGTTCGTCGAATGACTCGCTAACTATAATGACATCGTCAAGGTAGCAAAAGGCTTTATGTTCTAGATCGGACATGAACAGGGAATCTACCAGGCGTTGCTGTGTAGCTGGAGCGTTGGTTAAACCAAACGCAGTGACATTAAACATAAAAGTCCCTCTTCCTGGGGCGTAAAACGCAGTCTTTTCCCGGTCGTCCTCGTGAATTGGAATTTGCCAAAATGCCTTTGATAGATCGATACTAGTCAGGTATTTAGCATTCTTCAGATTGTCTAGTATTTCGGTTACATAAGGAAGACTATACGCGTCCTTCTTTGTGATTGAGTTAAGTTTGCGACTGTCAAGGCAGAAACGGGGTTTACCATCCTTTTTGCCAACTACTAACACAGGGGAAGACCATGGGCTTTCGCAGGGAGATATTACGCCTAATGATAACATTTCGTCTACTTGTTCTGTAATAATGCGCTTTTTCTCTGGAGACAGGCGATAATATCTTTGTCTAATTGGTTCCGCGTTCCCTGTGTCTATACGATGAGTAATAAGCGAGGTCCTACCCAAACCCTTCTTGTCAAATGAGATATCATTAAATTGATCAATAATATTATCTGCTATAAGTTTTTCAGATGTACCAAGGTTACTATATGAGTTTAGATGCATTTCAGATGGGTCCGACTTTATTTGAGCTAAAGAAGGTTCAGACAAAGACATATAATTAACAGCATTTAAAAATTTCGGACAAATCTGAAACGCTTTCCAGAAATCGACACCCAAAATTAAGTTAGATTCAATTTCCGGTATAATATAAGCCTTTATGATGTGCGATACATTCTCGAAGGTTACTGGTAACAATATGTAACCGCGTGACTTTATTCTCTGACCACCGGCTGTTATAACTGAGAGTTGGTCGGTTGTAATCAATTTATATTCGAATTCAACTAAGTGTAAGTGAGAATTGTTACCAAGGATCGTAACAACCGAGCCCGAGTCTAGTAGGCCATAAAGCGTAAAATCAGGTATATTAGTTATAGAGACTTTAACATAAGGACGAGGATCATTTGAAGGCTTAGTATCGAAAATTGTTGCGACTTTATATGTGTTAAAAAAGTGTTTAATCGTTGATAGCCAACTGGACCAGCCAGCTGCATCGAACTTAGACTCGCAACAATTTTCGCTAATTAGTTTTTTGGCGCCGGTCCATTACGTGGCTGGGCCTCTCCGTTAGGCATTTGCGACTGTGAATTACAGTTAGGACAGTCCACCGAGCGATAGTCCTTTAGGCCGCACTTAAAGCAGAAGACGGAGCGGTCAGCTGGACACTGGTGCATTGCATGAGTATTGACACGGCAGCGGAAGCAAAATGGTTCTTTTCTCATAGCTGAGACGTATGAAGGTCGATTAGGGCTAGGCTTTGCGTGCGGTGGTTGATTTGAGGGTCCCGCCTGTGGTTGTGTATGATGGTTAGGCCTGAAATTAATCCTATATACTTCCTTGCGGCTGTATGCGTATTCCGGAGCTAAGGTATTGTTGGAGACCGAAGGTGGCTCTCTGAAATCTCCTGAGCGCGCCTTGATCTGCTCGTAGTTCCTACATATCTTCCTTAGATCCGTAAGGTTGTCTAAATCTGGGCAAGTGGCAAGTACGCTGGAATAACATGGCCTGATGTTATGCAATACTATTTCGAGTTGTTCCCTTTCACTCAACTTCCTAGAGAGCCTAGAAAACATACCGTGCATGATAGCTAAATAAATCGTTATGTTCTCTGTTTGACCCTGGCTACGGTTTCTGATTTCACTTAACATGCGGTAATCATAATCTACAATGTCGAAGTCATCTTTTAGAAGTTCAAGGAGGTCCTGCCAAGAAGTAATGCTCTCCTTCATACTTCGGTACCAGTGGAGCGCATCTCCTGTCAGTATCTCAGTAGCATGAGAGAGCATGGTTGAGTCTGCTACAGACCTAGCTTCGCGGAACTCCTCCACGCGGGCGACAAAAGACCGGACGCAAGATTTACCATCATACTTTAGTTTTGAGATCTCAGAGCTGAGACCTCTGTCACAAGTTACCTTTATAGTCTTAAGAGCAGCGCTTTGAGATCTCAAATCCGCGAGCGTTGCCGCTATATCCTCACCTGCAGGTGCGGTAGGGTTTGGGGCAGACTCAACTTGAGGGTCAGCAGCCCGAGGTTCCTGAGTTTCAGGTAGAGAGAGTGGACCGACAATCTTAAGAATTTGTTGAAACCTCGACCATTGCTCGGAATAGAATTCCTTGGTTTCGCGCCACAAGGTCTGATCTTCTGCGAGTTCAGGTGATGAAATCCTATTCAGCCTATGATAAATGTGGTTCAGATAGGTATGTGTACGCTCGAAGAGGCTCCTCTGGTGAGGGTCCGACTGAAGTGAAGCGAGATTTATCGCCGTTTTAGCTAATGTGACCCTAATGGCAGCTATATCCTCACCAAACTCACAACAAGAGTCAAGAACCTCTTCAGCAGGGTACATGACTGAAAGCTTGGAAATTTGTTGCCTTAAATCCTCAACTCTGTCCTTAGGCTCCTCCGCACGAATTCTTACCTCGTATAGTAGCTCTGATTTAGTTAGTTGCAAGTATTTGATAGGCCGTGCCATGTTATCAAAATTAAATTTAACCAATTTAATGTTATGTGAAATCAAGGTTTAAGCTTTTTCGAGTATAATAATTGAAAGTTAACGAAATCACTGAGTATACTAAGCTTTAGGCAGGACTGTAAGTATAATTTTAAGTTTTAGTAATAAAGTATAATTATAAGTTACCTAGTCTAAGACAATCACGCTAACTATTAGTTTACAGTCCTACGTGCAGCAATATTAGGGTACAAGACAGAACTGTGGCAGGTTGCTAGCCTGTCCTCCACAACACACTAAAACCCTATCCCTTAGTCGACTTCTACGACACCCACAGGAAGAAATGGGGTGGTGCTATTCTAACCCGACACCACACGGGGATGTCTGCAGTAATATTTACTACAAGAAAAAAAATGCCTATAAAGATAGTAGTTACACCGAGGAATGTTGATAAATGTTGCACAAGTTTAACAATCAGCTTTACAAATTAAAACCTAAGAAGAAGAAAAAAAAACAATTACACATATAATGAAAGGCTTAGAAAATATAACAGCCCGTCAAGAAACAGTAAAGAGCTGCGACGTGCACACACACACCAACACCAGAATGCTTAGAAGAATATACCAACCTCAAACAGACCAAAACCCGAAAGACCTAAAAAATTACACGTATGGGCGCCAATTTGTCACGTGAATGGGTATTCCTAAATGGTACCTACCACGGAGCAAATAAAAAAATTATAAGATTTCACAAAATATATTAAATAACGTATAGAGGTGGTTCGTTTGCCTAGGCTGGGCTGTGGCTAGGCGCCAGGTCTGTTTGAGGGGTGGTCGGTCCTTCTGGTTACCCTCACTCCCCTCGCAGTGCGCAGCTGGACGGCGGGAGACGGCGGGTGGCCCGAGGTGGTAGGTGGGCGCGCTGGAAGCGGTGGTGCGACGGGAGCTCCCCTAAGTCGCAGCCAGGTGCCGGGAGAGCTTCACGCGCCAGGGGTCTCCATCTTGTTTACTCCCTGGGGGAGCATCTGCCTCCGTCTTCAAGGGTAAAGGTAGCTCCTGGAACGCGTCCACGTTTATGATTAAAAAGGGTACACATCCTCGCCCTGGACCACACAAGTTAGTGTGCGCTAACGCAAGGGGTGGGGCAAGGAGCAGTCTAGTATGATGGTGGTGCAGTCCAGGTACAGAGCGAGCAAGCAGGGCGGGCGAGAATCATTTGCCAAGCGTGATTCAGCAATTTCCGAAAAGTTAATTAAATTTATTACCAATTAATTATTTAATTAATTGTTAATAAATTTAATTAAATCCATTCAAAAGTGTTCGGATATAATTTATAGTCTATTTCTATGTATTTAGGGGTTGTATTACAACGTAATTAATTTCTTTAAATTGTTATGCGACAAGGAAAATGCAAAAGCAAAGCCGGCGGAGTGCAATTGTATAGCGTGGCGCGTTAGCAGAAGTTTCTCAACTGATTCACATGAATTTCCGTTTGGGAAATGATTTATCGTGGAAGATTGACATGGTGGAAAGCCTTTTCTAAATTAATTGAAGTTAATTACAAATTTGTATATAATTACAAGGTTTATTTAAACATAACTTGTTAAAAATAGTAGCCCAGGCTTAGTACAAAGCGAAGCAGGCAGTAACACGTGGCGGCGAACCAAAAGTAGCGGAAATTCTCAATTTCCGCATCGGAAATTAAAGCATTAACATTAAAATTATTTACAATTAGCAGCACACTATATCACTATAGCACTACTGATGCGAATTAGGCATTAGGTTACACGTGGCAGTGGCATGTGCCTAGAATTAACACGTGCCTACACATTAGGAACAAAAATAATTAATTTCCACATTGTAAATGAGGAGCAATAACAACATTATTAAAATCATAAGCAAGCTATATCGCTATAGTGTTACCTATACAATTAGTTAATTAGGTAACACGTGACGATTACATGCACCTAACTAGCCTAAGATTAACGAGTGAGTACTAAATTAAAGTGCAGAAAATCATCACGGGATCAAATTGACACTATACTCCTATAGTTCACAGATTAAATTAATTATTAAAAAGATTACATTCCTATTCTAAGACTTCTAATGACTCTGGAACGTTCCACGCGGGCGCGGCGGTTCAGAGTCCGAGATAACGGTATTAATCCCGTTGTAAGGAATTACAAGCTAGAACTACGATCTATATTGCTACAGCCAACTAAATAATAAGTAATTGTGCAACACTTACCCAATTCTGGGAACTACACTTTCACCGTGTTACATTAGAAATATAATTTAATAAAATTCGACACGTCCGCACAGTAGCGGAGATAAGGTCGGCCAAAGCGGCGCGCGTTACTCGTGGCGAGTCGAGATGCGAAATGAACGAGGGCTGCGCTCGCGACACCGGAGCCGCGCCGGCTCGCGGGGGCAAGGGGGCCGCTTCGAGATAACGAACATCTACTGATTCTGTATACGAGGACAGTTTGTTTGTCTGTTGGAGATTTTATATAGGTTTGTTAGATTAGGTACGCAACGAGGTAACTAAGGAATGAGCCCAGGCTTGTTTAGTAAGGTTCTAAAATTCTGGTAAGATGTTTTAGTATGTAATGAAAGTTAACGTTATACGTTACAGTACGAAGCGAAGTTATTCATGGTTTTCAAATTTAATGAAAGTAGGTATAATGGGTAGTAAAAGGGACACTAAATATCATTGCATAATTAACTTATAATTAATCAAAAAAAGGCTGTCGCGGGCTCCACATCTCGCATTTTGACGTTGAGACGCGAATAAAGCGATATATTTTGTCGTCGACGCGAAAAAAAAATCGCTTTGACATCTGACCGCGAGACAAGAAGCGTCTCGTGATACGGTTTCGCTATGTCGCTCCTTGTATCGCATTTTGACGCGCGAGAGAGGGTCTATAATTTTCGGAGTGAAGCAGCCCGACATCGTGTGCATTTTCACCCAGAAAATCAAAATAGGATTGTCCCACCGTTCGGCAATCGCTTTCAGGAAGCTGTTGGTGCTGTCCCACACACTGCGCATCAGGGATGCGACTCGTTTACGGACGATCGAATAGAAGCAATCCGTTCGAGCCTCCGCAAACATGCCCGATGCTGAGCAATGCTTCCTCAGCCCCAACAGTAGTTGTATTTGACACGGAGAGCCCCGTACGACCTCCGCGTGTATCTGGTCCACAGGCCACACGTGTACATGGACTGGCAGTAAGCTCTGAACAACGTCACTTTGACCTCTCTGGTACACTGTGCGAACCTGCGAGCCAGCATATTGCAGCGGACGGCCAGGGCTCTCCGCTCCCTCTCCATGTCTAGGTCATCCGTGGGATCACCCATGTCCCAGTGACCCAAGTATTTAAATTTATTCACCCTAACCCTAACAATACAACTACAACAAAAAAGAAAACACAGAAACTGGTGAAGTTATGCTAGGAACTTAGAGAAGCGAAGCGGAAGGGCGGAAGCTCGCCGTTCAGCGGCAAATTTTAACGAAAATCGTGAAGAACTGGCACATTATTTTTTAAATGAAGGTAGAATACCATGACAAGACATGTATGCGTAGAACTGAGATAGCAAAAATCTATATACCCACCTGTTTATTCGCGTCTCCAGCCTCAAGTCCTTTTCGAGGTGTGAAACGATCTTTCAAGAATCCGAGCACCTTCAATGCATAGAGTCTGACCAGCGAGTCGTGACACAAGAAAAAAGCGGCAAGTTCAAAAAATCAGCGGCTGACAACACTGAGCATGTAAGGTGTAAGGTGGTTTGGGCATGTAGAGAGGATGGATGAAAGAAGATTAACGAAGAAAGTGTATATAAAAAGAGTGGAAGGGCAAGTTGGAAGGGGAAGACCTAGGCGAACTTTCTCCGATCAAATTGGAGAAATCTTAACAAAAGGCCAGGTCAAAAGTACCCTAAACCGACGAGCATGTATGAGAAATATTATGAAAGTGAGTGAAGCGAAAGTGGTTTGCCAGGATCGTAGCAAATGGAGATCCGTGATCTCTGCCTACCCCTCTGGGAAAGAGGCGTGATTATATGTATGTATGTATGTATGTTATACGCTCCTTATATTACAAGTATTATATTTATATACTAGCGACCCGCCCTGGCTTCGCACGGGTACTATACTATACATATAAACCTTTCTCTTGAGTCACTCTATTTATATCTATATCTATTAATAATAATTATAATTCAAAATTAATAAAAAGCTACGGTAGCCTAGCCTAGCGGATCAGGCATGCGGCTGTCAAACGGCGGTCGTGGGTTCGAATCCCGGCTCGTACCAATTAATTTTTCGGAACTTGTACGGAATATCATTTGATATTTACCGTTAGCTTTTCGGTGAAGGAAAAACATCGTGAGGAAACCTGCATACATCCACGAAGAAATTCAATGGTGTATGTGAAGTCCCCAACACGCACTGGGCCAACAACTGCCCGTTCCCTCTTATCCATGAGAGGAGGACTGTGCCCAGCAGTGGGACGTAAACAGACTGATTTCTTATTATTATTTTATCTATTTAAAAAAACCGGATCAAAATCCATTGCGTAGTTTTAAAGATCTAAGCATATATAGGGACAGACAGCGGGTAGCGACTTTGTTTTATACTATGTAGTTATAACTATTATTCAAAATAAAGGACATGGACGGTTTGAGTAGAGTGGTAAGGTAAAAGTAAAGACATTAACGATAATTTTAAACATTTTCGTCTAATTTAAATAATTACAAATTTATAAATTACCCATTTACTCAAGAGTCATAATCAAAGTCAGATTCCAGAAATTCGATGTCCGATAAAGAATTGTCACTGTCATCATCGCTTTCACGGACCTGTATAATAAACGGAACCAATTCTGTGTCAAGAATGTTATCTCTTGTCTTGTATTTTTCTTCAACATTGATTATATGGTCCGTACATCTTTTCCAATCTTCTGCTGTAATCATTGAAAAACATTCGCTAATCAAATTGTCAGTTTCTGAACCAGGTATTCCCAAATTTCTGCTAGCTACTTTTCTCTTCGCCAAGCTCCATAGGAGCTCAATAGCATTCAGGTCACAGTGGTATGGAGGCAATTTGATGACCTCATGCCCAAGCTGCTTCAATATTTCCTCTGCTTCATACACTGGGCCAACTTTGTTCTCATTGACAAGGCACATTAGCTCAGCTTTTTTATAACATTCCTCATATGGGATTTTATTTTCAGTGAGCCAATTCTGAATATCAGCCTTCAAACTCTGCATCGTAGGAGGCTTATTCATTTGTGTGACATGGTAACTTGCATTGTCCATTACAATCACACTGGGCTCGGTCAAATTTGGGATCAACATCTGACGAACCCACTTTAAAAAATTTGCACTGTTCATATCATCGTGATAATCTGCTGCTTTCGATTTTGTGCTAAATATATAAAGAGTTGAAGAGGGACCATTCTTCTGGTACAAAGTTATTTAGGCATTATAGACCAGCGGTCATGAGTTGAACCTAACGTAGAAACCTGATTTTAAAACCTAAAGTAGGAACCCTGTGAACAAAAAATGTTCAGGTTATAAACTTGGAATTTACGATGGAGCTTTTTAGTCTTTATATTTAAAAATAAAAGGTTAAACTTACCGCTACATGGCGGGTTCAATTATAAAAGGTTAGGTTTGCCACGTAGGCGATAGTAGGTGGATACTGCTGTGGACAAAAGAACACACGAGCATTATTATATGAGGCCCTTAAAACACGGAATACAACCTTTTTTATTAGGTTGGAAGAACAAAAAAACCGTGTATAAAGCTTACCATCATTGTGTTGTGTTTAAAAGGGGGCTTCCGCGAACTACATGTTCACATTTTTCGTCCCTCGCCGATAGCGACTAAAAACAGAAACGACAGGCGTAAGTTACAATGGACAGGAGGATGCAAAGCTGCTCCAAGACCATGTCACTTACCCCGAAATTGGTGATTCACGGTTAGAAGTGCGTTTGCGTTACAATCATGAGCCGAGACCAGAAGGAAATGCTCTGTCATGCCCTTCAGCAAAAGGTCGCGACATTAAAAAAATTATTAAACGTTCCGTTTCACATCCATTTCGCATTCCAATTGGAAAAGAACAAGAATTACATTACTTTAATTTTTACTCGTGAGAGTCGACGATTCCCTACGAACTCAAAGATATGCTTATATTGGCGTGGAACAACCCAACAGGCAAGCAAAGAGAATACACGAGTCCTTCAGGAGACACAACTACCTAACGACATCCACCTGTAACGAAACGTTAATATGTTCGTGGCAACATCAAGACAGAACATAGACTTTCTAAACTCAAAACCATACCACTCAAATTGATAATTTTGTTATAAATATTGTAGACATTCTTCCGATAATGCTTTAGTTATTAAATAATTATTGTATTAATTAAGGATTTTTCTTGTCAATGAAGACCTATCGTTTATGCAAACGCGCACCGCTCTAGGCGTATCTGTGGTAATTACTCATCTGTCAAAACAGACGTATGTTTTTCTTTTATGCAATTTATTGTTTGCTTTATTTAACAGCTTTATTATTAGTGTTTGCATAATTAAATTAATCCAGAATGGAAATGTACAAATAATAGAGGCAGTGAGGCATGATTTTATCCACGGCAACGTGAAAGTGCAGTGAATTTTCCACTTTGAAGTGATGAGAATGCCATCATCAGGTTTGTGTCCTTAAATCGCTACTAAAAACTATTCTAGCTCAACTGAAGAGTAAAATCAATCGTGTTAAACACTATATACCTTTATAGTTAATGATATATACGCGGGCTAGCTACTAGTGGAGTCTGTAATTTAAGCTCTGAACCTAGGCTTTGTAACCCTCAAATGTTACAGTACCCCTTTCGTTGGGTAAAAAATTTTTTTTTGTTTAAACTAACTTAAGAGTAAAAAAAATTTTTTTTTTTTTATTAAGAAAGTACTGTAAATACTGTAAAAACCTATGAAGTTAAGGCTTTTTCTATTAGTTCCCTTAGGATTAAACTAGACAAGAACTTATGAGCCTACTTACTGAAGTAAGAACTTATGGAGATAACGAGATTTCTAGCCTAACTTATTTGTTATGGGTGTACACTTTACTGCCTTACAAATCTATGCGCGCTCTACTACTAACTTACTCGGATATCCTTTACTACGTTCTAAAGCTACATGCAAAAATTATGTCCTTATCTTGAACATGTAAACCTATTTACTATGCAATTAGTATTGGAATGACTATCTGTATTTAGTCAATTCTTGAATACTAGTTTGCAACTATTTACATAAAACTGGAAGTAAGTATTGGTTAACTTCTTTCAGTAAAGGAAAGTACTTGGTAGAATGTTTAAAATCGACTCTACACAAGCGTTTTGTCCTACAAGTTTTAAGTGCTCTACAGGCACTGGCCCTTTAACCACGGGATGCCAACTGTGGGTCTGCAAGTCTGCTAATCTATTTGCTATGGTTAGTTCATACGTAACTAAACATATATTTAAGGATATCATGGTCTGTGAACACAACGAGAACCATGTTAAAAGGATGAGCGAGATAAACCACTACATCTCATATGTGACTAAGTCGCCACTTTTCATGTCGACCGTCAATTAGAATAAAGGTGAGTATGTCCTGATAGAAATGAATATCATCCAGGTAAGTGAACTACGATAAAATTCGATATGTACGAGAGACGCTACCCTTTTCAAGAAGATGGGGCGGCTTCGCCTGGTCGAACTATATATTTTATATGAAAGTTTCCAAGTATTTTACCTTCTAAATTCTTTAAAGTATATACTAAAGGTCCCCGTTTTTTATAAATAACGCATTTCTCGAATCGAGGAGCTAGCTTCGCGGAGAAGTGCTTAGCAGCATTAGATAAAGGAAAACATCTTTTATAGGCAATCTGTCCTTCTTCGAGTTCAAAGGGACGTTTCCTCAAATTATAGTAACGTGCGTTGCGTTCGTGAGACGACAACATACAACCACGTACTTTTTGAAATATTGACTTCAAGTCTTTTAGTTTATCAGAGAAATTATTAACGTTATCTATAGTCAGACTGTTTCTGTTAACCGGGTCATCAGAGTTATAAAAGGTTCCTTCTAGGATCATCTCACGACCGTGAGTCAAGAAGTAGGGTGTGAATTTGGTAACCTCGTGAACGGCAGTGTTTAGAGCACATTGGATCTCCGCTACGTTCTTATCCCAATTGCGGTGATCTGAACGCACGTAGGAGGCTATGGCTCTGACAATTTCCCTGTTCACCCTCTCTGTTTGACACGTCTGTGGATGATACCTAGGGTTGTAGAAAAGATGAGGTACACCGTATTTTATTATTAAGTCTCTAGTCTTTCGAAATAAATTGGGCTCCGTTGTCACAGTAGATATATTTTGGTACACCATGAACTAAGAAGATACCCTTTTCCATACATTTTACTATTGCTTTCGCAGTTATATTACGGAGTGGAAATAATGTTACGTATTTACTGAAGTAATCCGTACAGACAAACAAATATTGATTCCTTAGATAGGATTGTGGAAATGGTCCCAAAATGTCACAAGAAATGGCTTCTCCAGGCGCTGAGACTTGTCGAGGATTACCCATAAGACCGGGACGAGCCACGTTAATAGGTTTGTAAGTTTTGCAAGTTTCGCAAGCCTCTACGTAATCCTTTACATCGTGATATATAGTAGGCCAATAATAAAAACTAGCAATTTTAGCATGGGTTTTAGCCACTCCGAAATGACCAGCAGTAACGTCGTCATGACACTTCAAAAGTATCTCATTCCGGTTCTCATAAGGCACTACCAGCTTCCAGTCGAACTGAGCTGTCAAACGGTATTTATTCTTTGAGAAACGAAAGAGTTTGTCATTTTCTATTTTGAAATTGGGAAACAACGATGGATTATCAGTAACCTTTTTATACAGTTCTAAATACCATGGGTCCTGTGTAGAAAGTATATCATTGGCGTCTATCTGAATCCGAGACAAACAGTCAGGAATAATATTTTCTTTACCTTTCCGGTGAATCAGTTCGAATTCAAATTGACTGAGACGACAGGCCCTTCGATTCAGACGACCAGTAGGGTTTTTTAAGTTGGTAAACCATTTTAGAGAAGCATGGTCGGTAATTATATAGCATTTACGACCCTCTACATAGGCTCGGTACCAGTGGCGAAGCGTCAAAAAAATGGTTAGGCAAGCCAGAACAAAAAAAAGGAAATAAACATACCAAAATTTCGATGTCTTGAAAACAAATCCGTGCACGTGAAGCAGCACAGCAGCGTGCAGTTGTAAGTTATTTTGAAATGCTATCCTTCGTCGACAATGTTCTTTTGAACTCGTGTAATGATAAACAACTTTGTATATGTTTCTCACTTTGAACATGTTTTCGAGCAGAATTTGTCAAATTATTTATATCCGCGAATCCGCCTTGATTCCAAGAGCTGTTAGCATCAGAAAACAGTATACACGGCAAACAAAATAACCTATTAAGTTTACAACTACCGGTGAGCCAAGTATATTTATCATATACCGCAGTAGTAAAGTGTTTGAAGAAACCATCTTTACGTTTATAGTCCATTTTTAAATCTGGGCGAGCACGGCCTAACTGAATGACATGTTTTTTATTTTCAAACGATAATGTAGAAAAACATGTCGTTTTATCTAATAAGTAATCTGTAAGACAACAATCTATGTGAATTAATGCCGCCATAATGGCGTTTACGAAAACAAACAAGAAAAACTGCACTGCAACCAAATAAACACAATTCAATCCCAAAACAACACTAGTAAGTTAACTTTCGCTGTATTACGGTGCTTAATAATGTAATATTTAACTTTTATAACACAAATATTCACTTATTAACGCAATTTTAATTCACTTTCATAGGGCAAGGGCATGAGTCGCGAAACTAAGTAAAATTTAAAAATCTTGAGCAATTATTATAAAACCAACTTACTTATACACGCAAGATAAGCAAAAATAGTCTCTCTGCCAAGGGCGTAGTGCTTACGGACTACGTTTTTAGTGAAGAAGGCAACATTAATGAAGTTAGGTACATTCTAGCTGACGTGAAGTGTGACTGTGTGACGAGCCCCCCGCGAGCCATTTACAGAATGAACCGTCATTCTGTTGTCATTAGGTTGAAAATTGAATGCTCTAACCCGGTGCTAAGCGGCTTGACTAAGCACACTTACATAGGCATTTTGTTCCTGCAGTTTTTTAATGTGTGCGTGTTTTCGTAAAGTAGCGCACTATACGAGTATAGGACGATTGTTTATATGTAATAGTTTAGGAAAGCCAATATTCCTCGAGTTGACCAAGTGATTTTGCTATTTGTCTATGTGTGTGTTATACGTATGGTTACATCTTTTCGTTGTGTGTTTGCAATGTTTGAAAGGAAGATAAAGTAAAAGGTAAAGCTATAGTATTATTTATTTAAGTTAGGTACGTTTTACATACACCTGTTTTGTAACTATTTTGCTTAGGCAAGCCGGTAGGAATCGGCTTATTATGACGCTTCGCCACTGCTCGGTACTGTTCCAACGCAAATAAAAGAGCTAATAATTCCCGTTCACATGCTGAGTAATTAATTTCCGCTTTGTTCAAGGTGCGACTACAATACGCCACTGGATGGTCAACATCCTTATGACGCTGAGTCAAAACCGCTCCGATGGCGTATGACGAAGCATCGGCATGAATATAGAAAGGTTCATTGAAATCAGGACACTTTAAAATAGGTGCCGAGACAAGAGCAGCTTTGAGGGTGTCGAAGGCTTCATTTGCTTCCTCAGACCAAACAAAATTTACTTTCTTACTAGTGAGACGTGACAAAGGTGGAGCAATCTTTGAGAAGTTATTGATGAATCGACGGTACCATCCACACATCCCTAGAAAACGTTTTATGCCTTTAGCATCTTCCGGCATGGGAAAATTCAAAATAACATCAATTTTAGAAGGATCGGTACGCAGCCCATATCTATCTACAACATATCCGAGATACTTTAGTTCCGTTCTGAAAAACAGAGACTTTTTCATATTGATGGTTAGATTGGCGGCTTTTAATTTTCTAAATACGGCCTTTAGGAGTCGTAGATGCTCGTCAAAATCGGATGAACAAATTATAATGTCGTCTACATAGCAGAATACTTTACTATCATGGTCGGCAGTAAAAAGAGAGTCCATGAGACGTTGCATGGTAGCTGAAGCCCCTACGAGTCCGAAACACATACGTTTATAGTGATATAATCCTTTCCCTGGAACGGTGAATGCTGTTATTTCTTTAGAATTCTCACTAAGAGGTATTTGGTGATAAGCAGCACTAAGGTCCAAAGAGGTAAGATACTTAGCGTCTCGCAGGTTGTCTAAAATGTGATTAACGTACGGTAAAGGATACGCGTCAGATTTAGAAACAGCATTAATCTTTCTACTATCCAGACAGAGTCTCAGATCGCCGTTGGGTTTCTCTACCATAACCACAGGAGAATTCCAAGGAGAATATGAGGGTTCGACAATCCCTTCTTTAAGCATACGGTCAAGTTCTTTTTCTAACGCGGACTGTTTATTAGGACTAAGTCTGTAATACTTCTGTTTAATAGGGCTAGCGTCTCCCGTATTAATAACATGCTCTATTAAGTGAGTTTTTCCGAGACCAACCTTGTCGGTATTTATTTGATCAAAGAGCATAGTTATTTCCTCTACTTGAGACTTTTGTTCCGATGTCAAAGACTCGAAATCGTTCAAACCAGATTCACTAGGTACGGTAGAAAGACTGTCAACATATTCAGTAGCAGCTATACTAGCGATCAGTTCAGGAGCTAGTTTAAATGTTTTCCATAAAGTTATTCCTAAAATAATAGGAGTAGTTATCTCAGGTTGATTATTAAAATGCACAATTTGAATGTTGTTATTGAAATTAACAGGTAAAGACATATACTGAGTGCAAATTAGTTCATTTCCATTGGCTACTCGGAGCCTTAAAGGAGTTTTATGAGTACGAATGGGTATGCCAATCGACGCAAAAATTGCATGGCTATGTGATCCCAGGAAGCAAGTACTTGCACCTGTATCCATGAGCGCTTTACATTTTAAATCTAGAATATTCAAGAGTATGTATAGTCGATCATCTCCCTTTGGAGGATTAAAGTAGGTTGTTTGTTCAGAAGGCGAGGGAGTACGAAGTTCAGATGTTGCATTAGAAGAAACAACCCTCGTTAGTTTTTTGAAACGGTATTGCACTTTGGACATTCAGGTGTACGAACGTCCTTCTCACCGCACTTAAAACAAACAATCTCACGAGATTTTTTACAATGTCGAGTTGAATGGTTAGAACCACCGCAGCGAAAACAAGCCTGTTTAGAGACAGCTGGTTCAACAGACGCTACATAAGACTTGGAGTTTGAGTATGAACCCGTAGGCTTTTGAAAATTACCTCGTGAAACAAATCTAGGTTCCGCTAGAGGTTTATGGTTGTAAGAACCAGTACTAGGTTTTGAAGAAGACGGCTCTCGAAATTGATCCGCTCTAACCTTAGCCAACTCAATCCGCTTGCACAACGAAGTCAGCTGTGATATCGAGGTAACATCCTGTAAAGCTAATTCCCTGTTGTAGTCAGGTCGGATGTTGCGAGTGAGAATATCTAGTTTCTCTTCTTCGGGCACCTTTTTATTCAGCCTCTCGAACATGCCTAACACCACCGATACAAAAGACACAATGGATTCATCCCTCGCTTGAGTGCGGGAACGAATTTCTTGTAACAGCTTGAAGTCTAAATCCGGGATATCGAAGTCATCACGCAGAGCTGTGACTACATCATGGTATGAGGTGAATTGCTCACGCTTGGAACGGAACCACGATAACGCTGGCCCCTCCAGAATTTCCGGAAAACCGCGGAAGATACTCTGCTCCGAAATCTGCCTAGCGACACGCAATTCCTCCAACCGCCTTAAAAATAAACGTGCACAAGAGTTGCCGTTATATTTAAGATTCAAAGTATTGATATTAAATTGTTTTTCAGTTTTGTAAATGACCTTTTTAATCACTTGGGCTGGAACGTCATGAGAGCTGACGTCACCGTCGTCACTGTCAGAATCTGAACTACTGACAGCCTGTAAGCGATCCATAGTAGCGTTCAATGTAACCTTGAGAAGTTGAACGTCTTCGTTGTCTGCGGGTAATCGCGAGACACGACAAAGAAGATATTTACAACGTGCAAGTAAACGAGATTTAGCAGAAGGCGTCGGAACTTCCTGCAATGCCCTCTCAATCTCTTCGACCTTACGCTGAACAGTCGAGATTTCTGCCGAGACGTCAAACTTTCCAGAAAAATCTAAATGGATGCCTCCCTTTTGAGCTAGGTCGGCAGTTTGCACAAGAACCTGTTGTAGGCTACTACGACGAGACACTGGGTTCACCTTACATCCCCTGATAATAAGCTCGTGTGAAATTTCGTCCTTCTTCAGGTGAGAAATGCTACAACCGGCTTGTATAAAATCCATTTTTCTTTTAATCCAAGTCCAAAAATAAAATAAAGAAATTTATTTTATTCTTGTCAAGAATCAAAATGAAAGTTGAGTATTTTTAATAGGTCTAGTCCAATCACTTAAATTCCAAATTCATTTACAAATGGTTCATGGTATTTACCTGATGTACCAAGGTAAATGTTATTTAGCTATAACATAGAACAGTATTCATAAATACCATTCACTTTTATAAAGAAAGTAAACACACACTTAAATTATAAATAAGTCAGCTTATTTCAGCTGTTTAGCAATAGAAACAGTTTAGTTATATTCTTAATTAAGTAAATTCAAATATTAGAACCGTAGCTTAAGTTCTAAATGTTTTAAGAAATGCACCTTAACATAGTAATGTAAATAACCACAATGGCTTTAGTTTGCACACACTAGTGTTTCAAGTTTTAAACATACACCTATTTAAATGTTTAAGTCTTTAAGTTTAAGCACCTACTATTCATATGTAGTTTATCAATATAGTCTTAAAATAACACAGTATTAAGGTATGAAGATAGTACCTTAAATAGTTAAATAAATGTTTAGTTTAGTAAGTCTAAATGCTTACTTTTCATATTAAATTTATCAATACCACCCTAAAATGTACACAACACAACTTAAAACAACACAGTATCCACACAAGTAAATAATAGAGGTACCAAAAGAAAGTTTGGTATCACTAAAAGTTGAGTTTGTACCAGAAATATGCACTCAATAAATACATTCATTTAAGCATGTCATTCATCCGAGGCCAAACGTTGGGCATGCCACTTGTAATAACTTGACTAGGCTCAGCGGAAAGAAAGTAACTCAAGCGTTCTCAAGGCATGGGTTGTGTTGGACCACCCTCGGAGGTAGACAACTGTCAAAATTTATAATTAGCACAGGGCGCCAGACAATTACCAATACTCAAGCTGAATGACCATGCTTAAATAAAACAAGCCTTGTTCAAACCAAGAAGTATATTTTTCACACTTTAATAAAAGGGTACACACTCAGTCTAGGAAAGTCTTCCTTTGTCACCACATTTCACTATAAGTGTCTAAGACGCACAGCATTTAAAGTTTATATACCAAAAGTATCAATACATTACCAGCTATCACAGCTACTTAGCTGCAGCCAGGATAAGCCGAGGCGCTACTCCAACGCCACAGTTGCGATGGTCCGCAGCACACCGAGATGGGTATACCACGTACCCAATGGCGGTGGACTACCGGCAGGCCTTCCTTCACATACACGTTGGAGTCTGCACGTGTCGTACAGCTCGAGATATATTAAAGAGTTGAAGAGGGACCATTCTTCTGGTACAAAGTTATTTAGGCATTATAGACCAGCGGTCATGAGTTGAACCTAACGTAGAAACCTGATTTTAAAACCTAAAGTAGGAACCCTGTGAACAAAAAATGTTCAGGTTATAAACTTGGAATTTACGATGGAGCTTTTTAGTCTTTATATTTAAAAATAAAAGGTTAAACTTACCGCTACATGGCGGGTTCAATTATAAAAGGTTAGGTTTGCCACGTAGGCGATAGTAGGTGGATACTGCTGTGAACAAAAGAACACACGAGCATTATTATATGAGGCCCTTAAAACACGGAATACAACCTTTTTTATTAGGTTGGAAGAACAAATAAACCGTGTATAAAGCTTACCATCATTGTGTTGTGTTTAAAAGGGGGCTTCCGCGAACTACATGTTCACATTTTTCGTCCCTCGCCGATAGCGACTAAAAACAGAAACGACAGGCGTAAGTTACAATGGACAGGAGGATGCAAAGCTGCTCCAAGACCATGTCGCTTACCCCGAAATTGGTGATTCACGGTTAGAAGTGCGTTTGCGTTACAATCATGAGCCGAGACCAGAAGGAAATGCTCTGTCATGCCCTTCAGCAAAAGGTCGCGACAATAAAAAATTTATTAAACGTTCCGTTTCACATCCATTTCGCATTCCAATTGGTAAAGAACAAGAATTACATTACTTTAATTTTTACTCGTGAGAGTCGACGATTCCCTACGAACTCAAAGATATGCTTATATTGGCGTGGAACAACCCAACAAGCAAGCAAAGAGAATACACGAGTCCTTCAGGAGACACAACTACCGAACGACATCCACCTGTAACGAAACGTTAATATGTTCGTGGCAACATCAAGACAGAACATAGACTTTCTAAACTCAAAACCATACCACTCAAATTGATAATTTTGTTATAAATATTGTAGACATTCTTCCGATAATGCTTTAGTTATTAAATAATTATTGTATTAATTAAGGATTTTTCTTGTCAATGAAGACCTATCGTTTATGCAAACGCGCACCGCTCTAGGCGTATCTGTGGTAATTACTCATCTGTCAAAACAGACGTATGTTTTTCTTTTATGCAATTTATTGTTTGCTTTATTTAACAGCTTTATTATTAGTGTTTGCATAATTAAATTAATCCAGAATGGAAATGTACAAATAATAGAGGCAGTGAGGCATGATTTTATCCACGGCAACGTGAAAGTGCAGTGAATTTTCCACTTTGAAGTGATGAGAATGCCATCATCAGGTTTGTGTCCTTAAATCGCTACTAAAAACTATTCTAGCTCAACTGAAGAGTAAAATCAATCGTGTTAAACACTATATACCTTTATAGTTAATGATATATACGCGGGCTAGCTACTAGTGGAGTCTGTAATTTAAGCTCTGAACCTAGGCTTTGTAACCCTCAAATGTTACACCCTGTATGTAATCACGTATTGTTTCACTCCTATATATAAGCCCGTGCACCTTCAAATATATCGTCAGTTCATAACCGAACCTCGTGTATTATTCACCATCCTGTACATGGCGACCTTGCCAGGTAGAAATTTACAATCACACAATAAAAACCTTATAGATGAGCTTTCAAGATTAAGAGAGGTTAGATTAAAACAATCCAGGTAAATGTCAAATTTTGAAAAAAGAACATTTATACTTAGGTCATGTTGTGAGTGCAGAAGGGGTAAAACCAGATCCAAACAAAGTTAGTGTTTTGAAAAATTATCCCATACCAACTACTTCTGACGAGGTAAAGAGATTTGTAGCATTTGCAAATTATTACCGACGGTTTATTCCAAATTTCGGTGAAATAACTATCCCTTTAAATAAGTTAAGTAGGAAAAACAATACATTTGTATGTATGGTCACAGGAATGCGAAGATTCATTCCAGAAATTGAAAAGTTTTCTTGCATCCCCTCCTATATTACAGTATCCTGATTTTTCAGATACAAGTGAGTTCCATTTATATACTGATGCATCAGGGAAGGCAATCGGATCCCTATTATGCAATAAAGATAAGCGACCAGTAGCTTATGCGAGTCGAAGCTTGAATAAAGCTGAGTTAAATTATGCTACAATTGAAAAAGAAATGCTTTCAATTGTATGGTCAATAAAATACTTCAGACCATATCTATATGGCAGAACATTTAGAATATTTACGGATCATAGACCTTTGGTATATTTATTTAACATGAATCCGTCAAGTAGATTTACGAAATTCAGATTAATCCTAGAAGAATACGATTTTATTGTAGAGTACGTAAAAGGACGTGATAACGTAGCTGCAGACGCGTTATCTCGTATCATAATAACGTCAGACGAACTTAAGAGTATGAATGAAAACCTTTTAAGTGTTATCACTAGGAGCATTATGGCTGTTCAATCTTACCTCGCCGAATAAAGTATCATAAAGATAAAATAATAATATTTCTTATGTGGTAATTCCACGATAATTACTACCAGCAGGGTTTTTTTTAACTCAGTAATTTTAGTTATGATTTAGAGCGAATCTGCTGCTCCTATAATTTATTAAAAACCTCAAAATGTTTGCTTAGAAGAATTCGGGTATTCAGCGAGCATCGGGGCGACGAGTAGCAGTTCATACATTCGAGCGACTTAAATGTATGGACAGCCACTCGTCGTCTGCTGCCCGTTGGCGTCCAGACCGCGGCCTAATGTAAGGGCATTGTGTATCTAAAGAAAGTCGGAGCGGCTAATACATACATTGGCAATAAAAAAGATATTTCAGATGTTGTTTAGAGACCATCTGAAATATCATTTTCTTTGCCAATGCCTTTGCAATTTTCAGTGCCTAGTCCTGAACTAAAAATAAGCGGGAGCCCTACTTTGTACAGTTTTTGACAATAGTTGATGTTTGAGATCAGTTAATTCAGAAAAAAAACAGTAAGTCAAGTATTGTACCTATATTAAGTTTTCCCATCATGAATCATAATCTTCATCCTCCAATCGTTAGTCCCGGTTTAACACCTAATTCCAAGACTACGGTTTTACGAAAGCGACTTGAATAACAACTAAATAATATTTGGTTGTTATTTATGGTAAATAATATCATAAATACTCGTAAATACTTATTACTGCAAATATTGCTGAGGATGCGTACGCGACTACGCGTAGGTATCATCCATTACAATTAAACGACGCTTTAACACCTGTTTACGATTACGAATTTGTAGTAAAAAGAGTTTATAAGGATTTTTACGTCGCACCTGGCCATAATGCGAGTTTTACTGAAATGAAATGAAAATTGAAATGAAAATTATTTAATCGTAACGAAGAAATACAAATACATACGTACAATACAATACTATTTAACTACTTAAAACTATTTATTTGTTACGAAATGGTCCCGCCTCAGCATAATGCTGGCTCACGAGCCAGCGCTGGTCTTCCGGCGGGACCATTTTGAGTAGAGTACTGGACGCTGCGCGTACGGGAAACTCGCATTGTGGCCAGGTGAAGACGTAATTTTTTTTACAATGCACTTGTTCTGAAAGTGCGCCTTTACATGGGTCAACATGAACACGGGAAGCCCTCCATGCCGGGGGGCGGCCGTGCGGGAATGGATGGAGGGACAAAATTCCCACACGCGTGCGAGAATGAGATTTCATGACAATTCAAATTTCACCTTTTTTGTATAATTTTTAATTTCCTCGCATGATGCATTGTAAAATTTTGTATGATACACGTGCGGATAGGTAATTCCCAACTCGTGTCGATCCAAAACACTCCCTGACGGTCGTGTTTTTGGTGATCGCCACTCGTTGGGAATTACCAACTTTCCGCACTTGTATCATAAATAACTAGTACTCAACAAGGGCGGTAATTCGTAAACCCCAGAGCACATATTTATGGCCCGAACCGATTCACGAATTCACTGCCCTAGTTACGTATTGTACTATTTTATTACACTTAATCTATAATATACGTTCCATTTCCGGCAAGTGAATGCCTACACTACATTTCTGTTCAGGGAGGAGAATAAGAAATAACCGTGGACGTGCTGCAATGCAACCGAACGGAGCCCGACGCATTCTGGACGCAGAGGGGCAAAAGTTGGCGGTTATGGTTGAGATGAAAAACACCTTAGTTGGTGTATTAAACCAACTGGTGATACTAAACAACTCGCTCGTAGATATCGCCCAGGCGATAAAAGATAAATAATGTTATAAGTTTAACGTGTCTGTGTATCTGTTTGTGGTATCGTAGCTCCCAAACGGATGAACCGATTTTCGTTTAGTTTTTTTGTGTCGTAGATAATTTTATCCCAAGTGTTCTTAGCCATGTTTCGTGAAAGTCTGTTAAGCCGTTTTTGAGATATTGATCTTTAATCATAATCAGAATCATAATATATTTATTGTCAAGACTGTTTTATCCATTTCGGACGTACAATAACAATTTAACTTAAAAAATAGCCAAATACTCAATTATCTCTACTAAAATATTCATTTAAATTGTTGAAGCATCTAGTAGCTAGCCATTCTTTAAGTTTCCTCTTAAACTGGGTACCTTCAAGTGACTTGAGAGACTGAGCTAGTCTTTTATTTATGTTGTCAATGTGAAACTCCCAAATCAAGTTGCTATTCCAAAAAAAATATTCTACTGACTTGTTCAAGTTTCTTGTTTTTAATTGTTGTTTTATCTTTAAATAAATAACATTTTTATGACATGATCTATCTCTATTATACACTTTCCTGCTCACGAGTATAAGGACTATAAATACATCCATCTTGCAAGTTAAATTAGACGCACTTTCCGGTGACCGATTGAGCTGAAATTTTGGGTATAAGTATAGTTTGGATGTTAATTCAATATTATGGTACCATCGAGATAATCTGATGATCACATCAAGGAATGAGCGACCCTCCGCACGCGCATGCTGTATCCGGGCGCGAGTCACGCCCGCATCGCGCCGCGTTCGCGCGCGCGATGCGGGCGTGTTGAGAGCGCGAGGCCGGCGCGATCCACGCGCGCCCTGTTTGACCAGTCATCGCGCCGGCATCACGCGGCGCAGACGTCGCGCTGCGTCGCGCCCTGTGTTTGACCGAGCCTTTAGCTGTCGGCCACAGCCGACTGTGGCTGTCAAAAGGTTAATGCTTAATTTTTGTTTTCTTATAGTTTGTAAAATCAAATAAAAGTAGGAGCCCCTTACGAAAATATATTTCTAATGATTTGCGCCCTTGCTTCTCGACCACGACGCAAAGCCGCAGTACTGGAACTACTGGAAGGCGCGGTGGCGTTATACTGAGCGCCCTGCTGCAGTTCGTTCTCATTTTGAACGTCTATAGGATCCAGTTCGATGGGTTCCAGGCGCGCCTCCACGCACATGTTGTGAAGCGCGCTGCATGCTATGGTCATCTTGCCGGCCATCTCAGGAGTATAATACAGCTCCCGTGCTGCCAATAGGCATCGCCAACGACCTTAAAAAATCGAAATTAACTGTCATAGCGTTTAAAGCGAGAAGCTGATCCAACGGTATAGCTGTAATGATTACTGGCATTCACTGCAGAAGGCACCACATATTAATAAACTGCGGTTAGAAACGTTAGAATGGGGAAATTATAAGTGCGCAATAGCTGTCTCGCGGCGGGATACTCTCCGTCCCTTTCTAATTAGAGCACATATGAATTTTACACTACGTGCAGCTTTTACTGTTCTATATTTCGGCAGCTTCTCTTTCAGGTGGTCGCTAACGAAGGTGGTCGCGTAACCAGCGTTATGCCCCTTATATTAGGTATTACAATATACTTAAGTAATAACTCTGTTTTCGTACGTTCTGATCGATACACCGATTGGTCTCGGTATTGTGATACAAATGAGGTATGTTTATAATTACATCAAAGGTGGAATTGTCCACGCAAGCCGCAGGTGAGCGTGATACCCGAGGATGTGATTATCAAAGCTCACGCGTTTCATACAACGTTTACCAACACATTTGCGAGAAAAAAGTCCTTAATGAAAATGTTAAGTTAACCCTGTAGGCTCCTCAGATACTTCCTTTAGTTATTGATTTGCAACAGGTTTTTACTTACATATTGTATACATTGACAAGAATTTACAGTGGCGTCAATTCTTCTTATCATTTTTCTGTCTCCGATCATCAGATCAGCTCGTTGGTACCATAATATTGAATTGTCAAGTGGAACTAAAGAAAAGCTTGAAAAACGACTTCGTTAACGTCACGCCCAAAATGAAAGAGCTGTAGTACCTATGTTACTGTTTTCGGTGATTGTCATTATTTAAAATAAGAACCGTGGTTTGTGTCAAACTGTGTAAAGCCCCAGAGCGTATCTTTATGTCCCTCACCTTCGGTTCGGGCCACAAACACCTGCGATCTGGGGCATTCACGAATTCACCGCCCTAGTTACGTAATGTACTATTATGTAACAACAGGTGTAAGTTAAAGAAAAGTACATTTGAGCGTAAAGTTTCAAGTGCCACTGCTAATGTAAACATACTTAGGGCACATTGACAGGAAATCTTATTTTGTAACGTGGAATGTAAACCTATTACCTAAGTCACAATGTGTGAAAATGTTTCTATGTAAGACAGAATGGTACCTAAACAGAACTTTGGTGCATTGAGTGAAAAGATGAAACTGTCATGTGCTTTGTAAGTATGTTTTTATCATGTAGTGTGTAAACTTATTTAAATGTATACATTTCTGTAACACTCAATTGTAAAGATATCTTTGACCTCGACTATACTAACACAACAATCTTTAGTGTTGCTTGGTACCAAATTAAATTACCTTTAGTGGTAACGGCAGTGTTTTTAAACAGTATTTTTTCTTCTAGTCATGGTTTAAAAGCCGTATCCTATACCAACGACGAAGGTACTGCATGTTTCATTAGATTAGGACTAGCCTCTTACCATTTGGACGTTGAGGGAGTGAAAATGCTTCCGATTAAAAAATCGTTCCTCATGAAGCACTGGCCGGTGTATTGCGACGTGGGTACAGTCGATGGCACCACAGACACCCGGGAGTCCGTATTTACTGTAGAAACTGTAATATATAAGTTACTTCTGAGCTCGTGTATGGGACGTGACCAATTTCGTAGGTTGTGTTGTTGTGTCAAATTACTTAGAATAGAATAGAATAACATTTATTCATGACAACAACACTTATTAGGTACATGCACATAAATCAACACACAAAAGAGAAAACAACATTGCTACGAACTTAGTAACAAGAACACTAACGCAGTGACTGCATAGTGAGTGAGTCACGACGAAGTTTCATGTTGTTTAATGATGCCATTGTAAATATATTTACGTCACACCTGGCCATAATGCGAGTTTTACTGCACGCTGCGCGTACTTTTGTACTCAACACGGGCGGTAATTCGTAAAGCCCCAGAGCGCAGATTTATGGCCCTCACCTTCAGTTCGGACCACAAACACCTGCGATCTGGGGCATTTACGAATTCACCGCCCTAGTAACGTAATGTACTATAGTAAATTCTAACATGTGAAAGGTCCTTTGAAGCTTTCTTACAAAATATATATTACAATCGTATAAATTGGGATGCTGGGAGCTTCTCTGCGTGATCGCATCAGAAATGAGGATATCCGCAGCAGAACCAAGGTAACCGATATCAAGGGGCGGACACTCCGCGATTTACGTTCATCGCTATACAAGTACATGCCGGTGCCCCAACGTTGAGTAACCAGCATGTACTTGTAGCGATGAACGTCGACGCCATCGTCGACGACGTCAGACCCCCTAGCACACTAAGTTTTATGTCGGACATATAGCATTCGTCCCATTCTGGCAAGTATGCGAGTGCAAGAGGGACAAATGCTTTATGTCCGACATAAAACTTAATGTGCCAGGGGGTCAGAGGGCCATAAATCTTAATGTTTCGGCTGAGAAAAAAGCGCCTTTTGTAAAAATCAAAGGAGTGTCCCTTCTGTACTTGTACTATTATCTATTCTGTCCGGATCGCTAAACTTAAGTGGCAGTGGAGTGGGCGGGGCACATAGCACGTAGAACCGATGGCCGTTGGGGCGGAAAGGTTCTCGAGTGGCGACCACGTACCGGAAGGCGCAGCGTGGGTAGGCCCCCGACAAGGTGGACTGATGACCTGGTAAAGGTTGCGGGAGTCTGCTAGATGCGGGTGGCGCAAGGCCGGTCATTGTGGCACTCTTTGGTGCTTTGGGGGAGGCCTATGTCCAGCAGTGGACGTCTTTCGGCTGATATGATGATGATGATGAATGGTATAAATTGGTGATGCACATAAAATGACGAATGCGACATACTCTTACGTTAATAGTACAAGTTTTTATCCAAACTAAATTCTAAGACTGATTGCAGGTAGTGATTCGTTCGGGTGTGTGAGACTTGGCTCATGGGTTTCTTCATTGTGTACAATGCACGTAATTTGTTATTACGCTAAGTTGTGGTTATGTTGATTTATCGTTTTTTTCCGGTGCTCCAATATGTATTAGCAGTGTACCTACACGTAGTGCGATAATGTGTGCTAAGTTTGTCAAATATTTTTATCTCATCTTTACCTCTATAGCTACACAGCTATAGAGGTAAAGATGAGATAAAAATATTTGACAAACTTAGCACACAAGATCTCATGTTTTTGCAGCTGTTGGTACTCCTTAAGTATAAATAAGTAGGTATACAGTTTAAAAAATATTCATACAGATTAAATGCTTACCGCCTTTTAATTTCCCCGCGTTCAGCCCTATTTTGCGGGAAATGGATGTGGCGCCGAACAAAATCTAAGCTATTTAGTGCGTTGGTGACCTCCCTTACACAGTCGGACACTGTTTGTTGTGCCATGGGACCAGCATCATCACGCCCTACCCCTCCCTGGTAGTCGCCTCTCCCGTACAGCTTCAATGTAATGAGTATCTGAATAGAAAAATAAAACTTAGTTATATTATTTTTATTTTGCTAGATATTTTCAATTAGCAAAATAATCAAATACTTAGTTTATGGGAAATGCTATTATTAATTCGGTATATAAATAAATAAACATTAGGGGACAAACTTAAACAAATCAAACTAGTCCCATAGTAAGCTCACTTGTGTTATGTATAAATACATAATCTATAGAATAACAGGCTTTCTTTCATAGATGAGAGGGAATGGGATACTCCCCCGATGGCCGAGAACGGCTCAGGGACTTCACATACACCTTTGAATTTCTTAGCAGATGTATGCAGGTTTCCTCACAAAGTTTTTCCTTCATCGAAAAGCTTGCTTACATAAGTTCCGAAAAACTCATTGGTACGAGTAGGGATTCAAACCCACGACCAGCGGTCGTGGGTTTGAATCGGCTATCACGTGACGTGAGCAAGCTCTCTCGATTTTTCTCGCGCTATCCGTCTCTCTCTTAGAGGTATAGTGCGAGAAAAATCGAGAGTATGTCACGGCCGTCCCATGATAGACGTGCTACTTTACAGCCACATGCCTAAACCAGTACGCTACCGTAGATATAAATACTTAAATGCATAGAAATAATCCAAGACTCAGAAACAAATATGCACATGTTCATCATACATATAGTTGCCCTTACCGGGATTCGAACCCCCGACCTTCAGCTTCGTTGGCGGCATATTTGGCAAAAATATTTGTAGCTAGTACCTAATGTGTAGTGTACAATGATTAAATTTCAAGAATATATTCATTACCTTTGCTGTGGGGTCAATCCCTCTGCTGTTTTGTTTTGGAGATAGTAGCGGAATAACCTCCAGACAAAGAGTTTCTAACAACTCCGGAGTCAACCGGAAGGTGTTCACAAACTCTTTGTCTGGAAGGTGCTGTGTTAAAAAGAACTCCCGCAATTGACGCCTTTGTGCTGCGCGTTCTCTTCTTTCTTCCGCTGCTACTACCTCTAACAAGTACAAGCGGGCTGCCATTACCACTGCTGCAATTGCTGCAAATGTAAATACAATTGAGAACAATTTATACTTTAAAAAAAAATCACCTTTATTAGTATTGCAAAATGTTGTCTACTATAGTGCTAGACTAAAACCAAGATGATTAGGAAAGATGGAATGAAATAAAAGAAAGTACCTAGTGATGGCACTACACTCATTTCTCAGAGCTCGGTGGGGATAAGAATATCATCTTGACTGTGAATTTTTATTTAGTGTATCTCTTAAAAGGCCGTAGGGTCAATACATTTATAAACTCCACATGTAAATCAGGGGATGCGGCTCATGCCGCATTTTATGGTCCAGTCCATCTCAAAGAAGAAAGAAAAAGTTTAAGTGTAGTACCATTGTTATCTTGTTACTCACCTAGGGTTAAGACAAACACAACACAATTTAACGTACGTAGAATCTCTTGAAACAATTAGTCACTTTATTTATTTTACTCGAATTCGTACGCTGCTACATCGAGCAAATGTCATATCACACAAGAGCAAGATGGAATGAGCGATGAGAAAAGAAGAAGGCGATATAAAAATGGCGAAACGAAGGAAAAACGATAACTATTTTGTTGTCGTATGATTTCGACGTTTCTCACGAAAATTGTCCTGTCAAAATAAACGAAAATCGGAGTTCCCGGTAAGCTTTTGGTACACTTTTTCACAATATCGTTCACTCTTTCGAAGTTCGATATTCGATGAAAGTCCGATCGATGTTCGCGGTTAGAAACGTGCGAAATCGACACGACATCGACACGAAATCGAAAACGAAACTATCGATGTCAAGTTCGCGGTAGCCCCCCTGGCTCATCAGGACGGCGCATCCACCTTAATGTTAAAGAAATAAAACAATATTGGAATTTCCGCAAAATCATGAAGACCTTTGATAGTGAAGAATCGGCCATCAAGTTTGCAGAGGATCGTGGAATGGTGCGAAAAGTGAAAATGTGTAACTGTCACAAAAAGCCCATGCTTATTGATGTTGCGGGCCAAGGAAAGCTGGGTGCCTTTCGCTGTAGAAAGAGTAACTGCCGCAACAAAAGCGAGAGCAGAGCGAAAGGTACCTGGTTTGAGATCGGTAAAATTTGTCTGACGCTCATATTTGAGCTAATGTACATGTTCACTAGTGGATTTTCATATGAGCAGGTGCAGCGGGAGACATTTTGGAGAGAACGGAAAGCAGAAGAGAAAGAAGACACGGTGGTCTCCATGGCCACTATATCCGATTGGTTTAGTTACTGCAGGGAGGCCATATCTGTGTATGTGCTGGAACACGAAGAGGAGAGAGAAAAAATAGGAGGACCCGGAAAAGTAGTCCAGATAGACGAATCAAAATTTGGAAAAAGGAAATTTAACAAAGGACGACGAGTGGAAGGCCATTGGGTACTCGGTATGATAGAAGATGGCAGTGACGACTTAAGATTAGAAGTGTGTCCCGAAAATGTTAGATCTGCGGATGTTATGGTGCCACTTATAAAAAAGCATGTTCGGGAAGGCTCCATAATCCATACAGATTTTTGGCGTGCATACACTTGCCTTTCCGAACATGGTTATATACACAAGCGTGTAAACCATAGTGATCCAGAAAATTGTTTTGTGGCACCTGATGGGACACACACCCAAAGAATAGAAAGTCACTGGCGAGGATTGAAACGGGCCTTCCACAAAGACAATTACAAGGGAAATTTCACGGACTGGCTTATCGAGTATTCATGGAGGCGACGAATAAGATTACAAAAATTAGACCCTTTTGAGGAATTAATTACATGTATTTTGTATTTATATCATTAAATTATAAAATATAACAAATGTTTCATTTACATATCTCCTAGTGTAAAACTGTCTCAGAACAGTCACAACCCAATTCCACCCACTGTGGAAACAATTGTCATGAGGGATACGAGGTCTCCATTCTTTTTAGATCATAAGTGACCTCATGTCCCTTACGACAATTTAATTTTATAATATTTTAATTTTGTTTTCATGCATATATATATATATATATATATATATATATATATATATATATATGTACATACATATATATGCATATATATATATATATATATACATATATATGCATGAAAACGTTACATATGGCTAGTTTAGTGCAAACCGTCACCCTCAAATACTATGAAAAAAGGAAAAACTTTATGACGCCATAACTTTTCTCCTATGATTTTCCGCAGTTTGCCGATTTCAAAAATACACTTGGGATAGCCTAATCTACCAAAAAAAAAATTATGGCATTTTTTGGCGTTTCCAGACATTCTAAAGTCCTTCCTAAAATGCACTATTTTGTAAACTTGTAGACTAAACCGTTAAAGTAAAACTGTAATTTTGTAAAATATTATGTAATTTGTAAAAAAAGGAGAGATGTGGTGTACAGTCACCACAAATATATATATGCGAAGGTAAGCAGTTGTGTTGAGGCGAACCGACAGCACGGGTCAGTCGCCGGCTAGCTGTCGGTGAGCGAAGTCACGTCTGTGTGCCTGAGCTGATAGTATCCAATGGTTGTTTTACTTATACGAGTATACCCTGAGAGACCTAAGGTGAAACGTCACACGTGGCGTGATTGAGGATATGATAGATGATGTTCCGCTAGCGTTGGCGAACAATTTCATGTATCAGCATGACGGAGCACCGCCTCATTATGCAAATGTAGTGAGGAATATTTTGAACGATGCGTATGGTCCTAACTGGATAGGACGCGGGGGTCCAGTTCCATGGCCCCCGCGGTCACCGGACATCACGCCTATGGTTTTTTTTTTGTGGGGTGAAGTGAAACGACTTGTGTACGTTGAAGAGGCACGTAGTTACGAAGACCTCAAAAATAAAATACGTGAAGCCTTCAATGAGGTGAAAAGGAATGAGGCTTTAGATTTGGTGGAAGACAGCCTTCGAAAACGTGCACGTTTGTGCATCGAAAGGGATGGACTGCACTTCGAGCAATTGCTAAAGTATGTGTTAATAAATAAATAACTGTTGTACACAAGATGATTATTTTATTTTACCTTTCGATACCCGGTGGCTCCCGAATTTTGACAGAAGTAATAAAACCCGCCGCCTAAAAGCCACGGGATTCGAAGGGTACGCCTAAAAAACTATGTGGCGACACAGATTGCTTAGTAGGCATTTCGCGCTACTAAGCAATACGCTCGTCCCACAGCCAGTCCTTGCCCGACGCGCCCACTGTCACCACGTAATAAATATTACAAAATCACTCCGTCGTTTCGCTGACCGCACCCTTCGAGGACACATAACTCCTACAACTATTTTCATTACGACAATCTTATGCCCGTCAACAGGGTTTTAAGTCCGTCGTGCAGCGGAGTTAAGAGAAAATTTGAATAACACATGATATGTCGTCTCTCAGTGCAACTCTAATCAGCGCCTTACGTTACGTGCTCTAAACACTTGTAGGGTTACAATTTTACAATTTACAATGTTAGGATTTAGAATACTGGCTATCATATCCTGAATATCGAATAATAATTGATTATTGATTCACAAATAATTATTACTCGACTTCTCGTTGCACATGGTAAAATTTGGCCAGGGGTCGAAACATAACCCTGTATAGGGTATTTAAATATATTTCACAAGAAACACAGGAAAAATTTAGAGACCCCACTTAATTTCACTAAAGATGAATAAATTCAGCGGCTTTTTTTTTTGAAGATTTTCCCCGTATGAGTAAGAAAGGGCTGCAGAAGGTGTTTGTTAATTGTGGAAGCCCTCAACAGCAAGGGGTGGGCAGCGGCCTGCTCTTCACCCCGCAGAGCGAGAGGGAGTAACGCACGTCTAGCCTGACGCCTTGGAAAAGGCGGGACAAGCCGTGGAGTGGCACATCTGTCAATTAAACAGGGAGAAGATGAAGGTCTCTCCGATGCCTTCCAGCCGTCACTCCAACTGACGACATCGCCGCCGCCTGCTTGACGCTACTAATTAAGTCAAGCAGATCTACGCCAGAGAACCTTCCTTCGGGCGGCTACTACTTCCTCCAACTAGCGGGACCGAGTAAGGACCAAACTATATATGGGCTGAGGCAAATCCTGTACGTGCTGAGTGTGAAGGTAGAAGCCAGGGTTTCGGACACTACTCACAAGGCATCGTCCGCAGAAATGCGTGCGATCTGCTTTAACGGCAGTAGCCCACAGATGGTCAACGACAACAATCATTCCTCAAGATTATATCAGAAAATGAATTAGGTTAATGAAAAACCGGTTCATTTGTGTGAGCAGGGCTAGGGTGGTAATAATAAGTACCTACTACTTGGATAATAATAAATTGTATTGTCGCGCCGGTGGTATAAACTTCAAACTTGATTTTGCATGCTTTAGAAGCGTTTTCAGCAGGCTGAAAAGTGATTTCAGGACGTTTCAGAGGTGGTTCTTCCACATACTAGAAGATTGAAAATTCACCCTAGTTGCCGTGAAACATGTTTTCAGTCCGTTTCAGGACAGCCTCTATCAGATGGCGCAATAACCTGAAAACCCGTTTTCAGGACCCCTTATGGGCCTTTGAAGTACACTTCAGTATATGGCGAAATTTCTAGAAGGAGTGAAAGAGTACACACATTACACAAAGACGAGGCAAATATAAACGTTAACAAGCTACTCGAAGATGGCAACTTACAAGGTAAAAGATGTGTTGTTAGTGACAGAACAGGAGTTAGTTGATCTTGTCAGATCGTTGACGAATGATGATCAGGGCGGGATGGTTAAGCTCATATCAGGACTCAACTTGACCGAGGATCAATGGACTAACGTGAGCAACATCTCACGTGTTGTAGCATATCAAGGATTTGACCCCAAAAGAGTTGCTCTATTCGTATGTTCAAAGCTCATAGCATACAATGATCAGGCCATGCTAACCCTCACTATGGATGGTACACAGTGCAAATACTGTGCTGAACACACTGTTTTGGATCTATCATTCCTGATCACTGTGTTCTTGATGAGAGGTAATTCGGTGGCTAAAATAATTGCAACGTCCTCCCAAGAGATTGGAGCGGTGATCTCGAGGAAATGCTCGAATTTGGGCATTAGTGTGGCGGCAAATGGGGGACCCCTGAGTTCCACGACGGTGACATTGGCTAGGCTATCCCAGGCATTCCCTCAAGTCACGGCCACAATAATAATTGGACAGAGAATCTCTGGGAAACTAAACCCAAAATGGCTTTTGGGTTCCGTGCTACCACCGTTGATGCAGCATTCAATATTCCCAACACTCATACCGACTGATGAGGCCTATTCGGATGATCTGCAATTGATAGCACGGGCTCTCAATCTTGAGATGACAATCATGCTGCAGAAGCCTAAGGAAAAGAGGAAGATGGAAGCTATGGAAGTGGGGGAGCTTGAAGAAATGTCAAGCAAGTTTGTACTTGCTGCTATGAATGGAAGCATTTGCTCTAGAGCCATCCAAATCAGGATCATGAAGGCCGGAGGGATAATCACTGCTGCTAATGCCTTAAGAGCACTATTAGAGAGAGACATCTAGATTGAGAAGGTTCGAGAAGTGTGTGAAAGAGACAACTAGAAAGGGACAGCATATTCGGGAATGTCCCAGTCGTCGGGTCGAACGAGCATCGAACAATCTAGAAGCTCTGGAACATTCACGAAACCGAGGGGTCGCCGTTCCTAGAATTGTAGTGGAAGATCAAATCGATGTACAGTTTAGCCGTTTGGCACACGCATACAATTTTTTTGACCCGCAGTTCCTAAAAAAAAATCCCTTAGTGCCGAAACATTTTTCTTTTTGTATGCAAAAAAAAAAAATCAGAAACCTATCGTGTGTAGTTAGTGATTGCAATCCGGATTATTCGAAGTTCAAAAATCCGGATTTCAGAGCGTTTGATAATCCGTTTTGAAATCCGGATTTTGAAAAGAAAAAACCGGTTTTAATTTGCTCAAATTTAATGCTAACGCGAAATAAAAAGCGGTAACGCGGGAGAGCTATTGTCAGCCGTGCTTTGCTTGCACGCACTCGCTCGTCTACACGTAGTATAGTAAAAATCCTCTGAACTGAGCCTTTTCCACTTGAGAAAACAAAACCTTTGTGTGGTTTAACCACGACTTAATATAACGAGTTTCCAGTAAAATCAGATTATAACCGCCTTGGAAGGTAAGTATAGATAATCGACTCTATTTCTAACATCAGCAGACTACAAAATACACAAACTAAATAATGGCGATCCTAACTTTCTATGCATTTTACAATCTTCGACACTAAGCAAAAACGTACTTCAAAGGAAAAGAGTCAAGAAACAACTCAAAATTTCATCAGATTATCGACTCAATGAAGCTATTCATAAGACTTACAATGCTTTAAAAATAAGATAATACTTCACATGTTGTGCATTTACAGATAACAAAAGTGCCGCCACGCGGACGAACTCGCAAAGTTACATCTAATGAGTCATTTACCTGTTTATGTCGGCATTTTATCTAATGTTAAAAGTCCCATACTTACTATTACCTGACCACAAAGGTGAAAAAGCTAATGAGATAACAATAAAAAAAATGTGTCAAATAGTGGGAAATTATGGTTAATGAATGTTTAAGCTTCAGTGTCTAACTGGCTTTCGCTCGTTGAGTACATGTGGTATTTTGTTTTATTCCTTTCACGCAACTTGGCTACGTTTTACCGGATATTCCTTGCTTTCGATTGGATTGGACAAAACCTTGCAATTTAAACGACCCCCAGGCTACGTTATATTGGACTTTGTGATAATTATGTGGCGACCGTGGGAAGATACTAGTGCAACTAGTACAAGTGAACGTAAAACCTTTGTTCACTTAGACATTGGTGCACAAAAAACTGTTTTGGCTGTCTATAGAACAATTAGTGCTGAAAACGGACCTCATGGTGCGACCAAGCGTACAGCATTTATGACACATTACAGTCTGAGTACCGTCAAAAGAATAATTGCCCGAAAGGAACCTAAGAAGCCTACAGTGAATGAACCTAAATTTGCAAAGATCGACAGCTTCACAACAGACTTTATTGACAGGACCATAAGTGGCTTTTATTCTAAAAACATGTCACCCACTACAATGATGATTTATCAAGAATTGACGAAAGATGGTGCCTTCTTTCCGTATTCACAATCATATTTGTGCAAACTGCTGAAGCATTTGGGTTATCGGTATTCGACTTTAAATAAAAGAAAAATTTTGATGGACTCTCCTAGGTTGATATATCTACGGGACGAATATTTAGAAAAAATATTGAGATTTCGCGATCTGGGAAGAAAAATCGTATTTTTAGACGAAACTTGGTATGATACCCATGACGTCGCAAACAAAGGGTGGACCAGAGACGACAGTCGTTGTACGTTAGATGTGCCAGCGTCAAGAGGCAAAAGAATAATTATTCTACATGCGGGGTCAGAAGATGGCTGGGTGGACGGTGCATTACTGCTGTCTGCCAAAAACATAGCCAATTGTAGTGCCGACTACCACGAAGACATGACCGCTGCTTTATTTGAGACGTGGTTCGACAACCAGCTGCTGCCCAATATTTCTACCGGGAGTGTAATTGTGATGGACAATGCGTCATATCATTCACGGCAAAAAGAGTTAGTGCCTTGTACAAACACAAAAAAAGGTGAAATGCAAGAGTTTTTAAAGAAACATCAAATAGATTACCCAGCTAAAGCCACTAAAAAAGTATTGCTCTCCATCATCAAAAGCAAGTCTTTCAAGAAAAGTTATTATGTAGACGAAAAAGCAAGAGAAAGAGGTTGTGAAGTAGTTAGATTACCCCCTTACTATTGCACGCTGAACCCAATCGAATTAATGTGGAGTGACGTGAAGACGAATGTAAGAAAGAGGAACACGAGCCCGAAATTTAGTGAGGGGGTTCTAACAATCATTAGAAACGTCATAAACACGACGAATTCGCATTGGAGGAATTGTTGCAGGCATGTCATCGATTTAGAAAAAAAAATGAAACGCAATTATAGTCACCCTTCATTCGTCATAAATGTGACTGAAGACTCGGATGAAAGCGATAGTTAAGGCAATTAAGTTTTTTTATGTATATGTTAAAATATTTCCTATGTTTTTTATGTTTATATAAATTATTGATATTTGCAGTGTTATCAGAACATTCATTGTTCTAGTCAAATTAATTTAAAAAAATAAGTAAATTGCTCTCTTTAAGAATAAGTTGTTTTTCTTGTTTCATACATATATAACTATCGACTTTTATTTGTATGTATATATGTATAAAGATTATATTATTTATTTTATACTGTAATACGAAAATCGAAATCTTAAATCAAGATTCATTATGTATATATTTATACTTTTTTTGTTCTAGTCGTACCTATGACATTTACCTATTTTGATTGATTTAATTATATTGTTAGTAGGTACTTATAAAAATGTTGGTTTTGAACAAATATGATTATTTTTGTTGGCTAATATGATAATTATACTTTTTATACTTCGACATAGTTTTATTTAATACCACAATCCGTCCCTGAAGTGCTCAAGATGGATATGACTTGACAGAAAAAAAAGTATGGTCTTTTTTCTTTTAAAACCATTTTAAATCTTATTTAACAAGGGATAATGTCGAGAATCAAATGTACATTCAATGTATTTCTAACCTTTCCTTGTAAGTAAGTACGGATACAAAAGCAGATAACAAACAATTAGTAACACAAAGCCATTGTGAATGCGTGAAGTGGATTCGGCTCAGTTCAAAAAATTTCAACTTTAACCGGGACCCTACTTTATTTAAACAACTTTAAGAATTTTTATGCGCAAGAAACTGATGAAGTATTTAAAAAACCCATCTTCCAGGAGATTAAAGAAATGATCTGCACCATGGCCGCGACATCGACTCCGACTTCTCCTCTTCCCTCGGAGGCTTCCACGAGTTCAATGACAACTGTTAATACTTATCAATAGCGACAAGACCAACCAGTGCTAAGTTTTATTTTAAAGAGCAATTAAATCAGCAGCTGTCTTTGCTCGACCAAAATAATCAAGCAGTTGCCCAGATTGCCTCACCAGATGCCCCGGATTTAGCTACCCTAATCCACATAGAAATGGCCGTCCACGAGGGCGGAGGAAATATCGGTAGCATTTTATCCTCCGTATACAACCAGCTACTATCAATACCACCAACAAGTGTGGAGTCGGAAAGGGCATTTTCGGCAGCTGGGGTGTTCTGTAACCGTATGAGGTCGAGATTAAGTGACGAATCTCTTGATGCGATGATGTTTCTTCGTTTTCATTTTTTATCAAAACGTGAAATCAAAATATTAAATTTGTATTTTGCGATCATGTTTTATTTTTACCAACCAATAGATGATTTTGTTATTAAATAGCGTACTTAGCGTAGCAGTGTACGTTTCTTGGTTTTATTATTTTTTAAAGATTTTGTTCTGGCGTATCAGTGTACGTATGTATTTCATTTTATTATTTTTAAAGATTTTGTTATTGGCGTAGCTGGAGTGTAGGTATAGGAAACATATAGGTATTATTGTAAGGTGAGTCATGCAACATGACTCTCCCCCATATTAGGTTAGGAATGTAATCCATATAAGGAGAGTAATGTAAAGTGACTCTCATCTAGAGATAAGGAATGGAATTTAAGGTCAAGCCAATGGACACCTTCCACGTGAGACCCCCCACCTAAACACGTGTAACCTAAATTCCTAAGGTTCTATATATACCAGGTTTTCAATGAATAAATGTTCAGTCTTTAAGCAGCTTCCTTGTGTTTCATTACTGTCCTGGACCCATCCTTACATGGCGACCTTGCCAGTGCGTCACGGTGCGAGGACGCATGGTTACGATTGACGGACCACCTCCAGACCAGAAGATAGGAGAAGCCCGAAAAAAACGTGCATGCAGTGGGAGTAAGTAATAGCGCCTAGAATCAGCCCTGGTAGCAATGGCTAACAACACTACAGCCACCGTCACACTACGAGGCAACCATCAAATGCAGGACAGGAGCATCAGGAAATCGGTGCGTATCACGATCAACCAAGGGCAGCGAATCGTCAGCGAGACCATTAATATAACGGTCACATCGACATCAGCAGAGGGTCCAGGGGACCTGGGCCAGGAGACTCCGCTTGCCTCGGCGCATAGAGGGGCACGATTGATGCGGCCAAGCGGCACGGCGACAGTGCGACCCCTCCGACGACCCCACGGTTTGCAAGGAGCACCACCAGCAGGAACAATGTTCGGTCCACAAAACGGCGGTGCGGGCCGGTACACAAATGGCACCAATCAAGAAGGACAACATCAAAAAAGGTAGTGATCGGGTAGCCGACTCCTTCGCGGCGGCCGGCGCTCTAAAATAAATCGGAAACGATCTCTAGTAAAAATAACAACCACCCAATATGGGATCAGGCCCAACCAAGACGCTCGGGTTAAGTATATAATCGGAACGAGTGAATACAATATACACGACAACAAGCGAGTACGACGAGTGTATTACCGGTGGTTAGTCGCGGAGAAATTATCACGCAAATCAGTAAACCAAATCAAATACGCGAGGTAAAGAGATTATCAGAACCAGAACTTCTACAGGTTAGCATGGAATCATATTTTGAAGCAGTGGAGCAGCGTATGCAGATATTTTGCGAGGCAAACCAAGTAACCCACCAAGGAGCACAGCTATGTCAAATGCGGGGAAGAACGGCCATTATATCATTTATAGAAGGACGGAGCGGCCACTACCTATTATCACCAGCAAATATAACAGCCACAGCATAATGCATGTTATCAAATACATTGGATGTAGACTTCGCCGACGGAACAGTAGGAGTAGCACAGTTGCAGCTAATCTACGAGGGACTCACTATCTGGATGTGGAGCATCGTTTGGGAAAGAGACACTACGTACCCGGAATGGTGATACAGTGGAAAAAACACGAACCATAAGTGAAGTGATTTAAATTGCGGCTATTATATTTAATGACTCATTTAGTGATTCTTGAAAGGATGGTGATGAACAGAACTGTAAGTAATAATTTTTCCTAATTTAAGTTAAAAATCAATTTTTAGTACGTACGTATTCTAATAACAATAATAATAATAATAAAAAACTCATTTAATCAAACGAAATTTCTTTTTTTTTAAGTGTACGCATTCTGTTTTTTTAGTTGTAATAAAAACAACTTTATTTGATTGATGTTTCACTTTGCCTTTATGACACATATTCCTTTCTTAAAATCCGGATTAAATCCGAACTTCGGATTTCGGTCAAACCAAAATCCGAAAATCCGGATTTGAAAATGTTTATGGATTTGCAATCGCTATGTGTAGTATCATATGAAAGGGCTTTTTGTGGCGATTCTAAAAATATACCACATCAGTACATTTTATCCATATTTTTTTTAATTTACACAAAAATAATTTTCGAAACATACCAAGTTTGGGCTCCTCCAGACACGATATGGAAGATTTTTTTTAATTCAATATACCACAAATGATACGTGATATATCTAACCTCAATAATTTTTAATTCATAATTTTTCAATATTACCAAGTATAACTGTGTTCTACTTCAATACCTATTTTACGTGACTTATGGAACTGTACTGCAGGTACGATACATATTAATCATGAAATGATACGTAATATCCACATATCCAACGGGAAATACCTTTTTAACCCTTTAACTGCGCTTTTTCATCAGTTGGTATTGTTTGGTTAGATTTTGTCACAAAATATCAAGGTTGGACTCTTTCAGATCGATATACCCAACTAATTAGGTTAGATATCAAGATATAACGTATCACAAAATTCACAAATGATCCATTATATCATATCTTTATATCTAACCCCAAAAAAGTAAACTTGAAAATAATTTCATTTAGTATATTTTTTTGTTTTTTTGATGTATATAATTTTTCAAAATCTAAATTGTATTGCACTGTGGTGTTTTGTTTATTATTGGTGTTACCTAAGTGATAATTACGATCAAAAACGATAAATTATCTTCTCCCCCAACCCCCCAGCTAGTCTCTCAAGATTTGAGTTCCGATCGCGAGCTGCATTTAGTGAGCTGCCCGTAGTCGCGGCGTTCGGTCGGTCATAGCGATCGATACGACTATATACCTAAAAAAAATAAAAAAATACTATGTGAAATTATTTCAAAATTGATTTCTTGGGATTAGATATCAAGATATAACGGATCATTTGTGATACATTATATCTTGATATCTACCCAAATTAGTTGGGTATATCGTATCTACAAGAATCCAACCTTGATATTTTGTGACAAAAACTAAACAAACTATACCAACTGATGAAAAGGCGCAGTTAAAGGGTTAAAGAGGTATTTCCCGTTGGATATATGGATACTACGTATCATTTTATGATTAATATGTATCGTATCTGCAGTACAGTTCCATAAGTCACGTAAAATAGGTATTGAAGTAGAACTGTGTCACTTGGTAAAATTGAAAAATTAAAAAAAAAACTTAATTATAACAGCATCACCTCAACCCGTGGCACAGCGCAGCCGCCGCACCGATGCATATTCACTATGAATGCTAATTACGACGTCCACCAATAGATGGCGCCAGTGGAAAAGTTAGAACGCGCTATCGTTTGTTTCCCGTAACTTAGTGACCCTCGGTGCAGTATCGAGATTTATTTGATCACTAATTAGGGGCCGCACGGTCCGGCGTCCTAGGCACACACTCACGGACCCGGACGACGAAATCACAGCGTCTATCGAAAGATGGAACGCTGCGCTTTCGGCGTCGAACACATCGCGTACACTTCAACGTTCCCGCCGGCGGGGACGTCCACCGCGAGATCGCGACAACACAGACACATATAGTCCGCTTTCGTCCCGGTACCGCCGCATACCGGGTAGAGTCAGTGCGACGCAAGTCGGGCCTAGCTGAGTTTCTTGCTGGACTCTTCTCAGCTAGGCTAGGTTTTATCGAACCAGCGATAAAACTCCCAGTAGTTCGATACCACTTACACTCCAGATTCGGTTGATACCGTTCAACCAATCTCACTGGAGCGCAAACTCTTAGAGTATTCCAGTGTACAAACTTCCCCGCGTGGTCGTGCCGGAGGCTTCCCCTGGATTTTCCCCAGGCCACCCTCCAACCACGCAGTTCGACCGCTATATTGGGTCCGTCCTATTATAGCAACAGTCAGGTTCAAAAAAAAAAAAGATTTATTTGAGAATCGCATTAGTGGCTTCAGTACCGCACGCTATATACCTTCACCCCGTTGAATTATTTTAGTGTCCTTACTTGAGGAATATTTACTAGTCTAGCTTGCACCTACCTAGTTAGGTTTAGCTCCGCTAGTAAATTCGAACAGTACCTAACTATTGTAAAGTTATCAATACACGCTCTTAAAATACTTCGTTCGACTTTTCGTCTTCATCCTTCGCCACCCCGTGCTACATAATGCAATTATTTTCAAAATTGCTATTTTGAGGTTAGATATGAGGATATCACGTATCATTTATGGTATATTGAATTTTTAAAAAATCAGCCATATCGTGTCTGGAGGAGCCCAAACTTGGTATGTTTCGAAAATTATTTTGGAGGAGCCCAAACTTGGTATGTTTCGAAAATTATTTTTGTTTTAATTAAAAAAATATGGCTTAAATGTAATGATGTGGTATATTTTTAGAATCGCCTCAAAAAGCTCTTTTATATGATACTACACACGATAGGTTTCTGAAAAAAAGTTTTTTTTTTCTATACAAAAAGAAAAATGTTTCGGCACCCTCAGGGAATTTTTTTTAGGAACTGCGGATCAAAAACATTGTTTAGCCCTCTAGTATGTGTGTGCCAAACGGCTAAACTGTACATCGATTTGCGGTTTTTTTAAGCGTAGGGCTTAAATTTATTTATTCTATTGCACAGTATGTTTTTTGACCCGAAAAACGGTTTGAAACGAAAAACCCGCAAATCGTTGAATATACCACCCGTCTATGAAAGTCACGAAGGAACTAAAAATGCGGTGTCCAAATTCACTAACCACTGTGAAAGTTTATACAAGAAATGTAACTATACAATGTCGTTTTTCACAAAGAAACATGCGAATTGGTTAAGCAAGAACTTTAAAAATGATTTGCCAATAAGATTAAATCCAACAGAAACTGAACAAATAATTCCAGGTCTTTCCGGAATCTTAAATCCTGTTGAAAGTGTTTCTGCTGAAAATATACCTTCCGATGCTGACTCTAGTATTGAAACATTGCAGACCACTGGCGAAAGACTTTCTCAGGACCAAGATACGTCAATCACTATTACCGAAATTAATCCTACACCTGACCCAATTCCATTATCAGTGGATAATTTTAAAAATATACCCGTATCCGACCCTGGTCCGAGTTATGACAACTTAAGTGGAAGACAAAAGCGTAGATTACAGAAATCTCTCCAGGAAAGCCTAAAAACTGAGCCACAAGCAAAGGTTATTAAAGTTGTATGAAATGTAGTCAAAGCAAAAGGGGAAAAATTGCAGAGCAGGTCATCTAAGGACTTGCAATATGTAATTAATTCATGTCTAGAGAGCCCAACTAAACCAACCAAAATAGCTACTGAATTGCGAAAAGATAAGCCTCGGCCATACACGCCTGATGAAGCATTAGCGATTTATATTGATAGGGAACTCACTGTAGAAACGTATAAGTTCATCCAACAAGATTTAAAATCCCGAGGCTATCCTGCATATCCACCCTATAGACAAATAAGTGCAGCAAAAAAACAGTGCTACCCCACAGACCCACTTACAGTGTCTGAAAGAGAAGCTTCGGTAACATTAAGTAGTCTGCTCTCTCATACATTTCAAAGGCTTATAGAGTCATGCGAAGAGATTATAGCAACTTATTGTAGTCAAAAGAGTATAAAAACATTGAATTGTATTTTTGAAGGATCTTGGGGATTCGATGGGAGTACGGGTCAATCATTATATATAAACAAAGCTTCTCCGAAGGTCAGGAAGATGATCATAGCCTGTTTGCTACCACATTGATACCTTTACGTATATCCACTGAAACCGGCCAAGTTTTGTGGTTGAACCCCACAACATAGTCTTACAGATTTTGTCGCCCTATACACATTCAGTACCGTAAAGAAAGCAAAGATTTAATACTTGCCGAGAAACAATGGGTAGAAGAGCAAATAAAAGAATTAGCCATGATATCTACAAAAACTACAAAAGGCCAAACAATAAATGCCTAATGTCAACTTGACCTTACAGTAATAGATGGAGAAGTACTAAATACAATTACCAACACTTTATCGCAACTAAGATGCCCTTTCTGTAAAGCGACATCCTCCCAGTTTAATAAATTGGATGTGGTATTTTCTATGCCGGCCGATGAACCGCTAATGAAGTTTGGAATTAGTCCACTGCACGCCTGGATCCGTGTCTTAGAATTTTCGCTTCATCTGGGGTATAAAATAGAAGTAGAAAAATGGAGGATCAACCGCAATTCTCCAAACGCAATCATTGTGGAACAAAAGAAAAAACAAGTGCAACAAGAAGTGAGACAGAAATTAGGACTTCTGGTTGATGTAGTACGGCCCAATTCAGGTACGACAAATGATGGCAATACTGCCCGTACAGCATTATCTAACAAGAACCGAGAAATATTTGCACAAATACTAGGCATCCCTCAATGGCTTCTTGATGATATGTATACAATACTAGTTGTTTTATCTTGCGGGCTACCAGTTGATACTGACAAGTTTGGTGATTTTTGCAAGTCATTAGCAACTAAATATGTTCTAAACTTTAATTGGCATCCCATGACAGTTACCTTGCACAAAATATTAGTACATGGCAAGGACATAATCCGAAATTCTGCTGTACCTGTAGGTTTACCGTCAGAACAAGCGGGAGAAGCCAGAAATAAGTTTTGGAGATCGGACAGAGAACATCATGCTCGCAAATCCGACAGAATTAAAACAATGACCGATTTATTTAACAGGGCATTACTATCATCCGATCCATTTACTTCCAATGTGAGGCTGAAGCAACGGCAACAAAAATTAAGAAAGTTGCCATTACCGCAGACCGTTCTCCAACTATTAAAACCATACGAAATACCCCAAGGGGATTGTTCGGAACGTCAAGATGACGTTTCCGATGATATAAGTGAGGAAGATGTGATGCGAGCACTTATAGAAAGCTGGGGTGATGACATAAGCGATGTTTTGCCCACGGAAGAAGAAATTTATAATTGATTCTTTAAAAACCAACTTCACTCGCCATTGTTACATCGATAGAATTAAAGATATCGCTTATCTTCATTATAAATAATAAAACTAAGATATATTAAAATAAAACATAAGTTCTAATGTGCCAACCCTAAAACCAGAATTATTTGAAAAAACTTTAGAAGCTTGTTATTTCTATATCCTGAGGGTTAGGGGTTCCATTTTTTTACTAGTCATTGGTATTGTTGTAATTCATATTTAGACGGATTATCGGCTAAAGTTAATTATGGGTCATTCGCTATACAGACGTCACAGAGGTCACACCTGAAGAGCTCCGACAAGAAAAAACCCAGTGAAAATGGATACCACGGCAGAAGAAGCAGCTCAAGTGGTGGCCCTATTGCAAACCGGACTACGGCAGGTTGAAGTTGCTCGGCAACTGAACATCAGCCGATTTCGAGTGCAACGGATATACCGACGGTTCCAAGAGACTGGAGGTTACATCAGGAGACATGGATCCGGGAGACGTCGCTGCATTACCGTCAGAGATGATCGCTACATTGTGTCGACGTCTTTGCGGAACCGTTTCTCCAACGCTGTGGAGCTGCAGCAGCAGATTCGAGCTACTCGAAGGACAGCTGTCAGCGTCTCCACTATCAGAAGAAGGCTGCGAGAGAAGAATTTGCTGCCCCGGAGAGCTGCTACAGGCCCACAGTTGACTGCCATCCACCGGACGACCAGGAAGTGATGTAGTGAGGGCACCTGATGAAGTTTCTACCTATTTTACATCAGTACTTAATCATAATAAAACTGTAACATAACACCCCGACCTCGGCATACCAACCTGCACGTGCCTTGGACTTTGTACCATCAACCTTGGTCACAGTTTCCACTCATATGAACCCTATGAACCCAAGGAAATGTATTAGTATATAAGGCATGCATTTTCTCTCATTAAACACAGTTATTACCAGAGTCTTGACTTGTCATTACCTACCGAGAACTCCTAACTCTTCATGGCGATCCTTGCCAGACGGCTGCACCAGGCAGCCGCGCTCCGCAGCAGACCATAGACGCCGCCGCTACCCCACCAGCATCAACCAGCATCAACCAGCTCTATTGCACCAACCAGAACCAGCATCAACCAGCTTCACTGCACCAGCAGCCAGAGCCAACACCAACCAGCTCCACTACGCCAGACCGATTGACCGAAGATGACCGACAAGGTCCAGATCACCATATCACGTATGGGCACCAGCATCACACTAGTGGGCCCTATTAAGCTGGTCCGGGACCTTCAAATCACGGTAGCAACTCCACCACTGCTACCCGATACAGGCTCGTCAGCAAAAAACACCGCTAGCAGCAGCGTACCACCAGACCCAGAGACCGCTCCACGCTCCTCTACGGCAGCTATGAGCCGAGCAGAGGACCACACACCGGGAAGAGGAAGCCCGATAAAATTCCGAGGACGAGGACGAGGATGGCATAGAGGGCTACGGCGATGATGCGCAACCACCACAGCGTCCAGGACGAGCAACGGGACGCCACCACGAGGACATCGAGAGGTCACGTAAATATAAAGAGTGACGTACTATTTTTTTTTAGTTAGCTATATATCATATTTTTTTTATATATTATGTCATATTTTCAGATAGCTTTAGATTTTATATCATTTTTTAGATTAAGAATTTGTAAATTTAGTGTCACTAAAATTTCATAAGCCGAAGTTAATTTAAATTTCACTATATTGCAGTATTTTTTTTTATTATAAGCAATTATACATTAGCTAGTTATTGGACTGGCCATCCGATAACCAAGCAAGAGTTTAATTGATTATAATTATAAAACTATAAATTATAATTGTACGATAAGTACGTAGAGGAATATAATTCAAAGTTAGAAAGATCACAAAAAACTACTGTAAAGGACAATGAGTTAATCCAGTCTATAAAAATTAATTGTTTAAATTTTTTTTGGTTCATTTATATTAGTTTAAAAGAAATAAATATGACACTTAAATATGCATCTCTTTCTCTTCGTAACTGAGAACTATTTTCTAACTCATATTTATTTATTATATAACAAAATATTGGAACCATGATGCCAATAAGCACAAAACGTAGAATGCAATAAGGTAAAATGTAAAGATACTTTTAAAAGAAATATATGAAAGATAAATTTTATTTTAAGGATATGAATATGTAAAATTCGTTAAAATAAATTGACAAACAGTGACACTAAATCATATATTTAATGGAGGATTAATATTCAATTCATGAATTAGTAAATTTTTAATAGAAATATCAAAGTCACGTACTGAACGGCGTGACTCATCTTGTATGTCATACGGACGCGGGATGAAATAACTTCGCCATATGTTAATCCACGGTAGTAGTATATATAACATAATATTGGAACTAAAACTATTATACCAAATGTAAATCGAAAAACATGCCGCTTGATGACGAGACAATAGTAATAAGTAACTAGTAAGTAATCATATGGTTAAAATTACGGTATCATAATAACTTTGCAATAAGCATTTTGAATCTTATAGCTTCTTAAATTAAGTGCATAATGGCACAAGTAAGGCGCAAAGCCACGGGCGTGTCTTCCGGGTAAGCGACAGCTGATATTACAGCCCCAAATTATTTATTACATATAAAGCTTCGTGCATTGTTTTTAGAAACTTACATTCAAATTTCATTTTTTTATCAAACCAATATTAACGATGAACCGTATAGAAATTGTTTTCGTAGAGCACGAATATTCATTAAAATTAGTACAGATCCAAATACCTACAAACACCGAATTTTAACCATACCGTAGTATAATGATATAGTAGTATAATTGTTTAGTAAAAAAATGTAAATATTATTTAGTACATTCAATTTCTCTTTACTCAGTATGTGTCGGAGAAAGCTAAGACATGTAAGTTTTTCACAGTACGATTAGACTGATCACCTAAAAGAAGCCGAAATTCTTATATGACGACGTTTTCGAAGAAAGATCGTGCGAAGTAGTAATAGAGAGATAAAGTGAATCATATCAGCACGGTACACCAGGGCTACAAGCCAGGTAGGAAATCTTTGGAACCTGATCATGATTTGATCGAGCATCAATCATGAAGGCCTTTAGACACATGGTAAGCATAAAGGGTTAACGTAAGGCGTGTTAAATGAACTACCTGTTTACACATATACCTATATGGATATGTCTGCGCGCTATATAAATAACAATATCTTGTACCCTGAGGATTCCTCCCTGAGGAAATAAATATGGGGTCGGCCGACCAGCAACTATTAATATGACATTGTTTCAAAACATACATTGTGCCATCCTTGGCGACATTGTGTGTCAAGCCCAATACTCTATCGCGAACGAAACGAGCTTTCCTCGTGCGAGAATTAGGTGCATTTTGCAAAGCACACCAAAACAAAGAAGTAAAGGTGTTACAAGAGTAACAAATAAAGATGACAGACGCGTCATATTAAACGATTATCACTTATTACCCACTAGCGGTTACGCAGGAATTCGAAGATTAGTCGTATATATTTTTTTAAATGTATAAAGATAGGTAAATAATACTTCCATAGTTTCGTCATCCAAGCGTGCATTCATGTATATCAAAATATTATTATAATTTAGAGAATAATGTAACATTTAGTTTTAAGAATATTTAGGTTTACAGGACACCCTGTGTAAAGAAAGAATAACCATCATTACGATCACATAATCAATCCATTTAGCTATAATACGATATAAAATATAGTATATAGGAAATATATAAAATAACGAGTCACACTCAAATAATCGGTAATCAAACTCTTTATACACAGAACCATAAAACGTCATTAAAATTCCAGATCACCTTTTTAAGTCCAATTTAAATACTATGTAATATCAGGGAAACTTAATAGTTTACACAATCAAAACTAAACCCTATTGCTATTAACAATAAAACTCAAATTAAAAACTTACGACTTCGCAGCAAACAGCAACAAACAATATACAAAGCTATAGTCCATCCTTCAAAATTTCATGTAGACTGCCTACCCCGTTTGAGAATAAAGGCGTGAATCTTTTAATCTATTTACACACAGTTTAACACATCAAAAACGGAAACAAACCAGAAACGCACACTAACACGGTACTTAACCATATAAAATTATTTAACACATTTGTAAACTCAACATTTGTATTAATTACTACAAAAAAACGCTCAAACATAGTTAAATCCAACAAGCGAACAGAACAAAAACTAATCTGACCATAACTTACACCGAGACGACCGAGTGATTTAAAAATTTCACGAACTGCAATAGGAACACCCACGGAGTTTTGATACGCTAGAAACAATGTATTCGTAATGTAAACAATCTAAGTAGAAGTAAGACATTGTAAAAGAGACAGAACCATTTGACCGCATACCTCTATCCTTATAAGGAATGGCCATCTCCATTGTATAAAGGATGTTCAATGATAAAATAAGTATTATAGGTACTAATCACTCGACATGAAACCAAACACCAATGCACAAATGTACCTACCACATAAGTAGTAACACAGTAAACAGTTTAAGTAGCAGTAAAACACCATAATTATGTAAACCCTAGACCTAAGTTAATCTAAGATAAGTTAAGTCAAAAAGATAGTATTCATTGTATTCTACTATTTTTTGACTCAAAAAAAAGAGGGAAGCTGTAGTGAGGGCACCTGATGGAAAGTTTCTACCTATTTTCCATCAGTACTTAATCATAATAAAACTGTAACATAACACCCCGACCTCGGCATACCAACCTGCACGTGCCTTGGACTTTGTACCATCAACCTTGGTCACAGTTTCCACTCATATGAACCCTATGAACCCAAGGAAATGTATTAGTATATAAGGCATGCATTTTCTCTCATTAAACACAGTTATTACCAGAGTCTTGACTTGTCATTACCTACCGAGAACTCCTAACTCTTCAGTGATTTTCAGAAACGCACGAGCCGTGGACATTCAACCAGTGGAGGAATGTCATGTTCTCCGACGAGACCCGAGTGTGCCTGTACACCAACGACAGGCGTAGGAGAGTCTACAGGCGACCAGGGGAGCGTTTCACACCAGCCTGCACCGTGGAAATCGTCAGCTATGGAGGAGGATCCTGCATGTTCTGGGGCGGCATCTCTATCGACGGCAAGACAGACCTCGTATGCGTCTCCAGAGCTGGAGGTGGTCGCGGCCAGGCGTCTCTGACTGCTCACCGGTACATCACTGAGATTTTGGAGGAGCATGTGGTCCCATATGCTGGTTTTGTCGGCGCCAACTTCGAGTTCATGCACGACAACGCCCGGTGCCACACAGCCTTGATTGTCAAGGACTACCTACGTCGAGTTGGCATCAAGGTTATGGACTGGCCAGCAAGAAGCCCCGACCTCAATCCTATCGAGCACCTCTGGGACGAGCTGAAACGGCGAATTCGGGCCTGTGATCCAGCTCCTGCCACTCTCGATGAGCTTCGAGATGCCTTCATCGAGGAGTGGGACAACATTCCCCAGGAACACGTCGTGACGTTCATCAGGTCCATGTCTGACCGCATGGAAGCTGCTCGGAGGGCTAGAGGAGGCAACACTAGGTTTTAAGGCTAATTTTTAAGGATTATTGTTGTTAATTTTTATTTTTTGTATTGTTTCTTGTCTTAGTAATTTTAATCAGAATACACATTGTTTCACATTTTCACAGAATTTTCTTTTTTATCGGGGTAGTGGCCAATTTCCTACCGTTTTCAAATAGGGGATTTCATTAGCTTTCCAATGATACTAATAATGATAGGGTACAGGGAGGATCTTAGGAGTTATAATCGCTTGACACGAATTTTAGGAAAGGTGCGATTTTTTTGACGCCGAGTGTAGTTCCAACAATGTTCACTGAATAGAAGAAAAAAACGGATCACTTCGTAGTAATTGCGATTTTTCGTAAATCCCTGAAAATGAATAAAATATTATTATCGCGATTATTATGAGAAATTGACACACGGGAGTTTTAGTCTTCGTTTCAAAATGATTTGCTCTATCGAATAAGCGAATAAAACGAAAATGTCCGTTTTTCGGGTCAAAAAACATACTGTGTATTGGACCTTGGACCGATTATTCAAGATTTCTCCGGAATGTTCTAGTGCGAAGGTCTCCGGATATATAAGCCGCGCGCCAACGCAGCGGAGTTGAGTTTGGAATTACACCGCGAACAGTGCGAATCTCAAAGCGAAGCGAGTGAAAAGTGCGTCATAGTGAAGTGATTTATTAAGTAAGCCTCGTTTATTAGTAATTTTGTAATAAAGTTTGCATTCCTTTTAATTAGTGATCAATTAGTGTATTTTCTATCACGTTACCCACTCCCGGGGACGTAACAGTATAGTTCTGAAAAAAGCGTATTATTCCAAGTTTTCCTGATTTATTTTTAGAGCGTTTTGCGCCTACTTTCAGTATTCTTGTTTTTTTTAGTCTTAGGGCCTAGTTATAAAGCTTAGAGCGTTACTTACAAAGTAACGTATTTTAAAATTTCATTCGGTGACATAACTTTTAGATTCCGTTACCAAAATACGATAATATTTTGTGCAACAATCCGTATTACCATTTTGCGGCATACTGTAGAATTCTGACGACGTTGTGGCGTATCTGTCTCTCTTACACTCGTTGAATGTTTATCTCCGTCTCATCCAAATCAGAATATCACTTAGAAGAAAGTCCTGGGTACGCTTGAATCATTTTAAGTAAGAATTTTTTTTTGAAAACTGACTTCCTTTACAAAAATTTGGAGTTGTTTGATTTAAATTCTAGGCACCAGTTTACTAAAGCATTATTCAGGATTACATACAAAAAAATGTCCCAGGAACTAAAAAACCAATGCCTCCTCGTTAGTATAATACTTTATGGTCAATTTGTGATTGTGAGCCGGAAAAGCTTGCGCTATCCTCGACAAGGTCAAGTCCTTGTTGGTAAGGTTCTTTGCACCGCTCTTCATGTCGTATTGTAGGAACTTTTTGTTTAGCAGGGAGGCCTTATCCGTCGACATCTTGGATGTGATTTTACTCACATTATTTCCACGTGTTATGAACACATTGATGAATAGCTGAAGATCAAACTTGAAGTTGGGTACAGAGAAGACCTTCAAGTCTCCCACAACGCTGAACTCAGCGGTGACACCTGCTATGGTCTTTCCGGATTTCTCCACGAAGGACTCAATGATCTTTTTAGCATCGAACCCAACATATTGCACGGCCTCACGGATCTTTGAGTTTTGCTCCCACTGGTCTGGTGTCATCGCCCACTGGAAGTCATCTTGGTTATCTTTTTTGATGCCGAAACAGGCATACAGCTCGGTCAGGTCGGCGTCCGTGTACCCTAGCACATGCTTCAAAACCCCATCATCTGTAGTAGTCATCTTTATCGAGTGATAGATTTTTTCTCTGGAGAAAACGTGTATCAGGACAGAAGTAATATAATTATTTTAATTACACCATCTTTGTTTTAGATCTCGTTCTCTCCTAAATGTTACGTCCACGGGGTGGGTAACGTGATAGAAAATACACGAATTGATCACTAATTAAAAGAATGCAAACTTTATTACAAAATTACTAATTAACAAGACTTACTTAATAAATCACTTCACTATGACACACTTCTCACTCGCTTCGCTTTGAGATTCGCACTGTTCGCCGTTTAATTCAAAACTCCCCTCCGCTGCGTTAGCGCGCGGCTTATATAACCGGAGACCTTCACACTAGAACATTCCGGAGACATCTTGAATAATCGGTCCAAGGTCCAATTCTAGGAACGGCGACCCCTCGGTTCGTGAATGTTCCAGAGCGTCTAGATTGTTCGATGCTCGTTCGACCCGAATATGCTGTCCCTTTCTAGTTGTCTCTTTCACACACTTCTCGAACCTTCTCAATCTAGATGTCTCTCCTAATAGTGCTGTCTCTTTCGCACACTTCTCGAACCTTCTCAATCTAGATGTCTCTCTCTAATAGTGCTGTCTCTTTCACTCCTTCGAGAAATTTCGCCATATACTGAAGTGTACTTTAAAGGCCCATAAGGGGTCCTGAAAACGCCTGAAAACGGGTTTTCAGGTTATTGCGCCATCTGATAGAGGCTGTCCTGAAATGGACTGAAAACATGTTTCAGGCGCCTGAAAACAACGGCAACTAGGGTGAATTTTCAATCTTCTAGTATGTGGAAGAGCCACCTCTGAAACGGCCTGAAATCACTTTTCAGCCTACTGAAAACGCTTCTAAAGCATGGAAAATCAAGTTTGAAGTTTATACCACCGGCGCAACATTATAATATATTTTAAAACTGTTTGTTCCAGGTTCATGGCAAATGGAGAAACATATGCTTCGCTATCATTCGCTTTTCGTATATCACCTTATATTTCACAAATAATCAAAGAGGTGTTGAAAAATTTGAAGGTTATTTTAGTGCCAATTTTATTGCCTATCCCGAAAGAAAGTGATTTTAGACTCATATCTGAAGGCTTTTGGAACAAATGGCAATTCCCCAACTTACTTAAATAAATAAAATACCTAATAACTCACCTGTTTTATTTATGATTTCAGATATTCTCTTCCAAATATTGTCCTTCAAATATTCGTCTCTGGAAAATAGGTCTCTCTTCGAAATAGGAGTCTAGCCGTGCATCATATATCGGAGGATGCTGTCTGATCAGTTCAATCAGCGTTTCACATTCTTCGTCCGTAAAAGCATTCATTTTTAAACAAAAAACCACGTGTGCTTGGAGCGCGACACGAGACACAACTAGTCCGCGGCAGCGACCGTCTTGCTGTCTCCTGTCTCGCGTCTCCGTCGCCTGTCTCTGTCTCGCTCGCGAATTGTCGCTCATACGATGCCTACGGTCAAGTGACTCACTAAACTTAACAACTTTCACCAAACTCTAAGATGAGACAGAGACTAATAATCAATCATCATTCATATTTAAATCATGTATTTAGAACATAGTTATGTCATCAACATCAAAGTACGAGCCCTGATTATAAGATTATCTGGGACCTTTAATAATAATTACTAGTAAAGGTTGGCGGACAATGCTTAAACTCCTTGCGTGTGGCAGCTATAAATTCGCTCAGACGAGACCAGGCCTGTGTCAGTGTCTGTCCTATTTTTTAAAGTCACAACGCTATGGCGCCATCTATTCATAGGCTGTACATTCTGGATCTCATTACTGAATATACTTTAAGTTCGATGTAGTGCGAACCGGTCTTACATTCGTTCATTTGTCGACAATTACCGTTGGCGAGCCTTCTTGTGATATAGGAATAAATAGGTGTACCCTTTTTTGGTTCCACGGAACTGGAGCGTCGTCTTCATCGCTATCACTTCCGAACAAGTCCAACACCGAAGGCTTCATCGCCGAGCTGATCGGTTTGATGACCGTGCCCTTCTTTTTCTTCGGAGCGCATGACGGCTCGTCGTGCTTGCTCGAAGTCGAAGCCGCGGCAGGCACGGAGCGCTCGATGGTCGAGCTCTCACCCCGCCCCCGCTTGCTTGATGACTTCTTTGGCTTCGGTGGGTCGCATTCGATGTCAGAAGTGAAAAGTTCCTCTGCATTCGACCTGAAAAATAATATTTGGATTATTAATACATGATGAACTAAAATTAGAAGTGATGTTCTCACACAGCCGCGGTAATTTGCACGGACCAGATCCCCGGCAAGCTAGCTTCCAAGCTGTTCAGGTCCACGCTGCCAATCTTGATGCAGCATACTGCCTTCTCCGCTAAAGTTCCCTCTTCGGGAGAGTTTTCGGTTGAATTGAAGGAACTGGCCATCATCTTAAATGCAGAAATGAGCATCCTTCTCGCAGATCAGAAGGCAAACAGGCCCGAGAAATCGAAGAGGGGCTGCGCAAACAGGTACTGTGGCATCCGGGCCGCAACAGGGAAGCGAGTGAAAAGTGTGTCATAGTGAAGTGATTTATTAACCTTTCGGTGCCCAGCGACATCTAGTTATGTCGGGCGTAAAATTGCGTTGGTGCCCAGCGACATCATGTGATGTCAGACGTCTTGCGCCCGAATTTCTACCTTTTCCCCCCGTAATCAAGTACATTTTAGCTTAATCCACGCGCTTGTCGAACAGAATGAAACTCAAACTATCGACCGTTATCCATAACTTACCTGTGATTGGTCAAAAATTTTTCAAAAAATGCGTTACAAATTGGCGGTTATTTTAGTCGTTGATTGGTATCGATCGAGTGCGCGTCTGTTGAGTGTTTTTGCTGATATATGGAAAGTTTATCACAAAAAACGTAAGTAAAGTGTTATTATAATGATTATAAATACTTTATTGATTCTTATAAATATATACACATCAATATGAAACACATTCGTAGCCGAAAAAAACCAAATACAAACAGGCCGCTAACAAAAGTTTGAACGTGGCTTGAGTACACGTTAATTTTGTAATTTGTTTCAATGATTATTTTATTTGAACCCCCTGCGAGATTTTTAGACAGTTTTACTGCAAATTTTATGAAGAATCTGTTAGTGTAATAAGATTACTACTAATAAAAGGTTTTCAATTACATTTCGGCTTTGAAATCCAAGTCGGTCTAAGTATTGCCGCCATTTTCGGTTGTAATTATATGTAAAGGATGTTCACTTTTTCACGCGATACGACGCGTGTTTGATTATTTTTATTGTGACACTTTGTTATAATTTGTTTTTTTAGTGGCTCGTAATGGATAATGCAAACCCTATTTCGCTCGCGTACCCGGTTGCGGTAACTCCTGGAGGTTCAATAAACCTCGGTGATGGTGACCCCGTTTTAGTGCGGCAGCTCGGTCCAAATCGAGTGGAGGTATGTTTTTTTTAAAATTTACATGTGTATGGGAATGTTAATTTCTATTGTGTGTGTGTGTGTGTGTGTGTGTGTGTGTGTGTGTGTGTGTGTGTGTGTGTGTGTGTGTGTGTGTGTGTGTGTGTGTGTGTGTGTGTGTGTGTGTGTGTGTGTGTGTGTGTGTGTGTGTGTGTGTGTGTGTGTGTGTGTGTGTGTTGTGCGCAACAAGACAGCAATGTTGGGTATAGCTGCGAGTGCTGATTTTGAATCACGAGCAAGCGAAGGATTCTATAATTGATTAAAAGCGGTTTGTTTGGGTTGCCGGGTAATTGGGTTGTACGAGTATAGTCTGACTAGTGAGTCGTGTTACAAAAAAACACAGATTTGAATAATATCCTTGCTGGTCACCATAGAGGCGACAGTTAATTTCGTTGGTAAAATTATTGTCAAAAAATTGCTTGTGACACGATTCGTTTCGTTTGCCTACTCTGTTAACAACTATAATTTAATACTGCACTAATAATCCCGAAATCAAAAAAGCGTAACGCAGTTTTGCGGGACAATCGCATGTGATCATGTAACTAACCCCTGTTGCAATAATAAATAAATAAGTCTCGAGACACTTGAATTTATTTTGGGTTGGGGTTTGTTTAACTCTGAAATGCTGCTGATATATTTATTGGAAAGTCGACAGCTTGTCTTTCGAATAAAAGTCGACAATCTCTTTGGTTCTGGTTTGGCATGTGCACGAATTGAATGTTGTTCACAGACTTGGATCCCGCCTACAACGCCGATGGTGACAACTCCAAGGTCAGCATCACCAAGCGAGGTAGAGGTGTTTCAAACACCACTTCGTCCAACACGCCGTCGCCGTCCTCATCGCGTTCTGGCCGGCGAAGAATTCACTGTCAGACCCTTGGATAGGGATTCTGGCAGTGAGCGGGAAAGTGGCGGCGAAGATGACGACGACGAAATGCTTCCACTGGAGGAGTTCTTGCTCAACGACACGGAGCGTTTGCGAGCCGTGGCTCGCGAGTTGGAGGAGCTGCATGAAAACATGCTCGAAGAGGACAGCAGCGTAGATTTGGAGGAGTATGAGTGGTCCACAAACTTTGAAACATTTACAGGGACGGCGGAACAGTATACGCGTGATCCAGGTCCCAAATTTGCTGGACTGGACCCTGTAGATCTGTTCCAGCAAATCTGGGATTTGGAAATCGTTAAAAAAATTGTGGACGAGACGAATGAGTACGCCTGGAACTACATAGCCGCAATTTCGGAGCAAGGCGAGATCCCCGCAAATTTAGATCTATGGATGGAGACTTCGGTCGAAGAAATGTACCGTTACCTCGGCATCTTGATGCTCATGGCAATGTGTCCACGGGGTCGGGTAAGAGATTTCTGGACAACAGGCATCCTGGGCATGCCGGATTTTCGATCTCTCATGTCCAGGAACCGTTATCAAATGTTGTCCAGGTTCCTGCATTTCGTGGACAATGCGTCATTGCCACATAATGTGCGCTCCTATGAGCGCAAAGTATGCAAAATAGCCCCAATTGTGGATCATTGCAACTCGAAATTCGAAGGGTTGTATGTTCCGGAACGAGAGCTAAGCCTGGACGAGTCACTGCTCCTATGGAAAGGACACCTTTCCTGGGTGCAGTGCATTCGTACCAAAGCGGCTCGTTTCGGCATAAAATCCTTCGAATTGTGTGAAGCAAAGACGGGTTTCACGTTAAGGAGCCTCATTTACGCTGGTAAAAATTCGGCATTGCATGAGGGACCCATCCATGGGTTTTCGGCGTCTACTGCCAAGATTGTCCTGAAACTCATGGATGGGTTCCTCGATGTTGGCCATTTGCTGATTATGGACAACTTTTACAACCAAGTTCCTCTGACGCGCTACTTAAAACGCAGGCACACTGATATACTTGGCACTTTGAATAGACGGAGGCAGCATGTGCCTCCGATTATTAAAAGTGCCAATGAACGTCAGTTGCGTGCTGGTGCTGTGCTAAGTTGCCACTCTGGTGACGTGTCGATTACGTCTTGGAAAGACGTGAAACTGGTCACCATATTGTCGACTTACCACGGGTCGGAGGTGGTCGTGGGGTCAAGGGCGGGACAGGACCAGGAGAAACCAGTCTCCGTTTCCGACTACAATAAGTATATGGGTGGCGTAGATCTCAAAGATCAAAAGCTATCCATGTATTTATTGGAAAGGAAACGGGGATTAAAATGGTACATCAAAGTATTCAGGAGGCTGGTAAACACCAGCATCCTGAATACATACGTTATCTACTGCAAAAACCCTACGCTCCGGGTCCTGACTCACCGCGAGTACAGGCTACAGCTGGCAGAAAGCCTGTGCGGTATTATATATATATTATTATTATATATATTCGAGGGTGGAAGTGCCACGACCGATGTTGGCGCCACCCTCCATGGAAAGGCGCCTTGATGCGACCTTACGCCATTTCCCTGTTCTTACAGGGAAGAAAGGCAATCGCCACGTCCAACGCCGGTGCGCGCGATGCTCGGCAAGGGGAAATGGCGCTCGCAGGGCCGTAAGCACCGTATGCAGTGACTGCGACGTTGGCCTCTGTATAGAGTGTTGGTTGGAGTACCACACATTGCGTGATTTAACCCTTTAATTAGTATTGTAAAGTATAAACAACACAATTTTTACACTCTTTTTTGTAGCCTCAGGTTTTTTTTATTTGCGGGGTAAAAGCAAATTTAAAAAAAAAACAACTAAGTATTTCGTGTTATAAACATGTGTTAATAGTTATTTAAGACATAACTTTGTACAAAAAAGTTTTTTACGCGTGTAATATTATTTGTGTATATTTGTTTAGCTAGCTTAAGATCTGTTCTGATGTGTGGTTTTTACTTTTAATAAATATGCTTTTTACTTTTTATATGAGATTTTTATTTACCCAAATCCCGTGTGGATGCACCTTTACGAAATCAGAAATAATAAAATTATGAAACAGGATTTAAAAAAATATTACATACATAATGAGCAAATACGAATATGCAGTAAAAACCATTTTCTAGTAAAGTAAACGAGGAAAAACATCATGCTGTATGTTTCACCTAAGAAAACCCAGTGACATCGTATGATGTCGGCGCTCAGTTCAACAAAGTCCCTGGGTACCAGTACTTTCTGAACTGCAAAATTCCTGGGCACCGAAAGGTTAAGTAAGTCTTGTTAATTAGTAATTTTGTAATAAAGTTTGCATTCTTTTAATTAGTGATCAATTCGTGTATTTTCTATCACGTTACTCACCCCGTGGACGTAACATTTGGTGTCAGAAGTGGGATAGAAAATGTCGACTACATCACGTGAGAACGAGCAGAAGGGAGTGCAGACCCGGAGCCGAGCTGCAGCAGGTGAGGACTCTGCGTCGGGCGCTGGCCCATCAGATTCACCGACCCCATATAAGCAAGAGATGGACGTCAATGCCATCTTAGTTCTCTTAAAAGAGCAAGCTCGTCAACAACAAGAGCAAGCTCGTCAACAACAAGAGCAAGCTCGTCAACAACAAGAGCAAGCTCGTCAACAACAGGAACAGGCCCGAAAAATCGAAGAGGGGCTGCGCAAACAGGCCCGAGAAATCGAAGAGGGGATGCGCAAACAGGAAGAAAAGCAAGAAGAACAATCGAGACTGCTTCGAGAGGTACATGAGACCGCGACTGAATGGAAGCGCGAGATGTGTGAGGTCCAGGAGAAACTGATTGACTTGGACATTAAATTTGAAACTGGACTTCATGGTGTTAGAGAAACCATTGGGACAGTTAAGGAGGAAGTCGACACCTACAAGAATCGCCTCCAGAAGCTTGAAATAAAGTGGCCAGTGGTACGAGTACCTGTGCAGTCGAGGTGCCTGTATCGGGTGGTGGGTTTTCTCTGCGGCGGCGGTTTTAACTTTAAAGTTTAATTGAAGTTTTTATCGAGAGTGGGTGGAATATCATAACCTAGATAAGTTAAGTACATAGTGACTGTGTAGCATTGACTAGCCTGTGTGGTACTGACAAGCCTGTGTGGTATTGACTACCCTGTGTGGCATTGACTAGCCTGTGTGGCACTGACAAGCATGTGTGGCATTGACAAGCCTGTGTGGCACTGACAAGCCTGTGTGGCATTGACTAGCCTGTGTGGCACTGACAAGCCTGTGTGGCATTGACTAGCCTGTGTGGCAATGACAGGACTGTGTGGCACAGACGCGTATGTAGAATATAATAGACTATTTATTTGCTTAGAACAAGTAGGTACATCAGTGTCCTTAGTTATTATATGACTATAAGTATCTTATCTTGCTATTTGTATTGTGTATTCTGTAATACTAGCATGCAAATATCTTAAATATTACTGTTAAATGTCCAGAGACAGGAAATCTTTTACATTGTAATAGTTCTTTACAGCTACAAGCTTGATTAATTGGTTATTAAATCTATTTAGAGGTAGGTCTTTGTGTGATGTGTGGCTACTAGTAACTTATTTGGCACTCAAGAGTGCGTAACTATCCCGAGCCTAAGTCTGGCGCTAGCGGGCCCGTAGGGCACATTGAGGAAAACATTTGTCAGTAGTTTGTGGCACACATGGGTCAGGGTGACCGAGAGGTACATAGTGTAAACCACTATTCATTGCCTCTCCGCGATGGTGCAGACGAGGGAAATGGATCTGCACACGAGGACGTGTGAATATGCAGGACGGCCGTAACGGCGCGCGATTTATAATTTTCGAGGAATTGTATTGGAATTCAATTAATCGAGTAATCGTGAATAATGTTGAGAAGTTGATTATTTCTCTAAGCGGGTAGTTGTCGAAATTGTTCACATTAAGTTAATTTATTTTAAGAGCGGGTAACCCCGAATGGAGTTGTAAGTGTCAGGGCGGCGAGGGAGGTCATTCGTTGACAGCACCCCGCCCGTGATGGTCGCTTGCAAACCCATTGGCTCTTTAATCTTGCAAACCCATTGGCTCTTTAATCGAGATTTATTATTGCAATCCTGTTATCTAGTTCAGGCACCCCACTTTATTGCAACATTGTCAACAACTAAGTATTTCACAATACGGATATTATAAGTAGCTACGGCTCATTGCACCCCACTTTATTGCAACATTGTCAACAACTAAGTATTTCACAATACGGGTATTATAATTAGCTATGGCTCATTATACTAATCCCGTGTCAAGAGCATACTATTGTGGTGATCACGTAATTGTAATAAAACGTGTACTTTACGATGACATGACCACGAAACTATGTGATCTTGAACACTATTACGCATGTAAGTGGTGGGGTTCCTTGACGACTCTTCGTCTAATCATCAGCGTATATATAGGGAGGCTGCGTCCCACAGTGGTCATTCCAGTCCGACTCCTCTCTCGGAACAGTAGTAACTTTTCTTCAATACAAAGTTAAGCCTACTCTGCATTTTCACTCATCACCAAGTTAAGTTCCTGCAAGCAACACTCAGCGAATCTCCACACTTTGAAAAGCTCCTGAAGGACGACATTTCTGGCGCAGCCGGTAGGATTCTTCTGAAGAACTTCAGGTGACGAAGACACTGAAGTAAGTGGCCAACCTTTATTGTTTCTGCCCTGCGAGTTCGCTTCTATCAAGAACTTATCAGAGAAACGATCCTGCAAAATTTTAAACATCAATTTTGGAGAACGCTACTGCGAGTGTTAAACTTTGTAACGAACCATATAATCCGTGGAAAGGACGAAAACTGGAATTGGGAGGATCCAGAAGGTGGAGAATAATCACTCAAACACCGTTCCTTCCTTAACAAACCCTATTTAATATTTGTATTCAATTTCTATTTTTTCTAATTGTGTATAATCATATAATATAGTATTTTATCTGATTTATATTGTGAATTCGTGACTATAATTTAGTCAATATAATAGTATATGAATTTAAATTGTGAATGCCAAAGGGGACTATTACGCTTTTAGAGAATCAAGAGTGTACAACAATCCTTATAAAGGTCGTACACGATTTAAGGACTCGTCCTTGTACTCTGATTAATTTAAATAATTTAAATCGAGTATATTCTTTATTACTCATAAAAATAATTTACTTTTCGGCTCTTGATAAATTCGGAATTAAAATCGAACAAATTGATTTTTAGATACACAAATAAATAAGTTTTATTAAATTTTTAATATGATGGATCTATTAGCGCAAGCCGCCGATAACCAAATTAATCAAGCCGAAAATCTTGCGCAACAAATGCAATCAAATTTAACGTTAGAAACTCAAAGAGAAAGCTCGGATGAGGGAGTGGACGAAACAGGAAGATATTCGCCATATCGCCCTGACATTCCTCCTGCGTATGCTCCGCAGTATATGCCAGAAATGGCAAGGTAAAAAGAAAGGTAGTCCGGAAAGGTAGTCCTACCATTCCGGAATCAAATAACAGGATGCATAATATGCCTTCGTTAAGTGAAATGATGGCAATCATCTCAAGTTATAACGGAGATTCTAGGCAGTTAAGTCGCTTTTTGCGAAAATGTGATTTTGTACTTCAACAGTATAGAGATGGGTCGGAAGACAGATACGCGTATATATTAGAAGTAATAACTTCTCGATTAATTGGTAAAGCTGCCGAATTGGTCAGTGAAAATGAATACTTGGCAAGAAATTGGGCTCTTTTAAAACTTACTCATTCAACATTTCGGGGACCAGAGAACCGAAAAACATCTGAAAACCGAATTAGGAAACATAACCATCAAAAGTGGGGAAAAGTTAAACGAATTTTGTGCGATAATTCAATCAATTAAAAATCAACTATTTTCAAAACTACCTGAAAATTGCGATCAGTCAACGATGCCAATAAAGATGAACATTTATAAATAATACAGCATTGGAAGTATTTCTATATAATATACCCGAAAGAATTCTAAGGGCTATTCAAATTAAAGAACCAGACACGTTAGAACAGGCTCTACGTTTTGCCTTAGAACAAGCGCATTTCGATGAACATTATTATAAAAACCGAAAAGTTCAACCTCATCAGTACAAAAAACCTTCTAATAAACCATCCGGTACGCGAGATCACTATGTCCCGAGTACTTCCTTCCAACATTCCAACATAACGAATAATAATTTTCAAAACTCAAACCGCGGATACCACAATAATTCATACCGGCCATTTCAGGGGTCGCAGAATTCATCGTCCCACATTCAAGACCCGAGACCAAATCAGGTTCCGAATAGACCTGCATTTGTTCCACGGAATAAACCAACCCATACACGCCAAGGCCGAACTCGAATCCGCAACGTAATAACGTGAACTTTCACCGAACTATATCTAATAACTATTATCAAGAACAACCGTCTACCTCAACAAACGAACCAAATTTTCAAGTGGGGGCCTCAAACGAAAGTCAAAGCCCATAAAAACATTTTTTCTACCTTACATAATCATTCCTAATTTAAATTTAAAATTACTTATTGATACCGGTAGTTCGAGATGTTTTCTGAATAAAAATGTTATGAATAATGATTACTCCAAATACCAACAAATTGAGCCATTTGATGTAATAACTACGCATGCGATTAGCACACATAATACGGTCGTAAATATACCGCTGTTCGGAATATTCAATGAGGACCTTGACCATACGTTTTACATATATGATATTAATAAACAATACGATGGATTACTGGGTATTGATTTATTAAAGAAATTAAATGTAACACTTGATTTAGAAAATGAATTATTATTAACTTCAAAAACGAAAATTCCAATTCTATTTTCGAACACGAAATTAGTAAAAGTGCCTATATTAACCAGGGACCGGACCCGCTTACCCTAACCCCTTCAAAAACCCGGGTTATTTTAAAGCTGTTGTCCAAAAACCGCTTCATTTCGGTAAGCTTTTGATTGGATAACCGCTTAATAAACAAACCCTTTTTTTGAATTAATTCAGATTAGTGCTTACCGATATAAAAACCCGGGAAAGGGTTATCGCTTCAAGCGCTGATTAAATACGAGCCAGCTGTTTTAGCTTTTACGTAAACTGGATATGGTCTATTATCGTAGCGCAAGACACCAAACTTGGCGGATCCATACGCGCGGGGCGGCATTGCGCGTGCGGCATTTGTTATTATATACATATAATCGTACATTTCTATCAGGTCTTGCCATAATAGTAGCTTTTTCATATTTCGGTTTATCTTTTGCTAGACGTTTATTAACCATTTTTGTATAAATTTAATCTCCTTCATGAAAATTTTGGCTGGTTGACGTGGATTGTAAGCTTTTCCTAGTGATCTCTTTGGACTGTATCATTAAAGTTACATTATCATTAATAAAGTTATGAAACAGGATTTAAAAAAATATTACATACATAATGAGCAAATACGAATATGCAGTAAAAACCATTTTCTAGTAAAGTAAACGAGGAAAAACATCATGCTGTATGTTTCACCTAAGAAAACCCAGTGACATCGTATGATGTCGGCGCTCAGTTCAACAAAGTCCCTGGGTACCAGTACTTTCTGAACTGCAAAATTCCTGGGCACCGAAAGGTTAAGTAAGTCTTGTTAATTAGTAATTTTGTAATAAAGTTTGCATTCTTTTAATTAGTGATCAATTCGTGTATTTTCTATCACGTTACTCACCCCGTGGACGTAACATTTGGTGTCAGAAGTGGGATAGAAAATGTCGACTACATCACGTGAGAACGAGCAGAAGGGAGTGCAGACCCGGAGCCGAGCTGCAGCAGGTGAGGACTCTGCGTCGGGCGCTGGCCCATCAGATTCACCGACCCCATATAAGCAAGAGATGGACGTCAATGCCATCTTAGTTCTCTTAAAAGAGCAAGCTCGTCAACAACAAGAGCAAGCTCGTCAACAACAAGAGCAAGCTCGTCAACAACAAGAGCAAGCTCGTCAACAACAGGAACAGGCCCGAAAAATCGAAGAGGGGCTGCGCAAACAGGCCCGAGAAATCGAAGAGGGGATGCGCAAACAGGAAGAAAAGCAAGAAGAACAATCGAGACTGCTTCGAGAGGTACATGAGACCGCGACTGAATGGAAGCGCGAGATGTGTGAGGTCCAGGAGAAACTGATTGACTTGGACATTAAATTTGAAACTGGACTTCATGGTGTTAGAGAAACCATTGGGACAGTTAAGGAGGAAGTCGACACCTACAAGAATCGCCTCCAGAAGCTTGAAATAAAGTGGCCAGTGGTACGAGTACCTGTGCAGTCGAGGTGCCTGTATCGGGTGGTGGGTTTTCTCTGCGGCGGCGGTTTTAACTTTAAAGTTTAATTGAAGTTTTTATCGAGAGTGGGTGGAATATCATAACCTAGATAAGTTAAGTACATAGTGACTGTGTAGCATTGACTAGCCTGTGTGGTACTGACAAGCCTGTGTGGTATTGACTACCCTGTGTGGCATTGACTAGCCTGTGTGGCACTGACAAGCATGTGTGGCATTGACAAGCCTGTGTGGCACTGACAAGCCTGTGTGGCATTGACTAGCCTGTGTGGCACTGACAAGCCTGTGTGGCATTGACTAGCCTGTGTGGCAATGACAGGACTGTGTGGCACAGACGCGTATGTAGAATATAATAGACTATTTATTTGCTTAGAACAAGTAGGTACATCAGTGTCCTTAGTTATTATATGACTATAAGTATCTTATCTTGCTATTTGTATTGTGTATTCTGTAATACTAGCATGCAAATATCTTAAATATTACTGTTAAATGTCCAGAGACAGGAAATCTTTTACATTGTAATAGTTCTTTACAGCTACAAGCTTGATTAATTGGTTATTAAATCTATTTAGAGGTAGGTCTTTGTGTGATGTGTGGCTACTAGTAACTTATTTGGCACTCAAGAGTGCGTAACTATCCCGAGCCTAAGTCTGGCGCTAGCGGGCCCGTAGGGCACATTGAGGAAAACATTTGTCAGTAGTTTGTGGCACACATGGGTCAGGGTGACCGAGAGGTACATAGTGTAAACCACTATTCATTGCCTCTCCGCGATGGTGCAGACGAGGGAAATGGATCTGCACACGAGGACGTGTGAATATGCAGGACGGCCGTAACGGCGCGCGATTTATAATTTTCGAGGAATTGTATTGGAATTCAATTAATCGAGTAATCGTGAATAATGTTGAGAAGTTGATTATTTCTCTAAGCGGGTAGTTGTCGAAATTGTTCACATTAAGTTAATTTATTTTAAGAGCGGGTAACCCCGAATGGAGTTGTAAGTGTCAGGGCGGCGAGGGAGGTCATTCGTTGACAGCACCCCGCCCGTGATGGTCGCTTGCAAACCCATTGGCTCTTTAATCTTGCAAACCCATTGGCTCTTTAATCGAGATTTATTATTGCAATCCTGTTATCTAGTTCAGGCACCCCACTTTATTGCAACATTGTCAACAACTAAGTATTTCACAATACGGATATTATAAGTAGCTACGGCTCATTGCACCCCACTTTATTGCAACATTGTCAACAACTAAGTATTTCACAATACGGGTATTATAATTAGCTATGGCTCATTATACTAATCCCGTGTCAAGAGCATACTATTGTGGTGATCACGTAATTGTAATAAAACGTGTACTTTACGATGACATGACCACGAAACTATGTGATCTTGAACACTATTACGCATGTAAGTGGTGGGGTTCCTTGACGACTCTTCGTCTAATCATCAGCGTATATATAGGGAGGCTGCGTCCCACAGTGGTCATTCCAGTCCGACTCCTCTCTCGGAACAGTAGTAACTTTTCTTCAATACAAAGTTAAGCCTACTCTGCATTTTCACTCATCACCAAGTTAAGTTCCTGCAAGCAACACTCAGCGAATCTCCACACTTTGAAAAGCTCCTGAAGGACGACATTTCTGGCGCAGCCGGTAGGATTCTTCTGAAGAACTTCAGGTGACGAAGACACTGAAGTAAGTGGCCAACCTTTATTGTTTCTGCCCTGCGAGTTCGCTTCTATCAAGAACTTATCAGAGAAACGATCCTGCAAAATTTTAAACATCAATTTTGGAGAACGCTACTGCGAGTGTTAAACTTTGTAACGAACCATATAATCCGTGGAAAGGACGAAAACTGGAATTGGGAGGATCCAGAAGGTGGAGAATAATCACTCAAACACCGTTCCTTCCTTAACAAACCCTATTTAATATTTGTATTCAATTTCTATTTTTTCTAATTGTGTATAATCATATAATATAGTATTTTATCTGATTTATATTGTGAATTCGTGACTATAATTTAGTCAATATAATAGTATATGAATTTAAATTGTGAATGCCAAAGGGGACTATTACGCTTTTAGAGAATCAAGAGTGTACAACAATCCTTATAAAGGTCGTACACGATTTAAGGACTCGTCCTTGTACTCTGATTAATTTAAATAATTTAAATCGAGTATATTCTTTATTACTCATAAAAATAATTTACTTTTCGGCTCTTGATAAATTCGGAATTAAAATCGAACAAATTGATTTTTAGATACACAAATAAATAAGTTTTATTAAATTTTTAATATGATGGATCTATTAGCGCAAGCCGCCGATAACCAAATTAATCAAGCCGAAAATCTTGCGCAACAAATGCAATCAAATTTAACGTTAGAAACTCAAAGAGAAAGCTCGGATGAGGGAGTGGACGAAACAGGAAGATATTCGCCATATCGCCCTGACATTCCTCCTGCGTATGCTCCGCAGTATATGCCAGAAATGGCAAGGTAAAAAGAAAGGTAGTCCGGAAAGGTAGTCCTACCATTCCGGAATCAAATAACAGGATGCATAATATGCCTTCGTTAAGTGAAATGATGGCAATCATCTCAAGTTATAACGGAGATTCTAGGCAGTTAAGTCGCTTTTTGCGAAAATGTGATTTTGTACTTCAACAGTATAGAGATGGGTCGGAAGACAGATACGCGTATATATTAGAAGTAATAACTTCTCGATTAATTGGTAAAGCTGCCGAATTGGTCAGTGAAAATGAATACTTGGCAAGAAATTGGGCTCTTTTAAAACTTACTCATTCAACATTTCGGGGACCAGAGAACCGAAAAACATCTGAAAACCGAATTAGGAAACATAACCATCAAAAGTGGGGAAAAGTTAAACGAATTTTGTGCGATAATTCAATCAATTAAAAATCAACTATTTTCAAAACTACCTGAAAATTGCGATCAGTCAACGATGCCAATAAAGATGAACATTTATAAATAATACAGCATTGGAAGTATTTCTATATAATATACCCGAAAGAATTCTAAGGGCTATTCAAATTAAAGAACCAGACACGTTAGAACAGGCTCTACGTTTTGCCTTAGAACAAGCGCATTTCGATGAACATTATTATAAAAACCGAAAAGTTCAACCTCATCAGTACAAAAAACCTTCTAATAAACCATCCGGTACGCGAGATCACTATGTCCCGAGTACTTCCTTCCAACATTCCAACATAACGAATAATAATTTTCAAAACTCAAACCGCGGATACCACAATAATTCATACCGGCCATTTCAGGGGTCGCAGAATTCATCGTCCCACATTCAAGACCCGAGACCAAATCAGGTTCCGAATAGACCTGCATTTGTTCCACGGAATAAACCAACCCATACACGCCAAGGCCGAACTCGAATCCGCAACGTAATAACGTGAACTTTCACCGAACTATATCTAATAACTATTATCAAGAACAACCGTCTACCTCAACAAACGAACCAAATTTTCAAGTGGGGGCCTCAAACGAAAGTCAAAGCCCATAAAAACATTTTTTCTACCTTACATAATCATTCCTAATTTAAATTTAAAATTACTTATTGATACCGGTAGTTCGAGATGTTTTCTGAATAAAAATGTTATGAATAATGATTACTCCAAATACCAACAAATTGAGCCATTTGATGTAATAACTACGCATGCGATTAGCACACATAATACGGTCGTAAATATACCGCTGTTCGGAATATTCAATGAGGACCTTGACCATACGTTTTACATATATGATATTAATAAACAATACGATGGATTACTGGGTATTGATTTATTAAAGAAATTAAATGTAACACTTGATTTAGAAAATGAATTATTATTAACTTCAAAAACGAAAATTCCAATTCTATTTTCGAACACGAAATTAGTAAAAGTGCCTATATTAACCAGGGACCGGACCCGCTTACCCTAACCCCTTCAAAAACCCGGGTTATTTTAAAGCTGTTGTCCAAAAACCGCTTCATTTCGGTAAGCTTTTGATTGGATAACCGCTTAATAAACAAACCCTTTTTTTGAATTAATTCAGATTAGTGCTTACCGATATAAAAACCCGGGAAAGGGTTATCGCTTCAAGCGCTGATTAAATACGAGCCAGCTGTTTTAGCTTTTACGTAAACTGGATATGGTCTATTATCGTAGCGCAAGACACCAAACTTGGCGGATCCATACGCGCGGGGCGGCATTGCGCGTGCGGCATTTGTTATTATATACATATAATCGTACATTTCTATCAGGTCTTGCCATAATAGTAGCTTTTTCATATTTCGGTTTATCTTTTGCTAGACGTTTATTAACCATTTTTGTATAAATTTAATCTCCTTCATGAAAATTTTGGCTGGTTGACGTGGATTGTAAGCTTTTCCTAGTGATCTCTTTGGACTGTATCATTAAAGTTACATTATCATTAATAAAGTTATGAAACAGGATTTAAAAAAATATTACATACATAATGAGCAAATACGAATATGCAGTAAAAACCATTTTCTAGTAAAGTAAACGAGGAAAAACATCATGCTGTATGTTTCACCTAAGAAAACCCAGTGACATCGTATGATGTCGGCGCTCAGTTCAACAAAGTCCCTGGGTACCAGTACTTTCTGAACTGCAAAATTCCTGGGCACCGAAAGGTTAAGTAAGTCTTGTTAATTAGTAATTTTGTAATAAAGTTTGCATTCTTTTAATTAGTGATCAATTCGTGTATTTTCTATCACGTTACTCACCCCGTGGACGTAACATTTGGTGTCAGAAGTGGGATAGAAAATGTCGACTACATCACGTGAGAACGAGCAGAAGGGAGTGCAGACCCGGAGCCGAGCTGCAGCAGGTGAGGACTCTGCGTCGGGCGCTGGCCCATCAGATTCACCGACCCCATATAAGCAAGAGATGGACGTCAATGCCATCTTAGTTCTCTTAAAAGAGCAAGCTCGTCAACAACAAGAGCAAGCTCGTCAACAACAAGAGCAAGCTCGTCAACAACAAGAGCAAGCTCGTCAACAACAGGAACAGGCCCGAAAAATCGAAGAGGGGCTGCGCAAACAGGCCCGAGAAATCGAAGAGGGGATGCGCAAACAGGAAGAAAAGCAAGAAGAACAATCGAGACTGCTTCGAGAGGTACATGAGACCGCGACTGAATGGAAGCGCGAGATGTGTGAGGTCCAGGAGAAACTGATTGACTTGGACATTAAATTTGAAACTGGACTTCATGGTGTTAGAGAAACCATTGGGACAGTTAAGGAGGAAGTCGACACCTACAAGAATCGCCTCCAGAAGCTTGAAATAAAGTGGCCAGTGGTACGAGTACCTGTGCAGTCGAGGTGCCTGTATCGGGTGGTGGGTTTTCTCTGCGGCGGCGGTTTTAACTTTAAAGTTTAATTGAAGTTTTTATCGAGAGTGGGTGGAATATCATAACCTAGATAAGTTAAGTACATAGTGACTGTGTAGCATTGACTAGCCTGTGTGGTACTGACAAGCCTGTGTGGTATTGACTACCCTGTGTGGCATTGACTAGCCTGTGTGGCACTGACAAGCATGTGTGGCATTGACAAGCCTGTGTGGCACTGACAAGCCTGTGTGGCATTGACTAGCCTGTGTGGCACTGACAAGCCTGTGTGGCATTGACTAGCCTGTGTGGCAATGACAGGACTGTGTGGCACAGACGCGTATGTAGAATATAATAGACTATTTATTTGCTTAGAACAAGTAGGTACATCAGTGTCCTTAGTTATTATATGACTATAAGTATCTTATCTTGCTATTTGTATTGTGTATTCTGTAATACTAGCATGCAAATATCTTAAATATTACTGTTAAATGTCCAGAGACAGGAAATCTTTTACATTGTAATAGTTCTTTACAGCTACAAGCTTGATTAATTGGTTATTAAATCTATTTAGAGGTAGGTCTTTGTGTGATGTGTGGCTACTAGTAACTTATTTGGCACTCAAGAGTGCGTAACTATCCCGAGCCTAAGTCTGGCGCTAGCGGGCCCGTAGGGCACATTGAGGAAAACATTTGTCAGTAGTTTGTGGCACACATGGGTCAGGGTGACCGAGAGGTACATAGTGTAAACCACTATTCATTGCCTCTCCGCGATGGTGCAGACGAGGGAAATGGATCTGCACACGAGGACGTGTGAATATGCAGGACGGCCGTAACGGCGCGCGATTTATAATTTTCGAGGAATTGTATTGGAATTCAATTAATCGAGTAATCGTGAATAATGTTGAGAAGTTGATTATTTCTCTAAGCGGGTAGTTGTCGAAATTGTTCACATTAAGTTAATTTATTTTAAGAGCGGGTAACCCCGAATGGAGTTGTAAGTGTCAGGGCGGCGAGGGAGGTCATTCGTTGACAGCACCCCGCCCGTGATGGTCGCTTGCAAACCCATTGGCTCTTTAATCTTGCAAACCCATTGGCTCTTTAATCGAGATTTATTATTGCAATCCTGTTATCTAGTTCAGGCACCCCACTTTATTGCAACATTGTCAACAACTAAGTATTTCACAATACGGATATTATAAGTAGCTACGGCTCATTGCACCCCACTTTATTGCAACATTGTCAACAACTAAGTATTTCACAATACGGGTATTATAATTAGCTATGGCTCATTATACTAATCCCGTGTCAAGAGCATACTATTGTGGTGATCACGTAATTGTAATAAAACGTGTACTTTACGATGACATGACCACGAAACTATGTGATCTTGAACACTATTACGCATGTAAGTGGTGGGGTTCCTTGACGACTCTTCGTCTAATCATCAGCGTATATATAGGGAGGCTGCGTCCCACAGTGGTCATTCCAGTCCGACTCCTCTCTCGGAACAGTAGTAACTTTTCTTCAATACAAAGTTAAGCCTACTCTGCATTTTCACTCATCACCAAGTTAAGTTCCTGCAAGCAACACTCAGCGAATCTCCACACTTTGAAAAGCTCCTGAAGGACGACATTTCTGGCGCAGCCGGTAGGATTCTTCTGAAGAACTTCAGGTGACGAAGACACTGAAGTAAGTGGCCAACCTTTATTGTTTCTGCCCTGCGAGTTCGCTTCTATCAAGAACTTATCAGAGAAACGATCCTGCAAAATTTTAAACATCAATTTTGGAGAACGCTACTGCGAGTGTTAAACTTTGTAACGAACCATATAATCCGTGGAAAGGACGAAAACTGGAATTGGGAGGATCCAGAAGGTGGAGAATAATCACTCAAACACCGTTCCTTCCTTAACAAACCCTATTTAATATTTGTATTCAATTTCTATTTTTTCTAATTGTGTATAATCATATAATGCGGAAAATCGGGATACTGTAAGATTGGGGCATTTGTTAAGAGCATTCTGACTCTCATTTCAGCATTTGAGTCATGGGTTTCGTTATCTTGGCGAAATCGGGTATAAATTTCCTATAATAACCTACTAATCCTAAGAAACTTTTAATTTCTTTAGTATTGGTAGGAAGCGGATAGTTTAAAACGACACTAATTTTATCTTCATTAGGTTTTAGACCATCTTTCGTTATTTTATGGCCTAGATATAGGACTTCCTTTCGTAAAAATTCAGATTTATCTAGTTGGATTTTAAGGTTCGCTTTTCTAATAGTCTCAAAGACCTTTTTTAAGCGTGCTAAGTGTTCTGGAAATGTGGAGGAAAATATGATTATGTCATCTAGGTAAATAAGGCAGTGAGTTCCCTGAATTCCTTTCAGTATGTTATCCATAGCCCTCTGAAAAGAAGCGGGTGCTATATTTAAACCAAATGGCATACGCTTAAATTCGTAATGCCCTTTAACAGTATTGAATGCTGTTTTAGGCTGGTCGTCTGGATTCACCTCTATTTGATGATATCCCGAAGCCAGATCTAAGGTTGAGAAATACGAGCTTTTCCCCAATTTGTCAAAGATATCGGTGATGTTAGGTAAAGGATATTTGTCATCTATTGTGATTTCATTCAGTTTCCTATAATCTATTACCATACGATATTTTTGCTCGTTGGAGGCATCCATCTTCTTAGGAATGACATGAACAGGTGCGCTCCAAGGTGAAAACGAAGGTTTAATTATATTAGAATTAAGCAATTTATCGACTTCTTTTTTAATTTCCGTCGTCTGACTAGGCGACTGTCGATAAGGCTTTACATAGATTGGATTATCCACTTTTGTCCTGATATGATGTTTAATTTGGTGGGTGAAAGTTAGAGGAATTTCTTCTTGGAAGAATATATCTCTATATTCATAGCTCAAATTAGTTATCGCGTCCTTTTCTTCGAAATTCATATACGAAGTAGGTAATTTTTTTAAATTTTGTTTTAACAAATCATTGTGTTGAGAATCGATTATATGATTACATAATATTTTGTCATCGAATGTATTTATTTGGAATGGTGAATAAATGTTGATTTTCATTTCTTTTGCCGTGGAATTTTGCACAGTTGTTTGCGCGAAACCGTTGTTACATTGTACCAAAGCACATGGCATTGTAAGTCCTTCTGAGAATTTAACATGGTCTATTATTCCGTCACCGTTTGCCAGTTCCGTTGGGATAATAACCCTTTGTTCAGTACGCGGTTGAACCGTTAAGGTTAATATCAGGGACCGGAAAACCCGTTCATTTGCCTTACCCGTTCATTCGGGTAACCCTTTCATATGATAAGCTAATCGTTTGGGTAACCCGTTCATCCGCTTACCCAACAATAATGATAACCCGTATTATGCAGATTAACCTAATCGTTACAAGGGGTTACCGCTTACAGGAGCTGATTCGGTTTGTGTTTTGCGTGTACTAACCGGTAACCTTTCTGTTTAGGGTAAGCCTTACCCCTCTCCTCTCTAATGCCTACTTCATGTAGTGGAAAGAGTAGAATAATATAAAACGTATTTATACAATTCGCAAGGCCATGCCAGGATCATCATCATCACATCAGCCGAAAGACGTCCACTGCTGGACATAGGCCTCCCCCAAAGAGTGCCAAAGTGGCCAGTGTTCATTACAAACATGCACGTTTCTATAAAGAGTTTTTGGTTGGGATACTTGTAGGAGGAAAGGGGGGCCGGTATTTTTTAATAATGTTTTTAAAATTTTCTTTTCGATCGTAAAAAATGCGTAAAAATAATCATGTTTTATTCTTCAACTTCTTCTCTCAGATCGATATTTACCGGGATATTAGGATACAAAGGTCAGTCATATAAACGGTTCTGGGACTTAAAAAAAATCGGTATGGTAATCGACTCGGATACCGGATAGGTTAGAAGGTAGAAGATGGCGGCGGGAGCAGGTCTTCGTGGTTATTTTTTTTTATAAAAGAGCGGAAAAAACTTCTTTAGAGAAAAGTTTTTCAAGTAAAAGATTTTGACGTGTTCTATACGTAACAGTCATTTAAAATAGGTGTTAAATGACACCACTTTGGCAAAAAAAAATAAAGTGCTGAACTGTCCCTGATAGCTCCACCCAATAATGAACTTTGAACCTCTCTAGTTCGTAAACGGTCAAGTTAATAAATATATAAAAAATCAATTAAAGCTGTTTATTTTTATGTATTCTTTTAAGTTCTTATCAAAAAACTAGTAAAAATGCAAAAAAAATCCTAAAATCGCCTCACCTTTGCTATACGCTGACCGAGTTTTTAACGTGCGGATAATGAAGATGTATATTCAATTAAAAAAAAACACTTTATTCTACCACACATAAAATTAAGTAAATACATTCATTTTGTGACTTATTAAATATGAGTAACAATTTGGAGGTGTTGTCGCTGACGTGAAAGTATTTTTTTTAAACAGTTATTGTATTTTTTTTCTTTTTTGTACCGCAATATATTAGTGGTAGCCGTACACAATCTCAATTTAAAAAAAAAAACACAAATCGTTGTGAAGTTTAGCCACTTGGCACACGCATACTAGAGGTCAAATTTGCTAAGACATTTTATTTTTTGTATGGAAAGTCAGTATCATATGAAAGGGCTTTTTGAAGAGATTCTAAAAATATACCTCATTATATCATTTCAGTATTTAAAAAAATTAAAACACAAATAATTTTTAATACATATGGGCTCCTTCAGACACGATATGGCACAGATAAGACAAAGAATTTATCGTTTTATAAACAAAACAGCACAGTTCATAATAATTCCAGTAGAACTGTGTCACTTTGTTTGTAATCTTGAAAAATTATACACATCAAATCAAAAAAAAACTATAGTAATAAAACATGATTATTTTTACGCATTTTTTACGATCGAAAAGAAAATTTTAAAAACATTATTAAAAAATACCGGCCCCCTTTCCTCCTACAAGTATCCCAACCAAAAACTCTTTATAGAAACGTGCATGTTTGTAATGAACACTGGCCACTTTGGCACTCTTTGGGGGAGGCCTATGTCCAGCAGTGGACGTCTTTCGGCTGATGTGATGATGATGATCCTGGCATGGCCTTGCGAATTGTATAAATACGTTTTATATTATTCTACTCTTTCCACTACATGAAGTAGGCATTAGAGAGGAGAGGGGTAAGGCTTACCCTAAACAGAAAGGTTACCGGTTAGTACACGCAAAACACAAACCGAATCAGCTCCTGTAAGCGGTAACCCCTTGTAACGATTAGGTTAATCTGCATAATACGGGTTATCATTATTGTTGGGTAAGCGGATGAACGGGTTACCCAAACGATTAGCTTATCATATGAAAGGGTTACCCGAATGAACGGGTAAGGCAAATGAACGGGTTTTCCGGTCCCTGATATTAACCTTAACGGTTCAACCGCGTACTGAACAAAGGGTTATTATCCCAACGGAACTGGCAAACGGTGACGGAATAATAGACCATGTTAAATTCTCAGAAGGACTTACAATGCCATGTGCTTTGGTACAATGTAACAACGGTTTCGCGCAAACAACTGTGCAAAATTCCACGGCAAAAGAAATGAAAATCAACATTTATTCACCATTCCAAATAAATACATTCGATGACAAAATATTATGTAATCATATAATCGATTCTCAACACAATGATTTGTTAAAACAAAATTTAAAAAAATTACCTACTTCGTATATGAATTTCGAAGAAAAGGACGCGATAACTAATTTGAGCTATGAATATAGAGATATATTCTTCCAAGAAGAAATTCCTCTAACTTTCACCCACCAAATTAAACATCATATCAGGACAAAAGTGGATAATCCAATCTATGTAAAGCCTTATCGACAGTCGCCTAGTCAGACGACGGAAATTAAAAAAGAAGTCGATAAATTGCTTAATTCTAATATAATTAAACCTTCGTTTTCACCTTGGAGCGCACCTGTTCATGTCATTCCTAAGAAGATGGATGCCTCCAACGAGCAAAAATATCGTATGGTAATAGATTATAGGAAACTGAATGAAATCACAATAGATGACAAATATCCTTTACCTAACATCACCGATATCTTTGACAAATTGGGGAAAAGCTCGTATTTCTCAACCTTAGATCTGGCTTCGGGATATCATCAAATAGAGGTGAATCCAGACGACCAGCCTAAAACAGCATTCAATACTGTTAAAGGGCATTACGAATTTAAGCGTATGCCATTTGGTTTAAATATAGCACCCGCTTCTTTTCAGAGGGCTATGGATAACATACTGAAAGGAATTCAGGGAACTCACTGCCTTATTTACCTAGATGACATAATCATATTTTCCTCCACATTTCCAGAACACTTAGCACGCTTAAAAAAGGTCTTTGAGACTATTAGAAAAGCGAACCTTAAAATCCAACTAGATAAATCTGAATTTTTACGAAAGGAAGTCCTATATCTAGGCCATAAAATAACGAAAGATGGTCTAAAACCTAATGAAGATAAAATTAGTGTCGTTTTAAACTATCCGCTTCCTACCAATACTAAAGAAATTAAAAGTTTCTTAGGATTAGTAGGTTATTATAGGAAATTTATACCCGATTTCGCCAAGATAACGAAACCCATGACTCAAATGCTGAAATGAGAGTCAGAATGCTCTTAACAAATGCCCCAATCTTACAGTATCCCGATTTTACAAAACCTTATATTCTGACAACTGACGCTTCAAACTCAGCTTTAGGTGCAGTTCTTTCCCAGGGAACAATAGGCAGCGACAATTTGCATTGCTTACGCGAGCCGTACATTGAACTTAGCCGAACAAAAGTACAGCACGATCGAAAAGGAATTGTTAGCGGTACTTTGGGGAGTAAGGCATTTTAGGCCTTATCTCTACGGTTAGAGATTCCAAATTTATACGGATCACAGACCTTTAGCTTGGCTCTATTCACTTAAAGAGCCTAACAGTAAACTAACTCGCTGGAGACTTAGGTAACAAGAATATGACTTCGAAATAATCTATAATCAAGGCAAACAAAATACTAATGCGGACGCTTTAGCGCGAATACAAGTAAATATTTTAAATGTCCAAGATAACGGGAATCCTGACAGAAAATCTCAAAATCATCCATCGTCTTCCATCCCACTCTCTACAACAGATATTCCTGATAATATTTCAGAAACAACTCTCAATCTGAAAATGAGGATGAACCAGAATATGTTGAAATCCAACAAGAAAATTCGATAATCCCAATATACGAGGCTGTTGACATGAAACCCAATCAAATTTTTATAAATCACTGATATCAAAATGAAGTAAAAACCGTGATTAAAGGAAAAATTATAGACGTTTTCTTGCCTTTGGACTCTAAATTCATAGAAGATTTTATTAAAGATCATTTGAACCCAAGTAAAAAATACTTTATCTTCTTTAACTCACCACAGTTAAAAGATATTTTTAACGAAACAGTCGCTCGACTATTTGATAAAACTTCAATACCATTCATAGAATGCACCAAACGAGTTACCGTCTTACTAGACGAAGAGCAACAAAAGGACATAATTACAAAATATCATGATGGTAAAACTTTTCATAGAGGTATTAATGAGACGTATAATAAATTAAAACGACAATATTACTTTTGTAGCGAAACAGATTGCTTCGTAGGCATTTCGCGCTACTAAGCAATACGCTCGTCCTACAGTCAGTCCTTGCCCGACGCGCGCACTGTAAACTCGCCTTGAACAATAAATAATAAAGAAGACTTTCCCGCTGTTTCGCTGTCTCACTCCCCAAGGGCATCACATCCCACATTGGTGACCCCGACGTGATCTGAGGGAGCAAGCGAAATGGCGGACGAAGAATATGTGGATTTCCTCGTCGGGGAGTCGGCCACCTTAAGCATTCCGGAAACAGCTTTCTGGTACGATGTATTATTCTGTGCAAGTGTAGCTATAATATGTCATTAATATAAAATATTGTGCAAGAAATATATGAACCCAATCTATGTATGTCGCAAAGACAAAAATATATCGCGTTCCGCACAATGTTTATGTGATGCGGGACAAGCGAGATCGACGGTAGGCATAAGGGTTCTGTACACGAACGTTGTCAAACCGTTCATCGCTGGGCCGCATAGAATGTTGGTTAACGCATGCTTAAGGAATCAAACGGTAGTATGTAGCGGGATTATGAACGTGGCAGCTCGAGGTATATTTCGGGGACGAGATAGTGAGAGAAAAGCACTGGTATCCGCCGAACTCTCGCCGCTGACCACCTAGCAGACTGGGCACCATGCAACACAGCGTTGCTAACCCATGGTAGCCACAGGATTAGGTACCGATGCTGAAGAATTGCCAGCACGGACGAGCTAATTCAGGGTTAACCAAACAATCCGCAGAGTGTCATTCCCACTCGGCATTCGTGACGAGCCAACATCAATGTTACAACAATGTTATATTTGGTCCCATAAGAGAGACCCTTGTTATAAATATTTAAGAAGTTCGATATTTCGAGGCCAAGTGCCGAGCACGCGTAATACGCAGCCTGGGACGATGGTCATGGGTAAATGTAATGCGACCCGCCCACATGCTGACGAAATGAATGCCAATGCAGTAAGCGAGTCCGTGCTTGAGCGAACATTGTAATGTTTAAATATGGAGTCAGATAGGAATCATGATTTGTAATTTGAATGTATTTTTTCCTTTTTTACAAAGGGGGGGATTACTGTAGCGACACAGATTGCTTAGTAGGCATTTCGCGCTACTAAGCAATACGCTCGTCCCACAGTCAGTCCTTGCCCGACGCGCGCACTGTAAACTCGCCTTGAACAATAAATAATAAAGAAGACTTTCCCGCTGTTTCGCTGTCTCACTCCCCAAGGGCATCACATCCCACACTTTCCTAAAATGAAAGATGTATTTACCGCTGTCATTAACAGTTGTGAATTATGTAAGCAAATGAAGTATGATCGCAAACCTCTAAATCCATTAATTCAAATGACGCAAACTCAAGAAAAGCCATTCGAATAAATTATAATCGATTTATTTAAAATAGATGGAAAACTATACTTAACATTAGTCGATGCATTTAGCAAATTAGGACAAGCAATCTTAATACTTAATCGATCAACTCCGGAAGTCATCAAGGCTTTAATTAAATATTTTTCACAATACAGATTACCGCATAAAATAAGCTGTGATCCGGGATCTGAATTTAATAACAATCTTATGAAATAATTACTAAGTTTATATAAAATTCATTTTCATATTGGAACTCCCAATAATCCTCAGTCTATGGGAATTGTAGAGAGATTCCATAGTACGATCATAGAAACTTATCGATTAGCAAAGTATACCTATAAAAATACCGATGCTACTGACATAATGACTTACGCAATTATGTCTTACAATAATAGTATACACTCAATGACTGGCTTTACTCCATTTGAAATAGTTTTTGGACATACTGAAGCACGTAGTGTATTCGATGTTAATTTTAATCAAAATTATATGCAAAAATTAATTAGTGATCATTATAAGAGAACTAAAGTTTTATATAAAACAATTTCTCAAAGAATGATACAGTCCAAAGAGATCACTAGGAAAAGCTTACAATCCACGTCAACCAGCCAAAATTTTCATGAAGGAGATTAAATTTATACAAAAATGGTTAATAAACGTCTAGCAAAAGATAAACCGAAATATGAAAAAGCTACTATTATGGCAAGACCTGATAGAAATGTAGCTCCAATATTAATTAGAGGACGAGAAACCACCGTACCATTTAGAAACATTAAACGTCCGAATAAAGTAAGACAAATGCTTAATTGTATAAACCCAACGAGTCGAGACGAGGATTCCTAATTAAATATGTAAAAACGGCGAATAGTTTCCCACCCAAAAGGCAAAATGTAAAAATGTTCATATGAAAAAAACGAAAAATGTACATTATCAATTGACGTCTTTAAAAGTATTCTGTGATCATAGATTAAGTTGCGCAACACGACACATAAATATGACATGAAAATGTGTCGACTGTATGATTTTATTGCTTCAAGTACAGTTCGTACCTAGCATTTTTAATATACAGTAAATGTACATATAAAGAATTCTCCATGTAGATTCTACTACAGTGTTATATCTAACGTTTTTAACTCTTCATGTACATGAATCAAAATGTAAGAGATCACACACGGTGTCTGATTCTCGAATTATTAATATGGATCCATAAAATAAATTTACAAAAATTATCGAGGCGTATGAATTCTCGTGACTAAGCACGGTATACGTTACTCAATTGATATTGTAAAAATGACATAAATCATTGAATTATGTTAAAGAGTACTCATGAGTTAATTGCTCAAAAATAAAAAGGGAACAATTCCCTAGATTAAGAGGAAAAAGGCAAAATACCCTACTCTAATCAAATGAAGGATATATCCTCAATCTAGGAAATGGTGATAAATGCCTAATCTAGCAAAATAAAAGGTCTAGACCGTAATCATAAAAAGAGGTACTACCTGAATGAGTTCCAAGCTTTGACTAAGATAATATGTATGCATCAATTTACTTTGATTAGAGTAATATGCATAATCTTAATTTGACTAGCGTAATTTGATTAATTAAATAGTTTGAATTGTATTCTTACTTTTTCAAAATAGGTCATTATATTTTACTGTTTAAACTTATAAATAAGCTTATAAATGTTATCCTTTCCCTTCCTTTTCCCTTGAGTGAATGAGAAAAATCAAGATGATTAAAACTCAGAACACCAACCAATAAAGTCAAGAAAAAACTTCGCTATCGCTACACAGTGACCTGCAATGATCTGCAATGACTACGGACAACAATCGAACGCTGAGACATCCCAGCACTTGGTAATCTGTTACAAAAGCTTATGATATAAAACTGTCCATTGGTTTTGTAATATATTACAAGGTGTCGAAGTCCTATCAACGAAATGCAAAATGAAAGTGAAAGTGAAAACTACCTTAGTGAAGTGACCGCGATTTCGAAAAAACTATTGCAGGAAAATTCAATTTCACTTGTTTATAAATCATAATCATAAGCAGTGTATAATTTATTCAGAGCATTATAATATGTGTGTGACATACAACCTCCTAGAGGTAAATGTGATAAACGTAATGTGTGTATTTACAAAAATGTATTTGGAAAAAAGAGAGAGAGATATAAGATAAACTTAGTCACAAGGTTTTCGTCAATTTGATAAGGTATTCCTAAGTTCTGTTCTAGACAAATAAAGATATCTTTGTGAATGTATGGAATTAACTTTAGAATGTCTGGAAGCGAGTTTCGGGTTCAAATTTTTTTTGGTGATAGTACTCATAAAAAGATAACTTTTCACAAAGTATTAAGTTGCGGAAAGTTATGGTTTACGAGAAAAAAAATATCAAAGATTCCATATATTCCATACAAAATCTTCCATTACGAAGCGTCATGGCTGCCATTTTGACAGAACGGCGTGCGTTTCGTTGCACGTGTTAATTTGGGTAACTAAATTGTAAAATATTTTTGGTTAAATTATTTATCATATTGTAGTTTTGCCACCAATATTAATAAAAATAATGTTTATTTTATTTGTCTATGTAGTGTTTTGTTTTATTTTAAGGAATTGAAAATAATTGGCAATTTTAAATAGGCATTCATTGGTTCAATTTAGAAAAAATTGAGAAATGGAACGTATTTCAGAACGGGGGAAGGGGTAGCGGGGGATGACGCAGACGAAAGCTACTTTCTTTGTTTGTTTTGTTAGTCGTTATTTGTACCTCAGTTGAGAACGTTTTCGTGATCCTGTGCTACTCATATACGACTACAATGGTGCTACCGAAGCCCAAGGCCTCGTCTTCCACCATGTCATCGCCTGAAGAGTTGAGAGTAGGACAAGGTGATTCTCGCGAATCCCTTGATCCGAGCTCCTCTTCGGCGCCCTCTCCGCAAGTGCAAGTGTTGGACTCTAGTGAGCCGCTTGTTTCTTGTGACCCGTGTGTGCAAGTGTTGGACTCTAGTGAGCCGCTTGTGCCCACCACCGCCGCTGCTGCTACCGTGTCATCGAGCAATGTGCAGGTCGAGACGTCTTCGTCTCCGACCTACACTGAACCGATGGCATCTGTGTCCCCAGTACCTGGCTGTTCTAGTTGGGATGATTGGAATGTAAGTACATACTTTATTGTAAAGGCATGGTATTTTATTGAGATATTGATGTTCAAATGTTACTCATTTTAAAGGGCTCCGCGACTTAGAAAAATTTCGAAGAATAGTAATTTATGTCAATATAACACCTTATTTTTTAGTAATGTATCCTATAAAACATGCCAAAATAAGCATTTTTTGTTATTTAAACTTTCTGGCTCAGATTAATATTTACTGAGATATGTGGGATATGCAAAGATCATAGAAGTTAACTTATATATTAAGTCGGAGTCAGTTTCTTTTTAATTCAGTTTTTAAAATGCTTGCTTAAAAAATGGAACTTGGGTTGAAAACCGAAAACTGTAGGTTAGGTTAGGTTTGTTTTGTGACCTCATATAGCGGAGCGAGCGAAGCGAGCGTAGCGTCAAAATACTAAAATGTTTTAAAATACCATAAAATAAAAAAATAAATAAAAATTACCAGCTAAAGGATCGTCACATGTTCTCAGGTACATTTAAGGCAATTTTTTGTAACTATTACCTTCTTGATATTAATGAAAATTATTCTGTTTTGTTTTAGGCTCCGGGTGTTTCGGGCATTATGCCTGAACTGGTCAGGGTTGATCCCCCTGCGTTTACTCGCATTGGGTCTCCGACCTTCACCGAGACATCAGAGCAGAGCTCTTCTGGGCCAGCAGCATCTGGCTCATCAGGACGGCGCATCCACCTTAATGTTGAAGAAATAAAACAACATTGGAATTTCCGCAAAATCATGAAGACCTTTGATAGTGAAGAATCGGCCATCAAGTTTGCAGAGGATCGTGGAATGGTGCGAAAAGTGAAAATGTGTAACTGTCACAAAAAGCCCATGCTTATTGATGTTGCGGCCCAAGGAAAGCTGGGTGCCTTTCGCTGTAGAAAGAGTAACTGCCGCAACAAAAGCGAGAGCAGAGCGAAAGGTACCTGGTTTGAGAACGGTAAAATTTGTCTGACGCTCATATTTGAGCTAATGTACATGTTCACTAGTGGATTTTCATATGAGCAGGTGCAGCGGGAGACATTTTGGAGAGAACGGAAAGCAGAAGAGAAAGAAGACACGGTGGTCTCCATGGCCACTATATCCGATTGGTTTAGTTACTGCAGGGAGGCCATATCTGTGTATGTGCTGGAACACGAAGAGGAGAGAGAAAAAATAGGAGGACCCGGAAAAGTAGTCCAGATAGACGAATCAAAATTTGGAAAAAGGAAATTTAACAAAGGACGACGAGTGGAAGGCCATTGGGTACTCGGTATGATAGAAGATGGCAGTGACGACTTAAGATTAGAAGTGTGTCCCGAAAATGTTAGATCTGCGGATGTTTTGGTGCCACTTATAAAAAAGCATGTTCGGGAAGGCTCCATAATCCATACAGATTTTTGGCGTGCATACAATTGCCTTTCCGAACATGGTTATATACACAAGCGTGTAAACCATAGTGATCCAGAAAATTGTTTTGTGGCACCTGATGGGACACACACCCAAAGAATAGAAAGTCACTGGCGAGGATTGAAACCGGCCTTCCACAAAGACAATTACAAGGGAAATTTCACGGACTGGCTTATCGAGTATTCATGGAGGCGACGAATAAGATTACAAAAATTAGACCCTTTTGAGGAATTAATTACATGTATTTTGTATTTATATCATTAAATTATAAAATATAACAAATGTTTCATTTACATATCTCCTAGTGTAAAACTGTCTCAGAACAGTCACAACCCAATTCCACCCACTGTGGAAACAATTGTCATGAGGGATACGAGGTCTCCATTCTTTTTAGATCATAAGTGACCTCATGTCCCTTACGACAATTTAATTTTATAATATTTTAATTTTGTTTTCATGCATATATATATGTATATATATATATATATATATATGTATATATATATACATATATATGCATGAAAACGTTACATATGGCTAGTTTAGTGCAAACCGTCACCCTCAAATACTATGAAAAAAGGAAAAACTTTATGACGCCATAACTTTTCTCCTATGATTTTCCGCAGTTTGCCGATTTCAAAAATACACTTGGGATAGCCTAATCTACCAAAAAAAAAATTATGGCATTTTTTGGCGTTTCCAGACATTCAAAGTCCTTCCTAAAATGCACTATTTTGTAAACTTGTAGACTAAACCGTTAAAGTAAAACTGTAATTTTGTAAAATATTATGTAATTTGTAAAAAAAGGAGAGATGTGGTGTACAGTCACCACAAATATATATATGCGAAGGTAAGCAGTTGTGTTGAGGCGAACCGACAGCACGGGTCAGTCGCCGGCTAGCTGTCGGTGAGCGAAGTCACGTCTGTGTACCTGAGCTGATAGTATCCAATGGTTGTTTTATTTATACGAGTATACCCTGAGAGACCTAAGGTGAAACGTCACACGTGGCGTGATTGAGGATATGATAGATGATGTTCCGCTAGCGTTGGCGAACAATTTCATGTATCAGCATGACGGAGCACCGCCTCATTATGCAAATGTAGTGAGGAATATTTTGAACGATGCGTATGGTCCTAACTGGATAGGACGCGGGGGTCCAGTTCCATGGCCCCCGCGGTCACCGGACATCACGCCTATGGTTTTTTTTTTGTGGGGTGAAGTGAAACGACTTGTGTACGTTGAAGAGGCACGTAGTTACGAAGACCTCAAAAATAAAATACGTGAAGCCTTCAATGAGGTGAAAAGGAATGAGGCTTTAGATTTGGTGGAAGACAGCCTTCGAAAACGTGCACGTTTGTGCATCGAAAGGGATGGACTGCACTTCGAGAAATTGCTAAAGTATGTGTTAATAAATAAATAACTGTTGTACACAAGATGATTATTTTATTTTACCTTTCGATACCCGGTGGCTCCCGAATTTTGACAGAAGTAATAAAACCCGCCGCCTAAAAGCCACGGGATTCGAAGGGTACGCCTAAAAAACTATGTGGCGACACAGATTGCTTAGTAGGCATTTCGCGCTACTAAGCAATACGCTCGTCCCACAGCCAGTCCTTGCCCGACGCGCCCACTGTCACCACGTAATAAATATTACAAAATCACTCCGTCGTTTCGCTGACCGCACCCTTCGAGGACACATAACTCCTACAACTATTTTCATTACGACAATCTTATGCCCGTCAACAGGGTTTTAAGTCCGTCGTGCAGCGGAGTTAAGAGAAAATTTGAATAACACATGATATGTCGTCTCTCAGTGCAACTCTAATCAGCGCCTTACGTTACGTGCTCTAAACACTTGTAGGGTTACAATTTTACAATTTACAATGTTAGGATTTAGAATACTGGCTATCATATCCTGAATATCGAATAATAATTGATTATTGATTCACAAATAATTATTACTCGACTTCTCGTTGCACATGGTAAAATTTGGCCAGGGGTCGAAACATAACCCTGTATAGGGTATTTAAATATATTTCACAAGAAACACAGGAAAAATGTAGAGACCCCACTTAATTTCACTAAAGATGAATAAATTCAGCGGCTTTTTTTTTTTTGAAGATTTTCCCCGTGTGAGTAAGAAAGGACTGCAGAAGGTGTTTGTTAATTGTGGAAGCCCTCAACATCAAGGGGTGGGCAGCGGCCTGCTCTTCACCCCGCAGAGCGAGAGGGAGTAACGCACGTCTAGCCTGACGCCTTGGAAAAGGCGGGACAAGCCGTGGAGTGGCACATCTGTCAATTAAACAGGGAGAAGATGAAGGTCTCTCCGATGCCTTCCAGCCGTCACTCCAACTGACGACATCGCCGCCGCCTGCTTGACGCTACTAATTAAGTCAAGCAGATCTACGCCAGAGAAGCTTCCTTCGGGCGGCTACTACTTCCTCCAACTAGCGGGACCGAGTAAGGACCAAACTATATATGGGCTGAGGCAAATCCTGTACGTGCTGAGTGTGAAGGTAGAAGCCAGGGTTTCGGACACTACTCACAAGGCATCGTCCGCAGAAATGCGTGCGATCTGCTTTAACGGCAGTAGCCCACAGATGGTCAACGACAACAATCATTCCTCAAGATTATATCAGAAAATGAATTAGGTTAATGAAAAACTGGTTCATTTGTGTGAGCAGGGCTAGGGTGGTAATAATAAGTACCTACTACTTGGATAATAATACAAATACAAATTATTTATTCTGCAAATAGGCCACAAGGGCACTTTTACATGTCAAATGGTAGTTTACAATAAAAATAATAATCTTACAATAAAAGATTATAATCTAACACAATAATAATTTAAAATTTGCACATTAACGACTGATATAACAACACCCTAAATGTCACAAAGTAAATGAAAACAAAACAAAATACGACCATTACATTCGATTAGAATAAGGTCTGTGCATTAACAGAAAGTTAATGATATTAATTCAGTATTCCAGAGATGTAAAAGGTCTCTGAGCGTCCAAGTACAATTAATAATTATTCAATGTTCGTAGAGATGTATACGGTATCTAAGCGTCAAAACAAAACAATAAAAAAAGGAATATTAATGTAATATTGTCAGTGATGTACATGGTCAATAACAATAAAACGTGTCAAGATCGGAATGATGTCTCTCGTCAATACGATAATAATAAAATAACACTAGTATTTAAGAAGTTGGGTACTATGCCCTTGCAAGCATGAACAGTCCGGACTCCACAAACAGCACCCGATCACGAGTATGACGCATATCTCAGCCATCGCCTCCCTCAACCATATGTTAGGGAAGGTGGCGACCCGATCAACGACAATAAATTGTATTGTCGCGCCGGTGGTATAAACTTCAAACTTGATTTTGCATGCTTTAGAAGCGTTTTCAGCAGGCTGAAAAGTGATTTCAGGACGTTTCAGAGGTGGTTCTTCCACATACTAGAAGATTGAAAATTCACCCTAGTTGCCGTGAAACATGTTTTCAGTCCGTTTTAGGACAGCCTCTATCAGATGGCGCAATAACCTGAAAACCCGTTTTCAGGACCCCTTATGGGCCTTTGAAGTACACTTCAGTATATGGCGAAATTTCTCGAAGGAGTGAAAGAGTCAGCACTATTAGAGAGAGACATCTAGATTGAGAAGGTTCGAGAAGTGTGTGAAAGAGACAACTAGAAAGGGACAGCATATTCGGGAATGTCCCAGTCGTCGGGTCGAACGAGCATCGAACAATCTAGAAGCTCTGGAACATTCACGAAACCGAGGGGTCGCCGTTCCTAGAATTGTAGTGGAAGATCAAATCGATGTACAGTTTAGCCGTTTGGCACACGCATACAATTTTTTTGACCCGCAGTTCCTAAAAAAATTCCCTTAGTGCCGAAACATTTTTCTTTTTGTATGCAAAAAAAAAATTCAGAAACCTATCGTGTGTAGTTAGTGATTGCAATCCGGATTATTCCAAGTTCAAAAATCCGGATTTCAGAGCGTTTGATAATCCGTTTTGAAATCCGGATTTTGAAAAGAAAAAACCGGTTTTAATTTGCTCAAATTTATGCTAACGCGAAATAAAAAGCGGTAACGCGGGAGAGCTATTGTCAGCCGTGCTTTGCTTGCGCGCACTCGCTCGTCTACACGTAGTAACCGGGACCCTACTTTATTAAAACAACTTTAAGAATTTTTATGCGCAAGAAACTGATGAAGTATTTAAAAAACCCATCTTCCAGGAGATTAAAGAAATGATCTGCACCATGGCCGCGACATCGACTCCGACTTCTCCTCTTCCCTCGGAGGCTTCCACGAGTTCAATGACAACTGTTAATACTTATCAATAGCGACAAGACCAACCAGTGCTAAGTTTTATTTTAAAGAGCAATTAAATCAGCAGCTGTCTTTGCTCGACCAAAATAATCAAGCAGTTGCCCAGATTGCCTCACCAGATGCCCCGGATTTAGCTACCCTAATCCACATAGAAATGGCCGTCCACGAGGGCGGAGGAAATATCGGTAGCATTTTATCCTCCGTATACAACCAGCTACTATCAATACCACCAACAAGTGTGGAGTCGGAAAGGGCATTTTCGGCAGCTGGGGTGTTCTGTAACCGTATGAGGTCGAGATTAAGTGACGAATCTCTTGATGCGATGATGTTTCTTCGTTTTCATTTTTTATCAAAACGTGAAATCAAAATATTAAATTTGTATTTTGCGATCATGTTTTATTTTTACCAACCAATAGATGATTTTGTTATTAAATAGCGTACTTAGCGTAGCAGTGTACGTTTCTTGGTTTTATTATTTTTTAAAGATTTTGTTCTGGCGTATCAGTGTACGTATGTATTTCATTTTATTATTTTTAAAGATTTTGTTATTGGCGTAGCTGGAGTGTAGGTATAGGAAACATATAGGTATTATTGTAAGGTGAGTCATGCAACATGACTCTCCCCCATATTAGGTTAGGAATGTAATCCATATAAGGAGAGTAATGTAAAGTGACTCTCATCTAGAGATAAGGAATGGAATTTAAGGTCAAGCCAATGGACACCTTCCACGTGAGACCCCCCACCTAAACACGTGTAACCTAAATTCCTAAGGTTCTATATATATATACCAGGTTTTCAATGAATAAATGTTCAGTCTTTAAGCAGCTTCCTTGTGTTTCATTACTGTCCTGGACCCATCCTTACATGGCGACCTTGCCAGTGCGTCACGGTGCGAGGACGCATGGTTACGATTGACGGACCACCTCCAGACCAGAAGATAGGAGAAGCCCGAAAAAAACGTGCATGCAGTGGGAGTAAGTAATAGCGCCTAGAATCAGCCCTGGTAGCAATGGCTAACAACACTACAGCCACCGTCACACTACGAGGCAACCATCAAATGCAGGACAGGAGCATCAGGAAATCGGTGCGTATCACGATCAACCAAGGGCAGCGAATCGTCAGCGAGACCATTAATATAACGGTCACATCGACATCAGCAGAGGGTCCAGGGGACCTGGGCCAGGAGACTCCGCTTGCCTCGGCGCATAGAGGGGCACGATTGATGCGGCCAAGCGGCACGGCGACAGTGCGACCCCTCCGACGACCCCACGGTTTGCAAGGAGCACCACCAGCAGGAACAATGTTCGGTCCACAAAACGGCGGTGCGGGCCGGTACACAAATGGCACCAATCAAGAAGGACAACATCAAAAAAGGTAGTGATCGGGTAGCCGACTCCTTCGCGGCGGCCGGCGCTCTAAAATAAATCGGAAACGATCTCTAGTAAAAATAACAACCACCCAATATGGGATCAGGCCCAACCAAGACGCTCGGGTTAATTATATAATCGGAACGAGTGAATACAATATACACGACAACAAGCGAGTACGACGAGTGTATTACCGGTGGTTAGTCGCGGAGAAATTATCACGCAAATCAGTAAACCAAATCAAATACGCGAGGTAAAGAGATTATCAGAACCAGAACTTCTACAGGTTAGCATGGAATCATATTTTGAAGCAGTGGAGCAGCGTATGCAGATATTTTGCGAGGCAAACCAAGTAACCCACCAAGGAGCACAGCTATGTCAAATGCGGGGAAGAACGGCCATTATATCATTTATAGAAGGACGGAGCGGCCACTACCTATTATCACCAGCAAATATAACAGCCACAGCATAATGCATGTTATCAAATACATTGGATGTAGACTTCGCCGACGGAACAGTAGGAGTAGCACAGTTGCAGCTAATCTACGAGGGACTCACTATCTGGATGTGGAGCATCGTTTGGGAAAGAGACACTACGTACCCGGAATGGTGATACAGTGGAAAAAACACGAACCATAAGTGAAGTGATTTAAATTGCGGCTATTATATTTAATGACTCATTTAGTGATTCTTGAAAGGATGGTGATGAACAGAACTGTAAGTAATAATTTTTCCTAATTTAAGTTAAAAATCAATTTTTAGTACGTACGTATTCTAATAACAATAATAATAATAATAAAAAACTCATTTAATCAAACGAAATTTCTTTTTTTTTAAGTGTACGCATTCTGTTTTTTTAGTTGTAATAAAATAAAAACAACTTTATTTGATTGATGTTTCACTTTGCCTTTATGACACATATTCCTTTCTTAAAATCCGGATTAAATCCGAACTTCGGATTTCGGTCAAACCAAAATCCGAAAATCCGGATTTGAAAATGTTTATGGATTTGCAATCGCTATGTGTAGTATCATATGAAAGGGCTTTTTGTGGCGATTCTAAAAATATACCACATCAGTACATTTTATCCATATTTTTTTTAATTTACACAAAAATAATTTTCGAAACATACCAAGTTTGGGCTCCTCCAGACACGATATGGAAGATTTTTTTTAATTCAATATACCACAAATGATACGTGATATATCTAACCTCAATAATTTTTAATTCATAATTTTTCAATATTACCAAGTATAACTGTGTTCTACTTCAATACCTATTTTACGTGACTTATGGAACTGTACTGCAGGTACGATACATATTAATCATGAAATGATACGTAATATCCACATATCCAACGGGAAATACCTTTTTAACCCTTTAACTGCGCTTTTTCATCAGTTGGTATTGTTTGGTTAGATTTTGTCACAAAATATCAAGGTTGGACTCTTTCAGATCGATATACCCAACTAATTAGGTTAGATATCAAGATATAACGTATCACAAAATTCACAAATGATCCATTATATCATATCTTGATATCTAACCCCAAAAAAGTAAACTTGAAAATAATTTCATTTAGTATATTTTTTTGTTTTTTTGATGTATATAATTTTTCAAAATCTAAATTGTATTGCACTGTGGTGTTTTGTTTATTATTGGTGTTACCTAAGTGATAATTACGATCAAAAACGATAAATTATCTTCTCCCCCAACCCCCCAGCCAGTCTCTCAAGATTTGAGTTCCGATCGCGAGCTGCATTTAGTGAGCTGCCCGTAGTCGCGGCGTTCGGTCGGTCATAGCGATCGATACGACTATATACCTAAAAAAAATAAAAAAATACTATGTGAAATTATTTCAAAATTGATTTCTTGGGATTAGATATCAAGATATAACGGATCATTTGTGATACATTATATCTTGATATCTACCCAAATTAGTTGGGTATATCGTATCTACAAGAATCCAACCTTGATATTTTGTGACAAAAACTAAACAAACTATACCAACTGATGAAAAGGCGCAGTTAAAGGGTTAAAGAGGTATTTCCCGTTGGATATATGGATACTACGTATCATTTTATGATTAATATGTATCGTATCTGCAGTACAGTTCCATAAGTCACGTAAAATAGGTATTGAAGTAGAACTGTGTCACTTGGTAAAATTGAAAAATTAAAAAAAAAACTTAATTATAACAGCATCACCTCAACCCGTGGCACAGCGCAGCCGCCGCACCGATGCATATTCACTATGAATGCTAATTACGACGTCCACCAATAGATGGCGCCAGTGGAAAAGTTAGAACGCGCTATCGTTTGTTTCCCGTAACTTAGTGACCCTCGGTGCAGTATCGAGATTTATTTGATCACTAATTAGGGGCCGCACGGTCCGGCGTCCTAGGCACACACTCACGGACCCGGACGACGAAATCACAGCGTCTATCGAAAGATGGAACGCTGCGCTTTCGGCGTCGAACACATCGCGTACACTTCAACGTTCCCGCCGGCGGGGACGTCCACCGCGAGATCGCGACAACACAGACACATATAGTCCGCTTTCGTCCCGGTACCGCCGCATACCGGGTAGAGTCAGTGCGACGCAAGTCGGGCCTAGCTGAGTTTCTTGCTGGACTCTTCTCAGCTAGGCTAGGTTTTATCGAACCAGCGATAAAACTCCCAGTAGTTCGATACCACTTACACTCCAGATTCGGTTGATACCGTTCAACCAATCTCACTGGAGCGCAAACTCTTAGAGTATTCCAGTGTACAAACTTCCCCGCGTGGTCGTGCCGGAGGCTTCCCCTGGATTTTCCCCAGGCCACCCTCCAACCACGCAGTTCGACCGCTATATTGGGTCCGTCCTATTATAGCAACAGTCAGGTTCAAAAAAAAAAAAAGATTTATTTGAGAATCGCATTAGTGGCTTCAGTACCGCACGCTATATACCTTCACCCCGTTGAATTATTTTAGTGTCCTTACTTGAGGAATATTTACTAGTCTAGCTTGCACCTACCTAGTTAGGTTTAGCTCCGCTAGTAAATTCGAACAGTACCTAACTATTGTAAAGTTATCAATACACGCTCTTAAAATACTTCGTTCGACTTTTCGTCTTCATCCTTCGCCACCCCGTGCTACATAATGCAATTATTTTCAAAATTGCTATTTTGAGGTTAGATATGAGGATATCACGTATCATTTATGGTATATTGAATTTTTAAAAAATCAGCCATATCGTGTCTGGAGGAGCCCAAACTTGGTATGTTTCGAAAATTATTTTTGTTTTAATTAAAAAAATATGGCTTAAATGTAATGATGTGGTATATTTTTAGAATCGCCTCAAAAAGCTCTTTTATATGATACTACACACGATAGGTTTCTGAAAAAAAGTTTTTTTTTTTCTATACAAAAAGAAAAATGTTTCGGCACCCTCAGGGATTTTTTTTTAGGAACTGCGGATCAAAAACATTGTTTAGCCCTCTAGTATGTGTGTGCCAAACGGCTAAACTGTACATCGATTTGCGGTTTTTTTAAGCGTAGGGCTTAAATTTATTTATTCTATTGCACAGTATGTTTTTTGACCCGAAAAACGGTTTGAAACGAAAAACCCGCAAATCGTTGAATATACCACCCGTCTATGAAAGTCACGAAGGAACTAAAAATGCGGTGTCCAAATTCACTAACCACTGTGAAAGTTTATACAAGAAATGTAACTATACAATGTCGTTTTTCACAAAGAAACATGCGAATTGGTTAAGCAAGAACTTTAAAAATGATTTGCCAATAAGATTAAATCCAACAGAAACTGAACAAATAATTCCAGGTCTTTCCGGAATCTTAAATCCTGTTGAAAGTGTTTCTGCTGAAAATATACCTTCCGATGCTGACTCTAGTATTGAAACATTGCAGACCACTGGCGAAAGACTTTCTCAGGACCAAGATACGTCAATCACTATTACCGAAATTAATCCTACACCTGACCCAATTCCATTATCAGTGGATAATTTTAAAAATATACCCGTATCCGACCCTGGTCCGAGTTATGACAACTTAAGTGGAAGACAAAAGCGTAGATTACAGAAATCTCTCCAGGAAAGCCTAAAAACTGAGCCACAAGCAAAGGTTATTAAAGTTGTATGAAATGTAGTCAAAGCAAAAGGGGAAAAATTGCAGAGCAGGTCATCTAAGGACTTGCAATATGTAATTAATTCATGTCTAGAGAGCCCAACTAAACCAACCAAAATAGCTACTGAATTGCGAAAAGATAAGCCTCGGCCATACACGCCTGATGAAGCATTAGCGATTTATATTGATAGGAAACTCACTGTAGAAACGTATAAGTTCATCCAACAAGATTTAAAATCCCGAGGCTATCCTGCATATCCACCCTATAGACAAATAAGTGCAGCAAAAAAACAGTGCTACCCCACAGACCCACTTACAGTGTCTGAAAGAGAAGCTTCGGTAACATTAAGTAGTCTGCTCTCTCATACATTTCAAAGGCTTATAGAGTCATGCGAAGAGATTACAGCAACTTATTGTAGTCAAAAGAGTATAAAAACATTGAATTGTATTTTTGAAGGATCTTGGGGATTCGATGGGAGTACGGGTCAATCATTATATATAAACAAAGCTTCTCCGAAGGTCAGGAAGATGATCATAGCCTGTTTGCTACCACATTGATACCTTTACGTATATCCACTGAAACCGGCCAAGTTTTGTGGTTGAACCCCACAACATAGTCTTACAGATTTTGTCGCCCTATACACATTCAGTACCGTAAAGAAAGCAAAGATTTAATACTTGCCGAGAAACAATGGGTAGAAGAGCAAATAAAAGAATTAGCCATGATATCTACAAAAACTACAAAAGGCCAAACAATAAATGCCTAATGTCAACTTGACCTTACAGTAATAGATGGAGAAGTACTAAATACAATTACCAACACTTTATCGCAACTAAGATGCCCTTTCTGTAAAGCGACATCCTCCCAGTTTAATAAATTGGATGTGGTATTTTCTATGCCGGCCGATGAACCGCTAATGAAGTTTGGAATTAGTCCACTGCACGCCTGGATCCGTGTCTTAGAATTTTCGCTTCATCTGGGGTATAAAATAGAAGTAGAAAAATGGAGGATCAACCGCAATTCTCCAAACGCAATCATTGTGGAACAAAAGAAAAAACAAGTGCAACAAGAAGTGAGACAGAAATTAGGACTTCTGGTTGATGTAGTACGGCCCAATTCAGGTACGACAAATGATGGCAATACTGCCCGTATAGCATTATCTAACAAGAACCGAGAAATATTTGCACAAATACTAGGCATCCCTCAATGGCTTCTTGATGATATGTATACAATACTAGTTGTTTTATCTTGCGGGCTACCAGTTGATACTGACAAGTTTGGTGATTTTTGCAAGTCATTAGCAACTAAATATGTTCTAAACTTTAATTGGCATCCCATGACAGTTACCTTGCACAAAATATTAGTACATGGCAAGGACATAATCCGAAATTCTGCTGTACCTGTAGGTTTACCGTCAGAACAAGCGGGAGAAGTCAGAAATAAGTTTTGGAGATCGGACAGAGAACATCATGCTCGCAAATCCGACAGAATTAAAACAATGACCGATTTATTTAACAGGGCATTACTATCATCCGATCCATTTACTTCCAATGTGAGGCTGAAGCAACGGCAACAAAAATTAAGAAAGTTGCCATTACCGCAGACCGTTCTCCAACTATTAAAACCATACGAAATACCCCAAGGGGATTGTTCGGAACGTCAAGATGACGTTTCCGATGATATAAGTGAGGAAGATGTGATGCGAGCACTTATAGAAAGCTGGGGTGATGACATAAGCGATGTTTTGCCCACGGAAGAAGAAATTTATAATTGATTCTTTAAAAACCAACTTCACTCGCCATTGTTACATCGATAGAATTAAAGATATCGCTTATCTTCATTATAAATAATAAAACTAAGATATATTAAAATAAAACATAAGTTCTAATGTGCCAACCCTAAAACCAGAATTATTTGAAAAAACTTTAGAAGCTTGTTATTTCTATATCCTGAGGGTTAGGGGTTCCATTTTTTTACTAGTCATTGGTATTGTTGTAATTCATATTTAGACGGATTATCGGCTAAAGTTAATTATGGGTCATTCGCTATACAGACGTCACAGAGGTCACACCTGAAGAGCTCCGACAAGAAAAAACCCAGTGAAAATGGATACCACGGCAGAAGAAGCAGCTCAAGTGGTGGCCCTATTGCAAACCGGACTACGGCAGGTTGAAGTTGCTCGGCAACTGAACATCAGCCGATTTCGAGTGCAACGGGTATACCGACGGTTCCAAGAGACTGGAGGTTACATCAGGAGACATGGATCCGGGAGACGTCGCTGCATTACCGTCAGAGATGATCGCTACATTGTGTCGACGTCTTTGCGGAACCGTTTCTCCAACGCTGTGGAGCTGCAGCAGCAGATTCGAGCTACTCGAAGGACAGCTGTCAGCGTCTCCACTATCAGAAGAAGGCTGCGAGAGAAGAATTTGCTGCCCCGGAGAGCTGCTACAGGCCCACAGTTGACTGCCATCCACCGGACGACCAGGAAGTGATGTAGTGAGGGCACCTGATGAAGTTTCTACCTATTTTACATCAGTACTTAATCATAATAAAACTGTAACATAACACCCCGACCTCGGCATACCAACCTGCACGTGCCTTGGACTTTGTACCATCAACCTTGGTCACAGTTTCCACTCATATGAACCCTATGAACCCAAGGAAATGTATTAGTATATAAGGCATGCATTTTCTCTCATTAAACACAGTTATTACCAGAGTCTTGACTTGTCATTACCTACCGAGAACTCCTAACTCTTCATGGCGATCCTTGCCAGACGGCTGCACCAGGCAGCCGCGCTCCGCAGCAGACCATAGACGCCGCCGCTACCCCACCAGCATCAACCAGCATCAACCAGCTCTATTGCACCAACCAGAACCAGCATCAACCAGCTTCACTGCACCAGCAGCCAGAGCCAACACCAACCAGCTCCACTACGCCAGACCGATTGACCGAAGATGACCGACAAGGTCCAGATCACCATATCACGTATGGGCACCAGCATCACACTAGTGGGCCCTATTAAGCTGGTCCGGGACCTTCAAATCACGGTAGCAACTCCACCACTGCTACCCGATACAGGCTCGTCAGCAAAAAACACCGCTAGCAGCAGCGTACCACCAGACCCAGAGACCGCTCCACGCTCCTCTACGGCAGCTATGAGCCGAGCAGAGGACCACACACCGGGAAGAGGAAGCCCGATAAAATTCCGAGGACGAGGACGAGGATGGCATAGAGGGCTACGGCGATGATGCGCAACCACCACAGCGTCCAGGACGAGCAACGGGACGCCACCACGAGGACATCGAGAGGTCACGTAAACATAAAGAGTGACGTACTATTTTTTTTTAGTTAGCTATATATCATATTTTTTTTATATATTATGTCATATTTTCAGATAGCTTTAGATTTTATATCATTTTTTAGATTAAGAATTTGTAAATTTAGTGTCACTAAAATTTCATAAGCCGAAGTTAATTTAAATTTCACTATATTGCAGTATTTTTTTTTATTATAAGCAATTATACATTAGCTAGTTATTGGACTGGCCATCCGATAACCAAGCAAGAGTTTAATTGATTATAATTATAAAACTATAAATTATAATTGTACGATAAGTACGTAGAGGAATATAATTCAAAGTTAGAAAGATCACAAAAAACTACTGTAAAGGACAATGAGTTAATCCAGTCTATAAAAATTAATTGTTTAAATTTTTTTTGGTTCATTTATATTAGTTTAAAAGAAATAAATATGACACTTAAATATGCATCTCTTTCTCTTCGTAACTGAGAACTATTTTCTAACTCATATTTATTTATTATATAACAAAATATTGGAACCATGATGCCAATAAGCACAAAACGTAGAATGCAATAAGGTAAAATGTAAAGATACTTTTAAAAGAAATATATGAAAGATAAATTTTATTTTAAGGATATGAATATGTAAAATTCGTTAAAATAAATTGACAAACAGTGACACTAAATCATATATTTAATGGAGGATTAATATTCAATTCATGAATTAGTAAATTTTTAATAGAAATATCAAAGTCACGTACTGAACGGCGTGACTCATCTTGTATGTCATACGGACGCGGGATGAAATAACTTCGCCATATGTTAATCCACGGTAGTAGTATATATAACATAATATTGGAACTAAAACTATTATACCAAATGTAAATCGAAAAACATGCCGCTTGATGACGAGACAATAGTAATAAGTAACTAGTAAGTAATCATATAGTTAAAATTACGGTATCATAATAACTTTGCAATAAGCATTTTGAATCTTATAGCTTCTTAAATTAAGTGCATAATGGCACAAGTAAGGCGCAAAGCCACGGGCGTGTCTTCCGGGTAAGCGACAGCTGATATTACAGCCCCAAATTATTTATTACATATAAAGCTTCGTGCATTGTTTTTAGAAACTTACATTCAAATTTCATTTTTTTATCAAACCAATATTAACGATGAACCGTATAGAAATTGTTTTCGTAGAGCACGAATATTCATTAAAATTAGTACAGATCCAAATACCTACAAACACCGAATTTTAACCATACCGTAGTATAATGATATAGTAGTATAATTGTTTAGTAAAAAAATTGCGATTTTTCGTAAATCCCTGAAAATGAATAAAATATTATTATCGCGATTATTATGAGAAATTGACACACGGGAGTTTTAGTCTTCGTTTCAAAATGATTTGCTCTATCGAATAAGCGAATAAAACGAAAATGTCCGTTTTTCGGGTCAAAAAACATACTGTGTATTGGACCTTGGACCGATTATTCAAGATTTCTCCGGAATGTTCTAGTGCGAAGGTCTCCGGATATATAAGCCGCGCGCCAACGCAGCGGAGTTGAGTTTGGAATTACACCGCGAACAGTGCGAATCTCAAAGCGAAGCGAGTGAAAAGTGCGTCATAGTGAAGTGATTTATTAAGTAAGCCTCGTTTATTAGTAATTTTGTAATAAAGTTTGCATTCCTTTTAATTAGTGATCAATTAGTGTATTTTCTATCACGTTACCCACTCCCGGGGACGTAACAGTATAGTTCTGAAAAAAGCGTATTATTCCAAGTTTTCCTGATTTATTTTTAGAGCGTTTTGCGCCTACTTTCAGTATTCTTGTTTTTTTTAGTCTTAGGGCCTAGTTATAAAGCTTAGAGCGTTACTTACAAAGTAACGTATTTTAAAATTTCATTCGGTGACATAACTTTTAGATTCCGTTACCAAAATACGATAATATTTTGTGCAACAATCCGTATTACCATTTTGCGGCATACTGTATAATTCTGACGACGTTGTGGCGTATCTGTCTCTCTTACACTCGTTGAATGTTTATCTCCGTCTCATCCAAATCAGAATATCACTTAGAAGAAAGTCCTGGGTACGCTTGAATCATTTTAAGTAAGAATTTTTTTTTGAAAACTGACTTCCTTTACAAAAATTTGGAGTTGTTTGATTTAAATTTTAGGCACCAGTTTACTAAAGCATTATTCAGGATTACATACAAAAAAATGTCCCAGGAACTAAAAAACCAATGCCTCCTCGTTAGTATAATACTTTATGGTCAATTTGTGATTGTGAGAACATCACTTCTAATTTTAGTTCATCATGTATTAATAATCCAAATATTATTTTTCAGGTCGAATGCAGAGGAACTTTTCACTTCTGACATCGAATGCGACCCACCGAAGCCAAAGAAGTCATCAAGCAAGCGGGGGCGGGGTGAGAGCTCGACCATCGAGCGCTCCGTGCCTGCCGCGGCTTCGACTTCGAGCAAGCACGACGAGCCGTCATGCGCTCCGAAGAAAAAGAAGGGCACGGTCATCAAACCGATCAGCTCGGCGATGAAGCCTTCGGTGTTGGACTTGTTCGGAAGTGATAGCGATGAAGACGACGCTCCAGTTCCGTGGAACCAAAAAAGGGTACACCTATTTATTCCTATATCACAAGAAGGCTCGCCAACGGTAATTGTCGACAAATGAACGAATGTAAGACCGGTTCGCACTACATCGAACTTAAAGTATATTCAGTAATGAGATCCAGAATGTACAGCCTACGAATAGATAGCGTTGTGACTATAAAAAATAGGACAGACACTGACACAGAGGCCTGGTCTCGTCTGAGCGAATTTATAGCTGCCACACGCAAGGAGTTTAAGCATTGTCCGCCAACCTTTACTAGTAATTATTATTAACGGTCCCAGATAATCTTATAATCAGGGCTCGTACTTTGATGTTGATGACATAACTATGTTCTAAATACATGATTTAAATATGAATGATGATTGATTATTAGTCTCTGTCTCATCTTAGAGTTTGGTGAAAGTTGTTAAGTTTAGTGAGTCACTTGACCGTAGGCATCGTATGAGCGACAATTCGCGAGCGAGACAGAGACAGGCGACGGAGACGCGAGACAGGAGACAGCAAGACGGTCGCTGCCGCGGACTAGTTGTGTCTCGTGTCGCGCTCCAAGCACACGTGGTTTTTTGTTTAAAAATGAATGCTTTTACGGATGAAGAATGTGAAACGCTGATTGAACTGATCAGACAGCATCCTCCGATATATGATGCACGGCTAGACTCCTATTTCGAAGAGAGACCTATTTTCCAGAGACGAATATTTGAAGGACAATATTTGGAAGAGAATATCTGAAATCATAAATAAAACAGGTGAGTTATTAGGTATTTTATTTATTTAAGTAAGTTGGGGAATTGCCATTTGTTCCAAAAGCCTTCAGATATGAGTCTAAAATCACTTTCTTTCGGGATAGGCAATAAAATTGGCACTAAAATAACCTTCAAATTTTTCAACACCTCTTTGATTATTTGTGAAATATAAGGTGATATACGAAAAGCGAATGATAGCGAAGCATATGTTTCTCCATTTGCCATGAACCTGGAACAAACAGTTTTAAAATATATTATAATGTTGCGCCGGTGGTATAAACTTCAAACTTGATTTTCCATGCTTTAGAAGCGTTTTCAGTAGGCTGAAAAGTGATTTCAGGCCGTTTCAGAGGTGGCTCTTCCACATACTAGAAGATTGAAAATTCACCCTAGTTGCCGTTGTTTTCAGGCGCCTGAAACATGTTTTCAGTCCGTTTCAGGACAGCCTCTATCAGATGGCGCAATAACCTGAAAACCCGTTTTCAGGCGTTTTCAGGACCCCTTATGGGCCTTTGAAGTACACTTAAGTATATGGCGAAATTTCTCGAAGGAGTGAAAGAGACAGCACTATTAGAGAGAGACATCTAGATTGAGAAGGTTCGAGAAGTGTGCGAAAGAGACAGCACTATTAGGAGAGACATCTAGATTGAGAAGGTTCGAGAAGTGTGTGAAAGAGACAACTAGAAAGGGACAGCATATTCGGGTCGAACGAGCATCGAACAATCTAGACGCTCTGGAACATTCACGAACCGAGGGGTCGCCGTTCCTAGAATTGGACCTTGGACCGATTATTCAAGATGTCTCCGGAATGTTCTAGTGTGAAGGTCTCCGGTTATATAAGCCGCGCGCTAACGCAGCGGAGGGGAGTTTTGAATTAAACGGCGAACAGTGCGAATCTCAAAGCGAAGCGAGTGAGAAGTGTGTCATAGTGAAGTGATTTATTAAGTAAGTCTTGTTAATTAGTAATTTTGTAATAAAGTTTGCATTCTTTTAATTAGTGATCAATTCGTGTATTTTCTATCACGTTACCCACCCCGTGGACGTAACATTTAGGAGAGAACGAGATCTAAAACAAAGATGGTGTAATTAAAATAATTATATTACTTCTGTCCTGATACACGTTTTCTCCAGAGAAAAAATCTATCACTCGATAAAGATGACTACTACAGATGATGGGGTTTTGAAGCATGTGCTAGGGTACACGGACGCCGACCTGACCGAGCTGTATGCCTGTTTCGGCATCAAAAAAGATAACCAAGATGACTTCCAGTGGGCGATGACACCAGACCAGTGGGAGCAAAACTCAAAGATCCGTGAGGCCGTGCAATATGTTGGGTTCGATGCTAAAAAGATCATTGAGTCCTTCGTGGAGAAATCCGGAAAGACCATAGCAGGTGTCACCGCTGAGTTCAGCGTTGTGGGAGACTTGAAGGTCTTCTCTGTACCCAACTTCAAGTTTGATCTTCAGCTATTCATCAATGTGTTCATAACACGTGGAAATAATGTGAGTAAAATCACATCCAAGATGTCGACGGATAAGGCCTCCCTGCTAAACAAAAAGTTCCTACAATACGACATGAAGAGCGGTGCAAAGAAACTTACCAACAAGGACTTGACCTTGTCGAGGATAGCGCAAGCTTTTCCGGCTCATACAGCCGCGGTAATTTGCACGGACCAGATCCCCGGCAAGCTAGCTTCCAAGCTGTTCAGGTCCACGCTGCCAATCTTGATGCAGCATACTGCCTTCTCCGCTAAAGTTCCCTCTTCGGGAGAGTTTTCGGTTGAATTGAAGGAACTGGCCATCATCTTAAATGCAGAAATGAGCATCCTTCTCGCAGATCAGAAGGCAAACAGGCCCGAGAAATCGAAGAGGGGCTGCGCAAACAGGTACTGTGGCATCCGGGCCGCAACAGGGAAGCGAGTGAAAAGTGTGTCATAGTGAAGTGATTTATTAACCTTTCGGTGCCCAGCGACATCTAGTTATGTCGGGCGTAAAATTGCGTTGGTGCCCAGCGACATCATGTGATGTCAGACGTCTTGCGCCCGAATTTCTACCTTTTCCCCCCGTAATCAAGTACATTTTAGCTTAATCCACGCGCTTGTCGAACAGAATGAAACTCAAACTATCGACCGTTATCCATAACTTACCTGTGATTGGTCAAAAATTTTTCAAAAAATGCGTTACAAATTGGCGGTTATTTTAGTCGTTGATTGGTATCGATCGAGTGCGCGTCTGTTGAGTGTTTTTGCTGATATATGGAAAGTTTATCACAAAAAACGTAAGTAAAGTGTTATTATAATGATTATAAATACTTTATTGATTCTTATAAATATATACACATCAATATGAAACACATTCGTAGCCGAAAAAAACCAAATACAAACAGGCCGCTAACAAAAGTTTGAACGTGGCTTGAGTACACGTTAATTTTGTAATTTGTTTCAATGATTATTTTATTTGAACCCCCTGCGAGATTTTTAGACAGTTTTACTGCAAATTTTATGAAGAATCTGTTAGTGTAATAAGATTACTACTAATAAAAGGTTTTCAATTACATTTCGGCTTTGAAATCCAAGTCGGTCTAAGTATTGCCGCCATTTTCGGTTGTAATTATATGTAAAGGATGTTCACTTTTTCACGCGATACGACGCGTGTTTGATTATTTTTATTGTGACACTTTGTTATAATTTGTTTTTTTAGTGGCTCGTAATGGATAATGCAAACCCTATTTCGCTCGCGTACCCGGTTGCGGTAACTCCTGGAGGTTCAATAAACCTCGGTGATGGTGACCCCGTTTTAGTGCGGCAGCTCGGTCCAAATCGAGTGGAGGTATGTTTTTTTTAAAATTTACATGTGTATGGGAATGTTAATTTCTATTGTGTGTGTGTGTGTGTGTGTGTGTGTGTGTGTGTGTGTGTGTGTGTGTGTGTGTGTGTGTGTGTGTGTGTGTGTGTGTGTGTGTGTGTGTGTGTGTGTGTGTGTGTGTGTTGTGCGCAACAAGACAGCAATGTTGGGTATAGCTGCGAGTGCTGATTTTGAATCACGAGCAAGCGAAGGATTCTATAATTGATTAAAAGCGGTTTGTTTGGGTTGCCGGGTAATTGGGTTGTACGAGTATAGTCTGACTAGTGAGTCGTGTTACAAAAAAACACAGATTTGAATAATATCCTTGCTGGTCACCATAGAGGCGACAGTTAATTTCGTTGGTAAAATTATTGTCAAAAAATTGCTTGTGACACGATTCTTTTCGTTTGCCTACTCTGTTAACAACTATAATTTAATACTGCACTAATAATCCCGAAATCAAAAAAGCGTAACGCAGTTTTGCGGGACAATCGCATGTGATCATGTAACTAACCCCTGTTGCAATAATAAATAAATAAGTCTAGAGACACTTGAATTTATTTTGGGTTGGGGTTTGTTTAACTCTGAAATGCTGCTGATATATTTATTGGAAAGTCGACAGCTTGTCTTTCGAATAAAAGTCGACAATCTCTTTGGTTCTGGTTTGGCATGTGCACGAATTGAATGTTGTTCACAGACTTGGATCCCGCCTACAACGCCGATGGTGACAACTCCAAGGTCAGCATCACCAAGCGAGGTAGAGGTGTTTCAAACACCACTTCGTCCAACACGCCGTCGCCGTCCTCATCGCGTTCTGGCCGGCGAAGAATTCACTGTCAGACCCTTGGATAGGGATTCTGGCAGTGAGCGGGAAAGTGGCGGCGAAGATGACGACGACGAAATGCTTCCACTGGAGGAGTTCTTGCTCAACGACACGGAGCGTTTGCGAGCCGTGGCTCGCGAGTTGGAGGAGCTGCATGAAAACATGCTCGAAGAGGACAGCAGCGTAGATTTGGAGGAGTATGAGTGGTCCACAAACTTTGAAACATTTACAGGGACGGCGGAACAGTATACGCGTGATCCAGGTCCCAAATTTGCTGGACTGGACCCTGTAGATCTGTTCCAGCAAATCTGGGATTTGGAAATCGTTAAAAAAATTGTGGACGAGACGAATGAGTACGCCTGGAACTACATAGCCGCAATTTCGGAGCAAGGCGAGATCCCCGCAAATTTAGATCTATGGATGGAGACTTCGGTCGAAGAAATGTACCGTTACCTCGGCATCTTGATGCTCATGGCAATGTGTCCACGGGGTCGGGTAAGAGATTTCTGGACAACAGGCATCCTGGGCATGCCGGATTTTCGATCTCTCATGTCCAGGAACCGTTATCAAATGTTGTCCAGGTTCCTGCATTTCGTGGACAATGCGTCATTGCCACATAATGTGCGCTCCTATGAGCGCAAAGTATGCAAAATAGCCCCAATTGTGGATCATTGCAACTCGAAATTCGAAGGGTTGTATGTTCCGGAACGAGAGCTAAGCCTGGACGAGTCACTGCTCCTATGGAAGGGACACCTTTCCTGGGTGCAGTGCATTCGTACCAAAGCGGCTCGTTTCGGCATAAAATCCTTCGAATTGTGTGAAGCAAAGACGGGTTACACGTTAAGGAGCCTCATTTACGCTGGTAAAAATTCGGCATTGCATGAGGGACCCATCCATGGGTTTTCGGCGTCTACTGCCAAGATTGTCCTGAAACTCATGGATGGGTTCCTCGATGTTGGCCATTTGCTGATTATGGACAACTTTTACAACCAAGTTCCTCTGACGCGCTACTTAAAACGCAGGCACACTGATATACTTGGCACTTTGAATAGACGGAGGCAGCATGTGCCTCCGATTATTAAAAGTGCCAATGAACGTCAGTTGCGTGCTGGTGCTGTGCTAAGTTGCCACTCTGGTGACGTGTCGATTACGTCTTGGAAAGACGTGAAACTTGTCACCATATTGTCGACTTACCACGGGTCGGAGGTGGTCGTGGGGTCAAGGGCGGGACAGGACCAGGAGAAACCAGTCTCCGTTTCCGACTACAATAAGTACATGGGTGGCGTAGATCTCAAAGATCAAAAGCTATCCATGTATTTATTGGAAAGGAAACGGGGATTAAAATGGTACATCAAAGTATTCAGGAGGCTGGTAAACACCAGCATCCTGAATACATACGTTATCTACTGCAAAAACCCTACGCTCCGGGTCCTGACTCACCGCGAGTACAGGCTACAGCTGGCAGAAAGCCTGTGCGGTATTATATATATATTATTATTATATATATTCGAGGGTGGAAGTGCCACGACCGATGTTGGCGCCACCCTCCATGGAAAGGCGCCTTGATGCGACCTTACGCCATTTCCCTGTTCTTACAGGGAAGAAAGGCAATCGCCACGTCCAACGCCGGTGCGCGCGATGCTCGGCAAGGGGAAATGGCGCTCGCAGGGCCGTAAGCACCGTATGCAGTGACTGCGACGTTGGCCTCTGTATAGAGTGTTGGTTGGAGTACCACACATTGCGTGATTTAACCCTTTAATTAGTTTTGTAAAGTATAAACAACACAATTTTTACACTCTTTTTTGTAGCCTCAGGTTTTTTTTATTTGCGGGGTAAAAGCAAATTTAAAAAAAAAACAACTAAGTATTTCGTGTTATAAACATGTGTTAATAGGTATTTAAGACATAACTTTGTACAAAAAAGTTTTTTACGCGTGTAATATTATTTGTGTATATTTGTTTAGCTAGCTTAAGATCTGTTCTGATGTGTGGTTTTTACTTTTAATAAATATGCTTTTTACTTTTTATATGAGATTTTTATTTACCCACATCCCGTGTGGATGCACCTTTACGAAATCAGAAATAATAAAGTTATGAAACAGGATTTAAAAAAATATTACATACATAATGAGCAAATACGAATATGCAGTAAAAACCATTTTCTAGTAAAGTAAACGAGGAAAAACATCATGCTGTATTTTTCACCTAAGAAAACCCAGTGACATCGTATGATGTCGGCGCTCAGTTCAACAAAGTCCCTGGGTTCCAGTACTTTCTGAACTGCAAAATTCCTGGGCACCGAAAGGTTAAGTAAGTCTTGTTAATTAGTAATTTTGTAATAAAGTTTGCATTCTTTTAATTAGTGATCAATTCGTGTATTTTCTATCACGTTACTCACCCCGTGGACGTAACATTTGGTGTCAGAAGTGGGATAGAAAATGTCGACTACATCACGTGAGAACGAGCAGAAGGGAGTGCAGACCCGGAGCCGAGCTGCAGCAGGTGAGGACTCTGCGTCGGGCGCTGGCCCATCAGATTCACCGACCCCATATAAGCAAGAGATGGACGTCAATGCCATCTTAGTTCTCTTAAAAGAGCAAGCTCGTCAACAACAAGAGCAAGCTCGTCAACAACAAGAGCAAGCTCGTCAACAACAAGAGCAAGCTCGTCAACAACAGGAACAGGCCCGAAAAATCGAAGAGGGGCTGCGCAAACAGGCCCGAGAAATCGAAGAGGGGCTGCGCAAACAGGAAGAAAAGCAAGAAGAACAATCGAGACTGCTTCGAGAGGTACATGAGACCGCGACTGAATGGAAGCGCGAGATGTGTGAGGTCCAGGAGAAACTGATTGACTTGGACATTAAATTTGAAACTGGACTTCATGGTGTTAGAGAAACCATTGGGACAGTTAAGGAGGAAGTCGACACCTACAAGAATCGCCTCCAGAAGCTTGAAATAAAGTGGCCAGTGGTACGAGTACCTGTGCAGTCGAGGTGCCTGTATCGGGAGGTGGACGATTCAAGGTACCTCCCTTCGATGGTACATCGTCGTGGACAGCTTATAAGCGGCAATTCGAGTCAGTCTCCAAGGCTAACGGTTGGAGTAAAGAGCAGGCCAGGACAGCCCTAACCTTAGCGTTACGTGACGAGGCTCTCACCATATTAGAAGCCTTAGGAGAAGAGGAAACCTATGACCGGCTTCTAGAGGCGTTGGAGGCCCGTTACGGTGACAAGCACCTGTAGCACGTGTACCGAGCTCAGTTAAAGGACAGGACGCAGGGGCGTAGCGAGACCTTGCAGCAGTGGGCCCTAGAAATTGAGAAGTTGGTCAGAAAGGCGTACCAACGTGCATCCGCCTCCTTTGTGGACACTACGTTAGTGCAGGCCTTTGTTGACGGAATACGGGATTTGGAGGTACGGGCTGCAGTGCGATTAGGGCACCATGGGAGCCTGAAGGATGCGGTGGCTCATGCCCTGGAAGTAGAAGCTGTGCGCCAGGACCCGTCAAGGCCTTATAGGGTACGTGAAGTATCACTTACGGAACCGATTGCTCCACATCGTGAGTTTGGGCCACGATGTTACTGTGGAGAACGTGGTCACATCCAGACCAGTTTCCCGAAAAGGGGCAGGAGAGAACGAGATCTGACTCCAGTGGCAAGGGCAACAGGTACTGTGGCATCCGGGCCGCAACAGGGAAACGAGTAAAAGCCAGGACTAAGGGACGAGTGCTGGCTGGTGGTCGGAATGTCCCAGTCATGATCTCACAGGCTAATGACGGGAATAGTCTGGTTGTTAAAGGAGAAATTGGTGGAGTACCATGTCACCTTACCATCGACACCGGAGCTTCTCGGACGGTTATCAGTTCTCGGCTACTGAAGCACCTGACCAGAGATCATCTAGTCCAACCTAGGCATCTCCAGCTGCAAACCGCAACCGGCCAGTACATTCCCATACAGGGGGAGCGAGAGGTGGAATTAAAAATTGGTAATAAGAGCTACTGGCATAAGGTGATTGTAGCTAACATTATCGACGACTGCATCATTGGGCTGGATTTTATGAGAGGCCATGGCTGTAAAATTGACTTGAAGGTTGGAGTACTGAAATTTGGGCCTGATGAGGTGCCTATGGAGGGTGGAGTAAAAAATGGGAATGTTTACTGTTCTAGAAGAACGATCCTCCAACCGAGGGCACAGGTACTAGTTCCAGTGCGATTGCCGTACAGCACAAGACAAGGATGTCATCGTTGTGTTGTTGTGGAAAAGGTCAATGATGGTAAACCATGGATGACAGCCCGCACGGTGGTAACAACATCGACTAAAACCTTCGTGAGAGTTCTTAATTTAAGTGACACCAAGTGCGTCCTTAGAAAAGGAGCTCTAGTTGGATCGTGTGAGGAAATCTCTTGGATACGAAGTTGTCAAGGTTCTACGGAGAGCGAAAATCCTGGGTGTTCTGCACCAATAGACATTGAGAGGTTATTAGATGGCTCCAGAAACGATCTTACCGGGGAAGAGCTCAGTAAGGCACGTAAATTGCTGATGCGATACAGCAATGTTTTCTCTGCGCATGACAGTGACATCGGAAAAACTGGAGTCGTACAGCATGGGATCGACACTGGTGACGTCATGCCTATACGACAGCGACCCCGGCGAGTTCCAGTAGCTCAGGAGAAGGAAGTAGAAGACATGATCGAGGAAATGAAGAAGGGTGGCGTTATTGAACCTTCAACAAGCCCGTGGTGTTCCCCCGTAGTTTTGGTGAAGAAGAAGGACGGGACTATGAGATTCTGCGTCGACTACCGTCGACTGAATGATGCCACTAAGAAAGACAGCTATCCATTACCTCGAATCGACGACACCTTAGACACTTTGAATGGAATGAAATGGTTTTCTACGTTGGATTTAAAAAGTGGCTATTGGCAAGTTGAGATCAAGGACAGTGATAAGGAGAAAACGGCTTTCTCAACCGGAAAGGGGCTCTGGCAGTTTAATGTTATGCCGTTTGGATTATGCAATGCACCAACGACATTTGAGAGATTGATGGAACAAATACTAGCTGGATTGCTGGGAGATACTTGCTTGGTCTATTTGGATGACATTATCATCGTTGGTAGAGACTTCGATGATCACCTAGGCAAATTGGAGCAAGTATTGTCTAAGTTACGAGAGGCAAACCTTAAACTGAGTCCAAAGAAATGTTCACTTTTGAAACAAAAAGTTAATTACTTGGGACATGTGATTTCGAAGGATGGTATCCAGACAGATCCTGAGAAGATAAGTGCCGTGAAGGATTGGCCGATACCAAGGGACAAAACTGCAGTACGTGCATTTTTAGGACTGTGCTCATATTACAGGCGGTTTGTGAAGAACTTCTCGGATATAGCAAAGCCATTGCACGAACTTACGGAAGAAAAACGACAGTTTGATTGGACGGATCGGTGTACGGCAAGTTTCAACGACCTCAAGCAAAGACTCTGTGAAACACCAATACTGGGGTATCCAGATCCCGAAGTAGATTTTATTGTTGACACGGACGCGAGTAATACTGGTATTGGAGGAGTCTTGTCTCAAAAAAAGGAGATAATGAAGTTGTAATCGCCTACTTTAGCAAATCGTTGTCGAAGCCAGAAAGAAATTACTGTGTCACTCGAAGGGAACTGCTGGCAGTCGTCAAGACGTTACAGCATTTCCGTAGATACCTGTTGGGGCGGAAGTTTCGTATCAGGACTGATCATGCTGCTCTAAAATGGTTGCTGGAGTTTAAAAATCCCGAGGGCCAGGTGGCACGCTGGATTGAACAGCTTCAGGAATATTATGACTTCGTCATCGAACACCGTAGTGGGAAATCACATGGAAACGCAGACGCCCTTTCTCGAAGACCTTGTCCCGACGACTGTAAGCATTGTCTTAGACAAGAGGCCAAGGAGTGTTTAAGGATGCTGAGAACTGACACAGTCAGCGAAGAGTGGAGTGATGAAGTCATGCAACTAGCTCAGCAAGAGGATTCTGACATAAAGCCGATTTTTGACTGGATTAATGCAGGAATACCAAAACCAAGATGGTGTGAAGTAGCTCCGATGAGTTCGGTAACGAAAAGCTATTGGGCACAATGGGACAGCTTGATTATGCATAATGGCGTACTATGCAGGAAATGGGAATCGGCGAATGGGAAGGATGCTCATCTACAGGTAGTCGTTCCAAGGAAAAGAGTGAAAGATGTTTTGGGAAGTTTCCACGACGGTTCTTCTGGTGGACACCTAGGAGTGAGAACCTTAATGAAAATCCGACAACGGTTTTATTGGATTCACTGCCGTGAAGATGTCGAAAACTGGTGCAAGAAGTGCGTTAACTGTTCAGCAGTTAAAGGTCCGCACACCCGTAGTAGAGGAGCGCTCAAACTGTACAATGTTGGAGCACCATGGGAGAGAATTGCGCTAGACGTCGCAGGCCCGTTCCCGACATCTGACTCCGGAAACAAGTACATTCTTGTTGTGATGGATTACTTCACCAAATGGCCTGAAGCGTTTGCCATCCCTAATCAGGAAGCAGTCACTATAGCAGAGAAGTTAGTAAATGAAGTTTGTTGTAGATTTGGAGTACCTCTGGAAATTCACAGCGATCAAGGCAGGAACTTTGAATCTGCGGTTTTTCAAGAGACTTGTCGAATCATGGGGATGCATAAGACGAGGACTACGGCATATCACCCACAATCGGATGGAATGGTGGAGAGATTCAATCAGACTCTAGAGAGACATCTGGCCAAGGTTGTTGAAAGTCACCAAAAGGATTGGGACCGGCATATTCCACTCTTTTTGATGTCATATAGGTCAGCAACCCATGAAAGTACGGCAGTTACCCCAGCATATGCGAATTTTGGAAGAGAGCTTCGTTTACCGGCAGATCTTTTAACTGGACGTCCTCCTGATGCTCCAAGATGTACAGAGTATGCAAGTGATTAAAGGGATCGGATTGCTGACGTTCACAGTCTTGTTCGTGAACACGGGCTTCAAGCTAGCACGAGAATGAAGACCCGATACGATAGGAAGGCTAACCAAATTGGATTCGAGGAAGGTTCTTGGGTGTGGCTACATAACCCGATGCGGAAAAAGGGAAAATCTCCAAAACTGTCCCCAAATTGGGAAGGGCCATATAGGGTAGTCACGAAAATCAATGACGTCACATATCGGATACAGCGAAATCCACGTGGTCCCTGCAATGTTGCTCGGGACGAGCATGTCTTAGGAGGGGGTAGTGTTGCGCCGGTGGTATAAACTTCAAACTTGATTTTCCATGCTTTAGAAGCGTTTTCAGTAGGCTGAAAAGTGATTTCAGGCCGTTTCAGAGGTGGCTCTTCCACATACTAGAAGATTGAAAATTCACCCTAGTTGCCGTTGTTTTCAGGCGCCTGAAACATGTTTTCAGTCCGTTTCAGGACAGCCTCTATCAGATGGCGCAATAACCTGAAAACCCGTTTTCAGGCGTTTTCAGGACCCCTTATGGGCCTTTGAAGTACACTTCAGTATATGGCGAAATTTCTCGAAGGAGTGAAAGAGACAGCACTATTAGAGAGAGACATCTAGATTGAGAAGGTTCGAGAAGTGTGCGAAAGAGACAGCACTATTAGGAGAGACATATAGATTGAGAAGGTTCGAGAAGTGTGTGAAAGAGACAACTAGAAAGGGACAGCATATTCGGGTCGAACGAGCATCGAACAATCTAGACGCTCTGGAACATTCACGAACCGAGGGGTCGCCGTTCCTAGAATTGGACCTTGGACCGATTATTCAAGATGTCTCCGGAATGTTCTAGTGTGAAGGTCTCCGGTTATATAAGCCGCGCGCCAACGCAGCGGAGGGGAGTTTTGAATTAAACGGCGAACAGTGCGAATCTCAAAGCGAAGCGAGTGAAAAGTGTGTCATAGTGAAGTGATTTATTAAGTAAGTCTTGTTAATTGGTAATTTTGTAATAAAGTTTGCATTCTTTTAATTAGTGATCAATTCGTGTATTTTCTATCACGTTACCCACCCCGTGGACGTAACAATAATATAAATTTGTAAAGTTATTGTACTATCGAACCAATGGAACCCTGACCCACCATAGAACCTTGTCACAGTGATTGACGTTAGGACTGTCATACGACGCTATACGACAATCGTACGTCAATCATTGTGACAAGGTTCCATGGTGGGTCAGGGTTCCATTGGTTCGATAGTACGTAAACTAATTTACCATTTTTTAAATAAATATTTAAACACTAATATTACAGATTCGGAATGCCGTAAAAAATGGAAACTAATCAGGGACTCCTACAACAGATATAAGCGCAAACAAAAAACTTCGACGGGTTCTGCAGCACCAGCTAAAAATTCAGTGGCAATTTTATGAACGTTTAAGATTTTTAGAAAACACGCCATCAGAACGTCAAAGCTCCTCCAATGTAGAACAAGAAGCTGCTAATACCTCGTCAGAAGTTTGAGATGAAAATACTTCTCCCGTAATCGCAGACGCATCAGTACATAATACTACTTCAAGGGAGTTAGAAGAGCCTATACCAGGAAGTTCTAATTCTACACAAGAAAGATCTACGCCACTAAATAAAGGTTCCGAAAAATCAACTAGCAAGAATATAAAGAGAAAAAAACAAGATTATGATTTTATTAAATTTTTGAAGGAAAGTCATGAAAACCGAAAAAGTCAATTGGAGGCATTAAAATCCCCAGAATTAGTTGATGATATATCGTCATTTACAAAACATATCGAAATAATGCTAAGAAATTTGAGCGCACGTTCGAGATCAATGGCAAAAACTGAAATATTTAGTATTATCTCTAAGTATGAGATCGGAGATATCGACGGTCAAGCTGAACGCCCTTATACAAGTTCATCCTACAGTTCATATTTTCCAACAACTGTAGCTTCACCAGAACACCAAGCACAGAGTAATTTGTCACCTCGCCAATTACCGTATCATTCAAATTCATCATACAATTCATATTCTCCAATAAGCGCAGCTTCATCAGAATCTCAATCTCAGAGTGAATTGATTGATTTAACATCTCGCCAATTACCTAATAATTCGAGCGGACAATTGGAAAGCATTTATGACCAATAATTCGACCAGAACGATTTCCAAAATTTATGAAAACGTACCTTAGAGTTAGTGCTAATTTTTCTGTCAACGATATTCTTCCTTTTTGTTTCATTGTTTTTTTCAGTAAACTTAATACATAATCAAACTGTGTTTTATTCAGCCGAAAATACTTCCTGAATATATAGTCATCAGCTATTAGGTGCTTCTTCACTAATAGCGAAAATGATCCTTGTTGGCCTCTATTTAAATACAATTCCTTAGTAGGTAATCTTCTTCTTTTGTGTTTGTAATAATAATACAACAGCAAATCATCGTCTTCTTCTTCCTCCAATAGAAGTTCCACCATTCTTTTTCGGTTTTCCATCGTGACACAAACACAACTGACTACACCGACAGACTCGCCGATAATACGCTTCTCGGTCGTGAAGAGACACTGTCGCGGTCGCCAGTCTCGGTCTCAACCTACAGTACATGCTGCGAGACCGAGACACGTGTCGCGGTCTCCGGTCTCGGTCTCGTGTCTCGGTCGCTTGTCTCTGTCGCGGCGCGAAACGCTACCTTGAAAGTCATCAAGATAACAGCAAGCTCAAAGAAACTAAACAAAACAGACGACGACCGGTTAGCCTAGTGGGTAGTGACGCTGCCTACGAAGCTGAAGGTCCTGGGTTCGAATCCCGGTAAGGACAAATATTTGTGTGATGAGCATGAATATTTGTTTCTGAGTCTTGGATGTTTTCTATATATTTAAGTATCTATATCTATTAAATATAACGTCGTCTAGTACCCGTAACACAAGCCTTATTGAGCTTACTATGGGGCTAGTGCAATTTGTGTAAGATTGTCCCCTAATATTTATTTATTTATTATTTATTTATTTATTATTTATTTATTTATTATTTATTTATTTATTATTTATTTATTTATTATTTAAAACTTTTGGCAACTGAGAATGGATGTTTCCCAAAAATCCTGGCGTCACCCCTTATCTAGAGATGACCTCAGCGACGGACAAGTTCCAGAAATACCGATGGCTTACGTGACTCACAAGCACGCACCCCCAACGCATTCCCACGCTATCAGGATAGATATAAGGTCCAACCCCGACAAGAGGAAGGCACAGTTCCCGCGTGGTCGTGCCGGAGGCTTCCCCTGGATTTTCCCCAGGCCACCCTCCAACCACGCAGTTCGACCGCTATATTGGGTCCGTCCTATTATAGCAACAGTCAGGTTCAAAAAAAAAAAAAAAAAAAAAAAAAGAGGAAGGCAGTTCACCACTGGCACTCAAAATAGCTAGTAGTACTTCGATATTACACCTGAGCTCCGGATAGCTTGGTGTGTAAATCGTCGCACATTATAACTCGCGTCTAATTAAAAATAATTGTAATTAATAAGTCTCTTAAAAACATAATACCTCCTCATCGGCGTATTCAATCAAGACCAGCGGCCTCCTGTCAACTTAACTGGTGACAGCGAATGGCGAGTCTCTCTGCAACCGCGGCTACTCATCGTCAGTGTGAGCTGGAGGGTTTTAACCCCGAAGAGATTCTCCCACTGCCTAAATGAAGATTACAACGATCATCGCACTGGCGGCTACCCTGTGAGTTTCCCATATTACCAAATTTCCTTTCAACATTTTATTGTACGCATAACCACCATTTTTTTGTGTCTCTCTTTTTGAAACGTGTAAGTAAAAACATTTAAAAATGGCACTAAATCATGCAACAGAGGGTAAAGCAGAAAGAATAGTATGTTTTTACTAAATGACAGTCTGTTTTACTATTTCTTTAACAAATTTATATTTACTCCCGCGATAACGATATATGGTTACGACTTACAGACACGGACAAGTTGCTATTCAGGGATACTTAGCAGAAACCCTATGAGTACAGATTATGAGAATCGGAATAGGAATAAGAACAGGGAGGCGAGAAGCGAAGAAATAGCATTAGTGCTATCGAACGCACAAATTAAATTCAGGGAATAAGATCAAAACTTCACACGAAAAGATTGACAATGAATATTTATGATTTTAGCGGAATAGCAAAGAAATATTGTTCTCCTAATAATGAAGTTCTGTCCAAGCTTTTCACTATAACTTCAGTTCCATTAAGCTGCCCATTCACGAGGCATCTGTTTGTTTTCATATATTTGCAATGGAGAAAAAGTGAAACTTTATTCTCATTTATATGTCACCCTAATTCGTCCTCCTATGCTGAATGACTATGAAAACACTACAGTACTAAAATTTTAACCCTTTACCTACGGGTGTAAACCAGAGTTGCCAGTAAGGCAACACCGCTGCAGTACGGGTGTCAGCTATAGTTGATCGAAGTATTTAATGGTCATGTTCAATATTTTTTTTAGTCAAAACGAGACCTTGTGTCTTGATAATAGCGGTCACATTATGCATTGGGATTAGTATAGAAGCAAAAAAATGTTTCGGGAGATGGCTCCGACATAAACATATTTTTAAAATTAGCGCATTTTTGCTGTCAACTAGGGTTGACACCCGTACTGCAGGAGTGCGAATAATTGAACTCAATATGGCGGACAATAGTGTTGTTCTAAATTTCATCGACTTGTTGTGAGAATACGGCGCGGGAGTGTTTGGAGTGTTATTTTTAGTGTTTTTTACCGTTGTTGGTTCATACATTTAAATTCTACATGTTATGAAATCATTATTAGATACTATAGTACCTAAGAAGAATATTATTAGATACTATAGTACATAAGAATGTTGACGGACATAGAATCATACCCTTTAGCGGAAAGTTTGCACTGATTGAACATACACAAAAGTAAATTATAGTACGTTTTTTTCCCTTGGTAGATGGTGTACTAAGTTATCGATATATCGACAACTGTCTCGATAGACGCACATCACTATTTTCCATAACTCGTAAATTGTGTTGTTTATGCAACGTTTTAAGTGCTTAGTGAAATCCACGCGTAGTTACTTAAAAATGTTCAGTTTCTTAGTGATTAATATATTGGTGGATATCAGAAAAAATAGAGAATACTTTTAGTCCAAGTGATTATTTATTGATTAAACACATTATACTTATTGTGCGTGTGAAATTTCAAGTGTGTAGCTGTAATACTTCAAAAGTTACAAGTAAGTAAAATTTTGCTTAACCGCTGACTCTCGCCAAAATATGCCCGTATTGAGCGGTGCCGGGGCGATTTAAGGCCCCGTAGGTAAAGGGTTAAATAACAATAAAAGGGAATTTCAAGTTATTTATCTTGGTTCGATTAAATTTTGAACAACAAACAGCAACGCTGGAAAGCTTGAAGCCAATTCACCTTAAATTTAATAAAAAAAACAGAATCGATTGATTGATTGCAATTATTACTGCGATTTTCATACCGTCATCCTTTGAATGAAACAGAACTGATTACCGTGACAGATAAATGAGCGTGTAGTTTTTCTTGATTTATGGCTTTTCTAGTCGAAAATTTCTTTTTGGGACAGGAATGGGATCGATTGGCATCAAAAAAAAAGTTTGTCCACCATTTTCTCGCACTCTGTATGTTTTTTCCACAATCTGTAAACGCCAATCTACATTAATTTGAAATCGAAGGAAGGTCTCTTAAGAACATTTTCGCCTAGCAACACGGGATATGGTAGCTGCCCTCACTGATCCAAAATGAACCGAATGAACAAACGAAGATGAGAGGAGTGTGTGATGTCCCTAAGGACGTCCCCCCGCCTTATGTTCGTTCCCGAGGTGATACAGATGTCCGACGACCCAGAGGATCCCGCGGTCGCCGTGGCGGTCAGCCGTACTGACACCTGGCGAAGAAAACAAAACAACCGTTTTCTCGACCAGGAGCAAGCCGACCGTCATAAGCGCATCGAGCGCTATGGAGTTAGTGATCTTGCCACAGCACGATCACGACGAACGAGCTGGACGAAGGTGGTTTATTTTTCCATTATATTCTTTCTCTCTGTATCATATCGTTTAAAGATTATTGCATTGAAAATCATGAAGGCTTTTTTTTACCAGTTTATTATTTATCACTAGGTTGTAATCAAATTTCAAGGACATTATTATTTTATTATGGACAAGGATTATTATAAATATAGACCCATGAATCTGAAAGTCACACTTCTCTAAACTCCAAATCAATGCATTAGTCGATTGAAGATTTACTAAATTCAACAATATTTTACCAACAACAGGCAATCACTTTATTTTATTTCAAGATGATGACATTTTTCCAAGCCAAATGTATCAAGTAACAGTAATAATCACAAATAAAGACAGACTTTTTGAAATATTTAGAAAATGCACTCAATTGTGAAAATTTGAAAGCTTGAAGACTATTTTAATTCAGTCAATTATTTCCCTTGACAACCAGGAGCAAGCCGAACGTCATAAGCGCTTCGAGCACTATGGAGTTAGTGTTAGTAGCGTACAGATGTCCGACGATCCAGAGGATCCCGCGGTCGCCGTGGCGGTCGTAAACCGACCAGCCGTACTGACACGTGGCGAAGCAAACAAAACAACCGTTTTCTCGACCAGGAAGGAGCAAGCCGAACGTCATAAGCGCTTCGAGCGCTATGGAGTTAGTGATCTTGCCACAGCACGATCACGACGAACGAGCTGGACGAAGGTGGTTTATTTTTCCATTATATTCTTTCTCTCTGTATCATATCGTTTAAAGATTATTGCATTGTTTATTATTTATCACTAGCAGGTTGTTATCAAATTTCAAGGACATTATTATAGACAAAGATTGATTATTATAAATATAGACCCATGAATCTGAAAGTCACACTTCTCTAAACTTATGCATCAGTCAATTGAAGATTTACTAAATTCAATAATATTTTATCAACCACAGGCAATCACTTTATTTTATTTCAAGATAATGACATTTTTCCAAGATGATGCATCAAGTATCAGTAAAAACTACAAATAAAGACAGACTTTTTGAAACATTTAGAAACTGCATTCAATTGTGAAACGGTTTTTAGCATATCGCTAGACGTACCTGTTGGACGTCACCGGTGTGTTAATTCCACATCTCTTGTAATTTGATCAGTCATCTGATTACAAGTCGATACCATTACTCAAATTGAATAATGACTGAACCAACACCCGGAAATATACCTACCGCCCCACCAGAGGAGAAGAAAGGTAACTTCAAGAAGAAGTCTTCGAAACCATCAACAAGTGGCAAGTTCGAGAAGTTCAGGAATAAGAAGAATCAAGAATTCCAGCAACAGCTCACTGCCAGTATTTTGAAGCGTCTGAAAGTATCCGATCCTACCACTGTAGCGGCAATTCCGCTCCGCTCGAGTGTTGTTCCGTCGCATATACCGATCGTTTTTCGCGGACTACCGCGATTCATAAGCCAGTTATGGCTTAGAATGAAATCGATTGGAACGAGGCCTCTTCAGGCTTTATCAACTGACGCGAACTATGCCGTGTTCCTTAAGGTCATCATGCACATTGCAGAAGCCAAATTAGCCTATGCTCAAATGAAACGTGTTTTTGACGAAGCCTGTTGCGGATTCTTTCGTTGTTAGTTAAGTGCCTAGGGGGATGTATGTTTGTTTGTACGCAATTGACGAAGCCTGCGTTGCGGATATCTTATGGACCTTAATCTTTCTATTTTCAACGAATAAACTATTCTTTTTTTTATTGTGAAACTAAATTGAAAGACTATTTTAATTTAGTCAATTATTTCCCTTGACAATAACTGAAAATCAATGGTGAAGAAAATACATTTTCCTGAGACTAGCTAAACTGGCACTCAGGCTTGTTAAGGAGTGGCTGGATTGGAAACTTGGGATATATATATGATAATCACTAATCAATGGAGTAGAGTCAGTCAGACTGAGTAAAGCTGTTGATTGACTGAAATTTCAATGATATTAAAAGTGCAGCAACAGCAACACATTTTTTTTAAGCTGCAGCTAATAGAGAACCCATACACAGACCAGTCTGAATGTGGTGTGTAATTGAGAAGAACAATGGTATTTTTAGAACATAGAGAGAAACGTTTGGCATGAAGCACAAACAAGTATCTCATACAGAGAGAAGTTTGCTATTGTGGAGAGCACAATAGCAAACTGAAACCGATGATCCCGATCCAATGATCTTCTTAGACTTAATTACATGTGACAACTTTCGCACAATTGTTTTTTAGGAATTTGAAAGTTGTGATAGATTTTCAAGTACATTTTTCTCGGCTCGATGATCTTCTTGATGCTCGCCTTTAATGGTTATTCATTAATTTGGAAGGCTCAATTGGGAGGTTGTATAAGCATACTGCATCATTTAGTGTGATGTTTCGATTGATGGAATTTAATCCAACTCTTGGTTTGATTTAGATTTTCATTTCAGCTTGTTTGCAACCCCACTTAGTTCTGAAAAGAATAGAAATGGACAATTAGTAACACATTCATAGTTTACTGCCTGTTGTAGTATGAAATTAAAAGTGAAATAACATATTTAATAGGTACCTACAATCAGTTACTTTTTGTTGGGATGTGTATTGAATATTACATGAACTCCATATAAGTAAATACTGGACCTAATAGACACTATGGTTTTATAATCAACTAGCTTTTGCCAGCGACTTATTCCACGTCAAATTCGTCTGTATTGTAGCTCCATACAAACATACTCCCCCTTAGAATATGATTTCCGGCATAAAAAATATCCTAATTCCTTCCCAGGGGCTTAAACCATGTCTATACCAAATTTCATCCAAACCCGCCCTAGGTATGTAATGTAATATTAATCGCTTCCCACAACACCACATCTTGTGGAGTTAGCAAGATTTTGCCAAATGCACAGTCAAGGAAATATAATTTTTAGCACTTTTGGACCTTAACATCCTTCATATAAAGTTGGCATGTGCCAAACCTTCATTTTCCTCAAACGTACATACCAACAGGTAGGTACGTACTTCAGGTAGGATGCAACTAGGATAGTGCTATGATGAAGAAGACAGTGGGAACATACCTAATAATCAGGATGGCATCCTTTCAAAACCTTTCCATGCAGACTTCCATGGAAGCGAGGCTGTGCAGTCATCTAAGCTGTTAGCTGCCAAGGACAATTTGTTGACCCATCAAGGCTATGTGAGAAAAAATGTGTAGTAGAAGAAAGATGCATCTCCACCGGAGAAAGCTGAAAAGAAAAATAAAGTAAAAAATGGTGGTTCCGTCACAATCTCTTATTACACTGAGCCACAGGCTAAAACAATTATAAAGCCATTAATTCATATCTTGAAAGAAATAACTTAGCGTTATTATTTGCTATTTGACTGGCCTAGATATGAACCCCTACTTGGTCGAAGGCCTCTTTCAACTCTGTTGATAACTCTGTTTGTTCCTCGCGGCACATTCAAAATTTTCCGCCACCTTGGGATGGGTTGTCAGCGATTCTTTGAATGGGCCAGCCTATATATCATACACAGGCTAAAATATATCCTTCTAATTCTTGCCCGCACCGGTTAGCCTAGTGAGTAGTGATGCTGCCTAAGGTGGAGGACCTGGGTTTGAATCCCAGTAAGCTTGAATAAGTAATTGTTTCAGCGTCTTGGATGTTATTAATGCATTTAAGTATTAATATCTATTAATTATATTGTCGTCTAGTACCCATAACACAAGCGTCATTGAGCTTACTATTAGACTAGTTCAACTTGATTAAGTTTGTACCTTAGTCCTTCCCAGGGTCATCTAAATCCTTTCAGTAGATTAAATGTGAAAAGGTACCAGCCAAAGCCAAACTGACAGTTACGGTCTAACCATTCTTAATTAGCATAGATAACTAAAATCACTATCAAACTATTGTATTTTAATACATAATAGAAAGCATATCCTGGTAATAAATGTTATAAATAATGAGGTTTTCATGACAAATATAGTAGGGTAAGGGTGTAGCAAAGGGAATGCAGGACTTAACTGTAATCTAGCAATAAAATAAACTCAAGTTAAAAACCTACTGCTCACCTTCAAGAGGTCCAAGAGGATATTTTCCAGCGAAAGTAAGTTGCGTTGCGTCCGCCTTCCAAAATGGTGGCCCCAATTCCAAGAAATATCTGTTGCGAGACTTGCGAGTTGCGAGCAAACGGTACGTGGACAGGTTTCGGTTTCCATTCATGATGGTGCCTGAGGCAAACGCGACGACGCATTGCAAAAAAGTGGTAGAATCTTCTCGTAAGTCGTAGCACATTCGTTAACAATACTCAACAACGGTCGGTCTCGACCACAGATTACAGAGAAAGGGTACAAACTAGTCCACAACTAGTCCAAAGGCCATGAACCTAAAATACTATGGACGGCTGTACATGTTGCCACAGTGAGGGCTATGCAATGCAGCTAAATTAAGAACCGGTCCTAAACTGGCTAATGACTTGCCATAAACAACCTACTAAATTTGGACGGGTAATGGTTTGTTGGACACAACTTCATACTAAATCAGTTGTGCCCAACAAAAATAAACAAAAGCGGCCAAGTGCGTGTCGGACCACGCACAACAAGGGTTCCGTGCCTATTAAAAAGGTCGTATCCTTACTGAAATCATATGGCACTTACATCCTTTTCTTTAAGTAAGGCGGTATTTTAGAAATATCTCGAAAACCTTTGAACCGATCTTGTTCAAAACAATTTGCATGATTTTTTCATATTTTTGAAATACACGGTTCAAAAGTTAGAGGGGAGGGGGACACAATTTTAGTGACTTTCGGGGCGATTATCTCCGACTCTATTCACATAATCAAAAAATTTGCTGAGAAACCTTATATTTATTTTGGAAGGCCTATCGATTGATGTGCCACACGTGGGCATGCAATTTTTTTTTTTTGAGTTTTAATTTTATGTATGGAGTGCACGCCTAAAAAAAAACTTTTTTTGTAATTTCATTACATAACTATGTAGCGGTTAACAAAATACACCTTTCTTCAAAATTTTATTCAAATACACCCTATAGTTTTCGAGTAAAATGCCTGTGACATACGGACGGACAGACAGACAGACAGACAGACAGACACGACCTTGCAAAAGGTAATTAAATAAAATTCTATAATACAATCCCAACACATCATTTGGAAAAGCGCTAATTGTTGGCAATTTTCATCATCATTCATTTTTGACCTTATATCTCGTAATACTCATTTTATAGATGTAGTGTGATCATGAGTGACGTTCAAAACCCAGGACCGTTTTAATAAAATCGACAGCTGATCGCTACTTGACTGTACGCTTACATTACATCGCAAAAAAGAAAGTATTTAAAGTAAAGGCAGGTCGAAAATACAATTATTTGTTAGCGATCTGTAAAATAATCCAGGTTGTGAACGCCGATATATCAACAATAACGTTTATGAGTGAACGCGACGAGTGGCAGTATGGCCGGAACGCAAGTCTGCGGACGGTTTTTAAAAAGAAAGTATCCGAAAAGTTTGGCGGGATCACAGATTACAGAGAAAAGCAGATAGGCCCTAATAAATTGAACGTTTTCAATACATCCGATCTCTTCTCACTTACGTACTGAACGCCGAGTAAGAAAGGGATAGAACCATGTTATCTGACAGGTCTTCAGACGTCATTGTCTCCGCTTTCTCGCTCGCACGATGTAATTCGCTCTCTCGCTCGCTCGAGATTTAGTGCACAGAAAGATATTTTCTTACAAGTTATCGATATCGATATTAACTGTTAATAAATTCGTAATATGCGATACTCGTAAGTAAATTGTATCTCTATCCATACTATGCCAAAATTAATATGGTACTTACCAAATAGAAAACAAAAACCATTACACGACTACGAATATAATAAACTGCATTCATGTTTCATACGAGTTACTTTTTAAGTCTCACTATTTTGTGGATCTTTAGTGGAACACATTTATTTTTAACCGACTTCTGAAACTTATCAATTCCGCTGGCTCTTTATTTTTTTATGTATGTTCCTCGATTAATCTTAGACGCCTGGACCGATAAGAATGGTGTTTTGTTAGAAAAGGTGGTCCTAGGCAGGTCAGGATCTGAAGATGCGATCCTGGAGAAAACCAGGGCAATCTTCAAATCTTATTTTGAAACGATTTGTGTACTTTGAAATCGTGCATTTGCTTTCAGAAAGCAGTTCATGCGGTAATATGGAATGTGGCTTCGTGAAGTATTGATTTTAAGTCGATTAAAACTTTGTTATTAAAGTAAGCTAACACAAAATAACAACGCAATTATATTCCTGAAAATATCTCATTTTAATAAGAAAGTTACATCTAATGCTTTAAATAATAAATATCCAATTATATAGAACTTTTTGCAATCAGTAAACTTGCATCACCTGAAGAGGCAATGCAGATGTCTTAGGTATTGTATCTGGTAGCCTTTTATTACTGCTCAGCATCATTTTGTTGTAGTTGCCTTCTAATTGTTGATCCTGGTGAGATCCCTGCTTTAAATACAGTAAAGAAATAGTTATTTACGATACAAGTGCCGAAAATAGGAAATTCGCAACGAGTGGTGATAAATTAAAACACGACCGAAGGGAGTGTTTTAAATCGACACGAGTTGCGAATTACCTATTCGCACGTGTATCGTACAACGTTTTACTGTACATATGGCTCTTTAAAGTTTCGACATATGCACGAAAAGTGCTCTTTTCCGCACTAGTGCGGGAAAGTAGCACCATATGTACTGTAAACATTATTATACAATCTCTATCTGTTGAGCTGCTTAAGTATGAACAGGTAAACAACAAACCGACACAGAGTTACTTTCGCATGTATAATATATATTATAGTAGTTATGGATATATAAAGAAAACCAATGTACTAATACAAATTCGTTGCATATACAAAACTTAAATGAAACGAACTCATCTGGAGGGACCTCAGAAATGTCAAGTAATAAAATAAATAAAACTCACTATACCAACTTACCTCAAGCGGCCTCAGAAAAATTGTAGGTATCGCATCCGGCAGCAAGTGTTTTATGTTTTTAATAATAACGAAACAGTTACTTTCGAAATGTTTCGAACATATTCTATGGTGTTTTTTCGGCGTCCAATTATTGCGCCCTACTGCGTCAATCCATTTTTTTCGAAGGTTATTATTTACCGGAAACCTGAAGTTAACAGTTAAGTTAAGACATGTAACATTAAAATATTTTGTCTAAACGCCTACATGAATAATTCATGTCGACGAAATATCGATATATACATGGTAACAACACTACCCATGTTTACGACAATTGTATTTTTACTAATAATCCCAAAAATATCAAGTTTGATCCATGTAAAAAGTACTTATCCGATAGTATCAAGCATCTGCTGTAATCCCAGACCATTATATTGCGTAATGTACATGAAATATTTGAAAAACAACCAAATGATTCTTACCGATGAAATCCGATTGTTTCTCCGGTCTTTTTTAACAATCTAGCGTAACTTCGGCAGTACGGAACTGCACAAGCCATTGTGCCACTTCATACAACTTAAATCATTAACTTATTACAGAAATATTTAGTTTTTCAACACAATATTCTTGAAATAACCAACTTTCCTCAAGATTCACAAGAGATTTGACGTTGATTTGACTTTGACAGATTGTTTAGCATTTAACACCGTGGTTAACAGTTTTTGGAGACAAGTCGCCAATAGACTCAAAATACCATACTATTCGTCTCATTCTAACTCACATCAGCTGACCATAAGCAGTGACAGAGACAACTATATGAAACATTGTCTTGCTTTATGCTGCGCGTCTGTATTCTTATTAGTCTGTGGGCGGGATAGAAATGTCGGGAGCCAATAATGCACGGCCCAATAATGTACAGCCTGATAATCCGCGTCCACTTTTTGTGGACTCGGATTATTGGGTCGTGCATTATCAGCCCGGACAAAAGTGGCTTCCAATTATTGCCCCGGACCAAGTTTGCTCAAGGTGATAATGTACGGCCCAATAATGTACAGCCTGATAATCGGCGCCCACTTTTTGTGGACGCGGATTATTGGGTCGTGCATTATCACCCCGGACAAAAGTGGCTTCCAATTATTGCCCCGGACCAAGTTTGCTCAAGGTGATAATGTACGGCCCAATAATGTACAGCCTGATAATCGGCGTCCACTTTTTGTGGACGCGGATTATTGGGTCGTGCATTATCAGGGCGGACAAAAATGGCTTGTCATAAGCGAACTCTGTCTTAGGTCGGTTAGGTTAGGGTTCACTTGTGTCCCTCAGACCAGAAATAGACACCCCGCGCAGCGGGGTGGCGTCGACTCGCTGGAAGTTTTCAGTCCGCATGGATAATGTACAGCCTGATAATCCGAAGCCACAGGGACTCGGATTATTGGGCCGTGCATTATCACCTCGTACAAAATTGGCTTCCAATTATTGCCCCGGACCAAGTTTGCTCAGGGTGATAATGCACAGCCCAATAATGTACAGCCTGATAATCCGCGTCCACTTTTTGTGGACTCGGATTATTGGGTCGTGCATTATCAGCCCGGACAAAATTGGCTTCCAATTATTGCCCCGGACCAAGTTTGCTCAGGGTGATAATGCACGGCCCAATAATGTACAGCCTGATAATCCACGTACAGTATGGACGCGGATTATTGGGCTGTACATTATTTGGCCGTGCATTATCATGGCTGTACATTAACCGGCACCGAAATGTCAAGCATTGTGAAGTAATCTGTACTCTCGACTAAAAAGAGGAAAATAAACTAATTAACCAGTGAAACAGTGGTTTTTATTATTTCAGAAGTGGTAACGTATAGGAGAAACGCCAGTGTCCATCGATGAAACAGGTGAGGGTTTCTGATTGAAATATAGGTAAAAGTAACAAATGTTTGATTTTCTGTAAACAGTTTGCTGAATATGGCGGCAAAATTACGAAGAGGCTCCAGTTTTCAGTTACGAAATGCGAATTGACAATGAGTATTATGATAAATGTAGTATTTCGTATGGATGATGAATTTATGAAATATGGCTAGCAGAGGACAAAAATCAGTGGTGGTTACTACACCATTTGTGTAGGCATAATTGTATATGTATTGTATTTATAATATGAAATAGAAAAGTTGAATGCAAAAATAATTAATTGGTTCAGTAAACCAACAGTGATACAGATTGACATATACCTAAGTAATACCTACTATAATTTATATGAAAGAGAAAATTAAAATTAAGTGTGTAACTAGTTTCGCGGTCAATAGAAATGGCAAAAGTTGAAAACATACTACCTACTTAGCAAGTCAAACCAAAGGTTACCTTAAATGCGAATACATTGTTTGTCCTATTCTAAGGTACATAAAATTAAGAAGATAATGGAGATGTTTTGCATTACAACAAAACATATATTATATTCTGAAGTCATACACAGCATGGCTTAATGAGAGTGCGTCTAGTTTGTCTACGTGATATCTATGGCAACATACCTGAAATCGGGCAGATTTACCCGATTGTAAGCCTTAATTCGATCGCCAGAAGGCGCCAATTCCCTTGTCGCTTCGCTGGTGTTGCTCAATTGGCAGCACTGGCTTTGTGTCAATTCACTGTCTTCGCCAGCAAGAGCCTTGCTGCCATGCTGTGTATGACTTCAGAATATAATATATGTTTTGTTGTAATGCAAAACATCTCCATTATATTCCTTCGTCATACACAGCATGGCTTAATGAGAAGATGTGTTTGTTATCTGCTGGTGATCGAGGTGCCATTATAACGCTGTGTGAATATAAGATTAGTTAGTAAATCATAAAGTACCATTATTATTATGAACTACTTTAATCTGAGATAAAAAGTTTACAATATATGTCTCCATTTGAGTCTAATAAGTACTTTATAACTAGAAGAGATCTAAATATTAGATGAGATCAATCATATAACAATTACAGACATTATTGTCTATCTAGAAAATAGTGTTTACACTATGAAAAAATAAAATAAAAATAGAAAGTAATCATTCATTACGCTTTCATTGGAATTTAAACAAATAAAATTAAACATTTGTGAAATTACTGTGCAATAGATCTGTACTATGCACAGTTTCTTGTCTTTCAACAGACCGATAATAATGATTTTTGAAAGTTTTAAAACATCTCCAATTTGCTCTTTCTAAGATATCATCAATGGATCTATTTTCTAGCCAGCCTTTCGAGGCTACAGCTGATCTGATGCTGCCTGGTGAAGCTTCAATCTTTAATTCCTTGAGAATGGACCTTATCCATCCACTTATTATTGTTCGGCTGGCAGCTTTTATTACCCCCAAGGTAGTAATAAATAGTTGTTTTATGTCATTTGCTTCCTGCCTTCTAGACTCTGACATGGTAATGAGATTCTTTATATGGTCTACAGGGCAGATCTCTTTAATTGGGTGTGCTAATAAGCACCAGCCCGACAGTCTATATCTTGAATTGTCCGTTTTTGAGCCAAAAGATGGCCATAATGTCACACTTGTCTCAGATTGTATAAAGCTATCTGGCTCTATGTGTAGTAAAGTTAGGTCATGTATTCTACGCCCCGATGCTAATAATAGAATCATTGAAGTCCTTCTAGCTGTGTCAAATAAGGGGTGTAGATATCAGCTTCATGGGTGTAGATATCAGCCAATCATAGACTAATTTTGTGTCCCAAATAGGTGGTTTTTGTGGTACAGGTTTTGCAATCGAAATAGCTTTTAATATTTGTTTTATCAGGAAGTTATTGGTCATCTGAGTTGCATTACCACAGTATGTAGTTATGGCTGACTTGTGTAGCAATATTGTATTATATGCAAATCTGTGTTCTAAGTACAAATAGGCTAAAAATTTTGCTATATCTTGTCCTCTAGGATTTTTGGTATCAGTGTTATTATTGGTACACCAAGATATCCACCTTCGTATGGCTGGGGCATAACTAGCCAGAGTTGAGGCTCTCCAACTACTTTGCAGAAGTTCTCTTTCTTCGTCTCTCCAGGTAGTTAGGGTGTCACTCCACCCCCAACCAGCCATGCCTGTAATTCCAGTTGGTCCACTTGAGGTGGATTGTGTCCTGTGGTCTGATCGATTAGAACCCTCCGTAGGTTGTATATTGGAAGTGGCTTCTCCAACGCTCTTGTCAGTAGGTCCGGTTTCCAGAAACATAGGTTCCAAGATGGTGCTATCAGAATGAATTTGCCTGTCGCATTGTTCAGGTGGCGAAGTACCTGTGGTATCAGATTTGGTGGAGGGAAGACCCATGCTAGATTGTAATGCCATGGTTGACTGAAAGCGTTGCAAAACTTTGCTGAACCATCTCTTGAATCCAAGCTTGCGTAATCTGATACTACCGCCGTCTCGAAGGAGGCGAATAGGTCTATTTCTGGTTTTCCCCATTTTTTGAATAAGGTTTCCGTAGCCTCGGGGAGCAGGTGCCACTCTGGAAGCGGGCGTCTCCGTGACAACCGATCCGCTATGTTGTTGAATCTCCCGGGAAGATAGCAAGCAGACATTACAAGTTTTAGTTGATTGGTTAAGCGCAGAAGTTTGCATGTCATATTTAAAAGTTGGAGTGACCTGGTCCCTCCTTCTCTCCTTATATAGGCTATTAGGGTCCGATTGTCGGCCTGTACTAGAATGTGCGCACCATGTAGTCTGTCCCGTTGATTGTGTATTGCTGCATACACAGCATACATCTCTTTCATGTTTGAGTGCCATGGTCTTTGATGAGGTAGCCATGTCCCAGCTAGATTTTTTCCATTTATCTGGGCCCCCCAACCGACATCCGCTGCATCTGTGGTGAGAAAATGAGTCACTGCTTTCCTGTGTATTGGAGCAGAATTGTTTTCTACTAAAGCCAACTGCCACCATTGAATCTCGCCGAGAGCTACTGGTGTAATGGTTCTCTTTAATCTTGGTTGATTTAATTTGAACCGTCGCACAAACATCTGCAGTCTTCGACAGTGGAGTTGTCCTTGATGAATTACTAAATTCGCAAAATATAGATGACCCAAGAGTTGCTGCATTTGTCTTAGGAAAGTCTGACCCCTTTTTTGAATAGTTGTAAGACATGTCTGAATTTTTTGGATTTTTTCCTGTGGTAATTTCATCGTATCTACTTGTGTGTTCCATTCCAGTCCTAGATATATTAAGGATTGAGTTGGCTCCAAGATTGACTTGGTATAATTGAGATGCCAACCCAGGTGTTCCAAGAACCGCACGGCTTCCGCAGCCTGGGTTTTTAATGTGGAACGATCCTGGTTCACCAAAAGGTAGTCGTCTAAGTAAACCAGGATTCTGAAACCTCGAGCCCGTAGGACCTCCGCGGTCCAATTGGTGACAGCTGCGAAGGTTTGTGGGGCAGATGAGAGTCCAAACGGAAGGGAGGTTAGTTATAGTATTTCTCCATTGTAAATTATTCGTAAGAATCTTCTGTGAACCTCTGAGATTGGAATGTGGAAGTATGCTTGGTATAAATCTATTTTTATCATCCAGTCCTGTCTTTGCAGAAATTCTGTAACTGTTGTCTGGGAGATTAGTTTGAATTGTTTTGTCTTTACATGTGAGTTCAGGTGCCTGAGGTCGAATATAGGTCGAGTCCCACCGTCTGATTTTTTCACTAAAAACATTTTTGAAAAGTGGCCGGGGTTCTTTAGCAATGGTTTTTCCAGAACTTTCTGTTCCTTTAACTTTGTTATCTGTTTTGTCATTTCCGGTGTTACTTTGGTGGCATACATTGATTGTATAGAATAGGTTGGGTAAAATAGGGGTGGCTTGCTGTTGAAAGGAATACGATGGCCAGTTATTGTTTTTAACAAAAAGTGATTGGCTTTTAAATGCATCCATCTTTTGTGAAATAACTGAAGGCAGCCCCCCTGAAATTGCTGTGTTTTCTTGGAATAGTCATTTATTTTGACTTGTGTTGGGACGAAATGTCTTATTTTGTTTATTGAATCTTTTCTTCTCATGTTTGTGTTTCTTGTCAGATTTATGGTAGGTATGATCATGATTGCCTTTGAACTGAGTTCTTAAATTTCTTTTGGTTTCATCCTGGTGTCTGCTAGACCCCTCACGACCTCTGAATGTGCTTGAGCTAGCTATTGCTCTCTTCTCTTTTTCTTTCACATAGGTGGGTGTATTGAGCCAGACCTGTGTGCCTCCCAGGGATTGCATTAAAGGCAGCAGAGCTTCTCTACTAAACAAGAATTCATTGCTTGGAGGAATATTTGTTAGGCTCGCCTTCAAATTTGAGTTTGTTACTTCATTGAGAAGTCTATGACGCCTTACCTCAATGCACTCCGTGCGTTTACCACATAGAATTTGCATTATTAGCTCTGATTTCTTGTTGACCTCTGAATCCGGTCCAAACAGTGTGGAAACTTTATCAAAGAGGGAGTTTGCATTCAAGTCCTTTTCATTCAACGAGGCCCAAACTACTACTAATTTCTGCAAACCACTTTTTAAAATCTCCTGTTGCAATACTGCATTGCATAGGCCAGCTAACAGATGTTCAGTGGGAGCTAAGTAATCCTTCCCTCTATTTAAGTGTGTCAGCTCTTCATTTATCTTTAATTCTACAAAACCCGGAGTAGCCGATACTGATGTTAAAAGGTTTTAGTACCTTATAGTCTGCCAAGCAGGAGAATTGAATTTGTGTAGCTTGTCTAATTGTTTAAGACGGTTAATATCTGCCTCCGCGACAATTTGATTACCCTTAGCCTCTGTTTGGAATTCACCTACATCGATGACGAAGGATTTGCGACTCGCCGGTGGGGTTAGAAATTGTTCCGACTCTGTGTGAGCCTCGAGACTTGTAGACGGTCGTTCGTGGCGGTAATCGACTTCACCTGTGTTTGGCAGCTGATGCACTATGTAATTGGTAAGGTAACTTACTTGACTTAGCAGCGAGTCGACGCGTGGATCGAACGACTGCGACATCTCTCCGCGAGGCTGTCTAGGTCGTTTATTAGGCGGTGACTCCGTCTCGTCCTCCGAGGAGCAAGACGACGAAGAATCACCAACCGAAAGAATCGACGGAGGCCGTTTATTTGTTGTTTGAGACACGAACGGTATTTCGACCTCCGGTCCCGAGCCATTCTCGGAAGTCATCTTCGTTAAAAAACACTACGAAGCACAAAAATATACTCGTACACTTTTAGCTAAAGTTACATTCATACATTTTGTGGCTTTTAAAACACTTTTTAACTAAAAACTTCTAGGATGAAAAAAAGTGCCGTGTGATCGTAAACAAAATTTATAACGCAGTGAATTGACACAAAGCCAGTGCTGCCAATTGAGCAACACCAGCGAAGCGACAAGGGAATTGGCGCCTTCTGGCGATCGAATTAAGGCTTACAATCGGGTAAATCTGCCCGATTTCAGGTATGTTGCCATAGATATCACGTAGACAAACTAGACGCACTCTCATTAAGCCATGCTGTGTATGACGAAGGAATATAATATGGGAATACCAAATTGAGAATGAAATAAATACAGATTTAGTTACATAAAATACAACATCTTTACCCACATTAATGAACTACTTACATGATAAAAGTTTGTGTAACCCATGCTATTTGTATGGTATCCAAAATAAAGTAGGTAAGTATAGGCATCAGGCATGACTATGTACCATTAAAAAACAATATGGTTAAAAAGTAACCATCTGAAATCATTTTGATTTAAAGACTATTAACTTAACATTATTTTCTTAGTAATCAGTACACACCAACTATATTGTTTACTTATTAATCAGTTTTTATTATACTGTACCTATGTGCTTTGTTTGTTTCATGGGATATTTTAATACTTCCTGTACTATTATTTGAATACATGAATCTTAATTTTATTAATTGAGAACTAGGATACAAACATCAGTTTGTTCAGTCAGCCACACCCATGTCAGTAGTAAAGAAGCTGAGAGAATACTGTTCGGCTGAGAGTTGGCCTAGGCGGGTCAATCAACTATTTCTTGTTCTTAATCTGTTGGCCAGGAGATAAAACAACAGATATTCTAACATGTTCTTCCTTTTTTAAAAATGAACCATACAAAAGTCGTTGAGCATGTTAAGAAATAGACAACTAGACCACACATAATAAGGTGTCATTGAGTAGGTCTAAATGCTGAAGTATTTTGTAAATAAATCATAAAACTACCCTGAAATTGAAAGCTTGTAAGAATAGCACACAGAAGAAGTTGTTAACTGTGCAAAGAAACTACAGTAATTATGATGTGAGAAAAGGGGTTTAGTGAAACCTTATAGTACCCTATACAGAGATTATACAAAAGGCAAACATGGAAGGAAAAGTGGATTCATATCTAGGGATGGACAGTGAGGTTTGAACATTTTAAAGATGGAAACCGGGAAAGTGACAATAGCAGATTGGAATTTGAAATTAAATATCTATCTGAGGCAGTTGAGTAAATGGAAAGAATATGATGCTCGGGGAAAATAATGGAAGATGGAATGTGATGGCTCATGCACCCTACTGAAAACTATACAAGACCAAAATACTTATTATTCAATCTTGTATGACGTGATTGCTGATGATGCCGTGCCATTGTCACTTGACTTCGGTGGCTGGTGGGAGGTACGGCGCATATTCTGCTGTAGTCAATGGCTTTTAATTATACTTTTATAATGAAGGGCATTTCCTTAGGCCAGTAAGGATTCAATCTTGTGCTGAATCAATATCATGGGACTGTAAGACTAACAAGAGTAATTTTAAACCATTCTTGTTTTTAATAATAAATAAGTAAATAAATATTTGCAACTAAGACTAGGAATAGGACTAGCAGGTGCAATAAAGAAAAAGAAACAACGATCATTTAAGCAGTATTTTTGTAATTGGATCATTAAAAGCATATTGATTATTGACCGAGTGAAAGAAAATTGTCCTTAAGGTTAAACATGAGTCCCACAGGACACTTCCTTCAAGATGTCACTCCGACTTACACAATAATTCTTCATTATGTTTGTATTGATTAATGATTATACACTTGTTAAACGGCAGGATGCCGACATATAGGATAGATTGCGGCACAAAACGTTGAATTGTATTGTTTATTCCTGTTGAATTGATGGACGCATGGAGATCCGGTCAACACAGAAATGAAATACCGAAATTAGTTCTTAATCACTTTCCATTGCTGTATTGTATTGTTTGGGTTTTGGAGCGTGTCGGCTGTTCATGTTAGTAGGAACTGTGGCTGTCAAGCCTGCAGCGGCGAAGCTCGTTTCTCGTTTACGAAATCAGCGTCCAGGCCGCTTCGGTCTTGGTTCAACTTGTTGCACAGGCGGAACGAGCCAGGTAATAATTAATTTCAACGATGTAGATCTTTATATACGGCCACAACGATGTAGATATTTTATCTTGTGTGGTTGACAGTTTTGACATGAAGTGAAGTGTCAATAAAATGACATCTGAGTAGGTCCGTTTTACGTTCCGATACTTACCTAATTCATGCTAAAATAACGTTTCTCTGATTTTTACGTTATTCCTTTTACTGATGTATTTATATAAATCAAGAAGAAGATCTAGTTTTGCAGATAAAAATAAAACTGAAACATTTAGACGAATGGTTTTGGACGTTTACTAATCAGACCCCCAATGTAATCGAAAAAAAATGTAGGTAATGTATTATAAGCATGCGAATGGATGGTGCAAGGTGCAATGCAAAAATGCGCAACCTACATAAAGGATTCCATAAATGGAGTCCTAGCTGACCTAGCGAGGCCCCGAATATTTCCTCCATGCCGACAGGGATGAAGGTAAATTGCCCTACCTAATTAAATTTTCAAAAATAACAGAAGACTAATGGGTACATCCTCCACGTCTAATGTCCTATATTATATGCATGACGTCAGCTTTCAATGGACTTCTAATCCAACAGTGTGGTGTCGAACAAAACTAATGTTTAACACACACACACAAAAAAAAAACCTTTATGTTATGAAGAACAGGAGATCCGACAGACAATCGGTATTGATAGACGAGACGTTTAGTATATATGTATCTAGGTATTTTGTTCCCCACCTGTGTGTGTGTGCATCGTTTTTCTACACAAAAATTGAATTTACGTCCGTCAGCGCGGTTATTTAACGTTGATCACCAATAAATGAAAGTACCGAACAAATTTTTGATATCATAGGATTAAGGATCTTGGAATCACAGCAACATTGATAAGACGAGATAATTAAGTTGTAGAGGTACTTTGTTGTAGATCAATATACAGTGCAACTATTAACTATACCTACCTACTTAAAGACATGGATCAAATCATGGATGAATCAGGCAACCCAAACTTGAACTTCAGACTTGCTAAGAAATACCTACTAAAGTTAAGAAGAAAAGTAAAATATCTAATAGCCATAATGATTCCCTTTACATCGCAAGTCACATACAATTTGCTGTTTGGAATTCCGCTCCATTTATACTGTTTTGTATATATATATATATATATATATATATATATGTAACTTGAGCTTGATGTGGCTTTGATCATCCATACCATCCTTACAACAAAACGAGCGCGCCAGTCAAAGAGCATTCTATCATAGAACTAATCCACAGTGAAGCGAAAAGACAAAGCGCGTCCTTCTGATGTGTAAAAGTGTGTTTCCAAGCTTAAAGCTAAATTGTTCAACTTAATGGCATTATATTTTTGAAAAATGGTCCAAATATAAATTGAAGAGACTCATCAATAAATGATGATAGAATCAATTAAGTAGTCATGAGAGCTTAATCCAGGAATTATCCACGGATCTGTGGCCCCATCGTGTTTGACACCTTATACACTACCTACCGAGCTAACACAGTCATGAATGTAACGTATGCTGATGATACGCCTTGATAACCAGCAAAGGTGATCCAGAAGCAGACTGTTACTGCAAATTCAAGGCATATAAATTTTGGATAAGGAAACTGTCCTACCTTTTCAAAATACATGCGTAACCATGTAAGGAATAAAATAAAACACTCCTTTACGATTGTCCTACCGATGTACGTACTTTTATGGAATTGCAGCCTAACTATGGGACTCAGTTTGTCCAAAATATTGAAATTCAGCAATGATTGCAGAACAATGCTTTAACAAATAATAAACAACGCCCCATGCTTCATATAAGGAAAAACACAGATCATGACTATATGCAAACTTAATATAAACTCTTATAAAGTAGCCCTAGTAACAAGCACTTTTGAATTGTCAGTTAGAAACATAATCTTAAGCTAGTTGCTTAAAGCAATTTATTAACTCGCTTATTATTCGTAAAATATATTAAATTGATGTTATACAGTTGGTGCCAAAATAATTATTTGTATAGAGTATCTGATAATGCCAATAATCAAAGCGGATGTACAAGGATGTTAAAAATTAGGAGCACATCAGATTAGCACACCATACTAATATTTGATTCCAATTTGACCGAAATCTACTCTTAACTACAAATTTCGTCAGAAAAGGAAACGTCTCGCAATAAGTAATATACTAATATAAGATATAATTAGGATGTATAAAAAAAAGTAGCCTTAGCTAGAACAAATTAACAATGCTAATTATGCATGTATATAATCAATCAATATTTATAGTCCATATCTAGTAGGTACTAGATTAAGCTGTTTTATCATAATGTACTTTATATTTCTATTATTCAATAAATAATATAAATTCAATATCGTCATAGTATATAGCATAGTATTTGACTAATATCTGAACATATTTGTTGATTATATTAAAGTTGTAGAAATCGACTTTAAAAGCGCCCATGCTATTATGATATTTGAGTTTATAGGCGAAAGATAGATCCAGGTCTTAAGATCTCTATTTAAAAGACCTAATGTCGACAATGATTCTGCTTGTAGTATTTGTTTTTTAAGGTACAGCAGGTGTTGGGAGTGAGCGTGCTCTAACACTGCTGAAGATTTGAGTGACTCGCTGTGTCTTGAAGTAAATCAACCACCGATGGCAGCAAATGGGTGCAGCAGGTGTCGGGAGTGAGCGTGCTCTAACACCGCTGAAGATTTGAGTGACTCGCTGGGTCTTGAAGTAAATCAACCACCGATGGCAGCAAATGGGTGCAGCAGGTGTCGGGAGTGAGCGTGCTCTAACACCGCTGAAGATTTGAGTGACTCGCTGGGTCTTGAAGTAAATCAACCACCGATGGCAGCAAATGAGTGCAGCAGGTGCAATCTAACCTTTGAGACTTCTAAATTAAATTATTTAATGTTGAAAATGATTCTGTTTGGAGAATTTGTTTGTTTTAGGATGCAGTGGTTGGAGTGAGCGTGCTCCGACACTGCTAAAGAGATGAATGTCTAGCTGGGTGTCGGAGTGAGCGTGCTACCGATGACAGCAGATATGTGACTGACTAGCTGGGTGTCGGAGTGAGCGTGCTACCGATGACAGCCATAGATGAATGACTAGCTGGGTGTCGGAGTGAGCGTGCTACCGATGACAGCCATAGATGAATGACTAGCTGGGTGTCGGAGTGAGCGTGCTACCGATGACAGCCATAGATGATGGACTAGCTGGGTGTCGGAGTGAGCGTGCTACCGATGACAGCCATAGATGATTGACTAGCTGGGTGTCGGAGTGAGCGTGCTACCGATGACAGCAGATATGTGACTGACTAGCTGGGTGTCGGAGTGAGCGTGCTACCGATGACAGCTATAGATGATTGACTAGCTGGGTGTCGGAGTGAGCGTGCTACCGATGACAGCAGATGTGTGACTGACTAGCTGGGTGTCGGAGTGAGCGTGCTACCGATGACAGCCATTTATTTATTTATTTATTGACAAATACATTCACGTCATAACGTCGTATACGCCATAGATGACTGACTCGCTGGGCGTCGGAGTGAGCGTGCTACCGATGACAGCAACTAGATGACTTACTAGCTGGGTGTCGGAGTGAGCGTGCTACCGATGGCAGCAGATCGACGACGAACTCGCTGGGTGTCGGAGTGAGCGTGCTACCGATGACAGCAGATAGAGGACTTATTCGCTGGGCGCGGGAGTGAGCGTGCTACAGATGTCAGTAGATGATGGATTCGCTCGAAGATGAGGAATAATGATGAGAGAAACTAATAGAATAGGGTCATTCTATGACTGAGGGATGGCCGAAGCACTACAGGAATACAGACTTGAAGATTGAGCCCTTTTTGAATACCTAAATTTAGCAAGTCAGATTTGAAGTCCAATCGAGTTAAAATATTGTACACATGTTACGACAACCTCTCACCTTTCGAAAACGATTTGAGTCAACATTCACAACGTCAGGTGCTTGACTAGATTCACGATCACGTTTAGGCCATAACATCATTACTTTTACAGTTTAATTAAGTTATGTTCTGTTACTAGTAGGTATGGAGCTAGTCTTTTTCGTTTAATTCACTTTGCTTTTGGACTAGCAATCCTAGGAGACAAAGTGGATTCCTAATGGGTTCTAGCTTGAATTCGTTGGGATAAATACCCAAAGTTTTTCTATCTTTTGGACACTTCAATCCAGAATAGAGTCTAAAACCAATAACGTCACTTAGTAGTTTTGGCCGGGCTAACCCTTTTGTTTTATTCGCTTTGTTATCGGGTTAGTAATGTCTAGGAACCAAAGCGAATATCCTATGAAATCTAGCTTGATTTCATTGGGTTAAATAGCCAAAGTTTCCTTAGCTTCCAAATAAATCACACCAAACCAAAATTAACAAAATTAACCTACTTAATAGAAGCTTGTACCTACCTAAAATGATTTTTGTCACACTTATTTGAGTTTCCGCATCGTAGTCTGAGGACAGACACTAGTCAGAATGGCCGAATGTTAGCGATCTGTAAAATAATCCAGGTTGTGAACGCCGATATATCAACAATAACGTTTATGAGTGAACGCGACGAGTGGCAGTATGGCCGGAACGCAAGTCTGGGGACGGTTTTTAAAAAGAAAGTATCCGAAAAGTTTGGCGGGATAGAAATGTCAAGCATTGTGAAGTAATCTGTACTCTCGACTAAAAAGAGGAAAATAAACTAATTAACCAGTGAAACAGTGGTTTTTATTATTTTTAACAAACTGAATCTATTTCAAGGAACCTAAAATGATTTCTTTTTATAGACTCTTGTCAGTTGTACTATATGTACTCACGGAAATCTCAACAATTGTTTTCTATATATTATTTGTACAAATATTTGAAACTGTTTATTCCCCACTTGTAAAATAAAGAAACCAGATGTATTTGTGCTTTCTGTTGAAATAAATAAAATTTATAATGCGACCATTAATTCGCTAAACGCTAAAGTTTTGACGTGAGCAGTCAACTCACAGTCAAGTCACATTATATGTCACAATAAATTAAAAAGTATTTAATCTTTTGATGTTGGTTTGCTAATATGGTGCTTAAGGTCTATAACACGAGTTCTTTTTTTATGAAACATATATCTTGATGCAAGTTATAAGTTAACGCTATTAGCTACTACTGAAATGTAGCTAGAGCTGTCATTCTGGTGCCATGAACCTAGAATACTATTTACGTGTTGCCACGGTGAGGGACGGAAAAGCTCTTATGCAGCTAAATTAAGAACCGGTCCTAAAATGGCTGATGACTTGTCATAAACAACTTACTACGGGACGGGTAATGGTTTGTATGGCACAACTTCATACTAAATCAGTTGTGGCAAATTAAAAAAAAGTGGAACTATGACAAGGACAATGAATGATATTCCCCTTTCTGTCACACTTATAGAGATTTGTATGCTACCAGCTCGCTCGCACGTGGTATTATTATTACCATAACCTGTCGGTGGGGCACATTTCTTGGCATATTTGTTTGACATTGTGCATCTAGTTCTATATACTAAATCAAAGGTTACCTACTCGTACAGATAACGGTAGTCTAACTTTTTCAACTACACTGCGTGATACTGATAACGGTAATAGGACTTTTGGGATAGATATTTTAAAGCATAATATAGTGCACAGCACTACGGTGGTATGGTTCAGTCCCACTCCCACCCTACACCCAGGGGTATTGCTAGGGGTATGATGGGTCTGACATGAAAAAGGTCATATCGGTACTAAAAACTTATGGCACTTACGTCCTTTTCTTTAAGCAACGCAGTTTTTTATAAATATCTCGAAAACCTTTGAACCGATCTTGTTGAAAATAAAATTTCGCTGGTGGAATTTTATAATCCCTATGAGCATGATTTTTTTCATATTTTTAAAATACACGGTTCAAAAATTAGAGGGGGGGGGGGACACAATTTTAGTGTTAGTGAAATACAGTGAATATGTTTCATAAAAAAAGAACTCGTGTTATAGACCTTAAGCACCATATTAGCAAACCAACATCAAAAGATTAAATACTTTTTAATTTATTGTGACATATAATGTGACTTGACTGTGAGTTGACTGCTCACGTCAAAACTTTAGCGTTTAGCGAATTAATGGTCGCATTATAAATTTTATTTATTTCAACAGAAAGCACAAATACATCTGGTTTCTTTATTTTACAAGTGGGGAATAAACAGTTTCAAATATTTGTACAAATAATATATAGAAAACAATTGTTGAGATTTCCGTGAGTACATATAGTACAACTGACAGAGTCTATAAAAAGAAATCATTTTAGGTTCCTTGAAATAGATTCAGTTTGTTAAAAATAATAAAAACCACTGTTTCACTGGTTAATTAGTTTATTTTCCTCTTTTTAGTCGAGAGTACAGATTACTTCACAATGCTTGACATTTCTATCCCGCCAAACTTTTCGGATACTTTCTTTTTAAAAACCGTCCCCAGACTTGCGTTCCGGCCATACTGCCACTCGTCGCGTTCACTCATAAACGTTATTGTTGATATATCGGCGTTCACAACCTGGATTATTTTACAGATCGCTAACATTCGGCCATTCTGACTAGTGTCTGTCCTCAGACTACGATGCGGAAACTCAAATAAGTGTGACAAAAATCATTTTAGGTAGGTACAAGCTTCTATTAAGTAGGTTAATTTTGTTAATTTTGGTTTGGTGTGATTTATTTGGAAGCTAAGGAAACTTTGGCTATTTAACCCAATGAAATCAAGCTAGATTTCATAGGATATTCGCTTTGGTTCCTAGACATTACTAACCCGATAACAAAGCGAATAAAACAAAAGGGTTAGCCCGGCCAAAACTACTAAGTGACGTTATTGGTTTTAGACTCTATTCTGGATTGAAGTGTCCAAAAGATAGAAAAACTTTGGGTATTTATCCCAACGAATTCAAGCTAGAACCCATTAGGAATCCACTTTGTCTCCTAGGATTGCTAGTCCAAAAGCAAAGTGAATTAAACGAAAAAGACTAGCTCCATACCTACTAGTAACAGAACATAACTTAATTAAACTGTAAAAGTAATGATGTTATGGCCTAAACGTGATCGTGAATCTAGTCAAGCACCTGACGTTGTGAATGTTGACTCAAATCGTTTTCGAAAGGTGAGAGGTTGTCGTAACATGTGTACAATATTTTAACTCGATTGGACTTCAAATCTGACTTGCTAAATTTAGGTATTCAAAAAGGGCTCAATCTTCAAGTCTGTATTCCTGTAGTGCTTCGGCCATCCCTCAGTCATAGAATGACCCTATTCTATTAGTTTCTCTCATCATTATTCCTCATCTTCGAGCGAATCCATCATCTACTGACATCTGTAGCACGCTCACTCCCGCGCCCAGCGAATAAGTCCTCTATCTGCTGTCATCGGTAGCACGCTCACTCCGACACCCAGCGAGTTCGTCGTCGATCTGCTGCCATCGGTAGCACGCTCACTCCGACACCCAGCTAGTAAGTCATCTAGTTGCTGTCATCGGTAGCACGCTCACTCCGACGCCCAGCGAGTCAGTCATCTATGGCGTATACGACGTTATGACGTGAATGTATTTGTCAATAAATAAATAAATAAATGGCTGTCATCGGTAGCACGCTCACTCCGACACCCAGCTAGTCAGTCACATATCTGCTGTCATCGGTAGCACGCTCACTCCGACACCCAGCTAGTCAATCATCTATAGCTGTCATCGGTAGCACGCTCACTCCGACACCCAGCTAGTCAGTCACATATCTGCTGTCATCGGTAGCACGCTCACTCCGACACCCAGCTAGTCAATCATCTATGGCTGTCATCGGTAGCACGCTCACTCCGACACCCAGCTAGTCCATCATCTATGGCTGTCATCGGTAGCACGCTCACTCCGACACCCAGCTAGTCATTCATCTATGGCTGTCATCGGTAGCACGCTCACTCCGACACCCAGCTAGTCATTCATCTATGGCTGTCATCGGTAGCACGCTCACTCCGACACCCAGCTAGTCAGTCACATATCTGCTGTCATCGGTAGCACGCTCACTCCGACACCCAGCTAGACATTCATCTCTTTAGCAGTGTCGGAGCACGCTCACTCCAACCACTGCATCCTAAAACAAACAAATTCTCCAAACAGAATCATTTTCAACATTAAATAATTTAATTTAGAAGTCTCAAAGGTTAGATTGCACCTGCTGCACTCATTTGCTGCCATCGGTGGTTGATTTACTTCAAGACCCAGCGAGTCACTCAAATCTTCAGCGGTGTTAGAGCACGCTCACTCCCGACACCTGCTGCACCCATTTGCTGCCATCGGTGGTTGATTTACTTCAAGACCCAGCGAGTCACTCAAATCTTCAGCGGTGTTAGAGCACGCTCACTCCCGACACCTGCTGCACCCATTTGCTGCCATCGGTGGTTGATTTACTTCAAGACACAGCGAGTCACTCAAATCTTCAGCAGTGTTAGAGCACGCTCACTCCCAACACCTGCTGTACCTTAAAAAACAAATACTACAAGCAGAATCATTGTCGACATTAGGTCTTTTAAATAGAGATCTTAAGACCTGGATCTATCTTTCGCCTATAAACTCAAATATCATAATAGCATGGGCGCTTTTAAAGTCGATTTCTACAACTTTAATATAATCAACAAATATGTTCAGATATTAGTCAAATACTATGCTATATACTATGACGATATTGAATTTATATTATTTATTGAATAATAGAAATATAAAGTACATTATGATAAAACAGCTTAATCTAGTACCTACTAGATATGGACTATAAATATTGATTGATTATATACATGCATAATTAGCATTGTTAATTTGTTCTAGCTAAGGCTACTTTTTTTTATACATCCTAATTATATCTTATATTAGTATATTACTTATTGCGAGACGTTTCCTTTTCTGACGAAATTTGTAGTTAAGAGTAGATTTCGGTCAAATTGGAATCAAATATTAGTATGGTGTGCTAATCTGATGTGCTCCTAATTTTTAACATCCTTGTACATCCGCTTTGATTATTGGCATTATCAGATACTCTATACAAATAATTATTTTGGCACCAACTGTATAACATCAATTTAATATATTTTACGAATAATAAGCGAGTTAATAAATTGCTTTAAGCAACTAGCTTAAGATTATGTTTCTAACTGACAATTCAAAAGTGCTTGTTACTAGGGCTACTTTATAAGAGTTTATATTAAGTTTGCATATAGTCATGATCTGTGTTTTTCCTTATATGAAGCATGGGGCGTTGTTTATTATTTGTTAAAGCATTGTTCTGCAATCATTGCTGAATTTCAATATTTTGGACAAACTGAGTCCCATAGTTAGGCTGCAATTCCATAAAAGTACGTACATCGGTAGGACAATCGTAAAGGAGTGTTTTATTTTATTCCTTACATGGTTACGCATGTATTTTGAAAAGGTAGGACAGTTTCCTTATCCAAAATTTATATGCCTTGAATTTGCAGTAACAGTCTGCTTCTGGATCACCTTTGCTGGTTATCAAGGCGTATCATCAGCATACGTTACATTCATGACTGTGTTAGCTCGGTAGGTAGTGTATAAGGTGTCAAACACGATGGGGCCACAGATCCGTGGATAATTCCTGGATTAAGCTCTCATGACTACTTAATTGATTCTATCATCATTTATTGATGAGTCTCTTCAATTTATATTTGGACCATTTTTCAAAAATATAATGCCATTAAGTTGAACAATTTAGCTTTAAGCTTGGAAACACACTTTTACACATCAGAAGGACGCGCTTTGTCTTTTCGCTTCACTGTGGATTAGTTCTATGATAGAATGCTCTTTGACTGGCGCGCTCGTTTTGTTGTAAGGATGGTATGGATGATCAAAGCCACATCAAGCTCAAGTTACATATATATATATATATATATACAACAGTATAAATGGAGCGGAATTCCAAACAGCAAATTATATATATATATATATATATATATATATATATATATATATATATATACAAAACAGTATAAATGGAGCGGAATTCCAAACAGCAAATTGTATGTGACTTGCGATGTAAAGGGAATCATTATGGCTATTAGATATTTTACTTTTCTTCTTAACTTTAGTAGGTATTTCTTAGCAAGTCTGAAGTTCAAGTTTGGGTTGCCTGATTCATCCATGATTTGATCCATGTCTTTAAGTAGGTAGGTATAGTTAATAGTTGTACTGTATATTGAACTACAACAAAGTACCTCTACAACTTAATTATCTCGTCTTATCAATGTTGCTGTGATTCCAAGATCCTTAATCCTATGATATCAAAAATTTGTTCGGTACTTTCATTTATTGGTGATCAACGTTAAATAACCGCGCTGACGGACGTAAATTCAATTTTTGTGTAGAAAAACGATGCACACACACACAGGTGGGGAACAAAATACCTAGATACATATATACTAAACGTCTCGTCTATCAATACCGATTGTCTGTCGGATCTCCTGTTCTTCATAACATAAAGGTTTTTTTTTTGTGTGTGTGTGTTAAACATTAGTTTTGTTCGACACCACACTGTTGGATTAGAAGTCCATTGAAAGCTGACGTCATGCATATAATATAGGACATTAGACGTGGAGGATGTACCCATTAGTCTTCTGTTATTTTTGAAAATTTAATTAGGTAGGGCAATTTACCTTCATCCCTGTCGGCATGGAGGAAATATTCGGGGCCTCGCTAGGTCAGCTAGGACTCCATTTATGGAATCCTTTATGTAGGTTGCGCATTTTTGCATTGCACCTTGCACCATCCATTCGCATGCTTATAATACATTACCTACATTTTTTTTCGATTACATTGGGGGTCTGATTAGTAAACGTCCAAAACCATTCGTCTAAATGTTTCAGTTTTATTTTTATCTGCAAAACTAGATCTTCTTCTTGATTTATATAAATACATCAGTAAAAGGAATAACATATACAAGACCAAGTACCAGCTCAGCTGATGAACAAAGAGATTGACTACAAGAAGATAAAGATATTTGGAAGTAAAGCTTGGGTGCATATAATGCCTAAGCAAGACAAGTTGTCAACTAGAGCGACCCCAGCTAGAATGGTAGGGTATGCAATGAATGGCTATAAGCTCTGGGATCCTAAGATGGACAAGATTATTGTGTCAAGAGATGTTCGATTTGATGAAAGAAATATTAGATATATGGACGACAAGCCAGTAGAAGTAAATCAGGAAATATTTGATAATACAGTGCAACATGAAGTTGAAGACCAAGGACAAGAAATTAGACAAAAGTCATGCAGAGACGGCAAAGAGACAACTAAAGAGGTAGAAGAAAATTTAAATGACTCAGTATTTGATGATGCAGCAGAAGACCAATTGGAACCTGATAATCATAACAATGAACAAGACGGTGAACAAAGAATATCCACAAGGTCTGGTAGAGAAGTAAAACAACCACAACATTTGAATGAATATCAAATGTATCAAGCATATTGCTTATTGTCCAGTGAAAGCGACCCTGTCACTTACAAACAGGCTATCGCACAGAGCATAGATTGGAAAGCAGCTGTTGAAAAAGAAATAAAATCATTGGTAGAACAGAAAACATGGATAGAAACAGAACTACCAGAAGATTGTTATACAATTGATACAAAATGGATCTTTAAAACGAAATCGGATGGATCGAAAAAGGCGAGGCTAGTTGCTCGTGGATTTCAACAAGAAACTGAAGAATATGTCTATGCCCCAGTTGCTAAAATGACAACAATAAGAATGGGATTGTCACAAGCTATAAATCGTGACTGGACTATCAACCAATTAGACATACCAACAGCGTTTCTAAATGGAAAACTGGATTCAGAAGTATACATTGAAGTTCCAGAGGGAGTAAATGTAAAAAATAAAAGTGAGAGAACAGTATTAAAACTGAAGAAAGCACTCTATGGTCTAAAAGAGTCACCAAAATGCTGGAATACAACATTTGATACTTTCTGCAAGAAAATTAATATGAAAAGATCCAAAAATGACATTTGTTTGTACACTGGAAAAGATGTATGGCTTATATTATTTGTTGATGACATAATGCTAATGGGAACCGAAGAAGAAGTGAACAATGTCATTAAACTATTGCAAGAAGAGTTTAAAGCCAAAAATCTTGGAAGCTTAAGTAACTATTTAGGAATTGAGATACAAAGAAATAAGAACACTATAAAATTATCACAAAAACGTTTTATTAAAAATATATTGAACAAGTTCAATATGACAAACTGTAGCGAAGCGAAGACACCTATGGAAAACAGCTTTCAAGTACCTGAAACAGAAGAAATTATTAATAATGTACCTTACAGGGAGCTGATTGGGTGCCTTAATTATCTAGCAACAATCAGCAGACCAGATATCAGTTTTGCTACATCATTTCTCAGCAGATATCTTGACAAACCGACAAAAAGTTTGTGGACAGCAGCCAAAAGAATCCTAAGATATCTAAAAGGAACACAAGATATAGAAATAACATATAGAAAGAAAGAAGATAACACTAATCAGTCTTTAATTTCAGCTTTTTCAGATTCTGATTGGGCTGGTGACAGGTCTGACAGAAAGAGTGTCAGCGGTTGGGTCATATATCACCAAGGCAATATCATATCCTGGGCTTCGAGGAAACAGCAGTCAGTTTCACTTTCGACTGCTGAATCGGAGTATGTTGCTGCTGCCATGTGTGTCAGCGAGCTGCTCTTTCTTCAAGGACTGACAAAAGACTTCGGAAATCAGTGCAGTGTTGAGCTATTTGTGGACAATCAAAGTGCAATAAAAATGATAATGAACAGTGAAAATACCAAACATTCCAAACACATCGACATAAAGTTTCATTTTGTAAAAGACATTATTGCTGGAAACATTATCACTGTGAAATACGTGAGTACAAGTGAAAACACCTCTGACATTATGACAAAGCCTTTGTGTAGTGTGAAACATAATTATTTTCGTAGTAATATGTTTAATTAGTTTATTACAACAATTTGTTTAGTTTATTGTTTGAAGTCTTGAGGTTACACACTAATGTCAAAATAGAGTAGACACGTCAAATGTCAAATTTAGTGTTGCCATGACGTGAAAACTAAAAGTACCAAGTTTTGTTTTCTGTTACAATTTTAAGTTAATGTTTAATTATATTTGTGACTTTAAATTGAGAGGGAGTGTGAAGACTTGTTTATGGTTAGTGTCGTTGACACTTCCCCTTCCTGCGCTGTGCTTTTGTTATTGTAGAAAAAAGACAATGGCGAACGGTCGTAATAAAAGATACTAAGATAGCAGAGCTTTTCATTAATCAACTTTACCAAGTTCTCACAAAATCGTCTATGAAACGCGTATTTATAGCTCTAAAACACCTTTAAAATAAGTAAAAACTATTTAATAAATGCGTGTTAGATTTGGGGAAAGGCTTATTACACATTACTATATAATATTTTAAGTAAACTACAAATTTATCTGACCGAAAGCTTGGCTGATTATAAATATTACCATGGTCCAAATTGTGTTGTGCATACAATTGGTCAGTAAAACTCGTTTCATAGTTGGATCAGCAGGCAAAAGCCTCCAGACGGTAGCAATTAAGGTACATTATTAAAACATGACGCGACCCAATGAAACGCGACGCGTGTTGAGTGTTGTCAAATTGTATTATTTTCTATAATCAGACCCCCTAGCACACTAAGTATAAAGCATTTGTCCCACTTGCACTCGCGTATTTGCCAGTATGGGACGAATGCTTTATGTCCGACATAAAACTTAGTGTTTTAGGGGGTCAGAATCACACTATGAACATGCGCATCTCGCTCTATCTTACAGCTTCATATAGCACGTGCAGTTCACAACGCATGACCGTCTGGTGCTCGATACAGGCTGTCAAAATAGACTTCGATATAAAAATAGAAAACAGTGTTTGCTCTAGGGCTGATAGGATCTCAGAGGTTTCTGACAGTGATTCTGATTTTATATGATTCTAGCACAACTCTCCGTAGTTTTTCTTAATTCCATCTACAACCGGTTTAAAATATGTGTCGAAATATGAGAATTACAGTGCAAAACATTAAAACAATATTTTTTAATTTTCATTTAATTTTATTTGAATGATTCCATGGTCCAAATTGTGATTTTCATGCAATTAGTCAAATATTGCCTTCTTTGTCCGATTTCGTCATTTCACTAAACAGATTCAGAGATTTGATCAAATGACTAATTGTATCAGGCAAATGATAAAATGGATTCGCCATTTCAACATCCTGCGATATTTGTCCATATCCCTTAGAGACTTGTTCAAATCTCTGTTTTGTCCATTTCCCTGCGACATATACACCCGTACATTGTTGGACCGTGCATTATCACCCTAAGCAAACTCGACTTGGGGTAATAATTGGAAGCCACTTTTATCAGGGCTGATAATGCAAGACCCAATAATCCGCGTCCACAAACACTCAGCGCGGATTGTCAGGCCGTACATTATTGGGCCGTGCATTATTAATTGGCTCCCGGCTAAGCTAATGGGATATATACATGTTATGATTTTTCAGCCCCAATTTATCAGAAGCTGACTAATTGCTATCGTCTGGTTGGGAGACATGTTGCGCTGCTGGTCAAGCTGTAAACGAGTTGAGTTGCACTGAGTAATTTTGCATACATGGTCGGATAGTTACATCTGACCCCCTAGCACATTAAGTTTTATGACGGACATAAAGCATTTGTCCCTCTTGCACTCGCATATTTGCCAGAATGGGAAGAATGCTTTATATCCGACATAAAACTTAGTGTGCTAGGGGGTCTGTACCTGTACTTGATCTGTATGCTACACCCAATTATGACTTCGACATCGACATGTTGTACTGTCAAGTCGGGGTAAAATCACATGACCTGTATACCCCGTATGGCTAGCTAAAGCGAACCGCCATGCCAAATGCCAATTCCATTTTCCGTTTCCGTACTCCGTACTGTACTGGTACTTACTTTATGATTAAAATCGATTGAAATCGGGTTTCGTTTCGTTCGACATTTTATATTTTGGGATACATATTTGCTTAGTGTTCAGTAAAGATGCCTCGAAAGCCTTGCTATTGGACGCGTAAGTTGGAGTTGGATCTCGTTGATTTTGTGCGTCAAAGGGAATTCATTTGGAAGCCTTTTGGTAACACTAATCACCACATACAGCAGAAATACAAGGCTTACGCGGAATTTGCTGCAAAATTGGGCCGTGGATTCACTGGTAGTTATTTGAATTATAATCTCTGTAAAACCTCTTGTTTAACTTTGTTGGTTCTGTTAATCATGGTAATTAATGTGAACCGTGGTAGTTTCTTTCTTTCTAACGTTAGTATTTAATTCTAACCACGGCTTAGGATGTAATGCAAGTCTTCTTAGACTAGACTGTAGAAATTTTAATAACTCAGATATATATATAGAGCTTTGGCTTAGGCATACTGAAACTGTTCGAAGTTGTGAAAGAGCAATGTCCATTTATTGGTTGCCAGTGAACTCCATACGTCTGTATGGTGTCTATCAGAAAGTTCTTTTATGTATGCAGTGTAGTGAGAGAAGACGAAGACTGAAATTTCAGTAGGTCTTGAAATATATACTTTGACTAATACTAAACTATGTACTCTCTTTCTGTGTCAGCTCGCTCTGTCCGGGATCGCTGGGTTAACATCCGCAGCACATTCAACCACAATGTCCGCCGCATCGAACGCTCAAGAGAGACGGCCAAGTCCACAGCTGAGGTCTATGTGCCCTGCTGGCCTTTGTGGAAGCCCTTGCAGTTCCTCCGGGAAGCTTCTAGAAAAGAAGACAGTTGTGAGGTAAGAAACTTGATGGATATTGTGAATCTCAAGCTTGTTCACATTCCGATCAAATATGAGAATTATATTTTGTGATACAATGAAAATCATAATTATACTAGCTAGCACAACGCATTTATATTTAAGTCTCAGCATCATAACTATACCACAAAACTTTACAAGCATACAATTTGACAAAATTTACAACATTTTCTATGGAAATTTGTACATATTTGTCGAATTGTAGACTTGTAAAGTTTTGTGGTATAGGGGCCAGGTCTTAGTGTTTTGATTGACATTACTGATATTCTCTTCTGCTTTGCAGGGCTATTCCATGGACTTCAAAGAGACCAACATTGTTGACGTAAAAGTGGAATTTCAGTCTGACACGGAAGAGACAGAGCTTCTACAAATCCGACAGCGAGGTCAGAGAACTGACAGACCGAGACGCAGGGCACTTTTATCTAAAACCAAGAAAGAGAAGAACAAATGCAAAAAAGTCTTGGATGATCTTCTTGTAGCTATGAAACCAATAGAGCCTGCAAATGTTCCCTCAGAGACGAACAATTACTGGTTCTTCAGTCGCCATGTTACCGAGAGATTAAACTGTATGAGGGAAGAGGATGCTTTGGCAGCAGGTCAAGAGATCTTGAAATTGTTGGAGTGGCCGGATTGTAGTAATGTTACTTGAAGGATAGTTAGCATAAGCATCTTACTTGAATAAGATGTGTTGACAGAACATGAGTCGGAAGTTTTCTGCAGAATCAAGTAAAGAGCAGGGACTAAAATGAACAATTTATTGTCATTTCATTATTTTAATTATATTTCGGTCGATTCTTTTGGTCATGGGGTATGATTACATAATTCTTTATGCAGCAGATGTTTGTGGACTTGGATAATAGGATTGTCATCTGGCTTGGTTGGTGAAATATGTGTTTTTGTTTTGTTAGCCTGAAAAACCGAATTCTTCCGCCGCTAGGATTAAGTTCTAAACTAAACACTTCCATTTTTCGCTAGAACTAAGTTGATTGTATACGTATATGTATAAGAAATACGTAAAGTTTAATTTTATTCGTAAATTCGAAACATTCTTATAATTTTTGACTTTGTGGTATTTTGTAAAAAATTGTCCTTTATAATATGGGACCTGATGCAGTGAATTGCTTTTCTTAACCAGAACTGGTGCCGATTGATAGTTTGAATGAAACTAAACACTTCCATTTTTCGCTAGAACTAAGTTGATTGTATACGTATATGTATAAGAAATACGTAAAGTTTAATTTTATTCGTAAATTCGAAACATTCTTATAATTTTTGACTTTGTGGTATTTTGTAAAAAATTGTCCTTTATAATATGGGACCTGATGCAGTGAATTGCTTTTCTTAACCAGAACTGGTGCCGATTGATAGTTTGAATAATTTCACGAAATTGTTATCTGCCTGCTTACCCTTTTAGGTAGGGGGAGTCCGGGAGACTTGAACCCCATTTTACTAAAACGTACATAAAACTTTATCTTTAAGTGGTAGCGACTCGATTTTTCACATACAGATGCCAAATTTAATTAGAAATCATCGAACCTTATCAAAGTGCTGGTAAAATAAACACCACTCATGTTATGATTTTTTTTATAGAAAACAATATTTGACTCAAGTCTCCCCCATGGGAGACTTGACCATGGGGTGCGGGATACTTGACCATCTACTAGGTAATGAGGAAAAAATAAAACAAAAGAGCTGTTTATAACTCTATAATCAACTAATTTTAATGTTCAAAGAGATCAATCAATAGTCTATAATTAATAATTGCACATCTAGGTAACTAAACATTATTATTACTTAAAATGGGTATTTTTCCCTTTGAGATCAATCATCAGTTTAAAATAACAAATTTTACCATTTTGATAACTGTAAGTAATACTGAAAATGTTATTGTTTAACATTAATAGCATATATGTTTAATATTCTACGTCCCAGCTAGTCAATCCAACGCAAACTACGTGAACATTTATATACCTATCTACGTAACATTTATGGCACATACCTACGTAACAGATTTTGGAAGTCAACATTCGACAATGAATTACACATTTATAATAACTAGTAACAATATTACTATTTATAATAGGAAATTAAGAGGTCAATTATTACTTTAAAATTATTAGCTTTACTATAATTATTTATGAGGCACTTTAAGTACCTAATCTATTGCAAATCATCACAAACATTCGTGGCATGTAAAATGTTCTACATCCTTGTCAGTTAACCCAACGCAAACTTCGTGGACATATCTTTTACAAGAATTACACAATCTCATGTCCATAACAGCCTCACTTTCACATACAAAACAGTACCAACGTGTATCAAGATTTGAGTCTCGATACTCGTTGGTATAGTCAACAGCAAAAGTAGATGATCATTTTAGTACCATGTCACTTTTACTATTTTGACGCATCCCAACTGTCGCAGGCTGGCCCAACTGTCGTTAAATGCGACAAAGTACAAAAATGATCATCTATATTTGCTGTTGACTGTACCATCAATGTATCATCCGATGTATCAGCATACGGGATAATATGTTCATTCTCAGACTCACTGTCACTCTCCTTTTTCTTTTTACCTTTTTGGGCACATTTCGTATGTTTTTTAGTATTTTTCTTATTGTTTAGCTTTCTCTTTTTTGGCGCACTTTTAGCTTTTGTTTTCGTTTATTATTGTCACTGTCACTGTCTTGCAACACCCTTCTTTTAGTTTTGTTACTCTTATTTTCCTTTACTTTGTCGTTTGTTTTTAGATCTTGTTTTAAAGACTTAGTATTTGACAAACTCTCACCCTCATCATTTTTTTCTGGAGTCTCGGTTAAAATTTTGGTTTTACCAGGTTGTCGTCCACGTGTTGCCTTTCTTGGTCCAGCTTTGGGATACGGTCTTATCATTTCTGGAGTTACAGTTATTATCTGCCCTGCACCTGCAGATGTCGTAGGAGTCGGTGAAAAAGAAGTTTCGCTGGGTGTCTTTTGGTTAGATATTAGCGGGACTGAAGAAGTTTGGGGAGTGGTTGGACGAGTAGCTGGAAGTGTGTCATCGGTAGTTAAATTTGCATCATCCGGACCTTGTTGAAGTCAATAATCGAAATTCCAGAGGCGGATTGCTCGTGGTGGCGTTGTTGCAAAAGAGTATCCGAGTCGCCAGTTATCTTCGAGGTAGAGTCTTCAACAGGCGTATTGAATCCGAGCTCAACTTTACTGGTGCTGCAGCGACTAGAGGTATCTTGAGCTTCATCATTATTCTCTCTGTCAGTGACAGCAGAGCACATAAATTCTTCTTCTCCGAAAATGTCAGGATTGAAAGGATGGATACCCGAGCTCTTAAATCCACTTAAAATGTTAGATTGACTGAATGTTCGTGACATTATCGTTTTGATAAAACTGGGGATACTGTAAATTGTGATTGTTTTTCCCGGATTTGAAATCATCCAATTGGTCATTGCAGTGTTGTATCTTGATTTTAAGGATGAGTAAACAGCAATATCTAACGGTTGCAATTTGTTACTGCAGTGTGGGGGCAATGTCAACATGGTAATACCATTTTCTTTGGCAAAGTCAATTACTTCTACGCTCACGTGGCTCTCATGATTGTCTAATATTAATAAGACTGGATTGTCCTTAGAAGCATGAGAATGCTTTTTGAAATGCTCCATAAATTTCATAAAGCTTTTTATGGTCATCCAGCCGCTAGGATATGAATCACCATCTGAACCATCTGGCCCATTCACAACGAATTCTTTGCGATATTTCACTCGAGGAAAGATAAAAAATGGTGGTATAACATTGCCCGCTTTGGGCTTGTGCTGGAATGGCATCGTTACCTAAAAAGAAAACGAAAAAATTGCATGTACAAAAAGTAACCACACACCAAGCGCAAAGCGGGAGAGTTGAACCACTGGTCATGTCTCCCTGCGACGGTACTGGTCAAGTCTCCCGCACCCCCCTTTACCACGTGCAGCCAAAGATTACGTAAAATTAATTTACAATTCACTCAAAAACAATACCGATAATAAAAGAGCATTAATTCACTAATAAAAAAAGATAAAGCAACACCACTTACCTAAAATATTGTCAAAGCAGCACGAAATTAGAAAAATATATGAATTTTACTTTTTAACACCGAAAACACGTTACCTGTGCGGGACGCTAAGTCGTACTAATGGCGGACAATATGGCGTCGCCAGTAGTCGGGGCGAGCGCGCGGGCATCACGTGAGATGTCAGCGCGGGCTGTGGCGCGAAATTTGAATCCCATCAAAAACATAAATGTGAAAGGCTGCCAAGTTCGATACTATGGGAATGCTTCGCCTATAAAAGAAGTTTTCACACACCACACACCTTTTCAATGCAATGAATCGACACCTTTGGACTGCAATGTGTCAAGTATATAATTTTCTATTAAAACTTGCCAAGTTACATCATTAAAAAGTACTGAAAATAATAAATGTTATCAGGAAACTGCTAAAAAAACCGGTGTGCGTTTCTCTGACTATTATAAATTGAGGTATTTTTATGGAACTTGGTACTACTTATTCAGATCTCACTTCTTTTATAGGCGAAGCATACCCATAGTATCGAACTTGGCAGCCTTTCACATTTATGTTTTTGATCGGATCTCATTTATTTTTGTTAGGTGTAGGTTCTTTATTATTTTTTTATCACTTTTGCTACTAAAACTTAGTGTATCTAGTGACCTGCTTTGCACTTCGTAAATCGTGGGTTCGGTTCCCGCAACAGACACACACAGAGTGGTGAACAGTTTTATTGTTCTTGTCTTTAAGACAAACATGTATTGTCTTAAATTGGTATGTATCTAAATTTAAATAAGTCTTATCTCATTTCCACTCCATACCTACTTATAGTAGAACAAAATTACACATTCGTTGTTTTGGAAACCGACTCACACTTGGCCGTTTTCAGATTTTTACTTTATTTCGACCTAAAGACAAACCTTCGAGCCAAATTTCAGGTCGGTACGACCATTGGAAGATAGACCCATTTAGTTCATTATGACTTCATAGTAGAACAAAGTTACACCTTCGCTATTTTTAAAACTGACTCACACTTAACCGTTTTCAGATTTTTCCCTTTACTTTGACCTTAAGACCTATCTCCATGCCAAATTTCAAGTCAGTACGACCATTGGAAGTGGTCTAGGTTTTTGATGAGTGAATCAGTGAGTGTATAGTAAAAATAGCGCTTTTCTGACGTCAATATCTCAAGAACTGCTATAGGTAGAATAATGAAATTTTGTATTCTAGACAATAAAGGGGATGTCAACAGACACACGAAATTTCATATGCGTAGATAAAATATGTTTTGAGTTATAGGGTGGTCGAAATTGGCCCGAAATGGTTCGTGTAATATAACTCACGGCCGGTGTGTTGCTTTTTTTTGCTCGAACTTGGCGGATACACTGCCGTGTGTCTAGATCGAAATATTTGAGTTGGTTCAAGTCTCCCACCTGGGCAAATCTCCCGGACTCCCCCTACTCTTGGCACCGTCTTAGGCGGTTGTTGCGTATTGTGCCAGGGTTACATTCCCATTGCTTGGCACAGGTAGCGGATCTGCTACAGGGAGATAAGAAATTGTCAAAGTAAACAATCGACACCTTCTTTGTGATAGTGATACAAACAGCCAACACTTAAACTAACCTACTTTGTCTGGCATGGCCAAAAATTATAGGCCATATTTTTTATTAGGGGAAAAATCGAAACTAGCATTGAACATGTATTTATTTCGAAACATCATAATTTGTGAATTTTCACTGCTATTGGGTTACCAGTGAAAATAGCCTTCGTTCTTAGCTGCATCCTGAAGTAACAAACTCTCGCAAGTCCTTTTTGCTCACTTGTACCTACAAAAGGAAGGGAAGATTGGGTATCAATATAACAAATTATCCTCCTCCACGAAAATTCAAATCTGGCTACATTACAGTCCGTAAAAAATCACTTAAAATTATCTTTGTGAAAAGTTGACAACTTAATATTTTTATTTGTATATGAGAGTAAATTATGACAAAATATATAAAGTTATCAGTATTTTAAAAGCATATCACAACTATATACATACCACTTTCATTTTCAACTGCTGCCAGTTGTCAGCCGGAACATCGTCGGCCCTTCTTTGGTTCTTTATTATTACCCCACTATTCCGCAGCAGACGTTTGTGTTTATTATATTTGTCATTAAGTTTTCCTCTAGCTGGAATATATATTTATTTCTACCAAATTTTTGGCTGGGAATGTAGTAAAGGGAAATCAAAACAAAGTAAGTAGTTATTATAGCGCCTGGCCTTAGTGTTCAAACAGACGGCTGATCGGGAGACGAGACGTCAGAAGTTCAGAACGTATATTTTAACAAAATGTACAATGAAACTGGAATTACTGATTTTTGTTCAGCTAACGCAAACAAAATCACCACCCACCGCTACTATCTCTGATTAACTTTCGAGTCCTGACCAGTGACTTTCAATCTTTTGGAATCGCTTAGGTTTGCCTCACATCTGGTGCCACAAGAAGTCTTCTGGAACTGTGATTCACTTTTTTATGACTTTTATCCAAGAAATTATTTTATCAGGGTGTAGAGATGAGAGAGAACACCAAAGCCACGACAGCGTTAGGCAACAAGACCTACCACGCCACGGGTGGCTTGACCTAATAACTCATCTCACGATGGGAGATTAGCAGAGTGAGCGGAAAAGTTTCCCTGCCACAAACAAATATAAACACTTTTTATTTTACACTAATTCCCAGAACACTCATGATTTTTCACGCATGACGCTTACTCCTAAATGCTCACTAAACACGCTTAGTCGAAGATAGTTCAAAATACACTAAGTAATACAAACACATTTACGAAAATTTTGTTTTCACAAAAATGACTGTCTAAGAAACAGAGAAAATTCTTTTATTTTCATAAATATGTTTTAGGAAAAAAGATTCATTAAAAGACACCGTATACCAGTATACCTACATACTGACTTATCTACACACTGCACTGGTACTTTAATTATATGGTAGTATCTACTTGTTCGACGATTGATTTTTTTTGACATGACGCACGAAGATTTTTGAAGATATTTTTATAGGTGTATGTAGTGGGCATTGGGTGGCTTGTTACGATATTTTTTTTGTAGGTGTACCTCCGCGAAACGTGTCATAAAAAATTAAAACAAAAATAAAAGTAGTTTTTTTAAGGAAGTTTAAGGACATGATGTTGGTTGAATAAATGCATTTGGTAGCCAAATCTATTTTTATTCGTGATGATTTTATTTGGTTACTTCTATCTTGAACAGTTTACCTAATATGACACTTTAAATGGCACCCTGTATTTTTTATATTATCCTAAATTACTCGAAAACAAAAGAAGATCGAGGACTCATATTAAGCATGGAGTGTTCTTAGGACCTGCCAGTACACCACCAGAAAGAATCACCAAATCCCTCGTCGGGCGCCACTCTCCTTAGCTTAACCTGCTAGACCCTTTACTCGAAATTTTCTAAGAGACACAGACAGAGGCTTAGCAAATTGACTGTTACGAAACACTTTAAAATTTTTACTCAATTTCTTTACTACTGTTCACTTGACTTTTTGTTTTGGGACCTTACTGGTCGCTAGGCAGGAAACGTAACTGAATATTCGGCCGGATTCACCCGGTTATCCATGATTGTGGAAAATTATGCGCCTGTGATTCATCCGATCAGGGACTGGGGCGGGCGCAAGGGGGTGATGCAGCTTGTCTTTGGGGAATCTTACACATTTTCAGCAAGATTAAACCTGAATTCCCTGTGTGAATGGACTCTGAAACATATTAAGGGAAGGTTGCTATGATTGGACCACTTAACTTCGCTGCCTTATAATCTACAAAATTTATGTAAGAAAATAAAACAAGTTTGATAATTTTTTACTTTCGAAATATATTTATTCATTACCTTGAACACAACACAATAAGGTATAATAATCTTGGAGAAAAAACGTAAAAAGGGTTTCTCAGGCTGTTGCCTTCTTTGGACCATGGTATGTACCGACTCGTTCTCTCCCGAACGTTTTTGCCTTCAACAAAAGCAAAGAGACAGAAACAAAGTCCATTAACAACAAACGAGAAACGTTGGTGTTCAACATTTTCAAGTTGGTGTGTGAACTTTGCAGCAAGAATGACTTATCGTGTAACAAACCATGTCTGTTCAATATTTATCCCAAGCAGAAAAGGTTGACGACGACTTCTTCTTCGTTTAGCGTATTTCAAATCCTAAGAAAACGCACAATAATGTGCAACCAAATGTTCATAGGTATTATTATCGAAGTGCCGGTAATACCGGTATTGAGGTCCAATATCACAATTCAGTACTACCAGGATTGAGGATCATCTAATATTGAAGGTATATATCTATTTCGTTTTTGACGATTATAATAATGACTTCATGTAAATTGGCATAATAAATAATATATCAGTTTATATTACGTTCCACTGCTGGGCACAGACCTCCTCTCATGGACGAGAATGAAATGAAAAAAACAAAGGTATCATAATTATACCGGTTTGGAAAAGGAATTATAAATATTTCAGTGCAATTAAAAATAAATACCGGTAACCGATATGTATTTCTACACGGTTCCGGATCCGGTACCGTTACGTTGGCGGCGCGGCTAACCTTTACAATATAACGCTATTGTAATGGAATACCGATTCCATACCGGTATAACCGTAACCGAAATCAGTCCATGCTCGTAAGTCTGCCTTTAAAAACATAATTGTTGGCCAATTGTTAAAAACTGAATCGAAAACAATATCCATATACTTAATTGAACGAGCGAGCGAGACGAACGAAGATTTTCATTTCAGATAGGCAATTATTCCAGATTCGCGTTTAAAAGATCTTTACGCAAGTTGTTTGCTAGCAGAGCCGTAAATTCTTAGTGTTTCTGTTCTCTATTTTCGTCTGTATGAAGATATTTATATGTATTTTATTTATTTATTGTCTATTGTCGTTATTTATTATGTATGTATAACCACTGTGTGTTTATATCTGTAGTTGCACCGCCCACAATTTGTCTGCTTTGCCCAAATGTTGACTGGTAGAGAATGCTTACGGCTTTAAGTCCACCTTTTGTACGATAAGTTGTTCTTTTGTTAAATAAATAAATATTCTTTCGTATGTCCGGCTGTCTAGACTTCTCTATATGTCGTAGGTAGCTATTTCAATGGACTTAGGAAATTTATACTGATGGTCCAATCAAGGAGACTTATGGAAATCAACATAATATTGTTTTTTTTTTTTTTATTAAATGTTTAACAATGTTTTTTATAAATAAAGTAACAGATTATAATTTTTCTATGCAGCAAAATGAATAGTAGGACACTTTTCCGCATAAAGAAGCCAAGTCTTATTCAAAATCAAACATAGACTCTGACAGGACAGTTTCATCTAAATAACCATAGTAATATTGGTTACAATTAAGTTTAACAATGCTTTTATAAAAAAATAACATAATATCGTCTTTCAATGCATCAAAATAAAAAGTGGGACACTTTTCCACATAAAGAAGCCAAGTCTTATTAAAAATCAAACATGTACTCTGACAGGACAGTTAAAAAACCATAGTAATATTGGTCTCACCACAATTAAGTTTAACAATGTTTTTATAAAAAATAGCAGAATATTATCTTTCTTTGCACCAAAATAAAAAGTGGAACACTTCTCCAAATAAAGAAGCCAAATCTTATTCAAAATCAAATATGGACTCTGATAGGACAGTTTCACAATTAATAAAACTCAATTTTTGATATTTATTCATCAGGAAACTAAAACTTTATGAAAATAATTATGTTTTGCAAAGCGGACATATAAACTTTTTAACATTTTTACTTACACACGCACATTCGGTGTGCACCCAAGCCTTACACATAAGACACTGAATCATGTCTTCTATTGCACAGTGCAGGCAAATTTTACAAAACCATTTTTCAATGTTTTCATCAGACGCTATTTTACTTTTTTTAGATGTGGAAGGTTTTGGCTCCTTCCTGGATATTTCCCTTTTTTTAGGCTTTTTAGCTTTTTCGGTAGCTTGCTCTAAAGCTGCTTTGTATGGCGATGAAGTTAATTCGGTGCTACATTGTGCTTTTCTGCTTCTTTGTCGCAATTCTGTCGCTATTTTAATAGCTCCTGGAGATATTTGCTTTATGTGAAAATAATATTTTGAATCTTCACAAATTTTTTCCATTATTTTTTTAGGAGTCTTATTGGATTTTCTCGGGGTTACTTCAGGTGTCGCTGGAACTTCTTCGACCTGTACTACTCGTATTGTAGTTTCGTCGTGTTGTCTTGGTAAAACTTCAGGTGTAACATTTATATTCATGGTTGTAGTATTTTTACTGTGATCGGAGCTATTATTTTCTGTGGTTATTTCTATCTGGTCCGTTGGAGTTTCATCAAACGGTTCTGGATGTATTTCAGCAATAACTTCTATTGTAGTTGATTTTTTATTTTGCACCTCACCTGATCTTGAATCATCCAGCCTTAATTCTACGCATTCCTCTCGCGGTTTCCTTCCAATTGGTGAATTGACAGCCAACGGATCTATGTCATCTTGAATTGATGGATTTGGTATGTTCTCCTCTTCTGGTACTATAAATTCATAGTCCTGAAACACATCTTTATTCAGAGGATAGATTCCTGTCTTTGCAAAGCCATTTGCAGCGGTGCCCACAGAAGCAGCTCGAGCGTTCGCTTTCCCAAAAAGCATAGACACTTGAAAAGTGGTAACAGTTCTTCCAGGATGTTGACGCAGCCATTTTTCTGTTTCATCTATATAGTACAGGCTTAATGGCTTGAAAAATGACACGTCAAGCGGCTGCAACTTATGAGTTGTGTGAGCGGGAAATGAAAGAATCACCACGCCGTGTGTTTTTGCAAACGTAATAGCAGCCAGATTTTTAGTATGACTTGCGTGACCGTCTAGCAAGAGCAAAACCTTCTTTTCTGGTGTCGGTTCCAGTCTCAACAAAATGTTGCAGCCATACGTAAAAAATGTCTTTGTTGATATAACCACTATCTGGATTAAACGCGAATATGGTCCCAGGCGGGGCTCCATCTCTCAATTCATCCTTTGCTCTCTTGCGTTTAAAAATTATAAGTGGTGGCACAAAGAAGCCAGCTGCATTAGTACAGCATACGGCTGTGGTTGTGGTACCACGTTCTCCACTAGTAATAGCACCGACTTGTCGTTTGCCTTTTTGAGCTAGAACTTTTCTCGGTTTTCTCTGTACAGTCGACAAACCCGTCTCGTCCATATTAAATATTCGCTGAGCATCATGTATATTATGCTTGTCCAAGACTTCCTCCAATTTGTCATAAAAATCTTTTACTACAGGTTTATTAAAACCGGTAGCCCTGCTCATGGAAGTAGCTCTTGGCTGTCTCAAACTCAACTGAGGATAACGTTTCATGAACGAGTAATACCACTTTTTCCCTGCCATTCTTTTTTCTTTATTGAATCGATGTTTGATATTATTTTTTTCTGCCAAGTCAAACGCAAGTCGTCTAATATCCAACGGTGTAACCCCATACAAACTTCTTTCCATGTCTAAAATGTGTAAACACAGTTCTTTTTCTAATTCTGGAGGGATATCACCTTCAGATCCTACTATTTGAACGGCTTCTTTAGCTTTTTGATTGCTTCCATCCAATCTTCGCTTAAGTGTCGCTTTGGGGACACCATACATTCTGGCAGCGGCATTTAAACCAACAACTTTTTTTCTCACTGCCTCCATAGCCATGTTCATACTGGGCTCATTCCACGCGTAATATTTTCGTTTTTTTTTTCAGACATCCTGCAACATAAGTGAAAGTATTGTTCATATTTTTCTGCACCATATTTGGAGACAAAATAGTTTTTTAAAGCAAGATAAATATAACTATGACGTATGAAATCCTACATCACTTGATCGTAGGTAATATATATTAAAACGTAAGTTTTTGCTTTAAGTATGTACTTACTGAGATAGATTTTTCCTTTGTATATGTGTATATTTGAGTATGGGTAAAACATTTAAAATCTAAAAAAAGTCGCCATGATTGGACTGGTCCAATGATAGCACATACATGCTGGTCCATTGATAGCAACTAGGTATCAAGTCACAAGAAAAATAATAATAAAATAAAGAAAATAAATGGCCAGAAACTGTTGTTATAAATATGATCATTAATACATTTCTAACCACTACACGGCAGTACACTTAAACACATGCAAATATAATGATACTTACATGAATTTTTCCTTCGCGTAATTTTTAGATCGCCGGCGCTCGAAACACACTTGTTCACGTCACTCATCACCGTGAAGCGCGGCGCGACTGAGGTTGCGGGGGGCCGGCCGGGTAGCCCAAGGACACTTTGTACTTTGGTTGTCTCTGTCTAGCATGCGCAGATTTTGAAATATTTAGGTGGTCCAATCAAAGCGCCCGTCCAATGATAGCAACCTTCCCCTATAGTCTATGTGTGATTCTGATGTCTAAGCTATAATACTGGAAAGTTTCATAGAAATCCGTTCTTACAAACTGCTGTTTGTAAGATTAAGAGGAACGTACCTACGTATATCCAAACATCGGCACAAACTCACGTTTATAATATTAGGATTCAATATTACAATAATAAGGCATTGCAACTCACCAACTCGTATCCATTAGGCAATTTCAGACCCGGAAAAGTGTTGAAGTATTCATTATATGAAATGCCTTTCAAGATTTTGGCTCGCAGCGCAGGTCAAAAGAGGCTTTGGTCATTAATAACTCTGAAGGTGAGGATGAACTTTGAAGCCAATCTGAGGATTCTTCAGTGTTGCTGTTCGTTTTATGGCCAGTTACATCTTCGAATCCATCTGGTAGCGGCCTTAGCCTTTTGTTAGCAGCTTCGCTGGAATCTGAACTTTTGGAACTGCAGGCACTTTCACTATCACCCCTGCCCTGCCCTGCCCAACAAAAAGGACGTTGTGCTTCCCGAGTTAATCTTCTTCTGTGCGTTATTAGCCTATTGTGTATGAGGCCGCTCGCTTGAAAGACTTGGACATTATAAACTTCTTGATCCTCCCTTGAATAATGTAGCTATTTCATTGGTCCATTTCTGCCAAACATCCTTCCGTATAGTCTGGTTCAGTTTTTGTAGTAACTGGAGCTCCGTTTCCTCTTGTTAGGTGAAACAGAGCGTTGCTATATTGTAAGCTATCGAGCTTACAATATAGCAACGGTCACGAGATTTCAAGGTTTGACCTATTTTAGATTTTTCGGAAGCGCACAATTTGGAAGCGTTGTTCAGGCGTCAGTTTAATCATGTTGAAATGCCAAACCAAACTAAACATAAATCATGGCCGCTAGTAATAAAGTGTTGCCAACTTAAAATTCTATACCTCTAAAAAACACCCGTTTTTCCAAATTTCAAATGGATATCATTAGTAAGTTCCTGAGATATTTGACTTTGCGATTGTGACAGACAGACACAGACGGACGGAGTCGCACCGTAAGGGTTCCGTTTTTACCTTTTTGGTCCGGAACCCTAAAAAACTATCGATTCGTCGATAACATCGATGAAAAACGGTGTTGTCTCCTTACAACTTGTCAAAAGCCTCACCCAAAAGTCCGGACTCTACTTATCAGCTTTTTATTAGAGAGAAATAATAATCCTTTATCAATCTTATCCTTACCTTGTATAGTCACCCATTCCGCGTCACTCCCGCCGGGTATGTAGTCCTGGCTGTAGTCGTCTTTGGAATGGAGAGCGAGGAACGCGTAGTATGTAGAATTAAGAGGATAGCCAAGAGAGGCCCCCATGAGTTTCCGTTTAGTAACATTATATTCCCTCATGTTATTGTGGACAGATCGTACCCATCTTCATCAATCGTAATAATTTTCGAAATTTCATTAGCCTCTTGCTGGCCAACAGACGATGGCTGGATATCCCCCCTAGTCTGCGCAGGTGTCCCGGGCTCTCAACCAGGTCACTTTTTTGTCGTGAAACTTGTAACAACTGCCGGTGAGGGGATTCCACTCGTAACCTGAGGAATTTAGGTACTTGCCTATTTCAAATTGTAATGTTTCCAAACATAATTCAATCGTACTAAAAAACGTCAAACACAGCATATTATAGTACTAACTTAATTTCAATTTATGGAACGCGTAGTATGTAGAATTAAGAAGGTAGCCAAGAGAGGCCCCCATGAGTTTCCGTTTAGTAACATTATGTTATTGTGGACAGATCGTACACATCTCCATCAATCGTAATAATTTTCTAAAGTTCATTAGTCTCTTGCTGGCTGTTGACAATGGCCAGATATCCCCCGTAGTCTGCGCAGGTGTCCCGGGCTCTGAACCAGGTCACTTTTTTGTCGTGGAACTTGTAACAACTGCCGGTGAGGAGATTCCACACGTAACCTGAGGAATTTAGGTACTAGCCTATTTCAAATTGTAATGTTTCCAAACATAATTCAATCATCCTAAAAAACGTCAAACACACCAGGATATTATTGTACTAACTTAATTTCATTTCATGGAACTGTTCAGATTTTAGATTTTTAACTAGTTTATCTATACTTCTTGACATAAATTTAAGTGAGTCCACAAATCTTAACTTCATTGCCCGATTATTAACGTGCAAAACTTTTATGAATGACATGTATAAAAAATGCCCATAATGTGAAAAATATTGGGTCAATTTTCAAGTTTGTTAGCTTTTTGCACAACTAAATTTCAGGTAAAAAAACCTCATTAAAATATTTTTTTAAGTATCCCCGTTTACAAAGTTATAGGGTGCAGATAAGAAATTGCAAAGTTATACAATTATTTTGCTCGTGAGTGTACTTTTCTTTGTTCTCTGGGATAATTTCTATGTCTCCGTCTTCAAAATTAAGTCCATGCACTATAAAATGACTATCATAATTGCTAAGTTGTGAAGAAGTACCGGCACAAAATTAGGTGATCTGTATTTATTACAGCAAAGTTCATGTGCAACCCTGACACCAGTTAAAATCTTTATTACAGATTTAATGTAACAAAGATTACGCTGTGCAATGTTTTGGGTCAGATGTCAAGGGTAAAGTAGTCTACGATTGTATTGTTTTTGCGAATATTCTGTAAATCGTTTTTTAGAAATTCCATGAAATTGATATTTGTTCCTGGTGGAAATAATCCTGACAGTATGGCCAACATACGTGATCATTAGTTTGAACGTTAATTACAGTTTTTTTTTAAATGTATATCACGAGGTAGCGTAATATATGACGACCCACGTAATGGATTATATTTATTGATATTAACATCTGTATAATTCACGTTTACAAAAAAATCGCGTTTAGTAAAAAATTTACTTTTAATGAGCAATGATTTGCAATATCCAACGATCCAATAACGTAAAAAATTTATCTTTACGTTTTTCTAAAAATGTTTCAGAGGTTTCAAGACATTGGTGATTATTTGTACTACATGATATTCTGTAGGTTGCAACTCTGTTTAGAAACGCGTTTTCAATTAATCAGTTGACTATCGGAACTAAAAACATTATTATTATGCGTGTTGCTGTTAGAATAATTTGTCAAATATCTCTTTGATATGAATATATGACACACGGAAGGAATGACTGAGGAATTTAGGTACTTGCCTATTTCAAATTGTAATGTTTCCAAAAATAATTCAATCATACTAAAAAACGTCAAACACACCAGCATATTATTGTACTAACTTGTATTTCAATTTATGGAACGCGTAGTATGTAGAATTAAGAATTTAGCCAAGAGAGGCCCCCTTGAGTTTCCGTTTAGTAACATTATATTCCCCCATGTTGTTGTGGACCAAATCGTACACATCTCCATCAATTGTAATAATTTTCGAAAGTTCATTAGTCTCTTGCTGGCTGTTGACAATGGCCAGGTATCCCCCCTAGTCTGCGTAGGTGTCCCGGGCTCTCAACCAGGTCACTTTTTTGTCGTGGAACTTGTAAAAACTGCCGGTGAGGAGATTCCACACGTAACCTGAGGAATTTAGGTACTCGCCTATTTCAAATTGTAATGTTTCCAAACATAATTCAATCATCCTAAAAAACGTCAAACACACCAGGATATTATTGTACTAACTTAATTTCATTTCATGGAACTGTTCAGATTTTAGATTTTTAACTAGTTTATCTATACTTCTTGACATAAGTTTAAGTGAGTCCACAAATCTTAACTTCATTGCCCGATTATTAACGTGCAAAACTTTTATGAATGACATGTACAAAAAATGCACGTAATGTGAAAAATTTTGGGTAATTTTCAAGTTTGTTAGCTTTTTGCACAGCTAGATTTCAGGTAACAAAACCTCATTAAAATATTTTTTAAAGTATCCCCGTTTACAAAGTTATAGGGTGCAGATGAAAAATTGCAAAGTTATACAATTATTTTGCTCGTGAGTGTACTTTTCTTTGTTCTCTGGGATAATTTCTGTGTCTCCGTCTTAATTAAGTCCATGCACTATAAAATGATTATCATAATTGCTAAGTTGTGAAGAAGTATCGGCACAAAATTAGGTGATCTGTATTTATTACAGCAAAGTTCATGTGCAACCCTGACATCAGTTTAAATCTTTATTACAGATTTAATGTAACAAAGATTACGCTGTGCAATGTTTTGGGTCAGATGTCAAGGGTAAAGTAGTCTTACGATTGTATTGTTTTTGCGAATATTCTGTAAATCGTTTTTTAGAAATTCCATGAAATTGATATTTGTTCCTGGTGGAAATAATCCTGACAGTATGGCCAACATACGTGATCATTAGTTTGAACATTAATTACAGCTTTGTTTTGAGATGTATATCACGAAGTAACTTAATATATGACGACCCACGTAATGGATTATATTTATTGATATTAACATCTGTATAATTCACGTTTACAAAAAAATCGCGTTTAGTATAAAATTTACTTTTAATGAGCAATGATTTGCAATATTCAACAATCCAATAACGTAAAATTTTTATCTTTACGTTTTTCTAAAAATGTTTCAGGGGTTTGAAGACATTGGTGATTATTTGTACTGCATGATATTCTGTAGGTTGCAACTCTGTTTAGAAACGCGTTTTCAATTAATCAGTTGACTATCGGAACTAAAAACATTATTATTATGCGTGTTGCTGTTAGAATAATTTGTCAAATATCTCTTTGATATGAATATATGACACACGGAACTTTTAACTATACTCGTATCATATCTTTTGTACTAGATGATTAGTCGGTTCTTGTACTGATGATATTCCTGAGATTTCGCGGCTGGTTGAAGGATGAATTCTCTTAGCAGATTGTTCCGGTACCGGATCTCCCGCTGACCGCTTCACTCCTCGTCCAACTTGTCAACAAAACGTATAAAAAAATAACTTGAAACATTAATTATAATGATGTTATGGTTTTTAAAATAAATTGGACTGGTAACATTAAAAAGTCTTTGGACAGGTTGATTGAAATGAACCAATCACGTGCAAGAATCGTTGGCCAATCGGATTCGAGTTCCGGTCCGGTAGTTTTTAAGCGCTTAGTCGATCAAAAGGGGGCATTCTAGAAACGGCACTGGAAGTGAGCGGTTGTCTTACTGTCAAGAAATAATCAATGTTAAATATATTAGCGTAGCATAAGCAGTGATTTGTCGAGATGTTAATAAAGTACTTTAACAACAGTGAATGAGTTTAAATCGTCATAACTCAGAAGTGGGATTCTTACAAGGCTACAACCAGCCTTTCTGCGCTCGCAAGCTCAAGAAAAAAACGTAAGTACAAATTCAAACAAAAGTGGAGAGTTTGATAAAATAAATGGAATTAACGGTTAAATTTTTGCGAGCCCCAACGGGAACTACTCGGTTTTTAGCCCTCATTATTAGCTTGCAACGTGGGGCGATAACAGCTGCAATGGGTAATTGGTTTGAAATTAACCGTTAGTTTTCGAGATTACTGAATTTGTAGGATAAAACTGTATTTATCGTTACGGAGTAATTCCGGAGATTTATACGGTTGGTCTTGCATAATTATCTTGCTAGGTCACTCCCTAGATGGGCATGCTAGATAAAATTATAGTTAGAATAGTTTCAGGATTAAACTCTATTTATCATTACGGAGTAATTCCGGAGATTTATACGGTTGGTCTTGCATAATTATCTTGCTAGGTCACTCCCTAGATGGGCATGCTAGATAAAATTATAGTTGGAATAGTTTCAGGATTAAACTCTATTTATCATTACGGAGTAATTCCGGAGATTTATACGGTTGGTCTTGCATAATTATCTTGCTAGGTCACTCCCTGGATGGGCATGCTAGATAAAATTATAGTTGGAATAGTTTCAGGATTAAACTCTATTTATCATTACGGAGTAATTCCGGAGATTTATACGGTTGGTCTTGCATATTTATCTTGCTAGGTCACTCCCTAGAGATGGACATTCTAGATAAAATTATAGTTGGAATAGTTTTAGGATTAAACTGTATTTATCGTTACGGAATAATTCCGGAGATTCATACGGTTGGTCTTGCATGTTTATCTTGCTAGGGCACTCCCTGGAGATGAGCATGTTCGATAATTCAGTGATAAATTATATGTAGAGCCGATATGTAGAGCCGATATGTAGAGCCCATATGTAAAGCCGATATGTAGAGCCGATATGTAGAGCCGATATGTAGAGCCGATATGTAGAGCCGATATGTAGAGCCGATATGTAGAGCCGATATGTAGAGCCGATATGTAGAGCCGATATGTAGAGCCGGTATGTAGAGCCGATATGTAGAGCCGATATGTAGAGCCGATATGTAGAGCCGATATGTAGAGCCGATATGTAGAGCCGATATGTGGAGCCGATATGTAGAGCCAATATGCAGAGCCCCTTTATGTTGACCCCTGAGGCCATGTGGTGAGGTTACCCCTGATAATGATCTACGGTAAATTCCAAACCACGAGTTTAAAATTTAACCAGTACATTTAGTCCATAAGCTCAGAGTGGCTAAGCAGGCTAGTAGTGCCTGATTCAGTCATGTATGGCGTGTGTTGTTTAATTTATGAAAAGGCTGATAAGGACAATGTTTGTATCTTAGAACAGGCTAAGCATATCTTTTAGAACAGTCTAAGTATCTGTTAGATTAGAACGGGCTAAGTATATGCCTGTTAGATTAGAACGGACTAAGTATTTCCGATAGATCGGGCTAAGTATGTCCGATAGATCGGGCTAAGTATGTCCGATAGATCGGGCTAAGTATGTCCGATAGATCGGGCTAAGTATGTCCGATAGATCGGGCTAAGTATGTCCGATAGATCGGGCTAAGTATGTCCGATAGATCGGGCTAAGTATGTCCGATAGATCTGGCTAAGTACGCCTGTTAGATTAGAACGGACTAAGTATGTCCGATAGATCAGGCTAAGTAGGTCCGATAGATAGTGCTAAGTATGCCCGATAGATCGCGCTAAGTATGTCCGATAGATCGGGCTAAGTTTGTCTGATAGATCGGGCCGAGTATGAATTAGATTATTTTATTTCATGAGATAAATTACAGTTTAAAGTTGGCTTAGTCAAAATTATAAGAATTTGTGTCACAATCGTCACAAAATAACACACAGCGCTCAACAAAGTTGTAATTGTTCGAATCTAATTTAGTGTGTGCGCTCAGCTGATATTCTTAGGCATTATGGTCGCTTATCGCGGTATGCACGGCGATACAGTCGCTGCCTAAGTTTGTAATATCACAGTCGATACTCGAACTCGACTCGGCGATTGCACGAGTGGGAAAATCAACTATGTTTTTACATCCAAAGCTATTCAGTACGTCATCTATCCGCTGTTTCGCACTGTTATTTGATAAGTAATCTACATTGTGGTCATCAACTATCAGATACCTTTTATTTTCGTCATTAAGACTACTTAAAAATAATTCCAGTTTCTCCAAATAAATATCAAAGTCACCATTTCTTGTTCTATCTGATAGAACGGGCTAAGTATGTCTGATTAACGTGTCTTAATGTCCGTACACATATCAAAATTTCAGTATAAGTGTAGCTGTAACATACTTGAATAATATAATTCAGTAGCAATTAATTACAATTTCATATGCACCGATCTGGAAGGAGGTACAGGCCAACTATGTCCGTTAGATTAGAACAGGCTAGGAATGTCCGTTAGATTAGAACAGGCTAGGTATGTCTGTTAGATTAGAGCTGGCTAAGTATGCCTGATTGAATCACCTGTGCTTGCACTATGTAAATGTGTAATCACTCTGCAAACACAGGTATGGCACAGGCTAAGTATGCCTTGTCAATTATAATTATGCAATTACCACTACCGGGCAAACAAGCATTTATTTAGATGTATGTACTTTAAATAGTATCCGAAATTAATGCCGTCTAGTAACTTTACTATTTTAAAATTAAAAAATGTAAGTGCTTGAACATGGTTAAGAACAAAGATCTTATAAACTAGAATAATTCATGCGTATCCAACCTGCATGCAGTTGTGCAAAGATTTCTGTAATTTTATGACTACTTAGTAGGATTAGGCTCAAAGTGAGACGCTTTATACCACAGAGTTCCAGTTAACGGGTCTGTTACATGGCAACCCTCAGAAACCAGCACACAGCCAGGTGTGCCTGTAATGGGTTATCGAATTACATAGTGCATCACCATGTGCGTACTACTAAACGGGCCATGTGAGCCTATGATATGTTTTATGCCAGCAAGCTAGCGTGTGTGACCACGTGCGTAGCCGCTAAAAGGCTATGCCTACAGTGATGATACATGCAGTGGGAGATTAAATGCGTAACGACTATGGTTACTATTATCATTTTTCTGACTGGCGGAGTTTTAGACTGAATGAGAATGAGAATCATTTATTCGTAAAAAAATAGGTACGATAACTTGGTCTTAAAGAAAATAAACATGTGAGACACGTTGTTTTGTCATTAGGCATACGAGTATGATATAATGTTAATCATAAATTATAATTAATGCTTAAATAAATAGATCAAACTACAAGAATGTCATGCAAATCATATTAAATAACGAGAAACATTCACTACGATAGTTTTGATTAGCAAAAGATAATACATTATTTAAATGTCAAAAAGAGAAGATTCAATAAGATTAATATAAATTGTCCGCGTAATAAATTATAAGTCAGTATCATTTAAAAATTGTTATACTACGAGTATAATAAATGTTAGACTATAATAACATTTTTCAATATATGTATATGTTGTCTGGAATTTTATTAAATATTTGTGGCACCATTCCCAATACACTTTTGTGTAACTACCAAGGCGGTTTTACGTAAGTAATTTATTACGCAATGCGTTTTCGTACTGCGGTCTGGTTTTTTGTACAGGGAGCCTTCGTATGTCAGCAATTTTCCGTACAATTTAGGATTACATTTAACAAAAGAGCCGTTTCCAAAATATATAGACTGGGTAAGGTTAGTGATCTAAAATATAGAATGCAGCTAAGAAATGACATTTTAAGACCACACATTGAGTGGACTAAGTTAGGTAGTGATGAACTGAGCAGTTAGTTAAGATAGAGTTTGAGATTAAGGTTCATGTTTGAGATCTGATTTGGATTCAAGTTTGGGAGGATGTTTTAGTCGGTGGCTCGAGCCACTAGCTTTGGTTTTATTCTGGATTTAAATATAACTCTATAAAATATTGTTTTGTTATTCCGAGATGATGACAACCGATGCCGAGTATGAGACGCCAGATGAAACACGAGGCGTCATACGGAGGAGGAGTAGACATCAGAAGTCATCTTCACCCCGGAGGCACCACAAGAAGGCGCGTAAAGATGTTCCAACGACGACTTGGACTGTTGAAGACGTCGGAGCCACCAGTCAATCCAGTCACGATGACAAAAATGTTGTCAGCAGAGGGTTTCACCGTCTCACTGGCTTTCCAGCACAAGGAATAATTTTGAAGGGGGTGTATTGGAAATGATCGTGTGCTTTGAAAGACCGATCTGACTAAATTAAGAACCGATAAGGTCTGATTTTCAGATATACATAATTATGATTCTTTACTATATGATTGTTATCTCAACTAACATGCATTTGATTATTTAACTTTAACTACTAGCTATAAATAGTTACATCTTCAAAGTAAATCTTTTAGTTTAGGCTGTAATAAAGTTTTTGGGTGAAGAATATTTTTAATTGTTTATCGAAAGTGTTTGGTTCAATTAAAATTTTAACGATTTTGGTTAATGATTATAAATTCTGATTGTGACTCATCTAAGCTACGCGAGATATTTTTTAAAAATTTGGAAAACCGTAACTTTGGGTTAATAAGATTGTGGTTATTTCTTCTATTATTTATGCTTTCTTAATAAACTTCTGATAAACTAGCACGTCTCAAAATATACCTACATGGAGGCAAGGGTGAGCATACGGTATTTGAGAAAATATGGTCTGCCTGAGTCCATTGGGCCAAGATTTACAAGTATCCTCATATATTTTATTGAAGGATAAATATTTTATCTGTATCGGTACTATTCCCCATAGATCAAGACCGTATGAGAGCCTAGAATAGGTATGCACATGCATAGTACGCAGTGTGGGCTGTCTTAAATTCCGTTACGCGCTTGAGATGCTGGAGATGAAGGGCGTTGGCGAAGGAGGATAGTTTTTTTTTTTTGGAGATGTTTAAAATATGTGACGTCCAATTCACATTTGTGTGCAAATTTACTCCCAATAATGTTGCATCGTGTAAGTTTTTTTAATTTAGTGTCTTTGTAGTGGTAAACTATTGGCAATGTGGCTCCCTGATAGGGCTTAAATTGAATTATTTTAGTTTTGCTGTGATTAAGCTGTAAGTTGTGAGGTTGTAACCAGTTTACAATTCTAATTATGATCAGAGTTAATTTGTTATTAATTCCGTTAATATTACCACACGATAGCAATATAGAAATGTCATCCGTGAAGAGAGTACAGTGGTCTTCCAAATCGTTTGGAAGATCAATTTTGTACACAAGGAATAATATATACCTACATCCCAGGACACTCGTACCTTGCGGAATAGAGCCTATCACAGGGACTATCAGATCGAATATTTTGTGTTATTTCTGTTTGGAGTCCACGTTCAATTCCTACATACTGGAAGCGATTGGTAAAATATGAGTTAAACCAGTCGAGGGCAGAGCCTCGTATTCCCGAATTGTACAACTTGCCCAATAGTAAATAATGACAAACTCTAACGCATGCGTATTTCATATCGTTAATAAGTAATAACCTTGAGACTCTTCGACATATTCGTAGATTGCTAGTGTCGTTGAGCGATTTTTCTTGAAACCGTTTTGGTTATCATTCAGTAGGTACTTTATATTTTTCATAAAAATGGTATAGTTGTTTTATCATAACCGTTTCATATAATTTAGTACATGTTGGCAGAAGGCTGGCAGTAATGGTCGGTAATTATTTACATCAGATATTTCACCCTTTTGTGAACGGGCTTTATTAAGGAATTTTTTAACGCGTCTGGTAAATTGATTAACTAACTTATAATATCGTATAAGTCAGAATGTACTTTATGGGTCAACGGGACTTAAAAATTAGTTAAGGGTGTTTTACTGGCAGTCATTGTAAGGGAATTTCCTATGGAGTAGAAAAATATGTTGAACGAGTTCGCAATTTCCTTAGGGTTAGTCTGAAATTGTTCTGTTTTTTTTGGATGCATTTATTCAACGCATTCCTTAGAGTACTATCAAATAGGTTATATTTTCGACAACCGTTTTGTTACTTGAGAATATAGAATGTTATGGTTGTATAGATCGAATTTATAGAGAATGTAAATGATACATTGAAATACTATATGTGTAATTACATAGTGATGAAATATAAGTAAAAATGATAATAATAATTATGATATATGTATCCTTAGGTAAGAATAATTATATGAATAACATTTCAGTAGAAGTAATCACAGATCAGTGCATTCTGCAATGTGAATTCAATACCTGTAAATGTTATTTCTCTCAGTATAAGGATCATAAACTTAATTTATGTAAGGTGCGTGCACCGGGACGTTGCACGAGTCGGATGGCCGAATGTTATGGTTTTTAAAATAAATTGGACTGGTAACATTAAAAAGTCTTTAGACAGGTTGATTGAAATGAACCAATCACGTGCAAGAATCGTTGGCCAATCGGATTCGAGTTCCGGTCCGGTAGTTTTTAAGCGCCTAGTCGATCAAAAGGGGGCATTCTAGAAACGGCACTGGAAGTGAGCGGTTGTCTTACTGTCAAGAAATAATCAATGTTAAATATATTAGCGTAGCATAAGCAGTGATTTGTCGAGATGTTAATAAAGTACTTTAACAACAGTGAATGAGTTTAAATCGTCATAACGAAATCAACACATGACCTATAAATTAGGTGCAAAATACTAACTTAAATCATTTTTACGTTGCAAACAATATGCTTGCATTGGTAGGATGTGATGATGACACTATTTCTGGTTTTGTTTCTTTATGACCTTTGCAAGGCGTGTAAAAAGGATTTCAGGATCCTCATGAAGAGCATCAGGCAGGAAGAACTCCTTCAATATACCACAACCGTATGTACTTGTGGAATTTACAAAGGATGAAACCTTTACTTAAACTTGCTATTTCACTTCGAGCTATCTCGCCATGTTATGCTTTCCTCAACGAATCTACCTGTCTGTGACCATTACTTGCAATACAATACAAATATTGTCTACAATGCAAAGATAAGTACAAACCTCATAAAAAAATATATATTTATAGAGCTACTTTGAAATGTTACAATTAAAGGTAAAAAATAAACTAAATTTAAAAGTATTGGGTATCACTTATTCTTATCAGTGTCTATTCAATATTTAGCACGGTTTTCTTTCGAAGTTAATTGTTTTGTAATATTAAAAATAACGGCACGAACACTTTGGATATGTGAATCATCGTCACTGCCTGAGTAATATTTGGGGCGTATGTCACAGAGCTTTTGGAGCCATATTTCTTATTTTCTCCATGTTGTAGAGCTCAATTTTAATGAGGTGTGACGCGTAGCCTATTCATCTTCTTGACCAGAGGATAAATATATGCGACTCCATCACTTGTGGTTTTTGACACGTTCGAAGATTTGACTTTCACTTTTGTTTTCTTCTTGGTCCTCTCAATGAAACTATCTAAGTTATTGGCTGGTCTTTTCTTTGCAAGTGCTTTCTTTAGTTTGAGTCCTACCGTCCCTACTTCATCGGTAGAGTTATCCTGATTTCCCGGGTAATATAAATAAAGTATTTTCAGAGAACTGACAACAACAACATTTACCATTAAGTTAAACACGTAATATGTAGTTTCTAGTTTGTATTTCAAATACATTGTTCTATGTATTTTGTAATTAAAAACAAACAAAACAAAAACTTATTATCTTCTTCTTCTTTCCCTTGTCCTGTTCCCATTATTTGGGGTCGGCTCTCCTAGTTACTTTTCGCCAGGATTTTCGATCCTGGGTCGTCGCTGATGGGATTTGGGCTTCTTGCATATCCCTCCTTACAGTAGCCATCCATGTCAGTCGGGGTCTTCCTCGTCTCTTAGGCGGGGGGAGAATATCTAGCACCTTTCGCGTCATGTGTTCAGGTTCTCGGCGCATAACATGCCCGTACCATCTTAATCGTCCCTCTGTTATCTTTTCGGGGATAGATCTCACTTTAAAACTACCACGGATATAGGTGTTACGTACACGGTCCAGCAAGGTGACACCACCGGCCCAGCGTAGCATCCTCATTTCAGCAGCATGTAATTTGTCCTCTAGTTGTTTCTTAAGGGGCCAACACTCGGCGCCATACACCATGGCTGGACGGACAGCGGATTTATAGACCTTTCCTTTAACGGGTACCGGCATTCTTTGGTCGCATAAAACCCCAGTTAGCTCTTTCCACTTCATCCAACCAGTGTTTATTCTGTGGATGACATCAGCGTCAATAGTCCCGTCATTGTCACAGTCCCGTCAAAACAAAAACTTATTATCTAGAAATAAAATTGCCCGCCCTCGACACACCCCAATGTTGCCCGGGGCATCGTGCCCAAGACGCTCGCCGCGTTTCCCCGTTGGATCGCCAGGCTCAGCCTTTGGGCGAAATATGAGCCCGCCCTGAGATCACCTGTGACCCCGATCAATTTTTGGGACACTTTTTTCACAAAATCCTTCGTGTCGGAAGACCAGGTCCAAGGGTTTCTACTGCAAGTGCCACAAATACGTAATTATCCCTTAAGAAAGCGTATTTGCGGCACTTGACTGTTTGGGCGTCATTAGCGGCCGAGCCCGGCATTTTGGCAGACCGCACGACATGGGACGGGGCCACCGTATCCACACAGGTCACGTCCCATGCCAATGGACGGCCAAGATGCCAAGGCACCAGAGTGCAACCGGTCGGGCCTATTGCCGTCTGCTGCAGGTAGCCAAGAGAGGCCCCCATGAGTTTCCGTTTAGTAACATTATATTCCCTCATGTTATTGTGGACCAGATCGTACCCATCTCCATCAATCGTAATAATTTTCGAAAGTTCATTAGCCTCTTGCTGGCCAACAGACGATGGCTAGATATCCCCCCTGTTCTGCGCAGGTGTCCCGGGCTCTAAACCAGGTCACTTTTTTGTCGTGAAACTTGTAACAACTGCCGGTGAGGGGATTCCACTCGTAACCTGAGGAATTTAGGTACTAGCCTATTTCAAATTGTAATGTTTCCAAACATAATTCAATCATTCTAAAAAACGTCAAACACACCAGGATGTTATTGTACTAACTTAATTTAATTTCATGGAACTGTTCAGATTTTAGATTTTTAACTAGTAAGTAGTTAAAAAACTACTAGTAGGTAGTTTAAGTTTTTTTAATATATCATGGACTTCCGCAAAGTAACGCCTGATTCAATAAATTATCAACAGTGTAAACGTCTGAATGTGGTACCTAATTATATCAACATTCGTTGTAATAGTTCTAGTAGGGCATCTCAGGTGGCTATTCATAGGGCTCGGAAAATATGGCTGAATGAAGAATCACGATCTTGGTTTTCAATTAGGGATAACTTAAAGCTACACCTTAAAGTTTTGTATTCAGAGCTTTCCTTTAAATTGCACAACATTGAATTTGATATTTTAGACCAAAAAGCGAGATATTTTGCCTCTGAGCTTGCGCACCAAATGTATGTGAAACAGATCGATAAACTACATAGGCTTACTAGGTCGGGTTCGGATTTCAACTTAACAGAAAGGCGTGATGCCCTAACGACTCAGCACAGTTTCCACCCTCGTGTAAAAAACCTAACCGGCATTGAGTTTTTGGAATATGAGGTCAAACTGTTAGATAAGGGATTAAAGTATAACTTAAGGCCTAAGATGTCTCAAAAAGTTTTGGAAAATGTAGCTGTGGACGCAGAGGTTGCGATAGTTCTTAACAATAATGATATGGATGCAAAGCTCACCGTAGCGAATGCATTAAAAAAGACATGTCCATTGAGGAGGAGTGCGCCTGACTCTGACTGGTTATTGCTGAGGTCTATTCAACAGAAAGTCGATGACAACGATTTAGTGGTGTCAAAAGCAGACAAAGGGAATTGCATTGTCATCATGGGTAGGGAACAATATAACCAGAAAGTAATGGATCTTATACAGGAAGATGGTTTTTCGGTTTTACGGAAGGACCCAACGCCTGGTTTCCAGAAAGATCTAAGAAATGTTGTCAAGAACTCTATGTTTGTCTTTGAAACCGAGCATCAGAAAAACACGGTCATATCCATGAATCCTCAAGCACCAATTCTGTATGGTCTTCCAAAAATTCATAAAGACAATATCCCGATTCGTCCAGTTGTCTCGTATTTGAGTGCACCGACTTATAAATTGGCTAAGAGGTTGAATGGTATCATAAGACAGAAGTCTAATTTTGAACCAAAATACTGTTTAAAGAATAGTTTGGATTTAATCGAAAGGATCAAAGACATCAACATGCCACAAAATGCTATTCTTTTGTCGCTGGATGTGGATAGTTTGTTTACAAATGTACCATATTTGAATACTTTAGACATTCTCAGGGCACTTTTTGAAAAACAGAGGCTGCATCCAGGGGAGGTAGATGAATTAATAGAATTGGCGACAGTCTGTATGCGACAGAATTATTTTAGATTTGGGGGGCAATATTATCTGCAAGGTGATGGTTTGGCAATGGGTTCCCCACTTAGTCCTTTGATGGCAGATATTTTCATGGATCATTTTGAGAACCAACACATTGTGGATAATAATAATATATTATATTATTTCCGGTATGTTGATGATTTGATTATTTGTTGGACGGGTAGTATGAGTCAACTGGATATTTTTGTGAATGAAATCAACAACAAGCATCCTAAAATCAAGTTTAAGAAGGAATTAGAACAGAATAACTCACTAAATTTCTTGGATTTAACGATTACTAAGGTGGATAACAAACATCAATTCCAAATTTACCGTAAGCCTACGCATACAGATACTGTTATCCCGGCTTCTTCCGCTCATCCATGGCAACATAAGTTAGCTGCTTTTCATTGTTATGCACATAGGTTATTGACAGTGCCTCTTTCTGATATTCATTATAAAATGGAATTAAATAATATATACCATTTAGCAATTTCAAACGGTTACAGCAAGTCTCATGTGGATGGTATTATTAGGAAAAAACGGGCTAGAATGACAAACTATCTTCTGTACGCTGCACGATCTTCGGACCCACCTAAAAAGTACAAAGCAAGCATAACTTATGTTGGCAAGTTGTCTGATAAGATCTACAATATTTTAAAGTCTAACGACATAAACGTGGCTTTCAAAACGAATAACACCTTGCGCTTTAGACTGTGCAATGGCAAGGAGAAAGTGGAAAGTGCCAAAAAGTCGGGAGTCTACAAACTTGCCTGTGATAATTGCAATAAAGTTTATGTGGGACAAACAGGCCGTAGTTTTAGCACAAGGTATAAGGAACATGTTGCGTCGTATCGGCATAATCACCCGGACAAGTCTAATTTCGCAAAACATTTATTGGAGAATAACCATGCGTTATCTGACAATCATTCTTTCAACATCTTGCATGTTTGCGAAAAAGGATTGCGTCTAAGTGTTCTAGAACAATTAGAAATAATTAGGTACAGCAATAGAGGCGTTATTATCAACGAACAATTGAATGTTGCGTCATCACCGTTGTTACGTGTTCTTCCATCTCTTTCACGCATGAACGGTAGTATGGGGGGACAGAATATAAATATGGCGGATGGCTCCGGGCGGGTCATTTGCTCAGTGGACGTGGCGCAAGCAACATCTCCTGCCAGCATCTCCTGATGATGCCTCGTAGAGAGGCGAAACACGTGTCGAGGTTTTTGTCATTATTGGTGGTGGTTTGCTGTAATTATTTGCATGTTTTTACGCAAATAGTTGCATCTTATCTTCACTAATAGACCAGCACGTTTTTTAGCGGAATAGCAAAGAAATATTGTTCTCCTAATAGTTTATCTATACTTCTTGACATAAATTTAAGTGAGTCCACAAATCTTAACTTCATTGCCCGATTATTAACGTGCAAAACTTTTATGAATGACATGTATAAAAAATGCCCATAATGTGAAAAATATTGGGTCAATTTTCAAGTTTGTTAGCTTTTTGCACAACTAGATTTCAGGTAAAAAAACCTCATTAAAATATTTTTTTAAGTATCCCCGTTTACAAAGTTATAGGGTGCAGATAAGAAATTGCAAAGTTATACAATTATTTTGCTCGTGAGTGTACTTTTCTTTGTTCTCTGGGATAATTTCTATGTCTCCGTCTTCAAAATTAAGTCCATGCACTATAAAATGATTATCATAATTGCTAAGTTGTGAAGAAGTATCGGCACAAAATTAGGTGATCTGTATTTATTACAGCAAAGTTCATGTGCAACCCTGACACCAGTTTAAATCTTTATTACAGATTTAATGTAACAAAGATTACGCTGTGCAATGTTTTGGGTCAGATGTCAAGGGTAAAGTAGTCTTACGATTGTATTGTTTTTGCGAATATTCTGTAAATCGTTTTTTAGAAATTCCATGAAATTGATATTTGTTCCTGGTGGAAATAATCCTGACAGTATGGCCAACATACGTGATCATTAGTTTGAACATTAATTACAGCTTTGTTTTCAGATGTATATCACGAAGTAACTTAATATATGACGACCCACGTAATGGATTATATTTATTGATATTAACATCTGTATAATTCACGTTTACAAAAAAATCGCGTTTAGTATAAAATTTACTTTTAATGAGCAATGATTTGCAATATTCAACAATCCAATAACGTAAAAATTTTATCTTTACGTTTTTCTAAAAATGTTTCAGGGGTTTGAAGACATTGGTGATTATTTGTACTGCATGATATTCTGTAGGTTGCAACTCTGTTTAGAAACGAGTTTTCAATTAATCAGTTGACTATCGGAACTAAAAACATTATTATTATGCGTGTTGCTGTTAGAATAATTTGTCAAATATCTCTTTGATATGAATATATGACACACGGAACTTTTAACTATACTCGTATCATATCTTTTGTACTAGATGATTAGTCGGTTCTTGTACTGATGATATTCCTGAGATTTCGCGGCTGGTTGAAGGATGAATTCTCTTAGCAGATTGTTCCGGTACCGGATCTTCCGCTGACCGCTTCACTCCTCGTCCAACTTGTCAACAAAACGTATAAAAAAAATAACTTGAAACATTAATTATAATGAAATCAACACACACGGAAATAAATTATTATAACAATACTACCAGAACATATTGTAAATTTCATTCTTGTATAAAGAAACAGAATTAAGTTAAATTTACCGTATTGTATTTTAGCAACAAATAGTCGTGTTTTAATAAATGCCAGAATATTATAGTAAAAATATTTTCGTAAACAATACTCAAAGCTATTTATAAGTACATAATTATTATTGTAGAGAGAAAATTTCGATGATTGTAAAGTATACCTTCATAATTAGTTTGTTTTTGCTAGCTGTGAATTAAATAATACAATATTTAGGCCGTCTCTAAAATATACACCAAGTAATAAAAAATGTTTTAGTTGTTTAAATAAGCTAGATTCATATAGTACTGTTTACCCAATAATTATTTTGTTGTTGCTAGCTGTCATTTAAACAATACAATATTTAGGTTGTCTCTAAAATAACGCAAGTAACAACAATTGTTTAAGTGGTTTAAATAAGCTAGAGTCATATAGTACTGGTTATAACTTAATTCGTTTGTTGTTGCTAGCTCTCAATTAAACAGTAGAATATTTAGGTTGTCTCTAAAATAATGCAAGTAGCAAAAATCTTTTTATTTGTTTAAATAAGCTAGATTCATATGTTATCAGTACCATAATACATATAATGATTTGTGTAACATGTGAATCGTAATATTAAACGAAACGTTGTTTACGGTTGCAAATATATTGTATGGATTGCCTGAACTATGGTTGGCAACACCGACTGGCTGCCATTGTTTTTTTTATCATTTCATCTTTCGCAGCGAGCAGTGCGTGCGCGTGCAGAGACGTTGACTGTGGCAAATAGTGTGATTAGTTTAATAAATAGATATTATAGAAGTGTTCCAAATCAGGGAATGGACAAGGAAATTTTAAAAATAATGGAATCCTGGCAGAAACCGAGTACATAACGAAAAGAAGGTTTTTTTTTTAATTTGGGACCACCATGTTGATTTTTAAATAACATGAATATAAACTCACAAACTTTTAATGTTTTGTTTCATTTAAAACTGTTGTTGAAATGTTGACCATGTTGTTAATAAAGAAAAAGTTAAAAGCTGTCGAAACGAAAGAAAGAAATGAATATTGTTCAGTTTACTATATTTTTTTGGTAATTACTGCAATGTTTTGTTTTTTGCTCCACAATACGAAAATTATACTTATTTGAAAATTTCGTGACGATACAGACAGATTTCATTTTTTTTAATGACACGGTAAGTATGTACATATTTTTTAAGACCCATTCATAATATGTACATACCGTGTTGTTAAAAAAATTGAAATAGCTGTCTGTTTCGTCACGAAATTTTCAAATAAGTATAATTTTCGTATTGTGGAGCAAAAAATAAAGCATTGCTAAAATTACCAAAAAAATATAGTAAACTGACCAATATTCATTTCTTATTATAGTAAACTCAATCATTTATGTGATAATGGCAACCCACAATGTTGGTAGAAAACACAAAATAAGTAGTAAAGTGTACAAAAATATATAGTTTGGTAAAATCTCAAGTTGGTAATATTTACATTAAATTTGTTAATAGTGACTATAATAATCTAGTAGTCGTTACTGAAAAATCTGGTTATGTCCAAAATAAAACCTAGTGTTACGAACGATACCAATTCCGTTACACTAAACAAAACCTATTTTTGTAATGGGTACAAATAGGTTATTGTGCACTATACACAAATTTTAATTATGTGTACCAGCATTATGTTTAACTGTGGTAGATATTCTTGTAAGCTATTACCAGATTTTTGAAGTAAACTCGACAAAATAGTTAGCTGTCGTATATATTACACGACAATCTGGTTAAGTTAACTTTATTCTGGTTACCTAAACTAGAATTTTCTCTCCGTGCATGACCTATAAATTAGGTGCAAAATACTAACTTAAATCATTTTTACGTTGCAAACAATATGCTTGCATTGGTAGGATGTGATGATGACACTATTTCTGGTTTTGTTTCTATATGACCTTTGCAAGGCGTGTAATAAGGATTTCAGGATCCTCATGAAGAGCATCAGGCAGGAAGAACTCCTTCAATATACCACAACCGTATGTACTTGTGGAATTTACAAAGGATGAAACCTTTACTTAAACTTGCTATTTCACTTCTAGCTATCTCTCCATGTTATACTTTCCTCAACGAATCTACCTGTCTGTGACCATTACTTGCAATACAATACAAATATTGTCTACAATGCAAAGATAAGTACAAACCTCATAAAAAAATATATATTTATAGAGCTACTTTGAAATGTTACAATTAAAGGTAAAAAATAAACTAAATTTAAAAGTATTGGGTATCACTTATTCTTATCAGTGTCTATTCAATATTTAACACGGTTTTCTTTCGAAGTTAATTGTTTTGTAATATTAAAAATAACGGCACGAACACTTTGGATATGTGAATCATCGTCACTGCCTGAGTAATATTTGGGGCGTATGTCACAGAGCTTTTGGAGCCATATTTCTTATTTTCTCCATGTTGTAGAGCTCAATTTTAATGAGGTGTGACGCGTAGCCTATGCATCTTCTTGACCAGATGATAAATATATGCGACTCCATCACTTGTGGTTTTTGACACGTTCGAAGATTTGACTTTCACTTTTGTTTTCTTCTTGGTCCTCTCAATGAAACTATCTAAGTTATTGGCTGGTCTTTTCTTTGCAAGTGTTTTCTTTAGTTTGAGTCCTACCGTCCCTACTTCATCGGTAGAGTTATCCTGATTTCCCGGGTAATATAAATAAAGTATTTTCAGAGAACTGAAACAACATTTACCATTAAGTTAAACATAATATGTAGTTTCTAGTTTGTATTTCAAATACATTGTTCTATGTATTTTGTAATTAAAAACAATCGAAACAAAAACTTATTATCTAGAAATAAAATTGCCCGCCCTCGACACACCCCAATGTTGCCCGGGGCATCGTGCCCACGACGCTCGCCGCGTTTCCCCGTTGGATCGCCAGGCTCAGCCTTTGGGCGAAATATGAGCCCGCCCTGGGATCACCTGTGACCCCGATCAATTTTTGGGACACTTTTTTCATAAAATCCTTCGTGTCGGAAGACCATGGTCCAAGGGTTTCTACTGCAAGTGCCGCAAATACGCAATTATCCCTTAAGAAAGCGTATTTGCGGCACTTGACTGTTTGGGCGTCATTAGCGGCCGAGCTCGGCATTTTGGCAGACCGCACGACATGGGAAGGGGCGAACGTATCCACGCAGGTCACGTCCCATGCCAATGGACGGCCAAGATGCCAAGGCACCAGAGTGCAACCGGTCGGGCCTTTTACCGTCTGCTGCAGACAGACCTACAGGCTCTAATGTAGAGGGACTTGCTGCAGAGCCGAGAGCCCGGTGAATTAGGTCATTGAGGGCAGCGTGTCTGAACGGCCGACCGGCACTCGACCGGCAGTGAAGGCCGTGGTGACCGAAGGCGTCAGCCGATCCTCCGCAGCGGCTGCAGGGGTGCGGCTCACAGGCCTTGATCCCTAGCCTAAGGCACACAGTTGCAATTGAGTTTCACTTTGAATTCTCCGCAATAGAGATTTGTAGCTTAAGTTTAATCGTAATTGTGCTGTACCGTACTGGAAATGGCGACTTTGACCTATATTTAAACAATTTAGAATTACTATTAGATAAGTTAACTAGTGAAAGTAAGAAATTTATTCTGGTCGGTGACCAAAATATTGATTACATCTCAGATAACTCACTGAGGCGGCGGGTAGATGAAGTCCTACAGATCTATATGTGCAGGAATTGTGTCGATTTTCCGACCCGTGTGTCCGCGCACAGTGCGACTTGCATCGACTGTGGGCTGGTTTCGCGCGAGTGCCGGCACGTTGAGGCTAGGCCGCTTGACACCCCTATTAGTGATCACAACGCGCAAGTGTTCACTCTGCCTACGACGGAATTACGAAAACCAAAACCGAATTCTTGCATACAAAAAAGACTTTTTACTGACCAAGCATTTCATTTATTTTATATTGACATTGAAAATTATAATTGGAATTTTATATTTGACGACGCGATTTCTATTAATAGTAAATTTGATAAATTATTAAATGTTGTAAGATACTATATTGACATTCATTTTCCAGTTAAAAATATTCTAATAAAAAAAAATAAGCATGTACCGTGGATTACAGAAACCTTATCTAAATTAATTTCCAACTATAATGACTTGACAGAAATAAAACGGCAGTACCCAGAACTAAATTCTCTCTCAGAATGTATTAGTACCCAGGTAGATCGCATCAAATCAGAGACCTTAACCGCCCGCCGAGAATATTTTACAAATAGAATAGTAACTAGCAAAAATCCCCCAAAAGAAATGTGGCGCGTAGTAAATGACGAAGCATCCACAAAACTATTAAAACACACCATCTCACTTAAGGATGAAAGTGGTCACGACATACCACCTCGCCAAGTACCGAACCACTTAAACAATCACTTTTTGACAATAACATCGAAATATAATTTTAATATAAACAAATCGGCCTCTGTACTGTACCTAAGCCGTTTCTTGAAAGACAAAAACATTCCTGACCTCGTTCTACCTACAGTTACGCTCACGGATCTAAATCGCACACTGAAGTCTATAAAAACACGCGAAACTTTAGATATATATGATATATCGCTGAACATACTCGAGTGCATTTGGCCAGTCGTTGCAGGGTTACTAGTAAAACTTATTAACATCATGTTTTCGTGCGGTGTGTATCCCAACGTACTGAAAAGCACTCGAGTGTGTCCAGTGTACAAGGGAAAGGGCGAAAAAAGTTCTGTAGATAACTACAGACCTATCACAATTGTACCTAACATATCAAAATTAGTGGAATCTATTATTTCAAATACTCTAATGCACCATCTCGAGACAAATGACTTACTGACTGACAAACAATTTGCTTATAGAAAAAACAGATCCACCACGACAGCTGCATACGAGATATATGATTGCATAACAACGTCGTTGGATGCCAGAGATAAGGCAGCAGGGGTATTCTGCGATTTATCGAAAGCATTCGATGTAATAAATCATGAATTACTTTTGGAAAAAATTAAACAGTACGGAATCACGAATAATGCCCACAAATTGTTTACATCGTTTTTAGAAAACCGACACCAGACTGTTGAGGTCAAAATAAAGGGTAAAACCATCAGATCTAAGGCAGGTAGGCTAGACCTCGGAATTCCACAAGGTTCTGCGCTGGGAAATACCCTATTTCTTGCCTTTATAAATGACCTCCCTACCTCTACCGTTTTAAATTAGTATTTCTGTCTGTCCTTGTTAATTATTATTGTTAGAAATGAAATTATTGTAACTTATTGTATATACCTGACGAGCTTTCTGTGAATTCATTTTATTTATATACAAAGAAAATTTGTTAAATATAATGTATATTTTCAATAAGCAATAAATGAATCTGAATCTGAATCTGAATCACAGCTACACGCAATGCTTCCGGGTCCAACAGGGAGCCAATGTTCCGCGACGGAAGAGCATGTAGCCAGTGCCCCGACTCCGGCTCAGACACTGCCAGCAGTCGAGCGTAATTAAATAACTAATTAATAACACAATTAGAACTTCTGTTGGCCGTTGGTCACCTTGAAAGACCCATTCACTTGACTGTCGTTTTTTTCCGGATTTTTCCGGACGTTTCGTCCCCTGTAACTATATTATACACCGCATTTGAAGGCCCGTGGTTACACTTTTGCTCCATTTGTTGGCACCAATCAACACGGGCCTGTTTTTGAGTTAATGTAAGTTCACGGGGAATCGATCGACAACAAAGTTTCCTGACTTTTAAATATTCTCGAAGAATCTTTTATATTTGACTCGTACCTATCCCTCATTAGGAATTTCGTCATAAGTACCCCTGATCCCTGAAAGCAGCCACGTTTTCTTCAGTGACCGCGGTACACGGCCGACCTTCACGAGAATCGTCGTGGAGAGAAACCCGGCCTCTATATTTAATTCAGAATTCCAATCGTAAAAAACCATTGCTGAAAAAACTTTTCGCTTTAAATCCATTTTCAGTGCCGATTGTTCACTTCAAAACACCAGAAAAAACAAATGACGATCAGTTTCCCGCTAACAATTATTCATTCCATAAACAATAATTTATGATTATATATATATTTATTTTTTATTTCGTCATTCGAAATTGAACTGTTTACGAGTGGCCACAAAGGACTGCAAAACTTTCAGTGTGGCCACTATTCCCAAACAAACAATTTCGAGGAACTAAGATTGTCTCCGATAGACTGCTTTAACTTTCTACGTCTGGCGTGAGCCTCTAACTTTTATAAAATAATTATTGCTTTAATAAAAACCCCACTGCGCCTTAGTATATACGATGGTCTGATTTCAAGTGAAAAAAGTACTTTGCCGCTAGCAAATTATTTATTGCTATAATTCACAAAAACTACATTGGTTAAGGCATCTTAAAATTAAAATATCTAGTATCACTGGACTCAACTTTTTGACATTTTTTTCCACAAGACCTTCGGTTGCATTTAATAGCTCGTCATAATCTTCTTGTACAACGGTAAACTACTTAGCTGTAGTCCCTTGTTATACTAAATAGCGGTTCACCATAAAGTTCAAATATTTAAAATTATACTGACCTTTCTTTTAACACCTTCTTATACTATGTTTACTATACTTTGGGAAGCTTCCAGTGGCTGCATCAAGGAAGGTGTTCTTCAGGTTTCACTCGGGACTTCTTTTAGGTGAGGCACTCAACCATCCTAGCCACGTGTTGAATCTGATGATGGATCCTTGAAGCTTTCAAGTGCGAGACATACTTGTCAGCCAAAGTAGTACGGGGAACTAAACCTTAGGATCCCTAAGGCAAAATAAAAGCTATTTCAATATGCACTCACGAGCAAAAAAATCGACTCAACATTTTTTTGATTTCAATGTGCAATATCTTTAAAACTAATATAGGTATTCGTAGCATAGTAGCATTTCAGAAAGTATTAGTAAGCTTTCAGAAAATATCAAATTCAGGTCATATTTTTTTCAGGTTCTGAAAAAAAAACGTGATTTTTCACGAAGTGGGGAAAACTGGTTAATTTCATAACCTCAACATTGAAAGAAAACAAATTTTATGGAGAAAACCGTTTATTTTTCATTTTAATACAGCGTTGTGAGCGACGTCCACCCTCTGTGGCGTCGCCGGGGCAAATGACCGCGCTATCGCCTCGGCGCGGTAGCGCCTGCCCCTACAGTCTGAGGTGTGAGGAGTACAGCATGACTCCATTCATTAATGTAACAGATACCGACGTTTCACGGACGAGTGCATTTGCTTTATCTAATGAATAACTATCCTATTTCCGATCCTATTTCCTAGCATCTCAGAACCTGATACTATGTCTCACATTACCGAATCCAATTAACCAGTAACCTCATTTCAGTAACCTTCATTGTTAGAGTATGCCTATATAAACCCATGTATTTCCTAATAAAGCGTTCATTCTATATCCGAGAGTCGTCGTATCATTTACTCATCTACGTACAACATCTCATGGCGCCTTTGCCAGGCCTGGCAGGACATTATCATTAGTGTTCCTGCCAGGACAGGTCGCTTCGCCGCGACCTGCCTTGCGACTATAAAATAAAACCGCGCCGCGTTCCACAGAATTTGCTGCTCGACGAGACCCTACCCTAGCCGTAGCCAAGGCTAGCCAACAAATCAACGCAGCACATCGACCAACTCTTCATGGCAGCCATCAGCATCAGCAGACCAGCCAGCCCACGACCCACGCCGCGCCGAACACAATAACAAGACAGACTAAGATGACCGACAAGATCCACGTCACCGTAATGGGCACCGACATGACACTAGTGGGCCCTATCAAGCTGTGTCGGAAGCTCCAAATCACGGTGGCAGCACCACCGCAGCTACCCGGTACGGGCTCATCAGGAAAAAACACCACTACGGTAACCATGGAGCAATCACCACGAAGAAAAACTTATGTTCCACAACGAGGAGGCCTGATAAAATCCAATCAACGAGCCACGCCACGCAACATACAACAAGACGGAAGAGGTATCCAGGGATATCCCGGCCCAAGTTCGAGGGAGTCCAGGGTTTTCCCGGCCCGCATCAGAAACCAACGCAGCAGCCGTCCCGAAGAAGCACACTGCAACCACCAGTCAGCCAGCCAGCCAGCTTCAGAGACGAGACCAAGGCACAATGAAGACATCGAAAGCGTATCGTATTCTTAAATAATCATTATATTATAATTTATTTTCTCTTAACATATTTTAGAAACGACTTAATTCCTATATTATAGATTAATAATGTGTAAAAGTGTCACTAAAATTTTATAAGCCAAGTTAATTCATATTTCGAATAATTACAGTTTTTTTTTCATTATTGACAATTAAACATTGGCTAGTTATTGGACTGATCACCTGATAACTTAACTAGAGTTAAATTGTTTCTAATTATAACTTATATTTCGCCTACTCTGCAGGAAAGCAAAGATTAAACATTCTGGTACGGTACAATGGTATATCTTTATTTAAAAAGCACTAAGTGACCCAAAATACGGAAGGTGCAAACTATTATGCCATATTGAAAAGGGTGCGCAAAAGACTCAATAGCCTTATTATTATTGGGAGCAAAAGACTCCGACGGCAGTTAATATACGCGACGACATATTATTTAATAAGATATACAGTACCGAGATCATGATGCAATATGCACAATAAGTAGAAAGCAATGCCATAAAGTGTAAAGTAAAGATAGTTTCAAAAGAAATATATACAAGATAGTAAAATAAAATAATAAAGAAAATAAATTAATATGTTAAATTAATTATAAATATAATTCTAAATAAACGAAAAAAAAAATTTTTTTTATAAGTAATAAACACTGACACTAGATAATATTTTATATAGACGAATAAGCAATAACTTTCATTATATTCAATTCACTAAATTATTTTATATAGACAAATACGCTACTATTTTCATTTTGTTCAATTTATTATTAGATATTATTTTAAATAGAAGAATAAGCTATTATTAACATTATATTCAATTTACTAGATATTAATTTAAAAGAAAAAACACTCAAAAAAATTAAAATAACAAGATGAAATTTAAAATGAAGCAAAAAAACTATTAAAGTCATTATATTTCAGTTCACTAAATAACTTTAAAAAAAGAGAAAATAAACTATCAGGCAAAATTTAAATACATACAAAAAATTCAAAAAAATTAACGAATAAAAGAGCAAAAAACAAGCAAAGATAAAAAAAAGAACAAAAATTGAGAACAACATTGTATCACAAATATGCTTTTTATCAGCATCAAGTGTCCGAGAGACTCCTCGTGCAGTCGCGTAAACGCATACGTGCGCCATGAACTATGGCACGACAAAAAGCATATAGGTGATATAAGGGATGCGCCAGGTACAAGGCAGGGAGGAAATCTTTGGATGCTGATCATGATTCGATCGAGTTATCAATCGTGAGAGCCCCTTAGACACGTAGTAGTGTTAAAAGAACTGCCTGTTTACACATACATTGATATGTGATGCGCGCTTAATAAATTAAATAATATAAATAGTATCTTGTACCTTTAAGCAAATAATGATAATATGTAAGGTTGGCCAACCAAGTAAATGCGTATCCCTAACCACCAACAAAAATAATAATAATTACCACATCATCACCCAAAGGCAACTTATAAATACCACAAAGTTGAGTATGAATTATATGTTGAGTTTGTTATATTGTAAGTACTGTAGATAATAAGTTTTGTGACACATCGTGGAAGTGTATACTGTTGTGTTCAATACAAGAGTATTTAATAAAAAGTTCTTCATGATCTTTAAAAAAAAAAAACTTATATTCAAAAAATATATATATTTATATATATATCATAGGTCAAAATAAAAATAAACAATTATGATTTATAAAAAAAAACTATAAATCAAAAAACTATAAATCAATAAACTACAAATCAAAAAAGTATAAATCGAAAAACTATAAATCAAAAAATTATAAATCAATAAACTACAAATCAAAAAACTATAAATCAATAAACTACAAATTAATAAACTACAAATAAACAACAAAATAAACAACAAACTAAAACTACAAACAAATCTACAAACTATTAAACTACAAATTACTAAAATAAAATAAAAATTAATTCAATTAAAATATAAAAATGATAAAAATAACGTAACCAAAGAAAAGTATTGACGTAAAAAATTAAATAAAGAAACATTAACCAAGAAAAATATAACATAAAAAGCTCTAAAATAACAATAATAATAAAGAAAAATAAAGTAGGTCAAAATAAAAGTATGTAAAAATATCATATCGTAAAAAAAGTATAAAAAAACTTACTATTATTTAGTAGCATTAAGAAATATATATTTTGTTTTATTCATTTTTTTTTACAAACAATAAGGAAATACTAATGTAATATTATAATCATGTAGAAGTAATCATGTAATATTAATTAAAAAAAAAAAGTATTTAAAAATAACTATTTACTGTAGGATAATAGATTTCATATAAAAAAAAGGGAAAAACAGAGGTAATCAAACTCCGTACACACGGAACCGTAATCCGAAATTCAAAATCAACTTTTCAAGTTTAAACACTTGCACAGTAAAACTTAATATTGTACACAATCAGAACTAAACTCTATTGCTATTAACCATAAAACACAAATTGAAAACTTACCACTTGCAACAAACTGCAACAAACTATAATACACAACGTTATTGTCCAACTTTCATAGTTTCATGAACACTGCCTACCCCTTCTGGGAATAAAGGCTTGAATCTTTTGATTAATTTACACAAGAGTTTAGCACATAAAACCCGGAAACGCACACTAACACGGCATTTATCCATAGGTATATAAAATTGTTTAACTCACTAAGAAACTCTAAATTTGTATAAATAACTAGAATAAAACTCAAGCATAGTTTAATCCAACAAGCGAACAGAACAAAACTGATCTAAATGTAACTTACACCTACACAGCGACCGAGTGACTTAAAAATTCCACGAACTGCAATAGGAAGACCACCTAGTATACAGATCCAAGAACGCAACCCGAACCCACTGACATAAAATACATCCAAATCCAAATAGGGAACATTACCACACGTACACTAAGAAATATCATATGTAACAAAAAATAAGACATCGACCTAGATTAAGAAATATCATATTTAAACCACAATAGCTAAACAATGAATTCGCACCCTAAGCAAAAGATAACGAGTAAGCATACTCCTGCCCATATTTGGATGACACAGTAAACAGTTTAAGAACAGTAACACACAATAAGCAGTTTAAAAACCAGTAAGATAGTATAAGAAACAATATTGTAAAAGACATAGTAATGTATACAACATAGAAATAAGCTAAGTACATAAGTAAATCATTGTCACAGTTAATTTTAAGCCAAAAATATGTTCCAAATTTTGTCTTAAAAAAAAGGAGAGGCGTGAGGTGTGAGGAGTACAGCATGACTCCATTCATTAATGTAACAGATACCGACGTTTCACGCACGAGTGCATTTGCTTTATCTAATGAATAACTATCCTATTTCCGATCCTATTTCCTAGCATCTCAGAACCTGATACTATGTCTCACATTACCGAATCCAATTAACAAGTAACCTCATTTCAGTAACCTTCATTGTTAGAGTATGCCTATATAAACCCATGTATTTCCTAATAAAGCGTTCATTCTATATCCGAGACTCGTATCATTTACTCATCTACGTACAACATCTCAAGTCACCTAAGAGTGTCGACGCTCCTAGTTGCGAACCGGCGGCGGTCTGGCCCCGCCCCTACGAACTCGCCTAGCGCCTTCAGCAGTGTTGGGCGTAATTAATTACTTTATGTAATTAATTACCAATTAAATTACATGTAATTCAATTACAAGTAATTGCAATTACATGTAATTGAAATTACTTGTAATTGAAATTACTTGTAATTGGTAATTGCAATTACATGTAATTTGTAATTGCAATTACTTTTTGCTCAATTACTTTTAACTGGAACTTCGATATCTCTCTAACGACACGTGTTAGAAAAAAGTTTACTTGACAGTTTGTGCTTATTATTGCGCGTTTTTTATAGTGAACTAAAAAAAAATATTGTTTCGTCCAAAATTATCTAAGTCCTTAAATAGATTCGTTCGACCATTGTGGTTGAGCATAACGATGAAAAGAGCGATTTTGGGAAAAAAATTATGTAACGTTTTGTGCTTGTTTTTAAGCATTGTTTTCGATAGAAAAAAACAAAAACCAAAAACTAAGAATTTTTTTTTTATGGTAATTTCACTAAGTCCTAGCACCGCCGTCTAACACATCGAGTATATCGTTGAAAGAAGCGATTTTGGGGAAAACTTTATATGATATTTTGTGATTGTTTTAAGCATTGCTTTCAATACAATAAAAATAAAAACCGAAAACTAACAAAACATTTTTGATGGAAATTTCTCTGTCCTTTGATTTATCGAAGTTAAGTAGGTACATCGTTGAAAAGAGCTATTTTGGGAAAAAGTTTATATGACATAATATGATTCTTTTTAGGCATACTTTACGACGCAATTGAAAAGTCCTAGATAGCACCGCGCCGTCTAACACATCGAGTTGAAGTATATCGTTGAAAGAAGTGATTTTGGGGAAAACTTTATATGACATTTTGTGATTATTTTTAAGCATTTTGTACGACCGAATTAAAAAAACACTAAAATGTGAGGAAATAATTTTATGAAAAATTTCCAAGTCCAAAATATACTCGAACATTGTGTTAGAAAAAAGTAATTTGTAATTGAAAAAGTAATTAATTACCAATTTTAATTACAAAATGTAATTGGTAATTGACATTACAAATTACATTTTGTAATTGCAATTTGTAATTGAGGCTTCAATTTCGTTTCCATGTAATTGTAATTTGTAATTGCAATTACATTTTGTAATTGCAATTAGTAATTTGTAATTCAATTACTTTTTGCCCAACACTGGCCTTCAGGTACTCAGTGCCCGAGTAGAAAGGTTGGGCCTTGCCCCGTGTCCGTAGACACTATGATTGACCGTGCTACCAAATAAAAGATGGGATAACAGAAAAATAGACTTTTTATTTTAAACTTTCCCGAACTGCCCTTCGTCCCTAAGGCTTCGTTCCCACTATGCCGGACCGGTGAACTTGCCGGCAACCGCCAACTGGAACTGGGTGTTTACATTACACCTTGATCCGGCAGGAGAACCGGAGAATTGGGTGCTTGCCTCAGTCAAAATCAGACCGTGCACGATGGACGACGAAATTATGGTGTTGTGGTGGTATTAAAAGGCGAAATAGAATAAAAAGGAGACTTTGGGTACATCCTATGTTACGGGAACGATTTACACTAAGAACCTTTGAAACATTAACGGGCCAACTGAGAAGTGACGAGTCAAAGTTCTTCAATTATTTTCGAATGACGCAATCATCTATCAACGATTTGTTGAGAAGACTTTCAATGGACGCAAGAGATACAAGTTTCAGAGAATGTATTTGCCTAGAACAAAGATTGGCCATATGCCTAAGGTAAGATTTATGAACTAATCGTTATTTTCAGACTGTAGTCTTCGTATGAAAGTGTGCATTTGAGTCATTCCATAAGAAAACGACCAATTTGAATTAAAATGAGTGCTGCATGGGGCTAGATATGGATAAAAAAAATTGAACATTGTTCATTGTTCCACCGTTTTTATATGGAATGACTCGTCTGCTAATGTTCATGAAGGAAAATTAAATAAAACAATTTGGTACATAATTATAAGTCTTACTAAAGTTTACTTTAATTTAAATATCACTAAAATCTAAGTAATCAGAATCCTGAGAATTTACGGAAGACGCTGCTGGCGAGGCTGGAATCGCGTTGTATGACTGAGATGATGTACTAGGTGTTGCGTGCTGATCACTGCTAATATATTGTGTGGAGTATCCATATTCATAGACATTTCGAGTCTGCGCAGGTGTTGCTTGTTGATGGAGGCTATTATGATATGTGTAATATCCTGAGTTATGTTGATTATGCCCTTGCATTGAAGAAAGCCGATGTCCGTGATTTTGTTTTTCATGATTCTTTTTAATATTTTGGATGAGTGCCAGGACGTCTGCTTGAAATTCCAAGGTCTCATCAACATTTAATGTGTTTAGCGATGGTATAATACCTTTAAAAAAAGACAGATGATGGTTATCTGTTTCTGGGTTCGTTCTAGAATCCAAAAACTATATCATTTTGTCATTGATGTCTTTATCACTTTTTCTTTTATCTTTAGATGAAGGTAAACGAAATTGTGTGTTCTCCGTAGGCAAAGTCTCCGTGCCTACCTCAGGCTCGATTGTTGCTCTCTTTGGCACGGACTCATCGGGGGGTCTGGGATCGGTAACTTTTTTCAAAAACATCAATTGTTCGTGATACAAATAATTACGTGTCTTTTTTGCCGAAGATCCAGATGTTGACTCATCTTTTTGCTTCTTCATTGTCTTAAGCCACGAATCACGTATATTATTCCATTTAGTTGAGACCAATTTTTCTGGAAATTATAAAAAATATAATCATATTATATTTGTTTTCAAAGGTATATGTGAAGTCCCCAATCCGCACTGGGCCAGCGTGGGGACTACTGCCCATTCCCTCTCATACATGAGAGGAGGCCTGTGCCCAGCAGTGGGACGTATATAGGCTGATGATGATATTTGTTTTCAGATATTTTGCTTCAGGGTGTTCATTTAGAGAAACACATTACGCACATAGAGTAGGTGTTTTGACAATAAGTAAAATAATAAAAGAAATGAGCTACATTATGTGGTAAAAATTAAAGAAACATTTATTACAAGTGGTATAACATTGCAATTGGCAGGAAATGGGGAACTTTTTGTGGTATTTGAAGATCTGAGAAATTTTGTTAGGTCAGGTTGAGGGAGATGCGTGCATCAGAAATTTCTATTACTTGGTTTTGACGTTATACATTGTTAAAGACACAAAGGAAGATGTGTTACAATTTAAACAGGAATTTACCTAACTTTACTTGCTTTAGTGACTTAGTTCTCGGATTTCCAAAATTTTGAGGGAGGGGGAGGGGGGAGGAGAAGGGAAGGATATCCCTCAAGCGCTGCTCTCATAGTATGACGCACTCGGGGTCACATCCAGCCTGCGTGGCTGATTGTGGCCGCGGGCCCGGCATTCCGTTTCGGTTTACACCGTGGAACTCGTTGAAGTTTCGTCTGGCTGCATTCTTCTGGGCCAGGTGTTTTGAGCTTAGCTCAGCCTTGGCCTTCGCCAGATCCTTCTCGACCAGTTCCCGGTCCAAACCTTTCTCTGAGCAGAACTTGAAGTATAACCTCTCCAAGTCCTCGTCATCTCCCGGCAGCCCGCTGTTGATGAGGAAAACCTTCCCCGCCACATACGAGTTAAGATCTATGGCGGCGTCTTTATTATGCCTAAAAAAGGCCAGGTGAAGCCTGGCCTTTTGGAAAACTTCGTTCCTTGACAAGTAGCTTAAGGCGATCTTGTCCCTAAAGGTCTCTCCGCCATAGTTCATATGGCACTCTTGACCTCTGATGGTGGGGGGGGGGGTTGCGGGGTCTTCCTTGCTGGTATTCGTTCCGATTGACCGTGCCATCTTGGGTTCCCGGAACGTCCGACCGTCAAAGGTCACTTCCCTGGTGGCTCCGAGGTCCAGTTTGACCTTCGTAATCCGTCATCCCGGATGAACTTTATCCGGCTCGGTGTCCATCCGGGTCGGATCCTCGGAGCTCGCCTGGGAGGCCGTCGTACGGAGGTATATGGTTGACCCCAACTGACTCCTGATTCGGCGGGGGGGCGGTAGGGGTGACATTGTCTGTAAGAATGACTACAGTTTAGAAAAGGCTAATTATTCGATAGAGGGGGTTGGGGGGGATTCATTTCAATGGGTGTTAGCGGAGTGGGGGGGGGGGGGATGTGATGTCAGATTTATATGCTTATTTGTTACAGTCACTTTATATTTCTTTTCTTTGAGTTCCGGCGGGGGGGGGGAAGTTGATGCGGCTTTTGTGTTTGCATTTTTTTCCTGCGGTCGTGTAGCTCTTTCTCCAAGTAGTCCGGTTGCCTGAACGGTGTTTGTTCTGGCTGCCGGACTATTTGTTCTTTAAGCATGCTACACGAACCACTTTCTCTACAAACTTCTTCGTGCTTTCGCGATTTTCTTCCGACCCCAGAAGTTCTCTCCAGCTCGAGCTATCTATGACTCCAGTCTTTTGCTCCAGCTCAAGTCTCTCTCTGCCGAAGCGCGGGCAGTCGCACACAACGTGCCAGATATCCTCGTCAATGGTCGGGTCGCAGACGCACGAGGGTGCGTCTTTGATTTTGAAGCGGTGCGGTGTAGGTAGGCTGCGAATCCTCCGTGTCCGGTGAAAGCTTAAACCAAGAAGTTTGTGAGTTTGAGTTTCTTTATTGCGCTGTTCGCGTCCCTCACTCGTGGAAAAAACTTCTTGGTTACTGCTCCAGTTTCGGAGGCGTCGTAGCGGGCCTGCCAGTTTTCGACCGTTTGTTCCCTTATCGACCTTTTGACGTATGATATCGGCACCCTGTCGTACGCGGTTCGTACACGTTTTCGCTACATGTGCGTTAAAGGTCAGTTTACGGTCGATGGTTAGTCCCAAAAGTTTGATTTCGTCGACAAGCTCTACTCCGATTCCATCCATTGAGATTCGAATAGGGTCCCATTTCAGCTTCCTCGTTATTACCATGGCTGCGGTCTTATGAGCTGCGAAGTTTAGCTTATTTTGGGAACCCCATTCTACTACTTTCTGGAGGGTCTGTTCTGCTTGTGCTTTTACGGCGTCTGAGTTGCTGCCGGAGAACACTAAGGTGACGCTATGAAGGCCTCGCTGCTGAGCGACGACACTAGCTCGAGGTGGACGGCCTTGGTACCTAAACATACGAATACACACATGTAAGCCTTGACTGATTTAGCGTTTCTGAGCAAACTTGCTTTAACTAAATAAGGCCCAGCAAAATCTGCAGCTACCCCTGAGAAGGGGCGCGCGGCCGTGACCCTATCCGCGGGTAAGTCGGCCATAAAAGGACCTTGACCTACAGAGTTGAATCTGAAACATGAGATACAATATGAATTACACGCGACACCTGTCGTTTGACCGATGGTATCCAGAATCGACGACGTAGAATACTGATTAGCACAGTGGTCTGAGCATGACAATATATCTTATGATAATATTCAATAAGTAGATGTCCCCGTCTATGATCTTTAGGTATGAGGTACGGATGCTTAGCTCCATATGACAAAGTGGATTTGCGTAGTCGGCCGCCGACGCGAATGAAGTGTTCATCATCGATGAATACGCTGAGTTTTTGAAGTGATTTACATACTCGCTTTCCTTTCCTTATGAGTACGATTTCTTCTTTATATGCATCGAGTTGAATCTTTTAATAGCGTCACGGTTCTCGTCCAGAGTGAGTATCGGCTTAAGATTACGTCGATCCTTCGCTAATCGAATATTCTTACAAAATCTCAATACATATGAAGTAATGTTGATTAGCTTGCTGAACGAGCTGACCCGGGTCAGCAACGTGTCTTCCCATGATTCTGTAACCGTTAAGGTGTGAACGAGCTTCTTGAATCCAGGCAAATCGGTAGGTACAGTGACTGGTAAACTTGGCCATTGACTCTCGTCCGCGAGTAGCCAGGTTGGTGACCACCACAACTGATGATTCAGTAAGTCCTTTGCTGACATCCCTCGTGATGACACATCCGCCGGGTTCAATTGTGACCTTACGTGACGCCACGTCATTTGACGTTTAGATTGTTGGATTTCTTGCACTCGGTTTGCTTCAAACGTTTGCAGTAGGTGGGGTTTCGTGTTCAGCCATGACAACACGATGGTGCTATCGGACCATGCGTTGATGCTGTCCAGCTCAATGGAGTCTTCATATGATTCAGCCACATGGTTGAAGAGCTTGTACAGTAAATGTGCAGCGTTTAGTTCCTTCTTGGGTATGGTCTGAGTGACTCGCTTAGGCGCTACGCGTGACTTCGCTAATACTAATCGTACCAGTACGTTTCCTGCTGCGTCTTCCGTTCTGAGGTACACGCACGCGGCGTATCCAAGGTCGGATGCATCTCCAAACCCGTGCAGCGAATATGACACAGCCCCAGGAAGTGCAGCACATCTTTGGATCTGTAATTTTGATAAATTGTATAAATCTTGAATGAGGTCAGTCCACTGAACTATCTGTTCTTGAGTAAGTGGTTCGTCCCACTGTAGTCCGTCCATGAACAATGATTGAAGTAATATTTTAAATCTGAAAATGATGGGCGCACAGTACCCACATGGATCATATAGTCTAGCTATAGTACTGAGTACACTTCGCTTTGAGATAGGCTGTCCCAGTGGTACATTGATTTGATAGGACATTGTATCCAATACAGGGTCGCATTGTATTCCTAATACCTTTATAAAGCTCTTGTCGTCTGCATCGAACTGATGAGGCTGCTCGCAGTGGTCGTGTGGCAGATCCTGGAGTATCTCGGGACAATTGGATGACCATTTGCGCAGCTCATAGCCGGCGCTATCCATGAGCTCGATGAGCTCTGCCTTTAGCCGCTGAGCTTCTTGAACGGAGTCTGCTCCCGTGAGGATATCGTCAACAAACACGTCACGCCGCACGACGTGCGTTGCCTGGGAGCCTGGGTGGGCCGCCTCCCAATCACTGGCCAGCTGCAACAGCGTCCTTACTGCTCCATGTGGAGAGCTTCGTAGTCTGTACGTGATGGTATTGAGATCATATACCTTAACTTCCTGGGACGGGTCCTCCTTCCACAGGATCAGCTGATACTTTCGATCGTCAGGATGAATCCAGGTCTGCCTGAACATCATTCGGACGTCACTAGTAAAAACAATTTGATGTCTTCTGAAATTGAGCAATATCTTAGTTATATCGTTCTGGAGAGGTTTACCTGCGTGTAGGCACTGATTGAGAGATACGCCCGTCGTAGTTTTCCCACTTCCATCAAATACAGTGCGTAATTTATCCCCTCCCTTTTTAAATATTCCGTGATGACTGATGACGTAATGCTCAGAGTCAAAGTTGAAGGTGGACAGTGACATGTGACCTAGAGATTCATACTCTCGCATGAATTCTTTATACTTCGCAGCGAAGTCAGGATTTTTTGCCATTTTAGACTCTAATGACCGCAACCGTTGCATAGCAATGGCCCTTGATTCACCCAGTGCAGGCCTGTTTGATAAGAACGGTAATCGAACCATATATTTGCCATCAGGCATACGTTGAGTAGTAGTTGCATACAACCTCTCACATTCCGAATGCTCAGGGTGCTCTGCTGGCTCCGCTGGGGGCTCCTCGGTCCTCCAGAACCGCTCTAGGACGTCCTCCAGTCGGGTGGCATGAAGCCCGTAGTCCCCTACAGACGTGCCGTTTGAGTGAAGTGATGAATGTTTATTGGAGACCGCCCCCATGATGAGATGTCCAAAACAGGAACCATAGGCTGATAAACCTGGAACTGGAGTAGGAATCTTTGTACCATCAAAGACATAATCAAGCACATCAGTTCCCAGAATGATGTCCACATCGTGGGGCTGGTCGAAGTTGGGGTCAGCTAACTGAATGTTGGAGGTATTGAGTTGCTCCTTCAAATTGATATGACAAGAGGGAATATCCCCTGTTAACGAATATACTACTACAGCCATCGTGCTGATAATAGGTACGATCTTGCCTATAGGTTTGATGACTAATTTGACAATGGTGCCTGGAAGATTCACTCGATGATTTCCAATACCATAAATTTGACTTCTATTATACTGCTGGTGTAACTGTAATTGATTGACTAATGATTGTTGCACAACTGTCACGGCCGCTCCAGTGTCAGCGAGAGCTCTGACCTTGAAATATTGTCCCTGACCTGATTTGACCATAATAATGGCTGTGGGGCAGATGGTGACTGGCATCTGACCCTGTGTGACACCAACAGTTCTTCTATCTCATGGTTGCGGCTCCAGGGGAGTGAACCCTGAGCCGAAACGTAACGAGTGGAATGTCTCCTGCGCCAGGCGAGCACGATCTCCAACTCGTGTACGAGGTTGATACCCTGATTGTATGACTTGAGCTGGGGGTGTGGCGCTTGGTGGCTGAGGTGCTGCAACAGCTGAGCCTTCCACCTGGTCGCCACCTATCCCCGATGATGAATAAGAAGCTGATTGTGTAGCCCAAACCTGCCTAGCCGGTCGGGGTGACGGAGTCCGACGGCCGCGCGGTGCTGCCCGAGATGACGCGCGCTGCGCAGTGTCTAAACGTGGTGCAGCTTCCTCATGTGTCCTTGACGTGTGAGCAGTAGTGTCTGCGTTACACAGCAGCGAATTATGCGCCTCAGTGCCACACAGCTGGCACCAGTTACGCTGCTTGCATTCCCTGGCATAGTGCTCCCGCAGACACTTAAAGCAGTGACCCGATTTACGCGCCCATGATCTTCGGTCCGCTCTTGTCATCCGCAAGAAATCTGGGCACCGATAGAGAGTGTGGTTTTGGTTGCCACAGTATGAACAGTTAGATGATGAAAATGATGTCACCTGATTTGATTGGCCGTGTTCAGGTGCCAGTACCCGTACTGGCTGCGGGGGCCTGAATGAAACGTGACCCGATCGTCCTTGGGCCATCGGTGAACGCCGGCCTGCCTGCATCCTTTTCTCAACCACTGGTGAAGTGACTGTTCGCTAAACCCTGCATTGGTCTTCAAGCAGCTCCACCAGTTGGTAGATTGTCGGCAGTTGCTCTGGAACCTTGCCATGCTTCTCCTCGAAGAGTGTCTTGATGGTCCCAGGCAACTTCTGTAACACGATATACACAAGCAGATACGACCATTCCCTTACAGGTTGCTTTAGCTTTTCTAAAGCTTGAATCGATTCCCTTAAGGGGTCTACAAATGTGGACTGCAACGCCGCGTTGCAGCCTGCAACATTGGGCAGATCCATAATACGGCCTATGTAAGTATCCAGCAATAGTCTGCTATTCTGGTACCTATTTAACAATAAATTGAGTGCCACGGAATACGGAATAATTGGTTCCGTCCATTGGCAATTGTCTAATGACAGACAACGCGTCCTTTTCCAATGACGCTCGGAGATAATAATGTTTCTCCGCGTTGGAGATATCCCTGTTGTGCACTAGGCTCATAAATAAGTCATAGAAAGGCAGCCAATCTACAATCTCACCTGAAAACTTAGGCAGCTCGATGACCGGCAACCTTGCCATGGCCGTCTGTGTCGGTTGTTTGACATCTTGACCCTCCGCCTCTGATGTGGTCTCTGTTGCCTCACTAATCTGCACCAGAAGCCGATTAATCTCACTAAACTCGTGGTCAAACTGTTCCCGTTCCTCCTCAAACACTTCTGTGGTGGCCGCACCTAGAAGCACCTCGTATGATGCTATAAGCTGAGGATAGAAGGTGTCAAAATGTCTTTTTGCAACTGAGGCAGCGATAGTACCTGGACGTTCCCTGACCGTGCCCACAAAGTCATTCAACATTCGATACTTCGAGCGGAATTGAATTTTAGCCGTTTTGACTGCATTGTAAACTATCGAATATTATTGCGTCTGCGTAATAAACGGTATGGCATCGTAACTAGCGGAGTAATTATCGTAATACTGTAGCCACTACAAGTTATAGACGCGAATTACACTTGAATACCATTTAATAACAATTAACATCTAATTCAATTGCTTATCAAAATACACTTTTGTTTTCACTTACTTGTGTAACAACACTGCCTATCTATTATTAGTTACTAAAGACTGTAATTGACCAATGATTTGATAAAACTGTTCAGTCGATAAATCAAATCAACAACAGTGTCGCATTGACATTGACATCTGTGAACGATTGAATGAATTGAATGAGCGTGTGAATTGAAGTTAGCAGTGTTGCTATTTGAAGCTTACTTGAGTGAAATTTAATGCAATTGAAGTGAACTATTATTGTTTTACTGACTACCAACCGAAATGAAGTGTCCGGTGAATGAATGAATGAACTTGAACTTGATGTTTCTTCTTACGTCACGTTGCCGTCGTTGCCTCCTGCCACGAACGAAACGAACAATGGCCGCTGACCGGTGACTCGACTTCGAAAATGATTCGACGATGATGCGCACCAATGACCGCACTAATGTACACTTTAAACATCTACGAAAACAATGCCCATCCGCGAACTGATTTTAATGTATTTTATCGTGCTAAGTTCTTGACCTTTGTTGTTAACCTCTGGCGCCGCGCCGTCGATTCTTCAACTTTCTTTGTTTACAATATTCCCTTCATGGGTGCCACCAAAAATGTTGCGTATTCAGGGAGTAATCCTCATTACCCTGACTCGATGTATACTTAGGACCTGTCCTTGGCGTCATGGCTGTCATCCACCGGAGCGTCGCTGGAGTCTGGACCGCCTCGGTGCCGCTGTCGTCTCTTACAGGGATTTGATCGGGTGATCCATTCGAGTTAAAACAATTGATGTTGAATTATACTTCGGAACGTTTTAATCGTCGAAGCTCGCGCACATGGGTGCCTCGACACACCGTTGACACACTCGTTATCAGAGGCGGCTCGCCCTAAGGAGCGCTGGTGCAGTGAACTCCCATAAATAATTATAACAAAATTATACTCATTAATCTCATTATTAATATTACTATTTAAAATCCACTTAGAATACGACTGTACCAATACCAATAAAATAATTACCTTTACACATTACAAGATCATAAGTAGGCGCTATACCCATCATCCTACCGTATCATTTCATAGGTAACGCGCCAAGCGGAGCGCTCACGATTACGCTCCTATGAAAGAAGACTCGGTACATTTCCTAATACGAAATCCAATAAGAGTGAAAGAGAAAGTTCGCCACAGTCCTGCGCGTGAAACAGAAGATTTTCTATGAAAATATAGCCAAATTCGGAGCGCCGCTCACGCCACGTTGCCGGTTAATTTTGCCGCCCGGCCGCGACAGCGACAGCGATTGCGCGCGACGTTGCCACTCCTATGTAAACAAAGTCAACTTAAATGCATGCGCGCGAATGCAAATTCGGGTATTTTCCAATTAATAATCATTTAATACGAGTTGAAATAGCCTGTACTTATCAGTTACTACTTGTGAGTGTTAAAATGGATAATTATAATGTGGTGTTCATTAAAAAGTGTGCAAAAACGTGACAAATCCGGCTTGAATTGGAGGCTAAGGGACAAGGGACCTTGACCTTACGCAAACATGAACGACGAAATCCAAAACATTTACGCGTGTGTTTAAATCCGAACAATATGTGAAAACACTGTAGTTGTGTGGTAGTGATGAGAGTAAAAACTATTTTACAGGATATGCGCAGGGCACTAGATTCCACGTAAGTACCGAAAGTCTATACGCGAGTTCAATGACCGCGTTGACAAAAACAGGCATATTTTACGAAGGTTGGGAACAGATTGTGTAGTATTATGTGGTGCATTTCAAATTGCTTTAAGGGTGCACGGATGAGTCTTCGGAAACCCGGAATCTGCTAACGTCGTGTATTTTCATTGTTTTATTTCAAGTGAACACCCATACAATTTAGTCACGAGCCGCCTCTGCTCGTTATCACTTAGTTATTTCTTATCTATAAACTATTACTATTTCATTAATCGAAACTTGTGCGTCCGCGCACACTCTGAATTCCGAATTCAGATGGATTACAGTATTAAACTTGAATTAATTGGCCTTGCGCAACGCTAAACCGCCATGTTCGACCGCGCACCGATCAGAGAGAGAGAGCGGAAGCAACATTTCTTCGGTCGCAAAACGAATGAGACCGAGAATGAATCTTATATAAGGTTGCCATGCTAATGGTGAATTAACTATAAATAAGGGCGTTTTTGCTTGAACAATACTTTTGACGACAACATCCAGCTCCACTTGCGTGAAGGGTGGGTCGTCTCGTAAAGGGGTCGAAGGGTGGGTCGTCGAGTAAAAGTTGTTAATTGACATTAACACAGAACGAGTTAATAGCAAAACGTCATGAAATGTAAATAGTCTATATAATTAGAATTCCTAATTCGTGGAAAGTAAAATCATTTGATTGACATTAACACAGAACGGGTCAGTAGCAAAACGTCTGGAAATGTAATGTGTCCTAATTTATAAATATGTCACTGTTAAAGCTAGGCTTATATGTTATAATATTAATATGAATATAATATTATTCTGACATTTTTATTTGTTAGATACGCATACCCCCTAAAACATTGGTTCATCCCATTACACTTCAAAATATAATTTGAAGGAATTCCTTTACTGCTAACTTGTGTTAACTTGTATTTGTATTTTTCCATACAAATTAAAATTTATTTAATAATCGATTACATACTTATTATACAAAATGGTATAATATTGCAAAATACTCGTAAGGGCACCCTAGTATGAATGAATGAAATATGCTAAATCTTAGTTATATTTTATTGGTAAATGTCACATTGAACATATTGCATTAACTTAAATTAACGAAAATAAACAAAATTACTCCATAATAAAAAATACAGAACATGACCATCTACTCCTTGAGTTGAGAGATCGTTTTAAAGCAATTAAAAAACAGAGCTGTTTTCTCAAAACTTGTCCCCAAATATAATACGTTTAATGTGGCTGGCGTTCTTTAAACAACGTAATGCGGTGATATTTTTGTTAGTGAATTTCTTTATTTCTCTTCTATACTTTCTATAAAAAATAATATCATTTTTTTCCCTTCTTGTTGCTTCAAAGAGAACACTTGTAATTCTCTTTTCTTGCCATTTGGCTTCAAGTTTCAGTGCACGTACATATGAAATCAAGGTTTTATTTGGCCCTACACGAGTATTATAACGTCTGTGCCATGCCTCAACAGCGTTGTTTGTACGGTGACGTTGACCATAACAGCTCAATTTGTTAGGGGTTGTTCTTAAAATCCATTGCCTATTAAAATAGTCAATAAAAAGATCCATTTTATCATAACGCAGGCGTTGTGCTTGCTCAGACAGACATACCCAAATATTGGGTATGACGTCTGCTGGTAGTAGCGGTAGGTTGCTAGCGAGTCTTGTTATTTCTTCACCCTCTGTAGTCTCAGATACTTCTAATTTTCTAGATTTTCTCCACATTGCTGCATTAAAGTGATAGTAGCAACCGGCTACTTTGGTACCAGGAAACACCACTTGAATCGCATTTTGCTGTGCAGTCTCAAAGTCACATTTGAAATTTTTGATATTAATTTGAAAATAGGCTTTAATCATTTTAAAGAGACGTTCATATGTATCTTGCCATTTATTGGGCAGCAACGCAAATGCAAATGGCACAACGTGCGTACTTTTCGTACAACTGTCAATGTCCACATGCATTGCATACAATTGACTAAATAGATGGGGTTTCTGAAAAGTACCGTCACCAAAGTACTGTGTATTTTCATCTAGCATAGATTTCACCATCTCTCGGCATCGTCATGTCGCGAACAAGAAAATTTTATTGTTCTCATTGCCGTCAACGTCACCTAAAAAATCTTTCGAAAGAATTTCAGGTAGCTCTATTTCATTTATACTAGAAAATTCTGTTTTGCTCATTTGCAATAAGTTCCTCCTGGCACGGTATAATGTATCCTTTTTTGATTGAAAACTGGGGATCACATCAAGATCCGACTCAATAAAAGCTTCTTCCAAAATTTTTCTAACTGGATTAAATTCTGTACGGGCAATTTTTTTACATTTATCCATCACACAAACTATTTGGTTCTTTACTGTGTGAGAGTAACAAGAGTGGGCCAGCTTACTTTCTTTTATAATTTCTGTTTTTGCAGCATTAAGAGTCACAGAAGCAGTGCACTCCCCTCGTTTATAACAACTCCACAGGGAGGTCCCTCCGGCATTCAAAGTAGCTCAATTATATATATAACCATTTCGTATTAGTACCGATTTTCCTTTTTGACTCTCAATAAACACAAAGGAAAAGTCATCGCCCTCCATGTAGTCATCCGTAGCATACAAAATAGGTAATTCTGAAGATCGGATAGATATTTGTATAAATTCACAGTAATTCCAAGAATTGAAAATTCATTGACATTTAAACATGACAATAAGTAAGACTTATTTCGTTGAAGAGGCCAGGGTGTAAATAATACATTGTGCGACAAGGTTTTAATTCTCAAGTGTCATATTATAATAATTACTTAACATTTGAAATCCAGACGTTTTGCTAATGGGTCGCTTGGCGTTTATTCCATTTAGCAATAAAAACTTTACACAATCCAGACTTTTTGCTTCTTGACTATTTAGCGTTCATGTCTGTTTAGTAGTTAAGACGTTCTTAAATACAAACGTTTTGCTACCGGACTATTCAACGTTTATGTCTACTAAGTATTAAAGACATACGATGATAAAGACGTTTTGCTGCTAGGTCATTTTAAATTGTAACATTCTAAGATCCAGACGTTTTGCTAAAGAGGCATTTAGCATTCATGTCTATGTAGTCACAAAGACATAACACAATCCAGATATTTCAGCTATATTGTCCTTTAGCGATAAGGTAAATTTGATAGTTACCCGTTTCCGTGCATGACATTCAAGCTGTAATATCGTTATGGGTTTTTGTTTATAATTTCAAAGTGTCTTGCGCGACGCGCGTTTACGTTCTACGGGCGTTGCGATGTGTCAAAAGTTCATTCTTACATATTTTATACCATAGTTCTATGGTCCGTTCGAACGAGGACACAATGTCCTTCGTTTCTTAAATTTCAATAGATTATTACCATGTATGGAACAAAGTCTAGTGAACGAACTACCCATCTGGTGATTATTAAATTGAGGCATTAATTAATTACTGTTTAACTAATGTTCAGTTATTCATAGAATATCAATATTTGTAAATCTTTTGCTCAGTACACGCAATGTTTTGATGAACTAGAAAATGTTCAATTTGTAAATCTTTCCTCCAATACACTGAATATTTTGATGAACTCGGTGGATATAATTTTCATGCTTGCAGCATTTTAATTTGATTTATTACAAACTCTAATTGCCAGAGACTCTTTCGTCTTAAGATTTAATTTAAATTATTGATTAGGATTGTAACCGATTCCAAGTTAACTTCGGACTGCTCAATAGGAGCTGAGTTATGTGCCAAATTCTTGCCAGAAATGTCAAGTAAATAGGATAACGACGGAGCTATCTCTATCTTTCGTCTTAAGATTTAATTTAAATTATTGATTAGGATTAGAACCGATTCCAAGTTAACATGTAATAGTCAGGCTAGGCTCAGTGATAAGAAATAGACCCATGTTGTCTCAAGGTATGGGTTGTACAAGATCACCCTCGGAGGTAAGCAATTGTCAAAATTTATATAGAGCGCCAGACAATTACCAATACTCAAGCTGAATGGACATACTTAAATAAAACCAGTTTCTTTATGAGTACAACTGTATATTTAACACACTCTTTATAAGGGCACTGTCACACTCAAGTCTAGGAAAGTCTTCCTTTTTCACTACATTTCACCGTTTAAAGTTCAGGAAATAAAAGTATCAATACATTACCAGCTATTACAGCTACTTAGCCGCCGTCCGGACAAGCTGCGATGCTAATCCAACGCCGCAGTTGCGATGGTCCGCAGCACACCGAGGAGGTATACCGTGCACCCAATGGCGGTAGACTAACAGGCAGGCTTTCCTTCACATGCACACTGTAGTCTGCTCCCGTCGAGAGTCAGGAGATACATTGAAGTGTTACAGAGGAACTATTCCCAGGTACCAAATACTAAATGGCCAACATGGACCAGGTAACCTGTTAAATCTTATATACCTCGGCCACACTATGCCCCTCGCGCTGCCGCTCGCGCTGCCACTCGCGCTGCCGCGATGTTGCCCTCTCCGGCCACACACTGCCCGACTCGCGCGATTAATCGCGACGCTCCGCACTAGGTTGTTTCCCTAACTACGCCATGGACGTCGAAACGGTGGCAGCGTGCGCGCTATGCATTTTTAGCATAGCAAATTACATAAACGTGCTAAGAAAAATAAATATACGTCGTCGTCGTCGTCCTCGCCAACGGAGATGGTGGATGACATCAATTCATAAGAATAGAACAAGGTAAGTGCAAGTGCTAGGTGTCTAAACTTTTCCGATTATCGCATCTATATCTAGTTTTTTTATTAGGCCAGAAAGGAATAAATAAAGCGATGAACTCTGGGTCATTCACTTTGTCCGTAGAAAAAGGCGGCAAATAAAAGATGTTGGCGCGAAAGGTTAACTGCCTTTAATATCGTCGTGTAGCATCATCCTTTGAGCGTACTATGTAGGAACCTATTTATTTGCTTATTTTATTTGTTACAGAAGCAGTATGAATAATTTCTTCCGAGAACTAACTTGCGAGGAATCGGGAGAGTTCCACAACTTCTGCCGAATGTCAATGACAGATTTTAAATTTTTGGTGAAAAAAATCGAGCCGCTGATTAAAAAACATGATACTCGAATTAGAATGTCTGTACCAGCAAAATTACGTTTAGCGATAACTTTACGCTATTTGGCCACAGGAGACAGTTATTGTGAGCGACGTCCACTCTCGGCGGCGTCGGCTGGGCGAGTGAGCGCGCGCGCTACCTGCCGCGGCAATGCTCGCCCCTCACAGTCACCTAAGAGTGACCTTGCTCCGAGACACAAGTCGGCGACGGACGAGCTCCGCCCCTATGTGCACGGACAACGCGTACTAACCACTCGGCGCCCGAATGGTGTATTCGTGTCCTCAGACACTTTGGGGTAAACGCTGTTACCAAATAAAAGAAGGAATAACGAAAAATAGACTTTTATTTTACTTTTCCCTATACTGCCCTATCACTGCCCTAAGTGACTTGATACAAGTCCCTAACTTCCTAATACTTTGTAGTTTTCTTCTTCTTCTTGTTGTGACTTCCAGGAGGCTCCGATTTGACACTGATTTGCTCCGGGCCGTACCTGCTATTTATACCTGACAATGGGTAAGCAAGACGTGCTGAGTGAGACAACAAAAGTAACGCCCACTTTGACTTGACTAATTTACATTACAAGGTGTTATTCTGATATTATAAACATTAATGGGCGGAAGTCTAAGCTGATTTACAAAGTTCTAATATGGCTTGAGATCTTATAAGTACAGTAGGGTTCGTAATTATTTTCTTATTCGAATAATCATACATGAAAATCGGGCAAACCGTAAAGCCACAGCCTCCATGTCCTGGCCACATTTTCATTAGAGTTTATAGTGAAACATTTTGGTGGCGGTATTTTAACGACTTCTATTGGCTTATCGCCCATTTTTTCATGTCCCTGGTTTCGGCACCATGTAAGCTAGGCTTGTTTATAACATTCCAAACACAGTGCACAGCTTGGTATTAATAGTTTTAATTATCACGAAATTATTAATTTTACATTAGTGATTCTATTGTACGCTATATCTGTCAGACCGGTGGTGAGGTCGCGTTCCAAAACCTCGACACGAATTCGTTCTTCCTCGTTCCGTTTCATTACCTATATAGATATTTTTGTCGAGTCACTTTTTCGAAATAAAAAAAAACAGGCTCGCGATTTCTAAAGCTTTTTTTTTTCTAAGTTGGTCCCGGAGGGGGGCCTTAACTAATTGCCAATGACCCATACAAGAGTATGACTAAAACAGAAAACTAATAACATACAATTACAAAAACCTAACGGCCCAACACCGAGAGACGGGTGGGGAACTAAACTAAACTCAAATACTAAAACATAAAAACATAGAAAAACACCCTATCCGCAAACACTCGCCACGTGCCGCCCGCTTGCGCCTTTTTCGTGCGGGGAAAAAAGTGCAAACAGGCAAAAATAACTAAACATAAGTAAAATATACAACAGACAACTAAAGAGGCTCCTAGACGGGCCATGATTTTGTGCAATTTATGGCTGCACTATTGGCAACTAATTTCCCAGCGACCACAAAAATATTTCATTGCAACTGATGGCCGAGCCATCTATTGCTGGGCAATTAATTATTGTGTGCATATATGTCTGCAATAGTATGGCTGATGAGACGCAGACTCACACGGGCAACACAAACCAGCAATAATGGCTGACGAAATCACGCTTGTCGCAGCAGCTTACATCGTTTTAAAAGAAAAACAAAAAGAAAATATGGATTCGTCCTTACTTGAATAGGCGTGAAACATTAGATAATTTGAGTCTAGAAATAAGCCTTGATAGTAAGTTATTTAATAACTTTAAAAGAATGTCAAAGAGCGATTTTGACTTTATTTTAAACAAAATTGGACCAAAAATAAAAAGAAAAGATACAAACATGAGGACGGCGATACCTGTAACTACAAGATTGGCGATTACTCTACGCTTTTTGGCAACTGGAGATTCTTATAAAAGTTTGATGTATCTGTTGAGTGTCAGATGCTTCGATTTCTAATATTATTCCGGAGGTGTGTGCAGCTTTGATAGAAGGGTTAAAAGAATACATGAAGGTAAGTTGACACAGGTTTATTAATTATGTTTACAGTAGGGACTAATTTTAACTTTTTAATAATAACAGGATAAGAAGTCTTTGTATCGCTTAAAAATAATAATTTTCACGTTGATGAATCCTTTATAGTGAATGATACAAGTTCTGCATAAGTTAATTTTGACTGGGTCTCATTTGAAATGACATTAGAAGTAGTATTATTAACAGAACCTGGAAGAACCGTGTAATGAAAATTTGCCTGCGGGGCTATGTCTGAATATTGACGTGAAGTGCCAGCTCCATCTCTTCTATTGTTACGAGGACTCGGTACTATCGGCTGCATAAATGCATGGACACCTTACGGTCTACTTTCGTTTGGATCATTTGACATACAGCTCTCGCATAGTTGCACGTCGTTCACAAAGCGTGAACTAGATGGCGTTGCTGTTGATACACCTTTGGATATAGAATAATATAACTAAATGCACTATTAAGTGACACTTGTAATCATCAGAAGTGTTCTCTTACGGGTATAATTATTAACAAGTCTAGCAAATGCTAATACACAGGAACTGTATTTGAGTGTGACAACTATAGTATGTGTATGCTTTATTCCAATGCAATCGATAAGTATCGGTAGCCTAGTGGTTAAGCACATTAACTCAATTAACTCTGCGCTTTGACGAACCAAAGATCGATTTCCAGCCAGGGTATGGCAAAGGTAGCTTTTTCCTTTTTTTTTAAATACATTTCTTGAAATTGTAAAAAAAAGTGAATGATAGTCTTTAAATAAAAATGTTATTCAGTTTTTAAGGATTAAAACGTTTTTAAATGTTTTAATTATCTTTATTCAGTTAACTGCAGTAGATATCTAATTGTTAACGCAGTTTTATAGTTAGCAATTTCCTACCATTTTATTGAGCTTTAAGGCTTAAGTTTAATTTCCGAAAATCGGAAAAAGATTGAAGCCTTACCCCAATACATATTAAACTATTGACAATTATTAACTAAAGGCCGGGTTAAAAATTAAAATCATAACATTCATAATTCAAGTCAGCCGAACGCTTGTATAGTGTGGCGTGGCGTGTGATTGATATTTGCAATAATGACAATAATGTTATTCGGGCTGACATGGTTACTTACGTTACAACATCATAATAACATTTCTCAATAATTATGTTGTTTAAGTAATAATAATTCACCATCACTTTTTTAATAGTCCAAAAAAGAATACAATCGGCAGTTTAATAATAACAGCTAAGGTCTACTTACTTTGGTAATTTGTTTATTTTGTTAGCAAACATTTGTTTTGTTAACCCGGCCTTTCATTACCTTAATAAATAAATCTTAATTTACGGCTTCAGCTAGTATTTAGTGTAACCTCCTCTTTGGTCGATAACAGTTTGCAAGCGCATGGATTCAATGAGTCTTTCACATAAACTAGAACCACGAATACTTTCCCATATTTTTATACAATGTGCCTCTAACGCTTCTGGGCTTCGTTCATTGTGATTTTCCCAGCGTTGCACAATAACACCCCACAAATTTTCAATAGGGTTCAGATCCGGCGATCTAGCAGGCCAAGAAACTACTTGCAAGTTATCTTTATAACGGTCAAACCACTCCCGCACATTACGCGAACGATGTATAGGGCAATTATCTTGCACAAAAGATATCACAGGTAATTCTTCTTCTGGATACACATTTCGGACGGTAGGTAACATAGTTTCCTCCAGGACATTCATGTAATCCACGCTGTTTGCGCGACTCGGCATCCTCACTAGTTCACCCGGACCGGCTGCACTCATCCAGCCCCACATATTGACACTTATACGACCAGATTCCATGTTCGGCACTACGTGACCACTATCATACCGCGTATTATTGCGACGCCATAAACTCAAACGTCCGTGTTGACTCGATTTAAAACACTTTTCGTCACTAAATATAACATTACTCCAGTCATCATTTAAATGCCTTAGGGCAAATTGTAATCGTGCTGCTTTATGTGCTTCTGTAAGCAACGGCTTGACGGCATGCCTGCGATAGTGCAAACCCTCGTCATGAAGCACACGACGAACAGTGTCTACACTAGTATGGAATAAACCAGCGTAGTGACTTGTTGGTATAAACCCATTTTCTTCGTACTCGGTCACCATCGCTGCACGCTGCGCGGTATCAATGAGACGAGGTCTACCCATTCTTTGCCGGTGTAGCAAAGATCCTTCCTCTTGGAATCGCCGTACCCATAAAGCAACCGTTTTTCGCTGCAACAATGACAGTTAATAAATAGGTATAATAAGCGAATAGTTACCACGGCGTCTATTAAAACAATAAAAAAAAACTACTTACGTTTACACCGGTTTCACTAGCAATTTCTGAGAAATTGTGGCCTTCGTTACATAAGGCTATTATTTGCGCCCTTTTAACAAGATCAATATTAGATCGAGAACTCATCATTAAATGTATAAATACGGAGGAAAAGATGAAAAACGCAAGTGAAATAGGGAATCGAATTAGAAACGGCTGACGAACGAACACGCAGTGAATCTTTGTTATAAAAAAATATGGTAGTTTCATATCATCTATATCTACCCTCTTTAGTTATTATACGAATCCTAGTCGTAATGAATATAAATATTTGAGCATTCAAATTAACTGATAGTGAATTTGAACCATGCTGTCAATTAACCCGGTGGCCCAGTGGTGAACTATACAGGTCATTATCAACCTAGGCCGAAGGTTTCAGGTTCAAATCCGCTCCCAACCATGATGTTGGGAAAAAGTGTTTTTGGAATTATCTTTGGAATATTTACTCGTTGTGCAGAAACACAAGGATACAAAAGAATAAATAAACAAAGCCAGCGAACAAACAAAAATCGGAAATGTATTCCAATTACGTCGTATAAATCCGCCATTATCATAAATGCTATTGGCAAGATTACTGAATAATAATGTTACCCAAGAAAATACAAAAAACTATGACGAGAACAAAATAGATCATGTGCCTTTTTATTTATTTTTTTGTTAACAACGCCATCTAGTTAAATCTTGCAAATCCTCTGAGGTCTCCATTGACATCTATAATGATATTCACCATCGCGCCACATAGATGGCGTAGGATTCGGTCGCCAAGCCAAACTATTTCTGCATTGACCATGCACTTATGCTGCCTGCTGTACATATGTAGATACAGCACCAGTTGTCGTGTACTGTAAATCATTTAGTGGGGGCGGAGAGGCTACGTCTGAGTATTGACTTTGTGTAGTGTCAGCTCCATCTCTACTATTGTTAAGAGGACTCGGTACATATGTAGATACAGCACCAGTTGTCGTGTACTGTAAATTATTTAGTGGGGGCGGAGAGGCTACGTCTGAGTATTGACTTTGTGTAGTGTCAGCTCCATCTCTACTATTGTTAAGAGGACTCGGTACATATGTAGATACAGCACCAGTTGTCGTGTACTGTAAATCATTTAGTGGGGGCGGAGAGGCTACGTCTGAGTATTGACTTTGTGTAGTGTCAGCTCCATCTCTACTATTGTTAAGAGGACTCGGTACATATGTAGATACAGCACCAGTTGTCGTGTACTGTAAATTATTTAGTGGGGGCGGAGAGGCTACGTCTGAGTATTGACTTTGTGTAGTGTCAGCTCCATCTCTACTATTGTTAAGAGGACTCGGTACATATGTAGATACAGCACCAGTTGTCGTGTACTGTAAATTATTTAGTGGGGGCGGAGAGGCTACGTCTGAGTATTGACTTTGTGTAGTGCCAGCTCCATCTCTACTATTGTTAAGAGGACTCGGTACATATGTAGACGAAGCTCGAGTTGTGTTCATTTTCATATCACAATCAAACAGTATTTGCGTGATTTTAAATTCTGCTTGAGCAGGCGTGTAATCATCATATTTGCTTAGTTTGCTCGCTATATGCTCCCCGAAGGCAGAAAATTCATTTTTTTTTTCACCAGCAGTGCGTAACATATTTTGAGCCTTCTCTAGTAGTGGATCTGTAGCCTTCAACCTCTTAACACGTGGTTTTGGAGTAGTTTCAATTTCTTCCAAAGAGTCAGTAGTCAGTTTTTCTGTTTCCACGACTTCATGTGGCTCAACACTGATGTCAGATGTAGTTTCAGTCTCCTGTAAATGCATAAAATTGTTAATATATCTCTAAAACCTTTTTTCAGATGCCGTCAGAAGTGACAGAATGGAAACAAGTTGCAAAGGATTTTGAGGATCGTTGGAATTTTCCTCACTGTTTAGGTGCAATGGACGGCAAGCATGTTGCAATAACTTATACCACCACCACACCACACAGTGGCAGTCAATATTATAATTATAAACAGTTTTTTAGCATAGTACTATTTGCTGTAACAGATGCACGTTACAATTTTCTATATGTACATGCTGGAGTCCAAGGAAGTATATCTGATGGGGGAGTATTTAGACATACAGCTTTTGGGAAAGCACTCCTGCGACAAACTCTTAACATACCACAATCTGAATCCCTCCCAGGCCGAGAAATGTTAACACCGTATGTTTTCCTGGCAGATGATGCATTTCCTTTAATGGAGAATATTTGCAAGCCCTATACGTTAGATTTGAAGATAGGATCTCCTAAACGTGTATGTAATTATAGACTATCTAGAGCACGCCGTTTTGTGGAAAACTCTTTTGGTATCATGTATTCAGTTTTTCGTGTATTACACACAACTATTGATGTTGAGTTAAAACATGTAGAAAATATATTTATGGCACTGTACCTATTTACATATTTTTTTGCGACGAAACACTAGAGCACAATCTCTTTATTCACCTCCTGGGACCTATGACAGTGAAGATATTGACGTTGGTAGAATAATGCCAGGCTCGTGGAGAGATGACGAACAAAGTTTAACAAGTTTAAGAACAATGGGAAGGAACGCAACCACAAGAGCGAAAGCAGTAAGAGACGAATTTATGCATTATTTTATGACAGAGCAGGGACGAGTAGCATAGCAAGATAAATACTTATAAAGAAGTTCGAGTTATAAATTGATATTATAAAATTGATAATACATCTAATAATAGTATGTATTTTATAATATGTATATGTACATTTTCAATGTCTCAATAAAGATAGGTTACGTTAGCTGGTGCATTTTCACTGCCTAATCCTTTATTCGGCGTATTCTGAGTCAAAACAAATGAAATCGCATCATAAGCTAACCACTTCACTGTTTTACCGCCAGCACGACCACTTTTCTTCCTTTTCTCCTCATTATTCGCGTAAGTTCTTAAGCTTCGAAATTTCTTGTAAGCTTCGTCACTTGTTGTACCAAACATTTCAGCGATTTTATTCCATGCATCTTTTTTAACATTCCTATCTTTGTATATTCCGGCTTTTATATCCCACAACTCCGGGTGTAAATGTACTTCATTAATAAAATCTATAATTCGTTCGTTAGACCACGTATTAGTCATTTTTGCTGCATAAATAATAAATAACCTCAAAATGAAAATAACATGCAGCTCATCGCAAAGAACGGAATATAGTAACACGGCGTACGCTCACAGCAAACTTCATGTCGCGTAGAAAAGGATGCACTATGCCGTACAAAGTGAATGAGTGAAACAACGATACAACTGGCTGGGCAATATTGCATTTAAAATCGAGAGCCTAGCGATCGTCCGGCAACCCCTCGGGACAATATCGGCCATACACGGCAACACCAAACATGTTTGGCTATATGTCCGGGACATATCTGCATTATTGCATAGTCTGGCTGGCATTGCTTGCAATGTTGCCGGGCCACTGTGTTGCAGCCAAATATTGCACGAAAACATGGCCCGTGTAGGAGCCTCTTACATAAGTAAAATATACAACAAACAGATTTCTACAGCTCACGGAGTCACTTTAGTAAGGCCTACCTAGCCTTTACTCTGTAATCTGAAAACTAACATCGTATCATGCCATCTTCTTCCCTCTCTGGTTATACACCATATGGGTGAGTAGAACGGCTGGACATGAATTTGAATCGAAGAACTTCGGAGTAGGGGCCCAGGTAGGTATTTTTTTTTTGACACGGTTCACGTATTATTATTTTTAAGTTAGTTTTATTTATGCCCTTTATATTTCAAAAACCATATCAAAAGCGTGGGCCATATGTTAGCTAAACCTTTTTCCAAGATGATCGAGTAAATAACGTGTATAGCAACACTGCTCATAGTAAAAAAAACAATCTCTTGAGACAAGATTTTGTAAATTTGGCTGCAAGAAATAATATCTTAGTGCAATATTGCTTTGTTTCGACGGTCTTAGCTCAAGATTCAAGTATTTTGCTGCATCAAAGATTTTATATCTAAGAAATAATGTCTTTGTGCAATATTGCTTTGTTTTGACGGTCTTGGCTCAAGATTCATGAATTTTTCTGCATCAAAGAATTTGTATCTAAGAAATAATGTCTTAGTGCAATATCGCTTCTACTTTCGACGGTCTTGATTCATGAATTTTGCTTTATCAAAGAATTGATCACAGTTTCGACTAGGTATCTGAGACTAATTTCAAGAACTTTGCTGTCAGATATTATAATAATTAATTTAATTCAGGCATCTAAGGCCCATATAACAAAACCCTAAAGACTAAAATTACTTACAATAATAAAGACTACCTACTTAATTTTAAAGATATCATTTAGGCGACATAACAGCCGGGTGTGGCTCCGCTGCGTCGTGAGCTCAGATGTAGGATACCGTAAAACGGGGTTACATTGATTAGTTTTTAAATTTAAAGTCGTATAACTCAGTGACTTTAAATGTAAATAAAATGGAAAAAACATATAATGGCGAATCGACGTCAAGTTTTGATTGCACTTGATAAAAAAAGTGTTATTAATACTTTTGCAGAAAAAAAAATATTTGTGTCTTATAAACTCAATGCTTGAAAAGGGGTTATTTTGATTAACCTTGTTTTTTTCATTTTATACAAAAGTATCCCCTAACGGGATTATAACACAAACACAAAAACTTTCCTCCATTCATTATTGTAGAAGTTATATTATAGGTTTTCAAAGTTCCGCGGGGTGAGATTGATTGCTGGGGCCAATATGATTACTTTTAGACTAGACAAATATTGAGATTGGGTAAGGAAATAAAACACTATTAAGTACAAAAATATGATTCATTAACAAAATGAAACTATGTGAACAAAAATAATCAGTCTCAGTAGGTAATCTTATTTTTTGAGATCAACGCTTAATGAGGTTGGTAGGCACATCATATTACACCTAATAATTTATTACCTATAAAGGATTAAACAACATATGGAATTTATCTAAAAGGAACTTAAAATAGATACTTCTTCTATGAATTTAGAAAAACAATAGAAGTAGGTAGGTACCTAATAAAAAATCTCAAGTTTTCATTAAGTATTGGGAACTTGAAATAGAATCTAGTCCTGAAAACTTATAAAAGCTATATAAGTAGCTAACAAAAATCTCAATTCTTTCATCAATAGGAACTTGAAATAGGAACTAGTTATAAAAACAATAGAAGTTATATAAGATTCAGCAAATACAATTACAGTTCTTTGATCATCACGTCACAGGGGAATGTGTAAGTAGTATTGTCAGATTGTATGGGTTTCGGAAGATAAGTGATAATGTCACTTTCTTCAATAATAGATACGTCATTAGGAACTTCTCGGAAAATTGTCTTCGTTTTCTTTTGGGACTTGTATCCTTGCACAACCAATTTGTTGCCCTCGCAGATATCTTCAATAGAACAAACATAATGATATGTCTTTTTGCCTTTCTTGGATCCAAATTTTGCTAAAATAAATTGTCCTACTTCAGGACCGTCTGGACGATCCCTTGAAATTTCTTCAAAATTCGACACGTTATCAGGAATAGCATCATTTACTACTTCACTGAACGGAGGTTGATTGCTGGTTGATGGTTCATTAGTATTGAGAACCTTGACGGAGAATTGGATCCCGATACCAGGTTCTGATCATTAATGGTCTCTGCGAGGTCAACACTTGGGCTCATGGACTGTGGTGGATCGTCAACGGTCGAAATACTTTTTCCAGGTTCTACTTTAATCTTTTTCTCTTTCTCGCCGGCTCTGTCTGTGTACCAAAACGTTGTTGACGTAAATAATCTTTTAATGAATCCCGAACAACATGCTCGATCTCAGGAGATGGAGTATCCCGCGGCAGTTTCTTTAAAACCACATCCCGGTTACATGGATATATACCTGTGGCCATGAAGCTGCTTATGAGGTCTCTTTTGACAGCAGATGTCTCAGAAGAAGCGGTATTTTGTGGGGGCTTATTATCCATATTGCGTATTGCAGTCTTTAAAAGATGTGGAAAAAAATCCTTGGGCACAGATGCAGCTTTAAGATTTTTGTTTTTCCAATCTTCAAGAGTTTGTCGCCATGCGAGCTTCATTGGACGGAAGAATCCAACATCCAGAGGCTGGGTTATATGGGTGGAATTTGGCACCAGACACACAAAACTTATGTTGTTTGTACAACATGCAGCCAACACGTCATTATCAAGATGTGACGACAAGTTTTCACCTATCAATACCTTCTTCCCTTCCAGCCTGTTAGCATGGGGCAAAAAACACGTCATAAACCAATCTCTAAACGTTGGCGAGTCAACCCACCCGCTAGCAGTGCGATTGTACCTGCACCCACGACTACAACAAGGCTCCTCACAGCAAGGTTTTCCCACAATCCCCCTTTCCTTCCATGTGTCATATAAGTGGGTACTTTTATAGATCACGTAAGGTGGCAACAATGTACCGTCTGCCGAACCACAAATCATGACGGTTGTACTGCTCTTTGAAAAGTTCATGATTTTTCTGGATACTTCACTCCTCGTCTATAAACACACCTCTTCTTGCCTGGGTCATCGGCCATATTCGACTCGTCGTAATTGAAAATATTGGACGGTGGCACATTTTCTATCTCGCGTTCTAAGTTATCAAAATATTGATTTAATGATGTTCGTCCCACACAAGCTCTAGACCTTTTAATGTTTGTAGTGAGTCTTTGACCATAATCATTTTTATGCTGTTTTAAAACGCTCAGAGCCCACTCCACACCTGGCAGATTATTTGGAAAACGTTCTATAACCCTTCCTTGTCTATCCAGAAAACATTTAGCGTACATACGGAGGTCAAGTATCGTAAGAGGAAATCCCCAATCACCGCACTTAGCTGCAGCACGCAAAATGGCGGTCTCTTCCACGTGTGTGAAAACGGGTTGTCCACCGTGTCTTCTTCCATGTAGCCCCTTATATTTATTATATAGAGTCCCCAAAGGAATATTGTATTGAATAGAGGCAGCGTTTATGCTTAATTCATCATTAGTTATTTTAGTTATAGCCTCTTCTTTAATAAAATATAGTAAAAAGTTCTTCACTTGTTTCTCTTCACTTCAAAATTTTTCAGTGAACGTCATAGATATCCATTTGTATGTTGTATGGCAAATACTGCTTAAATTTAAATGAAACTTATTTCATTTTATGCAAATAATGCCCGACGGAAATTCATTATTCAAAAGCTGGTTCTGGCACTTGAGTATATACATATAAAATAAATAAAATAAAATAAAATAAAATAAAATAAAATAACTTTATTGAGTAAATTAATGTTACAACGCTGCTTACATGTTCTAATTACCTATATTAAAGTGTCTTAAGGAGTTACATTCTTATATTTTTAAAAATAAAATGAAAAAGATCACCTGTCCGACCAACAGTAGACCCTATGTCCTTGCCATATGGTTCGCATACGGTCAGCGCAGGTGCCTCGTTGTCGACAGAATAGTAACAAATTAAGCGAGTAAGCGTCTTCTGTTCCCCGTACTAGTATAAAACTGTATCACGGTGGAAACAGGATTCACCACCCTAATTATTTTACATCATTACTGATCTTAGAAGATACATTTCATAGGAATGTGGTTAAAATTAAAGTGTCACTAATCGAGTGGGTAGGATGGGTAAGATAACATTCCGTTGTTAGCCGCAGTTTAAGCGTAAACATGTAGTATATGCAAAGTTGACAGATGAATATTAACTTATTTCAATCTATTGGTTAATTTATTTACTTATCACATATGTAACTAAAACTAGTTAGGTAGTTTTTTTTTATTTTATTTTTATTTTATTAGGTGTAGTTTTACTTATATACCTATATTCGTATGCATCTATTAATGTTTAGGGTTTTTAGATTTATTACAAATGAAGTATTGTATGTATGTATATTTTTGTGTATGTAGTATAGATGTATATTGTGTTATTTATATATATGTATGTATGTGTATGCCATTTACTTATATTACTAGGTGTTCAGTATTTTCATAGTTTAGCAGTTTAAGATATTCATCAAGTTTCGATTTACATGAATATGAGGTAAGAGTCCTTAGATTTATAGATTTGCTAAGTTTATTATATATAACTGGTCCAAGTACCCCTGCAAACCGTTTTGCAAACTTTGTTTTATGAGCTGGGGGGAAATAAACGATATCGTTTCTTCTTCGAGACGGTGAAAAGTCAGGGGAATTTCTGTGTTGATAAAGAACCAATTGTTTCACAAAAAGCTGCCTTACAGTTAGCACGGAGGTTTCATTATACAAATCTGATGTTGGATGCCGATATCTTTTAAATGTCATTACTTTGAGTACTGCCCTTTGCGCTCTCTCGAGTTTGAGCATTGTCGTTTTTGATGTACCGCCCCAAACAGCAATGCAATATGTATTTATCGACTGGCACAACGAGTAGTAAATAGATATCAGCAGCTTTTTGTCGCAAACATGTCGCAGTGTTTTAAATATGTAAATCAATTTTCTGACTCTTCCTGTAAGAGTACTAATATTTTCTTTCCAATTAAGGTTCTTATCGACCATAACCCCTAAGTACCTGATAGATGGAACTTCAGTAATTATATGACGGTCACAATCTTTTCGCCTTTGACAGGTGTGAGCTTTGATTGTAATAGATCCGGCTAATGGTTGAGTTTTATTTCGTATGCTAAATGTTATTAATTTAGTTTTACTTAAGTTAAGCGTCAATAAGTTTTCGCTTAGCCATTCGGTAACGGAATTAAAACCTCTTTGTGCAATGATATTAACATCAGTCCATGAATCTCCATGAAACAACAGTACAGTATCATCCGCGAAAGTTACTATTTGGGCATTATTCAGTATTAATCTACAGAGATCATCTATATAAACGAGAAAAAGCGTGGGCCCGAGCACACTGCCCTGGGGCACGCCATAATTAATATTCTCTTCGGCACTGAGATGATCTCCCACCCTAACGGCTTGTTTCCTATTGTTGAGATAATCATGAAGCAGTTGCAAGGGTAAACCCCGAACACCCTTGTGTTCTAATTTCTTTATCAAGATCGGGACTGAAACCGTATCAAATGCTTTTTTTAGGTCCAAAAATTTACCGAGTGCTTTTTTAATCTTTTATTGATAAGTTTTTCAAGTACCTTGGCTAGAGTAGGTAATAGTGAAATTGGTCGGTAGTTAGCAATGCAGTCTCTATCCCCGGATTTGTAGATAGGTATTACTATTGACTTTTTTAGAGCATCTGGAAATCGACCACAACGAAAGCAAAGGTTACAAATTATAGTGATTGGGAGAGTTAATGTATGAATTGCAAGTTTTAAAAAGTGAGAAGAGATATTATCCCAACCCGATGAATTACTTGTTTTTAGTGATAGAATTGTAGCCCTTATTTCTTTTTCATCGGTCGGTAATATTGACATAGATTTTAGGGGAACAGTTCCGGGTCTCATGTGTCTTACTCGTTCAGCTTCAGATAACTTGGTTTCACCAATGATGGTGTCTGCCAGTTGTTTGCCTACATTAATGAAGTAAGTGTTTGCATAGTCAAGGGATGCTTGGGGTGTTGGTTTTAATGCAAGGATGTGTCTCTCATTGTCTGTATTATTATTGAAATTACATATTTGTTTTATTATGGACCATTGCTTCTTTATATTTCTATGATGTTCCTTGATCAAAGACCTCTGATAGGCTCGCTTAAGATTGTTTATCATACGGTTACACGTGTTTCTGTATCTTTTATATGTTATACGCATAACACTATTATTTGGGTCTTTCTTGAGATTTTGGTGGAGTCTGTCTCGGTTCCTTAAACATCGAATAACACCTGATGTGATCCAGGGCTTGAGGTTACGCTTTCTATGTGAGAATTTGTGTATTGTGGTGAATTTTTTAAGAGTCCTATTAATAAGATACAGGAAATCATTGGTAGCACTGTTTATGTCTGAACCTTCAAACACTAAGACCCAGTCTATTTGGTTTAGTTCTTTTATCGCCGAGTGATAATCGACCTTTTTATAAGTTTGTGATGGTTTCGTTTTTTGTACATTGAATTTAGATATAGATATCATTACTGGCGAGTGATCAGTAATTGAAGATTCACATACTATTGTCATACTAGGCTGTGTAGTTTTAATCATACAATGGTCCAGACAATTATTTCCTCTGGTTGGAAGTTTATGAGAAGGTAATAGACCGTGCAGAGCCAACATGTCTAGATAGTCAGAAGACATGTTGTCTTCGTTACTCTCAATTATATTTATGTTCATATCACCTAAAAGTACAATACTCTTATATCTTTTTAGTCTGCAGAGTACTGTATCCAGAGATGATAGGAAGTTATCAGGTCGTCTATGGGAGTAGGGCGGTCGATATAAAGATACAATGGCATAGTCCATTCCAAGAGTTGTGACCAGGCAGTTCGCATCTTTTATGTCAATAGGTTCGATAGTTTTGAATGGTAGATCATTCTTGACATATTACTACACCGTCATTCTGATTAAGGTTGCATGTTGTTGCGACAGCTCGATAATTAGATAAAAATGGTAGTTCCCTGTCATTACTGAGCCAGCATTCCGTCAAAACAATGGCATCAAATTGTATGTCTAGTCTTTTTAAAAAGACCTGTAGCTCATCAAAATTGCGATTTAGACTTCTTATGTTTTGTGTAAATACCTTTAACTGATCACTAGTATTTTTGAACATATATTTGCAGCATTCAGGTTGATCCACCGCCACCGAATTACCTATACTGATACTATTATCAATATCAGAAGATAACGTGTTTATATCAGTCATGGGTAGTGAAACTAATAAAAATATATTCGGGCAATTCCGTAGCAGTTGGAGCTCGAAGAATGCTGGTCAAGAGATAGCTTATTAGTAAATGGCATGTGTGTGTGTTTAAATTGTGTTTGTGTACGAGAAATGAGTGCTTAGAATAAGGACTTATGATTAAAATGATTAACTTACAGTAAGCCAGCTTAAATAGTCATTGAGATGAGCTAGCCGCTTTTAGAGTTTCAATTTGATGTTCAGATTTGATCCATATTGGTTTCGAGCTGTCCTCTTGCTTGACGAAGACCTTTCCTTGCCAGGTCCAACAGTATTTAAAGTTGTAGTTCTTGCGCAGGTCACGTGCAAGGTAGTGCAGTTTCCGGGCACGCGGTGTCAGAGACTCTGCAATATACACCGGTTGCATCTCTCCTACGATGTTCAGACATGTTGTGTTATATTTTTCATTTGGGTGCAATTTGTTGTATTCTCTGATGGCGGACATTAATGCCTTACTTTGCTGGATAGTCTGAAACTCAGCGACAATGGTTTTTTGGGTGTTTTTCAATCTTCTGACTTGTTTTATATCACTTAGACTAAATGGAAGTTTTAATGAATTATGCATAACATCCAGTATGTCGCATAAATTTTTATTTTCAGTCTCGTTAATATTTCTTAATTCAACCACGGTGACTTTTTGGCCTCTAAGCAAGTCTCCCACTTGATCTTCAAGGTTGTTAATTTTTACTAGCGCATCGTCGTGTTCAATAGATATCTTGTTCACCTTTTCCTTTAGATCGATGTACATTGATGTTGTATTCTCCAAGATTTTTTCAATATTGGTATTATCTCCTTATTTTGATTCCTCAGTTCTTCGATGGCTTGATGCAATTTCGCATTTTCTGTTTCTCTGTCAGACTTGAAGCTATTTAGCATTTCTCTAATTTCTATTTGGAGTGACGCCATATCTTCTAGATCCGTGTGACCTTTGCGTTTTCTCATATTTACATTGGAGTTCTTCGAGTTACTGGATAAGTCAGGGTTTGATGTTGATTTTTCTCCAGCTGTTGAACGCCACATTTTATTCTGAATTTTATGCATATACTGTGCTTCTTTGTACAAGCGCAACAAATCGTCTGTCGTGGCCCTGGTGGCGACTATACTGGCGATAGACACGCCTTTCCCAATGGCGATTTTACTGGCGATACCAGTGGCGTGAAAAATGGCGGCGAAAAAGGCGGCGGAAATGGCGGCGAAAGCGGCGCCGAAAGCGGCGGCAAAAGTGGCGGCGAAAGCGGCGCCGAAAACGGCGGCAAAAGTGGCGAGTCGAAACCCGGGAGCAGTGGCGATGCTCGACCGATCCGCTTGACCGCTGGCGATAATTATGATCGTTTTTAATTTGTGATACAGACCGTATAGTCGGCGGTTTCTTGTTTAAGATCTGTTTACTACAAACAGCATAGTATGCAGAGTCTTTCAGCAAGGAATTCAGTAATTGTATAATGTCTACTCTCTTTCTTGATATATTACTATTCAATTTGAAGTTCCATCCTTCCAAAAAGTTTGTGGTTCGGTGATGTTCACCAAAGACCTACCAAAGATTTATAAAATCTGCTCTCCGAAGCTAAAAATCTTCAAAATATTTCAAGAATTTTGGCACTCTCACTGAGTCTCGAAGTTCGAGAGTATCTTCTTTTATGAAGTTCCAGCCCTCATGGATTTTATTAAAGGGTAGCAACGACAGCACAGCAGTAAGAGCTACAATCCGCCGTGTATTTTTATCGGTGGTAAGGCCCAGTTCTCTAGCTTTACGCCAAATTGACTTATTTGAGTGATAGTAACACCCGTTGAGCTCTATGCCTGGGAAAACATGTGTAATAGCTTGCATGGTAGCCTCTTCGTAATCAGTTTTATACTTTTCTGGCTGCCAGTCTGGTATTCTTGATTTTATCAAGTGAAATAAGGTTTCATATATACGCTTTGTCTTACAAGATAGCAACGCGTACACAAGTGGTATTATGTTCGTAGAACTTTCGGTACTTCCTATATCACCGTGTATGACATACAGCTGAGCAAAAGGCTTCGGACAGCTCTTGAAAGTGCCGTCACTTAAAAACATTTTAATTTTACCCATTAGGCGTCTCGACTCCATTCCACAAAAAAATAGTATTCTATCCCCTTCGAATTCATAGTCCGCCAATAGGAATGATTCAAATTTTTTAGGTACTTCTACATCGACTACGTCTCCATGGTTAATTTTCTTTACGCCCGCTTCTTTGTTTCTATTATAATACATCCGAGTCTTCACGTTGCGAAACTGGGGAATTTCACATAAAAGATCTACGCCTTCATCTTGAAGAGTACTAACGGTACTCTGGTAGATTTGTGGTAACGGAACGTCATCTAATTGTTTGCATCTTTTAACACAGGCGTCAAGTTGCAAGTCCACAATATTTTTATTGTAATGTTGATGACACGTGTGTGGTTTTTGTTTTTCAATATTTGTACCCTGTTAACAAAAAAATAATATTTATAGCAAGTAAAGCTAATCTGCCTAAAATTTATTACATAAACAGATTTTGTGACAGTTAATAAGGAATATCTAGTATTCGTACCGAAATTGTAATGTTTCCCATACACTTCATTCTCTTACGCTGGGAACAAACCCAAAACACATTTTTGTTTTTATATTCCCTTTTTTTCGGTATTGATATCCATCATGAAGTAAAACAGAGCCGCCGTTGCGGAGATATGTAATCCAATTCATTCATTCTTGCATTATAATAATGTACCTATATGCTCACGACAAACTATGATGACAATGACATAAATGAAGCAAATCTGAATCATGACACCTACATTAAAACAACAGATTGTTTTACTACAATAAAAAATTGTGCCAGCATTTCATAATTTGTACTTTTATATATCTACTCACTGAACACGGTTAAATAATTTAATTGATAGGTAAAGCACTGCAATATTGAAGTAGAAGATAAGAAATCAATTATTGTATCTGCTACTATTCACTATTTTAAGTATACAAAGGTGGTCCATTTAGATCGGTCAGTATGGGAAAGTCTGTAACTATAAGACATACAAAGATTTGTTCTTAGGAACCATGACATCGATTTTAGACAAAAGAAATACTGCATACATAGATTTAAAAAATATGTACTTAGTTCGGGAATCGAACCCGGTCGTTTTGAATTGATTGATTCTAGATATCGTGTTTCATGGTAATATTTACTGCTTATGAGTCTTATGACCTGCACAATAGATATTCAAACAGAAATAATGTAAGGTTTATTTTTTCAAAAAGAACGGGTTCGAGTCCAGGACTGAGTATTTTTTTTTACTCTAAGTAAGTTTGCAGTTTTTATTCTCTCTATAATCGATATCGTGGGTATCTAAATGGGCCACCCGGTATAAGAAAATTTGTTATAAGTACTAGATAAGGTAAATTCGTAGGAAAATATTTCAGAATTCAGACCTTAGTTTAGCTCTAAATTGTGAAGTGGGTACTAAAGTAGTGTCAATGGATATTCTTACACTCTGTGCGTTCTACAACACCTCAAAACTATCCAGGTCGCGAAACGGCCTTAGAATCATTAATTGAAACATTTTAACACAGTATTTTTCATATCATTTAAAGGTTGCATTTAATATATACAGGGTGGAAAGATCGAATGCCACATGGATGGCAACTACCTTAAATATTGTATTTATTTAGAGAAAAATTTACCTTATCAGTAACTCTTTCAATCAGCATCATAAAATACGGCACGTTATTTTTTGCCACATTTGAATGGTTCGAGTCCCGACTGAGGCAAGCAATTTTTCATAAATCCATATATACTGATTTTTTTAAAAACAAAGGAAAGTCTCATTTACACAGTATGTGCTATTTACAATATATTTAAGGTAGTTGCCTTCGATGTGGCATTCGATCTTTCCACCCTGTATATTTTTTGTTTAGTTTACAGAAAGAAAAACAGATGGCGTTGGGTCGCATCACCAACCAACTAAGCCAAACTTTGGCTTTGTAATATGTACCAGACGACATTGAGCTGAAAGTGACTAAACACAACTTTCACAGATTGTTGATCGGCACGCCTTGTTGTTGGTTGGTCTGCTGGGAAAGATGTACTAACTGACCACCTGATCGGCACGCCTGGTTGCTCTGCTGCGAAAAATGTTCTAACTGACCACCTGATCGGCACGCCTGGTTGGTCTGCTGGGATAGATGTACTAACTGACCACCTGATCGGCACGCCTGGTTGCTCTGCTGCGAAAAATGTTCTAACTGACCACCTGATCGGCACGCCTGGTTGGTCTGCTGGGATAGATGTACTAACTGACCACCTGGTGGGCACGCCTGGTTGGTCTGCTGGGAAAGATGTACTAACTGACCACCTGATCGGCACGCCTGGTTGGTCTGCTGGGAAAGATGTACTAACTGACCACCTGGTTGGCACGCCTGGTTGGTCTGCTGAGAAAAATGTTTTAACTGACCACCTGGTTGGCAAATAAATTGGCTAATTAGGAAAAAATACTAACTGACCACCTGGTTGGCAAAAAAATTGGCTAATTAGGAAAAAAATACTAACTGACTACCTAGTTGCCAGCTTGGTGGTTAGTTAAGAAAAAAAAGTACCAACCTTACTACCAGGGTGTGGGTCAGGAAAGCCTACTACTAACTGACAAACCAGATTAACCCTTGGGGAAAAAATACTAACCGTCCAACTGGGTGAAATGTCTGGTTGACACGTTGGTAATAGACGGGTTCCCCTAATGGTGCACTCAACCTCGAGTTCATTGCTTGCATCTCAAGCACATACAGGCTTAATGATTGACCCGTTGATGCTTGTGATCACGAATGGTCCGCTCTAGTACATAGTCGCTATCTATCGGAGTAAAAAATTACTTAAAACTTCCTAACAAGTCTGTTAGTGAATGGACATTGTCTCTCATCTGTCTATAAAAATCAAGTGCTCTACCGCTAAGCAAATCCGAGAAACATCTCAACACCTTGTGTTCAGCAGCTTCGCGGCTGCGCATGTAATTATCAATCCTTAAAAGAAACTCCGTGACGTGTAATCACCCGAATACTTCAAATTCCACGAGCGCTCGGTAGGTAACCTCATACGTACCCCGGGCAGTAGCTATGGGTATTTCAGGACTTGATGGACCTGGCTGTGGCATCCGTAACTTTAAGTCTTTCACATTTTTATCTCCGCGCGGATTTGTGTTTATAAACTGGAATCTCGATAACCGGTGTGAGGGATGACTCCTCACCACCTCTCTTTACAGCTTGAGATTCATCTCCCTTTCCATTGTCAGACAGGATTGTGAACTTTTTATTTAATTATTATAAAAACTCAAAATTGTATTTATGTAGACCAGTATAGCCCACAGCGAATGATGTAGAAGCTAAGTTAATGACAGTGCTCCAATGCAACTGCCTAAAAAATAAATTTTGTACACACTATTTTTACCATAGTGTAATTAGGATTTTTGTTTGGGTGGAAAGGAAACTATTTTCAGTAAATATTTATATATTTAAAGTAATTGTCTTAACTGAAGTTAATCCCAAACTTAAATTAGGGTAGGGTTGTTGATGACGTTTTGGTCGATTGCGCTAGTTTGCAAGTGTATAAATTAATTAAGCTTAGCTGGGTTGCCGGGCGGTGCTCCCCAATGTCCCTCGGACGCAGGGCGCTAGCTTGGTCGATCTAGGCGGCCTGGCTGCGAAGTGGCCCCAACCAAACACCTCCTGGAATGGGCCGGTATGATAATAACGGGTTACACTACAGGCTGTGGAGAGCATGACGGTCAAGGACGGAGTGGGCATGAAGTCTAGCCCAGGTTAGGCCCGGTTTTCACGATAGTTCAGAGCAATGGTACTCATTGTCCAGTGAAGTGATTGGGACTCAGTAAGCTATTATAAAAGGGGTTATCACAGTCGCCGGTCCTACATTCCACGATTGTAAAAATGCCACAATGACGGATACGGACAATTATAGAGGCACCCACGCGCTTAGCAACGCTTAAGGTTATAGGAAACTCACCTTTTGGAGGAAAATCGTCTCGCCTGGTGGTCAAATATTGACGAATGTCGACTCCGGGGCGTAGCCAGCCCTCGGATCCGTCTGTGACGCCTTGCCGTCGCGCCAAACTGCAAGTTTGTAACGAAACCACGCTATAATATTTCACACAAGGGCATGATCTCCCATTGGCTATTTACGACACTTGAGGACACTTACGGTTATCGAGAAAACAGCTCGCTGGAGCGTTCGGCTCCTCACAACTCGGAAGCCCGATGCGGCCCACGCGGCCCAATTAGTATGCCCGTCACTTGGGCTTGGATACGACAGTTGATATAATACGATGTCACAAATGAACGATACTCCAAGAATTGTACCCGGATTAGACGGACTACTTACAAAGGAAGAATTATAATTGGATTTAATTCGGAAGCGAGGGGGCCTCGTCACGCGTTCGCTTTGTCTTTTCCTTTTCCTTTTTTTTCTTAAATCCAAGGTTGCCAGTCTCTCCATCGCAATTCCTCGGACTTCCTAGCGAACGCCAGTGGACGCCGAGAAGGAGTGTGACAAAACATGTCTCGCTCCTCACACAAGGGCTCGGACAGCTGAAACGAAAATAATACAAACCTCCTTGGCAATCGCATTGTCAAGTTTATTAATAACGAAAGCTGTTTATGCCAACTCCTCCAGCGATCAGGGTAATCGGAACCAACGATCCGGCAACACCGAACCACAGACTAAACACACCGGCCCAAGGCAGGTGCGCACAGATACGACGAGAATGTAACAACGCGTTACAGGTTGGCCAACATTAGGAATGATATCAGGTTAACAAAGGGAAAGAAAAGGAACGCGATATCCAAGATGTGACAAATTATATATAACAATAGGGAAACTTAAAAATGTAAATACTTGCCTGTAAGGTCTATACTGTCTACCTAGTACATACCATTAGTTAATAGTGTGTACACATATGCCAAAGAATCTCTATTTTGGTAAGGTGTAAAAAAAAAGTTTATATGTAGGTAGAGATGGGTACTATACTGCAATGCTAAACCTTACACACAAACTGTTTACTTTTATAATTTTGCAGATACTTAATTTTTTCAACTTAATAAACCGGATACTGTCTCGGCAAGGACCAGGCCTTGAGTTCAAGATCCGTGCAGATTTCTGAATGGTGGGGAACCTCGCTAACAATTAAACAATGTATTGCTAATGAACAACATATAATGATCTGTTTCTCCGCACATGGCAGCCTTGTTGTGCCGCGGTGGCATTAAGTTGATCCTAGCCAGCCAGCCAGCTTCAGCAGACGGGAGCTCATGCGATGACGTGACCGTCGGTTCCTCGCGGCACCGTCGGCTGAGCTCACCTGTTTCGCCCACACAAAGCATCTATGGGTGATCTTAACTACGTCAAACCGGCCGGTTCATACGATACGCGCGGGTACGCAGAACGATAGCGCGGCGAAGTTAAAGTCTATGTGCAACGCACCCCTTGGCCAAGGAATAAAAACGATAGAACTCACGCAACGACGTGCCAGGCGAGCGACGTCGTCCGAGGTCTTGACGATGTATCGCGCCGCGGCTCCGACTTTCTTACCGAGCGCTGCCTTGCTCAACGATTAAAGACGACACTCGAGGACCCGCAGCGGGAGTCTCTCTTCGTCATGAGAGCCGCACGCGCGCGCGCAACTCGTGGAGAGGCTATGGTCGACAGCCGGAACGTCACGGCGCTGCCGCGGAACTCACTTTAAGTCTCAGAGAAAAATCACCTAAGAACAACGTTAGGAAACCGTCCTTGGACGGTAAACCCGTACGCCCTTCTTCAATTGCAGCTACCTTTTCACGTTTTGCTGCCGCTGCCATAGCTTCATGAGCAGTTATCTCCCATTGCTCGCATATTTCATTGTGAAAGGTCTTGAACACCTTTCGTGACAAGATCGGAAGGTTCATGGCAACAAATAAACTGGTAAATTACTCGAACCCAATACCTGTGATTGTAATACCAGACACAGCTGCAGCATCTATATTAAGGTTTTCAGTGGGCAGTGGATTAGTGGTGTTGAGGAATAATTCTGCTCTTCACATGTCGCAGGTAAACATCACTTTTCATCCATTTTTTTGTTTCGCCTGTTATGTTTAGGTTGGATAGGGTACATCCAAACTGAGGTCAATGGCAATTCTTCTTCAATTTTTTAATAAAGTCATCTTTGTCTATAATAAGCCTCTCTTTCCCACCATATGTTTGTGCTAGTTCCTCTTGTTCATTTTGTCCACATTTGTTGTTATTTTTTGTCACTTTATTTTTACCTGGAGTATATTTAGCAATATTACTGCAAACATACCAGATATAGGTGGAGCTGTTTCGACGCATAGGATGTCGCGGGCTAAGGCCAATAAAACAATTTTATTTGAATAGTTGCGGTATGAAATTTTATCTGTATATTTTTTCCCAAAGTATCTGTATGTCCAGATAAGTTTGGATGACACTTTTCATCAACAAATATTTGCGATTTTTGTCATGCTCGTTTGACTCAGACTCGAAAATTCTGTGTTCAGTCAGAATAATATTCCATAGTGAATTGGAATATATAAAGATAATTCTTTTGAGGCCATCTTTGTCCAAATTGGGTTTTATTATTTTTCCGTTTTATTTGTTATATCCTCGACATCTTTCGACGGATATTTTAACCCTCCTCGTATTTTCAAATATACATATTAAGTATTTGGCTATTGTCGTTGGGATCGCGGGATTTTATTTTTTGGAAAAAATTTCTTTACAAAAATCTTACAATGTATGTTATGACATGACACTGTCCGAAGATCGAGAAAGATTGCTGTTAAGGCAATTCAGGTATTTTGCTTACAAATCACTGTAAGCTAACTACGAGTATAAGCAGCCTTTTCAATGCAGCCTTAACCTGTACTGCATTGGGGTTATTAAAAGCAATCGTGGGCTCGTATGGCTGGAAAAAACAGCTCAACATGGTCTTGGTTTATTTTATATACCGGTAGATACTTAAGAATGTTTGTATCCTCTACGAGATGCCGATATAGCTCGAGAGAACTTTTCATATTAATAATTTAGGCCTATGAAGCCTGACTTTTTTTTATTTTACAATCAGTTCTCCAGGTGGCAACCTCAAGGTGCGTAGATATCCCAATCAAATAAAGCTTCCACAAAGCCAACGTTTTCTGGACAAATAGCTATTTTTAGCCCAGGCGGACGGATCGAATGGCTGTTGAGCACATCGAACACATCGTTTATCATTTTGATGAAACTAACTTTAGGGGATATCTATCTGGGAGTTTTGGAATGAGAAGGCCGAGGTAGTTAATTAGGAATGTATATTCTACGGCACGACCGGGAGGCAACTGACGAGCGCGCTATGCGTTGGGCTTTCCGTGAGGCGCGCGGGAATGCTGACAATGCATAGCCTGTTCCTATACTAACGGTGCCTTCACAATCTTGCAATCAGGTATTTGCAATTACAAAATTGCAAGGCGTCTGCCACCGAATTACTCAAAAGCCGAGTTGATAGTCGCACTTTTATTTTTGTTACGCAAAAGACAAATGCGCCTTTGTTATTTTAGTCGCTGTTCGGAACCGTGTGAAGTGCTCTTAACAATTTCATACGGCAACCCTGCGCATTGTAAAAAAAAGTAGAGGACTTGTCTGTGGTGTGTGTGGTGGCGAGACACAGGTCTTTCGTACAATAGTGAAAAAATAAGTGGAATCTGTATTGTACGAGACACTAGTCCAGTGGAAAACTACGGTGCGTTGTGCGCTCGAGCGCTGGTAGCGAAGGAATTGGCCAGCTGGTGACTCCGGGCAGGACAGCTCCTCGTGCTCGGATCGGGCCTTCGGCCCCTCGAGGACCCCGGCATCAAGCTCTCGACTTTTGACACGACCTCTTGACTCCCCCTGAATGTAATTGACTGCACCTAATCAAAACGCCGGCACCTTCGGTGAGTTCTAGTTTGGTAATTTTAGATCGTAAGTGGTTTTATCTCAGTACCCGCGTAACGCGAGGCCCCAAAACGACCCCTTCTGAGCGTTTTGAACAGTCGCCATGTGCAAACCCTCATGTTCTTGTAATTTCAAAAGCCATTCCAAGTAGTTAAGATAGTCAATTTTTATTCTGAATTTACTTTATCGCATGCTAGGGATCTTCAAAAGCATGGAGAGTGCTCTCACTACATTAGAAAGTGGCGAGGTATATATGTATGAATATATACTATAGTTGTTGAAGGAATTTGTATACATAATTTCCAAATAAAATAGGAGATTCTTCACAATTTTTATTATTTCGGTTTACAAAGATATTTTTCGATTCGCTGCTCCTTAACCTCCATGGCACCGTCCTTCAGACAACCTCTTAAATATATATTTTTTTGTATCGGTTTAAGATTTGTTTGGTTTATTAGGGTGTCTCTTAATTTTTCCCAGTCTGTCATATGTCCGGTGAAGGATGACAAAATGATTTCAGGATATTTAATAGTGTCACTGTCCCTGTCAAGCGTTTCCTGAAGGTGTGGGTGGAGGTGTTGCCTCTGTTGCTTGTTTGATGTAGTTTTTTGCCAGCGTTACTGCTGCAAAGTAAGAGTTCTCAAAGGTCTCCCTTTCCAGTACCTGATCGTCTATATCAGAGCTGAAAGTTTCGATTTTCTGTTGATAATTCTCAAAGTCTTCATAGGATTATTTCCAATCTTAACTATATTTCAATTAACTTGTCTGCAGTCAAGGTACTGGATGGGACACTCCTGAGGTACTTTTGGCATAGCGTAAATTTTCCCTTTACTGTACCCCTGATTTATATGTATGTATATGTATTTAATTTTGCGTCATCCGCAGCTTGTGCGTGTAATGTAATATAGGTAACAATTACAATATACTGACAAGGCAAATGTGCGCAATACCTAGTACCCCGTGGGTGCTTTTCGAATAACGGCCTAAAAAATTGGTTTAGAATTACTATAAATCGCCAGCCCACTTGCCTGCTAGGTTCCTGTCAGCATCACGGCTCTACCAGCCCTTATTCTCTCGTGTCGAAACTCGGTGTTGCTGCCCGACGCCACGCCTTTGCATTGGTTGTCGCTCGATGATGATGTTGTTCATGTCGTGTTATCTTCACTTTTTGACCTTCCCACTATGTTCGTTATTGTATCCTCTCGTCGCTTCGTTCTATACTCGTAGCCGGGTGCCCCAACGCGTCCGTCGCTGACAGCGGCCATTTGCAAATGGCAAAGTTGGCAGACCATATTTGGTTAAATTCACAACACACAGCCGCCTCCTGCATTTTGTGCGTTTTGTTATTGCATTTAAGCTATTTTCTACGTTGTAAATTTAACAATATAACCATTTAATGCAGATACAAATGCGCTTTGTTAAGTAGTTGACTTTGTTACCGTATTAATATTAACGTTATTAAATTCACAAATGCGCTTTGTTGAGTAGGTGACTTTGTTACCGTTCTAACGTTTAACGTGATAAAAGCACAAAATACAGTTGTCAAGTTAACGAATCCAAAAAATGTTGATTCTGTGGCAAAATACGACTTGTTGATACTGCAGTAAATATTTGACAACAAAAAAGTTGTGATAGTAAACATACTCGCTTTTTTACAATTACAATACTTATTGTGCCCGTGACTAAAGAAAACATGACAAAGCGTATTTTGTGACTTTGTTAGCCATTATTTTTCTCAGTGTACTTTTTAGCCAAGATGTAGAATTTTTAGAGCGTGGCTGGTAGTGGTAGAGTTACGCCGTGTAGGATAGGAACCTTGGCGCTACTTATGATCTGATATCTTTTTAACGCTTAAAGCTATATATGAGCTAGGAGTCTTGGCAATCACTTTACATGTAATGTTTTTGGTAGGATTAACATTAATGGGATGTAATTCCCATGTTGTTGAGCCTGTTTTACTGCATCGGCCAAACCTTCTTCTCGCGCTGCAATACTTTGGTTGAGTCTATTGCACTGGCGTCGTTTGTATAAATGTGCTAAAGTCTTAAATATATTTTCACACACGGTATTTTTGTGCGGCATGCAACCAAACCACGACGTATCACAGCTGGCTGAAAATAACGTCGCAGTAAATTCGAAAATATTATGTCGGTGTAATACTGGGCATATTTCCGACTTCATTAGATCTGTCGCACATTTCACCAAATTGCATAAGTTTTTGGACGGGTACGTTAGAGATCTTTTACTGTCCCATCATTCTCTTAAACTTATGTAACTGGGGAGTTTAAAAATAAATGGCCGATTAAGGTTAACTAAGGTGATACTTAAGTCACATCTAACCTGTCGGTTTTGTTACTAGATGTATGCAATTGACATTGACTGTCGGTTTTGTTACTATACGTAACGATAATGAATATGCCCAACTATAAATTTCGTCCTTTAATTGTACGGGATCAACAACTGCCAAAGAATCCAAACAAATCTGGCATTTGTGGATTTTGCTGATTTTTGAGGCTATGTAGCCGCTAACGGACACTACCGGCTGATTATCTATATCAGCAAAATCATTTTGATCCTGAATCTCCTCATTTTCTGGCAGATTCAAAACTGGGACGTAATCTTCTTCATCGTCATCCATCCATTCTGCATCAGTGACATTCATTTTATTTGATTCATGTTCCGGTTCAGCTTGATCATCATCTGCTTCTTTGCTACATACTATGTTGTGAAAATTGGTTAGTAACGCGAATTATTGTAGAGCGGAAGTGAAAACAATTATTAGACTTTATGAAAATTATATTATGGAATTAAAGTTACAAATTTTCCCGACAATAGCTTTTCGTGGTGCTTAACCGATGCGAGGTTTAGCTTCACTGACCGTGCGCGGGCACACACACTTGGGCTCCGCCCACACTCACTAGGTATATCTATGTATACCTCAACACACACACATAACACCTCCCTTCCCAGACGAAAGCCTTTCCTTTACGGCTTCGTGAAGAAAGGCGGGCTCGATGACGCCGCTGAGGCTGTTCCTGGGGTTTCCAAGGGACCTGCTGCTGCTACTGTAGTAGTTCGCTGCTCTGCATGACCACTTTTCCATTTTTTATACAGCATATAGAAACAGGAACCAATTATAATGCTGTAGACAGGTATCAACCAGTAGTTGAATGCTTTTGAGGCATCCTCAACATCTACATCTTCTAATACCGGAAGTTCTTCCTTCTCTATCAGAGATTCTAGCTCAAAAAGACGATCCAGTTGTATCTTGTCCAACTTCAAAGGTTTTAGACTATTTGAAATGGAGATATTTTCTAGATCGAAGGAAAGGAGTTTGATCGGATATCCTTGTAACTTGTTTTGTAGATTTTTAATGGTATTTTGTTGTGTTGATATACTGCAACGTTCAGGTACTTCAAACAGGTAAGTGCCTTGTACGGAATCGTGACTTTCTTTCTTCATCGCAGGTAAGTCGAATTTTCGTAGGTTGTGTACAGGAGAACAAATAGTGTTGGTCGTCCATTTTCTGCCAGATTTCAGGAACCATTTTCACTGCAGTGTAACGGCATTCTTTTATAATATCATGTTTCTGTATAAGTTGATGGATGCAATCGTTATAACCATTGGTAGTTAGGAAACTCGACTCTTCACAGTAGTATACGTCTTTGAACTTCTTGCATTCTTGCTCAGTGTAGACATAGTGACTCCCGTCCATCGCCAGAAAAGGTTTAGGAGGAATAATAACGGTGCTATTATATGTCGGGGTTGGATATAGGTGATAGTAGGAATATTTACTCTTATTCATGATTGGGAGTTTCAGTACAAAAACAACTGTATTGTCCACGTAATAAGAACCTAATTCAATTAAATCGTAAATGTCTCTCAAGTCTGTATATGAGTTGATAAGGAGTTCATCGGACTCGTACAGTGTAGTTAAGGTTTCAGAGATGTACTGGACGTTGTCGCCAGAAATAACACTATGATGTGTTATATGCAATCTAGAGAGCGCGATTGCGTTTTCTAAGGACGTAAGTAGATCGTTAATATTTAAACAATTAATTTGGAGTAGGTTATAAAGACTGGTCATTTTAATAAAGTCCGAAAGTCGGTAATTAGTCATGTTAATCTCTCTGGCAACTTCATTAATCTGTGTATATATTTTATATTGATTGTTTACAATTGTCGACATCGTCGAGTTGTAAGCATGGATTAAATGGGTATTTAATGATATTCCTTGTGTAAATGAACTTTTGAGACGTTCCTGATTTTTTTGTAGAATGGATATTGCCCGTGTATAAGCAACAGCGTCATCGTGGTCCAAGTTCCCTGTTATACTTTTTATAATGGAGCCCAGACCATTTATTAGCCCTCTCTTATATCTTAAACTAGATACACTTAAAGAATTATATTTTTTTACGATTAAAGTAAACGTATCCCCAAGTACTTCATTAGATACTAGAAAATTACGAAAATACTGAGGATCCGTGGTCCTTAGATAGTTACTAAACGCTAACAAGTTACTATTTAATGAATCTATACTATCCCTTATCTTATCTAATTCATAGTAATGTAAGAACGTATGCTCGTTCTTTTGAATCTTAGCAATCCCTAAATAAAAGGGTGTAATACCGGGATTATTGGACAGCCGGGTCATGGTTACTGTGGACTTGGGACGATCCAGGGCCTGGGTGCTCGTCAGGTGGTGCAGTTGTAGGAGTAGCATCCTGGAATGTAGGCGAAATCCTCTGTTTACAAAGGGGTCTACGCAAATTTTTCTTATTATATATTTGATCTCTTACATCTAACACCTTTAAGCCTAGGTCTTTACTAACTTTCCTCGTGACGTACCGAGGTGCAGTTTTTTTGTCTTGCTGCTAATGGATTTTTCAAATATATTTGCTCGTTTTTTGAATAATCTAATGGTGATTCTTTATTTTTATTATGTTTTTCTAATATTTTCACATGCTTTTCTTGCAATTTTTCATTTAATTTAGAATATAATATTTTAGTAGCCTCTTTATGAGTCTGGACGTAGTTTTGTAAGCACGTGGCTCCCAAATCTATATCAAACGGGTCCCTGTTATCTAGATGGCCAGTAACAACCTCACTGGGTTTTTTATTTGTGACGGAATGGATGGAGTTATTATAACCTAGTACTGCATATAACATGAGCTCATTAGTAGACAGATCAGGTTGAGTTTGACTTAGGATTCGTATGTGCTCGAGGATGGTAGAGTGGAAACGTTCAATGGCACCATTTGATTCTGGACTACTAACACTTGTAAAGTGTAGGTTTATTTTATGTAATCGAGCAAATTCCTTAAAGGCAAATTTTTGAATTCGGTGCCGCTATCCGCTGTCAGACACAGCGGTAATTTATGATGTGACATAAATATTGATAGGGCATTTAGCATACTTATACCCGTTACACTTTCTAGGGGATACGCTTGCGCATATTTAGAAAAAGTATCAATAATTGTCAAAAAAAATTGAGATTTTACGGTGAATGTGTCAATATGTACGACTTCAAAGGGTTTTTGGGGTATCGGAACATTTTGGAATGCTTGTTTGTTAGGGTGACGTTCATATTTATTTGTTTGACATATTTCGCAGTTGTTTATAAACTCCGTGATGAATTTGGTCAAGTTTGGCCAGTAATAACTTCTTTTTATACGTTGTTCTACTTCCTGAATACCGCGGTGGTTGGTTTTCCCGTCGTGATAGTTTTTGACTATTATCATTTGTTGATCTTTATCGATGACGTCATCTAACTGTTTTTTATAAAATGTTAATTTGTACGTTAGATTTCTGAAAGTTCTTTGTAATATTGCAGTTATTTTTGGGATTGCCAGATATTCCGTGACGTAAAGTCCATATTTGATGTTGGGTTGAACGTGGTCTTTAAACAATGCTATCACTTCGGTCTCTATATTGTCTTTACTAATTTGAGCGTACAAACGTTTTTTTCCTGGAAATATTTCTTCCGTTACAGGGCTTCGTGGCGAGTGTAACACGATATCAATACATATTTGATTGTTGCAGGTATTTATGGCGTTTTCGGATATGGGAATTTCCAGAATAGGATGTTCCTCAGCAGTATGAATCGTTTCATTCTCCGCTGGTATTTCTGTTCGGTGGTTTACAATCATCGAAAAATTGTCGACGGAATTATTTTGAAAAGTTCTAGTATTTGTGTTGTTGTTTTGAATTTCAATTCTTGAAAGGGCATCAGCGTTTCCATTAGATGTACCTTTTTTGTATATAATCGGGTTGTAATCAAATTCATCCAATTTCAATTGCCAAGCGAATTAAACGGGAGTTGGGTTCTTTCAAGTTTACCAAGTATTGGAGAGGTTTGTGGTCAGTTACTATATTGAATACTCTTCCAAATAGGTAGGGTCTGAAATATTTAGTTGCATAGATTATTTAACCTAAATCTTCTGTTAAACAAGCAACAATATGCCTACCAACCTGGCAGATCCACGATTGACGCGGCGCGGGACGTCGTCACGAGGGTGACCAGCCACCTCGACGCCGGGCGACAGGTCGCCGCCATATTCTGCGACCTGTCGCGCGCCTTCGAGCTGGTGGCCCATCCCCTCATTTTATCTAAGTTGGACCACTATGGTATTATTGGCAACTTCAAAAACCTAATATCCTCTTTTCTGGATAGCCGTAAACAACTAACGTCAGTCCGCGGCGAGAGATCTGACTTTTTGGAACTAGGTGACTGTGCCGTGCCCCAAGGTTCTGTGATTGGCAATAATCTGTTTTTAATTCTTATGAACGATTTCACTGCCGCCACCGACGATGCAGAATTCGTGATGTTCGCCGATGACGGTTGTGTCATCGTCTCCGCCGACAACCAGGAGAACCTAAGATGCAACCTCAACAAGGTAATGGGGGACGTTGCCTCTTGGTTCTCGGCTAACGGTATGTTATTAAACATTGAGAAAACCAACATCATGCACTTCTCACTTCACGAAAAAAAAGAACACAATCTGAATATATACTGCAATAATCGACTCGTCCCTCAGGTGGTCGAGGTGAAATATTTGGGTCTCATCATTGATTCTGGCTTAACGTGGGGTCCCCACATCGACTCACTATGCGATCGCTTATCATCCGCGTGTTTTGCACTCAGTAGGCTGCGCCCCAGTCTAGATCACAGTAATGTAAGAAAAGCCTATTTTGGGTATTTTCACTCTCTCCTAACATATGGAATTGATCTATGGGCAAGCGCAGCCAATCGGGAGAGGCCATTCAGGCTTCAAAAGCGAGCCATTCGGTGCATATGTGGAGTCTCCTGGGATCACCCCGCTCGTGAACTGTTCAAGGAAACCAAAATTCTGACCCTCCCAAGCTTGTATGTCCTTGAAGTAGCCAAGTACGTGAGAGGTAACCTTGAACAGTTCCCGACGCGCGGTGACTCACACAATTATAACACAAGACAACGCGGTGATTTGCGCCCACCCGCCACACGTCTCGCAAAGGCCAAAAAATGTCTTCACTCGATGGGACCCAGGATTTACAACAGGTTGCCCCAAGATGTGAAAAGCGCGCCGAGTATGAGGTGTTTTGTTAATAGACTTAAAATTAAACTAGCATTCGATGCATACTATTCCATAAACGAATTTATGAATTAAATAGGCATGAACACTGACAGCCAAATGACTTTTTAACTGGCTCGCTACCCAACCAACTGTTACTATAATATAAAGTAGTATAAAATATCTTCTTTCTGAAACATTGACATATAAACATGTGTACTAACCATAATTATACCATTGTAAACTAAGACATACTTTACTTACCTAAATGTTATAATATTATGTAATAAAATTCTTGGAGATTTTGACAAAAATTGACATGTAAAACTACGTTTTATCAAGGAATAAATGAAATGAAATGAAAAAATGGGTGGCTTGGGGCAACGCACGATAGCCACCGAACCCAACAAAGTGATCTTGTGCCCCTACTTCGTCCTACGCTCTCCCTGCTGAGAGGAGGAAACCACCCACGAGTAACTATGACCTCCGAGCTCGTCGCCCTCGAGACCCGTTCCCGTATATACGGGGGTGAAAAAAAAGTTAGGAGAGTCATAGTTACTCCCGCCAATGATTCATTCATCATTCATGTCGTCCAAACCGTATCCGGCGACGGCGACTCCTAAATAATTATATGATTAAAAGAACTTACCTTAAGTGAAATTCTATCATAATTATACGATGCTCCTTGTCCGAGACGTTATAACTGTAGTAACGCTGACGATCCAGCGCCAATTCACTGCATCAAAGCTAAAATTTAAAAAGAAAAAAACACCTCTCGTTTGACAGCTGTTTGACAATCATTAAGCTTGAAGGTATCATTACGAGCAACCCTTTACAGGGAATAAATTACTTCAGCATTTATGGGGTGGGTAAGGGACCGACGTCTCGGACAAGGAGCATCGTATAATTATGATAGAACTTCACTTAAGGTAAGTTCGTTTAATCATATAATTATACTCCTCTCCTTGTCCAAGACGTTATAACTCTAGATGTTTAAAGGAAAGGTTGTGAGTAAAGTCATTGTACATAAATTAAAACTTTTATTTTTTTTTAAATGATGGTAACAGAGAAAAGAAAACAACTCTTCTTCTAACGATTTAAAACATCAAATTTGCTTAAACATAGTAACTTTCACATCAACTTATTCCTTCCTTTTGGTAATTATTTTTAATCTATGTAATCACATAATAGGGGGCTGCAGTTCCTTACTGAGTAGATGTATCTACAATATGTGAAGCGTCCAAAACTGCATGACTAAAATGTAAAGGCTGAGCCACAGGTCTATTATAATGTCTAGCGAAGGTGCCTGAACTTTCAGACCATCCTGCGGTTTTTTGGATTTGGTCAATATTTAACCCAGATCTTAGGGCAGCAGACGTTGAAGAATGTCTAGTTGAATGTGCTGTAAATATATTGACGTCAATACCTGCTTCATTTAAGGTTTTCTTAATCCAACGTCTTATGCTTTGGGTTGACGCAGGGACATATGGCCTTTTAAAAGTGAGAATCAGCTTTTCTTGATCACCCCTAAAGGCTTCTGTAGCTTTAATATATGATTTCAGAGTATTCACAGGACAAATTTCTATTTTAGTTTCATAAACTGGTAGCTGTACTAATGGCTGTGGTGTACCTTTTTTGGATGTTTTTATTATATCTGGTATGGAAATCTTAATATGATCATTTAATAAAACTATACTTTTCAGAGAAATTAGTGACAGAGTTTGTACTCTCTGTCCGGTGGTTAAAGCCAGTAGTGTTACTAATTTTCTAGTTAGTATTTCAAGGGGTAATTATCATAGGTAAGGTGGTCAGGTGGTTCAACACTACCCCTGGGTCCCAAGTGGAATTATATTTAGGTTTAGGTGGTTTTGATCGGTATATACCTTTCATTAACCTCTTTATTCTGTCGTCAATTCCTATTTTCGGTCCCAATAATAAAGATAATGCAGATCTAGTTGAATTTAATGTGCCGTAAGATGCTCCCGTTTCAAAACATTGGCTTAGAAATTTAAGTATATAAGGTATGGATACCTGGTAGGGATATAGATTAAGTTCTTTACAATACTGCCACCACAGCTTAAGGAGGAGAGTTATACTGTCGCATGGTAATTTGTGACAGGGAGTTGAGCATAAGGGGTAGAGCTGGAGTACCTCTCCTCACGTATGCCTCGCTGATAGCAGCCCTGCAGCCAGGGTAAGCTGATGGTGAAGTGGGTGTACATCTCTGTAAGGGGATGATAATAGATTTTCGTTAGGTTTGCAAATTAGGAGATCTCCAATAACTATTTTTTTAACTAGCGGGAACCATGGTTGTGATGGCCATAATGGGAACACCAAGATACCGGTGGCTTTATCAAACATGATTCTCTTAACACATTTTAGAATCAGGGAGAAAGGTGGGAAGGCATAAAAGAACAAGTTCTTCCAACTTAGGGTAAAAGTGTCTACGGCAAAGGCATCAGGGTCGCGTTTCCAAGAAACAAACTTATGACATTTATTGTTTTTTCTAGAGACGAACAAATCTATTTCAGGATTTCCAAATTTAACTATTATTTTACTGAATGCATTGTTACATAGCTCCCATTCAATGTTTACTCTCCTAGATTCCCTGTCTGCTTCGAAATTGTCTTTTGTATTTATGTAAGAACTGAAAATCCATGTTTCTTTCTTCACAAAATTGCCAAATTTCCCTAGCAATACTGTTAAGATGTGGAAATTGAATTCCGCCGTATTTATTGATATAAGCCACAGCTGTAGTATTATCTATTCGTAACAGTATTTCACAATTATTGAAATATTTTGCAAAACATTTGAGACCTAATATGATTTTCTTTCTCTAAACGCGACCACGATCCTGACGCCTTTTTTCCCTCACATACGGCGCCCAATCCGCTCAGGCATGAGTCTGTGTGAATCTCTAGAGTAAAGTTTATACTGTTTTATCGAATTGGATTTATCCAAATTCCTAGTCCACAAATCAAATTCTGGAATTATGTTCCGTGGGAGTGTCATTATTGCATCATAATCATCATTATTTTTTAATAATGCTTAATTCTTTTCTCTTTCCAGTATCTTTGTGTATACCCAACCATAGGGTTGGAGCACATGCAGTAAGTGATCCTAGCAAATGTGAAAAATCTCTAATACTACATTGAGCCCTTTGCTCAAACCATTTATTTTTTTCTAATAATGAAATCTGTTTTTGTTTAGGTACTCCTAGTGTCATATTTGCAGAATTTAAGGTGAACCCCAGAAGCTTACATACTTTGTTAGGGTTAAGGACACATTTATCAACATTAATTACGACTCCTAGATCTTGCAAAATACTACAGGTTAGTGTAATATTGTCCATACAAACTGTTTCGGAGTGTCCAAAAATGAGTATGTCGTCTAAATAAGTTGTTAATATCACATTATTTTCTCTGAGGTAAGTACTTATTGGTCTGATTATTTTTGTGAATACAAACGGAGCTGTGCAAAGACCATAAGCAAGGGCATTAAACTGATACAATTGTCCATTAAACATAAATCTTAAATATTTATTTGAGTTTTCTGAAATTGGCACGGAGAAATATGCTTCTCTTAAATCAATAGTTGCCATATAACAGTCTTTTATCATTAATCTAGAGGTCCTCTAGCTTAAAATGTTCAGTACTTATGTATTGATTAAGATATCTCAAATTTAAAATAAACCTGTATGAGCCATTAGGTTTTGGCACCAAAAATATTGGGGAAGTAAATTGGTCTTTCAAGCAAACACGGGGATATTGCACCCAAGGTCTTAAGTTTATCTATTTCCTGACTAATCAGTATAATTTCCTTTGGAGACCACTGTTGGGTTGGTGCTTGGTATGGTGGAGGAGTGTGACTAAATGGGATCTCATACCCCTGGACCCAATCTAATATGGTCCGATCATTAGTAAGTTCCAACCAATTGTTGAGAAACTGTCTTATCCTACTAGCATGTACCTGGTTTAGCGACGGTAATTGTGACGGCCCCGGTGCTGATACCGTTTCTGGTCCCGCTGGGGTGGTTGGTACTTCCGTGTCGTTGGTGCTTGACGATGCCCGCCACGTGCTCGTTGATGCTGTTGATGTTGCGGCGGGCCTCTCCAGTTTCCCTGCCTTTTGTTATTAATCTGTTTTGTCACAGGATTTTTATTGGTTGAAGGTTCAGAAATTTTACTTTGTGCGCCAGTTTTCTTGATTAATAATTTTTTCGGCACAGTCTTTGCCAAAAAGGAATTCATCTGGCTTTGCATCACGGACTGCTTCCTTAATTGTTTGTTTTGCTCCTGCCAGAGCAAAAAAATTCTTGACGATGAGTCCTCGTGAAATATTGCACAGCATAACTTGGCGGCATTATTTACATGCTCGATCATCGAGCTGGAGTTAATGTTTCCTTTTAGAGCACTAGTTAAGGTTTGGCCCAAAGCACACATCACTTTGAGAGTCAAATTCTGTCGATGAATGATGCGCTTATCTCTTTTCAGTGAGATCTCTGAAAGTGAAGCCGAAAAAAGTGTATTTCAGGATTTATTTTAGGAGCCTCTGTACCAAAGTCTGTGCTGGGGCTGGGTACTTCTTTATAATTTGTTCTTGGCTTCCTTTATCCAATCCCACAAATGCAAATAATGTTGATAATATTGGTGATGATGGTTGAGGTTATAATTTGTGCTACATGTTTTCTAAAAATTGCTCGGATTTCAGTCGGACCAAACGAATGAACTATTGATTCAAGGGTCCTCTTGTACGCTGTCTTGGACTGAGGTACCTACGGGGATATAATGTAAACAGCCAGGTTTGTGACACACACAATGTAATCAATCGGAATACTTAAGCACGCTCACATAGCGTCGCTACTTATTTTAAACGCGAATCACACGGGCGTTCGCAAACTAAAGTAAACGCGGGGATCCCATAGTACGACTAACGAAAGCGGCGGCGCATCGCGGCTTTGCCCTGGCCAGGTTACGAATAACGAAAGTCACTTACGTCGGAAAAACGTCCAAAAGTACGCATATGTTCGTCACTGCTTCGTAGCCGGCGGCGTCATCGCTCGTCGGTTCACCTGAGCTAACGGGAGACGTGAAGAGGCGTGACGCGATGCGACGACTCGTCAACCCCGTTGTCCCGGGCTCATCTCCTTGACATCGCGGCCGGTACGGTCACGGCCGGACGGCGAAGTGGCGGTGCCGCTCCGTCGCGAGCGCACCGAGCCACGCTCAGGGGTCGGGACGGCGCCCCTGAGGTCTCCGGTAACGATGATTGTTGGTGGGGGGCCTGCGTTAAGCACCTTGGCATGCCGGCCTGCGCCGGTCGTCTTGGGAGCGCGGGGCCACTACGCTGCGCCTCCAAGGCGAGCGCGCAGACGGGTCGCGAGTCCACAGGCCCGTAAAACTCGCATCCTGCGGTGAGGATCAAGCGCCGTTATGGCGCTATCGACGCGACGTGCGCAAACACATTGCACAACACCACACTCACACACGACCTAAACTAATTCACTAAACTACAACTGCCCACATCTCAGTGTGGTCTAATCTACCGCATGTCGGATAAATTTGAACCCGCTCGGCTTCTAGAAACCGGCGTACAAAATGGCGGAGCTCGCGCGATGCCGCACGCGTGAGATGCGTCCCGCGTCGTGTCCCAAGTTCATCTCTCTCGCTTGTCAAAATGTCTCGTCTGACCAAAGAGAAAACTCCAATTCACGTTTCGGGACGAAACGCTACTACAATCTTTACGCGTTGCAAATCGACATTAATGAAATTAATTATATTTTTGTATAAAACATAAACTATTTCAAATAGCAGTTTTTTTGAGTTAGTTATTAACTACTATTATTACCTTTAAACGAATGACATTTAATATCCTCCTTGAAATAAAAATGCAAAACGGAACGCAAGTCCTGACAGCTGCCACTAGCTTTATTTTCAATTCACCGTCAATTTAGACTGCAGTTTATTTATGAATTAATTTCTCTGAATTTACGATAATGAATAAAATGATTATTATAAATGTATGCGCCTCTTCGCGGCGATGATTTTGGTGTGCTTGAAGTTGGGTTTCTGTGCTAGGAAGCCATTGAAATGTGCGTGTGAAGTTTGCCAAACATGTGTGTATTTCTCGTGTTTGTTGAAGCCGTTGTGCATCATATTGGCCACTGGTGCGGCTTTAACTTAAGTATTTGGAAGGTCAGTAATCTTTCCCTGTATCTCTCAATAGCTAGAGTATGTTAGTTTCTGTTAAAATCATTCGGAAAGATATGCCTACAATTTCAGTACAAATGTATGTAGCATTCGCTACAATACCCCTTTTTTCGGGAAAAAAGGTTAAGTACCACTTAACCGAGGCAGCCGGGTAAGCCGGGTGAAATTAAGTATCCCTTACTACACGCATGCTATTATATTAAGTATGAAACTAAATATCCAAACATTGAATACTTCCATATTTATTTTCTAAAATATTGGAACTATATACTATGACTTAGGCTTAATAGAGTTTGTCTCTTGGACTATAACTTATATGACATGCCCTATTCGTTATCGTCTCTTAGACTACTATATATTTTGACTTATGTTATTTATTTCTATCTCCTAGCCTATAATGTTAACCATAAGTGCTACTCTTATTTGGATGCTAGACTATAGTTTAAATAACTCATATATGTATCCTAAGTCTAAGTTATGTACTATTCCTAGCGTTTCTATACATGTCGTTAGTTTCTATTCTTAGTAACTGGCTTAAATTTCCTACATAAGTTAACTAAACCTGCGTTAAAGCATGGTTTTGCTATATTATATTATGTTACTATCTATTTTTCTATGTTTTATTTAATATTTTATGCTATCATGCCTTATGCATATATAATTATACCACCCCAATGCGTCCATTGAGGGGCTAATCTTTTCATGACACTCTACTTAGTGTTATGAATTTGTTTATTACTTACTAAATTGAGCTCATCATTTTGTAAGTATAGGAAAAAAAAACTTAATTTTCCTTATTTTTTCTAAAGTTGTGGTCCAATAATGGTTCCACTTGTATTTATTGGTAGCTAAGGATGTACCTTTGTTGAGAAATTTTTGTTTCCCGGGAAAAATCAAGTTTTGACATTTTTTGTCAAAATTTTTGTGCGCACAAAATAATTTTATTTAAAAAAAATATTTTCATCAAGTTAATGGTTACATTTTTGGCAAACCTAGGACACACCTAATGGCAGTTTTATGATGTCTTTGACATGATATTTTCCTATTTTTCCTGTGCTTATCTCCTGAAGGTCGTAAACGACATCCGAGTGCTTTTTAATGACTTTGCATTTTATGAAGCGCGGAGCCAGTTTAGCGGAGAAAAAGTGTGCTGCGCTTGACTGTACAAAATTACGCCTCCATACGATATCCCCTACGTTTAGTCGTACTTGCCGACGACGTAAGTTATACCGTACCGCGTTTTGTTTGTACGCTTTGGTCAGAGCGTCTGTAACACGTTGGAAAATATCTGCCAATTCTGTTAAAGCTTCTGCTTTATCAGAGCGGTTAGTGAGTTGGAGATTGTCTAGCGAACTTGGTGCGTCACTATGTATGTAATGTAACGCGCCGTCCGTTATCATCTCACGGCCTTTTGCCAAAAAGAATGGTGTGTAGCCTGTCGCCAAGTTAACCGTGCTGTTCAAAGACAGCTGTATTTGTGGTAGGTATTTGGACCAATTACGTTGGTCTTCTCCCACCAGTATTGCTAAGCAAGTTTGTATTGTAGAGTTATATCTTTCTATAGTGTTAGACTGCGGAGCGTAGAATGCATTGTAAAATATTTTTGGAATTGAATGTGTTTTACAAAATTCTTTAAATTGTTTGCTTTGAAAAATTGTTGCGTTATCGCAAATTATTACACATGGGATGCCCTCCTTAGCTAAGATCTCTGATTCTATAAATGAAGTTACTGTTTTGGTCGTTGCGGTTCTAAGCGGGTGTATCCAACAATATTTTGTAAATACATCTACTATAGACAGTATGTAGATGTGACCAGAGTAAGATTTTGTTATTGGACCGATCAAGTCTATTGACAATGTGTGCATTGGCTTGTCTAACTTTTTCTGGTTTGTCATGTGTCCATGTGGAGGTTGATTTGAATGCTTGTAGGCCTTGCATTTCTCACACGTGAAAACATAGTTTTTCACATCTTCATACATGCCCTTCCAATAATAATTTTCTTTAATTTTTAGTAATGTTTTCTGTGTACCTGGGTGAACTGTAAATTTTTCATGGTTTTCCTTGATACATTCTGCTACTAATTCTTTTGGTAATACAATTTTCCATTCATTTCCACTATGTAATTGTGATGTTGGTTTATTATATCTAAATAATATTCCATCATTTATAATATAGTTTTTGTGGAACATTGGATTTGACTCTACGTTTCTAAATAATTTATTATACCACTCGTCTTTAGAACTGTCACGACCTGTATATGTGACTACTTTCACTTCGATTCGAGATAAGACATCGGGGACTACGTGTGCAGAACCCTTTCTGTGTCGTATCTCGAAATCGTAACAAGAGAGTTGCATTGCCCATCTCGCTAAACGACCTGAGGGGTTGTTCAGTGTTCTGAGCCATTTTAGACTCATATGGTCTGTTACAACAATAAAATGGCTACATTCTATATATGGACGAAAGTGATTGATTGATTGGACTAAACTTAACAATTCCCGCTCTGTAGTACTATAATTACACTGGGCCTTCGTTAATAGACTTGAGTAAAATGCTACTGGATGTTCTATCCCGTCTATTTTTTGAATAAGAACACCTCCAATTCCCACGCTGGAGGCATCGGTATGAATTTCAAATGGTTTTGTGAAATCAGGGCAGGCGAGGACTGGAGCCTGAGTGAGGGCCTCTTTTAATGCATTGAACGATTTTTCTGCCTCCTCACCCCAAGCTACAATCTCTCTACCCTTCTTCCTTCCCAGCAACGTGGTCATTGGAGCGATTATTGTTGAAAAATTTGCAACGAATCTGCGATAGTATGAGCACAACCCTATGAATGCGCGCAGCTGTTTAGCTGTTGTTGGGCGCGGGAAGTTTTTAATACAATCTAACTTTCGTGGATCCGTCTGTAAGCCTTGTGATCCAATCACATACCCAAGGTATCTTAGCTCGTCCTTGCAAAATTCACATTTGCGGAAATTTATTGTTAATCCGGCTTTGCGTAGAGTTTCATATACCTCGTCCAATATAGAGATGTGTTCTTCAAATTATGCTTAAAGTTGCTATTAATAGATCATCGCAATATGCGAATATTTTCTCGCCATATCTGTGGTGAAATAGGGAGTCCACCAGACGTTGCAATTCACAGCCTCCGTTACTAATTCCGTATGGAACACGTTTAAATTCAAAAAGTCCTGTATTTTGAACTACAAAAGCCGTTTTCTGACATGACGTGCCGGAACCGTCCACATCATCGGTATCACACAGTGAAATCTGCCAATAAGCAGTTGACAAATCTATTGACGTTAAATAACGTGCACCGCGCAAATTATCTAAAATTGAGTTTATATATGGCAAGGGATAAGAGTCCTTGATTGTGACTTCATTAAGTTTCCTTGCATCTAAGCAAAATCTTAATGAACCGTCTTTCTTTGGGGTCATAACAACGGGGTTGGACCATGGTGATTTAGAAGGCGCTATCACACCCAACTCCAGCATACGGTCGACCTCCTCGTTAAGAGCCTTTAGTTTGACAGGTGAGAGTGGATAGTACCTTTGTTTTATAGGCAGGCCCGCTGTTCTGATCCTGTGCTCAACCAAGGATGTCTTTCCGAGACCCCGCTCCTCTGCACTAATTTTTTTAAATTTATTTATAATTTTATTTATTTCAACTTTTTGCAAAGGACCTAGGTCTTGTTGTGGGATAATTGCACATACAGAGTTATTTAGTTTTAAGTCTTGTGACTCATTTTGACTTGAAGTCTCTGTACTTGTTAAATTAAATAATTTCAATATCTCAAATGTATGTGTTAAGTATTCTTCGATAGCAAAGCGAAAGGGGGGTTGGAACGCATGAATTCCCCGGAGAGAGTAACCAAGGCGATTACCGATAGAAATGAGCAACCCACTCACCTTGTGAACCTCAATGGCAGCTGCTCGTGTTAGGATGAAAGCCCAGCTCCGTTCTCCTTCTGCTATGCCTAGGTCTTAGTAGCCTGCAGATCTGGGTTCAGCACAGGGTAACGTAAAGCACGTAGATAGACTAGATAGTAGTGAAAGTAGCCACGAAAGCACCGTGGTGAGTCTCTGCGGCGGTAAGGGATGCGCGCGCGACGATAGCCATTTGCCTACTGGTCCGCGAGTGTTCGGGACGGAGCTATTCTTAAAGGGCGAGATTCGCTTGGCATTGAAGGAGCCTTCAGTGATGGATTACTCTAAGCTCCCGACAAAAGCCTGGTTACTAAATCCTAAACATACTCCCCCCTGCTGCGAAATCTCAATTTCCAGAAATGATAGGAATTAAAAAAAAGAATCGCCTAAAGTGGCACAGTGACAGACGGCCGAATAGCATTCTTGTTACAAGAGTTTCATTATAGATAACATGCATATGAATTAAATTAATAGCAGTAATAAGTAAAACAACGAGACAGAATTTAAAAGCTGTAAAATGAACCCTAGTGGCAAAAGAACAAACTAAAGTAGCGTAAACGTATAAAGACAGTGTGTTTTTGAAGTATTAGTTATTGCTAATAGGAAGTACGCAGAGCTTGACGACGGGTCGTTTAAATTCTCTATTACGCGATTCAGCATCTGCGGTACGAACTGTTACCACCCGTACTATCCCATCCTGACCTGGATGCACGTTGACGACGCGTGCCACCGACCACAACAACGGTCGAAGGTTGTCGTCCTTAATGATGACTAAATCACCAACTCTCACCGCCCGAGAATTGTCTGTCCATTTGTTTCTCTGATTTAAAGTATGTAAATAGTCACGGTGCCAACGCTTCCAAAAATCAGCATGTAAGCGCTGTAACAATTGCCAACGATTCCGTAATGAAATCTTTGTGGTCTCATTATTATCGTCCGGGACAGACGTTAAAGGAGAAAGCGTTAAAAAATGGCCTGGCGTCAGGACAGAAAAATCATTTGGATCATTACTGACTGCACACAAAGGACGTGAGTTCAGTACTGCCTCTATCTGCACGAGGACGGTATGGAACTCTTCTAACGTTAGCAGATGACTTCCCACTACCTTGGCAAGGTGTCCCTTAACTGAGCGTACCCCGGCCTCCCAGACTCCACCAAAGTGGGGGGAAGAGGGCGGAACCGTCAAAAATTCAATGGTCTGTGATGTAGCGGCAGCCTTCATCAGCCCCGCTAGCTGATTTCTTGCACCGACAAAGTTGGTCCCACAATCGCTCATTATCAGGGAGCACCGGCCCCGGCGAGCAACGAAGCGACGTAAGGCAGCGATAAAAGATTCAGCCGAAAGATCATTGGCAATCTCCAGATGCAGGGCCTTGCTCGACAGACAGACAAACAGACAAAGATATACCTTGTCAGAGCGCGCTCCTCGGCGACGACGACCAAGGATGACATGAAAAGGACCAGCGTAGTCACAGCCCACACGTTGAAAGGCTTTGACAGCAGTAACCCTGACGCGGGGAAGGTCCCCCATGATGGGTTGAGATGTCGTTGGTTTAGCCCGAAAGCACGGGATACAACGAGAAAGACGTTTGGCAATAGCACGCCGAGCAGAAAGTACCCAAAAGTTTTGAGACAGTAGGAAATGCACCATTTGTGCACCACCATGCAACGACTTTGCATGCACATCATCAATAATTAACGACGAAAGTCGATGATTTGAAGGCAAAATAGCGGGATGCTTTGCATCGAACTCCAAATCTGAGTGTCGAAGTCTCCCTCCGACACGCAACACGTTGTCCTGTGAGAGGAAAGGACTTAATTTTTTCATAGGCTTTGGCAAAGGCTTGTTATCTTTGAGATTATTGATCTCATTAACAAAACAATCTTGCTGACAAGACTTGACGAGAGTTTGAAGCGCTTGATTCAGCTCTTGTTCACATATTGGACCAGAATATGTTCTTTGCTTCTGCAAAAGACTCAGGAACCTAAGCACAGTCGCAGTTACTCGCAGGATTTTCTTCAAGGAAGAGAACCGGAGTAAAAGCTGCTGTATCGAGTCAGTCTCGTTGGTGACAACGAGGGCTGACTTCTTCTCTTCTTGACGTAATTCTGTAGTTACGTCGATTGATGGGGGAAGAGTTTTTAACCGAGGCCAATGATCAGACGAGAGGGACAGAAAACTCGGACCATTCCACCAAAGTGAATGTTCCAGCATTGCCTTTGGAAGCATGCCTCTCGAGGCTGCATCAGCCGGGTTATCATGGGTGCTTATGTAGTTCCATTGTGCTGAGGGCAATTTTCGTTGAATCTTAGCGACTCGATTGCCAACGAAAATTTTCCATTTGGATGGGTGAGATGCGATCCAAGAAAGAGTTATAGTCGAATCGGACCAAGCAAAGATATTCTTGATTATGATCAAAGACAATAGATGAGGAAGTATCGCGTGCACTAAATCTGCCAGAAGGACGGCAGCGCACAATTCCAGACGTGGAAGACTGATCCGTTTGGTAGGGGAAACACGAGATTTCCCGCACACCAGATGGGTAGAAAAGGTCCCATCATCTAGTTCTGCTTGCAAGTAGACGACACTGGCATAGCCTGACAGAGAAGCGTCGGCAAAGCCGTGCAATTGATAGGCAACTGCACGCGAGTGCGTTATCTTCCGTGGGACAGCAAAATGTGATAGAGCACTCAATTGGGAAGAAAATTGACACCAGAATTCTACTATATCTTCGGGAGGCTTCTGGTCCCAATCTAAGCCTAACAGCCAAAGACGCTGAATCAACGATTTTGCCAAAAAAATTACAGGACAGAGTAGCCCTAACGGATCAAATACACGAGCCAGCTCTGACAGTATCTGCCGCTTCGTGCATTGATTTTGAGACACATTAACATTGTACTTAAACTGATCAGACGCCGAGTCCCAGTTTAGACCAAGTACTTTCACAACAGAATTATAGTCTGCATCGAACGACGTTGCTTGAGTCACACAATGCTCAAGTGGGATCTGGCTCAACAGTTCCGGACGATTGCTTGCCCACTTGCGGAGCTCAAAGCCTCCTCGGGCTAATAACGCGATTAATTGCTTTTGCAGCTCAAGAGCCTCACTAACAGAAGACGCACCTGTGGGAATATCGTCCACGTACGTGTCTCTAGATAGTACCTCCGCCCCCAGCGGGAAAGCTTGGCTCTCCGACACAGCTAGCTGTTCAATCGTCCGCAAGGCCAGGAAGGGAGAAGATGAGACCCCGTATGTGACAGTATTTAAAAAGTAGTCCCGGAGTTCCTCATCAGGATGGAAACGCCACACGATGCGCTGAAAGTCACGATGTTTCTCTGACATCACAATGTTCCTGTACATCTGACGAATATCTGCAGTAAACACTACTTCGTGTAAACGAAATCGCAAAAGTATGTGGGAAATGTCCTTTTGAAGCTTCGGTCCCGTCAGCAGTGTGTCGTTTAGTGACAGACCCTCGCCGTCACGAGCGGAAGCATCGAACACGACGCGTAACTTAGTGGTTACGCTTGATGGTGACAGCACGCAGTGATGTGGGATGTAATATGCACGAGAGGTATTTTGGTCAGAGGGAGGCACCTCTGACATGTGACCAATGTCCAGATAGTCCTGCATAAACTCATTGTACGACTTTCTTAGTGCGGCATCATTTGATAGACGCATTTCCAATTTGTTAAAGCGGCGCACAGCGATGGACCGCATGTTACGGAAAGTCGGCTCAACAGATTTGAACGGCAGCTCAACAACGAATTTTCCGGAGCCCTCACGCTTGTGGGTAGAAAGAAAATTCTGTTCACAAACCGCATCTTCGGGCGACAGCATTTCTTCGGGGTGATGCACATCCTCAATCTCCCACAACCGTTTTAAATCGTTTTCCAAGTCGCTATGTGACGCGTGAAGCGTTTGGACTGACGAAAGGTTGGAATATAAAGATGGTATACTCTCAAGGCAGCGAGAGCGCCCCAAAAAGACCCAGCCAAATATAGTATTTAAACCTACAGGGGAGTCATTCCCACCCGGAATCATACCCTGAAGGAATATCTCATTCCAAAGTTCGGAACCAAGAAGGAGGTCAATTGGTCCCGGAATATGAAAAGATGGGTCCGCGAGTCTAATGAACCCTAAATTCTTTAAAAAGCTAGTTTCTACCGTGACTGACGGCATGTCATGACAAATGCGGGGTATTACAATTGCCTCGAAAGATATTTCGTTGCCCTGATGGTTCTCGGGACGGATAGTGCATTGGACGGTACCCAATACAGACGTGGAAGCGTTACCTAGGCCAAAAACCGACGGCGCGTTACTCGAGACAGGTAAACCTAGGCGATTTGCTAGGCCTTGGGAAATATAATTGGCTTGACTGCCAGAGTCAATCAACAAGCGCACGGCGTGAAAGGAGCGCCATCTATCCAATATATCTACTTGAGCCGTTGACAGTAGGACAGTTTTATTTGACGACGTATTTGTAGACAGCCCTGCCCTCTAATGCCTGCACACCTAAGGCATTAGAGGTGGCGTTGGGATTGGATGAACTTGGTTTGCGATCTACTGTGTCTTGAAAGTGTAGTAATGAGTGATGACGGCGACCACAAGTTCGACACGAACCTTGTGAAGGACAGTTTGACACTACATGACCTATGCGCAAACAATTGAAACAAAGCTGTTTATCACCAACTACTTGTGATCGACGCGCAACCGTTAAGTTTTGGAAGTCCGGACAATGTGCGAGAAAATGCTTTTTGGAGCAGAATTGACAAGGCGGAGGCGGAGGCAGTGCCGAAGAAGTAGACTGGTTACCCACCAAAGTCGTTTGCCTAAAGCGTCGTGGCGGTGTCGTGACGTGGTCGGATCGCATGGTGTTCACGACGGCTGGCCGCATGTTTCCGTTATGAGCTGAACATGTACTCGCTCCGGCATGCTCCACTGCCTTGCAGTAGTTCTCCACAAAGGTCTCCAAAGATTGATAGGTCGGGATGTCCTCCGACGTGACGGTCATCTCAAACTCTTTACGAATGGTTGGTTCTAATTTCGATAAGAGCGTATAGAAAATTATAAAGTCCCATTTATCGATGGGCAGGTTTAATGACTTCAAAATTGCTAAGTTTTCTTGGAATGTGTCCAAAAGAAACCGAAAGGCTTGCGCTGTGTTATTCTGTAACTTAACAGTTATAATAGACTGCCACGCTAAAAAGGCTAGCTGGCGTTTATTCTGATAGCGCTTCACCAAAGTTTCATACGCCATGTCGTAATTGTCGGACGATATAGGAAATGCTTTTATTAGGTTTAACGGTTCACCCTTCAATGACGAGACTAAATATTGAAACTTTTCAATTTTAGAGATCTCGTGTTTGTCATGTACCAAGGTTCGGTACAGATCATAGAAAGTAATCCACGTTTTATAGCCACCCTCGAAAGTAGGTATATGTATGGGCGGCATGCGAATATGACCCGTATTGCTGCTCGAGCTACCTGCGGGTACGGGCGAAGCGACACGAGGCACTTGAGGTGTTGCCTCGGGAAACAATTGCGATTTGATGGACAGAATGTCTATTACGGTCTCGTCAAACCCCTGTCGTATCTCCTCATTATCCGCGATCTCCTGAGGATCCTTTAAAGAAGCTACTATTTTCGTATGATTGTCGTCAAATAACACTTCTAAACTTTCCAATCTCGTTAAATGCACCTTAAAGCGCGGTTGCATTTCCGGGTTCGTTGTACATCTTTTTGCACAAATATAAGCGTCATTTAAACGCTTAAGAGCGATAGTACGGCGGCATTTTTCCATTTCGTTCATAGTATAATTTATTAAAGCGCGCGCAAGTTAAACAAAAGTGATCAACACAATTAGGTACTTATCTTACTACAAGTATAACTCGACAACAGGCGAGAAAGAATTTTAGACCTTGTATATTAAAGGTACGGTCAAAAATCGTACTGCACTATCTTTCAAACTAACTACAGAAAAAAGTTCCCGTACTTACATACAAATTTTAACAAACTTCTCTAATTCTACAATTTACACGAACGTAATGTACAAACATAAAAGTTACTTATAACTCAATCATGATAAACTAGGTAACTTCAATATGCAACCAACCAAATTATGCAACACGTCGTGTGCGCGCTAAGGAATTTGAAACACCGAATATCTACCCTGTGACCCGCACAATATATAGTATATTTTTTGTGAAATTTACTAACAAAACAGCAAATGTTACACCGTTAAACGTGTAACTAGAACATACAATTAAAAATTATGATTTAAGACAGCGAAAGAAACCACTTTAACTCGTAAACAAGTTTCTGCTCGGATAAAAGGTCGTAAGTTCATACGAATATCACGGCGGTTACGTCCTTTTTTTTTTAGTATTTGAACAAATTGCCTTGAAATACTTATAGTACATCAAATATTTTTATCAATAATGTAATAGTATGCTAATAAAGAATGCTATTCGTATAGTTTGCACTGTAATCCATAGGTATACAAAATTTTGTTCGAATTAATATATCCGGTATAGAAGGAACACAAATATGTTAAGTATTCTTCGATAGCACAGCGAAAGGGGGGTTGGAACGCATGAATTCCCCGGAGAGAGTAACCAAGGCGATTACCGATAGAAATGAGCAACCCACTCACCTTGTGAACCTCAATGGCAGCTGCTCGTGTTAGGATGAAAGCCCAGCTCCGTTCTCCTTCTGCTATGCCTAGGTCTTAGTAGCCTGCAGATCTGGGTTCAGCACAGGGTAACGTAAAGCACGTAGATAGACTAGATAGTAGTGAAAGTAGCCACGAAAGCACCGTGGTGAGTCTCTGCGGCGGTAAGGGATGCGCGCGCGACGATAGCCATTTGCCTACTGGTCCGCGAGTGTTCGGGACGGAGCTATTCTTAAAGGGCGAGATTCGCTTGGCATTGAAGGAGCCTTTAGTGATGGATTACTCTAAGCTCCCGACAAAAGCCTGGTTACTAAATCCTAAACAGTATGTATGAAATCCATACCTAATATGAAGTCATCTGTTATGGATGGTATTACCATAAACAGTATGTTATGTACCTTGTCTCTGAAGCTAACTGGTAATAGTAATCTTCCTATAACCTATAACCTATAACCTTAACAACACTTGAATTGTTGAATTGTCATGGATTAATTCATGTCCTAAATTTAATATATTTGTATGGTAATTGTTACCTATAATACTTAAATTTGCTCCCGTGTCCATCAACCCTTTATATTGTGTTTGTCTAATATTGAAATTTATAAACAACCTATTATCTCCTTCTACAACGGCCATACCGGGAGTCACAGCACCTAAGTGTGGTAAATTTACTCTGTTCTTGGTGGCCCCCGGAATGGCTCGTTTTTTGGAATATTGTCTGCTTCCAGATGTGTGCGGCTGTGTGAGGGGTTACATTTCTGGCAAGTGCTTGTTAGAACACCCTGTTGTCCACACTGGAAACAGGCAATACCTGGAATGGTACGACATTCTCTATAGGAGTGCCCATTTTTTTTACATTTTTTACAAGCAACAATGCTTTGTTTATTTTTATATTTATTGTTGTTGTTATGTTGTCTATTTGTATTACTATTATAAAAGTTTCTATGTTGCTGTGTATTGACAGCTGAAATATGTCTTGGCTGTTTATGAACTTTTTGCTCAGCCACATTAGTTGATGGACCCGTGTATGCTTCAAAACGTTTGCCTAGTGCAATAAGGTTCTGTATGCTAGTTGAGTCACTGACAGCCAGCAGGTGCCCATAAATTGGCAAAATATTATGCTTAATTATGTCAAGTAACGTTAGTTCTGATAAGGGTCTTGATAACCGTGCATTCATGGTCTACACTTCCAATATGTAAAAATGCAGCGACTGGCCTGCTGATTGTCGGTGTTCCCTAATCGCTTTTTCCAATACATAGTCACTATCAATCGATGTGAAGAACGATTTAAATTGTTCTTGTAATTCCGATAATGTGGTGATTCCGTCACGAATGTGTCTATAATAATCTAACGCCTTACCACTTAATAAGTCAGAGAAGCATTTCAGAATCTTATGCTCCGGTGTGTCTCGACTACGCATGTAATCGTCGATCCTAAGGAAGAATTCGGCCACTTCCGAATCCCCTGAGAATTTTAAGTTCCACGACCGTAAATTATCCTCTCTCAATACATGAACGACGCGGTCGTTGTTGTCGGAACTGAACCTTTGTTCATTTCTATCTGACCTATGTGCGTTCGCCTGTGAAACTAAGTTTGGAGCTCCTAATCCGTACATGTTGCTGTATAGTGTATTACCGAGAAAGCCTGAAGTACTTGGAGTGGGCATTCGTGTATCGAAGTTTCCTCTCGGTCGGGTATTAACAAATGTCGGTTCTGTTGGAGTGGAGTCCTGAGTCGTGGTCGTAGGTTGTATATATTTAACCTTGTCGTCAATTTCATGACATTCTTCTTCTTTGTCCGACATGCTTGCAGATAAAATGTGCCTATGCGAGTCAGGAAGAGCGTAGTAAGAATTACTTCTACTATGAGAAGAATGTATGAATTATGAATAAATATTTAGCACACACGCTTGGTAGAATGCTGTCATTAATATATGGCAGTTGCTATGCTAATTATCCATAGCACTGGCCTAAATAATTTAAAAATTTTGCTCTCCCACAACCACACAAGCTCACTTCACATTAGTACTTAAAGTTAATCAAGACACATTTGCTCTGACAGTTAAAGTTGTGTATCAAAATATGATAATATTGGCGTGAATTAGATCAGAAATAATCCTGCACATACTCCAGTCCAAGCAAGCGCTGGTTTTATGTTAATATATTTTCCAAAAACGGGCGCCATTGTAGCAAATGGAAATAATGTTGATAATATTGGTGATGATGGTTGAGGTTATAATTTGTGCTACATGTTTTCTAAAAATTGCTCGGATTTCAGTCGGACCAAACGAATGAACGATTGATTCAAGGGTCCTCTTGTACGCTGTCTTGGACTGAGGTACCAACGGGGATATAATGTAAACAGCCAGGTTTGTGACACAAACAATGTAATCAATCGGAATACTTAAGCACGCTCACATAGCGTCGCTACTTATTTTAAACGCGAATCACACGGGCGTTCGCAAACTAAAGTAAACGCGGGGATCCCATAGTACGACTAACGAAAGCGGCGGCGCATCGCGGCACTGCCCTGGCCAGGTTACGAATAAGGAAAGTCACTTACGTCGGAAAAACGTCCAAAAGTACGCATATGTTCGTCACTGCTTCGTAGCCGGCGGCGTCATCGCTCGTCGGTTCACCTGAGCTAACGGGAGACGTGAAGAGGCGTGACGCGATGCGACGACTCGTCAACCCCGTTGTCCCGGGCTCATCTCCTTGACATCGCGGCCGGTACGGTCACGGCCGGACGGCGAAGTGGCGGTGCCGCTCCGTCGCGAGCGCACCGAGCCACGCTCAGGGGTCGGGACGGCGCCCCTGAGGTCTCCGGTAACGATGATTGTTGGTGGGGGGCCTGCGTTAAGCACCTTGGCATGCCGGCCTGCGCCGGTCGTCTTGGGAGCGCGGGGCCACTACGCTGCGCCTCCAAGGCGAGCGCGCAGACGGGTCGCGAGTCCACAGGCCCGTAAAACTCGCATCCTGCGGTGAGGATCAAGCGCCGTTATGGCGCTATCGACGCGACGTGCGCAAACACATTGCACAACACCACACTCACACACGACCTAAACTAATTCACTAAACTACAACTGCCCACATCTCAGTGTGGTCTAATCTACCGCATGTCGGATAAATTTGAACCCGCTCGGCTTCTAGAAACCGGCGTACAAAATGGCGGAGCTCGCGCGATGCCGCACGCACGAAACGCTACTACAATCTTTACGCGTTGCAAATCGACATTAATGAAATTAATTATATTTTTGTATAAAACAAACTATTTCAAATAGCAGTTTTTTTGAGTTAGTTATTAACTACTATTATTACCTTTAAACGAATGACATTTAATGTCCTCCTTGAAATAAAAATGCAAAACGGAACGCAAGTCCTAACAGCTGCCACTAGCTTTATTTTCAGTTCACCGTCAATTTAGACTGCAGTTTATTTATGAATTAATTTCTCTGAATTTACGATAATGAATAAAATGATTATTATAAATGTATGCGCCTCTTCGCGGCGATGATTTTGGTGTGCTTGAAGTTGGGTTTCTGTGCTAGGAAGCCATTGAAATGTGCGTGTGAAGTTTGCCAAACATGTGTGTATTTCTCGTGTTTGTTGAAGCCGTTGTGCATCATATTGGCCACTGGTGCGGCTTTAACTTAAGTATTTGGAAGGTCAGTAATCTTTCCCTGTATCTCTCAATAGCTAGAGTATGTTAGTTTCTGTTAAAATCATTCGGAAAGATATGCCTACAATTTCAGTACAAATGTATGTAGCATTCGCTACAACTCATTAGATTCCTCCATCGAGTAGCAAGTTCCGGACGAATTTCTGGGCCTTTTTCTTCATTATCTTCACCTTCCGTGCCCAGAGCCAGCAGAAACTCCTCCGGTAACACATCATCCTACTCTGAAAGAATTTTAACAACCATATTTGACTTTGGTAAAAACTACATAATATCTGATTGCATCGTCTATCCACTGAGTGATAGCGCTTGCTTTTGCAATAGGGTCTAGGAATTTATAAAAACCTTATTTACGGAATGTATTTGATGTTCAGTCTATCCACTAAGTGATAGCGCAAGATGTCACGCTTGCTTTTGCAATAAGGTCGAGGGATTTATAAAAACCTTATTTACGGAATGTATTTGATGTTCAGTCTATCGACTAAGTGATAGCGCAAGATGTCACGCTTGCTTTTGCAATAGGGTCGAGGGATATATAAAAACCTTATTTACGTCACACCTGGCCATAATGCGAGTTTTACTGCACGCTGCGCGTACGGGAAAACTGGCATTGTGGCCAGGTGAAGACGTAAAATTTTATACGCAACACGGGCGGTAATTCGTAAAGCCCCAGAGTGCATATTTATGGCTCTCACCTTCGGTTCGGGCCACAAACACCTGCGATCTGGGGCATTCACGAATTCACCGCCCTAGTTACGTAATGTACTATAACGGAATGTATTTGATGTTCAGTCTATCCATTAAGTGATAGCGCAAGATGTCAAGAATGATATGTTGTAATCAACGGCGAAAATGTATTGCCATAATATTTGAAGGTGCGGTAGCAATAACTTTTGAATGTACTTCTGAATCATGGAATTATCCACTAAAACCATGATAATAGGTATCAAAATGTCGTCTTTGATATTGGCGAGTGCAGTGGTAGCCAACTGTTAGGTAAAATTTTGTTTAAACATACCTACGACTAAGTCGTCGGTGTTAGTCGCGTTCTTTGTTTCGGGGTCTTCATCCGCTGCTGTCCTCCTGTTCAGAGCTGGTGGTTGAGTCTCTGATGTCGATGAAGACCGTTGTGGAGATGGCGGCGATGTCGCTATTTCCTTTGTATCTGGTGGTAACTTCAACTTCTTCTCCAGACGACGAAGCTTTCTTCGGATATAGTCTGTTTCACATTCGTCTGCTCTTCTTTTAGGCATTTTAATTTATTTCGAATACTCAATTTGCAATTACACCCGAATTTTGCGATGCAAAGAAAAAACGGTCACTTGTTTTGTGCGGTAAGCCGGTCACCATAGATAAAGCCTAAATGAAAATGTTCTCATAGTGTCAACACAATGGAGAAATGACCGGAAGTTAGACAAAAAACCGATAACGAAAACAAATCAGAATCAGTGTTTGTTTGTCTATGATCTATAACCTAAAATTTTCTTATAAGTAATCTAAAACTGTATTATAGTAACTTGATCACCACTTTTTAAATAAACAAACCGCCATGATATCACAGCAAAGGATAAATATATATCTTTCATTACATAGCTCAAGTAATACGTATTTGATCACTAGATATCAAACCTTCGGTATGCGTTCGTTCCCAGATGAATTTGTGACAGCCTAAACCACACAAATTATAACAGCACGCATATTCTTCTTTTAACCACATTGTATACTTCGATTATGCACTAATTTACACAACAATAAACGTAATAAAAAGAACGAGAGAGAACAGTGTTCGGCGCGTTCACTGACAACGTAATGATTGTCAAACAGCGGTCAAACAGAAGGGGTGTTTTTTTCTTTTTAAATTTTAGCTTTGAAACAGTGAATTGGCGCTGGATCGTCAGCGTTACTACAGTTATAAGTTATAACGTCTCGGACAAGGAGAGGAGTATAATTAGTTGGTCCCTATGACGGGCTCTGATCTGACTTGCAAAGCCGAACTTCGACTTGAAGACACGATCGCAAGGCGTACAGTATAGCTGGCCAGATGAATTATAAGTATAGGAGTAGGAGGGTTTTGGGCGAGTCTTCCGTACTTGGCGTTTCGTGTCAAGGTCTCCTAAACGTTTTTCTTCAAAAGTGTCGACACCAATGCGGACGGTATGACGCCATTCCGGTCTAAGACGGGCGATCTCCTCCCAACCATCAGTAGAGATGTTGCAGGCCACAAGATTGCTTTTTAAAACGTCTTTGTAGCGCAGATATTCACCACCTTGTTTGCGCTTTCCGCATGACAGCATTGACAGCTCTGAGTAGAAGGCAGCCTTCGGCAATCTACCATCATTCATGCGTACGACGTGTCCACTCCATCTAAGTTGATGTTTCATTTTGAGTGCTTCGACTCCGGGCAAGCCGGTTCTACGTAGGACTTCAGTATTTGGAACACGCCTGATGCGCAGTATAGACCTTAAACATTTAAGATGATAGGTGTCTAGCTGCTTAATGTCTGTTTTGTAGCAGCACCAGGTCTCCGCGGCATAAAGCAAAGTAGGCAGGACTATTGCTTTGTACACTAATATTTTAGTCGCCTGATATAACGGGCGTGTTAATCACTTTGACCTTAACATCTCTACATAGTATAAAATAAAGTCTCCCTCCACGTTATAGCGACAGCTATTTAGCAATACCCTGTTGCTGCGCTTTTTTATTTGAATCAGCTGAGGTTTCTTCTTGTTCGGCAAGTTTTTGATTTAGACGCTGGCATTGTCGTCGAACTAACAAAAGAGCCAAACGAAAGCAAATTGTGTCTATAATTTGATCACGATGCTCCTAACAAGACAAAAATGAAGGGTCACACTTAGAAAAGAATAATGTGACAGCTAATTTACATATATTTAAGTTATGCAGAGATGGCAATACTTCATTCTCAAATATGTTTATTGCTGCCTCAACGAACTGACACCGACTTTTTGTTGGGTATGTCAATGATTTTTTATCTTTCCACCATTCTCTGAGTTTTATGTACAAGAATAATGGGTCATCTTCGGGTTCATCGATCTTCAAGCACTTAGTACAATTGTGATTTTTTAAAATACATGAGGCTATGTAACCACTAACATTTACCACTAACGAAAGGCTGTTGATCCATCTCCGCGAGGTCGGTTTCCATTTCTCCAAACTCTTCTGGGATATGAAGAACAGGAACTTCTGGTATATGAAGAACAGGAACTTCTTGATTGGAACCAGATTCTTCATGGTTCAAAGCTTCCACCTCTTTCTTTGTCTGCAAGTTACACGGCTCCTGATCTGATCCAAACACGTGATCATGAAAGTCGGTCAATAGCTTTTCAAAATCTTTTTCACAGTTGCCTTCCCTATGGTGAGGAGCTGTCATTCCCGATATAACTGTTGTTTTTAGGGCGGCAACAAATGACTGGCAGGTCGGGTTTTTATTTGTGGGGCAATGTTGCCTTATGACCCCGAATAAATTTTCTAAGACGTCTTGGTTTAGCTGCCTAAGATTTAGGTATTTAAATCCTAGGGAACTTCACTCCAAATATCGCGCAAAGACAACAATGTTATGTATCCTTCGATACATCTTACTTTTTTAGCTTCAATTCAATTTGGTTTTTTGAACCTCATTGTTTGCAGCTTTTTTCTATAGTCTGCCCAAACTTGTATGTGGTCTGTTTTATTGGAAACATATTCCCGCCGGCCTTTTTTTATATCATCCGGACAAGATGGTCCGTTTGTCTTATCAAAAAGGCGGTCAAGGTCGTGCACAATAGTACCGGTCTGCATAATTTCCTCGGCTTGTACTGGCTCTTTTTCAGCCTGAGCTGATAATTTCAGCACTGCTGCCACGGTGTTACTTAAGATTTTTGCAGCATATTTGACCATCATTTTGGCCCTATATTTCGGCTGCACATGAATTTGAGTAATCTTGCTGAGGTATAAAAGTTCTGTATTTTTTTCCTCCACTTAAATGCGCCCTTTTGGCCTTCATGCCACCCATGTGCAGTTCCCTATAGTTGAAAAAAATATTTCGAATAGATTTAAACAATTGGGGCACAACTCTCATCATGAGGTCTCAAAGATTTTAAAATCTTCAGAGCTCCCATATTTGTAGGGCCCTGATCAGAAATTGTGAGTAATATTGTGATGGTTGTCGCTTAGGGCGAGCCACACATATTCTTCCGCCTGATGGGCGTAGTGAAGGTTTCCAGGCTAACTCAGGGAATGTCCACTAGGGTAAATAGAAAACACTGATTGACTCGGTAACAAAAATGGGTCTTTTATGCCCTTTGTTGAAATAAACTCTTAACTTAAGTAATGGCTCGAGATAGGTGGCTCATGCACCAGCAAGGTACGGGTCCCGTGGGACGTTTCGGAACGCGGTCGCGGATCGCTCGTCAAGGATGGTGGAGTCTCAGCCGCACGCACTCGGTATGCCCAGGCCGCGCCTGCTGAGCTCCCTAATCGAATCCCTGATGGGTACGCTTTTGAGTTTTCAATTCTGAATTGATAGATGGGATTTTGCCTGTAATCTTAAACATGACAGTTGCCATAGTACTTATGAGAGGTACTGATTTCCCTAGTGGTTTTTACACCACTTTAGCTATAGTGCCTGGCACACGTACCCTTTGATCGCCGATACCAAAAACATTGTTGCCTGTAAACTGTTGGTGTAAATGTAACTTGTCTACAAGTGATTTAGTTACTACTGTGCATCCCGCTCCCGTATCAAGTAAAGACCTTGCTTTAACATACCTTCCATCGCCAGATCTGATCATGATCATGGCTGTTGGACCGACACGGATCGATGGCACCAGCCGCTGTCCCTCGGATACACCAACATTGGCTGTATATCATTGTGAGCGCTCAGGGCCGCTCCGAGTTCCAAAACGGAGAGTTTCAAACGACTCCTGTGCCTGGTGTGTGCGTGCACTGACTCTTGGTCGCGGCACGTGACCAGTAGGGATCAGCTGAGCAGGCTGATTGACCCTAGGAGGGGTCCTTGCACGTTGGGGACTCCTGGCTCCCTGCTGCGGTGAGCCGCATGACGTTCCTGATGACCGTCGTGACCTGGACGGCACTGACGAAGTATTTTGGACTCCTGGTGAGGGTGGTGACCTCCGCCTAGCTGATCCACGCTTGTGTGATGAGTTCGGTGTGAAAGGCCCTTTGACCTGGACCCGGTGTACTACTGCTTCAGCTCGGGTTGTTTGCCTTGCTGCGGCCTCGTTACATAACAGCGTATTATGTATGGTTGATTGACAGTTTGCACACCAGTTGCGTTGCATGCACTCCACGGGAGTGATAATGATTGCGCAAGCAACGAAAACAAGCACCTGACTTCCTGAGCCAGGCCTTCTGTTCCGGAACCGACATGTTTAGGAAGTGTTGATACTTATATAAACTGTGAGTCGAACTCGAACAGTATGAGCATAAAACTGAGTACTGATTCACCTGATCTCGTCTATCTGTGTCCGCTGCGAGGACTCGTGTAGGTGGGCTGAGCTTCCGTCGAGGAGCTGGTCCACCACGCCCTCTCGATGACGTCAGGAGGGGCTGCGCCGATAGCTGCCGCTGCTGCAGGTACTGGTGTCACTGCCTGTTGCACCCGGCACTGCTCATCCAGCAAGTCCAGCAGTTGGGTCATGGTTGGCAGCACTTGATGGTTGCCCCCATAGCGTTCCTCGAACAAAGTTTTAATCCTTATAGGCAGCTTCTGCAATGTGATGAAAAGCAATAGGTATGACCACTCTTTGACTGGTTGCTGCAGCTTTTCCAGCGCCTGGACAGCTTCGCGCAATGGGTCATAAAAACCTGGCCGAAGATTTGCAATTGATCCACTGATAGTGGGTAAATTGATGATCTGTGAGATGAAAGTGTCTAACAATAACCGGTTGTTTTGATACCTGGCTTGCAATAAGTTCATAGCTACTGAGTAGCTTGGCCCATCCATTGGTAAATGGGAAATTATTGAAAGAGCTTCTCCCTGCAGTGATGACCGCAAATAATAGTGTTTCTCTGTTTCTACTCCGTTTAATCTTTGAATGTTAATTACTACAATTAAAAATAATAATTATTAAAACTAATTAAATTTCAACACTAAAATTGACCCTCTGACCGCGCGCTGCGCTGCGATCTTGTATCTTGCTCTGATCTTGGATCTTGTGTTGTGTTGTTTGTTGTTGCCGCTTCAATGTCTTTCCACTTCTTGTTTGTTATCGTGCTAACTCTTTCCCCTCATGTGTGGTCACCAAAAATGTTGAATCATATCATGGACCCTCTTGAATTTAAGATACTTCACCATGGTAGCGAAGTGCGCTGGTGGCTAGTTGGAAGTCGTCGCTGGCTGCCGGCGGCCCTGACTGCAGATTCAAGCTGCTGTAACGCCTCGTGGTCCTAGCAGGAACAGTGATGTGCCGGCGAAAGTGAAAACGCTCCGATTTCATATAAACTTTGTAATTCGGTCACCAGACACACGACATGGTACATACACTGAGTTTATGTTAATTGTTTGCGGCTCGTCAACCCCTCAGTTGGAATAATACAATACTGATTAATTGCGCCCGCGCCACCGCGTGGTAAAAAACAATGGCGGCTGCGCCTCACGAATTTGACATGCTCTCGCTTCGAAAGCCAAAATGACAAGTGACTGACGTAACGGCCGCGCGCCGTAGGCGTCGAATGAATGGTTATTGATCGATGCGAATGAACGATCCTGAATGGTAGAATGATGGATTAATGAACAGGGGTTGGTGCGATTTGGCGCGAACAATTCTCTTTATTCATGTTTCCTCTTAAGTTAGGTTTGTCCTTTTTTTTTTTTTTGACGTGGGGAAATGCCTTTACGCATCCTGCCCGGCCGGGGAAGCCGAAGTCCGACATACCTGCCTTAGGTATGTCGGACTCCCGGGAACCGCCCGGACTACCGACTAAAACCCCACGGTGTTCCATCTCTTCACCACGGTGCCGGGTTACGGGCATGCCGAAGCACTCTCACACTCTCGCCTCTCTTCCGCGACCCGGCGGTGACTGGCCTCATTTGGGGCCCCAAACTTTGTTGCATGTGGATGTGGACCCACTCTGCGCCGGCGCAAAGAGTGGCGCGCGGGAACACGCGCAACGCCATCTCGGGTCAGTTTGTGATACGGCCGGCAGACTTCCCCAAGCTAGCCGGCCCTGACCACGGTTAGGGTGGAAAGTGACGTGCATAGGCTCGCCGCCTCCGCCCTGCTCGCCGTTGACGACCGGGATCTTCCCGGTCCGCCTCCTTCTGTTCTATTACGGTCTCGCAGAAGGCGAGAACCGCTTTCCATGCCCTGTCGCTGTCCACGATCTTGCGTACTACCGTGGGCAGCGAGAGGTCATGGCCTACTGTTGCGCACAGCGTCCTGCGCTCTTCATCCCAGGCTGGGCATACCTCCAGCGTGTGCTGGGCCGTCTCCTCCGGGCAGTTGTCGCAGTGGTGACACTTCGCATTTGGCTCTCGGCCTATGCGATGCAGGTACCTCCCGAAACACCCGTGATTCGAGAGGACCTGCGTCAGCCGGAAAGTCATCACGCCATGACTCCGGTCCAGCCACTGCTCAAGAACCGGACGAACTGCCCGGATGGTCTTAAGGCCTGCATTTGGTTGCGCCAGCATGTCTCTCCACCTCACCACCATCTCCAGGCGAGCAGCATTGCGCTGCGCCTCCACTTCTGTCGGTGCTGGCAAGTCACCCCTACCAAGCGCCTCCTTGCGCCAGCGGTTAACCGTAGCTAGGGCCTTCGCGTCTAGGTCCCAAGGGAGGGACCCAGCCAGCACGCATGCTGCTTCGTTGGAGATCGTCCGGTACCCCCGTATCATCCTGTTTGCCATCACCCTCTGTGGCCTTCGCAGCAAGGCGATTTCCCGGCCATGCAGGATGTCCGCCCATACGGGGGCACCATAAAGAGTCATGGATCGGACGACCCCCATATACAGCCGTCTGCACGACGCCTTAGGCCCCCCCGTGTTTGGGAGTATACGCCCTAGAGCGCCGGCAGCTCCCAGCAGCTTCGGCATCAGGCGCTTGAAGTGGGCGTGGAAGCTCCATCGACCGTCTAGTATGAGGCCCAGGTACCTCATAGAAGACTCAATTTCTATCCGAGTTCCACTCACCACTATATGCGCGTCCGGCGGAGGCGCATTTCGAGGCCCATGAAAAAACAGGGCTTCCGACTTTTGGAGAGCCACCTTTAGACCCAGTAGCCGGATTCGTCGGACCACGTGTGCCACACCTGCCGTGGCCAATATGCACGCCTGTCGGTGCGTTTTTCCCTGGGCTGTGACCAGCGTGTCGTCAGCGTAGCAGGTAAGATTTACACCTGGGAGGCTAGCTCCGCGCAGAACCCAGTCGTAGCCAATGTTCCACAGGAGTGGCCCCAGCGCCGACCCTTGTGGAACACCGCAAGACATTCTGTGTCTCCCCTATTCTTCTCGGCCTGGATAGATTACGTATCTCTCTGAGAGGTACGCGCCAACCATTCGCCTTAGGTAGGCGGGCACGTCATGGAACCGCAGCGCCTCCATAACGCATCCCCACGGCAGGGTATTGAAAGCATTGGCGATGTCCAAGGACACCGCCAAAATGACCTCCTTCTTGGACACCGCCTTTTCCGCAAAATCCCTAACACGGAGGATGGCGTCAACGGTCGAGCGGCCACTGCGGAATCCATACTGGCAGTCAGCCACATCTGGCCCGACTCTAATCAGGTGCTTAATGAGGCGGGCAGCTATTATGCACTCGAACAGCTTGCCCACCTCATCAAGCAGGACTATAGGCCGATATGCCGCAGGGGAGTCAGCTGGGCGCCCTTCCTTCTTCAACAATACTAGCTTTCCCGTCTTCCATGGCCGGGGGAAGAGGGCTTGCTCGAAACAGGCTGAATACAGTCTCAGCAGTCTAGGCTCCAGCGTATTAGTGGCCAGAACCCACGCACGACCTGGGATTCCGTCGGGTCCAGGGGCTGTATTTTTGACTTATAGCCTAAGGACCGCCGCCCCGAGTTCACCACCAGAGACGCTGGGAACCTCTTCTTCCTCCTCCTCGTTGCTGGGCGCCGTAGGTGGTGCCATTGCTGGTGGAGTGAACCCTTCACTGACCGGGTATAGGGCCTCGACCACGTCCGTCAGCAAGTTCGGCTCGAGACTTCGCGTCAGTGGGGAAACCCAGGGGCGCAGTTTATTGCGGACCATCTTATATGGTCGGCCCCACGGGTCCCTGTTCAGCGAGTCGAGCATCTCTTGCTAGGAACCCTCCTTCGCCTGGCTAATAGCCAACTGTAGGTCTTTTGTACGTTGGATATAGACTGCGTACAGTTCCGCCTCCTGGGTTAAGTCTCTACGCCGACGCCTCCGCTGGTGACTGTTCAAGCGTCTTGCCCCGACACATGATTGTCGGAGCTGATCCAGCTCAGCTGACCACCAGTAGACCTGGCGTTTGGGAGGAAGATATTTTGCTCGAGGCATTGCTGCGTCGCAAATGTGTATCATTGCTTCACCAAGCGCTTGTGCCTCTTCTTCCACATCCGCCGGGCCCTCTGGAATTGGGTTCCAGGCCTCTACTTCTGCCGCTAGTTCAAACAAGTCCCGGTCGAGGCGTTTTAATGCCCAGCGTGGTCCTTCTCCCGCCAGGGACCGACTAATAGGACCACTTGGGGAACCTGGCACCGCAGAGACACTGAACCGGATGTACCTGTGATCGGACAATGTCTCCACGCCCTCGAGCACTTCCCAGCCCTAGACACGGCGCGCCAGGGTGACGTTGGCGAATGTCACGTCCACAATGGAGCCGCCCTGTTGCCCCGCACGCATGTATCGACCGACCCCTGGTTGATCACGACCAGGCCCGCTGCGATTACCCACTCTTCTAGTTCACGCCCACGCAAACCCGTTGACGGGGATCCCCACGCTACGGACTTAGCATTGAGATCCCCGGCAACGAGCACGGGGATCGGGTAGCTTCGGCTGATAAGCGCCCCCAGGTCTCTCAAGAAGGATTCAAATTCGGCCAGGCTCCTGTTAGGCGAAAAATAAACACCCACCACAAGGATGCCGCTAAGGCGCCAAGCAACGTAGCCTCTTCCTTTTTCAATATTTTCAAACGGTTGTGAGCTAATCACCGTCTGTGTGACTATCGCCACCGAATCATCATGGTCCCCAGCCCAATTGTCCCTTTGGGGGATAAAGTAGGGCTCGGAGACGATAGCCACGTGTGATTGCCACTGCGCCATGCTCTGGAACAAGAGGTCCTGAGCTCTAGCGCAGTGATTTAGGTTCGCCTGTAAGAATTACAGAGCCATTAGGTGACCTCCATCTCTATTGTCTTCTCAGCCCCAGCTGCGTCATTTGCAGACGGGTGGATATTTTGCAATGCAACCCGGCGGCCATTGCCAAATTTACCCTTCTTTTTGGGAGCGACGCACAGCTTGCTCCCTATAGCGTGTCCCGCGGGTTTGTTGGCGGCTGCCCTAACCTAACCTAACCTAGGGTGCAGCCGGCAGCGAAGCGGGGCCTAAACTACCGGTGGTCAGGGCGACAGAGACAGGAACCTCCTCACTATCCGCGCAGTATCCAGGAGGACCGCCTTCTGTATCTGACCCTTGATCCAGCCATCTAGCGAGAGTCTCTTGAGGTGACGGTCGAGACTCTTCGCTATCAAACCGTTCGCCGAAACGACTATCGGGACGATGATCGTCGAATCAACATCCCACATGGCGGTTACCTCGTGAGCCAGGTCTAGGTACTTGCTGACTTTGTCCTTCTCGGCCTTCAAGAGGTTCTCGTCATGGGGGATGGTGATGTCGACGAGCACTGCCTGGCGTTTCGATCGATCTATCAGCACGATATCAGGCCTATTAGCAAGAATAGTCCTGTCCATGATGACAGATCGATCCCAATAGAGTGTGGCACGGCCATTTTCGAAAACTGGCACAGGTGTGTACTTATAGTAAGGCACTTCGGAGACCACAAGCCCGTATAACAGAGCAAGTTGCTGGTGAATAATTCTGGCTACAAGGATATGTCTGTGCAAGTACTCGCCGTTAGCAAGATGACCACAACCGGAGATAATATGCCTGAGTGATTCCCCGGGACGGCGGCATGCCCGACAAATGTCGACCGTACCGTCCTTCAGGATATACCTCCGGTAGTTGTTCGTCATGATAACTTCGACCGCAATTGTACAGACAAAACCTTCGGTTTCCCCGAAGAGATCCCCGAAACGTAGTCAGTTCACCGACGCGAGCAGATTGACATCGGGCCCTGTGAGGGCCTTGTAGAACCGCCCGTGTAGCTCCTTGCTCCTCCATACCGCCTTGCGGTCCTCGGCGATCATTACTTTAAGTCTGCGCCAGTTCTCGTTTGCCAAGGAGAGCGGGGTGAAATTTCCGTCTACTGCTACTACGTCGCGATGCATCCCACACTCGTTGCTTAGGAAATAATCCCTGAGACTGCACACCTCGCGGTTGTGGAGGTCTTTGGCATTTAAAAAGCCGCGACCTCCACACTTCCACGAGATGTACAGTCTCATAACAGACGAGCGTGGGTGTAGCATGCGATGCGCAGTAAGCAGTACTCGGACTCTTCGGTCTAGGGCATCCAGCTCAGTCTGAGCCCACCTTAGTATGCCAAAGAAGTAAATAAGCAAGGGCATCACCTAGGCGTTGAAGGCGCGAACCTTGTTGCCGCCGGACAAAAGACTATTTAGTACTTTTGTCAGGCGACAAAAGAAGCGCTCTTTCACCGCCCGCTTTACGCCATCACCCTCAATACCCAATGACTGTGACATACCAAGATACTTATAGGTTTCTACTCCGGAGATAGATTTGAGGGACATTTGTTGAATTTACAACTTTCCCCCGCTGTACACGCATGACCGCACACTTATCGACACCAAACTCCATTTTGATGGCGCTACTGAAGACTTCTGTTGTCTTCAGTAGTTCCAACAGGTCATGTCTATTCGGTGCAAATAGCTTAAGGTCATCCATATAGAGCAGGTGGGAAATGACCTCAACCCCTCTCCGAAGCCGGCAACCTAGCCCTGAATCCTTCAGCAGGGCGCTGAGCGGATTCAGCGCTAAGCAGAACCACAAAGGACTCAGGCTGTCACCCTGGAAGATCCCACGTTCAATCCTTATAGAGTCCTGCGGACTAAAGGGGCCATCTCCTCCCCCCGGTTGACGAAGGACTGTGGTCCACTGCCCCATGCAAGCGCCTAAGAAGGATCTTAGAGTTGCATCAACTTTATACAACTCTAAGGCCCTCCTCAGCCATGAATAAGGCACCGAATCATAGGCCTTCTTGTAGTCAATCCAGGCAGCCGAGAGGGTCCCTTTGTTCCGCCGGACTCGTTGGCAAATGGTCATGTCTATGAGGAGGAGCTCTTTAGTACCACGAGACCCAACCCTACATCCATTTTGAGCAGAGGCCAAAACATTGTTCGCAACGGTGTGTGCGTTAATTTTTGCTCTCAAAATGGATGTAAGGAGCTTGTACAGCGTAGGCAAGTACGTGATGGGTCTGTAGTTTTTCGCTTCCGTGGTACTACCGGACTTGTAGAGCAGGGAGGTAATACCAGTTGTAAAGAAAGATGGTAGGGAACCGAGCTCAAGGGCTTGCTGGAACTGTGTTGCCAAACGCAGGTGTGAGCATCGAAACCATTTCACCCAGAAGTTGTGCAATCCATCCGGCCCAGGACTTTTCCAGTTCGGGGCCAAACGGATGGCACAACTAACGTCTTCGGGGCTGATTGTAACAGTCCCCATGGGTTCGATGTCCTCACACTCACGTTCGACAACACTCATCCACTCGCCCTCGGTGTGTTCGACTGGCACTGACCAGATACTACGCCAGAAGTAAACCATGGAAGTAGCATCCGGCTGCTGTTCGTCGGACACACTAAGATTGGTTTCCTCCCACTTTCGGTATACCTTCCTTTGGTCACTCTGGAATAAGCGATTCTGCTGGTATCGGTCCACGCGCTCTCTGTAGCGGCGAATACGGGCTGCCCATGCATAGACTTTCTGCTTCAGAAAGTCAATGCGCTCCGTGACACAGGCTATGTAGTCGCGAGGACTGGTACCAGTTTCCGCGAAGGCCTGGTTCACAAAGCGCATGACTCGGGGGCAGTTGTTGCCCCCCCCTGAAGCAGATCAGCTTTGCAATGAGGGTCCTGAACTGAACGTATTGATACGCCGCTCAATCCATACTTGCCATGCAGGGATACCCCCAGCGATCCTAGGCGCACGGTCAGCGTCCGGAAACTTGACGCGAGCAACACGGCACGCCGCGATGGCCCCGCAGTACATGATTGTGTATCAAGTAAGTCTTCACTTGTCCGTATATACGAAACTAGCAGACCGTTCAAGGCTCCCATTAATGCTAGATTTCGTCTATTCACGGGCAGGCGTGGTAATCGTGGCCTTATTATTATTATTATTATAAGGGGTGAAATGGGAGGTGAAAGTTTGTATGGAGCTACGATATAAACGAGTTGGATGCAGACGGAGTGGCTGGCAGAAGCTTGTATGTTATAATTAAAAGTACGCCATATGAAATTTTTATTATTAGGTACCTACGGTTTAGGATGTACTAGATTTACTCGAATGAACTAAATGAGATTTTTTTTTCAGCAATCACAACCGAATATTGAAGAAATTTCCAGTCAAACTGGAGATGAACGGATGAATACTTCATTGCTAGGTAATGAAACACCTAATACATTACCTAATGAAACACCTAATACACCTAGATATACGCCTACGTCCACACAGAAGTCCCGTCATCGTCCTGTTCCAGACCAGGCTGAACAGCAAATGGCTGCTGCATTTGGCCAACTTACAAATGTTTTGGGTCGACGATCTGAACGTTCACCGGCACCCGAGGAAGATGAATGCGACTTATATGGCAAGCTGCTAGCGAAAAAGCTTCGAGAACTACCTAATGACGAAAAACAGAAACTAATGTATCAAATTGATGGCTTATTTATAAATCGATTAAGATCGAATCGTGAAACGCTATCGCCACAAAATGTCTATGGATATTTATCCAATCCAAATGTTCATCGACCTCCATATACTCAGTCATCTTATTCAGAGCCCTCTCATCGACCTCCATCTGCTCAGTCATCTTATTCTGAGCCCTATAAAAATATTAATCGACTTCAAAGTTCGTATTTCCAGCCCGTCACGAATGTGACAGTTTCAAAGCATCCATTCCCAACTGACGCCTTAGATTCAGTACCATTGCGTGCGAAGCCCGTCTAAAAGAATCGAGAATCCCCTTCTGTGCCGCCGCCACCGCCTCAAAATACAAAGGAAAACGACGAACCTAATTCTTCGAATCTCGAAAACAAAAATATTAATGTCACGAATGTGACAGTTCCAAAGAAGCGTCCATTTCCACTTGGCACCTTAAAAAATTAACTTCCATTGAATGAGCTTCGCTTGCATTAGATTCAGTACCATTGCGTGCGAAGCCCGTCCAAAATATCGAAAAACCTCTTCTGTGCCGCCGCCACCGCCTCAAAATACAAAGGAAAACGAAGAACCTAAGTCTTCGAATCCCGAAAACACAAATATTAATGTCACGAATGTGACAGTTCCAAATAAGCGTCCATTCCCACTTGTCCCCTTAAAAAATTCACTTCTATTGCGTGCGAAGCTCGTCCCAAAACAGCGAAAACCCTCTTCTGTGCCGCCGCCGCCGCCTCAATACACAGAAGCAAACACTGATAACATGACTTTGTCCAACCTAATTCTACGAATCTTCAAAACTCAAATAGTTATTTTATATCTGAGCAGGTAATCGTACCTTCGTCAGAGCCCAACATTATCACCGAAGCATTACTGAATGCTTTAAAAGAATTCGAAGAAGAAGACAATGAATATCTACATTTTCAATAATATTCAATAAACTGATTAAGTCTTGTTCAAAACTGTCTTATTTTTCCACCTTACCTTAACCTCATCCTTTAGAACTTCTATCAGAGCTTGGCAAACATCATGTACGATGTTTGATATGCACGGGGAGGATGCCTTGAATAAATAGTGTAAACAGACGCTAAAAATCGTAGTGTTATTGCAAGACGATATTTGGCTGGTATAGCTTCTCTGAAGTCTGTATCTTGCTTGGCAACTATGGGTGAAATTTTGCTCGAAAAAAATTCAAAATCACTATAGCTCACACGGCAGAAGTTGTCGAATTCTCCAGATGGTTCATACAAAAGCTCATTAAACTTATTTTCCATAAATGCTCTGTAACAAAAACACGCAGACTTATTAATATTACAACGTCTGGCAACCATGTGATAAATACAGGATAAAAAGGGCATCTATTTTCTCAAACCCCGTGAAATACACCGCCTCGATATCGAGGCGGAAATCCATGTAAAATCCAAAATTATTGATGTCGGTCTTCGCCGCGTGATAAACGCAAGCCACAATAATCCGTGTCGGTTCAAATACAAAATTGAATAATATTTTTTCATTTATTATCTGTGTTGAAAAAATCTGAATTGGATAGTCACCTGTTGCGATTTCTGTGGATTTTCAACATCCACCATCTTCTCTGCCGTCTTCGCCTTCTTTTTTTTTGTTTAAATTTTAAATAAAAATATGTCAAACCAAACGCAATTGCCGCTACAACCTCCACGTCTGCCATGCTTGCCTGTTCCAAAGACACTAACCACTAAATCGTAGTGATTATATTCTCTTTGACACTAACGAAAAAGAAATTGAAAAAAAAGAAAAGTAAATTAAAACTAAAACTAGAAAATAAGATAACAACATAGAAAAACAAGAAAGAAAATCAGATAAATATATTTTTTATGTCCGTCTCCCATGGTACAAAGGTGCCATAAATACTAGCTGCATTAATTATAATTATAAAATAATTTAGGTTACAAATTAGATTAATAGTAATTTTACATTCTACAATGTTCCAGCCAACAGTCCATTTCTTGTTAACTTAGCGTCACTATGATCTGGACATAATAGTCCAGAAATGGTTTAACCTCTTCACTACTCAGGTGAGTGTTTTGAATTTCATATTAACTCGTATCTGACAATGTTTAGTCGATTCGTTTGATAATCAAAGTGTGAATTTCATCTGTTTCAGTTACCTACACGTGTACGATGTTTTAGTCAAAACCACCCACACCTTTTAATAGAAGAAACCCACCACGCGTGGTAAGCATACAACTTGTTTCTATTTCAACGCTAAACTGTAGATTCTCAAATACCAACACTTTACTAATTGTGACAATTCTTTTTCCTAGGTTTTTTTTTTTACTTTAGTTTTAAACTCAACTCCTTCGCTTAAATGAGGAGCACATTCATGAATGCCGTGGAGGTGCACAAGTCCACCTGATCTGCAGTGCGGGACCAGCTTCTGGCTAGACACTGTCGCCATGTTTTGAGTGCTTACTGCGGAGCGAGTCGCTGTCCTGTGTTGTTGAAGACGGAGGTTTGAGTCCCCTCTACTGCCCGGTAAATTAATTCTTTATGATTATATTGACTGTGTCAATTCAGCCAAAGCAACACGTCTATCCTGTATAACTAATTCTAAAGAAATACCTAGATAATTTCACTGCTAGTGTTATCCATTAAGTCTAAACGAGGTACACTCTTTCAAGGACTATCACCTTGTGACACGGTAGCCTAATTATAGGGTGTATTACTTAGTCAATAAATCATTGGTTAAGTGTTTCTGTATTTTTTTATTTAGCTAATCCTTAAGCTTGTCGGTTGTTTCATTAAGTCATAGCCCAAACACACGGCCCTAAATGGTTTATGGTTTAAGATATTTATTTCTCAAAAGATTACAAATCACTTACTGAGAAATACAATAATTGTGCTTAACACTAATTGGAGAGGGTATTTACACAAAACAAATAATTACTTACAACTATAACTTATTTCTATGCTTAGCTAATATAATATATCGATACAAAGCGGGTAGATTTCCTTGCCAACAGGTCTGCGCACGGTTACTGGGCAGTGCTTTTGAGGGCCGGTTAAACAGTGTCTTGGTAACCAGTGATTAAGTATGTAGGAAAAATGTTGGTAGTTAGATACTTTTATTTTATTAATAATTACTTATAGACTACTTACACGGTTAGGTATATTATACTTATATAAATATTGTATCGGTATTATGTGTTTATATGTATATACGTATTTTTACATGCTACACAGATAAGTTTTATAGATATAATGTTTAAGGGCCTTTTTAAATACTATTAAGGATTTTGCGTCTTTTACGTCCTTTGGGAGTTTATTATAGAACTGTGCGCCTTCATAAACGATACTTTTTTTGCCGTAATTGGTTCTTGGTGGTCGAAGTAGTAAATTATTTGCCTGTCGTGTAATCCGTTTTTGTACTTGTGCTCTTTTTGTAAAGGTAATATTACTGTGTATGGTCTTATTTATGATTTTCCTAACCAAGACACACGTGTTATACATATAAGTCTGTGTTATATTTAATATTTTAGTTTCTCTGTATATTTGGTCAGATGGAGTTGTATACTTATAGTTAAATAGCGTTTTGATAATTTTATTTTGGGATACCTGAAGGGCGCGTAAGTTAGACTTCGCCGCACAGCCCCATACTTCTATTAAATACTCTATGTGTGGTTTTACAAGGGAATTGTAGATGGTGTAACGAACATTTCGTGGGAGACAACGAACTATATTGCGTACGGCACCAGTCAGTGAATTAATTTTCGAACGTAGTTTTTCCACGTGAGGCTTCCAGGACAACCGGTTATCGAGAAGAAGGCCAAGGTACTTTTCTTGAGCGGTAGATTGTAGGATTACGCTGTTTATTGTTAAGGGTAAATGACTGGTAATGGTTTTGTTTTTTGCGGCGAAAATCATGTACCTAGTTTTGGACTCATTTATTGTTAGTAAATTTGTTACAAGCCACTCCTGTAGTAAATTTAAGTCTCTTTGAGCTTGGTTCATGATGGTGTTTATGTTTGGGTCAAAATAAAATAAGCATGTGTCGTCAGCGTATAACGTTATATGAGCTTTTAGATCAGTCTCATGAATGCTGTTAATATAAATAAGAAATAGCAAGGGCCCTACTATCGATCCTTGTGGAATTCCGCACGTGATTAATTTAGGGTTGCTTTTATACTCGCCAATTTTGGTTACTTGTAATCTACTTGTTAAGTACGATTTCAATAATTCTAAAGCTTTGCCCGCTATACCTATGCTTTGTAATTTTGACAAGAGTAATGAGTGGCTTACAGTATCGAAGGCTTTTTTTAAATCAATAAATATACCTAGTGCCAATTTTTTTTCATCGATACTGACTTTGATTTCAGTTAATAAGTCGATGGTCGCGGATAATGTGCTAGATTTTGAACGAAATCCATACTGTTTGGCTGAAAGAAAGTTGACACTGTTAAGATGTTCTGTAAGTCTTTGGTGGATAATTTTTTCATAGATTTTAGACATAATTGGGAGAACAGAGATGAAACGATAGTTCCCAGGATCAGATTTTTCACCTGATTTATAAATCGGGCTTACTTTAGCGACCTTTAGGGACTCCGGAAATACTCCTTCTTCTAGACATCTGTTTATACATTTGGTCACATCATCACAAATTAAATTTTTAACACATTTTATAACCTTAGTACTAATTCCATCCAGTCCTGTACTAGTGTTCGAGTTTAGGTTATCAATCATCTTTGCAACTTCACTTGAGGTAGTGGGTCTAAACGTAGAGATTTCTTTTCTTGTAGCTGCGATCTGATCAATATCTGTTTTCCGTTGTTCTGAAAGTTTGCTTGCTAAAACTGAGCCTACTGTAGCAAAATAGTTATTGAAAGATTCACATATAGCTTGTTTTTCTGTAATAACTTTCGTCTCTATAATTAGTTTTGTGGCCACAAACTTAGTTTGTGTCTTGTTATTAGAGAGTTCGTTAATTAGTGTCCACATTTTTAAAGGTTTCCCCTTGCATACTTTGAAGGCATTAAGGTGGTATTTACTTTTCGCAGACTGTATTATTTTAGCAACTCTGTTTCTCTCATCTATAAAATCTTGTTTTCAATATCATCGTCCGGGTTCTGTATAGTTTTGTACCAAAATATATTTCTATTGGTAATGGCCTGAGTTACATTTCTATCTATCCAGTCCTTCTTCGGCGGGTTAAGTATTTTTGTCTTCCTTTGTTTGTGTTTATTTATGTTATTGATTAAAAAACTTTCAAAATTTTCATAGTTGTCGTTCATAGTACAATTTGATGTAGATTCCACAGCCTTATATAGATTTTCATAGTTTACTGCTTCATATACTACTCGTTGAACAGGTACTTTTTGCAGTCTCATCCAATATATGGTCGGATATATTGGATTGTATTACGGCCATATGAAATGGGTGGCCCTCTAAGTTAGTCCATACGTGATCCAGGATAGATTTTGTGTCAGAAGTTTCACGTGTGCAGTACTTTTTATCTATTTTATTTAGTAAAGTGTACCCGGACCGACGTAGCATCATTTTGAATTCTCTTGTCGTCGTCGAGTCAACTAGTAAGTTGTAATTAAAATCTCCAAAGACTATTGCTCTTTTTCTTTCTTGTAGCTGTTTATTAAACGTTTCTAAGAAATGCTCGGTATTAGTGCGGCCGGGCTTGTATACGACTCCTATATCCAGGCAAAATTTTTCTGTGTGGATCCACAGGTAATGGTTTTCATCATCAGATTTTTCTTCTATCAGGTTATGCTTGAGGTCATTGTGCACGTAAATTGAAACAACTCCACCTCTGCTGGATGTGCGATAGTTGTAATAATGGGAATAACTTGGTAGCCTCAGCATTGCTGCCTCAGATTCAGATTTTATCCAGGTTTCCGATAGAGCAATAATGTGTACCTTGCGTAAGGCTTGAACAACACATCTTAGTTCGTCTAACTTTCCTGGTTTCACTAGGCTACGTATATTGACATATAAAAATGCCAGGGACTTCTTGTGTGTTATCAGGTTATCGTAATTGTCTATAATTTGGTATGTTATAGTCTCTTTGAGGTTTTCGTGATTTTGTGTAGGTGGGGCTAGTTTTTTGACTCCTTTACGATAATCTTTGGCATACTTGATAGTTAAGTTACTTTCCCCGTTTTGTTTTCGAGTTTCCAGCTGATGTTTTAAGTTCTTTATATATTTTTGTTGATATGGTGTCCTGTCTGAATAGATTTTCATATCCTCAGCGGTGATTTTTGCAGTGTTTCGTAGAATAGATTTTAGCAGTGTTTCGTAGAATTAATATTTCATGTTCACCGCAGACTTGCCTAGGCATATACCTTAATATTACACTGATAAATATTACAGTGGCGTTCCCAATGTTTGGCCAGATTGAGATTAGCTAAGTAAATATTAATTAAACTTATTCATTTCATATATTAAGGAAACACCTGTGTGTCTAATTAAAGGGTTGCTTTGGTACTATTTTTAAAAACTGAGTAGTGACGATCTGACGATGGTATTTTTATGTGTTAGTTTTAAGTATCCTGTTATCGCCCTCTCTTTCACCCGCCATTCGTCACGCACATCATCAATACTCTTTTCACTATAAACCTCATTTCGCACATCATCCGCTCTATGGCCTGTCTGCCAAATTCAAATCCTGACAGAAGAAAAATATCTGTCAAAGTCGTGTAAAAGATTTCCGATAATTGGAAAGAAAAATAATACGTTTTCGATAAAATAAGTACGCGATAAACCTGTAAATAGTGCAGAAGAAGAAAGGATAGCCCAGCATACCTTCGATTACAAAGAAAGGCAAGTGGCGGCCGCCCGAAACCTCGACAAGGAGCACCAGGTACGGCAGGCTTCCATTAACCTCATTGTCACTCCACAGACCAATCAGTGCCTTTCAGCCGACGGTCTTCTACCGCACGGTCCTTCGTCCCTTTTTCCTTCCCCGCGTCCACATTTCTGGTCTTAGAACCGAATTTCTCCTTTCTTCTCGCACCCCCGCACCCCATCTCATTCATTCATTTATCGCGTATTCTTCCCGCACCGCCCTTATAAATTACCTAAATTATTTAAATATAACCGCTCCCGCAGTTTAGGTAAATATTATAAGAGTTTCCCTATTAGTAGCTATTCATAGGTACAATTTATACATGTTGTTTATTATATCCGCATAGACCGCTTAAATAATTTTAACCGCTTCGCACTATGGCGAAAATACATAAAAAGCCCGAAAGTGTCGACAGCGAGTATTTTGATGACGAACTGTCGATGCTTGAGGCGAAACGAAATACGATCTTTGAACTCGTTCAAGGTATTTATAATAAATCACTGGTTGTTGATACCGATGAAGCAAGTCGAGAAACGCAGCACGCAGCTTCGCGCCCAACCCACAAAGTTATGTGGCTAGTGCGAACCGGAAAACATGAACTTACAATGCTACAATCTCACAAACTTTTCCTGTTCATTATATTAGTATTTCCTATTCTATTAAGCAATCAGGAAATTAATAAAATGAATCAATTAGTGAAAATGTGTATTAATTAGATTGGCCTGCTTCTCCTGAGCCACCCTCAGTAATCGTCCCTGTTGCTGATTGGCCATTGGACCAGAGTTGTCTCGTTCTTCCTGGCCGCTAACCAGGGACTGGACATCTTCAATCTCCATTCTACAAAACAAATAATTGAATACAAATAAATACTGTCGAGCATTATACATTTCTCATCGTAACTAATTTCGATCATAATAATGAATAACTTTGCAGTTATTATGTATTATATATGAAGTAGTCTTCATCATCATATCAGCCAAATTACGCGTCCAATGCTGGACATAGGCCTCCCCCAAAGAGTACGAGAATGACCGGTCCTGCGCCACCTGTATCCAGCATACTCCCGCGACGTTTACCAGGTCATCACTCCACCTTGTTCATCAGTCTTGTGGGGGAGTCTGTCTACCCACGCTACAACTGCCGGTACGTGGTTGCCACTCGTTAACCTTTCCGCCCTAACGGCCATCGTTTCTACGTGCAATGCCTCTTAAGTTTAGCGATTCGGACTACAACTAATAGTTAACTTACCCAAAATGTTTAAGCATATAGTATAATATACAGCATGAGTATATTATACTTGATGCCTTTTCTGGGCTATAGTGGAGTACCCGATCGATGCCGTTCGTTCAATGATATTGCGCACGAGACAATGCCAGTCGTTCTCTGCCTGTCATTTATTTTTAAGCATCTGCCTTTGTCGCCTCAAAGCCCACATTTACAAATGCCTTACAGACTAACATACACATGTATGGTGATTTATTTATGTGAGTTCATACCTTACAGATATCTATATTATCATCTTGTATATAAGGCCAGTTCTGTTCAAAATCTGAAGTTAAATAATGTTATGTTATGTCAACAATTCTAACCAGCCCAAACTCAACGTGGTTACGATGGTTAAATACTGAATTCCCATGGCCGCCTGTCTCCATCAAATCAATCCAAACTATGTTTACCCAAAATTTCAGCTCAATCAGGTGAAGATATCTGCTTCCAAATTGAGTTGCAAGATTCCACCCAAATAAACATAGTTAGGTTAGGTTACATTGCAAGTTAATTGAAAACTTGTAAAACTAAAAAAGTTATTTACCACGGTCCCGTCCTGTAAAAGAAAAGTCAATATATAATATGTGTCTTTCTGTATAAAATGTAAAGAACTAGAGAACAAGCAACAAACATACTTTAGACGCTCTGTAAATATGTATGTTTCGAAGGTAATTACTCAATATTGTATACATATATCTAGAGCCGACAATAAAAATGTATGTAGGTAGTTATACATACTTTTAATTTCACCAAGTCGATTTTTTCGCATTTAATTTCTGTAACAATAACACAAATATTAGCCTAGCATCTCGCCCATATTTAGAGCAGCCTAACTTGGGATGTATCTCCACGTTTCAGAAGACCACATCCATAATAAAACCATTACTTGTACTATAGATCACTATAGTACAAGTAATGGTTTTAAATTGTTGTGGTCGTAATGAGACTAATGAAGCTGGTGAGTAAGATCGCCAGAGCTCCCGAGCGTTCGCCGTGTTGAGAATAAGCGAAGCATATCAAGCTGCCAACCCCACAAATCCTTCTGTTCTGCGCCACCCGCATCCAGCGGACTCCCGCGATCTTTACCAGGTCATCAGTCCACCTTGTGGGGGGCCTACCCACGCTGCGCCTGCCGGTACGTGGTCGCCACTCGAGAAACTTTCCGCCCTCGGCCATCGGTTCTATGTGAACCTTTTATGGAAACGTGACTGTAGCTCTGGGGCCCGTTTATCAAAAGCTTGTAACTTGTAATACCAGCGGAAGTCTCTTTCTTATAAAAGGATTTGAAAAGAGGCTTCCACTTGTATTACAAGTTACAAGCTTTTGATAAACGGGCCGCTGGTGAAATCTCATGACTCCTCGAGAATACTTAACTCTTAATAATCATGGTTGAGATTATTGAATATGGCCAACTTGTAATGAAGCTGTCATCGGAATTAGTATCTTCTGCCTTGGACTCTAGAGTTGTTTTTGAATGGACGGCTTTGATGCAGTTCGGCCAACTCACATAGTCTCAAGTACCAACCTACCTACATTGTTAATTATCTAACTAACCATAAAATAGTCTAAACTTATGTTCCACATCCTAAAATGTAATCTAAGAAAAAATAACCTACCGCATATAATGTAAAAACATTACTTTAAGTAGGTATATTATCAGTTAAATGCCTTTTGATGTTGGCTGACGAATCTTACTTCACCGTGATACAGTTATAACTAGTACGGGAAGTAAAAGACTTCATTCTGCACCAATAATGTAAATTACAACTAGATAACGGTGTGACCAGGTTTAACTACACTTTTGTTGTACAAATAACTTCTGTTGTAACTAAATATATTTATTATTATTATTATTACCTTACATAAGATGTTTACATTAAAATATCAACTAATACTAATAAATATGCACATTTTTATCACAAATTATCGGATAGTCAATTGTATACGTTTGCAACACGTTAATTACTTTGCACCTCCCAAGACGACGTGTATAAAATTTTGTACAAATTTCAGAATTAACTTTCATCATCATATCAGCCGAAAGACGTCCACTGCTGGACATAGGCTGGAATTTACTTTACTTTCACTTATTGTCAAAGAGTTCCTAATTCAAAAACACAAAGGCGCACTCTGGGTCTCGATTTACCTCTAGTAGCAGTAGTCCGGTTGGTAGTCCGGTTGACCGAACTAGTACTTAACTACTTATATCTGTAATTCCTTGTAGATGCAGGTTGAAGAGCAAACGGCGGTGGCAAGTCCTCTAAGCTGCGAACCGGAAGGTGCTGACTCTAGCCAGGTTAGTTTGGAATTGTTTATGTACTTACATAAAGCTAACTGTCTTGTTTGAATTGTTGTCAAGAGAGGCTCTTGATTTCTCTGGCATAAATCGACCTCTAGTAGCAGTAGTCCGGTTGTTAGTCCGGTTGACCGAACTAGTGCAACTTTTCAGTAGCAGTAGTTCGGTTGAAATATAGTACCGAACTACCGATACTCTTTAGTAGCAACAGTTCGGTTTGTAATATATTTTTGTACGCGTAAGTAAGGTCGGTGTAGGTAGGTACGATGACGAACGAAGCGAGGAGGAGTTTTAGACGTACAGCGCGAGCCGAGCGAGCGAAGCGAGCGTGCCGCGGTAGCGGCCGGCGAAGCGCCAAAACCGAAAATGTGTTTTTTCACTTCCTCATATTAAATGTTCGGTTCTGGCGCTTCGCCGGCCGCTGCCGCGGCACGCTCGCTTCGCTCGCTCGGCTCGCGCTGTAGGGTCGCAGTGCACCTAACACTCCTCCTCGCTTCGCTCGTCGTCGTACCTAACGGAGACCTGCCTTAGGGTATGTCGAATTGGCCTTTTGCGTTTCTGGTCATATGCGTCGGGAGGTACGTTAATGTGTTATAATGTGTCACGTTTCATTCTTAGAATATTACAAACCGAACTGTTGCTACTAAAGAGTATCGGTAGTTCGGTACTATATTTCAACCGAACTACTGCTACTGAAAAGTTGCACTAGTTCGGTCAACCGGACTAACAACCGGACTACTGCTACTAGAGGTCGATTTATGCCAGAGAAATCAAGAGCCTCTCTTGACAACAATTCAAACAAGACAGCTTTATGTAAGTACATAAACAATTCCAAACTAACCTGGCTAGAGTCAGCACCTTCCGGTTCGCAGCTTAGAGGACTTGCCACCGCCGTTTGCTCTTCAACCTGCATCTACAAGGAATTACAGATATAAGTCGAATTAGCTACAGTTCGATTCGATCGAGAGTATTTGAGTAGGAAAGGTAATGCCATAATTAATTAGCAAAAATGTGCAAATTATAGGTAATGAAATTAAGCATTAGCCGTGTCTACACCGGACGCATGCCTCGGCCTCGCCCGAGCCTGCGCACTCAAGGTAGACGTGCCTCGCCGAGCGACGCCTCGCCCGAGGCATGCGTCCGTTGTAGTCAAGGGTTTTTATGAACCTCTGAGGTACTGGCCCCGGAGCCTTCAGTTTCTGTTTGGCTTGAACAACCCGTATTGTTTCTAGTCATGAAATAGTAATCCATTATTCATAAAACTCATACATATTTTATGATTTATCATAATACCTAGTTAGCTACGGTAGCCTAATTGGTTCAGGCATGCGGCTATCAAGCGGCGGTCAAGGGTTCAAATTCCGGCCCGTACCTATGAGTTTTTCGGAACTCATGTACGGAATATTTACCGTTAGCTTTCCGGTGAAGGATAACATCGTGAGGAAACCGGTCTACTTACAATAATTTGTATTAGGTGTCAAAGCGAGCTCCTATAAGGCACAACCGGGAATAACGCTAGGATAGTGATAATACCTAGTTAGCGACTTAGTCGTCGCACGGACACATATGATATGATAATACTTGCACATAACATAAATACACTGAAAACTATTACTGATAATTAAACTGTGTATATTTAAGTGAAATCACATCCAAAATCGGTTCAGTACTTACTTTCTAAGTTAAAAGCAACAGGTCAATGGGCTAAATTGGTTTGTTTAAGAAAGTAATAAAACTTACTTAATTTCTTTCATCATGTCCCTGAGGAGGCCATTCTGCTCTTTGTGTTCCAGCAATAGTTGCATTTTTAAATTATTACTTTCTTTTAATTCAAGGACCAATTCCTGAAATCATAATATAAGTAAATAGTCAATTATTTTTATTAACACACTTGATCATTATAATACAGTAGGTAATAGTCAGGTCAGATGGCGAGCAGGGCTGTATGGCATAGGTAGGGTGGTTTGATTGTGATTCATGGAGATAAACTTTGTCTATCTGTAACATGCAAAGAAAATGGTAATGTGAATGAGCTCGACACCAGGAATGTAGGTAGCTGTTGGCTTCAGCCCCACGCATGCTTTCCAAAAGTCCGGGACCCCATGGTCCCGAGATATGGAAAAAGCATACAAATAATAATAAATATACCTGAAAACTTTTATTATGCGAAACTAGTTTAAGGAAGAAAAAAAGGCTTAAATAAATAAATAAATAAATGACATATCAACTCACAGTTCCTATAGTGGACTCCTCCGGCCCCATACCGATGGAAGAATCGTCCCCAATTATGGTAATTACTAGTTGCGAAATTTCCGACACTGGGGTCACAACTTGCTTGTTGCCTACTAGCATTTAATGATCTGCGGTTCTCCGCCTTTTCAGCTCTGGCTTTTTTTTTAGTTCTCGCTCGTAATTGTCTGTAAAGTAAAATATCAAGATACCAGTAAACTACAATATTCACTTGGTTTTATTTAAGCACTCCCTCAAATTAAAAAAAAACTTACCCTTTGCCATGGCTCTGCAGTTTTTGATGGCTCTAACTCATTTAATAAAGTGGTCACCTCTGCCCACTCATTTTTCATCTTGGACTTTCCTAATGGCCCCTTAAATTCGCCATTAGCAAAAAGTTGATTCTCTAACATGTAATTGACTAATGCCCTAATTTGCTCATTATTGCATCTCCTGATGTTGCATTTTGAATTTTAGCTAGAACATGATTATCTATAATTGAAGCAATGATTAAGATGATTTATGATGCCAAAAATAATTCCCATCCTCTCCCCAGTGTAAGTATGTTGTCTCAGTAATGTGTCACTTAATTTAAACCCAATTATATTATTAATTAAAATTCTAATTTACAACAAAACACGAAGAAGTCCGGTGTAAAATACCCCGACCCATATGTGAGAGGAGGGGTTGTATGTACAAATCAAAATTATCTTACGCTTTTTTGTTCTCGTTATCCATTGTTGAAAGTGTATGAAGATATCTGAAATTATCAATACTAATATTACAAAGAGCTTTGCAAGTTTGTGTGTATCAAAGAATATTTCAATTGCGTATAGATTGGGGTTTCTGGGTGGTGGTAGGCTATATTTTATCCCGAGGGTTTGCCTACTTTCTTATAATTATGCGGGTGACACAGCGCGGGCAGCATGTCGTCTAATAAATCAATTGTTAGCTTTAGAATTGGTTAACATATACTTTTACACAATTTCAACAAGCGTGCCACAAAGAAAACAGTAACACTAGTACCATAAAATATATTATGAAACAAACTTACAAATATTATGGTAAAACTTACATGTTTTTCGGTACCCGGTACTCGTTTCATTTATTCATTAATTAAAACCACACACAAGTTGCAACTTAAAACTTTTCGCGCGGCGAGAGGGAAGTGAAGTAAACAAATCGATTATAATAGGACCTAATACAAGAGTACAACTATTTAGTAGCAGTGCAGTGCTTATCATTACTCTTTGATTAAGTAGTATTATACTGGGTCTCTAACCATAGACTACGATTGAACGAATGAAATGAATGTAATAATTGGTAGAAATTCGGTTGTACATATTGGCAACACTATAGTACACTAAACTCCTTTTTGCTACATATATTTTACGCTATGGCATAAATATGTGTTGCGAGATTAGCATGTTAGGTTAATAACGTAAAAATGGGCACAATCGTAAATTTATACGTCCGAACATAAATATATGGCCGATTAGTATGCTAGCCGGGCTGGACGCGGGAAAATTGACAGTTTCAAATGATTCTGTCAATTACTTCATGAATTCTTTTTAAACAGAACGAGTGGCAGTTTTGGTGTAAAATGGAAAAAGAACAATATCGGTCAGTGATTCGCTTTCTGCTTTTGAAGAGGAAAACGCGTGTTGAAACAATATAAAAATAGTTGTAAATTCACTTTTAAGTGCAAAAATTGTAAGCAAGGGCACAATACTTTGTTACATGAGGACGGACCCACAAGCACACACCAGGAACCAATGGTTAACTGTCATTCCAATGTACATACATGTAAAAATGTCTTGTTACCTTCTATAAAGGTCAAGGTTCATGGCAGCAACGTTCATGAACATATTGTAAAAGCGCTACTCGATAGTGGCAGCCAAGCTTCGCTAATGACCCAAGAATTAGCGGATACATTAAAGTTAGAGACCAAAAAAGAGAATACCAACATTATTGGCATTGGTCAGAAATTAAATCAAATTAAACAATGTATGAGTGATAAAATTTATTCATGCATACATAATTTAAATGTCAAGGTCAGCTGCTATGTAGTTGATAAGATAACACAATGTTTGCCACAGCATCATGTGGATGTATCAAAAATGAAAATTCCTGAAAATGTGAGTTTATCATATGTACATTTCAATGAGCCATCAGAGATTTCCATGCTGCTTGGAGCAGATGTATATTTTAATGCACTGTTACATGGACACATCAAACTGGATAATGGTCCAGTTTTGCAAAATACTGTATTTGGCTATGTTGTTGGAGGTAAAGTGGATTGTATAAAATCATGCCAGGCATCAAATGTTGCTATGGTGTCAAATTTTGTTACCTGTGAAACCAGAAATGACAAGTTAGAAAACATAATGGAACATTTGGCACACAGAAAAAATGCCTGGAGAACCTGCAATGAATAATGACAATAATAAGCAAGCTATTGAGTTTAAAAAGGCAGAGGAAATATTTGAAACATCGGTAAAATTGGAAAATAATACATTTCAAGTCGACTTACCATTAAAGTATCCGATGAATGAACTCCACCTGGGAGATTCCTTCTCAGCTGCCCTGCAAAGGTACCTCTGTCTGGAAAAGAAGTTTAGAAGCAATCCACATTACTTCGAGCAATATAAGAATTTTATAAAAGAATACCTAGAATTAGGGCATGCCAAGATTGTGGACATCAGTGACTATAACCTATACAATGGTGCTGTATTTTTTACATTTCGCTGTGGTAAATAAGGGTAGTAAAACAACAAAATTAAGAGTAGTCTACAATGGCAGTATGAATACAAAAAACAACAAATCTTTGAATGACGTAATGCTAAATGGGCCAGTAGTTCAAAGTGAACTATTTGACATATTGATTTTATCTCGCACGTCTATATACGTTAATATGCGACATTACTAAAATGTTTAGAAATGTGCTCATCAATAATGAGCAAAAAAGCTTACAAAATATACTCTGGCGTGATGAACCATTGCAGCCCATCCAGTGCTTGCAGCTGCAAACCGTAACTTACGGATTAAAGGCGTCCACTTAACTGGCTACGCGTTGCTTGTTAGAACTGGCAACTAGGTACAAAGAGCAATATCCTTTGGCTGCAGCAGCTATCCAGCAAAATACTTACGTTGATGATGTCATCGGCGGGGCTGATGATATACAGTTGCTGAAAAAACTGAAAAGAGAGCTTATAGGTCTATTAGAATTGGGGGGATTTAAGTTGCACAAATGGTGCTCCAATGTTGATGAGGTCCTCTCTGATACCCCTGCGGAGCACAAATATTTTGATCAGTTAGACTTGAATAAGGATAATGTGATAAAAACGTTAGGAGCCGAAGCCCAAAAGGAGATGAAAATAAATTAAATACAAAAAGAGCAATTTTAAGTTTTATCGGTAGAATCTTTGACCCACTGGGATTAATAAGTCCATTTTTGTTTTTTTTTTTTTTTAAGCAGTAACGCTGCTAACGAAAATTATAAATTTTAAATGAAAGGAAAAATTGAAAAATTTAATGCTCCGAGCCGGATTCGAACCGGCGACCACAGGCATTCATGGCCCGTCGCTACTACCAACTGAGCTATCGGAACAATCTGGTTCGGGCACCAAATCCTTCAATCAGTTCCTTCATTGAACAACGCCTTAGGGAGACGTGTAGCGACATCTACCAGAAGACTTAGGCTTCTTTACGGCACCAACGTCTCAAATTATATTGAGAAATCGTCAGTAACGACGCGCTACCCCATACTAAATTAATTTTTGTTTTTTTTTTAAGCAGTAACGCTGCTAACGAAAATTATAAATTTTAAATGAAAGGAAAAATTGAAAAATTTAATGCTCCGAGCCGGATTCGAACCGGCGACCACAGGCATTCATGGCCCGTCGCTACTACCAACTGAGCTATCGGAACAATCTGGTTCGGGCACCAAATCCTTCAATCAGTTCCTTCATTGAACAACGCCTTAGGGAGACGTGTAGCGACATCTACCAGAAGACTTAGGCTTCTTTACGGCACCAACGTCTCAAATTATATTGAGAAATCGTCAGTAACGACGCGCTACCCCATACTAAATTAATTTTTGTTTTTTTTTTTTTAAGCAATAACGCTGCTAACGAAAATTATAAATTTTAAATGAAAGGAAAAATTGAAAAATTTTTTAATGCTCCGAGCCGGATTCGAACCGGCGACCACAGGCATTCATGGCCCGTCGCTACTACCAACTGAGCTATCGGAACAATCTGGTTCGGGCACCAAATCCTTCAATCAGTTCCTTCATTGAACAACGCCTTAGGGAGACGTGTAGCGACATCTACCAGAAGACTTAGGCTTCTTTACGGCACCAACGTCTCAAATTATATTGAGAAATCGTCAGTAACGACGCGCTACCCCATACTAAATTAATTTTTGTTTTTTTTTTAAGCAGTAACGCTGCTAACGAAAATTATAAATTTTAAATGAAAGGAAAAATTGAAAAATTTAATGCTCCGATTACTGATCCGTTACTGACGATTTCTCAATATAATTTGAGACGTTGGTGCCGTAAAGAAGCCTAAGTCTTCTGGTAGATGTCGCTACACGTCTCCCTAAGGCGTTGTTCAATGAAGGAACTGATTGAAGGATTTGGTGCCCGAACCAGATTGTTCCGATAGCTCAGTTGGTAGTAGCGACGGGCCATGAATGCCTGTGGTCGCCGGTTCGAATCCGGCTCGGAGCATTAAATTTTTCCTTTCATTTAAAATTTTTAATAAGTCCAGTTGTAGTATTAGCTAAAATGTATATGCAGCAAATTTGGGCATTACGATGCGATTGGGACAGCAGATTGCCTGAGGAACAGCTCGACACTTGGAGAAAATACCTGAAAAAATTAAATGAGATGGATAAAATTGAAATAAAAAGAGTTTAAATGTGAATGATATTGCTGAAGTTGAATTGGTGGGATACTCAGATGCTTCAATCAAAGCTTATGGATGCTGCTTGTATCTGAGAATAACTGATAAAAATAAAAAAGTACATGTAGATCTTCTATGCTCCAAGTCTCGAGTTGCTCCCTTAGGAAAGGTGCTCACAACCAGAGGCGGCTCGCCCTAAAGAGCGCTGGTGCAGTGAACTCCCATAAATAATTATAACTAAATTATACTCATTAATCTCATTATTAATATTACTATTTAAAATCCACTTAAAATACGACTGTACCAATACCAATAAAATAATTACCTTTACACATTACAAGATCATAGGTAAGCGCTATACCCATCATCCTACCGTATCATTTCATAGGTAACGCGCCAAGCGGAGCGCTCACGATTGCGCTCCTATAAAACAAGACTCAGTACATTTTCTAATGGTGGCACTACACTTGGGATTGCGTGTTCGCGTAGCGTGTTCGCCGTGTTTGTCTAAATATTCGTGTGAAGTCCAAATATCACAAACACGACATCCACACTTGGGATGCCAACAAAAATTATATCAAATACGCGAACATGTTTGCAGTTCAAAATCAATTGAATTTGCTAGCGTATACACCGATGCATTTGGTACAATTCCAGAAATCGCAACACAACATCATTTTTCCAGTCAAAATCCATACTGCAAAACACGTCTTGACTCGTCGCCGTCGCTAACACAACTGAGCGAGCCAAGTGTGGACGGTGTACACAAATATTCGCCATATTTGCGTCCTTTGATGTGTGACCAAAAACCGACAAGCGGGCGGATACGCGTGTTTGCGTATTTGGGTGTTTGGCATATTCGTGCAAATATAGCAAATAGAGACAAATGAATCCTCCACACATAGTTGTTTTTGGCCAAATACAGCAAATACGCGAACACGCAACGCCAAGTGTAGTGCCACCATAATACGAAATCCAATAAGAGTGAAAGAGAAAGTTCGCCACAGTCCTGCGCGTGAAACAGAAGATTTTCTATGAAAAAATAGCCTAATTCGGAGCGCCGCTCACGCCACGTTGCCGGTTAATTTTGCCGCGCGACAGCGACGACAGTGATTGCGCGCGACGTTGCCACTCCTATATAAACTAACACTGGTCAACTTAAATGCATGCGCGCGAATGCAAATTCGGGTATTTTCCAATTAATAATCATTTAATACGTGTTGAAATAGCCTGTACTTATCAGTTACTACTTGTGAGTGTTAAAATGGATAATTATAATGTGGTGTTCATTAAAAAGTGTGCAAAAACGTTACAAATCCGGCTTGATTTGAAGGCTAAGGGACAAGGGACCTTGACCTTACGCAAACATGAACGACGAAAACCAAAACATTTACGCGTGTGTTTAAATCCGAACAATATGTGAAAACACCGTAGTTGTGTGGTTGTGATGAGAGTAACAAACTATTTTACAGGGTATTCGCAGGGCACTAGATTCCACGTAAGTACCGAAAGTCTATACGCGAGTTCAATGACCGCATTGACAAAAACAGGCATATTTTACGAAGGTTAACAGATTGTGTAGTATTATGTGGTGCATTTCAAATTGCTTTAAGGGTGCACGGATGAGTCTTTGGAATCCCGGAATCTGCTAACGTCATGTATTTTCATTGTTTTATTTCAAGTGAACACCCATACAATTTAGTCACGAGCCGCCTCTGCTCACAACACCACAGCTTGAGCTGAACGCAGCCTTACTGTTAGCTCAATTAGTTAACAAGGTCAGCAAAACATTAAAATGTCGATTTGAGCATGACACGATATTATTTGGCGATTCCCAAATAGTGCTCGCGTGGATCAATAATCCACCCAAATCCAATACATACATAAACAATAGAGTAAAGCAAATACATACCTTAGTAGGCTCCTCCATATGGGGCTATGTCAAAACTTCAGAGAACCCGGCAGATTGTCTGTCTCGGGGAATGTCTCCGGAGAAGTTGAGATCTCATGATTTGTGGTTTCATGGGCCAGCAAGCTTGTTAAGTCCAGGTTTTGATGCTAAAACAAGCTCTACAAAGTAACACTTACCTGCTGAGTCTGTTCTAGTACTCACTCCAGACACAAATAATGATGATGACTGCATTAATTTATTGAATAAATACTCTAACATTAATAAACTTCAACGGGTAGTGGCCTATATGCTCCGCTTTTGTAAAAATTGTAAAAACACTAATGACAAGATTACTGGCTCACTGGCACCACAAGAGTTAAAAGACTCTATGATAATTATTGTGAGACAAACTCAAAGGCATTTCTTTTCAAAAGAAATTGATTGTCTATTAAAGGATATCCCTATTAAGACTGGCTTGAGTGGTCTATACCCATTTTTAGATCAGAATCTCATTCTCAGGACTGGTGGTAGGTTACAAAATGCCAGCAACATCTCATATGACAAAATGCATCCCATTATCGTGCCAAAAGCTTGTCATGTTACTCGCTTACTCATACATAGAGAACACTTAAGACTATTACATGCGGGTGCAAAATTAGTTCTAAGCTCACTCAGCCAAAGATATTCTACGAGTATAGTAAACGGTATTAGAGAGGTTAAAAATGTTTTAAATGTGTGAAGTGCTTCCAACTGAAGGCTGCAGCTGCAAAGCAATTGATGGGTTCCTTGCCAGCGCAGAGGGTCACAGCTGCACGCCCATTTGAGGTCACAGGAGTAGATTTCTGTGGACCTTTTAGTATCAAAGTTAGCCGAATTCGTAAACCATTAATTACAAATCTTACATAGCCATTTTTGTTTGTTTTGTTACCAAAGCAGTGCATGCAGAATTGGTAAGTGACTTGAACACTGAGGCATTCTTGGCATGCCTTAAAAGGTTTATAGCTAGACGAGGAGCACCTAATCAAATATTTTGTGACAATGCTCAGACATTTAAGGGAGCTTCCAATAAATTAAAAGAAATTTATTACTTAAATTCATCCAAGGCTCACCAACAGATTGTAGACAATTATTGCTGTAATAACTATATAATGTTTAAATTTATTCCTAGCTACTCTCCTGAAATTGGAGGCCTGTGGGAGGCTGGCGTAAAGAGCCTCAAGTCCCACCTGAAGAGGGTAGTTGGGAGCCTGGTACTAACATTTGAAGAAATGTACAACTATTGTCACCCAGATTGAGGCGGTGTTAAACTCCAGGCCTTTATTGCCTACATCTGCTGAAACCTCTTGTTACAGATATCTAACGCCTGGGCACTTTTTAATAGGTGCTCCTATTGACCAGTTTTCCCGAAGTGGACTATACTGATGTAAATATAAATAGATTAAAATTTTGGAAAATAGTTGAAAAATGTAGACAAGATTTTTGGAAACTGTGGTCAAGGGACTACCTGACACAGCTTCAAGACCGCCCCAAATGGCAAAATGTTCAGCCAAATTTAAAAGAGGGTGATTTAGTTGTAGTAAGGACAGACAATACTGCTCCTTTAGAATGGCCTATGGCTAGAATTGTAAAGGTCATACCGGGACCTGATGAAAAAGTAAGAGTGGCAGAGATAAAGATGGCTGCCTCTGGTAAAATATTTCTCCGCTCCTACAGGATATTGTGCCCATTACCTATCAATGATAATTAAGTTGTAGCTAACCTTAGAACTTCTAAGAAGTTTTAAATTTTTAAGTTTTTGTTTAAATTGTATTAGCTTTTTTTTTAATTTGGGCATATTATCTTGGCCGCCCCAACTGGGTCACCCCCACTTAAACTAATATCGATAGTGCTAATTTCATTACACCTAACAACGTTCGATAGATATAATTTTCATTAGCCCTAATATTCGCATTACTAATTTTATATGGCATAATTATTTGCTGCGCCTAATTTCAAACCTCCTAATCATTCCTAATACTAAATATCAAGTGTGCTAATATATTGGAAACTAATAATCAGTTTTAATTATGACTACTAAGCCTAATGATTAATGTGCCTAATGATCACTATGTTTAACGTTCACTACACCTAATTTCGTCACACCTAACTATCACTTGACCTATTAACTTTTGCTCTAATGTTTGACTATTACTAATTAATGCATCCCTGATGAACAGGCTACTTTTTACCGCGGAGTATGTCGCGGCCGTCCCATGATAGACGTCCTAATCTCGTCAAAATGGGAGCCAATAATGCACGGCCAAATAATGTACGGCCCGATAATCCGTGTCCAGTTTTCGTGGACGTCGATTATTGGATCGTGCATTATCAGGGCGGAAGAAAATGGCATGTCATAAGCGAACTCTATCTTAGGTCGGTTAGGTTAGGGTTCACTTGTGTCCCTCAGACCAGAAATAGACACCCCGCGTAGCGGGGTGGCGTCGACTTGCTGTACGGCTATCACAAGACGGCGCACGAGCTTTCTCATTTTTTTTCGCATGATACTTCTCTGTCTAATAAGAGTGAGCTAGGTAGACATCGGATTACCCACCTATTCTACCCTAAGGCAGGTCAGTGTAGGTACGACGACGAGTGAAGCGAGGAGGAGTGTTAGGTAGAACGGCGACCCTACAGCGAGCGAGCGAAGCGAGCGTGCCGCGGCAGCGGCCGGCGAAGCGCCAGAACCGACATTATAAGAAAAAAAACAGTGAAATAAAATTAGTACTACTGACAATTCGGGATAATGACATTAGGGCTAAAAAAACTTAGGCAAAATGAAGATTCGGGTTAGTGATTTTAGAGACATTGATAATAAGGTGTAGTCATTATTAGGCATTGCAATATTAGGCCTAGGAAGAAATCGGTCAAATAAAATTAGTCTTAGTGAGAATTCGATCATGAGAAATTAGATATTATGAAAATTCGGGATACTGAAATTAGGGCTAATGAATAATTAGGAACAATGAAAATTCGGGGTTGTGATTTTAGGGTTAAAGGAATTAGGGCTAGTAAAATTAGGTATGAAATTATTAGGGCTAACGGAGGGGAACCGCCCCAACTATGTTCATGAACAGAAAGTTTTATTTTTGTTTATGCCAAAATCTATTCTGGCAACACCTTTTTTCTTTTTCTTCCTTCTTGTCCAGTCACGGCCATAGCGTGCTGTTCGATTTGCATAAAATTAATTATCGGTGTCAATATACATCTTAAAGTTTCTAGCGTGTTTTATTTAACGAACACCCGGCTCGTGCCAACAAGTTTTTCGAACTTATATTTGCTTTATTTTGCAGATGTCAGATAACGAAATTATAATTGACACTTTATTTAGTAACTTTTATTTATTTAATATGGCTTAAGTATTACACTTACTCTTTTTTATCAATGGAGTGACAATGGCTTAGGAGTGAAGTTTTCGTCGAACAGTGGTCAATACATAATTACAGGATTCACGCATTTCAAATTCCAAGACTCATACTTGTGTTGCTGATAGGGAATGCAAACCGGTTATAACCGTAACCGAAATAATCGGTTATAACCGGTTATTTGGCCAATTTTCATAATCGGTTATTGAGAGTTTAAAATAACCGGTTTCGGTTATTATCGATTATTTCTCGTATGACATTTTTGCCTATAATTTGCTATCACAAATACCAATTGACATATAAATCCTGATTTTGTTAATTGTAATAAACATATGTACGCAATGATTATTAAATAACTTCAAATATATTTCAAGTCAAAACTAAATATATGCGGGTCTACCGGTTAACAACAGACATAATAAATAGTGCTAATACTAGCTGCTAATCCCGAAAATACCACGATGGTCGTCACCCGGCAACCAACCCAGCGCCGCTTTCTCTTCATTTGTTTATTACCGTCTTATTGTTTAAGAATCTTATGTCTCTTTCGCACTGATAAGGAAGGTTGGTTTAAGCTAATGGATCTACCCGAGCGGCTAAGTTAGAACGTCAGTCACCAATCTGTTTATCGGGAAATAGCACATGTTAACGCATTAGTAGTGAATTTTTTAAAAGTTATTATTATAGTATAGGTGTTGAACTGTTGGTGTTGGTTGAGTGAATATTGAACTATAATTTGCCGTTACAAATGTTCTAAGGTAAGAAAGTGTTTTATTTACTATTTTTAGTAATTTATAATTTAATCTATCTGTGTACCTATTTAACAAAACTTATTATTTTACATCATGTCATGATACTTATGATAATCATGTGTCTATGCTTAAATTCAACTTATAATGTAATGCTAACCAAACACAAAAACTATTTTACATTGTATTAATAGTATTTCTAATGTTTTTACTAGTTTTTAGCCCCTGGGCTCGAATAAATAAATATGACCATAAGTTAGAGCAATCTAAAATTATATATTTTTCTATTGTTGAATGTACAAAAATTTAAGTGAAGTTATTTATTTAAACTTATTTTGCTTGACAGAGCTTGAGGTTGTCCTCAAGAATGGAAGAATTCAGAAAATTTACCAGTAAAAGTGAGATTTGGAACCACTTCTTGCGTTCTTCATCGGGCAAGAAAGCCAAGTGCATACACTGCAATAAAAGTGCTTAGCAGTTCAGGCGGTAGCACATCCACTTTAAAAACTCACCTAGTGAAACAACATTATTTGAATACTGGACATACTGGTACTGGTGCTGCAGGCGCGACTGCTACCACGAACATTCCTGTTGCGGAGGCTTCTATGCCTTCGACGTCAACGAACAAAGATACACAAAAAGAATCCGTATCAGAGGAACCTGTTCCAAAGACAAGGAAATTGACCGACTATTATAAAAGTGAACAATCGATGGAGATGACAGTCACACGGATGATTACACTGGACGGGTTAACGTTTAGAGTGTTTGTTAATTCAGTGGATCTTGTGCGCCTCTTTAAAAAAAGTGGACACACGTTGCCTAAATCTGCCAATACGATTAAAAAATCGTGTTGATATATGAAACATGTTGATTTGAACTGTTAATATTATATTATATTATATGGTTACTTTACTAATGTTGATTGTTAAATTTTAAATAATATTCATAAATCTCTTTAAAATTGATAAACCATGTCAAAATTAAGCTTTTGTTTCATTTGCTATGCCCGATACCTAGTTTATACCGTTATTTAGTGATATTTACCCATTTTATTCAGTAATGAAAAATAACCGGTTATAACCGAAACCGGTTATTTGTCGGTCATAACCGTAACCGAAACCGGTTATGGAATTTGACCGGTTATTGCATTCCCTAGTTGCTGATTGGCACAAAAATGAAATTCACATGCATTTTCATTTAATGAAAGAAACAGCCAGAAAAACTTCGACAACCATAAAAGAGGTATGCGAGGAACACGTTATACCTCTGAAGGATGCTGCTGTCGAAATCATACAAGAAATACCAACGTACAGTTCAGTTACAGTGATTCATTCAAAAAAGGAAAGAGGTCTTCAGGTTAAAAAACTGAGGTATACGACCCCATGGAGGTAGATACTCTCGGCATTTCAGCCTTTTGTTTTAGGAGATTATGCTTGCGATAATACGCGCATCATAGCATTTTGTTCACAGCAGGCCAGGGAACTTATACCGACGCTAAACTACTACTATTTTTGTATTGAACTTGGCTCTCCTTTTATACATTTATGTTTTTGGTGGGATATCATTACTTTTTGTAAAGAAAACTAGGCAGTCTATAATTAGTGGTGCCCCGCGCCGCCGACGACACACCGTTGGCCGGTTGTCTAGCGCGTTTTAAACTGTTTTTTATGGGGACACCACTTATTTTTTGACTGAACTTTATTTTTATATTTCTGTTATATAGTAAATATAATAATACTTATATTGGGATAGTTTCAAATATCTGCTTGTAACGGTTCCAGCGCTACAAATAAATAAATAAAAATTGTATGGGGACCCCCCTATTTTTTAACTGTTTTTATTTTTAGATTTTTTCCTACGCTTACACACAATTACCAAGCTGGATTCCAAATTTCATCCATCTAGGTCATCTGGAAGTAGGTTAGGTTTTAGGTACTTTATGTCAGTCAGGCAGTCAGTGCTAAAATTTACGACTTTTTGACCTTCATAACTTTATAACCGTTTGAGCTAGCTTCATGAAATTTGGGCTTCTAGATGTCCTCATGGATATAATTAAACACACGTAGTTTCATGTGTTTACGTTAAAGAGGTTTTGAGTTATAGAAGGGTCAAAAGTAGCACCAAGTGGTTCGTGTAATATTACACTAGGCGCTGGCTAGCCAGTTCCTTTGCTTGAAATTGACTTGACACGCAGCCACGTGTTATTCTGTTTTTTAGTATTTGTTGTTATAGCAGCAACAGCAAAAAAACAAAATACATCAGCTGTGAAAATTATGTAAGTATTATGAGCGTTTTACGTTTTGTTATCTGTCAAAAACTACTTAAACATGCTCCAAAGTCAAATTACTTTCCCCACTAGTGAATATAATGCGGTTTTGCCCTGGTTGGTTTTAAAGGATAAAAGACGGCTTTCCTAGGCAGTGAGGGAAAAAAATATTCCACCTTGATGACACGAGCGCTGCTTATAAATCAACGAGAAAACGGCGCATGAGTCGTAATGCAATTAAACTGATTTAGGTCCTGTGCGAATCCAGCTAAGTAAATGTATTCAATAAAATACGGTATGTGAGTAATTTTAAGAAGTGGCGAGGTAGCGCCGCTTCGACATAGCAATGAATGGCGGAGTCCTCGAGGCCCAGATCCGTGACAACACGCCTAGATTGGCTGAGATTTTCCTGAGGTCATCCTGAGCGATGCCGATCAGAAGGCCAGCTAGCTATTCATTAACGATACGAAATATACAATGTCTTAACACACAACACACTGTTTTTATTGCTAATTTACCCAAATGTTTACGACATTTCTAAGACTTTGAAAATCATGGAATAAAAAAACGGTGATTATACTGATTAGCGATTTACAGATGATAGATCGTAACAACCATGGGGGTAACTGTTTGATCATACTTAAAGAAATGGTTTATGCGTAAAAACTAAATAAAATAAATAATTGTAAGTAAACATCATCATCAAAGTTCCGTTTCCGGTTGCGAACAATATGGACGTGTTGACACTCGCTCCCGTGTTTTAATTCTTATTCGTACGTTAAAACAAGCCAAATAGTGCTAAAAACATTAAAAAGTGACAGTAAATTGCCCGCGAACATTTATTCAATAATAATACCGATCTCGAGTTCTCGAAGCGGAAAACTATACTCATTCAACGAAATTTGAGGTTATATCCAGCTGTCAAACATAATCTCAGGCAGGGACAAAAGCTGCCAACATCCACGCAACAACTTCGATGTACATTGCCTGCTGGATGCGATGTACATTGCGTAGTAGGAGTAATAGACATTAAATCAGTATTGATAGATCGAAAAAAGATACGTTCCGCTTCACACCATGTCTACACAACTGTCGGGAGAAATGTCACTGCTTGTGGAAATACTGAAGGATGAGCTAAACAAACAAACGATCGAATTAAAAGAATCGATCACTACAGCGGTGCTGCAGAGAGTTGATGCAAAGTTGGAACCACTAATAGCGGAAAACGAAAAGCTTAAAAGTGAAGTGCAAGAACTGAACAAGAAAATATATCTTCTGGACTTAAATGCTAGACAAAATAACCTCCTAATACACGGAATCCCAGAAGCTTGCAACGAAAAATCAGAAGATCTAAACAATCTGGTCATAAGTTGGATGTACCGATAGGAAATAGTGAAACAAACAAAGTGCAACGTCTTGGCAAAAAACGAGACAATGGAAAAATACGACCTATATTGTTGGCAACGACAACTCTTCAGAAGAAAATTCAAATACTTAGGAACAAAAAGAAGATGAAGGAAAGCACTTATATAACAAAAGATTACTCGAAGGAAGCTAAGGAAAAACTGAAAGCAAGAAAAAATGAGAACTTTCGTGAGAATGAAAAAAGAAAAAGGAACTCTTGACACCCCCAGCCCAAGAGTCAATCCCGAACCCTCAACCAGCAAGGTCCAAAATATAATCCAAAGAACAGAAGTATCACATCCCAAAGAACAACGAGAGCCCGCCAACAAAACAGTTCAACGGACAGATGCATTTCAAATCATGCGTGAGCGATCATACTCTATGTCCGAGAAAAATACATACCTCAACCACTAACCCGGAACGAAATATCACAACGTCAATCAAACACAAATCAAATCTTCCAAGCCGGCTGGTTACCGTGGAAGAGAAAAACCAAAACCCTCCAAATAAAAATCTACAAAATGATAGAAACAACTACAACAACAACTTCGAAAACAGAAACAAGAATAAGAAACAAACTATATATATATGCACATACAATGTACGTTCACTTGTTTCACCTCCAAGACTGATTGAGCTGGAAACTGCTTTGAAAAATGTTAAGTGGGACATTTTAGGTCTGTCCGAAGTTAAAAAAGGAAATACAGACATTGTTCAAAATGCCAACTACATAATGCTATGGACAGGGGACAAGAGTGTAAGAAATGGAGTGGGCTTCATGGTGCAGAGTGCTTGGAAAAATAATATAACCAACTTCATGCCAGTGTCAGACAGAGTTGCAAGATTAGATATACTATTTTCCAATAATAAGTTATACAACTTTATTCAAGTTTATGCGCCCACGGAAAAAGCCAACATTGAAGATCTTCAGAAATTTTACCGCAACATCCTTACAGCAATGAGCAATGCACAAGGGAATATTTTCATTATGGGCGATTTCAACGCCAAAATCTGAACACCTATGAATGAGGACAGAAATGTCATGGGCCCATGGGGATATATGGGCACAGAAATGACAGAGGTTCAATCCTAATAGAATTCTGTATGGAGAACCAATTGAAAATTATAAATACATATTTTAAGAAAAAATCGAAACGTAAATGGACTTGGTGCTCACCAGATGGTAAAACACGGAATGTAATAGACTTCTTAATAGTAAACAATAAAATAACTATTGAAGACATTCAAATCATAAACACATCTCACCCCACAGACCATAGACTTGTGCGGGCAAAATTAATACTGGATGATAAAATTAAAAAGTCAAGAACTGGATATCAACACAAAACATCAGATTTCCTGCAGATGGAAAAATAATCCCTAAAAAAATATATTTATCGAAGAAACAAACCATTATCAAACAGATTCCGTCCAGAAGTCGTATACAGAAGTTATTAAGAGCATAAAGAATTGCTGTAACAAATTACCTCCGAACAACTCTTCGAAGCAGACCAGAGATATTGCGGTCACCCCAGAGATTAACGACCTTATAAAAGAAAGAACACAACTTATGGAAAAGAAGAACAAGTCAAGAGAGGAAAAGAAAAGGCTTACTCATCTCTACAATGTCATTAACGGTAAAATTAAAGGAAATATTAAGAAACATAGGCTGAAAATAGTGGAAGAGATAGAGCGAAAGAGTTCTGTAAAAAGGGCTGAAAAACGCCTCAATACCTCGAAATCATGGGTTGTAAGCCTAAATAACGCACAAGGTAGCAAAACTACCAATAGAGAACCAATTGTGAAGATTGCAACTAGTTTTTACGAACAACTATATAGCGCAGACAGTGAAACTGAAAATACATGTTACATAAATCAGGATGAGAGTGAAGGCGTTCCGAATATCTTAGAATCAGAAGTTCTTCAAGCAATAAAATTACTTAAGAGTAACAAAAGCCCTGGAGATGACTCTATAACAAACGATATCCGGAAAGCAATACAAGAACCTCTTAGCCTAATACTAACAGCTATATTTAACAATATATTAGCTACATACCAGAAGAATGGAAGTTAGCTATAATCACATTACTGTATAAAAAGGGAAACCCTTTGGACATAGCAAACTACAGGCCGATCAGCCTACTGCCGGGAATCTATAAGTTGTTCACAAGAATCATTCTAAAAAGAATCTCTCCAACTATTGAAGGCAACCAGCCAAGAACAAGCTGGATTTAGGACTGGCTTCTCAACAATAGACCACATTTTTACCCTGACTCAAGTCATCGAGAAGAGAGTCATGGAGTTCAAAAAAGATCTATACATAGCCTATGTAGACTACTCCAAGGCGTTTGACTCCATATCACATCAGGCATTATGGAATGCATTGGCAACACAGGGGGTGCACACCAAGTATATAAGTGTCTTACAACTGATATACAATTCTAGCAACATTGAGTCGCACTAAGGCAACATACATTGCAAAAAATGTGCTTGGAAAATATAGCAAAGAAATGTTAGTTGCTAACACGAAAGAAGAAAAATTTTCATTGATTATTGATGAGTCAACAGACAGGGGTGTTGTTAAACACCTGTGCCTAGTGGTTAGGCTAATGATTGATAAAGAAAAATGTGACTATTTTTACGATCTGATACCAATAGAAGGGGCATCTGCCATAGAGCTTTATAATCATTTGGTGAACGCTTTTGATAAGGATTCCATACTATGGAAAAATAATTTGATTGGTTTCGCGTCAGATGGCGCCAACAACCTAATGGGTAATAACCATTCATTTAGCACCCTGCTCAGGGATGAAGTTCCCAGTATTTTTATCTTAAAGTGCATATGCCATTCTTTCGCACTTTGTGCATCATATGCATGTGCCAAGCTGCCACAGATGGTAGAAGACATGACAAAAGATATATACAATTACATTCAGAGCACTAGAGTAGGAATGGACCAAGCGACGAAACTGGCTAACAAAATGTAGCAGGCCGGAAAAGAAGCTGTTGAGTGTGCAGGAAATATGAAGCAGGAGTGCAAGAGCACCTGCTTGGAGAGCCTGCAGAGCCTCTACGAGACAGCATTGTCGCTTTCTGACTCCCGGTCAAAACACTAGTTCAACCTCGAGCGGGAAAGGTTCAGGAACGCTCGAGTAATAGTAAGCATTGAAAGGCAGCACGCGAAAGAAATGGCGAAGGTGAGAGATGAGGAGGCTGAAGGAAGTTGCAGCCACAACTCAAAACACACAGAGTCAGTAAGGGGCTGGCTAGGCTACGCAACGGAAACTCCCTTCCAGACAATAGAAGACAAAGCGAGTGGTGGAAGAGGTCAAAGCACAGATCGGCAAACTGGGCAAAAGTGAAACCACCCAGGAAGAATAAGCCAGCAAGGTGGCAGGAGACGTGTCGAACCTATGCGCCCAGGTAAGAGGTGTGTCCAATCAGATCGACTAACTAAGACAAACCCTAGATGCAGTAGCAAATGCCACGGCAAAGATCCCGAAAATGATTGAAGGACTTGTAGCGACACAGATTGCTTAGTAGGCATTTCGCGCTACTAAGCAATACGCTCGTCCCACAGCCAGTCCTTGCCCGACGCGCGCACTGTAAACTCGCCTGGAACAATAAATAATAAAGAAGAGTTTCCCGCTGTTTCGCTGCCTTACTCCCCAAGGGCATCACTCCCACATTGGTGACCCCGACGTGATCGGAGGGAGCAAGCGAAATGGCGGACGAAGAATATGTGGATTTCCTCGTCGGGGAGTTGGCGGCCACGAGGAGGTGCCTCGCCCGGCTGGAGCATAGGGTGGAAGCCCTGGAGCTCGCCGGCGAATCGACACCGCGGCGCAGGGTCACCTCGGTGCGTGAGGGACCCTTACCGACGACCACGACGCCAGCGGCATTGCCAGCCACTACAATAGGTGCGGCAGCGCCACGTCGCGCCGGGAGTGCGCCACGTCGCGCTCGGAGTGTGCCGCGTCGCGTGGTCTGGGAATCCACGGTTGAAGGCGGCGAGCCAGGCACACGGCACATCCGTGCCACTAAAAGGCCAGCAGGGAGCCAGTAGCCAGCGAGTCGCCGGTGATCGCCTTCGTAAAGCCTTGGGGTGGCCATTGGCCAGCGCCACTTTTCGCTACGTCGCCACTGCAGCCAGTAGAGCGCCACCGACCGCCACCGAGCGCCAGCGCCATCCCCACCGAGCGCTTCCAAAAGGCCAGCAGAGCGCCAACAGCCAGTAGAGCGCCACCGACCGCCACCGAGCGCCAGCGCCATCCCCACCGAGCGCCACCAAAAGGCCAGCAGAGCGCCAACAGCCAGGAAGTCGCCGGTGAGCGCCGACGAATAGCCTTTGGGGTCGGACGCCACAGAGCGCCAGGTAATCGCCAGTACTGGCTGAGTGATATCGGACACTGATGGTGGACAGAACATTTGTAAACGCTGGTGAAGTGAAAGTGTAGTGCAAAAGAGACTTTAGTGAGCCTGATTGTCGTCTGATGATTGTCTCTACGGGCAACCTAACAAATAAAAAACTGTGCAGTGCCGAAGGCAAGACAACAGAAGAAAAGAAAAATTAAACTACGCAAACCGCCGCTGTTCTGTGCAAATAGCACCACCCAGATAGAAGAGTGAAGGAGCGCAGAAGAAAGGAGAGGGGAGAGCAGCGGCCGGTTTTGCGGCCTTCGGAGACAGAAAAGTAGAGACAGTAAGTGAATAGATTTTAAGTTACTATAAGTATAGGGATACATTTCTGGCAATATCTTTTTACACGCTACGAAATATTAAGTAAATGTCATTGTAAAATTGTGTGTGAACCCGTCTGCATCTGTTGACTATTGATCGGGAATTCACACATTACTGCTGAACTCGACGGCAGGGCCAGGTTACATCTAAGCATTCCCGGACATTTCTGGCCTGGAGCGAGTCCGGTCTACTCAGAATGCCGACGCCGAGTCAGAAGGATAAGGATGTGAAGGAGAGGAGGAAGCCCCAGGAGAGAGGCGCAGGGGAAAACAGGTTGGTTCTGAAAATCCCCAAGGCAGGGCCGAAGCCCCCCGTGAAGGGCACACCGCCGACAGGGCTCAAGCCCGACAAACCACCCCAGCGGGTTCGGCCCCAAAGGGCGGAGGAGACGCCGGCATCGGAGGAGGTTTCCCCCAGCCGGGCCACTGAGTCGCCACCGGCCACGACCACGACCAGGGAGGCGCCGGGGCCGGAGGAAGGGCCGGCCGAGGATAGGGAGCGGACGAAGAGCCACACGGCACCCCTTGGGAGCAAAGCCTCCACCCACCCCATAGGGCCCACGGCGGCGTCGACACCAGCCAGAGCAGGTCTTCCCAACGACAAGGAGGGACCGTCCGCATCGGAATCCGCAGCGCTCCGAATAAAAACACAGATTAAAGAGGCGAAAGCAATAGAGCTGGCAGAGCGCGACAGATGGACCGATGAGCCGATGGATCCAGAGGATGAGCCATCCGCAGTAGGGGATGACGACCGCTCGGTGTGCTCGATCGGCCTGGGCACTGGGCCAGGGCTCATCAGCGAGCTGCCCCGTTTGGCGAACAAGGTGCTCCAGGAGGTAAAGGAAGCAATGGAATCCAGCGGAAACCTCAAGAGGACGGTCAAGGACAAGGTGGTGGAATCGCTCCAATCAATGTACGAGATGGTTTTGAGGCTAGCTGATTCTAGGGCAAGGCATCAGGCAGCGTTCCTCAGAGAGAAAATAGCCCAGGACCAACGAACAATGGTCATGGAGCGTAACCATGCTGGGGCTCTCCGAGTGGCAACTTAGGGTTGGGACCCCGGGTGAAGCAACAGCACAGCCGTCGCCCGCCCAGCAGCCGGGCGTCCGCGATTGTTTCTACCACCAGGCGCATGGGGCGAGGGCACGCAAGTGCCGGGCGCCCTGCCGGTGGCAGCTTTTGGCGCCCGCAACTAGGCCCTCGAGGCGCAATTAGGCAGGCCGCGCGCGGGCGAAGGCCAGCGACATCGATACGTGTAAGTTACAGTGCGCGATAGAGTTAGTGTTTTCTAAGTTTTATTTTTCTTTCGGTTAATTCAAGCGTTTACGGCAAGGCTTTACAAGGCGTCGATGCCCAAAATATCGTACGTCAGACGTATTGCTTGTCGTAGAAAGCGGCACAATGCGCGGTGACTACGCCGGAGAGTTCCCGATTAATAGCGGGACTCCGGGCAAATAATTAAATAGAAATGGGCCACCTTAAGCATTCCGGAAACAGCTTTCTAGTACGATGTATTATTCTTTGCAAGTGTAGCTATACTATGTCATTAATATAAAATATTGTGCAAGAAATATATGAACCCAATCTATGTATGTCGCAAAGACAAAAATAGATCGCGTTCCGCACAATGTTTATGTGATGCGGGATCAGCGAGATCGACGGTAGGCAAAAGGGTTCTGTACACGAACGTTGTCAAACCGGTCATCGCTGGGCCGCATAGAATGTTGGTTAACGCATGCTGAGGGAATCAAACGGTAGTATGTAGCGGGATTATGAACGTGGCAGCTCGAGGTATATTTCGGGGACGAGATAGTGAGAGAAAAGCACTGGTATCCGCCGAACTCTCGCCGCTGACCACCTAGCAGACTGGGCACCATGCAACACAGCGTTGCTAACCCATGGTAGCCACAGGATTAGGCACCGATGCTGAAGAATTGCCAGCACGGACGAGCTAATTCAGGGTTAACCAAACAATCCGCATAGTGTCATTCCCACTCAGCATTCGTGACGAGCCAACATCAATGTTACAACAATGGTATATTTGGTCCCATAAGAGAGACCCTTGTTATAAATATTTAAGTAGTTCGATATTTTCTTTGTTCAGTTCGCTACACTTGTACCTACTCGCAAGTATTCGCTTACTCAGACAGGAAACGCGCTCTAGTTCGCGGAACACAGCGCTCGCTCGAGGCAAAGTGCCGAGCACGCGTAATACGCAGCCTGGGACGATGGTCATGGGTAAATGTAATGCGACCCGCCCACATGCTGACGAAGTGAATGCGAATGCAGTAAGCGAGTCCGTGCTTGAGCGAACATTGTAATGTTTAAATATGGAGTCAGATAGGAATCATGATTTGTAATTTGAATATTTTTTTTTCTTTTTTTTAAAAAAAGGGGGTATTACTGTAGCGACACAGATTGCTTAGTAGGCATTTCGCGCTACTAAGCAATACGCTCGTCCCACAGCCAGTCCTTGCCCGACGCGCGCACTGTAAACTCGCCTTGAACAATAAATAATAAAGAAGACTTTCCCGCTGTTTCGCTGTCTTACTCCCCAAGGGCATCACTCCCACAGACTCCTGCCAAGGGTAACAGAGTCGAAAACCGTCCGCCCGTGTGAGCGCCACGATAAAAAGTTGCTGCGCGGTCGAAAAATCCTTAAAAACTGATATCTTCGTGCAAATCGGTCGTGTGAAGTGTCGTTAAACACGGGTAGCCAACACGCGTGTAAAAAAAATTCAAAATCGGTGTGGAAACAACGAAGTTACGAAGAAAAACTGTGTTTCGGAAGTGTTTTTCGCGTGCGGCGCTCGATTAGTCGCGTTAACACCACAAACGGAAACTGCTATTCGGTAGCGGTAAGTGTTCCTCAAAGACCCTGGAAACACCAGATTTTTTGGGCTGACGGATCGAGCCCCTGAAGCGAAAAACAGAACTTGTTTGCTCCGGAATTTCCGAAAAAAGTGCTCCCAGACCTCCGCCGGGTGTTTGCAATCCAAAGAAGCGGAAGAACACTGCGAATCCATTCCCGAAAAAAAATTGGAAATCGGAACATTTTCCACCCGCGTGACTGTTGCGAGTGTTTTTTGACTTATTGTGAAACTTCAAATGAGTGTGGTGCCGAAAAGCGATCGAGAACTGTTTTTTCAAGTCACCGGATAGCCATTTTCAAGCGCAATAGCCCGGAACCCAAAGAAAACACGAAAATACGTAAATGTACAGCACTCCCCCCCAGGGATCACTTGATTCCGAGGTTTGTTCACGGCCTTGGCCTGAGGAAAATTTCGGATGATCGCCTGAGAATGCTCGACCTGCAGATCCGGAACTCAGTGCGTGCGTGGTTACGGCTCCCAAAAGATGTGCCTCTAGCGTATTTCCACGCTTCAACTGCGGATGGCGGCTTGGGTGTGCCTACCCTTCGGGCTTGGATTCCGGACCTCATTGTCAAGAGGTACGGTCGTTTGAGCTCGTCGGACTGGCAAGTTGCTCGTGCTGCCGCCAGATCTGACAAGATCCGTAAAAAGTTCAAGTGGGGTTTGCGCTAATATCAGAGACTATCTGCGGAACATGTAATCTCACACCGAAGATCAGTGAGCCAGTATTGGCGTGAAAAGCTTCATGCATCCTGCGACGGTTACGAGCTTCGTGAATCGTCGCAAACACCGGAGTCCACTAAGTGGATTAGGGAGCGGTGCATGGAATATACGGGCCGGGACTTCGTGTAGTTCGTGCATTGCCATATAAATGCGCTCCCGTCGAGGGTACGAAATACGCGGGGGCGTAGTGTGGTGGGTCGTAACTTTTGTGCCGAGCAGGTTGCAATGTAATGGAGACTACGGCTCACACTATCCAGCACTGTCACAGAACGCACGGCGGCCGTATCGTATCTCCTCTACTAACACAACCCAGCACATTTCAATATTAATACACACAAGCCAAACCCTTTATCTTTAAAATAATCTTTTTCTAAATTCCAATTATTTTACAGACAATGTCACCCTTACCGCCACCCCGCCGATACAGAAGACAGTTAGGAGCAACCAAGTACCTCCGTACGACGGCGGATGGACACCGAGCCGGTTAAAGTTCATCCGGGAGGACGGATCACGAAGGTCAGACTGGACCTCGGAGCAACCAGGGAAGTGACCTTTGACGGTCGGACGTTCCGGGAACCCAAGCTGGCACGGTCAGTGGGAACGACAACCAGCAAGGAAGATCCCGCAAACCCCCCTTCCACCGTCCGACGTCAAAAGTGCCACATGGACTACAGTGACAGGTTTGCCTTAAGCTACCTGTCGAAGAACAATGTTTTCCAAAAGGCCAGGCTTCACCTGGCCTTGTTTAGACATAATAAAGACGCCGCCATAGACCTAAACTCGAATGTGCCGGGAAAGGTTTTCCTGATTAACAGCGGGCTACCGGGAGATGACGACGAGCTGGAGAGGATATACTTCAAGTTCTGCTCGGAAAAGGGTTTGGACCGGGAACTAGTTGAAAAGGATCTGGCGAAGGTCAAGGCTGAGCTAAGCTCAAAGCACCTTGCCCAGAAAAATTCAGCCAGACGAAACTTCAACGAGTTTCACGGTGTAAATCGGAACGGAGTTAAGGGCCCGCGGCCACAATCAGCCACGCAGGCTGGATGTGACCCCGAGTGCTTCATACTCTAAGAGCAAAGCTTGAGGGATATTCCTTCCCCCACCCCTCAAATATGGAAATCCTAAAACTAACCTCCTCTCAAATCCACTTCTTCCCCTCCGGAAATTTTTGTGTAAGCCGAGAGCGATGTAGAGAGTGATGACCGAGGTTTTTAACCGGAGTCCGGCACTGTGTGGGTCCCCTTCCCAGTCTTCCATGAGGATTTCCTCGGTCCGCACTCTATACATCTTTTCAGAACTTTTCGTAAATAAAAGCAAGGACTCTCGTCTTTGGCCCTTCAGGCGACTCACAAAGAAAAAAAAACATACGCGGTACACCAGCAGCCTAGAGACGAACAGCTGACCGAAGCCATCTGCGCTCTAACGGAAAAAGTAGACCTACTCGCATGCCCCACCGAAACGCTTTACAGCCGGAGTAACCCTGAACCACCAGAGTCACAACCAGCGGATGGAGACTCGGAGAGGAGCTCTAGGAGATACTCGTAAAGGAGAGGCTGGAGGCAATGAGCTCCTTTATCTCCCAATTAATCCCTTGCAGTTGTATAAGACATGTAACGACGATATACGAACGCTGTATGATTTTAGATTAAAGATTGTGGAAACTATTGCCTCCGCCACCAGAACCCGTATTCAGACCATTGGGTAGTGGTCGGATACACCCACCTACCACAAAATTTACCTACCAATATAAAGGACATTCAAAGAGGAAAAAGTGCCGACAATGTGCAAAAAACAACAGAAGAGTTGATACGTCGATGTCCTGACTGTGGTTACGCTCGACTGGTTTCGAAGACCGAAGAGAAAATAGAACAAATTGCGTCCATATACTAAACACAAAAATATTACTATTCAAAAAACGATTTAACTGCAAAATAAATAAATAAATATTTATTAGGGGACAATCTTACACAAATCCAAACTAGTCCCCAACTAAGCAAAGCTTGTACTATGGGTACTAGACGAAGATAATCACTTATATAGACCAATAAATACTTAAATACATTGATAACATCCATGACTCAGGAACAAATATTCGTGCTCCTCACACAAATAAATGCCCTTACCAGGATTCGAACCCTCTCTTCGGACCTCTTGCTTCTTAGGCAGGGTCACTACCAACTAGGCAAAAGCGGTCGTCACAAAACATCATTATTCGAATTTTATGTAAAAAAAAATAAGGTTAGAAGAATGATTCTAATAGAACAGTACTCAACCATTTTTTTTTTTAGATGATCTCTGCACAGAGTGCAAAGAAAAAGAACGTGTATACAGAAGCGGTTTTAAAAAAAGCGTTGGACGACGTTCGAGAGAACAAAAGGTCAATAAGACAAATATGTAAAGATTATGGTATTCCTAAGACCGCCATATTGGACAAAATAAGTGGGCGCAGACCAGATGGAATAAAGAAACCGGGACCGGAACCAGTGTTGGGAGTAGATGGTGAAAAAAAGATTACAGAATGGCTTGTTAACATTTCCAAATGTGGATTTCCAGTAAAAAGAAATGAATTATTAGATACTGTTCAAAAAATAATTCGAAATGGAAATATCAAGAACAGATTCAAAGATGATCGCCCTGGCCAAAAGTGGTTTGATAAATTTTTGGCGAGAAATAAGGAGGTTTAGCTCAAAAATGCTGAGGGTATTAACAAAGCAAGAGCTCTCGTCACAAAGGAATCATCTTATTGATTCCTCTGTGACGAGAGCTCTTGCTTTGTTAAAGAGCTAGAGGAATATTTGGGCAGCATACAACAAAAAGATATTTTAACCGATCCGGAAAGAATTTTCAATGGGGACGAAAGTGGATTTGCTCTTTGTCCGAAGACAGGAAAAGTTTTAGGTCCAAGAGGATACAAGAACTTGTATCAAATAAAGCCAAGTAATGAAAAAGAAAACATAACGGTGTTATTGACATTCAATGCAAATGGTGATTCGTGCCCACCCTGCGTCGTATTTCCATACGTAAGACCACCCAAAGCCGTAGTGTATAGTATGCCTAAAGAATGGTGCCTGGGCAAATCAGAGTCAGGTTGGATGAGAGGTGATGTGTTTTTCGAATATGTGACAAACGAATTTAATAACTGGGTTGAACAAAACAACATCAAAAAACCTGTGCTGCTGCTGGTAGATGGGCATAAATCGCACGTCCTTAATAGTTAGTACAATATGCGAAGAAATGCAAATTATTTTGTATGCTCTGCCGCCCAATACTACCCACATATTGCAACCAGCTGACGTGAGCGTATTTGCACCAGTAAAGACTTACTGGAAAGATACTGTGCGCGAATTTCTGTCAAAACCTGAAAACATTAATTCTGCCGTCACGAAAACGAATTTTTGTACGCTACTCAACGAAACAGTAAAACACCCTAACATGCCCGAGAATATAAAGAATGGATTTAAACGATGTGGCCTTTATCCATTCAACGCAGACAGCCCAGATTACACTAAATGTGTAAGAAATACGTTGGAAAATGTACAACCGGCTGAAGAACTAACGCAAAATATCAACCATTTTGATATTAAAAGTTTTAAAACATTTGAAGCCGGTCCTGAAAGAAAAGAAAATCAACGTTCGAACCATCTTGAAAGAAGTTAACGCTTTGAAAAAGTCTCTTCCGGCGGAACTGGGTATTGGAGAAATTTCGATGGAAACAGGATCAGAAAGTTCACTGATTGATCTTTCAAATACAAAACAAAATGACACACATTCCACTTGCATCAATTTCGAATTAGGTGCAACTACAGAAATCTCAATTACTTCAACACACGATGAAGATAAAGATCGAAATTCTAGTCCCACTCTACAACTAGACACCATTTCAGCCCAAATTCACACTGCTTCTAAGCCATCTGCTAAGCCTGCCACATCAAAGCTAAACAAAAGAAATATTGCTCCAGTTTCTTTCATTAATTTCGATGAAATCACAGTTTATCGTGAACTTTCTCAAAACGATTATGTGGCGCATGGTTGTAACAAAAATAATTCACATACTGAAGACTTACCTATCATTTGAGCAGACGAAACTGTTGACACTATTTCAACATTACACGTGTCTGGGCTGACTGGGAGCTACCTTGAAGTGGACTCGATGGTTTCCTTAGACGACATCCTAATTTTACCACTTTCTGAAGATGTAGCAACTCCCACTACAGTTCCGAATCTGCTTACTAAGGAACAAACGCCTGAATCGCCTATGACTTCAGCATCAGCTGTGTCCACAATCTCACCTCAGCCTCAGACTGAAAAAAATGTTTCAATAGACGACATCCTGATCATACCACTTCCTGAAGATTTAGTAACTCCCACTACAGTTCCAAATCTGCTTACTAAGGAACAAACGCCCGAATCGTCTATGACTTCAGCATCAGCTGTGTCCCCAATCTCACCATCTCAGACTAGCACTGAAAAAAATGCATCTTTTGCTACATCTATTTCGCTTACTGAAAAGCCTCTTGAATTGCAACCTTCAACTTCAACAGTGGTTAGAGATCTACCGCTTAAAAATATATCAAATCCATTTAAAAATCACCTGATGCTACCCGGGATCCCTGACAAGGCAAGAAGAACCAGTCAACGAACTCCTGCAGCTATATCTTCTGCCGCATGGAGGAAGTACTATGACGATAAAGAGGTGATCAAGAACAAAAAGCAGGAAACAATAAGAAAAAGAAAGTTAGAACGAATAGAAAAACAGGAACACAAAAAAATATTAAAAGAAACTCAAAAGGCTAGTAAAGCTGGTCCGAAACGAAAAAAAAAGACAAATATCACTCCAGATCACTCCCCAAACACACCAGACACAGTTATGCTAGATTTGGAATCGCAGAAAGAAAATTTACCAGCTGGGGATGCAATACAAGTGTGCTGAATGTGACGATATCTTAATTTCAGATGTAGAAGACGACGATGAAAAAAACATTGGTTGTGATAAGTGTGTTAGATGGTTCCACCTAAAATGCACGCCATTTGCAAGACTATCTTATTTAGTCGTCAAAGACAAGTCTTTCGAATGTAACGTGTGTGACCTGTAATTCGAACTAATTTTATTTCAGCACTGGTTTTAGAGATTTAATCAATGTTAAGGAGAATTATTTACATGTATGATTGTTGTATATCATTTTTTGTTTTGTTTTTTAGAATTTCTATTATATTTTCTAATTAATAGTGCCTTGTGGTTGTGGTGAGGTAAGCTGGACCGATAATATTTAAATAATGTTACCAAAAATTATAAAAAAGATCCACTTAAGTAGTGACTGTGACAAAGTATAAATCGTTTTTTATTTATTTTACTTTTAAGTTTGATCAATATTTAGAAGAATCGTTTATGTTAACTTTTGAGTATCTGCAATTATTAAATAAACGATTTGTTTACATGCTTTAATTTAAAATTAAAATTGTTATTATAATTTTTCTAATGATTCTATGCATAATTATGATTATTAGGTATATTTTCAGTAAGTCTTTCGAATGTAACGTGTGTAACCTGTGATTCGAACTAATGTTATTTCAGCACTGGTTTTAGAGATTTAATCAATGTTAAGAAGAGTTATTTACATCTATGATTGTTGTTTATCATTTTTTGTTTTGTTTTTTAGAATTTCTATTATATTCTCGAATTAATAGTGCCTTGTGGTTGTGGTGAGGTAAGCTGGACCGATAAGTTTTAAATAATGTTACCAAATATTATAAAAAAGATCCACTTAAGTAGTGACCCTGTGACAAAGTATAAATCGTTTTTTATTTATTTTACTTTTAAGTTTGATCAATATTCAGAAACATAATTTATGTTAACTTTTAATGCTGGGTAAATATCTGTAATTATTAAATAAAGGATTTGATTATGTAACCACAAGCTTTCCTTTACAGTTATGCTACTTATCTCTCCTATTTCCCTCTTCTAAATTGGTGGACGCTAAATGGTCCACATGCGGACGCAATCTGGATTTTTTGGACGCAAACTGGGTAAATCGCCTGTTTCAGCTATTTGTCCATTTATAGAATAAAGCATGAGATATTTTGTCCAAAAGTGTGCAGTAAACTTATAAAGACTATATAAGGAATACGTGACATCCATTTTTCGTTCAAATTTATGACACAAACAATATTATTTTCGCTCTCAAACTTACCAACTCCACTAAGTGGACGCGAACAGGCGTAATGACCCTATTTTGTTTTTAAAGCCTTGTTCGGACTAGGCTAGTATTTTAGTCTAGTGGCGAGTAATTTAGTAGCTAAACGTGTCTGAACACCAAAAAATTTGTCGAGTGGATTAGTAAGTAATTTAGGCGAGTCAATCCATTTTATTCTATTTTTTTTAGTAGTCTAGTAGCGAGTAGCACCCCCCACCACGCGTCCGTGCTCACTCGGCCGCCGGCTAAACAAATCCGAACCTGTCGATTTAGTCGAGTTCATTAGTTGACGTGAAAATGTCGTTTCGCTGGAGCGAGGAAACTACTTTAAAATTTGTTTCCATTTATATTGAACATGATTGCTTATGCTTATGGAATGTTAAGTCCCCGTGTTATAAAAACAAACAGAAGAAACAATCCGCATACTTTGATATAGAAAATAAGATGAATATAGCCGGATTTGGTGAAAAGGAAATAAAATTGAAAATTAAAAACATCAGGTTAGTGAATAATGGTATTATTTTATTTCAAAGGCATAATTATTTAACAATTAAACATGTTCAAAGATACAATTAGCTCTTAATTATTTTTACTACCATAGTTTTAAGAAGTAACCTAACCTAACGTGATACACTTTTTTTTAGATCTACCTATTCGCAGGAGTTAAAAAAAATAAAGGAATCTAAAAATTCAGGCGCGGGAACGGACACAGTTTATATTCCATCAGTAAAATGGTTCAGTATATTAGATGCATCCCTGCGAAATTCAAATTCAATACTTACAACAAGTGAAAGTAATTTGGTAAGTACCTACTTATCTACTTATACCAGAGGGTAGTAATTTTTCAATGTATCATTCTTGTCTGCCATGGGACAGACCCGCTTCCGACAAAATATTGCGCATACTGTCCCGGCGATCTGTAGACCTTTGCGATGATCGGTTACTCAAAGAAGCGGGTAGCGGTTGCATTCCGAGAGGCTGTGGTTCATTTCTCCAATTACCAGAAACGACAGTTCCTGTCTCAAAATCTTCTGTGTCTACTGTGTATTCATACTGTTTGTTCTGTAGTTTTGTTCGTCGGAGCCAATTATGCAAAGCGCAACATGTCTTTACTATCTTAACAATTTTCTCAGGACTGAAGGGCATCGGTTTCTCAAACACTCTGAATCTAGCAGCTAGTATACCGAAACCATTTTCTACTATTCTTCTAGCCCGAGACAAGCGATAGTTAATTTTTTTTTGCTGTAAGGTTAATCGATTTCCTGGATAAGGTTTCAATAAGTATTCTTTCAAGGGAAATGCATTGTCGCCAACTAGGACATAACCCTCTGGTAGAACACCGTTTTCTAATTCTTGGTACAAGCTACAGTTTCGAAATACGCCCCCATCAGAAACCCTTCCATTGCACCCAACGTCTATATAACTAAAGCAATAATTATGATCTACAACGGCCATTAACACAATACTGTTTGTGCCTTTGTAATTATAGTATAAACTTCCTGAGTCAGGGGGTGCCTTCATGACAAAATGTTTGCCATCGAGTGCTCCGCAGCAGCCTGGAAAGTTCCACTGATTTCGAAAACCATTTTCAATTGCATTCCAGCCTGCTGTAGTAGGAACCTGAAAAAAAAACAAGATTATTTTGGATACCTAATAAAACATGATTTGTTTCAGGCTTCCAATGCTTCACACACTGATGATACAGATATTACGCATATTGAGCAAAATGAACCTACACCTAGTACAGCTAGTCAATTACATAATGAGCAAAATAGTACTGCACATGGTTTTCGTGAACCTACACCCCAACCTGCAGCAAAAAAGAAGAAAGTCGCTCAGCTCTCGAGCATGGTTAGTCAATTAAAGGAGATAGCTGATACTACTAATTCTAGAGTCGAAGAAAATGAGTTCGAGGTATACGTGGTCTTCAACTGAAACAATTACCCTTACTATTGGCATTAGAAGCACAAGAGCACATTCAAATTTATTTAAATAGAATTCGACGTCAACATCTTCAACCCGCACCTGATCAAAATAGAAGCACCATAACGCCACAGTCGTCGTATGGTACAGAATCACTACATAGCGATTCTTCAATAACTGATAATGACACCAGTAACTTTAATTTGGAATCTTTTTCCCCTTACATTTTACCTGCACACCCTGTACACTAGACAGCATAAGTGCATGGTCAACTGACAAACTGTTTCCTTTGACGCGCTCGCTAACGCCATCTATGTGCACGACGTGTAATATCATTATAGATGTAAATGTAAACCTCAGAGGATCAGCAAGGTTTCACTAGATGGCGTTGTTAACAAAAATGGAAACAAAAAGTCATTCTTCGTCTTGGATATAATTATAATTATTTTCTTGGGTTATTTTTTTTTTCCTATATTATATTGTCAAGTAATCTTGCCAACGCATTATCGATCGATAATGGCGGTATTATGACGCAATTTGGAATGTGTATTCTATTTATGTGCTACCTTTGTGCATTTATTTTTCTTGCGATGTTTCCGATTCACTACCAGTGAATATCCAAACAATTCCAAAAACACATCTTTCCCAACATATTTTTGGTTGGGTGCGGGATTTGAACCCACGACTCTCAAGCTAGGTGTCGACCTAGTTACTTGCCTTGTTAGCCACTCGACCATCGGTTCAATTGACTAGGCAGTTGAAATTTATCATAAGTTTAATTTGCTGCTCAGATATTAATCCATTACTACTACGATTAATATAATAATCGATGAGGGTAGACGAATGAATCAAAACTACCATACTTATTCGTTTTTATCACAAAGATGTTACGTGTTCGTTCGTAGGACTACTCAGCTTTGTTATTCATATTTTTTTCTGAATAACATGAATATTAAAACTAGTTTTCGACGTAATATTGATCTAGTTAAAAGGTCGCAAATATTTGCGATATGTAACGAAGCTAGAAGCTACAGAAACTGATCTAAACGTAAGTAGTTATTTTACACGTTTGTGATATAATTATTTAGTAACTACTACTGAACTATCATACATTTTTCTGATGATTTATTTTCAAATAATATCGTTACAGCTAAAAAAAGGTTGAGCAAAAGGAAACGTCTCTGCTACACCGACAAAGAACGGCAACCAGCCATTGACAATGGACTATAAAGAAAATGATTTTGAATTCGATTTTTTGATGATTTTGATTTTTGTTTTCGATTTATTGCACAAGTGTGGAGTTCGTCGTGTCTCCATAACGAGAAGGGTTTATAATTATCATGGGCATGCTGTTAAACCCATACTTACAGAGAAGCACATAAAACAGCAAATTGTCTCAATTTGGACACTGGACAACTGGATTTTTGTCATGTTTAGTGATGAGAAGTGAGAAGTGTTTAAATCTATTCATAAGGACATATAAGTTCACGTTCAGTGATGACGTAGTGCCTAACGCGGAATCTGGTGGTATATCTAACTGTGAACATGTAGGGTTTGAAGAAAGACAGACCGGGTTATATATAAACAAATGACAAAAGTAAAATATGAGTAGAATATTGTTTTCATCGTGCTTTTTTATCCCTGTAGACACTATTAGTAATAGATGTGTTACGTTAAGGAAAATTATCGTAATAGAATATAATCATTTTGTTAATTAACGAGATCGAGTGAGATAGATAACCGTAGAAGCCTACCATTATAATCTATGAAATACTCGTACTTGTATCAATAATAAAAGCCTTAGTGAACTGTAAGATTGTTTCGTATTTTTTTATTATTTTAAATGGCGGGTTTAATTACTTATTTCAAATCTCACTTAAATAGAAAATGCCAATAAACACCAGAATGCGTTCGCCTGATATATATGTTATCATAACCCGGTCTGAAATTATTAATAAAATTGACAATAGGTATTATTTTTATTGAGGTAAAGCTTCAATCTTTTTCCGATTTTCGGAAATGAAACTTAAGCTATAACCTCGATAACATGTTAAAAAGTGGCTAATTCACTAATACTACTACTGAATAAATATAATTTTAAAATGAAAAGTTTTTTGAGTTATTTAATTGTATTTAATGACTGTTATTTATATTAAACCCCCCCGTGTGGTGTCGGGTTAGAATAGCACCACCCCCTTTCCTCCTGTGGGTGTCGTAAGAGTCGACTAAGGGAACAGGGTTGAAGTGTGTTGTGGGCGATGGGCTAGCAACCTGTCACTGCAATGTTACATTTTGTCGATCTTTTATACCCATATTTATGCTAAAAGTGGTACTGGAACAAAAGTTTCATGTGATCTGCCTAACCCTTTTAGGGATAAAGGCGTGATTATAGGTATGTATGTATGTATTTATATTTAAAAAATCTACTTTTGGCTGTGCAAAATAGTGTAAAAAACAGAAATCATAAAAACACTAAAAAGGCAGTCAGCACCGTGTCATTTGCACTTAATAGGCTAATCCACAAGCCCATCCAATCTTGTTGTTGACACTGGTCAGTGGTTTATCACGGGTATACATAATTCAACTGTGAAATATATACCTTTGATAAACGAGTAGGTAGGATGACAGTTCAGTCACACTCAAATACGGTTACAGTAGATTAAACCTTGCTAAACTTGTCAATAATTGTACTCGCATCGCAAGAAAATTTTTTGGTGATTACAGGAGTCAATTATTATCAGTGAATTAAGTTATATTCGTCTATATATCAATATTTTTGGCCAGCAGCGCCCTCTAGTTTATTTTGTGCGCAACGCATGCAATCATATCAGATGTAGATGTCAAACGGTGCAAGCGAAACTAGACCGTAAGGTGTCCATGCATTAATGCAGCCGATAGTACCTACTGATTATCAGTTTTGCTCAAATGACTTAATTTTAACAGCATTGCAAAAATGATGGGAGCAAACTAATAATTAAAGTAACTTTAATCTAATATTTAATAAATAAGTAACTGTTATATTTGTTATAAGATGGTACGTAGCAATGTTGAAAATGATTAATTAATTAATAAATGTTTCATAATAAATCTGATGTACTTATTTAATCTTACCTTGATAAATTCTTTTAATGCTTCATAGATAGCTTCACAAACTTCGATGATGAATTCAGATATAGTTGATTTTCCGAGTCTAAATATATGTGTGAGTGTCCTTAAACTACATCCAGTATCAAGAAAGTATAGAACTGCTTGTAATTTTGTAATTGCAGGTATTGCACTTCTTAAAAGGGTATCTTTACGCTGAATCGTAGACTGTATTTTCATAAAAAGAAAATTCACACAACTTTCGGACATCCTCAAGCTATTCAAGTATTCGTTGGGATCTTCCAATGCTAATTCCTTTAGAAGACAATTAGTACCTCCTAGGTCATTTCTTCTATTGATCCATTTTCGTATCCACGGCTTCTTTTTATTAATCACGCAAATTTCCTCATCCACCTCTTCTAAAATAGCCGTTACGATTAGCTTTATCAGTTTATTGACTTTATTACGCTGTAGGCTGTTCATCTTGCAGAGTACCACTGACTTGTGAGCTTTACTCGACTGTAATGCGAACGATTTTTAGGCAGTAGCGAATAGTTTAGCTACTAAATTACTCGCCACTAGACTAAAATACTAGCCTAGTCCGAACAAGGCTTAAGGTCTCGTATATTTAGCCGAATGGGGTATTTCGGCGGAAACAGTTAAACGTTTTGAAGGTACGTGTTTATTGTTTTCGTTTTCTGATTACTAACTGAGTGAACCCGGTGTCTGTACTGTAATGAAATCTTGCACGTTAATTTTGACCCACTTTCCGGTTGAGCTGAGCAATTGAGCTGAAACTTTGAGTATAAGTATAGTTTAGATGACAATTCAATATTATGGTACCATCGACTTATCTGATGATGGAGACAGAAGGTGGCCATAGGAATTCATTGCTTGACCTTAACCTAACAAATAACTAATGCTTAAGAGGCCGCAGTAAGCTCGGCCGAATTTCACCTTCCCATACCAACGTAGTTACGCTCTCATTTCAAAACTACGTGTTGGATTGTGACGAAACTTTGCATATACAATGACATGAGGTATATCTATGTCTGTAATTAGATTATATGGTTCCAATTTATAAAACAAAGTAAATACAGCAAAAACTAGTTTTGTATGAAAAACTTAAATTCGCTGTATTTTTTTTATTATGGTAGCTGAAGCTACGTAAACTAATTTCAGACATAGATATACCTCATTTCATTGAACATGCAAAGTTTCGTTACAATCCAACACGTAGTTTTAAAATGAGAGCGTAACTACGTTTGTAAGGAGAATCGAGCTTACTGCGGACTCTTGATTTCTCTCGAATTGATGAAATGTATGAATTCTGAGGAGCTGAAAGAACTCGTACAGTCAAGTGTAGAAATATGGGTGCAAACAACTTACTCGTAAATATGTCCTATAACTCTTATGCCAGTAGATTAAGGTTTTGGGACTTGTTTATGAGAGGATGTTATCGATACATATTTTTGCACTTGACTGTACCAAATATAAGAGAGAGAATTGTGATCAGGTCTGGTTTGGAGAAGCTATACAAACTTATCGTATAACGTACCAAAGTTTTTTTACGTATCAACCTTTGTATATCAGTTGAATCAACAGCTTTCCTTTAGTTAAAATAACACATCATTTTTCGTTAAAACCACAGTTTTCCTTTCCTTATTTAAATGTTTGTGTTTACAGGACACATCTTCCGAGGCGGCAACAGCAAGTGATAATGATTATGATAGAATATCAGCACCGTCGAGCCCGGCATCCAGTAGTAACGAACACTCGGAATCCAGAGGAATATCACGCGTAAGTGTTTGAATGAAACATTACATACTTACTTGTAAATATTTTGCAATTTCGGTCCAGGGTTGGGGTACAGGAAAGGGGGGCCGGTTATTGGACTTAGATTTTTTTTGATAATATTACGATTTTTAAATTTTCTTTTCTTATCGTAAAAAATGCGTAAAAATAAGCATGTTTTATTAATTAAACGTTTTCTCTGAGATCGATCTTTACCGAGATATTTGGGTTTAAAGGTCAATCATTTAAACGGTTCTGCTGGGACTGAACTGCAGAAAATTTCGGTATCGTGAAGCGATTCGGATAGCGGATCAGGTTAGGAGACGGCGGCGGCAGCAGGGCTCCCGCCGCCGCCGCCGTCTTCGTTTTTATTTTTTTTATAATTTACGATTCTCATCGAACGGGCCGGGCCGTAGCGCATTCTATTGCATTCAAAGGAATTTGAACAGTCTATACAGCAAGTGCAATTCATACTTGATTACAATCCCCACCAACCGCGTCGGTAGCTGCACGATGCATTCAAATATCATGAAATGTAATTACTGTTATACGGTTCAAATTCCTTTGCATGAATATAGAATGCGCTCCGACCCGGCTCGTTCGGTGAGAATCGTACATAAAAGATATATTTCGTAGTACCAAGTATCGGGCATTCTTTTTACCTACTTAATCTTTATTTGCTAGCTAAATAAAATTTTGTGTTTTGGCCATCACACGAAACATTCTCGTTAGTTTTATGTATGCAAAAATCCATAAATGCAGTAAAGTTGTGTGATTGTCAAGTTGTTTCTTTGGAATGTTTTTTTGTGGTAATAATATTATAAGTACTAATGTAGGCGCGGTAACGGTGTGTGTATAATACATAACACGGTATACGGTGTGTTTCCTACCCTTTCAGATGGAACTTTCATTTATGCACGTAGACATCTTTAGACTAGCTTTTATTCACAATTTGACATTTGTACCATTTTAATATTATTTTCAATTGTTTCTTATTATTATTTTGACTTTAATTTTTGCAATGTACATATTTTGATTTTGACTTTCATTTATATTATTGTTATTCTTATACACTCTGACGATCTTTTTGTGAATTCATGCTATTTAATGCAAAACAAATGACATGTAAATTTTCAAAATGAAATAAATGAATCTAATCTAATCTTATCTAATCTAATCATCTTAAATAGCAGTCACAGGCTCAGTAACATTAAAGATTTAAATATTTCTGAATCTCCTACTGTTAATTCAGTTTTAAATGATATTACCATTGATAATGACAATTTTGATGAGAAAAAACATTATTCAAAAACAAAGGTACCTACTTAGTTCTTTTGTACATTATTTAGGAATTTACCAAACGATTGTCTTTATTGCAATGTGTCCAGTGTTGGCGACAAATTGGTCAACAAATTATAATAATTATTATAAATTAACAAATGGAACAACAAATCCAAATTGTTGTTTTCACGTGTTTGGATACGGAACACTAAAAATAAAAAAAACCTTTGTGAACAAACTTAGTAATGCGGTATGCTTTTATTTCCACAATGTTTTCTTATCTTTATTTATTTTCTTATTATTCATAGGAAATCGATATAACAACAATATTAAATGACAATAACCATGGCAAACTGGTTTTGGCACGTCTGAAAACATGTAATAAGCTCGACGCTACTTTTAGAACCCATCTGACGAAAAGTGTCGTCGAGTGGTTTCTTAAAAGATATGAATGCATGAAAAAGGAAGATTTTATGGTTATAGCTGAAGCAATACAAAGATTTATTCCCACGGAATTAAAGGTTATTTCTATACGTAATAATCGTAATTTTTGCATGTAAGTAATATATAGAAGTGTTCCAAAAACCAGCTTTAAAACAAAAAAGTCTTCTCTTAAAATATATAAATATGTAATTTTTATACCTATATTGTCAGCTATTTTTTTTGTATTTTCGGAGATAGGTACTCGTGCATCATTTTAATCTAAAATTACGTAAATGTTAGGAACTGTTTATATGTTATGTTATGACCATATGTTACGAAATATCCTAAAAGTGCATGTTTTATTTCAACAACTTTTCAGTGTTATCTTACGTTATTATAGAGTCTTTACAAAGTAATGAAATTTTTAAAGCGCTTTGGGCATTCCCAAGTAACACAGAAAGCATTTTATCACACGATTAGTAAACTTATGTAGAACTTAAGGTTCGTATAAACTCTTATATGAGTTCACCGAGCATCTTGACGCTTTAAATTGTCATTTGAAAACCATTATGATGCTTTACACTGTATAACGGTTAGATAATGGCATATCAAAATGCTTATATAAAGCCTTTAGTTTTAGTGCAGCAAACCACAACGCAATTGTACAGCTTTCAGCTGTTTTTAGTGCCATTGGATCTACAATAGGATTTTTAAGTAGTAAATAAATGCTTAATGCTGTTTAATAGCATAAACGTGAACCATTATAATGCCACGTAAATCCGATATACAGCTTTCAGCTGTTTTTTATGCCTTAGGACCTACTATAGCATTTTTAAGTAATAAGATAATGCCTAAAGCTGCTTAATAGCATATTTTCTTTCTATTATAATGCATCCATATAATGAATCCATATATAACTACTTTACAGTCAATGGCACTACAGTGGTTCATAAAAAGTCTTCTCTCTGGCCTCTGGCTTAATAAGTGTTCACGTGTGAGTATTTCTACTGCTGGTGGCATTAATTGGACTTTTTAAAGGCTCACCGGGCTGCTATAGCCCGACACCATTTTGTTTAATATTATAACCAAAAATATTACCATGAGGACCTATTTATAAAAGTAATATACCTAAATAATAATGATATAACTTAATTTAATACTGCCCAACGAAAACTATTATGTCAATAATGCAAAATTCGTTGTATACTAGCAACAAAAAAAATGTTTTGGTTATTTCACAAATATCTTTATATAACACTTTATATAAAAACCACAAAATATCGAAGGCGCGTGAAAATATTGAATGAAACATATATAGACATTTACAGTAAACTACATTGCGCAGTAATATTTGAAGGCATAAAATAACTAAAGAGTTAAACACTTTACCATCTATCATAAATTTTGCAAACACTCGTCACTGCTGTCAGTTTTGAACACTCACGCATCCATATATTATATATTATTGCGAGACAATTAACATTTGTACTAGCGATGTATTCGATCGATGAAATTTTTATACTGATGTAGGCCTACATGTGAACATTTATAATTCTTTTAGTACATTCTAATTCTAGTCTAATGCTTTTGTAATGCAATTAACATGTTCATTATCAATAATATTGCCGGCTTAATGCTTCTGTAATGTCATTGGCAACTTCATTGACCATAATAATGCTGCTTTAATGCGATTGACACTTTCTTTGACCACAATAATGCTTTTATAATGCGCCTGTCATGCAATTAAACAACTATTGTGAACCTTTTTAGGATCTAAAGCAGTAAAATTTGTGCCCAAATAAGCACTACAATAGCCGAATAAACGTTTATAATGCTACTTTAGAACTAACTCAAAATGCCAAAACGATACACAAATGCTGTAACTCGGCTGTTATACTGCTTTGATGTGTTACTTGGGTTGTCATTTTTTTTTATAATCACGTACTTACTTAAAGTTTACTTCTCTATTGTTGTGATTGCCGTCATTGATGTTTTTCATTCAAGCATAAAGCCCGTCACATATGTTGCGATAATATATATGAATATATCGTAGCAAGGTATCTTACGATATATTATCCGTACTAATTCACAGAGTCCACAAACGGAGCTAAAATGTGCTTTAATATGAGCCTTTTTCGCTTTGACGTTGGTTTTTGGGGCATCTTTTATATAAATATAAGTAGTAGGTTACAAGTATTGCTTCATTAAAAGTGTTATATACCTATACGCTTAGCTAAAATGTAGATACTAGTCTGTCAAACGAGTCGTGTCCCTGGAAAATGGCAGCAAATTAAAAAAAACGCATGCTGGTAACCCGAAATGTATTTTGCCGTAAAAGTCTCTCGCAGACTGGCGATAGCGCGGCCTGATGGCCGCGGCGGTCAATAGTAAACTTGTCATTAGCTGTCAAATTTACCATTGCCCGCCACCGCAGGCCGCGCCAGTGTGATGTAGGCCTTTAAAGGTACTTATAACTGACATCAGTTTATTTCATAGTTAAAATTGTTTCCGTACGACGACGTACGACTCACTTGACACCACAATAGGGTGGACAAAAGAGGCTAATCCGGTGTGTGTTGGAGTACGTATAAGGGCACTTTTATACTGGGCTGACATCTGAATTCGGCAGACGACTTCGACAGAGCGAAGACGACGCAGTCCACGCGTTGTTTAACAATTACAACCAAATAAGTTTACGTCTTTGAAAGTTAGCTACTCTATAGTAGTTATAGCGTCGCAGTTATTGTTTATAAGGGGTTCGACGGACGAAGCGGGAGGGCTTTGAGGCAAACTTATTCGGTGCGAATTGTACACAATAGGGCGCGTTTACGCTTATTACACGGGTAAAGGCAACATGCGAAAGTATACTAACTATGTTAGACTAGCTCCTGCCCGCGACTCCGTCCGCATGGAACTCGTTTATATCGCAGCTCCATACAAACTTCCACCCCCCATTTTAGGGAAGTGGGGGGTTAGAAAGAGACAAAAAGTAGCCTATCCTCCATCTCTTCAAATATGTCCACTTAAAAAATCACGTCAATTCGTCGCTCCGTTTTGCCGTGAAAGACGGACAAACAAACACACACACTTTCCCGTTTATAATATTAGTATGGAAGTATGGATAGGATATAGCGCTCTCACACTCGCACTCATGGCGCTGTCGCATGTTGCCTTCGCCCGTCGATATGGTGTAGGTACCTAAACGAGAGCTACATTGATGAAGATAAATGAAACCCATATAAAGTAGAGATGCAACGGTGGTTTGGCCGGATACCGAATATCCGGCGATCAGGCCGCCGGATATTCGGCCGAAAGTTACATGACTAAAATGAAGCAAATTCGACCGCACCCGTGCGCGCCGTCTGTGTATGCCAACTTGTCTTCCGCAACTTTTTTGATTACTTTGTAGTTCGTTTTTTATTCACCCGTATTTTACCTACTGTCGTTTTCTTTTTACCATTGTCATATTTTAATACCGAAAAATGATATGTTTTTCAGTATAAAATACTATTCAATTAAAATTTATTGTATCATTAAATACACTTTTTGTCTGTTTTTAGGAGACATACTACATACCTGGTGCCAAATACCAGAGCAAATATAGACCCGCAAAAGGTAAACTAATAGATAGGTACAATAATCAAAGAAGGCTATTACAACGATTTGTTAGATGGCTGCCCCGAACGCATTTTGGCCCATCGAGTGTTTATCCCCATACGCATTTTGCCACGATCGTGTTTTGTCACATGTACTTTATGCTTCGGTCGTATTTTCTCCTTTGGGTAATTGGCCATAAAGTATATTGCCTAACTTGGATTTCGTCCCATCAATAATTTGCTTAACAGTATAGTGACATGTTAACTTTTTGTCCTATATTAATGAACCCACACTGAACCTCAATTCACTTCAGTTACACCATATGTATAATCTATTTATTTTTGTATTAAACGGTAACGCTGCTAACGGAATCATAAATTTGAACTAAAGGAAAAATTTAAAAAATTAATGCTCCGAGCCGGATTCGTACCGGTAACCACAGGCATTCATGGTAGTGGTATACAAAATTTACAAAATTAACTTAGTATGGGGTGGGGCGCATCGTTACTGACGATTTCTCAATATAATTCGAGACGTTGCGTTGGTGCAGCGAACGAAAACCATAGAAGGCGAGCTGCTCCTTACAAATTTCTACCCAAAAACGTGCCTTAAACCATAAGCATTGTCAACTGCGCATTCAATCACAGCTACCCAATATATCAGCCTATTTCCGATTACCCAACACAAAAGGATGCTATTGGTCAATCTAACGAATGCATTGCTTTGATTAGCCGTCGTGCATCACGTCGGACGACAGCTATATGACAGTGACAACGATAACGAATAATTGTTGAATGGTTACATGTAACAAGAAGCTATTTAGTTGTCATAACGTTCGTATAATATTTTTAGGTTTAGAAATATATATATTTTATTTTAGCTACCTACCTACTAAAAGTATACAAAAATACTGCCTTATATAATCATTTCTACGATGATCACAATGATGCAGTGCAGTCAACTTCAGATTATATCATTTATTAGGGTTCCGTAGTCAACAAAGAACCCCTATAGTTTCGCCATGTCCGTCTGTCCGTCCGTCCTCGGCTTAGCTCTGTAACCATTACTACTACAAAACTGTAATTCGGCATGGGTAGGTATATAAATCAATCACGCCAACAAAACAGTACAATAATATCTTGAAAATAACATGTTTTTTAGGGTTCGTCCCCTACACCTAAAGCGGAGATGTGTTTTCTTTTCTCGTTAAACCCATGGTGTCGGATATCGTTGGATTAGTGATTAGTTTGCGAGATATTGGGCTTTAAAACCCTAATTTTTGTTCTAGTCATGTTCCTCAGACCCCCGACATTTTCATTTAAGTCCAATATCTCAAAACAGCTGAACAGATTTTCATGAAGTATGGCTAAGAACACTCGGGATAAAATTATCTATGACACAAAAAAACCGCATTCAAATCGGTCCATCCGTTTGGGAGCTACGATACCACAGACAGACGCGTTAAACTTATAACACCCCTCTCTTTGCGTCGGGGGGTTAAAAACGACACCAACGATTCAGACGAAGTTTTTAATGTAAGAATTTACGGGGGTGAAAAATTGATCTTAGCTATAGGTCTCATATCAAGCAAAATTAGTTTGGACTATTTTCACCCGAGTGGGACTCGGTCGCCCAGGTACTAGATAAATAAAAAAACTTATTAAAAAGTATTGATGTCTATTGGCATGGTACCATCCCTGTACAAAATGTGATGCTAACAATTAAATCAAAATTAGTTGTGTATTGCTTTAGTTACATGTGAAAAGTTTTTTTTCTTTCGGGATCATTCGGAGCGTTTACACGCGTTTACCATCTTTGCTCACAAAAGTTTCTCATAAATATAAGTGAATTAAATTAACAACAACATAAAGTGACTCTTAAGTGCAGTGTGCAACGTTAGTTTTGGTGTACTGATCTTAGTGAAACAACATTTTAGATTCGTATCCGCACAACTTGATTTATTTCACATCGACTTTCGACCCAAGCTCTCTTTCCGACGCTCCGATAATGAGCAGAACGGGTGACAACGCGCACCAAGTCGACGCCGATATCGAATCAAAAACTGTACACACATCTACCGCCACGATGATGCTGCGATCACCGCCAAATAAATATCCGTCAAATCCAGATCTTTCGACGCCGGTAACAACTGAATGCCGTAAGCGAAAGTTTAATATCATGACTTCGCCAAATATAACTGAGGAAGTAGAAGAAGTTATTGACCGTAAGTTGACAGGATTCGAGGCAAACATCGAGTCTAAAATTACTGAGACCATAAACGCGGCATTGGCCGTCGGCCTCCCGGCACACTTCCAAAAACTTAATGAGACACTAGCCGGCCTAAAACTAAACATTCAAAAGCTTAACCAAGACAACACAACCATAAATGATGCATTAGCTGAGGTAAAGACTAGCTTAAATGATGTCGAAAACTCCCTCGAATTTACAGGCTCGCGTCAGGAGTCGCAGGAAGTCAAACTAAAAGATATTGCATTAAAAACGGAGTCATGCCAAGAACAAACCGGCCGCATACACACACTTGAACGTACCATAGATAAATTGGAACAACAGGCAAGGACGAGCAACATAGAAATATGTAACTTGCCAGAGAAACACACCTGGCGACATCGTGTCAATACACCGGGTCCCACACGCCAATCCCGACGCTATTCGACCAAAAAATATAATAGTGCGTCTTACTTCGGTCATGTTACGGGACAACATCCTAGCGGCATTCCGTGCAGCCAAGGGACTCAACACATTACAATTAACGCTAAGCGGTCCCATGCAAAAAATATACCTAAACGAACATTTAACTCTCAAAAACAAACTTCTGTTAAGAAAAACTCGGGAAACTGCCTCGCTGCATAGCTACAAGTACGTCTGGGTGCGGCACGCAACTATTCTTGTGCGAAAAGATGACACATCCCCAATACTCGCCATACGAAACCCATAACCATTTCTCTGTACTTTCTCCACTGTATATTCCATTATCTTATTACAAAACATGTCGAACCTCGAAAACATTGAACTCAAAGAATTCGGCGGCAGCATTGATGTCGACGGTTGTGTCATGAATGATTTATTTTATAATACTCAAGACCTTGAAGATCGATACAGCGTTAAGCATCAGGAAAGTGAAGTGTCGGATGAGAAGAAATGTAAAGCTTTCAAAAATAAACCGAAAAAGAAAATACTCAAAAAGCCACAGGTGGAAATTTCAAAAAATATATCGTTTGTATCTCGACGAGGAAGAGAAAATGGACATCACTTGATTAAAATAAACATTTATTAACTTCGTCCGGGAGTTAATTGCAAAAACGTTGATGATAGCGTTTGCCTAAGCGCGCAGTATGTGGTTGAGGACAGATATGATGAAATTTTGGACTGCACAGAAAATATTGTAAGGAAGATTGTGAAAAAAATAAGCGATAGTGACAATTTCCAATTGTAAAACGGAATTCATGTAAAACAACTATTCATTTAGTAATACATAATCATCATTCTACAAGTTGTAATATTGTCTTCATGTAAATAATTTATCAATAAATACTTGTTGATCTAAATAAAAATAGTCTTCTTTATTACGTTAGGTACGCTTTCAAATCTGTAACGTTACAAAGCCTTGTATTGGCAGATAATTAAAACAGTGGGAACAAAAGGATGATGAAATAAAATGGTTGAAAATTCATGATAACATTTATTAAATAACAATACTATTACTATTATTTATGGGTAGATTCATAACATAATTATCCAATGGGTATTGGGTACAGTTAATACATTTTAATGAAATATATGTAAATCTTATCAGCTAGTCCTATAATATATTACTATAGTGACCCCACGGTAAAGTTCTAATAACTGCTCCGTTTATTAATTGTCTTTTGTCGTCATTTTTACTTAACACCAGTTTATTCAGTCGCTGGGTAAACATTTTATGGTTTTTTGTCACGTTAAAGTCACGGGAAACTAGTTTGATGTATTCACAAGGTACTTAAATACAAAATACAGTGTGTAGCGGACTGATTTTTTAAATACCTATCGTTAAATGTAAATAATCACAATTATTTACCAGTGGCGCTAGTGAGCACGTGAACACAGCCTTAAAAGTATAACCAAATCCCTCGTGGACCAAGCACTTTCATTAGCTTAGCCTGCTAGAACTCTTTGTGTTTGGATAAAAGAACTGTGACTGTGTCAGTTTAAAAGTGCCACGAAAATTCCAGTGTCTGCTACCTGTGAGCTATTAAGCTGATTTTTCACCGGAGGGGCGAGACGAGAATTGAAATTCGTATAGAACAATTTCAATTCTCTCCTCGCGCGCGCTCGGTGGAAATAGTAAGTACCATACAAATTTCAATTCTCGCCTCGCCTCGTCTCGTCTTCGCCCCTCCGGTGGAAAATCAGCTTTATACCTTTTCGTTTTTATCGTTTATCTGATCTGCTGAAATACTTTTACAGTCTTAATAAAATAATAATTAACTTTTTGTTAAAATGTCTGTATTCATAGTCCAACTCCATCTGCAAACCATTTTAAATATTAAAAAAATTAAGTCATTTGGCTTAAAATTGTTAATATCTGCAATTAAGGTGGCTTCACTCGATTTATGATCTTCTCTCAAAACTGGCGCTCTGCTTCAACTTATTTAGGGAGGTATCACTACACTGGCGTTGTCATGAAAAGTCTAAGGTGGATGGAATGATTTCTATACTCGTTGAATTTATTTTATGGCAGATAGTACCTCTTTCATGGCAACTACCTATTATATATTTTAGTTGTGTCTCTCTTCTAGAACACCATCAAGTCGGCCTTTTGAAAGACATTGTGTCGCACTTAGTTAAGTTTTGTTCGCGCCTCATATCATGGCAACTACCTATTTTATATTTTAGTTGTGTCTCTCTTCTAGAACACCATCAAGTCGGCCTTTTGAAAGACATTGTGTCGCACTTAGTTCAGTTTTGTTCGCGCCTCATATCATGGCAACTACCTATTTTATATTTTAGTTGTGTCTCTCTTCTAGAACACCATCAAGTCGACCTTTTGAAAGACATTGTGTCGCACTTAGTTAAGTTTTGTTTAGTGTAAGTTTCTGCGCAGTCATAGTTAAGGTTTAGAAAGGTTGCAATCCATACAAAGTTAAATTTTAAATAAGTACCCGTATCGCAATCAGTTACCGCTCACACAAAAAAAAATATCTCATTATTGTAATTTCTGTTTGGGTTGGAACCTTTGCCCCTTAAGAGTCCGCTGTAAGCTCGATTCTCGATATAAACGTAGTTACGCTCTCATTTTAAAACGACTTTTGCTGTATTTCGTTTGTTTTATGAACTGGAGCCACATAAACTAATTACAGACCTAGATATAGGTTATAGGTGTACGCGGGCTGGGTTTCCGCAACTCGACGTCATATCTGCGCCTATTTTGCGTTTGGGTATTGGCCCTACTATTATTAGTGCCAGCCCAGTTCCACCAGGAAGCCTAGCAGACCCTCTATGTTGCCGACGGCCTCCGGTAGTGAACCCGGTGTTCCGAGGTGCTTTGCCCGGTATACTGCCCCCCAGGGCACGTCAGGATGACGTGGGCGGCTGTCGCTTCCTCTTCCATGCAGGCTCTGCAGAGAGGACTGTCTGTAATACCTAATACAGACCTAGATATACCTCATGTTTTCAAAGTTTCGTTACAATCCAACACGTAGTTTTAAAATGAGAACGAAACTCCGTTTGTATGGCAAGGTGAAATTCGGCCTAGCGTACTGCGGACACTTAACTATTTCCATTTATCATTGCGTATTTCCTGTCACTATGTATATACAACGCACTAATGAATACGATTTTAAATAACGCGTTCGTAAAAATGCATAAATGAAACTGCTTTTCCACCATAGCTAAGCTAGCTACGTAAAAACGACCAATAGCCTAAGACACGGCTAAGAGCACCGCTCCTATTCGACATTTGTACGAAGCGATATCTCTGAGCATATCGCGACCATAATATGCTCACTTCATCTGTCAACGGCAAACAGATGCGCTCTCATTGGTTGGCATTGACAGATGAAATGGTCATATAATGGTGGCGATACGCTAAAAGATATCGCTCGGTACTAATGTCGAATAGGGGACCAACGCGAATCTTAATAGTCGATTTTGCCATAGCACACCGCTAAGCTTGCGTAGCTTAGCTCTGGAGTAGAAGCAGCCCAAAAGTTGCTTGGCAGCTCGCATCTTCATGCACACGTTTAGACGCGCTGAATCCATCTGAATGCTATTAGATGAGTTGAGCTAGAAATATGCTGAAATGTAAGTAAGATGTTTTGCGCACTTTACCTAAGTGATGGCTGGATTTCCCAGATTAATATAGGTTGTCTGCGCGTCACCAAATTGTTTATGAATAAACTTTTTACCATATGAATCGTTTTTTAATGTTCTTTTTAAACGCTATGTCGAACCAACTTGTTTTCTTATTTAGGCTAAAGATAAGTATATCTATGTATTAGTTAGAAGCTACTTTTGATACTCTCTGTGATTTAAATAATGTTAGGTAATTCTATTTTTAGTGTCTTGCTGTATTAACCTAGAATCTATAGTACTTATGACAAAGCAGTTTTGTTGCGTAAACTTCTACAAATTCTGTTGGGAATACTAAAAATATTGTACCTATTATCAACCTAGACATAATAGTGTTTTCAACAAAACAGTTTTGTTGTGTTAATATTTTTTGTTGCATCTACCTGTAGCACGCTAGGTTATATGTCCGACGTAAAGCATTTGTCCCTCTCGCACTCGCATATTTGCCAGAAAGGGACGAATGCTTTATGTCCGACATGATAGCCTCACAGATAAAAAAACTATTAAATCAACCTTAACAACTATAGCGAAAGTGGATACAGCATTGTGGCTCGCGTTAATCAGACCTCTACTTCGAAAGGTTGATTCAATAGTAAGTATTTTATCAGGTAGATGCAACACAAATGCACTTATTGACACAACAAATCTGTTTTGTTGAAAATAATACGAAATATTTTGAGTATTCCCAACTAAATTAGTAGATGTTGAAGCAACAACACTGCTTTGTTAAAATACTATTGATTATGGGTTAATACAACACCAAGACACTTATTGCCTCAACAATACTACACCGTTCATTTTACCATTTAATTGAGGTTAATTCAACAAAACATACATATAGATCTAACTATTACAGCAAAAGTTGGTTCAACATTGCAGGACTGTTAACCCTACCCTTTTTTGAAAGTTAATTTAACCTTTTAAGCAGGTAAATTCAACATCAATACATTTGATTGAATCAACACAACGATTTTGTTAAAAATACCATTCAATCTAAGTCGACCCAACCTATGCTTTAAAGGTTAATTCAACACAGTGTTGCCAGCACTGGAATTCGATTCGATGCGATCCGAGCCTTGAAAAGATCCGAAAATAGTCGCGAGGATCCGCAAAGTACATTTTCACACCTTTCATTCGGAAAAGTAAGTTTTGCTCCACGACGAGAGGGACCAAAACGCTACTTTTCTGTTCAAGCTCCTTTTTTTTTAAACGCAATGTGCCAATTGAACACAGATGTTAATAAAATAATCGATTGTAATTTCATCGTAGTCAATTCAAAACGAACATATTTCAAGTTTTAACTCTAACAACGTTGTATAAAAAATTATAAATATTTAGTAATATTTAAAAATTAGTAATAAATATTAAGATAATTTAGATATATTTTAACAATAGCTTTTTTTAAAATTTCCTCATAGTCGGTGTGAAAAATAGTATGTGTCACTCGGTAGCAAAATTATTTTCGTCTCGGGCGTAAACACTTGTATCCCTCACTACGCTCAGGATCCTACGTTAGAATCCCTCGCTACGCTCAGGATTCTATTGTAGGATCCGTCGCTGCATTCACGATACAAAACACCGCCCTCGCCGTAAATATACTATTTTGCTCCCTTGTGACACAAATAACTATTTCATAATTTCTCGATATATTTGTGTTTAAAAGATATTAAGTATATCCTTACTAGCTTAAATCTCTCATGAAACGTTTTAAAAGATAAACAATTTAGCTCTTTATTCACTCACCCAGCACGTCTATCATGAGACGGCCGCGACATACTCTCGATTTTTCTCGCACTATATTTACCTCTCTTTCTAAGTGTTCTAAAAAGAGAGAGACATCTCGTGCGCTGCGCTGTCTCGTGATAGTCGTGCTGGTTGATTGAACATAATTGTAGATTACAAAAAACTACATTTTACAAGGTGTATTTTTGATCATGACTTCGGTCAAAGTATGAGTAAAGCAATGGGAGGCAATTTTAAACCTTAACAAAATTTCCGAGTCATTCTTTGCGTTTTTAGTAGTTTTTTGATAAGAACTTTAAATAATACATAAAAATATATTGATATATTTTTTAGTAACTTGACCGTTTACGAACTAGAACGGTTCAATGTTCATTATTGGGTGGAGCAATCTGGGATATTGACATTTCAGCACTTTTATTTTTTTGCCAAAGTGGTGTCATTATAACACCTATTTCAAATTATTATTACGTATAAAACACGTCAAAATAAGCATCTTTTACTCGAAAAACTTTTCTCTAAAGAAGTTCTTTCCGCTCTTTTATTGAAAAAATATATATATACGCGTTGACTTGAGAACCTCCTCCGTTTTTTCGTCAGTTAAAAAAATAACCACGAAAATAGCGGCGGGAGCGCTCCCACACCATCTTCTAACCTAGCCACCATCCGAGTCGGTTCACAATACCTAAATGTTTAAGTTCCAGAACCGTTTAAATGACTGATCTTTGAACCGAAATATCTCGGTAAATATCGATCTAAGAGAAAACGTTTAAAGAATAAAACATGCTTACTTTTACGCATTTTTAAGATAAGAAAATTGAAAAAAAAAACAAAATTCGGACCCCCAAGCGATTTCTAAGAATCGTGAATGGTCTACCTAAATCTTAAAAAAACATTAAGTTATGATTTGTTCAAGACCTATAGGAGCAGCGCATCCCCACGAGCGCTAGAGTGAAAAACCGAGGTCATTCATTTACACCTATGTCGCTTTTGTCATCAATTCTACACGTGCAATCCAGCACGGCTATCACTAGACGGCGCGCGAGCTCTTTCGATTTTTCTCACACTTTACGTCTCTCTTATTAGAACACTTAGAAAGAGACCTATATAGTGTGAGATCAAATCAAAATCGAGAGATCGCGCGCCGTCTTTCGATAGCCGTGCTATATTGCAGGCATAATTAGTATTGGTGCATTCAGATTTAATAAAAATAAAAGAATCTACAAAATAACAGTCCCGTAGGATAGGATCCGAAATAGTCCGATTTGAGTCAGGATCCGCACAAGATCCGCCAGAGGTCTGAATTATCCGAAATCGGACCAAAAGATCCGCAACGGCAATCAACACAAACGCACTCATTGACACAACAAAACTGTTCAGTTGAAAATACTATTAACAATAGGTTAATAATACAAAACATTTTGAGTATGAGCTAACTATTACAGCAAAAGTTGGTTCAACACCAAGACATTGATCGAATCAACAAAACGATTTTGTTAAAATACTGTTGGATGTACTCAAAATATTTTGGGTTCACCCAACAATATAGTAAAATTTGATCCAATATAGTATACACTTTAATCTAACATAAGCAAGTAGATTTAACACAAACACACTCGGGTATTTAACATTTCGAGTACGTTGAAGCAGCCTTTGTTAGAGAGTTAATTTTACTGTCATGGTTTGTTGTTTTTACAGGTTTGCACCAAGTGCAAACCTGTAAAACTAACCGTCAAAAGCAAGTCGATTCAACTCAAACGAACTTGTATTTTTAACGTTTTGACTACGTTAAAGCAAACCTTATTCGATAGTCAATTTTACTGTCATGGTTGGTTGTTTTTACAAGTTTGCACCAAGTGCAAACCAGTAAAACCAACCATTAAAAGCAAGTAGATTCAACACAAACATACATGTATTTTTAACATTTCGAGTAGGTACGTTAAAGCAAACCTTGTAAGAGAGTCAATTTTACGGTCATCGTTGGTTGTTTTTACAGGTTTGCACAAAGTGCAAACTAGTAAAACTGACAAAAATCTAAAGGTAGGTAATGAATTAACATATTGCTAAACGGTTAAATTTACCATTGTGCTACTGGTAGAAACAACTAAATTCCACGGGTTGGTGCTATATTAACCCCTTGTTAGAGGGTTAATTTTACCATTATATTGAAATGTTGAATCAACAAATAAGTAATTAGTTAAAATTACCGTAACTGATCAACAATACAGTTTTTGTTGATTCCACAAAACTCAAGAGTAGGTGCTATGTTAACCCTAAAATTTTGTTGAAATATGGTAAAACCAACTAATAATTATCCACATTAAGTGATTTTACCCCAATTTGTCACGACAATATGTCGTAGTCAGAATTGGGTGTAGCGTACAGACGTAACAACTGCAACTACAATTTCATTCAGTGTGGCCAGTTAACAGTAAGAAAGCGAAAATTGCCGCATTCAAACGATCCTGCGAAGCGTACTGCAAGATTGTTACTAACCGATGAGATAGGGCAAGACAGCATGTCTAACACACAGCCGCGACATACTCTCGATTTAATATACCAGCACATTTTAATATACTGTACCAAGAACATGTGAAAATGTTACTGTACTCATATGTTTTTTGGTGCGAAAATTGTTTAGAATATAGTATTTATGATCATTTCCCTGCTGAAGAGTGTGATTTTTGTTTTGATAAAGATTATAATTCATAGATACTACCTATGTCTGTTTGTCTAATCCACGTCTACATTATACATTAAGAGTTACGGCTTCCTAAGTATTTATTGATATTTTTTATCATATAATACATTTAATTAGTTGCGATTACAATTTAACAATATGGTTATTTGTTTTTTATGTAAACAGAATTAAGATCTCAAAATGCTTAAGAAGCATTTCAAATTACATCATGCTGGCCATGAGTTTCTTGAATACTTTTGTTCTGAAGATCAATGTGCTAGATCATTTAATCTGTACAACTCATATAGAAGACATTTAGAGAAATGTCATGTGCCTAAAAGTGAATGTAGCCCTAACATTATTGAGAATATAAATCTCGTGCAGCTTGAACTTCCTGCAGAAAAGACGAATTGCAACGCAGTAGCAACTGTAGCTTCATGTTCTAGTTCTTTCAGTTCTTGTACTAATCCAGCAGGTCTAGATCAAGACAAAGTCAAATCCATTGATGACGTTCTGTCAACATATATTTCAACACTTTATGGAAACACGCTATTACCGAGAAGTACAGTACAAAATGTTGTCGATGGTCTTGGAAACTGTCTTACTTCGTTGATTCCTCTTCTTGAAAAATGCGTTGAAACAAAATGCGTCGAAAAGTCTATTCCTATTCATATTTCTAAAAGTATAACAGAGGAAATGGAGAGGAAAATAAAGTCATCATTAAATAATTTTACATCAGAATTTAAACGATTCAACTATTTTAAGAAAAATGCATCTTTCATTGAACCTCAAGCAGTAGTTGTTGGCGAGCGATTTGATAAAGTGAAAAAACATGGAGTGTCACGTTTTATGCCCGTAGAATGTTTCGCACAATTTATTCCCCTGAGACATATATTAAAGAAATTTTTCTCTCTCGATGGTATACTATCTCAAACCTTACAATATATGGATGATTTGCGTACAAAGGAAGTCAAAGAAAATTTTTTTCAGGGGGCTTACTGGAAAAATAGAATGAGTCATCACTCTGACAAAATGGTAGTTCCATTGTTTATGTACTTTGATGATTACGAAACTGGAAACGTCTTGGGCAGTCATGCTGGTATTCACAAATTAGGAGCAGTTTATGTCTCAATTCCATGTTTACCACCATGGCGCTCATCTGCTCTAACAAACATATTCCTTACATTACTTTTTCATTCATCAGACAGGACTGCATTTGGTAATAATGCTATTTTCCGTTCCCTAGTAAATGAATTTAATTATCTGAGTGATAACGGTATTGATTTTGACCTGCCATCTTTTAAAGGTTAATTATACTTTGAACTTGGCGTCATTTTAGGAGATAACTTAGGGCTACATTCACTGATAGGGTTTGTAGAAAGTTTTTCTGCAAACTATTCGTGTCGAACATGTAAAGTGCCAAAGAATATATTACAAGGACAGTTGTATGAAGATACATGTTTACTTCGCAATGCAGATAATTACACAAGAGATTTACATTTGAACGATCCATCGTTAACGGGCATTAAAGAAAAATGTGTGTTTCTAGATATCAAATATTTCGATATGTTTCAGCAGGTTGGGGTCGATGTTATGCACGATATACTAGAGGGAGTAGCAAAATATGTTTTAGGTTTTATATTATTGCAGTATACTCAATCGTTAAATTTATTTTCCTTGGCGGTATTAAACGAAAAAATTGCAACAGTAAATTTAGGTCCAGACAATAAAAACAGGCCATGTCTATAGACAAAGAACACATTAATCGAGGGGCACTAAGAATTTCTTCTGGTGAAATGCTTACGCTATTACGATTTTTAGGCATAATTATCGGAGATTTTGTTCCCAGAGATGATGAAATATGGATATTATATGTTAAACTGAGAAAAATTGTAGGCATTGCGTTCAGTTTAAAAATAAGTCATGGAACAGCAGATTTATTACAAATACTAGTAGCAGAATTTAACAAACTTTACATTAGTGTAACAAAAGATACTCTTAAACCTAAATTTCACAACATGTTACATTATCATTTAGCTCTATTGAAATATGGACCAATTTATTCACTATGGTCAATGAGATTTGAAGCTAAACACAGGCATTCAAAAAATGCTGCAAAAATATCTAGCAACCATGTCAATGTCACGCGAACTTTGGCCATTAAGCATCAGCTTCAATTAAATGACATTTTTCATCGAGGTATTCTGGACAATATTTTAAAATTAGGGCCAACCAAACCAATTTTAATATCAGAAATTGAGTGTCTTCAGAGCCGTTTAACATTGGATCGTTCCAAACCCTTGGTTAAAGTGTCCTGGGCAACAATGTGCTCTATATATTACAGCAAAGAAAGTATTCTTGTGTGTGATTCAGCTGAAGATGGATATCTTTACATGTTCTTTGTTTTAGAAAATGTTTATGTCTATGATGATCAATTATTTTTTTCCGGAAATGTGCTCAAGACAATTGATTTTGACGAACACTACTTTGCATATCATGTGGAGCCGTCAGATAAATACTGCACTATATTTTGTAATTCGTTGCTTTCGCCCATACCAAATGCTTTATGCATGTTATTTAATGGTGAGCAATATGTAGTTCTGAGAAGTCCATTATGAATGTGTATAGGATACAATTACTTATTACTGACATAAACAATAACTATAATGGCAATAATAAATTAATAATATCGTTGTGCTACTGTATAGCAGAGAATCAAAAATACAATGAGATTAGACTCCATTTAACGCCTCGTGCCTTAAGCGCGACATTTATTCTTAATATTTTTAGTATTAGCTTTGTGCGTATGTAAATTGCCACCTTACTGCTATTATGTAAGTTCGAAACGTAATATAGTTCTTGCCTGACCGCTATGACAGGCACAAAAGTACCTACTAAAACCATTTTAGGCATATTTTAATTTAAGGACGCCATCTATATTTAATTTTTGAACCTCAGTCAGAAAGCTTCAGAATTAAAGAGGATAAACTAACTGCTGCGGACGCGTGTTTCATGAGATTGCGGCTTTATGTATAAAAAACTTATACTTTTTATGACACATTTATTGACGTTTCTTCATGCCTTCTCAATCATATTTTTAAACAATATGCTTGAATCAAAAAATATTTTTCCAAACTGGTGTCCCTTCGTAACTCTGGATACGGGTTACAGAGGGCGCCGTATAAAAAAGCCTTTTATTATGATATTTTTGTACTTTTGTGCCCGTCTTTTAGTGTTTTAGCCGGCAGGTCAAAGTTTACGTCTTCTACGAAGGTGAAAAATGTCGTGTTAGAATTGGTTGGTGCTTTTATTGCCAATACAAACAAGGAGGTCCTGAGTAAGATTCAAGAAGGAGAAGACTTATTTAGTAAGTGTCTGGATGCTGTGGAGGATCAAGTAACTGCCATGGTCCGGAGCTAATCCTTCTCTCTGACTGTTTGTGATGCGCTATTGCCTTGTACTTAGAATATTAAGAAAAAAAAAAAAAAAAAAAAATTGGGAATTTTTATATTATTACTACTCAGAATCACGAGCTTTTTCCATTTTAAGTGAGAAAAAAATGTCCCAATTTTGTTGGTCCATTTTATTACCCAACAAAACGTACAAACAGGAGACTTTTTTTTTCTAGGTAAGGATCGAAAGAGCTCGTGATTCTGAGTGGAAATTATATAGAAAAAACAAAAACATCTAAAATGGAAGTCGGGGGTACAAGTTTAAATAGAAACGCCCACCACATAGCAGTAAAAGTGGCAATTTTCATACGCACAAAGCTAATGCAAAAATACGCGCTACGAGGCACGCGACGTCGTATGGAGTCTACTGCTATAAGTGGATGCTGTGGATGCCTCGCCGCGAAGACGAAACTGAGGTATTTTATGGTGTGCACATTCCTCGTATTTACGTCACGTACACATTAATTCACACTAAGCGGTGATTGGCTCAAACCCGATAAGTGAGTTGTGTGCGTGCCAAATGTGCACATCGTCGAAACACAGTTTTGCCTTCGCGAAGTTCATTCTAATATTATATTCATATATCTATGATTATGACCCAAATAATATTTAATTTTTAGTAGATTATGCCAAAATTAAACTTTTTTTCTATGTACACAAGTTTTTTTTCTTTTAATGAGCATAGCCAGTTGTATTTTTGGGTTACACAACCAATCTGCTTTGCTGTCAATCGTGTTTTTAGGTAGATGCAACCTATCTACTTGGTAATTATAGCTGATTTGTAACAACCTAAATCGTGCAAACACGATTGGTAATATTAAGTTACTATCGGCTCTTTATATCAATTTTAGTTGTCTTTAATTACCAAGTAAATATGTAGCATCTATCTAAAAACACGATTGACAATACTCTGTTACTTGGCTCCGTATATTAATTTTAGTTGGCTATAATTACCAAGTAGATGGGTTGCATTTACCTATAAACACGATTGACAATACTCAAGTTACTTAGCTCCTTTTACCAATTTTAGTCTGCTATAATTACCAAGTAGATGGGTTACATCTACCTAACAGACACGATTGACAATACTAAGTTACTTAGCTCAATTTAGCAATTTTAGTTTGGCTATAATTACCAAGTAGATGGGTTACATCTACATATACAGACACGATTGCTAATACTCAGTTACTTAGCTCCTTTTAACAATTTTGAGTTGGCTATAATTACCAAGTAGATGGGTTGCATTTACCTAAAACACGATTGACAATACTCAGTTACTTAGCTCCTTTTACCAATTTTAGTCTGCTATAATTACCAAGTAGATGGGTTACATCTACCTAACAGACACGATTGACAATACTTAGTTACTTAGCTCAATTTGGCAATTTTAGTTTGGCTATAATTACCAAGTAGATGGGTTACATCTACATATACAGACACGATTGCTAATACTCAGTTACTTAGCTCCTTTTACCAATTTTGAGTTGGCTATAATTACCAAGTAGATGGGTTGCATTTACCTAAAACACGATTGACAATACTCAGTTACTTAGCTCCTTTTACCAATTTAAGTCTGCTATAATTACCAAGTAGATGGGTTACATCTACCTAACAGACACGATTGACAATACTTAGTTACTTAGCTCAATTTAGCAATTTTAGTTTGGCTATAATTACCAAGTAGATGGGTTACATCTACATATACAGACACGATTGCTAATACTTAGTAACTTAGCTCCTTTTACCAATTTTAGTTTGGATATAATCACCAAGTAGATGGGTTACATCTACATAACAGACACGATTGATAATACTCTGTTACTTAGCTCCTTTTATCAATTTTAGTTGGCTATATTTACCAAGTAGATGGGTTACATCTCAACCAAGTTAACCTGTTATATTTATCGAATAAGAACCCAAGCCACACGATTCACATAAACGAATTAGGTTTGCTAAGTTTACTGAGTCAATAGGTTAGAACTTACCAAACGCGTGTTATTTATTGTTAACAAATTTAATTGCATAATTTTACCACGAACTTTGCAGGCTCCCTCCGAGCCAACTCACTCGGTTGTAGACAGCAAAAACTTATTTATTTCTAGCCATTAATTTTTTTCAGTGTATGTTCCATGACGATGAGGCCCGATAAAATTCAATCACCGAGCCACGCCACGCAACATACAACAAGACGGAAGAGGTGTCCAGGGTTATCCCGGCCCAAGTTCTAGGGAGTCCAGGGTTTACCCGGCCCACATCAGCGACCGACGCAGCAGCTGTCCCGGAGGAACACACTGTAGCCAGCCAGCTTCGAGGACAAGAGACGAGACCACGGCACAATAAAGACGTCAAAAGCATATCGTATTTTTTTTAATAATCATCATATTATATTTTTTTTTTACTTAACATATTTTTGAAAAGTAGATAACTAAGAGAAATTTAGTTCATATATTGTAGATTAATAATGTGTAAATTTTGTGTCACAAAAATTTCATAAACCCAAGTAAATTTAAATATCGCAATATTACAGACATTCCTTTATTGACAATTATACATTAGCCAAAAAAAACAACTCACGCAATGCAAGCACACTAATAAAGCCCTGTTCTACCTAACTAAATGATCATTATATCACCGAGTTTCGTTGTATTACTTACTCCCTACGACATACATCTCAACGGCGACCTGCCTTGCAACGGCACTAGGAGCGCGTCACCAGCAGCACGCCACCAGCACCAGAGCCGCAACAAGCAACCGCAGAAGACTACACCCTACCCTAGCCGTAGCCAAGGCTAGCAGTAAACCAACGGAGCGCACAGACCAACTCTTCGTGGCACTCATTCAGCAGCAACGAGCCACGCCGCGCTAAGTACGAAGATAGAAGAGGTGTCCAGGGTTATACCGGCTCATGCATCAGAAGTAGCAGCCGACGCAACAGCCGTCCCGATGGAACAAACTGCAGCCACCACAGCTTCCAGGACGAGCAACGGGATGCCACCACGAGGACATCGAGAGGTCACGTAAATATAAAGAGTGACCTACCTACTATTTTTTTTTATCTGCTGTATATCATTTTATTTTATAACATATGTTTAGATATAGAGAGATATAGATTATCTATTTTAAATTAAGAATTTGTAAATTTAGTGTCAGAATAAAAAAAAATAAAAATAAAATAGTGTAGTGTATACTAGATATAGATATGTACGTAGCTTATAGGACGCTTATATATAGAACTACTACACATGTATAATCCCAGTAATAAAGCATAATTTGTCTTGAACACTCGTTTCAACTCATCTCCGAACTCCACACCTTACATGGCGACCTAGCCTTATACGGTGCCGCGCGTGCCGTCGGTCAATGAGTGTAATTGAAGGACATGATAATTAATTGAATAATAAACATGGTGCAAGTGAACAATGATCGAGTAATACAGAAATTGGAGCAATCTCTTCGCGAGTTCGCGATAATTTTTATAACTGTATGTGCAATTTCGGTCCTGGTGATGGTCTGCAAATGTGTTTGCCGTGGCAGGTCCACATAATTATCATGGGCGCTACAAAATCAAAGGAGGAGGTCATCATCGCGCAGACTGCGGCCGGAGGTGACAATAAGGCTACAGCGGGCACCGACGAACTTAAATTCCATGCCAGTACCACCAACATCATTCTGGGGGTAATGCTCATCATGCTTGTCCTTGGAGGCAGTTACGCGGTATACAGGAGGTGCAAGAAAACTCAGAAAAAATGGATGCGTCAGGAGATCACCTTGCGTGACCTGCAGCGTGCGGCTCGAGAGACTCCGATGAGTGTTTAAGTGTTAACGGAGTTAAATATCGCGTTTCGGTATCGTGTGATAGTGTATTTACGCATTGGCAAGAGACTAATACAAATGGCAAAATTGGTACTATTGTGAAGAAAAGTGGGACAATAATGAGTAAGTGTAACATAACCATTAAGGCTAAATAAGTAGACAGGTAGGTAATATAGTTGTGTAATGGCAGTTGAGTTATTGCAATGTTACGAAGAGTTAGTTGCCATAAAGAAGTACTTAATTAAAAAGGGAAAATCTAGATTTGAAGGTAACATTACTAAAAATCAGCTGTCAAAAGTTAGTGATATTATAAATAGATGTGATGAATTTATTGCGAAACTTGCCTTATTGAAAAATATACAACCTCAACTCATAGAGGAGGCTAATAATTTGTATGACAAAATTAAGTGTTTGCATAATGACATATTAGAGTTATGCACAAAGCCTGAAGTAGAAGAAAATTTTAGGGCTGATAGCAAATTTTGTAAAATTGACAACATGGAGTTCGATTTAAAATCAGCCTGTAGCTTGATTCCTCTTATGGATGGTACCGAGAGCACAACAAAACGATTAATCGATGCTATTGACATGTACTCGGGTATGTTAGATGAGCCAGGTAAAAAGTCATTAATTATTTTTGTACTAAAAGGAAGGTTGACCGAAAGTGCGAAGTTGCGTATGTCAGCAACTTATTCGTCTGTAGAGCTACTTATAAGGGATTTGCGTAACACTCTGCTGCCTAAGAAATCCTTTACAGCTATCCATTCCCGACTTCAAAATATAAGTCAGGGCTGGCGTAGCATAGATCAGTATGGGTCAGAGATAGAGAAACTTTTCTCCGAATTAACAATAGCGCAGGCGGGCGGTAATTCGGCGAGTTACGACGTTTTAAAGCCGTTAAACGAAAAAATGTGCATTAAGAAGTTCGCAGATGGTTTGAAGGACCCAAGGCTTAGCACCATCATTGCAGCTCGGAACTTCGGCAGCCTAAAGGACGCGATCCAGGCTGCGCAGGATGAGAACGTATCGAGGCCATCAACGTCCAGTCAAGCAGAGGTCATGGGTATGTACCGCTCACCAAACTCTTATAACAGGTACTTCAGAGGCGCTAGCAACCAGTACAGAGGTTATCGTCAGCGTCTTCAGAGGGGACCGCGACAGTTTTCGTATAATCGCTACCCTCATCATCATCAAGGGAACACGCGTCGAGGGGGCCGTGGTAACAGATCACGGAGCAGGCCATATAGGTATGGTTCGCATGCTGTGTCCCCTGGCCGTGGGGTCAGTGCCCGTGGCAATATGAACGTGATATCCCCCGCCGAACATGATTCTGTCGGTCAATACACCGATGTGCCTAATACGGAATCGCTGAATCATTTTTTTCGAGCCTGACTATATTTACGCGTGCAATGATTTAAATAGAGTAGCCATAAATATAGGCAAGAAAACATATAGCTGGCTACTTGACACCGGAGCTTCTATATCGGCAATAAAGTATGAAGTTATTAGAAGTTGGAACATACCTATCCATAAAAAGACGTTATGTGTTAGGGGTATAGGTAGTCAAGTAACATCAACTGGATATGTATTTTTAAAGTTAAATTTTGACGACTACGAATTCGAGCATACGTTTTTTGTATTTGAAAATCTATCTTGCAGCGCGGATGGTATCCTAGGGCAAGATTTCCTCAAACGTCATGGAGCGATTATTAACTTCGAAACAAACACTTTACAATTAATGACACAAAAGGGAGAACCATCTGAGATCAGCTTTACCTGTTCATCAGCAACAAATAATAAATATTTGACAATTCCAGCTCGTAGCGAGTACATACACTATATGGATACTAGCATTGCGGAAGACTGCGTTGTTAGCAGTCAGGAATTATGCGAAGGAATATATGTTGCAAACGCGATAGTAAAACCGAGTCAAGGTAAAATACCCATTAGGATATTAAATACGAGGGACAGCGACGTGGTTTTAAGCCGTTTTACGGTAAATAAAAGTAAATTGAGTGATTTCTTCATTTGTGAGTTTAGCAAGTCAACTATGAACGCCGAAAGGGTGAAGTCGTTATTTTCTGCATTAGATTTTAGTAAATTAAATGAAGAGGAACAGAAGTCTATTGAGAACATTTGCGCAAAATATCCAGACGTTTTTTTCCTACCAGGAGATAAACTAACGACTACTAGGCTGTACGAACAATCGATAGAATTAAAACCGGGTAGCTCTCCAGTTTACGTTAAACCGTACCGGTTACCACACTCTCAAAAGTCTGAAATTGATAGGCAGATTCAAGGAATGCTTGATGATGGGATAATTGAAGAAGCAAGAAGTGCATGGTCGAGTCCATTATTATTAGTTCCAAAAAAGTTAGATTCCTCGAAACAAAAGAAATGGCGTGTCGTAATTGATTATAGAAAATTAAACAATCAAATAAAAGATGATAAATTCCCCCTTCCAAACATTACAGAAGTCCTAGACTCTTTATCAGGTGCTATCTACTTTTCACATTTAGATTTATATCAGGGTTTTTATCAAATTTATTTAGACAAATCAAGCCGACCGCTTACCGCTTTCCAAACTAGTAAAAATCAGTTCCAAATGACAAGATTACCGATGGGGTGTAAGACATCCCCAAATGCTTTTTCAAGAATGATGACTGTAGCTATGTCAGGGTTAAATTATGAGCAATGTTTAGTATATCAAGACGATTTAGTCGTATTTGGAAGAAATTTAGCAAATCACAATCAAAATCTATTAGACGTTTTCGCTAGGCTAAGGAAGGTCAATTTAAAGCTCAACCCTGTCAAATGTCAATTCCTACAAAAACAAATATTATATCTCGGTCATGTAGTCATGTCAGAAAATGGAATTTTACCCGATCCCGAAAAGACTAGAGTGCTAGATAATTATCCGACACCGCAAAACGCCGACGAAGTCAAACGATTCGTAGCGTTTGCTAGCTACTATCGTAAATTTATTGAAAAATTTGCCGACAAAGCGTACCCACTAAATAAACTAGGCTGTAAAGACGTGCCATTTATTGGACACAAGAATGTGACCAAGCTTTTAAAGTGTTAAAATCAGCTTTAGTTGGGCCACCGGTTCTTCAATATCCAAATTTTTCAGAGAAAAACCAGTTCATATTACAATGTGATGCTTCCGGAAAAGCACTGGGCTCAGTGTTGTGTAACGGCGATGGTCGACCTGTCGCTTACGCCAGTCGAAGTCTAAATAAGGCTGAATTGATCTACCCAACAATTGAAAAAGAGCTTTTATCTTTAGTGTGGAGTGTGAAGTATTTTAGACCTTATTTATATGGCAGACAGTTTAAGATACAGACCGACCACCGCCCACTAGTGTATTTGTTTGGTATGAAAGACCCAACCAGCAGATTACTTAAATTTCGATTACAATTAGAGGAGTACAATTTTATAGTCGAGTATTTGAAAGGTTCTAAGAACTCAGCGGCAGACGCGCTGTCTCGCATTATCATTACGTCAGAGGATTTGAAACATATGAACGAACAAGTTATGAATGTGCTGACGCAAGCGCGAAGACGAAAGCAAGAGAGTATGCAAGGTACAGACAGTACAAATTCTTCGGTTATTAATATGCCCACTAACTCGAGGCCTGATCACCCAAGTGTCGTGGAAATAATTAAAAAACCGGAAAATTTTACTGAATTATGTATTACCACATGTAGAGATTTTGAGAAAGTCATGAAAGATAATTTTGTAAAGGAGGCGTCTAAGTATTTTAATAACGTGCCCAGCAAATCGTGTATTTATCTCAATCCAACTTCTCAATCGCTATTATCGCGAGCCGAACTAGCGAGAGATTTGGATTCAATATGTAAGAAGATAAATGTTAGAGAATTATGCATAATCAGAAGTGAATTCAATAAAGAATTTATTGCGGGCTTGATACAGGAAATAAATAGTAATAGCAGTTGGGCCGGCCCACGGATATGTGTGTTAAGTGATGTACAAAGAATAAACAACTTGCATGATAGACGCGTTATAATTAATGACTTTCACCTACTCCCCACAAGTGGCCACGCGGGGACTAGGCGGATGACCAACAATATAAAGAAATACTACTTTTGGCCTAGTATGGAAAAGGACATTAGAGATTTTGTGTCTAAATGTGCTCAATGCCAAAAACAAAAATATAGTGTTGCTACTAAACAACCTATGGAAATAACAACCACAGCCAATTCAGCCTTAGAAAAAGTGTATTTGGACACTGTGGGACCTCTCCCAAAAGATGAACACGGTTATTGTTATGTGCTGACCCTACAGTGCGAACTAACGAAATTTGTAGAAGCGTATCCCCTGCGCTCTAAGGATACGGCCACTATAGCTCGATCCTTTGTAGAGAACTTTGTATTGCGTTACGGCATCCCACTCGAGATAGCCACTGATCGAGGTACCGAGTTCATCAGCAGCACAATGAAAGAGGTATGTAATTTACTTAAAATAACTCATTTGCCATCCACAGCATATCACCATGAGTCCATCGGTGCTCTAGAGAATTCGCATAAAACTATGGGAGCTTATTTGAGAATACAATGCGAAAATAAAACGGATTCTTGGAGCACTTGGTTGCCTTACTGGTGCTTTACGTACAACAACACGGTGCACACGGAGACGAAGTACACACCTCACGAGTTAGTTTTTGGTAAGCTATGCACGCTCCCTAGTAATCTAAAAAGTGGTAACGTTAATCCCTTATATAATTATAACAGTTATCCATTAGAGTTAAAATATAGATTAGAGCTAGCACAGGCAGACGCCCGTAACAACTTAATAAACAGTAAGTTGAAACGCAAAGAGAAATATGACTCTAATACGCGGCCTGTCTGCTATAGTAACAATAGTTATTTATGGTTGAGAAATACAGCTGACAATAAGATGCAGAGCATTTATTTAGGACCGTATTTAGTATTAGAAGACTTAGGATGTAATGTTAGAATACTTAAAAATGGAAAGGAAGATGTCGTCCACAAAAATCGCACTAAACCTTGTATCTTATAATTTTAATTTCGTTAATTGTATTTGGATCTTTCTTCGTAAGATATTGTTACTTTAAGTTTAATATGTACTGCGCTGAATAGGTACCTATGTAAGCAAAAATAAAAATAATCCTTATGTTTATTTTTTTAAAATCACGATAGGTGGTGTAGTGTATACTAGATATAGATATGTACGTAGCTTATAGGACGCTTATATATAGAACTACTACACATGTATAATCCCAGTAATAAAGCATAATTTGTCTTGAACACTCGTTTCAACTCATCTCCGAACTCCACACCTTACAATAGCCCAATTTTATATTTTGCAATAAATCAGACATTCTATTGTAATTATATGATATTAAGTAGTTAGGTGCAAAGGTATATCATTATAGAGCACTAAAGTGACTTCAAATACAGGCGCACTAAGGTTGCGATATATTATGCCATATTGAAAAGGAAGCGCAAAAAGACGCATTGCCTATTATTATTAGGAGCAAAAGACTCCGACGGCGGTTAATATACGCGACGACATTTTATTAAATAAGATATACAGAACCGAGATCAATTTGCCAATAAGCACAATACGTAGAATGGAATGCGATAAAGTAAAAAGTAATGATAATAAATAAAAATAATAATATTAAAGGCAAAATTCATTATAATACCTTCCTAATAAAACGCAAATAAATAATGATGGAAAGAACACGAAACCCATAATATAGGCTCCTGACACTATCGCCTTAGCAATGCTTTTAGTATGACGTTTGGTTAAGCCTAACTATAAGGTTACTCGCTCTCTATGTTCTGTGGTCGCTTACACGTCATTGTTAAAGCATATTATATTTCTATTAATTACTAATTAAAGTCAAGTCTTTGAGAAAGCCATTTCTTTTATTTCATCAGGTTATGGGCACCTCGCTCAGTAGTGCGTTATAAGATTTGGCTAATAAATAAAAAGTAAAGTAAAAGTACATAACCTCAAATCACGCGGACGCCGGAATTCTTTTCAGCATTTCAGATACTTACAAAATGTCTTCGCAAAACGGTTTACTGTCCATTGAAAAGCTCACAGGACGTGATAATTGGTGCACATGGAGCTTTGCAGTGAAAGCTTTTTTACAATTGGAAGAACTGTGGGAAATTGTGCAAGGTACAGTTGTTGACGAAAAAAAGGACATAAAAGCGAAGTCAAAGTTAATATTGCTGGTGGATCCAATACTTTACGTCCATATCCAAGATGCAACCACGTCTAAACAGGTATGGGACAATCTTTCTCGTGCTTTTCAAGACTCTGGACTAGTACGCAAGGTCGGTTTATTAAAAGATTTAATTAATACCACCTTAGAATCAAGTAACAGTATAGAAGAATATGTTAACAAAATCATGTCATCAGCCCATAAATTGAGGAGTATTCATTTTGCTATTGATGATCAGTGGCTAGGAACTTTAATGCTGGCCGGCTTACCGGACATATACAAGCCCATGATTATGGCAATTGAAAGTTCAGGAGTTGAAATAAGTGCAGATTTGATTAAAACTAAATTGTTACAAGAAGTGAAATCTGCATCTGCATCAGATACAACAGCATTTTATGCAAATCCCAAGTTCAGACCACCTCATCACGCAAAAAATACACAGAGCCAAAAGACAAAGGGCCCCCGTTGCTATAATTGCAATAAATATGGACATTTAGGCAAGCAATGCTGGCATAAGAAAAATAAGACTAGCAATGATAAGTCATCTCATACTGGTTATATAGCTGCTTTTTCAGCGATGCAGTTACAAGATCACAAGAATTGGTATATCGACTCGGGCGCTTCAATGAACATGACAATGCACCGAGCCTGGCTGGATAGCGAGAAACCTTCGCCTGTACAAACCATAAGGATTGCAGACAACAAATCACTTCGTGTTGAATGCTGTGGTAATGTCACTATACGAACACCGGCTGAGAATGGGTTCAACACAATACAGGTGAGAGATGTCCTTTACATACCAGAGCTATCTACCAATCTGCTATCTGTTAGTAAAATTATAAAAGGTAACTGCAAAATTGAGTTTGACAAAAAAGGCTGCCAAATTTATAACCAAGCGGGGCAAGAAGTAGCAAAAGCTGATCTTGTAAATGATACATATAGGTTGAATATTTATGATGACACAGTGAATGCGATGTCAGCTACTATTGACAATGATACCTACCTGTGGCACCAGCGTATGGGTCACTTGAACTTTACTGATGTGAAAAAAATACCGGCATGTACTTCAGGTGTCAAGATTTCACAGAACAATGAAAGTAATGTGTGCATAACCTGTATAGAAGGCAAGCAGACAATCCCGCATAACGGCTCACGGGCAAAAGAATTATTAGAGCTGGTACATTCAGACGTATGCGGACCAATGCAGGCTGTCTCAATTGGAGGTTGCAGGTACATAGTTACTTTTATTGATGACTTTTCAAGAAAAGTATTTGTATATTTTTTAAAAAGTAAAGCAGAGGTACATGATAAATTTATAGAGTTCAAAAATAGGGTTGAGAATGAATTAAACAAGAAAATTAAAAAAATTCGAAGTGACAATGGAAAAGAGTACATTAACAAACAGTTTCAAAATACAATGAAAACATATGGCATATTGCATCAAACCAGTAACCCCTACACACCGGAACAGAACGGTCTCAGCGAGAGAATGAATAGATCACTAATAGAAAGGGCAAAATGTATGATTCTGAATGCTAATTTGCAGAACTGCTATTGGGCGGAGGCAGTAGCTACTGCTGCACACATCATAAACCGTTCACCCACTCGAGCTCTCGAAGACATCACTCCGGAAGAGGTTTGGACCGGTGAGCAGCCTGATCTGAGCCATATGAGGGTCTTCGGGTGTAAGGCCATGGTTCACATTCCAAAGGAACATAGGCGAAAATCAGACGCAAAATCACGAGAGATGATTTTTGTAGGCTACAGTGAAAGCACAAAGGGCTACCGTTGTATAGACCCAAAGAGCAAACAGGCCATAATGAGCAGAGATGTTGTATTCCTGGAAACCACCGTGAAGCAAAAAAAAGGTCTCTTCAGCACCTGAAAAAGAAGAAAACATATTAAATGTTAATAAAAATATCAAGCAAAATGAAATTAAAAAAATTGCATCTGATCAATGTGTACAAAAGAAGGTAGTATATATGCCAATACAGGAAGAAAATCAGGATACAGATGACATTGATGAATCCGATGAACAGAGCAGTTCAAGTTCTCAGAATGTTACTATCACTGATCAGAATCCTACTTCAGATTCTGAAACATTTGAAGATGGACTTGATGATACATACATACCTGAGGAAAGCTCAGACATATCTCCACCCCGTCGAATTAATCTAAGACCACGAAGACGAGAAGAAGAACGCGATACTGCTACATTTCTATGTATAAATGGTGAGTTAGCTATGAGCATATTGGACAGTGATCCACAAGATATAGATGAGGCTCTCCATAGCAATAACGCAGAGAAGTGGATAGAAGCCATGAAGGAGGAACATGAATCGTTACTGAAAAATAAAACATGGACATTAGTTGACTTACCTAAGAATAAAAAAGCTATACCTTGTAAATGGGTATTTAAGACGAAGACAGACGAAAGCGGAAATGTAACGCGGTATAAAGCAAGATTAGTCATAAAAGGATATAAACAAGCAAAAGGCATAGACTATAATGAAATATATGCTCCTGTTGTTCGGAATACCTCAATAAGATATTTGATCGGTTTGGCAGCAAAATACAAGTTACAAATCCATCAAACTGATGCAATTACAGCCTTTTTGCAAGGAGAAATTGATAAAGAAATTTATATGTCACAACCCCCATATTTTGAAAATGGTGAAAAGGTATGCAAACTAAACAAATCCATTTATGGCCTCAAGCAAGCAAGCAGGCAATGGAACTTAAAACTAAATGCTGCCTTACTCGAAATAGGTATGAAAAGATCAAAATTGGATCCTTGCATATATTTTCGAATAATAAATGACAAAGACATATTATTTATAACTGTATATGTGGATGACCTATTATATTTTTTCAACAACAATGATACAGCTATGGAAATAAAAAATAAACTTAAAGAGAAGTTTTTTATGAAGGATCTGGGTGCAGCCAAACACTGTATAGGATACAAAATTACACAGGAAGACAATGGAGACATTTCCCTCGATCAATCAGCTTATATACAAAAAATACTGAACCGGTTTGGAATGAATGAATGCAAACCTGTGTCTTCACCATGTGATGCAAATGTTATATTAAAAAAGGCAAGAAAAGAAGGAGATATATTGAGAGATGTGCCGTATCAAGAAGCAGTCGGTTGTTTATTGTATTTATCACAGGGCACAAGACCAGATATTACATATATAGTAAACACACTTAGCAGATTTAACAACCAACCCACTGCTGAACACTGGATGGCTGTCAAGAGAGTGCTCAGATATTTAAAAGGCACTTTATATACAAAACTCACATATAAGAGTGACATACATACCAATATTGTTGGATACAGCGACGCTGACTGGGCCAGCGACTCTGAAGATCGACGGTCTTGCACCGGCTACATTTTTCTGTTTCAGGGTGCAGCTTTAAGTTGGAACTCACGAAAACAACAAACAATAGCCCTATCTACCTTGGAATCTGAATACATGTCATTGGCTACTGCTACACAAGAATGTATTTGGCTGAAACAATTGGAGGAAGATTTTTGGCCAAGTTTTTCAGGTATACCTACAATTTTATATTGTGACAACCAAAGCGCCATTAGTCTTTCAGGCAACGACATGTACCATTCCGAGGAGCAAACATATTGATGTCCGCTATCATTTTCTACGGGAGCGGATATCCACAAACCAAATATCTGTGCAATATTTACCTACGAAAGAGATGATTGCTGATCTCCTAACGAAGGGGTTACAAGGACCAATGCACAGGAAGTTTACTGCATTAATGGGTTTGTGTCCAGGAGAGGATGATGGAAAGAACACGAAACCCATAATATAGGCTCCTGACACTATCGCCTTAGCAATGCTTTTAGTATGACGTTTGGTTAAGCCTAACTATAAGGTTACTCGCTCTCTATGTTCTGTGGTCGCTTACACGTCATTGTTAAAGCATATTATATTTCTATTAATTACTAATTAAAGTCAAGTCTTTGAGAAAGCCATTTCTTTTATTTCATCAAATAATATTAAATTGGAGGATTATATTCAATTTATTAAATGGTCATTTTTAAATAGATATATCAAAGTCGCGTACTGAACTGCGTAACTCATCTTGTGTATCGTACGGACGCGGGATGAAATTACCGCGCCATATGTTAATCGACGGTAGTAGTATATATATAACATAATGTATTGCACTTAAACTATAATACCAAATGTAAATCGTAGAAACATGCCGCTTGATGACGAGACACTACACTAATAATAAGTAATGCCATATGATAACCTATGGTTAAAAGTGCGGTATCATAATTACTACTTATACAATATGCATTTTTAATCTTAATAGCTCCTTTAATTGAGTTAGTAATAGCACAAGTAAGGCGTGTCACCCGGACATGCGACAGCTGATGTTATAGCCCGAATTACAATTTTTATATAAAGCATTGTGCATTGTTTTAGAGACTTACATTCAAATTACATATTTTTATTGTCGATTCAATATTATCGATGACCTACATAGATGTTTTTCATAGAGCGCAAATATTCATAATAATTTGTATAGATCCAAATACCTACAAAAACCGAATTTTAACAATACCCTAGTATAATTATTTGTTTTAGCAAATTCTCCAAATTAGCACAACCATTAACAAACTTATTAAAGAAAAACTTAGAATTCATTAGGGTAAAACACATGACAAAGCAAGTAGTATCAGTCATGACTAGAGCACAAACGAAACGAATGGAAGAGCGAGCAAAGAACAGTACTTCGCAACATAACCACAAGTAGTAGAACACCCTAAGAAACCGGAGGATGTACCTCAATTAAGTTTTGACGGACACGACTATGGCAAAATAATGCAACAAGCAGATCGTCTGATCTCTATTGCGAACGAAACGAGCTTTCTTCGTGCGAGAATTAGGTGCATTTTGCAAAGCACACCAAATCAAAGAAGTGTTTAAACTGCAACAACGCGAACTTATATTGCTCACACACAAAATCTAATGATCAGCGACATGGATGCGGCTAAAAGATTAAAATGTCCACAATCCACTGTTTGTGTATCAAAGAGGTTTCGGGAACGCCTAACTTTAGAACGAAAGCCAGGAAGTGGTGGGTTGCAGGGTATAAAGGATAAAAAAAGGAGGACGCGTCATAAAAATATTTGCATCAAATTGTACGATATCATCTCGCGAAGTGGCTAAAAAAGTGAAAATGTCCCAATTGTATGTCCAAAGGGTCAAACGTAGAGCAGGTTTAAGAAGTTTTAAAGCACAAACGGCAGCAAAAACACGAACGAGAAAACTCTGCGAAAATTTATAAACGAAATTTGACTGCGTCGTGATGGACGACGAAAGTTACATAAAAGCCGATTTTAAACAAATACCAGAAAAAATCGCACAGAGGCTCCCGAAGACTGTAAAATAAAAAAAAGAAGTTGCTAAAAAAATACCTAGTTTGGCAGGCAATTTGCAGTTGCGGGAAAAGAACTCTTTAACTAACGGAACAATAAACGGCAGTGTCTATCAACAACAGTGCTTACAAAAGCGGTTACTTCCATTTATTAAGAAACACCACTCTCGACCGTTATTTTGGCCAGACCTGGCCAGTTGTCATTACCCGAAACCTGTCATGGATTGGTACAAAGCAAATGGGGTAGCCGGGGTACCGAAAGATAGCAATCCACCACATTGCCCAGAACTCCGGCCCATCGAGGACTATTAAGTGCTTATTCGTCGAGAAACCTTGACTAATTATGATCATCATTTAAAAAAAACATTAAATTGACTCATATTTAAAGCAAAAATCTTTATTATAAATTTTATTTTTAATCTTTTTTTATTTAATTTTAAACTTTCTTATTTATTATATTTTTTTGGGATAATCATTTAGGTGTGCCGAAGTTTTGGCGTGTTCAACCTTTGTTATTATATCGCATCGGACGTGGTAGAGAAATGAAGACCTCAGATGGTTTCGTGCAAGCTAACAGCACTAACTTGCCATGGATGGATACTGCAATAATGCTAGAATTCACCCAAAGCAGTGATAAGCATAACTTAGCTGGGATACGAGGTGCAATAGCTGCGTTGTCATCTGGAACTTCCTATGTATCAAGTGCAGTTGAAATTGTTGGATATGTGGAAGTCAGATGAGAGAATAGTAAATGTTACATGAAATTTCGTATCACTCCTGAACAACGTGTGAAAAACAAAATGTACTGTAAAGTGTTACAACAGAGATACATGAAAAAGAGGACACAATAACGTTTACTGTCATGATTGTGCCGCATCACAAGGTTGTAAACATGCTTTATGTTTTATGATGTGGCTAGTGAACAGCACCGAGGAACCTTTCTCAACCTCTATTGAGTTAAACCTGCCAAAACCACTCTGGGTTGTCTCCACGAATTGAGTCCACTGGCACTTCACGCACTGCGGCAATGAAAGCTTTTAAAATTATTTTTTCCAAGTTCCAGTTAGGCTAAATTCTTATTTGTTATTAACAAATAACTGTAATTGTCTGGTTCATTTCAACAATAAGATGCTAAACAGCTTTACATGAAAGAGTAAGAGTAGGTATTGATGATGATGATTTTTTTTTGTTTAGGTACTGGAGTTAAAAAAAAAATTTTATTAACTCAATGTTTGTGTTTTATTGTGTTACTACACTCTACATACATATACTACAGAATTGTGTTTAAATTGTTTCTCTATTTATTTAGTTGGTGCATATGTGCCATTAGATTAGTTGTGAGTCCAAATATATTTTTGTACGCTTGTTTATTATTTCAAGGAGTTGAAATTTAGTCGATTTTATTGTTGAACTATTTCTCATAACTAGTAGGTACCTTAATCATTCGTACGTGTTAAGTTGTTTTTTTTAATGCAGCGTGTACATTTAAAACGGGGCCATTATTAAATGTAATGATTACTTACCACTTGTTTGTTCTTTCGTTTTATATGATAAAAATAATAATCTAACTCTACATTTTATGTATTTTTATTTAACAACAGCCTAAACATAATAAATACTGAATTATTATCCCCCTTTACATTGTTGGGGTAGTTTTGAACAACAGTGTGTGTGCAAAATGAGGCACCTTTGAACACTACAAAAATATTTCTGTACAAAACTGTCCCCTCTTAGTTACAACTGCAAAAGCCGTCAATATTCAAGACTTCAAAAAAAATGGAGAAAACAGGCCGATAAGATTGACAAAGCCCATGTTCAAACTCTTAAGAAGATGACAAAAGCTAAAGTCCGAAAATTCTGGCATGCGTGAATATAAATATTTGTCTTTTTTTGCGAAGATATTATTAATCAATTAATTACATAAAAAATAACAAAACTCTGTTCTAGTCTTTTATATTTTTAACAATATGTTCTGCTACTTTTTTCTGGACCACTTCTTATGACGTTTACAACCAATTTTGAGGCTCAAATAATATTGTCCAGGTACTTTCATGTGGGGCGGTAAGAACTTTTTTACCAATGACGAGGTCCAAGCTGAAGTGGTCAACTATTTTGAAGGCCTGGAAAATAGTTTCTTTAAAAGTGGTGTAATGGCTTTGGAAGCCAGATGGAATAAGTGCAAAGAACTCGAAGGGGACTATGTAGAGAAATAAAAATATTAAATATTTATTTTGGATTTGATTTCATACTTAGGCCGAGAAAGTTCCAAGGTAGGCCTCGAAACGAATGCTCTGAAAACCAAAATAATGACAAACAGCTACAAAAGACCCATCCCTATTAGAGGGAAAAGTATAGACTATGTCACTAACTACATACACTTAGAGAAAGCCTTAATTTGAAAAAACAATTAATGAAGATGAAGGTTAAAATTTCCAATTTTCGTATAAGAAGGTAAAACGGGCACGCAACCATGCAGCGAACTACGGCGACCGCAGTAGGTATTTATTGGGCACGCTGCCCCACTTCGTGGTGCGCGTGCCCAATAAATATGAATGATAAATACGACTACAAATGATTTGAATAAGTTGATACGATTGTAATGTGCCCCAGCTTGCCCAATGCCTACAAATGATTGTTGAATGTAGTTGACGAAACATCCTAATGCACAAACGCACAGCGCATGTTAACGCAACTGAGCATTCAACTTGATCGACGTGAGGGCATCCGAATGTCGCTCAAGTTCAATTACGATGATCGCTAATGAACGTTACAAAAATCTGAATACATAAAAACTCTCAGCAGCAAAAGGCCTTACCGGGTGCCAGGTTCATTCTTCTGTTTTATATTGCATTGTCCTGGCACCCGGTTCAGCGAAATGGTAAAAGCTTAACGCGACGTACCAAGTTTGTTGGCCAAGCAACCATGATACGTCTGAACCCCTGTTACCAAAGGCTCACACACAATTACACATTAGGCTCCAAGGAGACTCTAACTATCGTTGTGAGGCGTTTGTCACACTCACACAGCACATCGCAGAGCTGGCTAGACTCTTTTGACATGGTGTGTAAAGCATGGGTACTACCGTCCACTGTAGTAGTTGCGTCATACCGGAATTCGCCTGATGCTACTCGCTCCGATATTACGTCGCCACGTAGGGTTTGTGTCATACTGGAATTCGCCTGTTGCTACTCGCTCCAGTAATACGTCACCACGTTACCAAGTCAACATCGCAGAGTTAGCCACGCTCTTTGATGCCGTTAAGTGGTAAGAGTCGTGTGAACAAGTGGACGAATAGCTCACACTTCTCCGACAACTACATCACGTAAACTTTTATATATATGAAGTAATCTAAAAAACTTCGATAGCGTGATGCAGAACTTCGAAAAAATATGATTCGAATACAAACCATGAAATAAGGTGTGTTAAGTTCAATTTCAAATGCATAATTTTGATGATATACGGTTTTACATTTCAAGCATCTTGCTTGTGTGACGTCGTCGTCCAGTGGTAACCAAATCCTAAGCATATGAATATCACAGAGTAACACAGTAGGCACTGGTCCCACCGCGAGCGAGTAAACTATGAGCTATCGGCTAGTTTCAGCGTTGCCAGATGGTTACATTTCTTACATTTTTCGTAACTTTTGACCCGCTCAAATTTGATCACGTAACATGTATGTAACATTTGTTCAGGGAATTTTCGTTTTAACAATGCACATTTCACGTACGAATGAAAAACGTAACTTTTGCAGCAAAAATGTAACATTTCAATAAACGAAACGTAACTTACGAATCAAGGGCCCTAGCAACAATTTTTCTAGCCCAAGAAACGAACAAAAGATAATCGCTTCCGTGTAAATAATAAAAGAGAGAGATATATATTTATAGTTCATCGCTGTTCACACTGCTGGCGAGGACACTCTCCCAACGCCCTGACGCTATAATCCCTCTCTTTTATTTACACGCTAGCAATTATCTTTTGTTCGTTTCTTGGGGTAGAAAATAGTCGATAGCTCATAGTTTACTCGCTCGCGGTGGGACCAGTGCCTAATAACATTATCACAGAGTAGGGGTTGTAACAGAGATCTCATATAGTAAATTTATACATTATTCCGAACTTAATAATTAAAAAGGTAAGTGATTTCGTTCGCAGACGTTTCTGCCAGAAAAAATATAAAAAGTTTATTTACTTGTTAGTAACATTAAAAAGGCTGATAAAGTATGTTAAATTAAGTAACGTTTGATTTGTTTTAACTTTTATTAACCATCCAACAAACAAAAATTGGAAGCTGTTTGATTGTTGATACAAAGTTATACATGAGCTAATCACTTAATAAACCTATTTCTTTTGTTTACTTCATATTAATTTTTTTCAGTAGAAAACCTCTGGTACCTATCATACTCTACATGTACCATTTGTCGATTATGCATAAATTGAATACGTTAGTCAATGCACTTCACCTAACGATATAATTGATATGGATATGCCTGTATGCGAAAATTCTAAACTAAAGATACTACCTACTCATACCACTGCTTTTATCAGCTGAATAATTATAGAAATCACACAATCGTTCATTTTAAAAAAATAAGTGTTCTAGCTTTTTACATAATTATTACGGTTTAGCGCGTATGGAAAAAGTTATTTGTGGAAGTTAGCAATACAATCAACCTTGTGAATGAATACATGAAAGTTACCTTTTCCAGTGACTATAGTTTCATCTCATTTCGATTTCTAGATAAAGATCTAATTCAACTTCGTCAAATCCGTATCCATGTTATGTTTTCGTTGTAAAATAGTGCGCGTTAGCTAATAGCTAACCTAAATTTCGCATTTCATTTGATACTTGTTATTCATTAAAAATGTGCTTTTTAGTAAAAAAACACCGCCTCATTTAAGAACGTAACTAGTGATATATAACATTAATCCGTTTTTATGTTTACGTATGATACCATACTTTACGAAATCGAATAACATATTTTCACAATTGGCACATAAAATAAAAGAAACAAAACTGACAACTCAGTATTTTTTTTTGGTTAAATAGCGGAGGTATCAGACGATACAATTATTCCTGAAATTATTGCACCACCCTGCGATCAGTATATTTACGTGTTATTTTGCTGAAGTGTTACCTACATCAATTCATAATGTGAGTATTAATTTATTTTGTCTTAACTTAATCTTTAAATCTTAATTAACTAAAGTATTAACTTGCAGTGTTTTTTTAGGTCCGACTCTGTGACAGCTCAGACCGTACCGTTCGCGAAGCCCGTCGCAGCATCCGAAAAAAAAGTGCATAAACAAGCGACGTGAACGTTCTTTAAGGTACCTAATTATTTCTCACTGTGTTAACATTGTATTGCTAAAGATATCATGAATTATTTGTATTAATTTATTTTAATTTGTTTCAGCCACGAAACTGTACGAGTTATTCCTGTTGCAAGTTCTCGAAAGGCTGAACCTGCGGGACCATCGAAGCGCAAGAAAACAACTGCAAGGTACCTAATTTATATTTATTTATTTGTTGTAAAAGTGTCTCACAGGTGAGTAGGTATTTTAGACCTCACGCAGTGCAAGTGTGGGTTGGAGACTTCACATACACCCTTAGTTTTCTATACAATTTTTGTAGTGATAATATATTTGATACCTCTGATAAGTGTACATTATTAAGTTATGTTATCAACATCAGTTTAAGGGTGATCCTCAAGCAGAGACCGATGCTTTAGAGCGTTACAAGAAGGCCTTGGTAGCACTCAGACTGCAGTGCGAAGAAAAATCTATAATCATAATCATAATAATCATAATCATTTATTTTGCTAAAACATACACAAAGGTGGTACAATTGACATGTTGGCGGTAGTAAAATTACATGTATGTATGTTCCGCCACTATATGGCATGCAAAACTTACACTAAATTATAATATTTAATTACATTGAAATTCAATATTTATAACAAAATGATTTCAATACTAATTATTATAATACACAATCTGATAAAATAGAATAGAAATTAAAAATACCTATAAACTAACATTGACATTAACCATAAATCTTCTCGAAATATTCCTTCAAAGAGTAAAAGGGTCTTTCTAGTAAATAACATTTTAGCTTCTTAGAGAACTCATTAAAATTATTACATTGTGTTATGTCATTACTTAATAAATTAAAGATTTTTATTCCATTGTATTCAATGCTTCTTTTAAATAGTATATAATTATTAGAATTTGGTAAAACTATGTCACTGTTATTCCTTAAAGCATGCAGTCTGTTATTGTTTTTACACTGATAGTTAGATTTGTTCTTATAGATAAATATGCTAATTAAGAAAATATATAATGATATGACTGTCATTATCTTATGTCTTACAAACAGTGGACGACAGTGTTCTAGGGGTTTAGCTTTATCGATACATCTTATGGCTTTCTTTTGCAATATTAATATAGTGTTTATGAGAACACTGTTTCCCCACACCTGCAGACCGTATCTTAGGATGCTCTCAAAATGTGCAAAATACACTACTTTCAGGTCTGTTGAATTTAGAATATTGGACAGATTTTTTAAAGCATAGATAGCACTAGCTAGTCTCTTTCTTAGGACATCTATTTGGTTCGACCATCTCAGCTGGTTGTCTAGTTCAATTCCGAGAAATTTTGTACTTTCCACTTTTGCTATAGGCAGTGGCAGGTCATATGGAATGCTGTTTGTATGTCTGCAAAAAGTTATGTAGTTAGTTTTATCGATATTCATTTTAAGACCATTACTTTTAAACCAATGTAATAACTGCGTCCAAGTAAGACTTATGTCATGTTTAAGAGAGGAAATGTCATTATTTTGTACTATTATACTAGTGTCGTCTGCATATAGGTAAGCTTTGCCAATCGGGATATTATATGGAAGGTCATTTATAAAAATTATAAAAAGTAACGGGCCTAATACCGATCCTTGTGGGACACCGCAGTGAATTTTTGTATATTCCGAGTCAACATATTGCACGCATCCTGAATTATTTATACTCTGTATTTGAACATACTGAGTTCTATTTGTCAGGTATGAAGCAAGCAAGTTCAAAACGGAGCCCCTGATTCCATAGTATTGTAATTTGTCAATAAGTATAGAATGATTGACGCAATCGAATGCCTTGCTAAGGTCACAGAAAATCCCAGCACATTTGTGGCTCCGATTAAGACCTCGTAGGACTTCTAAAACTAAATCTGTAACTGCTGATATGGCATTGCGATTTTGTCTGAATCCAAACTGCTCAGGACAGAAATAATTGTTTTTATTAAAATGGTCCACCAACCTAGAAGCAATCGCTTTTTCGAAAATTTTCGATATGACAGATAAAAGAGATATGGGCCTGTAATTATTTTTATCAGTCTTGCTATGTTTTTTATGCAGTGGGATTACTTTAGCTCTTTTAAATTGAAAGGGAAAAATTTCGTTCTCTAAACATGAATTAAATATATCACATAAAGGATTACATAGAATCTGAATGTTTGATTTTACTATTTTGGTACAAATATTGTCTGGGCCACAGGAATTTGTATTCTTCAATGATTGGACTATTTTGATTATCTCCACTTCATCAAGTGGTTTCATATACATTGAATGTGTATTGTTTATTTTATGGTTACGTAAAAGCTTCATGTGCACATCACTTTTCATATCAACTATTCTTGTTCTTTCCCCAATATTCACAAAAAAATCATTCAAAACATCGGCAATAGTTTTGGGATCCTTGATTATTACATTGTTTTCCTGCAAATTTATTGTTAATGTATCTGATGTTACCTTTTTCCCTGAATTTTCATTAACAATTCTCCATATGGCTTTGCTCTTACACTTGGCATTTTTGATGGCACGTTTTACGTGTAATACTTTCGCTGTTGACAATGTTTTCTTTAATGTATGTGTGTAATTATTATAAAATTCATTGAACTGCATATTACTTTTGTTTTTACGCTTTCGTATTAGTAAAAATCGCTTTTTCCTACAAGATATCTTTATTCCACGTGTTAACCAGGTTTTATTATAACTATATATTTTGATTTTCTTCTTAGGGCAGTGCTTATCAAGTAAGTGATAAATAATATCATAAAATATTTTTAGTTTGTGTTCACAACTTTTAACTTCATAAATTGTATCCCAACAGAGGGTCTCTAGCTCTCGAGTAAAGTTTTTTAAGGCTGCGTTACTATATTTTCGTTTAAATTGATATTTAACATCCTTAGACCCCGTAATAATTTCCTCAGGAAAGATTACTAATTGAGCATCATGGTCAGAAAAACTACAAGGAACTACATGTGATTGAAAATGATCACCCACAGAGGAAAATATAGTATCAACTATTGTCTTAGATGTTTCTGTAATCCGAGTATATTCATGTATTGTAGGTATTAAATTATGCTCCAGAAACATTTGTAAAAAATCAGTCACTGTGTTGGTTCTCTGCTTCAAATCAATATTGAAATCTCCGCATACTATGATTGAATTATATTTATTATTATTATTTAAAAATGTTTCTAAATTACTTAAAAAGCTATTAATTTCGCTATTCGGACTTCTATATACTGTACTTATGTAGATACGTTGTCTATTTGCTAACTCTACAGATATACAACATACTTCAAATACTTTTTCTTTACAATATTGCTCAACGTTACATATTTTACAGTTTACAGATATGTCATTTCTGGCAAAGATTATACAACCACCTCCTTGAATACTTGTTCTACTATACTTTGCTATAGGTTTGTAGCCTGATATGTTAACTGATTCCTCCCGCCTTAACCATGTTTCAGTAATACAAATAAAAGACGGACTTTCTTCAAGCTCGGTTTGTACAAAAGCTTCGAGGCATAGTACTTTATTTCTTAACCTATTTATGTTTAGGTGCAATATAGATAAGCAATTCACATTTGGAGAGACTTGCCTTTCATTTTTATTCTGGTTTTTAAAATCCTTAATGTTCCACAAGTTTTGATGGAGGATGGTTATCGTGTCATTGCTGCTATTACCTTTAGTCACGAAAACATTTTTCATCCTTGTTGGCTCCTGTATGCAACGCAGTAGTACCACTGTGTGAAATCCAGTTAAGATTATATTGCAAGTTTTCAATAATATTTTTCATACCAATATTATTAACCCGCCCAGACCTCTTGAAAAACATATCAAATGACAGATTTATGTTGGGCTCATAAACAAAGAGGCATGTATTATATTTATATAGATCTTCTAGTATTAAATAATTGAATCGTTCTACTCTAGCATTATAAAATGGTTTGCCGCATATGTACGTCGGGCAGACTAAGATAATCTTTGTAAATGTGATACATTTAACAATATCCTGTATCTGTTTCACTAAATCATTTGGATCGACTGAGTCATGAAAGTCGTCCTCGCCAATCAAAATTACGTAGAGTGGGAACAGTGTCAAACACTTATTGGTACCGCATTCGAAGTTTTTAAAGATAGTGAGACTTCATATTATAGTAACGTAAAGAAAAATTAAGTGATAGGTATTTAGATCAGTAGATTTTAAGTTTAGTTCGTTGATTTTTTGTTTTACATAATGCCTTTTTGTGTATCGTGTAGCACATCTGTAGAAAAAAAATCGTGGGTAGGTCATCTGCGTAGTAACGAACATAAAACTAAACATAATTGTATTCAGGAAATCGGGGACGGTGTGGTAATGGTACAGTCAGCATTCCGTAATCGCATTGCAACTTATCGAATTTCGGTAGAAAATAACCTAATCACAAGTTCTATTGACATATTTATGAACTCGATTCGCGAAAAAATTAGTACTCTTTTAAATAAATCACTTCGGGTATATACCTGCATAAAAGTAAACTTAGAACTTTATGGGATGTTTATGTTGTTTAAGAATAACAGTCAATCTATGAAATCTTTTGGTACAAAAAATAAGATTTTGTACCAAAGTTTTGATTTTGATCGGTATTACACAGAAGTTATAAATTGTTTTAAAAAAAAAGTCGAAGATTTTGAAGAGCGTGATAGCGGCTGGACTTTTTTAAATAATTCACACTTGGAAATTAATATAAATAAATATCAACCTTTGCGTGGATCAAGCTTTATCAAACTGCCGAAAGTTATACGAAGTAAAAAAGCGTGCATTAATATCGAGAACAAAGATCAATGTTGTTTTGCATGGTGCGTAACTGCGGCTTTATTCCCTGCTAAAAAACATCCTGAAAGGGTATCTTCGTATCCTGATTTTAAAGACGTACTAAACACTGAAGGCTTGTCTTTCCCGGTTACGTTTGATGAAATTAGAATATTTGAAAAAAACAATCCAACACTACAATTTACCGTCTTTGGGTTGAAAAATAATAAAATAGTAGGTCCGCTTTATAAATCAGAAAATAATACTCAGGTAAAAAGAAAAACTATTCACCTGTTGTTATTAGAAAACACAAACAGTTCTCATTTTTGTTTGATCAAGGACTTGTGTCGACTAGTAAGGAGTCAAGTTACTGCCCACCATGCAAAATTATACTTTTGTGAAACGTGTTTAGTATTTTTCTCGAAAGAAGAACAACTAGATAATCACTTGTGCTCTGGAATAGTCACTCAGCTGCCTGACAACGGTACGGTTATTAAATTTAAAAATTACGAGCGCAAGCAAAACATGCCATTTGTAATATATGCTGATTTTGAATCACTATTACAGAGATCGGGTGAATGTGATTGTGACGCTGACTGTACTACTTATAACACTGTCAACACAGATATTTTGCAACATCACACGCCTGCTGCGTTTGCGTACTATATTGTATGTTCAGTTGATTCAGCATATAATCGCTACGTTTCATACCGTGGTATTGATTGTGTAGACAAGTTTGTAGATTCGATTTATAAAGATGTAACAGAAATAAAAAAAGTTTTGAATATGAATACGCCAATCAAATTTGATATTAACGATGATATAAGTTTCACTAGCGCTACGCGATGTCATATATGTAATAACTTCTTATTTTCTGACCGTGTCAGAGACCACCGTCACATTTCTGGTTGTTACAGAGGTGCAGCTCACAGTTATTGCAATTTACGATTTAAACGCCCATCTTTTGTACCCATTTATTTTCACAACTTATCAGGATACGACGCACATTTGTTTATAAAAAAGTTAGGTGAGGCGAACGGTACAATGAAATTAATTGCGAAAACTAAGGAAAATTACGTTTCCTTTACGAAGTTTATTCCAATTGAAGGTGAATTTTTTCAGCTTCGTTTTGTAGACTCTTTTAGATTTTTGGGTACTAGTTTAGAAAAATTAACAAAAACCATGAAAAAGGAAGATTTTGAGCATTTAAAACGTTTTTTTCCGAATTGTACTAAATTTCAATTACTAACGCGTAAAGGTGTTTATCCTTATGAATACATGAGTAATTGGGAGCGTTATAAAGATCAATGCCTTCCTCCTAAAGAATGTTTTTACAGTTCTCTTTCAAATGAAAATATTTCGAAAGATGACTATGAGCATGCATGTTTAGTATGGAAAGAGTTTAATATCGATAATTTAGGAGAATATACAGATTTGTATCTCAAAACGGATGTCCTCCTATTGACAGATATCTTCGAAAAATTTAGAGAGACTTGTAAAATAAATTACAACTTAGATCCGGCTTTTTACCTGACGGGACCGAGTTTATCATTTGACGCAATGTTGCTTAAAACTGGGGTTGAATTGGAGCTAATTACTGATTTTAATATGTTATCAATGATTCAGAACGGAATTCGGGGCGGCGTCTGCTTGTGTTCTCACAGACATGCAAAAGCTAATAACAAGTATGTGCCAGATTACGACCCATCGCTACCCGACTCGTACGTTATTTACATAGACTGTAACAATTTATATGGGTATAGCATGTATCAGTCCTTGCCGTTATCAAACTTCAGGTTTTTAGATCAACATGAAATAGATGTATTAGATATTACACAAGTCGATAACAATGCTAAGTACGGTTTTATATTATAAGTCGATTTGATATACCCGAAAGACCTTCACATTGAACATAACGACCTACCTTTTTGTCCTGAAAAGTGTATACCTCCAGGAGGTAAAGATAGTAAACTTGTACCTAATTTGCATGACAAATACTTTTATGTAATTCATTATGTTTATCTAAAAACCTGTCTCAAACATGGATTAAAACTGAAAAAAATACATAGTCATCACGTTTTTACAAGATTCTTATTTAAAGCAATACATCGACCTTAATACAAAGTTGCGCCAGAAAGCTACCTCAACTTTCGAGCAAGACTTATTTAAAGTTATGATTAACTCTTTATTTGGAAAAACGTTAGAAAACAATTTAAAAAAAATAAACGTTCAAATGGTTAACCACTGGAATGATAGTACAAATTTAACTAAAAAGAAAACCGAGGCTGAGAAATTAATCGCAAGTCCACATTTCCACAGTGCTTCGGTTTTTAGTGAAAATTTGGTGGCAGTTTAGATGAACCTTGATCGTATTATTTTAGATAAACCAATATATATCGGTTTTACGGTTCTAGAATTGTCTAAAAGTCATATGTATGACTTCCATTACTCAGTATTCAAACCCATGTATGGAAATCGAATACAGATGTGCTATATGGATACAGATAGTTTTATCTATAATATACAAACCAAGAACTATTACAGAGATTTAAAAACTTATCTTTTACCTTATTTTGACACAAGCAATTATAGCTCAGACAATGAACATCGCTTACCTATTCAGAACAAAAAAGTACCGGGACTTTTCAAGGATGAAATGGGTGAGAAATACATAATTGAATTTGTAGGTCTTCGATCTAAACTTTACTGTATCAAAACTAACGACGATGTCATTAAAAAAGCTACAGGTGTGAAAAGAGCGGTTATACATGAATTAGGTATGTCAGATTATGAGCAATCATTGTTTCATGCCGACGTTATTAAAAAGAAAAATATTTTATTTAGATCAATTAAACACGAAATATTTACACAAAGTGTTAACAAAATTGCGATATCTTCTAATGACGACAAACGATTCATTTCTGCTGATAAAATATCTACCCGAGCATGGGGGCACACAACGATACTTAATATTTAAAACCTATATAGTTCTTGGTTAGTACGATTACTAGAACATACTGTATTTTTTGTATAATTAACTTAAGATGCTTTTTATTAACTGTATTCCTTTAAACACTATATGCTCAGGCAATAATTTCATGCTTATCTGATTTGAAATGTTTGTACATATTATTGGTTTGTTAATAAACGTAACATTGTCTTTAATTGACGCTATGTAATTTAGGGAAATAAACATGAACCTCGAATTTCGTTTTTTCTTTCAATTAATAACCAAACCCTATTGACTAGTACCGCTAAGTCTAAATAATATAGTACTTAGCTATGTACATTTATTTTTATTTCCTAACTAGTTCCGATGCATATTTATATTATTAGACTTGACTGTACGTTTCAACTACCGATATTCCGTGAAAACAAGTTACAACCTGTAACTTTTAATTGCATAACAAATAAGCGGATCTAGTAGTAACATGATCCCAAGAGTAAAACATAGGTATTTGCCTCGTGCCACAGTTCTTCGCACTGCATATTGCATTGTAGTTTGATGCGCTTGCAAAAAATAAATTTATGCGAAGCAGTTATAATAAAACAATACCTATGCACTTCCGTTAGGGTATAGTTTCATTTATAATAAATCGAGCAAATACATTGTTTTATATTTGAGGACATCGCGGTTTATTTGAGTATATAATCAACCTTACCATGAATTAGTTAATTCATTTATAAGTACGTATTTGTACACGATACGAGTATTACCCTACAGTGAATAATCTTAACAATTCACAGTTTTTCATCTGATATCTGCTGGTAAGTTTTAGTCATTTTTCTAGGATTTAAACGTTAACTATTTGGAATGTATTTTTGTGAGATATTTTAGTATACAGTGAACAGATTAAATAATGTTTTCTTTAATTTTGTTACAGCAAAATGGAACACGTAGAAGACACGCCTCTATATTTGTCGCAGGTGTTCGCTCAGAACCCATTTCCTGATGATGACGGTGATGATGATGTCAACATCGACCTTGTAAATAAAATAGTGAATGCGAGTCAAAAACAAAAAACTAAAAAGAAACAAACCAAAATCCAGAACAAAGTGCAAAAACAAAGTGTTCCAGGACAGCTTCCGTCGTTTGTTATTAATAAAAAGCCAGGAAAGGGCTACAGGTTAATCAAAATCCAGATAATTAACTTGCAGGACACCGAGTATAAAGAAGTGTCGGAAATCGAAGACGTGATCTTAAGCGCACAATACATAGCAGACGACGGATTCGATGAAATTATCGACAGTACGGAGAGTGTAATCAATAAAATTTCAAAAAAACTGTGTGGATATAGTGTTGGTTATTAATTTTTTTATTATTTTAATGTGGAGTTTAAATAAATTTGTTTTTAATATTTTATGGTTTCATTCCTTAGTTTACACACAGACAGTGTCATGCACGAAAACGCACCCTCCATAGCAAAGTTCAATACTATCAAATTATCAATATTAGGTGCTAATAGTTGTATGGAGGGGTGTGACTTCGTGGATGGTACTGCAACATATGGATGATATAAAGTAAAACAACTGTTTGATTAGTACACATTTTATTAATTTACAAAAAAACATAAATTATTATCTAAATACCATTTCTTAATACATATCACATTTTTTAAGGCACAATATTTTTTGTGGTGCACACAATTATAGGCTTCACTTTTAATACAATATTTTTCATACAAATTTCTAAAACTATGTTGTTGTTTTTCATCTAAATCTAAAACGGTACAACCAGGAAACAAATGCTTAACCCATAGTACTTTTTCTGCACCCTTTACGAAAATCTTTTTGTCTTTAAGTAATCTACAATGATTCTTTTAAATTCGCGGTGGTCAATATAACCCTCACGCCACAAAATGCCACAATTTTTTTCCAACCACGTAACCTGTCTTTTTTCGATTGAAGATAGACTAGAAAACGGGTATGGCGGCTTTACCAAAAAAACTTGTGTATATTCATTTGTGGCGAGCGCAAATTCCTTTATTATGAATTCATTATTACTCCATTTAAAACCCTGAAGATCAACGAATATGTAGTCCTGCATTATGATTATTTATGATATCTTTTTCGTAGTATTACTTAAATATTACTTATTCTACAATACTATCATTCAAAATCAAGCAATAAGCTGACGTCTGCGGGGGGGGTATAGTTGATTCACACTCGAATTCAACTCGCACATCAACCGAACCGGTTTTTAAGGTTTCGTTTTGACGTGAACAGTCAATAACAAATAAAGGAGCAATATTTTTAAAATCTTGCGGGCTTAGCAAAGGTGCCTGAGCACGGTTATAATAAGACTGTTGAAATTTTGCATACTGCTCATATAATATAGGAAACTTTTCGCTAGAAAAACTGACATCAAAACTTTCATAAGGAAAGTAGCTTGAGTTTAAAAAAACCTCGACATCTCTCAAGTTACAGTGATCGAAGTGTGTTATATCTTTATCAGCAACATTTTTTCGTGCCGTTTTCAATCCGATTATAATGTAACGCGGTTTCTCAATTTGAGATGAAGTTTTGATAGCCCAAGAATGCTTAGACGTTTCAGGTAAGAGAGGATATTCATACAAATCCCAGTTCCTAAATGCTATTTGAATTGCACGATCTCTTTCCAAACATTTCAGCTTCAGCTCAATCTTTCTCGATCAGACACCTTAATATGTGGCATACGCCATACTATTTTTGAGATAGTTATATTGTCTATATATTCATTCGTATTTAATTTAACGCTATTTAAGTTAGTATTAGATCTTAAAAGAATAAGTTCATGCTTGCAATTAATAATTATTTTGTTGTAATCCTCAGCAAACCCAAGAATTTTGTTTAAAGGTATAGACACAGAAAATGATCCATGTGAAATTTTTGTACCGGTGATATCCCAACCCCATAACTTAGACATCGATGCTTCAAGTTCATTCATGGATACAAGAGATTTCATAGTAGTTGTAACCCCTACATTTTTAATTTTATCGATTTCGATTCCATTGAGCTCGTATCGAATGTCTTGAAATAGGTGGAGTATTGGATTATTCGTAAAAAGAACAGACTTCACCTCTTGTTTCGTTTTTCTATTGAATGCAGTTATTGTACCTTCTATGTATAAAGTACTTGCTGATGGTAGTACGTAAAGATCTTGCTGATTAATAGGTATGCGTATTTCATCATTGAAGTTAAAACTTGTAACGTATGGCTTATACGAATGATATTCAAAGCTCTCTATTGAGTTGTCAGAGGTGAAAGATTCTGTTAAATTTAATATACTCATTTTATTAGACCTATGCTTTGCAAGAATTGTTTGTTTTGTTTTGTGAGTTGCACTTTAGGTCTTCTTTTCTTGATTGCTTGATGAGAACTAGCACTGATTTTCATTGGGAGTGAAGTTTTATTGAAGTCTATCATTTTTTTCTAAGGTGTAAATATATCTGAATCTCTTCACCACGTAAATTAACCAAATTATTGTTAACGTCTAATATTTTTACTGTAATTGAACTTAAACTGTTTTGAGTAACAGGAAAATAAATTACGTTTTTCGGTGTTTTTATAAGTCGATAACCTGGCGGTACGTTAGGTACAAACTCGTGAATTATATGACTAGGTTTTCCATTAACAAATGAACCGCTCACTATGTCACATTCAATGCGGACTATGGTTGTAGACAGAATGGAAACAGGATAAGGAGATTCTGTTAATATATTAGCTTGAATAGCTTCGGATCCAAAACCGAGTAAGCTACCAATAGAACTCTCTTTATCGAAATAAATATTTTGCGAACATAAAATAGATGTTTTTAAGGTATTATTATTACATGTTAGTGAAGACGAGCATTCTTGTAGGTGTTCCTTAAGGTAATCACCAATATCTTGAAGCTCATATGATCCTTCGGGAATTTCAATTGTTTTGTTTTTTCCGTAATAGAATTTATTGTTCCTGTAGTCTATGTTAGGTATTGAATTAAATGTTGATATATACAACAGACCACACTCATATTCTCCATCCAGTTGAAGAGCTGGCGAATGGTTTGTTATCAGAGTGGAAGATGATCCAGTTATAGACAAAGTGAACGACATCGTGAGAATGATAATTTGTTTATTGATCGTAGGTATTTAAACGCTTACACCAATATTGTTTTAAGTATTTAAGACATAAATGTCCACAATTGACTGTGTTAAACTTTTGATACGTGTTATAATTATAGTAAATATCGTTGTTATTTAAATACTTCTTTAGCTCTAACGGAGGTGGAAGGTCACCATAACTATTAAAATATTCACAATAACTTCCACATTCTACTCTTTTAGCACGCTTTGGTAAATTGTCTCTCATATAAACTCCGCGAAAATGTGGAATTTCTGTAGAGTGTTTTAAGATGTCAATATTTGAAAGAGCACGTCTGGGTAACCTATCACTTAGTTTTTTGAAGTTTTTATACACAAACCTCTACCATTTTTATATGGTTTAATATGTAATCCTTTTCCTAATGCAATAGATTCCATCATTTTATTATGTCGTTCTGATTCAGCTAAGTTCTTTTTTGCAGCTTTGTAATCACCTACAGCTTTAGTGATTCCAGCAGCTCCTCCCGCTAATGATCCTAACGCAGAAAGTCCAGCAAAAATAGGTATCAAAGGTAACAGACCTCCCGTTTTTGGAATCGGTATTAAACGAGGTAGCTGTATCTTAGAGTTCTTAGCAAAAACTTTTTTGGCGACAACAATCGCACGATCCATGATATTATGACCTTTTATTTTTGGGTTCTTTTTCAACTCATTGCGTATCTTGGACACAAAGCTTTTGAATGATTTCATACCTGCGCCAGCCTTTAGTTTCGATTTCATAACTTTGCTCACTAACCAAGAGCCTATTTTTTCTCCTATTCCTACATCTTTCGACTTAGTTCTTCGTTTTGCCATTTTGTAAAGTTCTAAATCTGCGCGATGTCTATCAGCTAAATCAGGATATTTATCATAAGCTATGTCGTGTTTCATACACGCGTCATCTAGCGCATTGATTCCTTTGTCACCTCTTTGTAACCTTTTATGCAATTTTGTACCTGGTCCGCAATAATTATACCCAGGCAAGTGTAATTCAAATGGTAAATTATTAATGAGACTATTTAATAGTCCTCTCCCTTTCATATCAGGTATGATAATGACAAATTTCGTTTAAAGAAAGTCAATTTATTAAATACATTAAACAATGGCTTTTATATCAATCCAACTATTTTCACTATCACTTAACCCTAACCACTTGACAAACAGCTTACTACCCTTTTTTCTAATCACCTTTTCTATTAAATAAATATCTGGATACTTAGTTTTTTGAAGTTCTTCTTCATAAAAGGTACCCAGTATTATGTTTTTCCGTTGATCTTCAATATGATATGTTACAGGTTGAGTGTGATTCACATGTTTAATTGTAAAAAGTTCTGTAGACCAATTAGGTGTGTAACCCTTAGAGAAGGTACTTTTATATTTGCTTATACGCACACGGTCACCAATATTAAATTTATTCAACTTACTTTTATACACATTGGATTGTGAGTTTATAATGTTCTTTTTTACCTCTTTTTCATTATTTGAATCGACATCAATAGGTTTAAATTTTGTTGTACGATGTACAGTGTGATTATATGCTTTCACTATATCGTCTAACGGTTTACCAACCCATTTATAGTTACCAATAAAACTAAAATATTTATAGAGTTTGATCTTAAGTGTTTTTATCAGTCTTTCAACAATAGATGCCTTTTTAATTGAATATGTTGAATAATGATGTATTTTCAGGAATTTTAAATAGGCATCAAATTCATTATTATAAAATTCTTTTCCTAAGTCCGTCTGTAAGTTTCTAGGTCTGCGTTTAGTTGTTTTCATAATTAGTTCGAATGCATTTTTTACTGCCGTTTTAATTTTAGACTTAATAGGTATACACCACGCATACTTCGAAAATGTATCAATAATAGTTAATATATATTTATTTCCTTTGTTAATCGTATGAACTTTCTGTAAATCGATCAAATCAGCTTGCCATAAATCGTCAATTCCTTTTAGTACAACCGATCTTCGCTTAAAGTTTTTTCTTGCTGATCGATGGATCTCGTTCACTATTTGTTGCTTTTCCATTTTTTATATTCTTTAAGATATCATCTATCTCCTTATTTGTATAATAGTTTATTTTTAACTGAGACGAAAGTTGATGAATTTTATTATTTATAGTATTAAACAAAGAATCTATATACGTTTTGTCGTACATGTTTTGAATATATTTATCAACATACTGCTTATTTACTGCATCATCGGGTGACAAAGGTTCTGCAACTCCCTTTAATTGTAAACTTCCTTCAAAACATGCGCCGTTTGTTCGAAGCAAAGCCTTGTAGTTGAGATCAGAAACCTCGTTAGCACGTAAACGCTTATGAACATGGTGACCGAATTTGTCGATATTCATTTTGTATTGTTATGACTTGTGAGTCAAACTACAACTGAGAAAAAATAGCTTTATTTTACTTTTATATATCATTTACTAAGCCTGCTTCGCGTAGTTCTTCAATAATAGATATGATTTCGTTATCTAATCCTGTATTGCCAGCATCACGTGATGCTATAAGTAGTTTCAACCTTTCTACTAATTCATTTGGGTCATCCCAATATACATAAGAAATGTCTCTTTTAACTTTTTTCATTGCCGGTAGACCATCGCCGGTTACATGCACTTCTTCGCTAAATGAACGTTGTTTAGTTAATTTGAAAAGTGGCTTTATGATGTGTAAATATTTCATACCCTTGTTGCTTTTTATAGGCTTATTTGGATCAAAGTCACGTCTATGTGCATTTGTTTTTAGTAATAATGTTTTATACAATTGCTTATCGTTTTCGGTTACTATTTGCAAGTCAGGTATTTTTTCAAACAATAAATCGTTTAACCCTTGCGTTAAATAATAACTTTCTCCTCCTATCTTGAGTTCTTTATCATTCGCAGAAATCGGATAATATCCTAGCATTAGCTTACCACGATCCATTCGTACACCAAAAGGAATGTTCATGTGTAAATATTGTTTTTGGTAGGTAGAATCTTCGTGAGGAGAAGCATACAAATCTAACGTATTGAATGAAGCATTGTTTATTGAATCAGAATAATTTTGGTTATTACTTTCATTTGATATAGAATCATATTCGCTATTATCTAAATCAGATTCCGATGATTTCAATAGTGTTTTATTAGCTAAACTTTCTTTCTTTCCATCTTCAGTAGGACTGTATTTTAATGTTTTTACTAACTTATTAGATTTAAATCCATTGTTATCAAGATCAGTGTCACTAATACTTAGGTTGTTATCATCTTTTTTTACCATTTCATTAAGGGGATCTGTGACTGGTTTTAACATTGTTTCCAACATCATATTATTGCTAGATTTAATATCACGTAGAACCTTGACTTTTTTTCTTACTGCTTCAGCAGATCGGAGTACTTTTTCTTTAAATATTTTCTCCTCGTTCATTTTATTTTTCATGTCCGGTCTCGATGATTGCATATCAAGGAATAAGTTCTACATGTTAACACTATTATTTAAGTATACAGTTATTCTACCATGATAAATGTATCAAAACCTTTTCTATAACATCCTGAATTTCTATTACAATCTTTATTTATAACTAAGTAATTAAAAGGTTTGTTCCATACTTGACTGCACATTTCGCGAAACTGGGTCCATGACATATCACTTCCTACATGTTCATCATAAACATGTCGTAAATTAACATCATCTTGTTTAAAAAGAACAATTAAATTAGCATTGTCTCTTATCAATTGCTTGGGTATTTTACTATACGTTTGGTTCAGATAGAAGCTATCTATGTTTTTATGTCGTCCCATTGCAAAATAATCTCGAATATTATTTTGATTTTCACATGCAACATCATCAAATATCATGATTGAATTTATATCAGCCGTATGAGGACTTATTACTTCATCATTTTCACTATATTTTTGAAATGACACTGAAGGAACCAGATTTAAAACTTGCTCTAAATATTGATACATAGGTTGAAACAAGGTTTTAGAATATATATAAACATTTTGGAAGCGTAAACCTTGTTCATGGAGCAGTAGACCAACAATCAAATTAGTTTTTCCACAGTTAGACGGACCGCATATTATACAGCGAATAGTATCAGGTAAAAGTAAACCATGACGGTAATAGCGTTTATTGTGTGAAGAACAAACGACATCCAACTGCAATTTTTGAGGTTGTTTTACGAATTTCATATTACCAATAGGCACGTGCAACAAACCTGAAACTAAATGTGTGAATAGTATGTTTTTTGAACTTGAGAGTATATATTAAATAATTCCGAGATTCCAACAACCATTCATTTCATTGGGCTCGCGCACCCAAGCTTAAACGTGCACAGGATTTTAGTAACGGCTCGCGTTTTGTCGATAGCGTAGGTACACACTGTAATTGGGTTTGCGTTCCTCAAGACTTAGAAACGACCGTTGAACCGAATGAAGATGAACGCATGACAATCGTATCAACTTAGACAGTAACAATCATTTGTATTTATCATTCATATTTAAAGGGCACGCGCACCACGAAGTGGGGCAGCGTGCCCAATAAATACCTACTGGCAATTTAAATGTTTTGTCTAGGCTATTGAATTTTGCTGCAAGATCACTGTGTTTCATTTGTAAGAAATTTTATTTAATTGCTTGATGTACTAATTAATGTCAATATAAAATAGTAAGACTATTCTCGACCTTCACATAATAGTATATCTATCAGTGGCGGCGCGTCAAAAATATTCTTAGGGAAGCCAGAAATAATGGCCTTTCTAATTCTTCATGAGCCGTAGTAAAAGACCTGGACTAGCTGAAAATTAGGCAAGCCAGTGGGAATCGAGTTATATAAACGCGCCGCCACTGATATCTATAGATGTAACATTATTAAAAAAAACATCATCCAATAAACCTTTTAAAGACTGTATCGATAATTATAGGGACAAATATTTCTGGCTACCATTCTTTTTTTATTTGTTATTTAACATAATCGTCAATCGTATGTCACAGTGTGACATATTGTGGATCACATACTTTCACATTCGTTACTAACTACAGGGTGAATTCTTAATCGTGAATCGTAATATTTTTTTTGAAGTCTATACATAGTTAACAATAACTTACAATGCTTTTAAACCTTAATTAAGTACGTTTTTATTTTGTCCACTTTTAATTTGATTTATCCTAATTTTAAAAATCTCGTGGTCACCCTACATTTATGTTTCGCACTTGTCATGAAAATTTCAACATAGATATCCAACCTCCTAATATTGAAGTTGGCTGGATAGAATTTTGGCATGTATTGTCAATAATGTCAACATCGTCGACATTGTCAACATAAGTATTTAAATCGTATTTACTCATAAAATAATTCAGTTTTATTACGATTAATGGTATAAAAATGCCTCCACCGTATACGTACACGAACATACAAAGGTTTGATATGGTATCTTGGTACGCTCAGACTGGCAGAATTGGTCAAACGTAAGAACTATTCGGAAGAAGGTATCCTGAGTCGCCGGTACCGAGACAAAATTTAATTATGAGGATGGTGCAAAACCTACGAGATTATGGCCAATTTACTGTGCCTATGCACGCTCAGACTCGCGGTCGACCACGATTTCATCCGGATAGGCTGTACAGAAACGTACGATTATTTTTAAATCGTAATCCTCAAGCGAGTACAAGAGCTGCTGCACGTCTTTTTCACGTAAGTCAACGTTACGTTTGGCAGCTGCTTAATGCATCAGGACAACATCCGTACCACTTCCAGCCAGTCCAAGATCTCCTGTTGGCTGATTACGGAAGAAGGAGGGCCATATGCCGTTGGCTATTAGAAAACCTGGACACGAACATACTATGAACTGACGAGGCAACGTTCACGAGGATCGGGCTATTTAATATTCATAATGAGCATTGGTGGAGTGGAAGAAATCCTCACGTCACGAGAAGAGACGCCTATCAAGTAAGGTTCAGTCTTAACGTGTGGGCAGGTATTCTGAATGATGCATTGATTGGACCATATTTCATTCAAGGACGATTAAATGGACAATACTATCTCCAATTTTTGATAAATGTGGTACCAGATTTGCTAAGAGAAGTACCGGAAGAGAACTTGATTAATTTGCATTATCAGCACGACGGAGCCCCGGCTCATTTCCACCGCGAAGTTCGTGCTCACCTGGACAGAGAGCACCCAGGCCAATGGATCGGACGAAACGGGCCTGTCTTATGGCCACCGCGAAGTCCCGATTTGACTCCCTTAGATTTTTATCTTTGGGGAGACATCAAACGGCGAGTTTATGAACAACCGTCTGAAACTGTAGCGGAACTGCGTAAAAAAATCGAAAGAGCTTTCGAGACAGTAAAAGCCGACGTTTTTGTGTTAAGAAGAGTAAAGAACAATCTCAGGCGACGAGCAAATTTGTGTTTGGAAGTCCAGGGCGAGCATTTCGAACATTTATTAAAATATGTGTAAATAAAATTTTTGTTGCAATATCTGTTTCTTTTTTATGTGAGTAAACTAAAGATAAATTTTATGAGTGTTTAAATAACAAACTGCACAATGCATTTAATGCATGATATTGATAAGATAACCTTTGCACTTAGGTAAACATTGCGTTGCAAGTCACGTGACTCGTGTAGGGTGACCAAGGCGGATGACAAGTGGGGACGCACTTTCTGGTTTTGTTCATAATTAATTAAGCGGGTCCTTAATTGTAATTAACACTAGTGCTCTGTAATAGTCTTAAGTAGCTTTACCGGTAAACGTGGTTATGATTCACGATTTAGAATTCACCCTGTATATTTTAATTTCGCGAAATGAAAGGCCTCACATCAGAGCAACGACAACGGATCGTGGACAAATACGTACGTGAAAAGGGTATTTCCATAAGAACGATCGCGAAAATTGAGAATGTCAGTCGTTCAGCCGTTTTTAATGCCATCAAAAAGTATGGTCAGGATCTGTCCTTTAATGATAAGCCACATAGCGGCAGAAAAGCCGGTTCGTATAATCGCAAAATGGATACCAAAATATGCCAAACAATAAAAAAAACACCCAATGCTTCAATAAGAGACGTGGCCAAAAAGTGTAAAACATCGGTAGGCATGGTCCAGAGGGCAAAGCAGCGGAACAACTTGAGGACCTATCGGAAACAAAGGAAACCAAAACGATCGCAAAAGCAGGCCGCAAGCGTAAAAACTCGCCTTAGAAAATTATACGACACTGTTTTGGCCAAAAATGAGCAGTGCATAATACAAGATGACGAGACCTATGTGAAACTAGACTATTCAGTTCTACCGGGGCCTCAATACTTCACCGTCCGCAAAGGAGAACAACTGGATGAGAGTAAAACGTCAATTTTTGCTGAAAAATTCGGATCTAAGGGAATGGTACGGCAGGCGATATGTGAATGCGGTATGAAATCCACGAGCTGTGTGGATTTCATACCGCATTACCATTACCAAATCCACAATGACTAGTGACGTTTACATCAAGGAGTGTTTAAACAAGCGGGTTTTGCCCATGATTCGACGCCATAGAGGGTCTACTTTGTTTTGGCCTGATTTGGCGAGTTGCCATTACGCTGCTCGCACCAGAGAGTGGATGGAAACCAACGATGTCCAATATGTGGAAAAGTCTATGAATCCGCCAAACTACCCCGAAGTCCGACCAATCGAGGAATACTGGGCTATAATGAAGAGGATACTTCGGCAACGTTTCTCCGCGGCGGATTCCATGGACAGATTTAAAAAGAACTGGGTAAAAGCATCCAAAACTGTCACCGATATCGATAGTGTTGTCCGCAACTTAATGAAGACTATACGACCTCAAGTTCGGAAAATCGCTAGAAATCAGAAGTAACAGACCTGAACACTTCATAATAATGTTTAAAATACGTTTAAGCTACATTATATAACTACAGCAATATTTAAAATACAATAGCTATGTACAGTATGACACTTTTTATTTGTCCCTATAATTATCGATACAGTCTTTAATCAAAAAAACTGGCGAATTTAATTGTCTCTCATTATAAGAGATTCCATTATGTGGTTCCGCTTGATAGTACCGGCTGCCGTCAGCTGACCAGATGATAACTGACCCCTGCCCTCTCCGCTGCCCCCGTCTTCTGTTGCTATTGGTTCTTCAACGGCAACCAGATCCCCTTTCAGAATGCATACGTTATGCAGTACGCATGTGGCCAAAATAAATTGCGGAATCATGTCGACTCTTTTTAACGGCAAGCAATCTAATACTCTGCGCCATCGAGCTTTCCACAGACTGAAGGCCTGTGCCTAAATAAGGCGACGGTAACATCCGCCCTAGTGAAAGAATGTAAGGAGGAGCTAAACAAGATAGGACAAAACCCAGGTGTTACGTTGGCGTGGGTGCTAGGGCATCAGGGGATAGCGGGAAATGAGAGGGCAGATGAGCTGGCTAGGGAGGGGGCGGGAAAGGAGTTTGTAGGCCCGGAACCGGTCCTTCCCTTCGCGGCTCAAGTCACAAAGGGGGTCATAGAAAGGCTAAGAGACCAGGAAGGAGAAAGAGAATGGAGGGAAGCACCTGGATGCAGACAGACAAAGATGATGATAGGAGGTATGGATCACAGAAGAACCAGGTATCTGCTGAAACTGGGTAAGAGCAATCTAAGAATGTTGACAGGTATTATAACTGGTCATAACACTCTAAATAGACACTTAAAGACACTAGGTATTAGGAATGATGCTTCCTGCCCGCACTGTGGGGAGGAAGAAACTAGCAAGCATGTACTAGCGGAATGCGTCATGTACGCGGCACCGCGGCTTAGAGCTTTCGGTACAGATGTGCTAGAGGAGCGGGAATTGAGGGATGTCAACCTTAAAGATGTCCTTCTGTTCTGCAGGAACACAAGAAGAATGGAAGAGTGCAATGTGGGAACGCTGCCGGGACAGTAACCTTAAGCTCCAACCTAAGGGAATGGGGCTGAATGAACGCGACGAGCGATCGACTGCCCACCTGCTCCCGGCCAGGCGTCCCTTCACAACATCAACATGGATATGCGTGCTGTATGGATAAGCAACGGTTATAATTTTTCTGCCTTGCAGTTAATTGGCCATTATCCTTGAATGGCGTCATCAGGTGAGGGTGGAGACTGTATGCGGAAAAAGATGAAAGTTAAGGTGGCAGCTCAAGTATTGAGTGCCCGTACTGCTGCAATGCTGAATTACACTCATGCCCTCCGTAAGTAATATTATATTTTATAAATAAAAAAATGCATGGTTAAAATAGTAAGAACGTATTTTTTTTTCGATATAATGGGTCTGGGTGCATAAAAATTTGGTATCCATTTTGGCAAAAAAAATCTTGTACTGTTTTTTTGTATTCAAACGAAGTAATGTTGACGACCACTTTAGCCTATTTGGTAGCGACCCTGCCTACAAAGCTCTAGGTCCTGGGTTCGTATCCCGGTAAGAGCATTTATTTGTTTGATGAGCACGAATATTTGTTCCCGAGTCATGGATGCTCTATGTATTTAAGTATGTATTTATTTATTGTCGCCTAGTACCCATAGTACAAGTTAAGTTTGGGACAAGGTCGATATGTGTGAGATTGTCCACAAATATTTATTTAATATTTATATTTAATGTATTTTTACACAGATAATAGAGTGAGTATGTAATTGTAAGAACCGTGCCGTGCCGGCCAGTAATATATCACACTCAAGGTGTATATAAAGCGCGGATTCTTAACGGAATATTATTGATAACACAAATTGAGCCAAGAATGTTGATATAATATATTATTGGGTGACATTAATGATATAGATCAAGGCACGACAGGTGCCCTACCTTCTTGTGTATGTGTGTTCCGCCAATCTTTCAATCAGTGTTTGTTTGTCCGTCTTTTACGGAAAAATGGAGCGACAAATTGACGTGATTTTTTAATTGGAGATAGTTGAAGGGATGGAGAGTGACATAGGATAGTTTTTATCTCCGAAATCATCCCTAATGAAAACTTTCCTATGTCCTTCCCCAGGACTCAAACTATCTCTATACCAAATTTCATCCAAATCGGTTCAGCGGTCTAAGCGTGAAGAGGTAACAGATAGACACACTTTCGCATTTATAATATTAATATATGGATATATCCTTGGCTAAGGGTGGTATTCCACTCGTTCAAGATTTCACATTTCGCATAAAGAGTGAATGAGACGCAATGCACACTGGACCGGATCTGGACTGGACTGGATCTTGGGCAATATCTTGGATTGGAGTACCACCCTAACGCTTTTGCGTGACCTTGTATGGACGGGACAGGTGGCACCCAGTAACCATATTGTGCCCACTAGCGTATTCTCTTAACCGACTGGACACACTTTACAATAATTGCATTCATACTAATAATTACACGGTTCAACTCACGTATTCATGTCACTCCGGGCGACATGTTTCGAACTCTTCGGGAGTTCTTCACCGAACCTCTTCAAGCTGTTTTGAACAGTGTAATTATTAGTATTATTTCAACATGTCTCACGAAAGTTTAAATTCGAATAATTCCATTGTTATATTTATCATATTTCAGATCAGCGGCTCAACACGCCCTAAGAAACGATGGCTACTACAGCAGCTGTAGTTCTGTTTTTCGACGAGCTGTTTGACAGCGTGAACGGGTCTCCAGGGCAAGGAAGGGGCAAATTGCGATGTGCAGTTAAGCAAAGTTCAGCCCATATTGAATTTTGGCGGACAGCAATAAAAAGATTGAAAAATATTAAACACATTGACACCAAAAGCGTATTAGCGAGACGTTCAGGAAATCCGCGACATGTACGGGTCCCATCCTTAGAAGGGTGGATGATGACACTAAATAGTTTTCTAGGCTTAAGTAAATTGTTATTTGAGACATACAAAGTACAATATTTTTACCCCCGATTAATTCATCAGGACCCCCTCGAAAACTTTTTTGGACGTATAAGATCTAGACACACGGCAGTGTGTCCGCCAAGTTCGAGCAAAAAAAAGCGACACACCGGCTGTGGGTTATATTACACGAACCATTTCGGGCCAATTTCGACCACCCTATAACTCAAAACATATTTTATCTACGCATATGAAATTTCGAGTGTCTGTTGACATCCCTTTAATTGTCTAGAATACAAAATTTCATTATTCTACCTATAGCAGTTCTTGAGATATTGACGTCAGAAAATCGCTATTTTTACTATACACTCACTGACTCACTCATCAAAAACCTAGACCACTTCCAATCGTCGTACTGACTTGAAATTTGGCATGGAGATAGGTCTTAAGGTCAAAGTAAAGGGAAAAATCTGAAAACGGCCAAGTGTGAGTCAGTTTTAAAAATAGCGAAGGTGTAACTTTGTTCTACTATGAAGTCATAATGAACTAAATTGGTCTATCTTCCAATGGTCGTACCGACCTGAAATTTGGCTCGAAGGTTTGTCTTTAGGTCGAAGTAAAAATCTGAAAACGGGCAAGAGTGAGTCAGTTTCGAAAACAACCAATGTGTAATTTTGTTCTACTATACGAGTAAGTAGGTATGGAGTGGAAATGAGATAAGACTTATTTCAATTTAGATACATACCAATTTAAGACAATACATGTTTGTCTTAAAGACAAGAACAATAAAACAGTTCCATTTCCAATAAAGGGATCCAGACAGTGCCACGCAAGCTTAGAAAAAAGAATTAGACGCTTAGTATAAAGGGTATAGTATAAAGTACATACCTAAGTGGAATGAGACATTTCCTAAAGCAAAAGTGACAAAAAATATATAAAGAACCTACAGCTAACAAAAATAAATGAAATCCCATCAAAAACATAAATGTGAAAGGCTGCCAAGTTCGATACTATGGGAATGCTTCGCCTATAAAAGAAGTGAGATCTGAATAAGTACCAAGTTCCATAAAAATACCTCAAATCATAAATAGTTATAGGAATGCACACTTGATTTCCAGCAGTTTTTAAGTTACATTTTGAATAAGTATCACGTTACATAGAAATACCTAAAATTATAATAGTCAGAGAAACGCACACCGGTTTTTTTTAGCAGTTTCCTGATAACATTTATTATTTTGAGTACTTTTTAATGATGTAACTTGGCAAGTTTTAATAGAAAATTATATACTTGACACATTGCAGTCCAAAGGTGTCGATTCATTGCATTGACAAGGTGTGTGGTGTGTGAAAAACTTGCCAAGTAACATCATTAAAAAGTACTGAAAATAATAAATGTTATCAGGAAACTGCTAAAAAAACCGGTGTGCGTTTCTCTGACTATTATAATTTCAGGTATTTCTATGTAACGTGATACTTATTCAAAATGTACCTTAAAAACTGCTGGAAATCAAGTGTGCATTCCTATAACTATTTATGATTTGAGGTATTTTTATGGAACTTGGTACTTATTCAGATCTCACTTCTTTTATAGGCGAAGCATTCCCATAGTATCGAACTTGGCAGCCTTTCACATTTATGTTTTTGATGGGATCGTTAAACTACAGAAATGTAAATCCAGACGCAAACACATTTATGTACACTTTTAAATCCTTAGTTATAAGTAATATTTTGACTCCACAGTCAAAGTTTGCGAATTGCGAAGACGATGACGGAGAAACATTAATAGATTTGAACTATTTGTTAACGCCGGCGCAGAGTGACAAGGAAAATGTATCACCCAACATCGTTACAGCTCCGTCATCGTCTTCATTAATTGAATTAAATGAAGGCACAATTTTAGAAAAAACTATACCCGAAAAAGTAAGGGTCCAGACATCTGCATACACTGCTGGGTATATATGCCGAAAAATAACTAAAAGAATACATTGTGCTGAACATACAGAACCAAAGAAGTCGACAGCACACATGACCTCATTAAGCACAGCCTCATTAAACGATTAAAAAAAGACAATTTGTCATACCCGAATGGTAGAGTCCTGAGGGTGTACATGCAATCTGCTCAATATGTACACGGATATTTGAATAATTACTGCCATCACAAAAACATAAAAAAAACTTAATAAATATGATTTCATAAAATTGTGACATGTCGTGGCTCGGCTGCAAAAATCATAAAGTCGATACAAAAAGATATATTATTATATTAATAATACGTTTGCAAGTACACAATTGGTGCAATATAATAAATAAGATTTTAAAGGGCAGAATTGAAGAAAAATAAGTTTGTAAAATGCATATGCACATGGTGCCTTAAAAAAATACAAAGTACACAGGTTAAGACAAAAGGCTACAAAATGTAATGAATAAACAGTTTATGAACATTCTGTTGTTTTCATTAATTTTGACTCGGAAAAGGGACTTTAGTATGGACTCTTTTCCTAGATAATGACATAATTTATATACCCCATCGTCCTAGACCAGCTGTTTTTATCGTAGTCGCATCACTAGAGGATATCGATATCGGCATAAAACACGGTGATATTTTTGACAGCCCTAGAACTGCCATATACGCTCCACAGATTATAAAACTTAACAGCGCCATAGCGGTGACAACAGGAACTAAAGAAACATGACTGTCCCATCTGTAGTAAACTACATATTAGTAATCTATGGTTAGATTTATTTGATAAAATTTTATCACTAGGCAACAGAATCGTAGATACGTTAGAGAAAAAAATAAAAATATATGAATGTAGGGTAAGCGTAAGCGAACTTTCAGGAACAATGAAGGACATTGCTCTCCACGATTTGGATCTTCGCGGGCTGCCTATTTCCGCTCTAAGGGACACAAGATAACCATAACCTAACCTACCAAAAATACTATTGTTAAGACTGTTTATTTTTTTACTGCGTAACCTACTTACATTGCCTCCAAGCCCGAAAAGGTCGAGCTCCCTGCTGGTCAACTAATATAATAGCTTGTTTTTCCTCGCGAATCAATCATAATAATAGCCTATTTACATAAGTTATGCATATCAATTCTTATGACTAAAAATATTTTTATTATGATCTTCAATATAATGACTAAAACTTGTATGCTGATCAACATTATGGTTAAACAAAATACTATGACATAGTACCTACAGTTATGACTGAAGAGTATGAGAACGCGTTAATAAAAATATTTAGGAAAAATCCATTTAATTCCAATTCTTCATGTCAATTATAAAGTCATTCTAAATACCTATTTTAAAATTAACATAAAAGTCAAATCGTAAAAAAGGTATATATAAATAAGGATGGTCGGTCGGCAACAATGACAAAATACCAAAGCGATTTTTATGTGATTGAAAATTAAGTAGGAAACAATTTTATAAAAAAGTTATGTTGGAAAAGATTTAGATAATTCAATTACAAATTAAACTATATAAGCTGCCATCTCGAGTGTAATAATAAACACTTCTAATGTTATACTTTGTTTCTATCTATTTAACTAAAATAGAGCAGATGCCCCGGTTCTGGCCACTTTGCCGGTTTTGGCCATTTTCAACTTTAAATTGAGTTTACTAAGGAACCGAAAACTTCACAAGTCTATGGTTTATAGTAGATACAAGAGTAAATCATGGCAATACAGATGACGCTGTCACCTGTCATGTGTCACTCGTCATTCAGTTGACAGGAGCCATGTTGTGTCGCGCCACGTAATAGTGCTAAATTCTTAACTAAAACCATAAGGTTAGAGGGTGAGTAATCCGTCATCATTTTTGGAATCCTTCTATATATCTTTGAGTTTATTGTTTAATATACATGTCAAAAGTATTGTCTAACGATATTATAGGTTATTTCCTTGACGTGCATATTAGAAAGTGCGTTATGCCTAGTGGCCAAAACTGGCGACTTGATTTTGGGATTTCTCCTTTTGTGGCCAGGTACATGGCCACAACTGGCACACATACTAACCTAGTTCTGGCCACTTAGGTATCTGTCCCAAATTTAATTGTAAATAATTGAATGTTTTCATGCAGAGACTAGAAAAATGAGTGAGAAGAGGACAAGTAGGAAGAACGAAGTAAAAAAATATATATTTCAGTACTCACCCCACAAAGTCAACTTGGCGTTAGACGCGATCAAAAATGGAATGAAGGTTGCTACTGCCAGCAAAAATTTTCAAGTGCCTCGAACAACCTTGAGACACAAGATCTCTGGTTATGCACCTGAAACTTCTGGCCATGTAGGACCTCAAGCAGTTCTTGGCGAGACAATTGAAACTGATCTCGTTCTATGGATCAAAGAGTGTGCTCGTCTTGGGTTTCCAATCGATAAAGAAGGACTATTTGACTCTGTGAAAAAAATTGTGGAAAAAGGAAATCTAAAAACACCGTTTGTAAATAATAGGCCCTCCAGGTCATGTTTTGATGCATTTATGAGCAGACACCCTGATTTGAGTCAAAAACACGTCAAACATAAATAAAGCACGGGCGTTAATTACTGAAGAAAAGATAAGAAACTGGTATCAAGAAGTATCTACACTGTTGGGTCCAGATAACTTGAAAATTTTCGAAGACCCGTCTCGAGTGTGGAACTGCGATGAAACTTCTTCTTTTCTTGCACCAAAAGGAGCTTTAGTGCTAGCTGAAAAAGGAAAACATGTCTATGACACGTCAAATAACAGTGACAAAGAAAATATCACAACTCTGTTTACAGTCAATGCAGATGGTGAGTATGCACCTTCACTGACTATTTATAAATACAAACGGATGAGCAGTGAAATTGTACAAAACGCACCAGATGGATGGGGACTTGGCAAAACCGACAAGGGTTGGATGACAGGAGAGGCATTCTATGAATATATTGGGAACATATTTATTCCTTACCTCAAAAGAGAAAGAAATAGCCCTACCTGTCATCTTGTTCTTAGATGGGCATAAGTCCCATCTCACAATGCATCTGAGCACATTATGTCGTGAAAATGGGATCATCGTCGTGGCACTTGTCCCAAACACAACGCATATGATGAAGCCGCTGGATCTTGCGGTTTTTTTTCCATTAAAACAAAACTGGCGAAAACTTGTAAAGAAGTGGCGAGTTGAAAATGATGGAAAAGATATCACCAAATTTAACCTACCTACAGCTCTTCACAGTTAACTAATCAGTAATGAAAATTTTGCAAACAATGTTAAAGCGGGCTTTAGCACCTGTGGGCTGTATCCATTTGGGCCTGACTTTGTGAACTACAAGAGGGTCATCAAATCAACCAACGACACAAACACTAACCATGGGACTGTAGAGAAGCGTACCATTTCTGAGTCAAGCTATCTTACATACCTGGAAAGTAAAATGGACCGTAGCTTGCTTAAGGAATTTTACTTAACGTTTAAATCGGGCACTGCCTGGGAAGGCAAAAAGGAGGCAATGATGCTTTATGATACTTAGTTGGATTTCAAAAATGACACTACTAGCCATGTAGTTGCAACTGTATGTAATGACATTGATGATTCCTCTATTTTTGATGTTTGCGGCATAAATGATACTGCAAACGGAACGCATACCCCAAACAAAGAAAACTCAGAAAAAGACCCATCAACCAACCACACAGCTCCATCAAAAGGCACAGAAAGTCCTTCCCAGCCTACGTCCTTTCTTGTCAATTGCGACAAAAACAATTCCGACACAGAGTTATCCCCTAACCGCGCTCGCCCATCTCTTGCGTTCAACACAAATCTTGTCACGCAACAAATGGATACTCCAAAGTATGACAGTCTCGCCAATGAGTCGTCTACTAGTCATGCAGCTATACCCAAAGATATTGAAGAATGCCTACCGTCATCCTTTCTTGAAACCGGTGAAAAAGATGGCAAGGACAATTCCGTCAAAGTGTCTTCCGAGCCTTCTTCCATTTCTGTTACTTCAAATAAAGGCACCTCGGCACCTAAAGATGTTACCTCCAATGATATTGCAACCCTAAATTGTACAGATCAGGCCGGTTCCAGCAAAGAGTCTACCAAAGATAAAATAGTAAGTAACCTTGTCAGGGAGTGCGTCTTATGGCCTGAGAAGATAATCCCTAAGAGCACAAAAAAGGCAAAATATATTCCTTCGGTACTTACTTCCGACAAATGGATGGAGATTATGCAACCAGCTGAAAACGAAAAGAAAAATAAAGAGCCAAAGCCACAAATCGGTAGCAAAAGAACATATTCGTTAAAGAAAGGGGAGGGTGTTGAGTCTAAAGCCAAAAAATTTAAAACAGTAACAAAAAAAATAAGAAAAGTGTAAGCAGAAAAGTTGTACATAGATCTGATTCAGAAGAATCTAGTGAAAAATGTGACGATTTTTCTGTTCATGATACAGATGACTCAGTAGATGATGACGAAAACAGTGACTGTGACGTTCAAGAAAATAAAGATTATTACAAAATTGGGGATTTTGTAATATTTGTTTATGAAGGAGAATATTTTGTAGGGCAGATACAGTCCTTAAATGAAGAAGAGGCACAAATAAAGTCGATGCAAAAAACTGCAAAGAACTGGAAATGGCCAGACAGAGTTGATTTAAATTTCTATCCTTACGATGACATCAAACAGAAAATCAACACACCAAAAAAAGTTTCGAAGAGAGAAGTGTACCGTGTTCCAGAAATTGAAAAGTATTGGGAATTTTCCACCTAAGTTAGTTTTAATAATAATAAAAAGATCTCACAAGTACTTATTTATTACCTAAGATTCTAACTAGCCAAAGTCAAAATTATATGTCATGGCAGAGATTAGTTTGATTTTTCAAAATGTAACTTACCTATTAATAAATACCAATGTCAATAAAACTGTTTGATTATAACAAATGTTTTTTTTTTGGTAATTTTTAATGTGGCTAGAACTGGCTCATACGGTGTGGCCACGAATGGGTAAAAAGTGGCCAGAAGTGGCTCCCGGGCTCTTTTCTGACATTTAATTATATATAAAAAAAAAATATGTCAGAATATTAATAGCGAAGATATGTATGACTATAGTAATACATTATCAATGACCTAGAACATAAAGAGTGTCATAGTTCCAGATGTACACAAAATTACGGACGTCTGCATAGACAATCAGCCTTAAAGTGGCCAGAACCGGGGCATCTGCCCTAGTTGGTAATTAAAGATGCCCGTCGTCTCCGAGCAGCATTTAAAAAAATATATCATTCCCTGTGGCCCGCTTCACGAAGCTACAAGTTACAAACTACAATCGAATAAGTAACAAGAACATAAAGATACAATTTACAAGTACAAGTGTTTCTCGATGGTGGCTTTCCATGGTAGAATAATAAAATGGTACGGTATTCTCGATTACAAGTAAATGACATTTCAATTTAACAAGTCTCTGCAACATCCATATTAAAAAAAAACATGATGTTTAGAAATGGTTTTGACGTTTGTTTATCATTGTCTATGTACGTCTCATGAGCTCAGACCGGTCAAGCTTACCACAAAGCATACCAAGGTACCACTACAGGACTAACCAAAAGGAAAACAAAGATACCTACAACTAGATCCAATGGATGCCCTTCAAATGTTTGAAGAAGCCCATCTTACAAAAAAACAATAGGATAGAATAAGGAATACAAACAAAACTTTTTCCCATGTTATACGAAGTTACTACTACCATGTAACACCAATGTATACATACATCCATTTATATACATCAAATATACATAACATTACTTTTCGAATATGTTTGTCAACTCTAAAAATATCCAAGATCGTATTTTTATTACATGGAAGAGACAAAATAATTTTGGCCGCCTAAATTTGTGATTCACTCCTTATGAGCTTCGTCTGCGTAGAAGCTCTCTATACCAAATTTCATCTAGTGGCTCAGCGGTTTAAACGTGAGTAAATCTGATGGTGATGAGTATTTTGAGAGAATACACACAAACTTAGTTAACTTTTGAGTGCGGTAACAGTCCAAAAACAAAGCCGGGTCAAATAAAAACAAATAGGAACACGAAAAGCACACAATAAGATGAATAAGACGAAGGAAAGGAACAAGGAACAACGTGCAACGACAAAGAAATAGAAAGATTAGAAAGTGACATTGACACTTGGTGCTGGACGCTGGTTAATGTACAGCCATGACCATGATGTAATGCACGACCAAAGTAATGTACAGACCAATAATCCGCGTCCATACTGATATTTGTCGTGTTTTCTTGTCAATACTGCGTTCAAAAATCAATGCCATATTATCAAACGGAACATTTTGCACAATCAAATATGTCGGTTTTATTCTTCGTAGACGAGATTTTACTTCGTATTGTCGTGACAGTAATTAAAATAAATAATACATCGTTATTTTCCTATTCACAATTATTTGATTCATACCGATTTATTTCTAAATAGACGGACTCCAATCGATTGAAGCAGTGTAACACTTTTTTTTTAACCCCTGACGCAAAAAAGGAGTGTTATAAGTTTAACGTGTCTGTGTATCTGTCTGTGGTAGCGTAGCTTACTGACGGATGGACCGATTTGACTGCGTTTTTTTTGTATCGTAGATAATTTTATCCCGAGTGTTCTTAGCCATGTTGGATGAAAATCTGTTCAGCCATTTTTGAGATATTGGACTTTGAAATGAAAATGTTGGGGGTTTTTCAACTTTTCTAAGTTGTATAGTTATTTCTATAAGGATACTGCATCCAGCCACCGAGTAATTTCGGCACGTGAGGACAGTGTCAGGATGCACGGCGTCCGACGAAACTTTATCCCTGTCTTACGCTACTGCTAATTATGCTACACGAGTTGTGAGCCGCACACCTACCTACCAACAAATCGATGGACAAATCCACCGTCACTCATGAGCGATCTCCCACCCCCAAACAATAGAATCCGCCGATTTATCCGCGACCCGCTCATGGATTTGTTCGCCAGTGACAAATCGACAGGCAAATCCGCAGTGTGAATGTTGGACTCTATAACTACGTACGCATTTAACGGTTTATAGTAGACCGCTAAATGCGCCGCCAGACGAGCGAATAATAGGCCGTAATAATAGCCGGAAGCACGGCGTCCGGCGACACCAAGCTCACTCTATCGCGCCAGTGTGGTGCGGGCTTTAATGCCTAACGTCGCGACTCTAAGTATTGAGCTTGATACAAATTATCGGACGTGGCTGACGGACGCGGCTGACAGCCGGTATCTAGATAATGAATATACTGAGGGGCTACCGGGAAATGAAAACGAACTTCGTTTGTGTATCTCCGTCTCTGTCGCACTTGCTAGTTCGAGCGACAAAGACGGAGATATTCGAACGAAGTTCGTTTTCACTTCGCGGTAGCCCCTCTGAATTGTGCAAACTATCGGACGTAAGCCGTGGACGTAACCTTGAGCGTTCGGACGGCCGACAGAAATCAGCGGCCCTAGCACACTAACAAAATGACGTCTCTTATGCACATGTTTTATGCCCACAACCGACGTATAAAATTTTACCGTCATGAGCTAACAAGGTATACCGTCATCTACGTAAAATGTGACCATTTATATGTCTTGCACATAAAACTACTTTTTTTACGTCACATTCTAACATGCTCTTGACTTTGGCACATAAAACGTGACGATATGAACCGTTGACGGACGAAATTTTATGTAGGTCACTCGAGACCCCTGACCGCCTAGCACACTAAGTTTTATGTCGGACATAAAGCATTCGTCCCATTCTGGCAAATATGCGAGTGCAAGAGGGACAAATGCTTTATGTCCGACATAAAACTTAGTGTGCTAGGGGGTCTGATAAATTTTAACACTATGAAAACAATACAATTGGCCGCAGGATATCTGGAAAATTTGTGTCACAACACACGGTTTCAGTTTCAAAACTTATTAGTTCGTTTGCTGTTTGGATGGATTACTTTTCTACGACTGTTTGCTTGACAATTGGATTTCGATATCGCATATTAACACGACCCGTGGTAATTTACTTTCATTTAAAGGCGTACGAAAACATGTATGATATGCGCATCTTCAAGAAACCTAATAAAATTATTATTGAGTAAATAATTAAAGAACATAATTATACTTAAGTATATACAAGTTCTCCTTATCCATTGTTGAAATTTTTGAAATTATCTATCCTAATATTATAAGAGGACAAAGTGTGTGAGATTGAAGCTTTGCAAGTTTGCGTGTTTCTAAAATCTTCGAATGCGTATAGATTGGGGTTTCTGGGTGGTGGTAGGCTATATTTTATCCCACGGGTTTGCCTACTTTCTTCTAATTATGCGGGAGAAGCAGCGCGGGCAGCTTGTCGTCTAATAAATCAATTGTTAGCTTAGCCTTGGTTAACATTTACTTTTCCTCAATTTCAACAAGCATGCTACAAAGAAAACAGTAACACTTGTACCATAAAATGAATTACGATACAAACTTACAAAATATTATGGGAAAAACGGGGCGGGAGTAAAGTAAATAAATAAAAACGAAAAACGATTATAATACAACTTAATATAAGAGTACAACTATTTAGTAGCAGGGCAGTGCTTATTATTACTCTTTAATTAAGTAGTATTATATTGTGTCTCTAACCAAAGACTGCGATTGCATGAATGAAAATAATGAAATAATTGGTAGAAATTCAGTTGTATATATTGGCAACATTACACTTCTTTTTGCTACATATATTTTACGCTATAGCATAAATATATGTTGCGAGATTAGCATGTTAGCTAAGTTACGTAAAAATGGGCACATTCTTAAAGTTATAAGTCCGAACGTAAATATATGGCCGATTAGTATGCTAGCCGGGCTGACGCGTTGGAACCTTTTCGACTGTGCACATTTATCAGTCGCGGACGTCAGCCGCGTCCGATGATTTGTTACAAGCTTTAATCCGTGGATGCGACCATCCAACGACAAAAAGTAATGGGGTATATACATACCATGATTTGTCAGCCCGAAGTCATCAGAAACTGACCACTTGCTATTGTCTGGCTGGAGGCTGCTGATCCAATGCACATTACAATCAACACAATTTGGACCATGGAAATATTTATGATCGGCCAAGTTTTCGGTCAGATAATTTTGAAGTAAAATTATAATATTTTACTTACACAATAATGTGTAATAAATAAGCCTTTCCACAAATTTAACATTTATTGAATATTTTGTATTTTAAAGGTATACTTAAATTAGTTGAAAAACCCCCGACATTTTCATTTCAAAGTCCAATTTTTCAAAAACGGCTGAATAGATTTTCATGAAACATCGCTTAGAACACTCGGGATAAGATTATCTATGACAAAAAAAACCGCATTCAAATTGGTCCATTCATTTGGGAGCTACGATACCACAGACAGATACATAGACAGACACGTTAAACTTATAACACCTCTCTTTTTTTCGGGGTTTAAAAAGCGTTTTATAGTAGTTTTGAATCACACTTAAAATGTATTTGTATTTTTTTTTAATTCCCTTTTGCATCTTTATGTGAATAGCGATATCTTAGGAAAAATAAATAATATCACAATCATGAGACAGTGCTTTGGTATGGCGATTGTGGCAATTTAGGGAGACCATTTAGTAAGAATAATACTAAATGGTCTCCCTAAATTGCCACAATTTGTCAGAAATTGGATGCGACAAATCAGAAGTTATAATCGTATGGTTTGTAGAGCCCATAAAGTGACATGAGTGACGAGTGACAGTGACACTGACCTGACAAGCGTGCCAAACGTTTTTTTTTTCCTTTTCCTACATTTCTGCTTGCCAAACGTACTGATGGTGGAAGCCGTGCAACTGGTGGGCTGGGCTTTGTTTTATTTATTGTTTGGTTGGTTTGATTTGAATTAGTGGATTTTTGAGTAGAGTCTGGCTTTGTGTTAACATAATTAGTTAATTTCGTGTACAGCTCAATATATTCAACTCCGAATTCAAAATGTGTCCGCCACCCCATCATTTGTATAAAACCTTGTTGCACAACTGGCTGGCTGGGCTGGTTGGAAAAAAAACATAGTTATGGCTAGATTTTTATCTGTCAGGAGACGCAGATTCGTTCTGCGAAGCTTGTAAATGCCCCTGGAGACTTTTGATTGATCCATGGAACATGGCGGATCGTGCTCCAGACATTTTTTTTATTTTCTGCACCCTGCTGTTTAATGTATAATTTGATAGCGTATTATGCAGTGAATGGCAAACGTGACGGCTACAGTTAATGAAGTAGTTTCCTGGAAATGCGAATAACCAATTCTTGGGCATCATTAAGCGGTTTGTGGTCGCGGCCGCCATTATGCTTTGTACGGCTCCAGCTATCACCCAGTGCACCGAGAAGGCCTTCCACCGTACGTCATGCAAATAATACTTGTGAAATGTTTTTCTTATTGTGTACTTGTCTTTGGCAAAGGCCCCCGAGGCTGCCATTTCTCTAATAAATAAATAAACACCCCTGAGGCTGCCACTTCTCTATTAACTAACCAACTAGCTTGTGAACATATATTTAGATTTATGTTGTGCCAATCCAACCGGCATTCGATTTCTTCAAGATACGAGGAAGACGCTGAAAACGCAACCAATTAGATACTCTCCACCCGACCACGGCACATTATAATAAAATATATTTGGTATAAATTTTCATTTGAATTATCTTGTCTTTTAACAAATTGAAGGTTACTGAGTGAATTATCAGTGAAGGGCCTTGTCAGGAGTTAGGTCAAGCAGTCTCATGGGAAGCTAGTGTTGTTTGAGTACAAATGAGTGAGAAGTTTTTCTATGACAGTCTTTATGGCATGTCGCAAAATAATTGAATTTCGCCCGATTTGTGGGTTTTCCGCTAAACTTGTAATGGTTGCAAGGACTGATTGTTTCCAGCACATGGTCTTTTCAAAAGCTTTATACTCTTTGTTGGATCCGCTATAAAAAATCATAACATTTATTGACTTGTGGTCAGATCGGCAACAGCCCAGTAATTTATGCTTTTTTCATTCTTTGTTCATATGGAAGTAGTATAGGTATCCACACTTTAGATGATACCAGAAACACAGGTTAGGTTAGTCCTGTCATTGAAAAAATAATAATAATTTGTCCTCTGCACAGAGATTCATATGTTGCCTAAAGTACCCGCAGATTTCCATCTTGCAAATTATGCCCTATCTGATTTAGGTTTCTTGAAATTGCCAATGCAATGCATTGACAACTTTTATATACTTAAATAAAAAAAGTATTGAAAGTTCTTTAACAGTTCTGTTAGCTAGACCTATAAAACGTTTTTGAATGTCATTTATTTGTTGGATTTGATGAAATAAGTTTGACAATGTATTCTCCTTCTATACAATTGGCAGGCTTTATCATAAACTTAATTCAATTATAAATGTAAATAAAATACAAATTTATATATCTGAAAGGAGCTAGATACCGTTAGGTTGGCTAATATGGCAAATATCAGGCAACCCAACAAGTAATTAGGTATTATTCATTTCGCCTAGGAAAAAATGATTCATTTGCACAGTCTTAAGGTTCCATTCCGATGGCGTCAGCACCTCAAAGTTGCATAGTTGTGCATTATCAGTAGGACAAAAAGTTAGTCAAATAAACATACAAGTTGTTAAATAATATTTTGCAAAAACCGTCTAACCTGCCATATGTGGCTACTGGCGCAATGGGGTCATTGTGATGCCCACATTTTGACTGCAAACTTGGGAGCAGTACTTGACTATCATCTTTAGGATAAGGTTTGGCATTATATGCAGTTACTTTATTAATCAGACAAACTCCTTTGTACTGACCGGACCGGGCTGGACCTCTTCTGTACAATGCCTCCAGGTGCCCCCATTTTGCTCGGTTTTGCCTTCCATTACATATTCTAAATCTTTGGTTAGCACATTATTTCTAACTCCTTTGATCAGATGCGATGGATCATAAATGGGGTAGGTTTTCTGACCTTTAAAATCAAAGTACTTTTATTACTATACTTTTTAACTTATCTCAAACAGCTTTTGTGTCATTATTAAGAGCATATGTTGGCCAGTTTGCATAACTTTTTTATTAATTACAACTTCAATGAGCTTCTTCAGTTCAACAGTTTACCAACATTAGACACTAGACAACCCGCGCAAAACCTAAAAGCCACTGGCTGATTAATTTTTTTTATAACACCCTGGTCTTTGAATTCCAGAACTTGTTCACAAAATGTGTTTTCTCTGGTGAATCCGTTGTCCACGAAACTGGTAATAACGTCCTTGATCTTGTCAAAGTTGACATCATCGGGGGCTAGCGCTAACTTATCAAATGACCCTACTTAGTTTGTGATGTCTGTGCATTCCATACACTCTTTTTTTAATGGTCGAACAGGGCATCTTTTATGTTGGGAATGAACTTAATTAACCTTCTGTAAAATTTTGTCGAGGGTTCGGCGTTTGAGCAAAATGCATATTTTGGAAAGAAGTTTTGTGTGAATGTTAGGTGCTCGCAGATAAGTAAAACCATAGGCTTTTCAGCACATGTATATTTCAAATGTAGCACACGAAAAAACGGTAAAAAATATTTATTAACTTATATACTCGTAATATGGAGGCAAAAATGTTGCCATAGCGTAACAAAAATAACAAGGCTGGGTGTCTATGAATTATTGTAAGGACTGATTCCAAACGAACTTGCCAAATTCAAAAAATATAATTATTTACAAAATATAATTTTATTGAACTAGAATCAATTTAAATTACTAGAATATAATATTAAAATTCTGGCGTATACCCTTCATTAAGCGTGCGACAGTGTCCTTTGTCACCTTGCAGGCTGCATTCCATTTGGCGAGGAAATCCTTTTAGTCGCATGCTGACTTGCCTGTTAAAGAAAAGAACTTACAAATATTCCAGTTCCTGGCCCCTTCCAGCTTCATCACACTGCTGTTATTCCCTTCCATTTTGCCTTCCTTCCTCGCTCAATCACCAGAACGAGTCTTTCTTTTCTTCCCGATGAAAAAAATCGAAATTCAACCGTCAATGGCGTCTTCGACAAAATTTCTTTTCGACAATATTCATCCGCTGGAATTATTTCCGCGTACTTCTTTTAACTGATATACGAGTCTGGGCCCATAACCAGATGTAATTTAAACGAAAGAAAAGATTATCCACGACAAAATGTGTATTCACTTGAACAGAAAACTCCCATGACAGCAATGGCCAATGGAACGTTAGCTTTTTCTTGACGTCTCACATACGGGTATTTAATCGATCTCATCATCATCATTAATTTAAGAGCTTGGCTCTTGTCGGTGGAGTAATCCATTACTCCCTTTTTGAGGAAGCATAGTGTGGTGGTTTCCCCCTTGCCTTCCACACCGCAGTACACGAACCGAGGTTCACCCGCTCCGTGATGTCCAAACAAGAGCCCTTCCAGATTCCTATCTTCGTTCTCCAGTCGGTACTTGTGCTAGTGCTAGTGCTGCCTGACACTAGAGGATTCTCTAGAGGATTTCAAAAGTTACCCCGCTGTGTTCATAAAGTTACCTTTTGCAAAGAAAAGCTACCTAATACTATGGACCGTTTTATATCAATATACTCGGTCGGTTCAAGTGGTATGTTTTTATACCACTTGAACCGACCGAGTATAACTCAGTAAATTTAATGTCAAGCGTGGCTAATATATCTTCTGTTACTCTACTGGGATCTTCAAAAACTTCTAATTTGAAATATTCGCTTAAAACATCGTACTGCTCCAACGTTCTATCTACGCAGGCTTGTAGCGATAACCACCGTGTGGTGGATGGGCTTCAAATTTTATGCAGCTCCACTTGAAAGAATTCTTGGAATTCCCGTAATTTATGTTGTCTTGACGAGCTTCGACTAAAATGTGCGCCTGTACTTCTTAAGAGGACGGGATAGGCAAATGACCTTAGGCAATCGAGCCGTAGCTAGAGATTGATGCGCGCGTGCCATCTAGTGTCCATCAAGTGAACTATCATTCTATATACTGGCGTTGATTAGTTCGATCGAACTGTCGCGACCTTTTGCGGTTAGATGGCGCTTTATTACAGGCGTTTTAAAATCAATTACTTTATGTATCCAATTATAATTTATAAAAAGTGACGTTAATTGTGTGGTTATTATTTATATTATAGTTGTGTAGACCTGGTAATTAGCTCCACGTAATGGGTTGAGCAAATTCATTGCAAATAAAAGAAAGGATTGGCCCTGCATGTCAAATATAACTTAGACACGCACAACTTTGCCTAACTTCTGTTATATCTAAGTAAATGCAGTGATTATATTTTGTGTGTTGTTCTTGTGTTATGTGATACATAAAATGCAGTGCCATCCCTTGATGTTTTCAGTGGATTTGAAATAGACAACGTACCATAATTACCAAACCTTGTTTTTGTTTTGTAAATTTGGAATACTTGCGTACCTTCGGTGATAATGCAATATTATAGCACCACCGACCTGATCTGATGATGGAGACAGTAGGTGGCCATATCAATTCCTAAACTACTCAAGATAAACACGTGTCTACGCTCATTGGAACCCTCTCTACGAGTAAGTTGATGACTATGGAAAAAACGGTACAATAAGCAATAAAAGCTTGTACCAAAAACCGGCCAAGTGCGAGTCGGACTCGCGCACGAAGGGTTCCGTATCATTATCTGTTATGGGAGCCCCCTTAAGAATTTATATTATGTTGTTTTTAGTATTTGTTGCTATAGTGGCAACAGAAATACATAATTTGCGAAAATTTCAACTGTCTAGTTGTCGCGGTTCTTGATATACAGCCTGTGACAGAAGACGGACAGACAGCGAAGTCTTAGTGTGTAATAGGTCCCGTTTTTACCCTTTGGGTACGAAACCCTAAAAATTCAACTTTTGTCAGAAACTTTTTCATTAGTCATTTCATTACACAAGTTAACTACAATTTGAAGTGTGTGTTTTTTACGCGTGATGTAACAGGTATTTCAAATAAAAGTAGTTGCTTTTGTTCAGTTCTTTTTTTTTTTTTTTAGGTGCGCCTGTTCTGGACGTGCCTGTGACGTTTGATATTGATCTCTTTTTAGAGTTCTTCTGGGCAGAATGACCAGTCAACATTGCTTTGCTGGTGGTTGGCTGGTCCGGACAGATGGCCGTTGATGTAGCTATATGACTGGTTGGCTGACTGGAAGATACAAAATGAAAACCACACGTCTTTTAAAAATCTTCTATCGTAACAAACAATTGCACATCCGTTTTCATGTCATTTATCTAACCTTATCAATTTATCATTTGAAAATGGTCAATTTCCGGCCAGATTAAAGAAATCTATAGTAAAACCTATCTTTAAAAAAGGTGAGACATTGCCTTCAAAATTATAGACCAATAACACTGATTCCCGTTTTATTTAAAGTGTACGAGAAAGCTTATTACACTAGATTAGCCAACTTTTTAGCCAAAAATAACGTTCTAAGACATGAACAAAACGGCTTTAGAAAGAATAAATCTACAACATTAGCTTGTTTCGATCTTAACATTTAAATAACAGAATGTATCGACGAAGGTATTCCTGTTGACGTACTATTTCTCGATATGTCAAAGGCATTTGACACGGTTTGCCACAAACGCCTATTCGACATTATGGAGGAATACGGAATACGCGGGCCAGAATACTCCAGGATTGAGAGTTACCTACAAAATAGAGAGAAATGCATTGCAGTGAAATAGAACAAGTCACTAATAACGAGCGCTCTGTTGTCCAGTCGTGTTTCCAAGCAAATAAACATGGCGTCCCGCAAGGGAGTATCTTAGCACCCCTTTTATTTCTTGTTTATATAAACGATCTTCCTGAGTCAACAAATCATAACTGTATATTGTTTGCCGACGATACTACATTAGTAATTAAGGGAAAAGACATAGATAATTTAAAAAATGAAATAAATACAGCTTTGCGAGATGTTATCGATTGGTTACAATTTAATAGTCTTAAAATTAATGTAGACAAAACCAAATTTATGTTATTTAAATCATATAAATCCAAAATCCACCAATTTGTCATTAAACATAACTTAGGCTTAGGTGAAGAAGTAAATAGCACTGTTTTCCTCGGTATTACACTCGACACACATTGTAGTTGGAAAGAACACGTAGACACGGTCTGTACGAAACTGAACAAATTCATTTTTGCACTTTGGCGCATTAAATCAACTGTGTCATTTAAAACTGCCTTACTAATCTATCACGGATACATCATGTCTATTTTACGATATGGTATAATTATGTGGGGTAATTCTGTTAAAGCTAATTGCGCCTTTATCGCTCAAAAAAATGTATCCGAACCCTTTGCGGAGTGGATAGACTGACGCTATGCAAACCATTATTTATTAAACACAAATTACTATCCTTCCCCTGCCTCTATATTTACGAGATATGTGTCTTTGTAAAACAAAATTCTCAACTATTCACGTTCGTAGAAGATAAGGAAACAACACGGTCACATAGACGCTGTAGGTTAGTATTACCAACTAGTAACAAATTAGTACTTAGAAGAAAAATGCTCATAACATGTGTATTGGGTCACCCCCACTTAAACTAATATCGTTAGTGCTAATTTCATTACACCTAACAACGTTCGATATAATTTTCATTAGCCCTAATATTCGGATAACTAATTTTATATGGCATAATTATTTGCTGCGCCTAATTTCAAACCTCCTAATCATTCCTAATACTAAACATTAAGTGTGCTAATATATTGGAAACTAATAATCATTTTTCCTAATGATTAATGTGCCTAATGATCACTATGTTTAATGTTCACTACACCTAATTTCGTCACACCTAACTATCACTTGACCTATTAACTTTTGCTCTAATGTTTGACTAGTACTAATTAATGCATCCCTGATGAACAGGCTACTTTTTACCGCGGAGTATGTCGCGGTCGTCCCATGATAGACGTCCTAATCTCGTGAAAATGGGAGACAATAATGCACGGCCAAATAATGTACGGCCCGATAATCCGTGTCCAGTTTTCGTGGACGTAGATTAGTGGATCGTGCATTATCAGGGCGGACGAAAATGGCATGTCATAAGCGAACTCTATCTTAGGTCGGTTTGGTTAGGGTTCACTTGTGTCCCTCAGACCAGAAATAGACACCCCGCGCACCGGGGTGGCGTCGACTTGCTTTACGGCTATCACAAGACGGCGCAAGAGCTCTCTCATTTTTTCTCGCATGATACTTCTCTGTCTAATAAGAGTGAGCTAGATAGACATCGGATTACCCACCTATTCTACCCTAAGGCAGGTCAGTGTAGGTACGACGACGAGCGAAGCGAGGAGGAGTGTTAGGTAGAACTGCGACTCTACAGCGAGCGAGCGAGCGAAGCGAGCGTGCCGCGGTAGCGGCCGGCGAAGCACCAGAACCGACATTATAAGAAAAAAAACAGTGAAATAAAATTAGTACTACTGAGAATTTGGGATAATGACATTAGGGCTAAAATACTTAAGCAAAATGAAGATTCGGGTTAGTGATTTTAGAGACATTGATAATAAGGTGTAGTCATTATTAGGCATTGCAATATTAGGCCTAGGAAGAAATCGGTCAAATAAAATTAGTCTTAGTGAGAATTCTGTCATGAGAAATTAGATATTATGAAAATTCGGGATACTGAAATTAGGGCTAATGAATAATTAGGAACAATGAAAGTTCGGGTTTGTGGTTTTAGGGTTAATGAAAATAGGGCTATTAAAATTAGGTATGAAATTATTAGGGCTAACGGAGGGGAACCATGTGTATTGCTATATTTAATAATATACCAGCTGACATTCTCTTATAAACAAATTTAAAACCAAATTGAATAAACGCCTTTGTTAACGGTTTCCAGTGGCGTGCACAGAGATTTGAGACTGGGTAGGCAAAAAAAGATCTACTTACTAACTTACCGAGTACCTACCAAAAATGTGTTACGGGCGCAACCCATAAGCCAATAATACGAATCATATTGTTTCGGATTGAATTTGCGATTTACTTTCCCACTTGTTTGTGTTAACTGCAATTCCGTTGTACATCGTCCTTTTTCGCTCACCTCTTTTTTCTTGCTAAAAGACAGCTTAGAAAAAGCATCATTTTTAATAGTCTGTACACACACACCCACCGTACTACTTTCACAATTTAAAATATCCTTTTTTTTCACTTATCACAATTATTTGCCGGCCGGCAACTGTTCTTTCACCAAAACAAACAAATAATGGCGGCCGAATAAAAAATGTAAATAGACTTACTTACCCAAATACAGTAAACGCATAAAAGAATAGTCTCGTATTTGCACTACATTACCACAAAAAATGCTACTTTTTAAAATAGTCATATTTGGAAACCTATTCGGAAACCTTCGGGCGTCATCGCTTCGGATTGCCACGAAAGACGCAAGACACTGTCTTTCTGCGTCTAATTGTGTGCGTTACTTGTATCATTGTGTGCTCGCATTTATAGGAAGACCCACTACAGTGTAACCGCGTAACTACGACTCACGGCGATGCACACATAGAAAGGTTAGACGGAAATGTTTTCTGTCTTTGCCGTGCAAGGCACGCAGCGGCGCTAGTGCCGCGTGGTGGAAACTTCGTCGCGATACCATAGATGATGACTCTTGAGTCTATCGATGACAATGATGAACCGGTAGATGGAGTGCTTATTAATTTTTAGAATAATGGATTACTGATATTAAGATCAATGTTTAAATTAAGTAGTTTAAAAGGATAGGTATCGGAATTATAGTGGGGTAGGCAGTGTCTTTTTGTCTTTATGAAGTGCACGCCACTGACGGTTTCCTTGGTGCAGGTTGACATGCTTGGGGGATGCCTCTAGCCTCTGTTGACGTCATACATGGTACAGGTTAACAAGTGCTTGGGATGCCTTGTTGTGCAGTAGAAGTTGTAAGTAGAAGGGTAATTGCGTGGCTTTTCCAGCGACCGTTGGGATGGATCAACTTTCATTCTCCTGTATGTGAGAATGGCAGTTGATATAACTGACGTGCGTACGGGGCATCACGTAGTTGACCAGCAGGTTGACAAGTGGGTGAGATCCTTGTTAACATTGGAGGAGGAGACTTATGGTCTCAGCTTCCATGGTGATGAAAGGGGAACGTTCCTAATCTCAGTGGGTATTTGCTTGTAATGGAAGCCTCTGCCCGTACACATGTGTTGCAGAGTAGGCTATCCTACTATAGTCGATGAAGAGGTTTGTTTGACGATGGATGATAAAGTGATGAATGAGAGTTGATTTCGTGTGATGAATGAACTACGAAGATAGGATGGTGACGTAAAGTTGAATGAAAGACGAATGAAAAAGTTGCGATGAGGAGATAGTTATGTTGAACATCACTTCCTATATGTGAAACCATAACTGATGGCTAAGATCGTCAGAAGGGCGAAAGTAATGTTCAATATGGCATGTGTCCGGGGACTAAGGACACTATGTTTCAGATGACGAGATGCTGGGCCCTGATACTGATGCTGAACCTGTACCAGTATCGTACGAGGGCTGTTCTGAAAATTTTTAGTTAAACAAAAACTATAAGGAATATAATAAAACTTTAATTACAATTTTTCAAAGTATTCCCCTGCTACATTTATGCACTTATGCATTCGACGGAACCAACTTTCAAAACAGGAAAAAAACTGTTCTTGCGGAAGGTCAAAAAAAAGTCGCCTGAATTCGTCTACTGCTTCATCCGCCGTCGAAAATCGTCGCCCACGTAATGATTTTTTTAACGTGGGGAACAGAAAAAAATCACACGGAGCCAGGTCAGGGCTGTACGCAGGGTGTGGTAGCAGTTGCACTCCTGATTTGCTAAAAAAATCCATGGTTCTGGCAGCCGTGAGAGCCGGAGCATTATCTTGATGGAAAATTATGCCCCGGGTTCCAGTACTTGGACGGCTGACGTTCAGCTCCTGGAAGGCCTGTGGCAAGCAAACTTCACTGTACCATTGGCTGGTAACTGTTTTATGATCTTCAAGTGGAATTAAGGCTACCGGTCCACTACGTCGAAAAAAAAACAGCAACCATTTTTTTGTTGACGCTTCGGCCGCGAACTTCTTTAGTAGGTAAATCATCTTCTTCAAAGACCCATTGCGTGGATTGCTGTTTTGTAAATGGGTCGTAGCTATATATCCAAGATTCGTCGGATGTCACAATGTAGCTCACTTGTTGTGAATCGCCTTTATCGAATTTTTTTAGCATAAATTTGCACCAATCGACACGTCTATCTTTTTGCTCCTGCGTGAGAAAATGTGGTATCCATCGAGACGAAACCTTCCGAACTTGAAGGTGGTCATGCAAAATGGTAGAAACTGCCTGGGATCCAATCTTCAGTTCATCCTGAATCTCTCGGTGGGTAATGTTTCGAGATTCCTTGATTAGCCACTCTACCTTGATAACATTTTCTGGAGTGACTGCCGTTGGCGGTCGCCCCGGTCTAGGCTCATCTTTGACGTCGCTCCGCCCACGCTTAAATTCACGGAACCAGTAACTGACAGTGGCAAGAGATGGGGATAATGCCCCAAAAACACTAGTTAAATTTTCACGAGAATCCTTGTAAGTTAGCCCTCGTTTATAATCATAATATATCATAGCACGAAATGCTTCCCGCGTTAGCTCCATTTTTGCGAGCAAAAAGTGGCAGACATGTTTTTTTTCTGATTTCATAAAAAAATAACGGAATGTCACTGGCCAGTGACATTTACACGAAAAAGTTTGTAATGAAATTTGCCTTTGAGCTACAGTAAAATTATATGAATACGATTAATAGTACGCTGTTGACTAACTATTTTCGGAACAGCCCTCGTAGTCCGGATCATCTACAATTGAGACGCGAGCCCTTGGATCGCCGAGACCCAGCAGACTCCCCTCGCCACTTGAAGATGGGAGCGTCGAAGACTAAGATAAAGAAACAGAATGCAGTCGAGGCCGACTTATAATCACAGAACCCAGGATCAGTGATCGCCCGTCGATAATCCTGATTGACCGCGTTGAGAACCAACAATTTTTCGTTGAAAGTTCTAACATTGGTTAACCGTGTTTCAAGATCGGGCGCGAGATGCCGTAGAGCATTATGTTCAGGATGGTGGCTGTTCTTCCACATGTGCAAAACGTGCGCATGAGAAAAGTCTGTACCGCCGGCGGCGCCGACGCAATTTAGCGTGAATTCAAGGGGAGTCCCCTTCGAGTCGTCATGATTTTCGTATCTCTCATCAAGATGGGAAACATACGCCTTGTGCGTTATCAAATCTCGCGCGTGCGCGTCGACACGCATCTTTATCACAGCTTCTTTCCAGAGCTCTTTGTATTTAAATATGACCCTGAGAAAATCATCCGAGAGGCCCTGACGAATTTTCATCAGAAACATCAATAAACTTTTTTTAGACAAGGTTCCACCAGGCACTGCAATATATGTTTTTAACATTTCTTCATATTGCTGTTTGTTTACAGGGCCAATGATCTTAAAATCTTCGTCGGAATAACTATCGACATTTTTTAAATCGTGTTTTGCTTGTTCACGTATCATCTGATCTGAAGAAATTTATCTAATTCCGTTCCCTTAAGCCTGTATGGTCGTCTGATTGTTTGTAAGTTAAGGCTAAATTCTACACGTAACAATCCCGTCGAATCTAAATGATCAGCACAGCATAGAGTTGAAGATGGAATTACTATATTTGTATCAATAATAAGTCTTACTGCAGTTTTAACTGGTAACCGGGGTTGATTTAGGGATTGACAAATCATGGAAGCATGACTAGAATAAAACCGCAAAACATTAAGTTGGATAGAATCAGATCCATCTACTAAGTATTCCAATTCTCGGTTTACCATTCTATCGCAATTTATACACACTCTCGACGCCTAACTATATACTCTTTAATATTCGTTAGCTCTCTGTTTTGAATGACAACTTCAATTTTTAACTGCTGTTCCATTGGAATTCGTCTCATCGCTCGGGGTTAAAACTGTTATTGCACACGAAGCATATTATGGTATTTCTGAAAGCCATTATTGCAGTAAATCTTCGCTTGCATATCTATGAATCAATAAAGGTAATTATATAACATTTTCCACGCAAAACTTTGCCCGCTAACGACTCACGTCAACGAGATTGACATTAGTTTAAATGCAGTCATAATAGAAAAGATCAGACTACCTACTGATTATTTTACCTACTAACTTATTTTTTTTATAATGCAGAACCTAGTCATTTGCGGAGCTTACACCAATCTGACTGAAAACCATTTTTCCATTCCTTTTTCTGCGGGGTCCTTTACGTGTACATACTTTTAATTGTACTAGCTCGATTTTTGCGCATTTTATTTCTGTTCGAACAAAAACACAAATGTCAGGATTGCTAACGGATCTCGCCCATATTTAGAGCAGCCTAACTCGGATTATTTCAGAAGACCACATCCACAATAAAACCGCTACTGGCACTGTAGTTCAGTATATGGCGTTGTGGTCGTAAAATGACTTATGAGGCTGGTGAGTAAGATCGCCAAAGCTCCCGAGCGATCTAAGTTCCTCCTGCTGTCAAATATTGGAGACGCTTAAATTCGGTATCAAATGATTTAATCGGAGACTGTATAGTAGACTCTTTACTTTCAAGATCACTGAAAATATTCTTTAAGTGTTGGGATAAAGTATTACACAGTCAGGGCCTGCAGTACCGGGGCCGGTTCCAAGATTTTTATTTCCCGGTTCTGAGTCCAGTTGGAACCGGGATTCCCGGTTCTCCCGGTTCTTAGTATTATTTTGGTGCAATTCGTTACTTATAAAATAAAGCAATTTAAACACCTTTTTGAACGTGTTTTTAAGTTTTTATTTATTTAAACTTTATTACAAGTTACATTACAAATGACGAACTTAATGACGTTACCGTATCGAATTACTAAAACTTAACAAAATAAAAAAACATAAACATTCATTGAGCGTTATACAAAGTACAAAATAGTAGACTTTATGAAAACTGCAACAAACAAAAACAAATAAGTATATATTTCGAGAACCATGTTCCTTTGCTATTCCGCTAAAAAACGTGCTGGTCTATCAGCGAAGATGAGATGCAACTATTTGCGTATTTGTGCATGCGGTTAATGCGCCCACCCTCCCTCCGCACGTGCAAACATGCAAATAATTACAGCAAACCACCACCAATAATGACAAAAACCTCGACACGTGTTTCGCCTCTCTACGAGGCATCATCAGGAGATGCTGGCAGGAGATGTTGCCCTCCGGGAGGGTGGGCGCATTAACCGCATGCACAAATACGCAAATAATTGCATTTCATCTTCGCTGATAGACCAGCACGTTTTTTAGCGGAATAGCAAAGGAACATAGTTCTCGAAATATATCATGGACTTCTGCAAAGTAACGCCTGATTCAATCAACTATTACAAATAAGCATATTTAAATAAAGTAATATAAGAAAAAAACAGACACATACATTGAGCGTTATACAAAGTAAAAAAAATATTAGACTACGAAAACTGCAACAAACGAAATCATATTTGCTCCTAATAAAAATGCAAACAAAAAACCACTAACTTTTGTTCCAGTTAGTAGCTTTTCTTCGCATTTTGTTCCTGGTAATAAGACCGAAGAAAAATTATAGCATCTAAGCTCCGGTCACTTAGCGAGCTCCTTAATCTATTGCAGATATAGCCCGCAGAAGAAAAAATTCTCTCCGGCTCCACACTCGTCGGTGGAATAGCACTAAGATATTTATAGGCCAATGAGAGGTTTTTGCCACGACCTCCACCGTTCTCGAATAATACCATTTCAATTTTTATTTTATCGAAATTGTCCATTTCGTTTTCAGGCTGTCTGTTTTTATTTTGAGTCGTAGCTTTTCTTAATTCTAAATATAGCTCTTCCGATTTGCTCAAAGTCGGTGGAGCTAGGTTGAAATCATTTTCATCTTGGTCTTGTTGTTCCATATCGCTTATAATATTATCGTCATTAGTACCAAGACTAACTAGTTTCAGTATGCTTCTGCACATCTCATCGGAAGAGTGTCTAGGAAATGTGGCCAAATATTCATCTATTATGTCTTCAAAGTACTGTCTTGGATTTGAGAGGTAGTAAAGTGTAGAAGATTCTATAAGTCGGCGTGCACAGTATCTTTTCTTCAAACTATTAGCCATTTGTTTGCTAATATCGGTGTCCATTGCCATTAACTTTTTCAGTGAAAATTTTATCGCGATGTCGGCAGTCAGCAATGAAGCATCGCGGCGGGATAAGCTTTCGACAATAGTTTTTACAATGTCTAATATTTCATTCAGCTCCGATAACGTCTTCCAGTCCTGTTGAGTGAAAATAATATCACTCTCGAGATCCATCAGTGCTTTGGTGATACATACTTTGAGCTTCAAAAAGCGGTCTAACATCTGTGCCATGCTGCTCCACCTCGTTTTTGCGTCCAAAACCAAATGATACTCTTTCCCGAAGTCAGCGGATACATATCTTTGTAGAATGTCATCGTTTTTTGTCGGCGATTTTTTAAATATCTTTGCAACAGTTCTTACTTTTGATATTAAATCGTAGAATGTAAGACTCGATTCATCTATATCATTTTCAAATCTCCTTATCTCCTCTATAAATACAACTCCATCAGATTCATCCACATTCTCGTCATTCTCTGCATCAATCTCAGAACTGTCTTGAAAAAAAGGATCGCTATCGAATCCACCTCGCCTGACTAATTCAGCTAAAGTCAACTCGTCTTCATCATCAAAAAAGTCTGCTTCATTAGGGTCGATTCTTTCGACGTTATTGTTATCATCGTTTGTGGCGGAAGGTTTTTTGTAGAACACATCTGACAAAGCCAACTGAACTCCGTGAGCGATACATAGTTGGTGCAACGTATTACGAAGAAGTTTTCCGATTTTTACCATGACACTACAACCATCAGTAGTCTCTGCGATAATATCAGTATCTAGAGATAACCCAAAGGTATCCAGTTTTTGTCCAATCTGTTCTATGAATTTTTTAGCTGGCAATGAACCGTAAACTCTTATAAGCCCCAAACTTTTAAATTTGTTGGGACCACTGAGTGATTGTGAATGTATATTCAAACTTATATACCTGCGGTTTTTGTTTGAGGACCACTCATCGAAAGAAACAGCAAACTTTTCATTATCATTTAATAGATTTTTAATTTCCTTCTTCATTTCATCTTGCTTTTCCTTGTGGTGTTGCAATACCACCTCTCTAATTGTGTTTGGGGACTGTAGAAGCTTATGTCCTGCCTTTTCAAAAACTTGTCTAATGTCTGTGGACCTTGCTAGTGTTTGGAAAGGGATACCATCTAATGCGACCATTCGGGATACTCTAGTTGCTGTGGAAGGATTTTCCTCGGATTCATAGTAATCCGTAAGTTTAGCTTTCTTGCTTGTGGGCGGGAGAGACGGGTCGGAATTTACGATCGGGTTTTCTGTATTTTTAACTAATGTGGGATTTTTTTCTGCGGTTCCGTGATGTACATTTTTCAAATGTTTATGAAGGCCACTCGTACTTCCCCCAACACATTTTAATATTTTATTGCAACTTTTGCATTTGGCACTATTTTTATCTCTTGCTCTAAAAAACTGTACCCAAATTTGTGCCTTGTCACCTGAGACCTCTTGATATTCCATGGTTATATTCAAGCCTGAAATAAAAATACCTATTTATTTTTCATGTACTTATGCAACCTATTTGCCTATGTGCAGTATGTAAAACTAAATACCTTATTATAATCGAATCTATGCATAGTAGGATTAGTAGCTAATTGACTATGTGCACGACAGTGGCTGTACTGTGCATATACATGTGTACCTACGTTCGTTCGTGTGAATAAAACTTTAAAGGTCAAGTTTGATGAAATATTTCACTTGCTGAAATGAATTAATTCTAATTTGAAATAGCTATCAACCCTTAAAAAATATCAAATCTTACAATTACTATCCTACTAATATTATAAATGCGAGTTTGGGTGTTTGTTTTGATACTGAATCACGCTTTCACGCCAAAATGGCTTAGTAGATTTGGTTAAATTTAGGTGCACACATACATAGGCAGATAGGCATAGCATAGGTAATTAGGTAGATATAGGATACTTTTTACCGGGGAATCTATCTTCCTTTAAGGAAAGTCAGGAATTCATGCGCAGACGAAGTCGTGGGCAAAAGCTATTAGTACATACCTACAAAGTTATTTACACCATTGGCATATTCTATTGATCACGATTATAGAGAAGGTAAAAACTTAAGACGCATCAATTATTTAGCGAAAACTTTATATTTATGTTAAGTTAAGGCCTCCGCTCCAGCACGCGCGAACGCCCGCGGCGGGTCCAACGATACTCGATAGTACGAGAAATCTCCCGTCGCCGGCGCCAGCCCGACGCGAAACGCCGAAGCGTGCGTCCGCGCGAGATACAGCGGACGTCTTAAAACGCAATTTACGCAATCACAGAACAGAAGCCTATATTTACTTTTACCATATTATACAGAATAGTACATTACTTATCAAGGGCTGTAAAAGAAAGAAAGCCCGATATCGCAGGTGTTTGTGACCCGAACCGCAGGCGAGGTTTGTAAATATGCGATAGAGGGCTTTCTTTTTTACTGCCCGTGGTGAGTACACAATTTTACGTCTTCATTTGGCCACAATGCGAGTTTTACTACGCGCAGCGTGCAGTAAAACTCACATTATGCCCAAGTGTGACGTAAATGAAATCATTACTTATGTAATTATTACCTACTTATCTACGAACATTGCATTATAGTTTAAACAAATGCTTCAATAATAATAACAGTGGAAAATGAAATGACCATCACAGAATTCACAGAATAATAAACATAAATTCTTACCGTAAGATTCTTTTATTATTCACTTCAGTGTACAAAAGACTCAAAAATATATAACTTGATAAGTTATGAGCGATTCACTTCAACTATTTCCTTTGAATGAATAGCAAATACTAATTTATAACAAAATCACGGCACTGCTGCGCTGACCTACGACCTTGGTGGCGTGGCAACTGCAAGTAAATTGCGAGACGCACCGACGCGCGGCGCGGCGTGGGTGCGGGCTGAGGTGCGGGGGTGTCAGCCGCGCTTTACGCTTCTCAAGGTTGTTTGTTGCCATGCCAACTCGTGCGCGAATGCATCATTGTTATTGTTGCGTTGCGTTGCGATACTTGTGGATCGCGTTTAATATGAATGCGGATGTCTTTTTTTGTTCTTTTTCTGGAATAGCCTCTATCACATTATATGCAGGGTCCCGAATCGTTATTTTTCGGTGTACCTGAGATCTATTTATTCAGATAACAAGCAATCTAAATAAAATATTCAAGTTTTTTTTTAATGCAGAATACGTCCGTTTTTATAGGGAAGTTCACCCCCGGCCATATCGCGAAAAGAAAATATTCAATTCTAGTCACGTGGACCTTGACCGTGGTCATAACAATTATGTTCTTTGTGGATAACCAGACCATTTTTATTATTTTTATACAAGCGTTTTTTTTCATCTACTGCTTTTTCAAGCCCCATATTGTACGATGATTTAAGGCATTTAATTTCAACAATCATATTGTTGTCTTTATTATTGATGATTCCATCAGGTGTTGCACCTAAAATACTGTCCACATGGTTTTATCTTGACTGCTACCTGTTCGCTTAGTTGTTGCAGTGCATCCTTTTCGGAATCTTATCCATGTTTTATTGAACATGGTCAATACATTTTTTGTTTAGTGTATATTTTACCATGTTCTAGCAACTGTTAGTAAAAAAAGTATCTCATATAATTTCACCTCTACTTAGTCATATCGTAAATTTGTGCATTATTTGTGGACGTTTTCCAGAAAAATTGAAACTAACAATTATAAAACCTCTACACAAAAAACATAGCAAAGAAGACATGAATAATTACAGACCCACGCTTATTCCTATTTTCTCAAAAATTATAGAAAAGTATATTTATAATAGTGTATCTGGCTACTTTGAACACAATAATTTGTTTGTAAATGAGCAAAAAGGTTTCCGTAAAAACATGACGATCAACATGGCTATCTTTGACTTAGTAGAAACTGTTCTAAAGAATATGGATAAAAGGATCCCAGTATCTGCGTTGTATATGGACATGTCAAAGGCGTTTGACTATGTTGACCATAGAATACTTTTAGATAAGCTGTATCGCTACGGAATACGTGGTAATATCCATTCTTTAATTCAATCTTATTTAAGCAACAGAAGACAAACAACTCAAATAAGTAAAATATGTTACAAGACAAAAACGGAACAGATCTACTCATCGGATGTACGAGAAATCCGTTATGGCGTACCACAGGGAAGTGTTTTAGGACCTCTGCTGTTTCTCATTTATATAAATGACATGCCTAACACAATTGACCACCCCATGGTTCTCTTTGCCGACGATAGTACTGTAATCTTCTCTGGGAAAAATTTGAAATCTTATGAAGCTGATATCAACAAGACATTAAATACAATTATATAATGGTTAACAAAAAATAATTTGAACATTAACTTAAGTAAAACAAAACTCATGACATTTCAGCAGAGAACGAATTACGTGCCTAATCTTACAATAGCTTATAAAGGACAAAAAATTGAAGACACTGACATAACAAAGTTTTTAGGATTAAATGTAGATCATAAGTTGACATGGAAATATCAAATTGACTCTATATGTAAGAAATTAAATCAATTCTCCTATGCATTATATAATTTAAGAAAAAAAGTTAATCTAGCTGCAGTGCTTACTGCATACCATGCATTTGTGACATCAACTTTAAGATACGGTATAATATTCTGGGGGAACTCGACAGATCGAGAAATTGCATTTCGAGCGCAGAAAAGGTGTCTAAGATCTTTATGTGGTATCAACTCTTTGGAATCTTGTAAGCCCCACTTTCAAAGACTTAAGATCCTAACTCTTCCTAGTTTATATATATATGAAATGTGTGTTTTCGTGAAATGTAACTCCCATCTGTACCTAAACCTTAAGAACACTCGTTTAAAACATAAAATAAAATACCCAATGATACCCAAAACAAAGTTATTCCAAAAAAATGTAGTTGCAATGGCTCCGAAGATTTTTAATAAATTACCAAAGTGTTTAATTTCAATAGACCAACTACATATATTTAAAAAAGCCTTAAAAAATGTTCTAGCTCATAGAAGTTATTATACCATAAATGAATATATAAATGATAGTGACTTTGACATGCATGCTCAACAATTTGTAAGCCGTAAGGCGCCACATAGTGAAACTGACCACATTCTGTAACATCCTGTTACCTATGTTGGACAAATAAATGATTTTATCTTTATCTTTATCTTTGTTATTCATCCTTCTTTGTATAACGCATCCAAAATTACCCGCGGTCAAAAGATTTCGTCTCAGTTCCATCCACTCACTGCTGTCACTCTGCACAACTGTTTCTTTGCTGATGCGCTCTCGCTTTTCGGTGGTTTATAAGAGTTTTTTTTTAATTCTTCCTTTGCACTCGACAATTTATCTTCAGCCATATCTGGCTTTGAGCAATCCTCGCCATAATTTCTACTATCTTGTTTTTCGAATAACCTCCTCTTTCTGATATACTTTTGTGTCTACATTCTCTATTTGATCCGTTCATTACTCTTGATTTGGTTTCGTGGACTCTGTCCTATAATTGCCTTGTGCAGTGCTGACAGTGGTTTCCTTGTATTAAATGTTAACGCTGCAACATTGCATCTCATTTGGTACTGGTACCTTTGGGTGAAGCTCACACGTTTTCCATCTACAAACTGTCGACAAAATTACTGTCAAAATCGACAATTAAACTCCTTGCATGAGCAGCACCCCTGAACCTACACGGCATACTGCGTGTATGTTCGATGCGTGGTGGTGTCGCACTTTTTCCGCCTCGTCTATTCACACACAAAGCATCAATGTGTCTTTCGTCCATACGTATATTACTTACGTGACCATTAAACATCGTCTATGATTATGGTAGGGGAGGGCGAGGTTCAACGTGCCGATTTTACTAAAACGCAAGATATTAGCTACACTATGAAAGTTATATGAATGCTTTGCGGATTATCTAATGTAACGCTTATTTCCTGTTACCACTCGAGGAGGCGCTTCGGGCAGCGGTCTGATGCTTTCTGGCAAGAAAATGGGATCTTTAGATGTTCCTGGTTGAGGATTATTTAATAGGGGTCTATAAAGCGAGTGTCTGGCTCTGTGTTACTCAGAAGACTATTATTGCGAGCAGCAGTTGGAGAATTTTGCTCTGAAGGTTCTTCGGCGGCATCGAGGCTAGTCTCTCGGGCAGATTCAATAATACTTTGTTGCAGTCCTGAAGGACTAGGCACAGTTATGAGATCTGTGGGTTGAAGTCCTGGATCTGGGCGATCGGTGACATAAGATGGGGAAAAGTCTTCATCTGTGAAGAACGCGCTAGTTATATTTCGAGGAGTCAATGCGAAAGGCCAAGCATATTTTACTAAGCTCGGAATTTCGTAAATCGACATCACTTTGCCAGCGTTGTTACGCAGCCAATTTTCTTGTGCTTTTGCACAATACGCCTTGAATGGACCATTGATGCCGACATCGAGCGGCTGAAGTCGATGAGGGCAATGTGGCGGGAAGGAGAGCAAGATCACTGAATTTTCTTTTGCTTTCTCAATCACTTCGATGTCGATATGGGATGCATGGTTATCCAAAAGCATAAGCACTGGTTCTGAAGCGGTGGGTTTCTCATATTTTATAAAATGATCTAAATACACCTGAAATTCAGTGCTTATCATATACCCAGAGCTATTGCCAGCGCAAATACACTCCATGGGGCCGAATAAAGAGATCTTTGAATTTCAGACGCGGAAAAATAAACATCGGTGGTATGCTGTTTCCTATGGCACTAACTGCCATTTCCACCGTCACTAATGTACCACGCTCTGCTGATACGATGGCTCCCACTTGCTTCACACCCTTTGCAGCAACAATTTTTTTGGGCTTCAGGACTGTGTTCACACCTGTTTCGTCTAAATTCCAAATTCGCGACGGAGTGAAATGATATTTGTCAATAACTTCGCCAAGCTTTTCAAAAAAGTTTGTGACGTTATGCTTGTTAAATGATGACGCCAGTCCCGCACTTGTAGCTTCAGGAGTCCTTATAGAAAGAGATGGATTTCTCTGCAGGAAACTTGTGAACCAATCTTTACCAGCCATGCGGTTCTTATGCCACGAAGGGGGAATATTTTGGTGATTTAATTTTACAGCGCATTCATAAGCGAGCGTTTTTACCTCTTCAGGTAAGAGTCCAAAGTAAATTGTGGAGCATCTCAATAAATAAACTTTGCAACGTGGTGTGACATATTTCTAACTCACGAGCTACTGTTTTTAACTTTCGGCCCTCATTTATGACGGCTTCGGCGGCTTTTTGGAGTAATTCCCGGGAAGTGGTACCCCTATTTGTCTTCCTGTTGTAAACTCTCATCCTGTCAACAATATGAATAATAATTAAAATTACATGGGGTTGGTTGTACCCTAGACGGGGCTCATTGTGCCGCGGCACAATGAGCCCCCAGTTAAAGGCACTTTTAGCCCCGTTAGCAACGTAGTTACAGTATCCTTCAGTTTAATTTTTAAAAACATGTTTAACACTGCGTTATATTACATTGTCCTTATGATTATTCAATAAATTGTCGACACTTTATTCGAAATACTCAAAACGATAGCTTGAAAATACAATAAAATAGGCCAAAATGCATAAACACGAAAATATTTACTTACTTGGCATCGACGTGACGCGTGGCAGCGAGCTACTCAGACCGCGGCGCTGACGCAACTAAAATGGCCGCCGCCGATTGCGCGCGTGGGTAAAGCATTACGCGACGCAACAACATAATGTATCTATCTCTTTTCTTCGCTGAGATAGTTTCATCGGCGCTACTTACCCCCGGCACTTTGAACCGCGCTCTCCCCTACTCAGTAATTCCGCTGGTAGATTAAATTTACTGTGCCGTCCTATCATCATGGACCACACAATGGATACAATGTATGCACAGCTTTCTACCGTGCTATTCCTCGTCAAGCAGGTGCGGTATCAATGCCAGTTACTTAGATCTCGGCCTATTACTACAGTCAGCGTCAGAGATAAGTATACCCCCTGAGAATAGTGTTCGGACTGACACAAAACGGTATAATAATTTCGTCTAATGACGTAAGTAGCATGTTGGTTGAGTGGCGGCATAATTATGCTACTGAAATCTACTGGAGACACACATGTGTCGCAGGTTCGAATCCACGGAGTAGGGTAACCTTTTTTTTGTTTTTTTTTTTATTTTCCATAAGTTCATTTTTTGGTATATATTATGATGTTTATATTCATGAATAATTTTGAAAATTATGTTTATTCAAAAAAACACAGTTATAGGTTTATAAATATTTTTATTTGGCTATTATTTTAACTTTGCATAAAAACTGAACGCATAAAGTTATGCTGTTAATTACAGAGTGTTTTGAATGAATTTGAGTGCGGCCTAGCTGTTTCTAATCAAACATTTATTTATATTAAAACATTATTTTGTAAAACTTACAGAAATCGATATAACATGGTTACATCTTTTTCATTATTCACATTTCGAACAAAAACTGTAATTTATGCTGATTCAAATTACGGTAGGAGAGTAGGTATTTCTAGAAATATTAAAGTGCAGACAGTAGTTTGCAGCAAAATTTCATACTACAGCGGTCGGTGCCGACCAAGGTCGCTGGGTCGGAGGGACGTGTTGGCGATCGTCTTGGCAGACACTTAAGAATAAGTATTTATCCTAATCTACGAAGGTATAAATAGGTAAGTTCAAATAGGATGACTATTAATATATTATAAATAAAGCAATGTTTATGTGGGTTTAATAAGCATTGCAATAAGTAAATACAATACTGTACAGTCTATGAACATTATATTTCTAGAAATACGACTTATTATACATATATATAATTAGGTATAATTTTTATGTTAAATCGTGAACTTTTTACGTGTGAAAGAGAACCAACATGTTAGACTACGAAGCAGTCTGACAATTTATATCTCTCGTAAACAAGTATCACATATTTTAACAGACGCTAATGGCCTGACTGAAATCACAGTATAATGGGGCTAGGACAATTACCTACAGTGACAAATCAATATCGAAGAGGGTGACCGTGATTGTCTATGATTTGTTGGAGCCGGCTTTTCATGTGCATGACCATGTTCGAACATGCACTACTGCTTCGCATCAACTCCCACGTTCTTTTGACTTCTTGGCCTAATTGCTGCTTTGACTTGACTTCACTAGAGTCCCAATTTAAAACCATTTGACCCCACAAGTTTTCAATTGGGTTCAGGTCAGGGCTTTTAGACGGCCAATTAAAAACAGTAATATCATCCTGTGATGACAGCCACTCCTGGACGAGTCGTGATCGGTGGACCGCACTGTTGTCTTGGACCAGGTGAATTTGGCCTTCGGGGTATGCGACTCGCACCGTCGGCAGCATGACATCCCTTAGCACCTCCAAGTAACGCTGGCTATTCATGCGGCCACCGACTTCCACTAGTTCTCCGGGGCCCATGGATGACATCCTGCCCCAATACGCTGTAAATTACAATAAATATACAATTCCAGTATTTTTTAATTCTATGTGTATGAAAACACTAAGTATAATTGGTATTTACATATTTTTTAAACAGCTTAACATAGATAAAATTTGCTTACCCAATGTTATTCTTCCACTAGTTCTCAAATCTAACATATTTTTGGGGTTATAACGATCTCCACTTCTTCTCCATAATAACTTTCTGCCATCTTTATCAGATTTAAAACATTTTTCATCAGTAAATATCACTATCTCGTTTTCCCAATCAAAATTTAGGTAACGTTCAGCAAAATTTGTTCTAGCGGTTCGATGGGCATCGGTGAGAGGTATTTTCCTTGCAGGTTTGTAGTTATGGATATTCGCTGCATGCAAATGTCGCCGAACCGTGCTGAGCGAAACCCCAAATGTTTGAGCACTTGACCGAGTGGTAGTGAACGGGGCCTCAGTGTGAATATTTACAATATTACGGTGTCTCTCTGATTCATCGGTGTATACTCCAGGACGTGGGCCGGGGAGATCACACTTCACATCACCCGTCTCCTGATACTTCCTAATCCACTTCTGAACGGTTCTTCTCTAGAAAATAAATATGAACGTTTATAAGGAACAAATATTTTTGAATATTAAAGCTTATAAAGCTTAGACAAGAAGGCTTGAAAAAAACGTAGATTAACCAAAAATTACTTACCGTTATATTCATATCACGGGCTATTTTCTTAATACTCTGGTTTTGTTCCCAGAGAACAATTATTTTAGCTTTTAAAAAAGTCGTCAATCGAACCATGATAACAGGTGTAAAACTCCCAAGAAAATAATTAATAAGCGGTGAAGGTTAACGCACACTACACAACACGTATTAAGAGATTTCTAAAAATAATCTTTTAATATAAGCTTACCCTCAAATGCAATTAGTAAAAAGAACTAATAAAGCATTCAATTTACGACCCTATTTTAGAGATAGTTGAAGCGTTTTAATTCAGTCCGAGATGCATTGACCGATCACTTGCAATAATACGATAACAAACAAGGACAAGACTAGTAGTTCCATCTTAACGCTGGACAAGGATGCATAATAGAGAGAATGCAGATAACAAGTAAGTAATTTCGATCAATAGTCGTAATGTTCGAGTAGCCTAGTGGCACCCTGAGCGGGGGTATCAGAAATTGCAGTGCCCACGACGCACGTTCGATCCCGACGAGGTGGTGTCTTTTTGTAAGTTTATGGCCATCTTGGGTATTAGCTGGTTAAGTAGTTCGGATAATTCGAATTTGAAGAAATCGGAATACACTCAATGGCTAAAAAGTAAAAAAATGGCTGCTAGCTCCGACGGAGTGACGTGATGCAATGTTGCAGTCACGTGACTCGGTCAGTCCAGTTTTACAAGCAAGGGGTATACTTATCTCTGCAGCTTACTGTACATTTGTATTGTTGAATGTATATGTATGTTGCATGTTGTTAACTCGGGTAGAGAACTGTCCCGATATACCTCTAAGCAGTAGATACCATCGCGCAATTGTTCTGCGTGATACGATTTAGCGAGTTGTTAGCACAGGAAACTCGCTAAAATGCGGCATGTTAGCTGCCATCGTTGTGAAGGTAACCCACTGCCTGTTAAGATTTTTAAGTCCTACAGATCGGTGCAGCTGATTCGGTGTGTTCATCCTAGCTTGCATAATGCTTAGAATGTCCGCCGCTAATCTGTTGTCAGTAGCAACACGATAGTTGGCGTTTATTATTGCTGCTCCGATATGGTAATCAGTAAACACATTCGGTAATGCTCTGTTAAAATATGTTTGCCGAAGCAGTTTAAATCTATTCTTGAACTTACCATTTACAGTTTCAATCACCCATCTGCATATGGTCACCAAACGAGACTTATTGGCCTGTTCTGTAGATATTTGGGCGGCGTCCCTGTCTTTGCTAGGTGTCATATGAGCCTCCTACCCCAATGACTCAATAGCATGAATGCTGTCACTGAATCCCCTATCCAGGATAAATACGTCTCCTTTGTGCACTAACAAAAGCATCATCATTCATGATGGATTGCATGATAAGTTGCTGCGTATGGACGCCGGACGTCTAGGATGTAGCCGTCACTGCTTTCAAGTAAAAAAGGTTTCAGTAAATTGCGGTACTTATGCTGAATGTAACTTTTTCTCTGAAAAAGAAAATTAGAGCTTTTCTCTGTATAAATGCAGGTTCCATGTGTAATTACAATTAGTTTTACGTTCATTTCATTGAATAAAATACCTTTTGGTATAAAAATAATTTTATCTAAAATCTCTTCCCTAGAGATGTGGCCTATGCCAAGATATCTCGGTACATACTCAAGCCCCAAGCATTCTCTGGCTTCCTTTAATTTAAACTAAAACTATTCTAGGCTGTCTGTACCTAACCGATGTTGACGGTGTTTCAATTAAAATTTTACCAAATTGTCCCAGCGTTAATCCGGTCCAGAAATGTAGCTCACTTGCGTTCAAGTCACTAGCTTCGAAATCGATTGGTCAGTGCGTCAACCAACATGTTGTTCAATCGGTAACTAAGTTCGCGCTGAAATAGTGGGTTGCATTAATCATTTAGCATTTCGTCTAAGTTTATATTCTAAGGGCTGCTCGCAAACTTTGTGGAACATATAATTTATAGTTGCATATGACATACACCCTCATTAATGTTGGTACCATTCTCAAGTCTTCATTCACACATCGATCGAACATACAGGTCCGTGAGGTATTCAGTGCTCACACATATTCTCGCATATGAATGTCTTGATTTCCTATGGGGTCTTCCACTGGTTGCGTGTATTGAATCCTGGTTTTCTTAACTATCTGCGGCAAACACCTCGTTAGCTCTCTGCCACCATCGATTACGTACTTCCATTACATAACTAATAAATACGGCACATCTGGGCTGGTTTCTTTTAGAATTATATTCCTGAAACTGTAATATTACGAATTACTGATGTTCTTCGGCATCCTGGTAGGTCCTTAGTAGTACGCACTGACATATAAACACATATTTGCGTTGCATTTTTGCGACGCGATTATCGCACGGCAATAAATCGATGTGTGCGCCTGGCCTTCTAAAGTATTCGGTTCTGGCGCTAAGCGCACAAAGTCATCACAAGTTTAAGTGACTAACGTCAGTGCATTTATAATTTGAGCCCGTTCGTTAGGACTAGCATAACAGTAGACAGGAATCCCTGCGTTAGTTGGAAGTTATCAGTCACAGTAAGATTATAATCGTGATTGTGAATTTTTGCACTATCATTCATCACGCACATTAGACACGCCTCTGTATCCGAGCGGTTAGGCACGCGAGGTTGAACCTGTGAGCTCGTGGGTCCGTAACCTGGCTCTTTTATGTGTTCTTAAGGTAGGCGTCCACTTGTCGGTATCGCACGCAACGGACGGATCGTATCAAACGGATAAATTTTTCACAGTGCGACCACTGTATCGGCAGCGTTCGGATTACCGACGGTGAGTACTAGCATACGGATTGACGATGCCAGTTCATGCGGATTTTCGTAGTGAGCGCACGTGTGGACTCTGTGAGAATGGAGGAAAGTGATGAAGAACAATTTATCGTTGTAGCTTGTTTGTTAGCAGAAGAGGAAGAATTGAAAAAAAAGCTAAAAAAAGAAAACATAGTATCTGGATACACAACATATTCAAGAAGAGATCGGAACATGGAGAATATCACACCCTTTTTTCTGATTTGTTAAACGATGACACAAAGTTCTTCCAATATTTTCGTATGTCGCAAGATAAATTCAATAATCTTGTTGACATCCTGAAACCACATTTACCGAGACAGAATACTACGTACAGGGAGGCTATAAGACCAGAAGAAAGGCTTGCTGTGTGTTTAAGGTATTTATTGAAATTAAACATTGGATGCATTATTTCTCATTAAAATGTAAATATTGGCCGAGAATCTGCGTATTTTGATCCGTGCGCAGAGTTTCGCTATTGGCACGTAAAGACATCGTTTCATCCATGGGTGAAGGCGGCATTTCGTAAGGTATAGATGAAAGAGAAAACATTGCCGAAGACAGATTGTGCAGAGTTTCGTTCATGGCAGGTGGAGGAGGAGGAGACATCATATTTATTTATTTATTTAAACTTTATTGCACAAATAGAAGTACAAATGGCGGACTTAATGCCTTAAGGCATTCATATATAGATTATTATTCACAGATGGTGTAGAAGCGATTTTACAGGGATATTATAAATAGCTCTTTGCAGAAATAGCCAAACTGGCAGGCATTCACACTTCACAGGGATACTCGAGATATAATGCCCATATAATCTTAAAACACGTGTCCACTGCAGCACTAATGGTTGATTGCTCGTACAAAATATCATCAAAGATCACATATCGTGCTGTAATGTTATCAGGAGGTCCTGCTATAATGACGTATGGTTGTACAGTGATACCAATATCTCTATACCTGTCGCGCCGATTCTGCCGTTCCTCGATCAGTTGAGATTCGTCATCAATTCTTTGAATGAAACTCTGACAGACTTCCGCTGCAGAGAACTTCTTGTTTTTGATGTGGACCGGCCCCAATAAAAATGGTATTATCAGGAGCGCAGCGAGAATGCTGGTCTCTGGATCCGGGTCTGTAAAATAGAATATTATGGATGAGTGATTTCAAATACTTGTATCGCAGCTACAGGTAAAATAAATAAAAACGAACTTTTCTTAAATGCCCTAAAAAGAAAATAAACTTTATATTAAATCAAACTAATCAATTTAGTACATGTATTACACAATTTATTCAATGATGATGATGTAGCGAGATTTGCTCATAGAATTACTTATAATAAGTATGTCAAACTAGTCTTGCTTGACATAAATGTTATGTAATATGTACTAAATTGATTGGTTTGATTTAATTTTAAGTTTATTTTCTTCTTTTTAGGGCATTTAAATAAAATATTGTTTTTATTAAGTTTTTTTTTTCCAATAATTTATTATTTATTTATTTTATAGCTAAGATACCATCGGCACGCGAGTCTGAGTAGCACTTGTCGTGTCCTACCTTCTTTTTAGTGTTAAGGTGGTTCCCTTTCCATACAAAACGTTAATCGACATTCGCAGGCTAACGCCGAGATATTTTAAGAAACTTATGTAACAAACTTTTATACATTGGCTTTCCATTAGCGCGAAATTCCCCCTTTCCTAGAAAAAAACCTGTATTACCTAGAATAACGAAAGAATAAAGAAAAAAATGTAGTACACGTACTTACGAGAAACCAATGATCAATCTGTCACCGCTAGGAAGCATACTTTCGGACGGGCGCTATCTATTTCAATACGATGTAGCAGTCGAGTTTTCAACTTTTTTATGAATCAGAAAATATGTTCGAGAAGCGTTCGTTCATTTTGTCTCACAAGTGCCTTAATAGTCGCCAGGAAGTTCGTGTTTTCATACAAATGTACTACGTAGTTAAGAGTGTGACATACTTACTTTTTGCCAGTGTCTTCAATTCCGCACACTCAGTTTTCTTGGATGTTTTTTTTAAATATCTCTATTAATTTGTTTTTCAGTAGTGGGAATTTATTTTCAAAGGTCTTGATTTCCGGGATACCAGTCGTGGAAGTCGTGCCGAAGCTGAAATTAACAGGTAAATTGAAGACCTTAAAATAAGCCATTTAGGTACGAACTTATACGTTGTAACTTACTAAGGCATGGGCAGACAGCGAGCGGGGACGGGAAGCCGGCGGGACGGTAGCATCTGTAATGTAGTAGTTAATATAGACATCGTCAAACAGCGCGACATGCCGTTTTTTTTTTTTCCATGCATTATTTCCCAAGTTGGGCCCCGAAGGGGCCCTTAACTAAATGCCTCTAACGGATGCGGCACAAAGCACGCAATACAAAATCATAGCTGTACCAAAAATGTACAGAAACTAAAACAATCTACAACTAACTACCTACACCTTAAAACTACCTTAAAAACTACTATACAAAAACACACGCCACACAGAAAAAAAATAGTTCTCCAGCCAACACTCTTGATTCAAGGTATTTTGTGTTTCCTATATAAGGAAAACATTAAATTCTTGCGTTAAGATATGAAATGTCTCAAAATTTATTACTTAAGCTAAAAAAAAAAATACTTAATGCAAGCTCTAAAAGGTTTCTTTTTAAAAAGTCTAATATTCTGACCAAGAGCGTAAGCGTTTTGTTTTATGTATTGTATTTTTTGAGTCGAACGTGTCTCAGTGCAATACTTAAAGAACTTGTACCAAGAAACTTTGTTTCTTGGGTTTAAAAACTCATAATTCAATTTAAAATTTTATTCCTCAACGGAAATAAGAAAACGCATTGGTTCAAGAGTATGTTACTTAATATAAAACTTGATATTATTTTCATCAAGAGCCGGAATTTCTTGGCATTTGAAACAGGTAACTTGAAAAAAACTATAGTCGTTTTTGAATTGAACCTTAGGTGTCTCAGTGCAAAACTTAAAGAACTCGTACCAAGAAACCTTGTTACTTGGGGTTAAATATTCATAATTCGATTGAGAATTGTATTTCTTCACGAAAATAAGTAAACGCATTGGTTGAAGAGTATGTTACTCAATGTAAAACTTGATATTATTTATATCAAGAGCTGAATATGTCTTGAATAAAGAATTAATTTGCTTAAACCAACATGGCTTTCGTAATTCGTTCAAGATGTAATGTTTGTTGTTCTAAACTTTTTTATATTTTGAAGCAAGATACTGGTGCTGCTTATGTCAATTTAGAAGTTCCTTCAGGTAAATGATTAGAATGTTTCAAATCAAATATTCCTCTATTATTAATATTACTTGATATAGAAAAATAAGATATTGTTGATAAAAAAGGTATTTAATTAACAATTTTGTGTTTTATTGTTGGTTGTGATTATTAATGGCATTTTGTTGATTTGCATATATGTATCTATCTATATATACACCATATGCTAGTTTATTATTTAGACATGTGTTGGTTCCTTCAGATGGAAACACATGTTTATATAATAAACAGGAATTTAATGAAAGTACATTATTTAAGCAAATCAGCCATAACACCATCATAATGACAACCACACCCAATAATAAAATAATGGTCTATTTCGTTCAATACAATACTGTTATATAAATATTCAAATATTAATAATGTTTAATGAGGAAAATAATTGATTTAATACATTTTAAACATTTACCTCAAGTAACTTCTGAATTGACATCCGCAACACTAGTTTCTCGCTTCAACATATCATAACATATATATTAAGTAAAATAACAAACATTAACATCTTCAAATAATTACAAAAGCCATGTTGGTTTAAGGAAATTCATCCTTTACATCGGAAAATCGAAACGTATACGTTAACACGACGCAAGGGCACCACATGTTAGAAAGCAAATAAATGTGCGAGTTAATAATAAACAAACAAAGGTATAAGTAAACTATGGTTATACCGTATGTAATGTTAACGTACACAATCTCTACCTACTTATGTATTTTATGAAGTGGGTGATCTTAACAAAAAATATCCAAAATAATATAACATGTATTTATTTAATAAAAAACAATTTTCAGTCACAACTAAACAATTATTTTTGCCTGTGTTATTGTAGTTTTACAATTAAAAAATACACAACATAAAATTAAACTTCTACATTAGGTAGCGGCCGGAATACTCGTAGCAAAAACTGACTTTCATGCTTTCCAACTTAGGTTGCATAATACCTTTTCGTTGATAATTTACAATTAGGCTATCAATCATATTGTACCACAAACTTGTAGTGAGTTGGTTTTGTTTTGTTGTTGTTTTGGAACATATCTTTAGAACAAAGCTTTTGTGTTGTATGCGTATAACAGAGACAAAACGCATAAGGTAGCTTTTGCCTGCAACTTATTGAACTATAGTTTCACTCATAACATAATACACATATGTAAATACTTACGTTTGTTTGTACGATGAGGCCTTCACTGGCTTCTGCTGAAGAATATTTCAAAGTTCTAGATAATCTACCTTTGGGAGGGATCAGGTAGGCTAATAGGCTCATTTGCACAGGAATTTTTTTATCTATAAAAAAATATATAGAATTAATAGAATTTTAAGAAAAACTATTATATTATAGTAAAGGAGCTGAGATGTGACGAATATAGATTTTACACTTTTTCAGTCTTAATCCATAAATATGTATGTATGTAATTGCACCTTTTGTTTGAGTTTTGACATCAATTTGAGATACTTATTTCTAACTCCTCCTTAGGCCCATGGTCCTAGCGATAGACTTATAAAGAAAACCTCACATCGCATATTTATCGCCCTTGGCTTCGGCTCGGGCGTCAACTACCTGTGATCTGTCTGAGACATTTCTTGTTTTACCGCCCTAGGTAAGTACTGTACTATGAAAGGAATTTAAATAATTTCACAGGGGATAGAAATTAATTTGGTTTTTTCCGTTCGTTTTTGAAACGAAACGAAATTCAACTATGTACAACACCAGTTGATTCAGATTTCTTTACCATGTTTCGTTGTATGGTGGGCCTTAGGAGGGTAATACACGAAAAGGTAAAGGGAACCGCTTACCTTCATCTGTTATGGCACTCAATGTTTCTATTAGAGAGAGTGCATTTTTATTATTTACTTGGCCCTTTTTTAATATAAGAAGCTTCTCAAAAAAACCATGCCAATTCTTATGAAAATTCAAGGACTTATCTTTGAACAGTTCTTCAAAATCGGAATTGATCTGAAATAATATTTAAAAAACGATTAGCTCCATAACCCATACCTCCCAATCAAAGGGGCATTTTCGGACACATATAGTTGAAAGTATCCGTATTCTGCTAAATCCACTTACACACTGTGGCCATGTCATCATCAGGTCCACTTCACGAAAATGGTCTTAACCAGAATTACCGGTGAACAATTGAACATACATAAAAAAATACATACACCCGAACATCTTCCTTTATTGAAGTCTGTTAAAAATGCATAAAAGACTTACCAGCACATGCCCTCTATCAGTTTTTAAAATGCTCCAATTTTCTAGGAAATCATGAACTGTAGATGAATTGGTTAGTCTCACTCTCAATCTGAATGTTTTCTTCCATTTGCTAATGACATCTTCCCAAGGGTCGTTATTATTCTTCAACCATAAAACATCATCGTCATCTAAAAAGACACACCTCATTTTATACATAATTCTGTCATGTAGGATAAATCGCCAGTAGCTGGCCACCCTTCAACAGCTGGCCCCCTCATACTAAAAAATCAAAAAAATTACTCTTCCCCTACAAACAGAATTCAATTCAGTATGACGTGACCAGTAATTGAAACCTTATAGTAAAATGAAGTCTATTATAGGTGAATAGAGTTCAATTGATAGCCGTTTATCTCGTGCTTTCATTCGATTAGACTTCTAAGTTCTTCTTTTGTCGTTGTTATACCCGACTGTAAAAAGAAGAACGTAGAAGGCTTTCGCCGTGTAACGATATAACGGATATGATTGTTAACTACTTACCAACGAAATTCTTTATTATGTCGTCCGGAATATCCCACGATTGGAACAAAGTTTTTGTAGCATCCATTTGACACGCTAAAACTAATAATTAAGCAAGGAGGTCCAATATAGTACATCAATATGCAACAGTTTAAAATGGCGATGGCGTTCTCTTTGGCGTCGGACGGAGGCGGGAGCGTCGCGCGCGCTGCGTGGAATCGGGAAGAAAGAAACTCGGTGTTGCCAGATGGCTAACTTACATTACCCCCAAACCCTACTCAGGATCTCCTCAAAAATTACGGATTTTGTTAAGAACCCCCCCTAGTAATTTATTAAGTTTCTAATTACGCTTTTTAAGTAAAAAACATGAAACTTAAGCTTGATCAGTATAATTATGAGAAATTTCGTTACAACTCAATTCTTAAGCTGATAACCACATCGAGCGGCAAGCCATGAAACATGCATGAAAATTTAAAAACTTAAATAATTTTAATTTACAATTAAAATTATTTATCAAAGAATATTGTTTTAATATATTACATTATTATTCACAAATTTGGACGCAAATTTTAAAGATTGCCAGAACAGCTTTCTGGAATTTAGACAAAGCTGGAGCCATTATTAATCTTTGATATAATTGATACAATATTATGGGCCATCCACATTAAGTGATTTGTCAGCCCCAATTCATCAGAATCTGACTAATTGCTATAGTGTGGATGCATGTTCCAACCGTCAAATGAGTTGTACGGACTAATTGCATGAAAATCACAATTTGGACCATGGAATTTGCATGATCTGCCAAGTTTATTTTTCTCACAAATTTCATACAAATAAATTCAAACGATAATTTAAAAATATACGCTAAAGAACATTGTATTAATATTTTACCCTGTAATTTTGTATTTTTTTTTAACCGGTGTTTTGCAACTACAATTTCATTCAGTGTGGCCAGTTACAGTAAGAAAGCGAAAATTGCCGCATTCAAACGGTCCTGTGAAGCGGACTGCAAGATTGTTACTAACCGATGAGATAGGGCGAGGCAGCACGTCGATCATGAGGTGGCCGTGACATACTCTCGATTTTTGTGTGCTGCACGGCTATTACACGACGGCGCGTGAACTCTCTCAATTTTTCTCGCACTATCCGTCTCTCTCTTATTAGGACATGCGAGAGAAATCGAGAGTATGTCGCGGCTGTGTGTTAGACGTGCTGTCTTGCCCTATCTCATCGGTTAGTAACAATCTTGCAGTCCGTTTCGCAGGACCGTTTGAATGCGGCAATTCTGGCTTTCTAACTGTTAACTGGCCACACTGAATGAAATTGTAGTTGCAGTTGTTAGGTGTGTACGCGACACCCAATTCTGACTTCGACATGTTGTACTGACAAATTGGGGTTTAATCACATAATGTGGATAGCGCATTAACCATATAAGGCCTCTCATAGACTGGCGCGGCCTGGCCGCGGCGGTTAAGACGATATAGGAATACATGCTCTAGAGCAAACACTGTTTTCTCTTTATTTTAAAGTGAAGTCAATTTTAACAGCCACTGTAACCAGCGGCAATTTTTGCTTTCTTAATGTTAATCGAATGAAATTGTAGTTGCAGATTGTTACATCTGTACGACACACCCAATTATGACTTCAACGTGTTGCACTGACTAATTGTGGTTAAATCACATAATCAGCTTCTCTACCACTGACACGATTAGTGGGTCAAATTAGGAGGAAAACTGACATTTTATCATGCCAGGTGGCGCATAAGCGACTGTACCCAGCTTTGACATAAGAACTGTCAAATCACATACATTTTGTAGAAGTTGTTTTAAAATTTCGCAGTTTTCTCAAGAATGCCTCAATGTAGTGCGACAAATTGTAGGAATAGAGGAGTTCACTTATTTCCCAAGGACCCAAAACGCAGAAAACGTTGGGAGAATGCCTTGCGCGTCAATAACTTTAGGGCAAGTGATACAGCCCGATTATGTGCGCTGCATTTTAAGGAGGATGATTATTTCGGAAAAAGTAAATATACAGGTGAGTAAATAACAAAGACATTACTTTTAAAGGGACTTCTATATTTTGTCTTTTAGCCAATATACCTACCTATACCTACATGGCCTAGATTAACAGGATTACATTACCATCTATTGAGTTTAAGTGTATATTATAATAGTTGCTAAAACTTATTAAAATTTTCAGATGCTGTACCACTAGCGAAGTTTTTAATAAAAACTGCTGTACCGTCTATATTCTCTTTCACTGCCACCAAACAGGAAACACCAGCAGCTCTTGGCCGTCAGCAGCGTTATGAGAAAAGAAGTCGAAGAAAGCTGTTTGAAGAGAATAAAGTGATAGAACACACAGCAGTGACTGAATCAATAATTAGTCAGATTACTCCAGATTTAGGGCGAGAAGAAGATATATGTACTACTGTAGAAATTGCAGAAGCAGCTCAAAGTGTACACACAGAGCCAGAAACTTTGTCAAAGAGCACTCAAATTGATCATGAGCATATGTATGGTTCAATAAACAGATATAAAAATGATGACAAGTCCATACTCTTCTATACAGGTTTTGAAACATATAAGAAATTCCATTTCGTCTACTCCACACTTAGTCCGATGGCACACAAGATTAGATACTTTGGCAGCAATGTAATTACCCTGTCTGCTGAAGACCAATTATTCCTTACTATGATGAAACTACGGCAGAATAAGTGCATTTTTGAGCTGAGCAAGTTTTTTAACATAAGTGAGACGACTGTATCAAATATATTTATAACATGGATAAATTATATGCACCAACTCTGGAATATCATAAATATTTGGCCCAGAAAAGAATTGATTAAATATTACATGCCTGAAAATTTCAAAAAATATGATGAAAATGTTCGAGTCATATTAGATGGAACTGAAATAACTGTTCAAAAACCAAAAAATCCAACTTCCCAGCAAGCTTCTTGGAGTAGTTACAAACATGCCAATACTTTAAAAGTACTAGTGGGAGCAACACCAGGTGGATTACTGTCCTATTGTTCACAGGCATATGCAGGATCTATTAGTGACAGACAGACAGTTGAAAGAAGTGGTCTTGTGTCCAAGTGTCAAAGTGGTGATAGCGTACTAGCGGATAGAGGATTCACAATACAGGACATGTTTGCGGACAAAAATGTAACTGTAAAGATACCTACTTTTCTGAAGGGAAAATCACAGTTACCAGGTCTAACCATCATAAAAGATAGAGAACTTGCAAGTAAACGTGTTCACATAGAAAGGATTATTGGGTTGACAAAAACCTACAAAATATTAAAGTCTGAATTGGACCATAGTTATATTCTAATAGCAAGTAAAATATTTTTTGTATGTTTTATGTGTTGCAACTTCAGAGAATGTATAATGAAGAAAAATAAATAAAAAAAGATACTATGAAATTCATGATTTAATTTTCCACGTTTACTTACAGGGCTCTATACAAAGTTTATGTAAAGTGACCTGAAAATGTTAGAATTTCAAAGAAAATTACTTTTATGGCAAATAAAATAAGGAAGGGATCCAAAAAAAAATTATAACAACTCAATGTTTTTTTATTAATGACAAGTAATTTTTATATATGTATTTATTACATATGGCAGACTCCAGGTCATGCACATAAAAATTTATTAATCCTGTGAGCATCTCGGCTATGTAAGACTCATCCTTGTCAATAAATAAGACTTTCATGTCTTTGAAAGTGTATACAATAAAATTGCAGTACTTCCTGGTGCTGCAATAAAGCTGGCCCTGTATTTGGGCATAATAAGGGTGTCTTTTTTTCAAGTGTAAATTCCCATCAATTTTTTCTAGGTATGAGACAGTTACCTCATTTATCTCGCTATACCGTGCAGCATATGGGCACTTTACTTCAATCACTGTCTCCTCACCTAGTAACCCATCAGGAGAGGCGGCAAGGAATGGACATTCTTGTGAAATAAATAATCCGCATTTTTGCACATCTACACCGTAGACAGCTTCATATTTTTGTATAGCAATAGGCTCCTGTATCTTCCCGTGGGTTACCGCTCTTGTGTGCACCGGCTTGGGAGAGATAATTTTTTCCACTATTGCTTTTTTTCCAACATGGGTGCTACGACTTACCGTATAAAACATGCTGGCAGTTATCCTGCAAGCTCGCATTTCATGCCATTTAGCAGAAGTATCTTGCCCTCTGGTATTTTGTTCCACTTCCTTTATTTTTTCTGCAGTAACATTTTTTAGGAATAGATCTTTCAGTAGTTTCTCTTCCGCAGTCTCCAAAGTATAGGAATGATCCCATTCTATCCCATGAGGATTTGCCGGTTCGAAAGTTTGCAGCAGAGGCATAGATGTATCCCCAAAACCTATGGCCAAATTCCTCACATAATCTTCATAGTTATCTATTATGTCTTCCCTATTCAGGGGTTCAAAATTGCACGTTTTTAATCTCTTGCTGGGTAAATTTTGTGCAGCAATGGGTGATTTTTGAAATACCTTTTTAGGCTTGTTGAACATCATCAGCTGTTGAGTGCATACTTGATGTAATAGTATGTATTTTTTATTTACAATATCATGTGCGCCCAACAATAGTACAGCAACATGCTTGCAGCTTGCCTCTGTACCACTTCCTGCGGCACACTCACAGTGACACTCTTCTATTGCACCTTCTTGGGACACTTTCACATCCACAATGTAGGCTAAGCTCTTCATGCTAGCTTTGCACTGCCCACGTAAATACGTGTACGTACCATCGGACGAGTAACGAGCAGTCACAAGGTGACGGGACTCGTATAAGAGTTGGCCTTTTGGGTGCGTGTTGAATCTGTAGAAAGAGAATGCATATTTATTAGATGCATTTTATCTGAATTGTTAACAAAAAAACAATATGTAAAGTAAATAAATGTATTTACAAACATACCTTTGAAAATATTCTTGTATTTCATGCTTGCTGATGTTAGGAATAGGCGAATCAGCGTTAATATCTCTGAAAGTATCAGAGGGCGGGCACGCATATGAGCGGTCTTCTGGAACATCCAGGGTGGCACCAAAGTTTTGGTTTCGATCATATGCATATTTTTTCAATAAATAAATATGCCTCCAATCTAGAAGAAAAAAACACACTTGAGCATCAAAATTTTTTAATAACACTGGAAATACCTAACATAACCTCAAATATTTTAAGTGATTACCTTTGTATCAAATCAGCCTTTTTCCCTGCCACTGACGCTTTTCTTCTTCGAAGCTCAGCTTGAAGAACACATACAGTCATAAACGAGTACATTTTAAGCTGTTAATCGCAAGGATTACTGAAAATATCGCAACTGCACACTTGACACGAAACGTAAACAAGGTACAGTCGATTGCAGCGCCATCTGCCTTAAGCTTCTAGTGTGCCTTCCAATTGTAGTGTAGGTCCAAAAAAATGGACGAGTGTATATTTTCAGCTTCTTTGCTACAGACACAATTCGCGGTCAGATTGTACTGAAAAAATGGGCGAATGTATGTATATGTTTTCAGCTTCTGTGCTATAGGTAGACTTTTAACTCAGTCCTCGCCTGCGTGGCGCGCGGGTGCAGGGGTATGACGATAACGGGGCCCGGGCGACGTGCGGGAGGCAAAGCTGCGACCTACCTATTTACGCGATTCGTGGCCAGATTTGACGCTCATTTGACCCATCTTGGTACAGCACGAGTACAGTATGACTAAACTGACTTTACGATGGATCCTGATGGTACCAGCTGGATCTATGAACTGGCTCATGATAGACATATGCTGTTTTCGCTCATTTGACTCATCTTAGTGAGCAGTCGGCTAAAGTATTACCAGTATATCCTGAAAGTACCAACTGGATCTATGAACTGACTCATCAAAGGCATATGATTTTTTCGCTCATTTGACTCAGTCCGGTACAGTATTACTAAACTGACCTGATGATGGATCCTGATGGTACCAACTGGATCTATGAACTGGCTCATCATAGGCATATGCAGATTTTGCACATTTAACTCATCTTGGTGATGGTATTACTAAACTAACCTGATGATGGATCTTGAAGGTACCAACTGGATCTATGAACTGGCTCATCATAGGCATATGCAGATTTTGCTCAGTTAACTCATCTTGGCGATGGTATTACTAAACTGACCTGATGATGGATCCTGATGGTACCAACTGGATCTATGAACTGGGTCATCAACTCATCATAGGCATATGTAGATTTTGCTCATTTAACTCATCTTGGCGATGGTATTACTAAACTGACCTGATGATGGATCCTGAGTGTACCAACTGGATCTATGAACTGGCTCATCATAGGCATATGCAGATTTTGCTCATTTAACTCATCTTGGTGATGGTATTACTAAACTTACCTGTTGATGGATCCTGATGGTACCAACTGGATCTATGAACTGGCTCATCATAGGCATATGCAGATTTTGCTCAATTAACTCATCTTGGTGATGGTATTACTAAACTGACCTAATGATAGATCCTGATGGTACCAACTGGATCTATGAACTGGGTCATCAACTCATCATAGGCATATGTAGATTTTGCTCATTTAACTCATCTTGGCGATGGTATTACTAAACTGACCTGATGATGGATCCTGAGTGTACCAACTGGATCTATGAACTGGCTCATCATAGGCATATGCAGATTTTGCTCATTTAACTCATCTTGATGATAGTATTACTAAACTGACCTGATGATGGATCCTGAAGGTACCAACTGGATCTATGGACTGACTCATCACAGGAAGATGCTATTTTCGCTTAATTGATTCCTCTTGGTGAAAATTAGCCAATCCGCATATCTGATTATCTACAGAACTAGGCACCAATTTAGATCTCTATTATTTTCAGTTATTTCAGTCGACAACCACGCATATTATTTTGTCTCACATTTATGTTTTTGATGGGGTATTATTGCTATTTGTAAAGAATTTTTTACTATTCATCATTCAAAAGTGATGTGTAAAATGAATGCGAAAACAGTTTTTGTTATTATAGTTCCGAAAGGCGCTAAGTGGTAATTAAAATTGATTGCTTGGATAAAAAATCAAATCGTAAAAAGACTTTTTTCTCTGTGTCTAGTTTGTATTCACAAAATTATCGAGCTGCACTATATCTCAATCCTGCTAGTGATCGGCAACGTCCGTGCAACGCGGTGTCAATGACCTCAATAATTATGTTGTGAATATGAATCATATGGATATTGAAATGTCGTTTCTTCACATTAAACATATGGTATAAGCACAGGTGTTACAGTCATTGTACCTTAAAATGTTTAGTCCCAACGGGCATGTGAAAATTTGTATTACGTTTGATTCATGCTTAAGTCACGTCAAATGCAAGCAAAATAATTGTTAATTGTGGCTTAATACAAAATGTCTAAAAGTACAATTATATAATTTGTCATGGAAAAATAATAGTTTAAAAGAATATGTCATGATAACAATAATAATAAGCATGCAATGTCACATCCATAAAAAAATTAGAAGAACTAGAATTAACAATTATGATAAGCAATTACGATCGATTAAATATTAAAATAATACTCTAGACACTGAATAAAATTAACATAGAATGAGCAATTCAATTTAGAAACAGAACAACAAACATTTTTGTAATTATGTCATATTTATCGTTGTTGTATATTTTAAGAATTCCAATGCCGAAAACAGTTATCAACTAACTTAACTTTCTTTTAAATACATTATGTGGCAATGTTTTAAGTTCAGCTGTTATGAATATGCCCCGGGATTTATGAATTCGAGTCGTTAAACGTAGTCAATATTTCTGACTTTAGTAAATACTAGCTTCCGCCCGCGACTGCATCTAGTGGACCCGGGATGAAAAATATCCTATATTTTAATCCAGGTTCTATCTTTGTGCAAAATTTGATCGAAATCGGCTGAGCCGCTTAAGCGTGATTGAGTAACAAACATCCAAACATCTAAACATCCAAACATACAAACATCTAAACATACAAACATCCAAACTTTCGCATTTATAATATTAGTAGGATATGTAATACATTTACGTGCAGTATAACAGGGAACAAGAGTTACAAGAGTAATGATTTTTACCATAAATAAAGCAACATGAAATTCAAAATACATCAATTCAGGGTAGAATTCAATCCAACTTTGAATTGTTTCTTTTTTAGCAATGAACCGAGCTCTCCGCGCCATATTCAGGACACCAACAGTTCAACTTAGTCCAATCAGAAGGAAACAGAAACTCCAGTTAGAGTAAGCCACAGTATTCATATGATATTATCACCAAGTCCGTAAAATAAGCCAAAAATGTTGAAATAAAGACTGAGCAAATAATCTTAGGTAAATCACCACGTGCGAACTTAATGAACCGAAGAGCATAAGAACCTAACATATTTGCTGTTAGAAAAGAGGATGGCATCAACTCTTTAGGTTAATATTAATACTAGCCGTCTCTTTCGCACTAGTTTCAGCTATACGTTTGGTCATAAACGCAAACAATAGAATATCCGAAAGTGACCATCGACAAGCCAGGTAGTCGGGCAAAGGGTTTTGTAGCACTTCAATTGTTTACATTTGAACACTTACTTTAAAATATTAAGTAGTACCCCTTGTACTACTTAATATTTTACATAATAAATAGATTTGCACCTCTACTCTTGCGATTGTTTTCCAGTTACCTGAAAGACCGCAGGCAATTCGTTCGACTTGGATGTTTTGATTCGGATCCTTACCATACAAAGTCCGGTGTAAGTCAGGGTTCCATTCTCGGACCTTTTCTTTTCACGATAATGGTGAACGACCTTACCAGTTGTCTCCCTGCTGGTAGATTCTTATTGTACGCCGATGACATCAAAGTAGTAGTGGATATCAAGACTCCAGCAGATTGCCGGAAAATGCAGTGTAACTTGGATGCGATCCACCGGTGGAGTGTCGAAAATCGCCTGTATCTTAACGCTTCCAAGTGTTACATTATGAGTTTCACTCGATCAAAACAGGCTGTACTCGCTAGTTATTCTATCGATAAAATACCCCTCTCTAGAACTTATTCCATAAAAGATCTCGGCGTAGTGTTCGATCATGAACTTACGTTTCATAGTCATATGCGCTCTCTAGTTGGTGAAGGTTTTATGCGTCTGGGTTTTGTTTTCCGCAATTGCAAAGACTTCACACATGTTGGTGTTATCAAGTTACTCTACTCGGCACTTGTAAGATCCAAACTAGAGGCTAGTTCGTGCGTTTGGAATCCGCACGAGTCGACCTATGCACTAATGCTTGAAAAGGTACAGAAGTGCTTCCTGCGCTATCTTTTTAAGAAGTTGTACGGTTATTACCCCCGAATTTACCCTACCGCTTATCTACAGGGCACCCTCGGATATAACTCGCTGGCAACGCGCAGATTGTTTGACCAGCTGATCACAACTCTTCGCATATTGCGTGGTCGTCTCGATTGTCCCAGCTTGCTCAATGAGGCCTGTCGCCTCTTTGTACCTGATGGACTTGTGCGTTTTCGAGCAGATCGTTTGCGGCTCTTTGCTGTCCCTTTCTCTCGTACGGTCGCGCATCGTAACTCTCCTGTATGCCGCTCCCTGCATGCGCTCAATGAACTTAACGCGAAGCAACTCTCCTGCGATCTGTTTGCGGATGGCTGGACTGTTGTCGAAAGAGAGTGCTTGAAGTTGTGTGAGATGCTCACTTAGTTATTAGTGTTATTATTTGTTTTTAACTTGTAATGTACCTAATATACCCATGATTTTATTGAAAAAAATTGTAATGACCTAGGATATTTCCTGTAATGTTACATTTTTTTGTTATTTTTTTTTGTGTCTATAAATAAATAAATAAATAAATAAATAAATAAATAAATAATGTAAAATTTAAATAATCAAAATTCAATGTATATTAATATTTTCTTTACTGGATAATGATACAATTTATGATTTTACTAATTATTTAAACGTCTATTTACAAATATAATAACACTCAATAGTTTTTTTCCATAAAGGTTACGGGATTATAGTCATGTCCATATTAAGATTTCTACTGGGAACCCCGCGGTGTTGCACGGACGGTGCCGATCGATGGTAATAACGCAAATTCAAATAAAATTAATGAACATTATGAGTCGTTACTCGTCTCCGCTATTGCCGTCATCATCAGTGGGATCGTCTTCTGTGTGATCGTGCTGAGAGTAAACAGGATTTGTTATTGGAGAAACTACATTATTACATACCTACATCATACACGGACGGACAGAACAAAACACGCAAATATAACTGCGTCACTTTCATTCGTGACATTAAAGATCGTGCAATACAATAAAGTACGGTGAATAGGAATTTACCTCGCTATTATTCCAGTTCCTCAGGTAAAATTATAATATATATATATATATATATATATAAAGATGCCTATGTTGTATAATAAACAAAATGTGTGGATATTACCCGTCGTAAAATATTGTTTTTAGTAGCGGCAACACCGACACTTAGAACAAGAACTACATCCGCTTTTGATTTTCCATTTAAAATGTTAACTGTATTAAATGGAGAAATAAATAATCAAGCCAAGAATGTACTGATAATATTTTTTATTGAACGTTTTTGTGTCTTGACTGCATAGCCTTGGTTCTTGGCTGTAAATTGAAAACATAGAACCAAGAATCAATCGCTCTTGCCTAGAAACTTAAAAGTCTCAAAGGAAAATTTTGGTGCTTCTTGTTCGGAATAGCTTTGACTTTTGACTGTAGATTGAAAACATCAAACGAAGAATCAATCGCTCTTGCCTTAAAACTTAAAAGTCTCAAAGGAACATTTTGGTGCTTCTTCTTTGGAATAGCTTTGGCTCTTGACTGTAGATTGAAAACATCAAACCAAGAATTAATCGCTCTCGCGTAAAAACTTAAAAGTCTCAAAGGAACATTTTGTTGATTCTTCTTTGGAATAGCTTTGGCTCTTGACTGTAGATTGAAAACATCAAACCAAGAATTAATCGCTCTCGCGTAAAAACTTAAAAGTCTGAAAGGAAAATTTTGGTGCTTCTTCTTTGGAATTGGGTAGCATTTTTGGTTTGATGACGAGTTACTTAATCTAAAGCCGTTTTTTAAGAGCGTGCAATATTTCATGCTAAATGTGTTTTTTTTTTGGGCAAATAAGTTATATCTTAACTCTCCCATTTCCTTTAAAATATTATAAAAATAGATCTAAACTATTTTGATTCTCCCTTCAAAAATCATGGTATTTTTAACTCGAGACATATTTATTGGACTAAGCAATTTATTATTCTCTTTCAGAAACAGTGTGCAAGAGAGTTTTGCGTTTTGAATAAAGATATCTTTTTTATCTGTGCACCGAACATACAATCAGCCGCGCACCACATGCAACTGACTGATGGCACATTCGGTGACGCATCTGCGGGACATACACACCACAACCTCATAAGTAAGAACACACATAATATATAAAAACACAAACCAAAAACCAAACAGAAACAACAGACATAGAACATATACAACTGCGGGTCATGCCGCACGCCCCGCCCCAGCCGCATACAAGCGCAGCCGGGGAGAGACGCGCAAGCTAGAGCCGAGGACGAGCAGTGAAAACTACACATCCCCGACCTCGCAGGATATATACATAAATATAAATACAGTGTTAAAACCAAAAACGTGCAACCCATACACCAATTAGAACAGAAATGCAAAACAACAAACATTAATATACAAGAGACTTAACCTAACATGCAACCTAAGGCCCCTTCCCCATTTGGCGATGCGGTATCAGTATGCAGTATTTTATACTTTAGCGCAAGCTTACTGATGTCGACAAGATCTCCTCACTTAGCGATATACTGCCAGTGTACTTTCGATATAAAAAGTCTGTAGAACCTTGCAGAAACGTTTGCGCCGTCGCGAGATAATGTCGTCGTCCGAGGAAGATACGTTAGCGTGTTATATGTATTTGCGATTGCGCAAAAAAAGAAGAAAGTATTGGGTACATCCTTACATTAGCAAAAATATTAATTGCAGACTTTTTGTTGCGGCACAACAACTCTCGCAAGATGATGCAAAATTTCAGGCAATGTACAAGATGTCAAAACAAACTTATCGTGAGCTATTGTGCCTTATTTCACCCATGATTACTAAACAAAATACAAGATTAAGGGAATGTGTTAGTGCCAAAGAAAGATTGCTGATAACTCTAAGGTAAGTACTACACAACTAAAAATAAAACGATATATTCTTTTTGTCTTGAATGAATCAATTTTTTATAATTAAAATCAGTTAAAACATGATCATCTCTCGAGCCGGACGGCACGTCAGGGTTAAAGGGTATCTGAGCAGAAAAGTTAATAGGCGTAGTCTGGTTCTGGTATCCTGGCGAGAGTTCAGAATGATAGTTAATTGGAGCCCGGGGTTCACTTTCATAGTTAATCTGTGCTGAAGTTTCATGTCGGTAATTCGTCATTGCTGGTGCTGGAGAGCCAACCGATGATATTGGTGAATAAACTGTGTAATGCGATTCTCTGGATGTACAAGGGGTGGCATCGCTCTGGGGTGGAGTGGCCTTAATTTTATCGATGAGTTGTAGAACTTGAATTTGAAAGTTACGGATTTGTTTCCCACTCATATCGGTAAATTCTGGTATCAAACTTTGAAAGAAAAGTGACATTTGTTGTTCGTTTTTATTTGTACTGTGAAGAAAGTCTTCCGTCTTTTTCGTTTTATTTTTTAAAAAGTTAATCATTGCGGCGTCTATTTCTGAAGCTGGTGTCTTGCGGCGGCGTACTCCGTGGGTCGATTGAGACATTTGAGAATCAGAGGACGTGGACTGAGCCGGTGAAGCCGGTGGTTGGTGCGGCTGCGGAGAAACAATCTGACTGTTATCTGAGATTTGCTCCGTAGTTTCCACGTCGCTGGTCGTTTCTGCATCTAGGGTGACTGGAGTAGGTGGAATGTTACCGCGATTACTGGATTCATTTAAAGGTTTTACGTAAGGTAAAACGAACGTTAAATATTCGCTTAAATAGTACGGTTTTTTGGTTTTTGAGCCACTTGGTTGGCCTTTAAGGCTTCTTGTAAATGTGCACCTAATGTTGCGCCATTTGTCCTTGCATTCAGCAGCTAAAACAAATATTACATAATTAATCGACGGTCGCTGTGGAAATATGCCTATGTCTAACAGTGGGCGTGATTTAACCGATAATGATGATGATAGTGTATAAAATCCTACTATTAATATAAACAGAACGAAAGTTTCTACCTAGTATTAAATTCCGAGTTGGTATTAAAAAAATATGTAGGTATATAAATTTATATTTATTTTGATAAATAACTGTATCTGAGATCAATTCGTTTTTTTTACAGATATCTTGCTACCGGGAATACATTCACAGCATTGGCTTTATATTTTGCAAGAGGTGTTAGCACTATATCCGACATAATAGCTGAAACGACTGAAGTAATTTGGTTGACACTACAAACAGAGTACATGGCCATTCCAACCACAGAAAAATGGAAAGATATATCTCATCGTTTCTATGAACTCTGGAATTTACCTAACTGCTTGGGTGCCATGGATGGCAAACACGTCAGAATTCAAAAATTGCCTAACAGCGGATCCACGAATTATAATTATAAAGGATATCATTCGATCATATTGTTTGCAGTATGTGATGCCGATGGCTATTTCACTATGATTGATACGGGGTACGCTGGACGAAATAGTGATGGCGGAGTATTTCAAGCTTCCTCCATCAGCTACTGGTTAGAAAGAGATGGTTTGAATATGCCTACCTCATCGCCACTTCCGCATGATGATACACAACAAGAAGTACCTTATTTCTTTGTTGCCGACAATGCCTTACCTTTGAAGCGCAATATCATGCGGCCCTACCCAATGACAGGAATAAACAATATCAAAAGAATCTACAATTACAGACACTCAAGAGCTCGAAAAACTATTGAATGTACATTTGGAATGATGACTCAAAAGTTCCAAGTACTTTTGACTCCGATTCGTTGTCTGAATTACGCTACAGTGAATAACATAATAAAAACAGTTTGCGTTTTACATAACTTTATACAATTACGAGATGGAGTCGCATATTCCCCTACAGATTATCAGGCTACTCAGAATAGTCAGAATGCTTCCTTTAACATTGAACGAGATGAGATTGCAATCAACGCCAGATCAGCAGGATCAACCGTACGAAAATATTTGACTAATTACTTTGTTTTACCTAGGGCTGCACTTCCGTGGCAGTACAGTCATTGTATTTAATTTAAGTAGGTATTTAAGAAATTACCAACAATAAAGAAAGAAAAAGAAAGAAAAATAATTTATAATATAAACTAGTACTCACCTGTCAATTTTATTTTATTAGCAATTTCTGTCCATGCTTTCTCTGTCAGGTGCTTTCTTGAATACTCGGGTAGCTTATAATTATATAAAAGAGGATATTTTTCCACTTCGGCTACCAACATTATGCACGTGGTTCTTTCCGCCGCCATTTTGCTTTAAAATCGCACGCAGTTGACCGTCCGGCATCCAAACTTTTACTGACTGTCCGCGTCGCGAAGCAGTATATCGCACGCTCACTGTCCCGCGTTCGCATCGCCCGCGCCAATCAGGAAGCGCCTATTCAAATGTGGGTACTCAGTAACGAATCAGTAAAAAAAATACTGAGCGTTCTTTACTGTATCGACACCGCATCGCCAAATGGGGAAGGGGCCTAACATGCAACTATACAAAAATCAAGACTTAACCTAACATGCAACTGTACAAAACCCTAACCTAAAACACAACTATATACAATACCAAATACTAACAGAAACATGCACATGCAAAACAATAAAAGAATAGTATATACAAAGTAAATACAACGCCTAAGAGTAAATACAACGCCTAAGGCGACATGCCGAGCGCGACGGCGCTGTTTGACGTTGTCTATATTAACTACTACATTACAGATGCTACCATCCCGCCGGCGTCCCGCCTTTAATCATGATCATGAATTGATGATAAATAACGAAGATCTTCGTTCTTCGTTATTAATCATTCATTGTACACATTTAATGCAAAAAAAAAAAAATACCTACGAGACTAAGATTTGGCCATATGCTCTCTTCGGGCAGGGGAAATCTTGGATATATTTCTGAGTGTCCAGCGATAATAACAGGTTGAGGCGCAGAGCTCTTGTCTTGTTCCACTTTTCCTCACAAAGGGAAAAATTATCAGCCGATGACCGCAGCCATTCTAGGCATTCCTCTAAATCAGTTTGTGGGATTGGATCCCCATTCTCTCCAGCTGCCAGTTGTAGTGCAAATTCATTGGCAGGTTTTTTATTGGAGTTAGCAGGCGACGATAGCTGAGTAATCGTCTTATCTAAACAGCGACGTGCTCTTGGTTCATAAATTTTATTTCGCCGGTATTTGGCTTTTAGATTAGTCACAGCATCATACAGACGTCCATGTGGTCTTCCATGCCCACTAGAAGCTGCAGTATAATATGTCGAAATGTTTTCTGCTGGAAAGACTCGCTGGATTTCCCCAATACAATACTTATAATTTTCTGAAGTTACAGGAGCCTTGGGGTCGTTCTTTACTATGTGTTTAGCAATCTCTGCGGTGAGAATTTTTCTAAATCGCGGCCCTAAGGGTTCTTGGCAATGTTTGAGCATGAATTTACCTTCTTGCAACTGGCTACTTGACAGTAGTAACAATAAAATATGAAATGTGTTGGATAATAGCTTAGAGTTCAACAATAATTGTACATATTTTTTATTTCATGAAAAATCATGGTAAGTATTTTATTTTTACGAAATAACTTTACCGTTTTTTATCTGTGGATGATAAGAACCCAAACGCGGCGCGGCCATGATTGAGCATCGTGTGATGGGGAACCAATAATGCACGGCCCAATAATGTACAGGCTGATAATCCGCGTCCACTTTTTGTGGACGCGGATTATTGGGTCGTGCATTATCACCCCGGACAAAAGTGGCTTCCTATTATTGCCCTGGACCAAGTTTGCTCAAGGTGATAATGTACGGCCCAATAATGTACAGCCTGATAATCGGCGTCCACTTTTTGTGGACGCGGATTATTGGGCCGCGCATTATCAGGGCGGACAAAAATGGCTTGTCATAAGTGAATTCTGTCTTAGGTCGGTTAGGTTAAGGTTCACTTGTGTCCCTCAGACTAGAAATAGACACCCCGCGCAGCGGGGTGGCGTCGACTCGCTGGAAATTTTCAGTCCGCATAGATAAAGTACAGCCTGATAATTAGTGATGCGCCGAATATAGACTTCACCGAATACGAATATTCGGCCGAACATTCGGTTCAGATCTTACCGAACCGAATATTCGGCCGAATTATTCGGTAAAACTAAACAGGTTTATGCAGGTCCGAGCGCGGCTCGCTGAGCGCGATTTCGACCCCTCCCGCTCTCCGCCCGCTACCCGTATTGGCCCAGCGCGACGGCCGGTCAGCTTGTCGTGTCGTGTTTAGTTATTTGATGTCTTAATTAGAGATTGCACGGATTGCGGAGTGTTGTCGTTGTGATTGTTATTATTTGTTTTGGATTTGGACTTTAAAATGAGTGGAAGTCGCAAGCGGTCGAATGTGTGGACGTTCTTTAATGAAATGGAAGACGATAAAAGTAAAGTTAAGTGTACATTGTGCAATTTGGTGCTGTCGCGCGGCGGCACAGGACGTACGGGGTCGACCTCGGCACTATCGAACCATTTAAAACTAAAACATAAAGAAGAAAGTGAAAAACTGGATAAGCCAATTCATTCAATTATTAATGTTGGAGAATTACATCAGCCGTCCTCATCGCGTGCGTGCGTACAGCAATCGATCGAAAGTTCTATTTCTAAAAAGTGGGACCTACAAGATCCACGATCTCAAGAAATTCACAACGCGATAGGAGAGATGATCGCCGTCGACAATCAGCCGATATCGATTGTAGAGGACGTTGGATTTAACAGACTAATCAAAGTATTAAAACCGAAATATCCAATGCCTGGAAGGAAATATATGAGTGAAGTTATTTTACCAAAAATATACGAGAAAGTTAAGTTGTGTGTAAAAAAGGATATTGACCAGGCAAAGGCAGTTTCTGTAACAACTGATATGTGGACTTGCACTGACAACGTCACCAGTGTGCACAACACCGTGTGCTGCAAATGTGTCACTTTACTGGTCAACATACAGCTGAAAAAATCAGAGCAAGCTTAGAAACAATGGCAGAGTCGTGGGATTTGGGTTCGAAAGTTCACATAATTGTAAGGGATAATGGGCCAAATATCGTGAAGGCGATCAATGACAGCTCATACACCGGAAAGCCATGCTTCATTCACACACTACAGCTGGCCATCAAGCATTCGCTGGATGCTCAACCAAACATCAACGAAAGCCTCACTGCAGCGAGAAGGATCGTGGCACATTTCAATCACTCTAGTACAGCGCAAGAAAAAATGGTGCTTATCCAGAATGAGCTCAATTTGCCAAAACACAAGCTCATTCAGGATGTGACAACCCGCTGGAACAGCACTTTTTATATGTGCGAGAGGCTGTTTGAGCAAAAGCGAGCTGTTTCACTGTATATATCAGATAACTCTGGCTCAATTAACTTCAACAATTTAACAGAAAGACAATGGCAACTCGTTAAAGAATTGTTGACACTATTGCAGCCTTTTGAAGAGATAACAAGAATTACAAGCTCGAACTTTTCGTGCATTTCAGAAGTCATACCGCACGTAAATATTCTGCTCAAATATTTGGCCAAACCTGCAAATGAAAATGATGACTCAAACACTGTTACAGTTACAATGAGGAAAAGATTACAAACGGAGTTAAAAGCCCGGTTTGAAGGTATTCAAGATGACATTGTGTACACGCTCGCCACAATTTTGGATCCGAGGTACAAACTCAATTTCTTCAGCAATGACAAAATAGAACCTGCAAGAAAAGCCTTCCTCATAGAAGCCATAAAAAACAATGATGACGAAGATAGCAGTAACGATGACGAAGAGCTGCCACGTAATAAAGAGAACATACCTTCAAACGAGACTCACGCAGATTTCTGGAGCTGCTTCGAGGAAGTTGCATCAGCAAAACCAACTTTATCCCAACCCATCGAAACAACTAAAAGTCCTACTGCTGCAGAATTGGACAAATATCTCCAGGAGAATTTACTTCAGCGGGACAGAAGTCCTTATGAATGGTGGGTAAAAAATAAAGCAAAATATCCACTAATGGCGCACCTCGCTAAAAAATGGTTGGCAGCTCCTGGCTCTTCGGTTTACAGCGAAAGATTATTCTCTGAAGCGGGTAATATTTATGAGAAGAAACGAAACCGCCTTCTACCTGATCGAGCAGAAAGTTTAGTATTTCTGCATCATAATTTACCGCTATTAAATTTTAACTATTGAACTGTTTATTTCTAGTAAAATAATATGTGTAATTGTGTATGCTTCCTTGGCATTGCATCAATGTTAACATTTGCAATTGTTTTTGACGGCGAATTAGTGACAGACGTTGATATCGTGATGGTGATTTTTGATTATGTGATTAAACTGAATAATAAAGCTTACAAGTAAAGTTTTTTTGTTTTATTATAACCCTAATAATATCAATAAATATATAACTTAACTTTTATGAGCTACAAATAGTATGAATGATTTATTTATTATCAGATAAAATATCATTTGTTTATTCGGTAAATATTCGGCAGTTTTACCGAATAATCGGCCGAATACCGAACATTGAAAAACATGCCGAATATGCCGAATACCGAATATTTACCGAATATAAATTATCTTCGTGAAAAAAAGGTACATTATTTATTAGACACCAATTGAGCCACTTACTCCGGGCATGCTTATAGGTTTTAGAGACGATTCACGCCACCCTGACTGCAAAAGTAATTTCTGCTCAGGGGTCCAGTTAGTCAATTTACTTGCCCACCCCCACATTTCCATACCTGGAGGGTCATTTCGTGGACTTCTTTGGGGGAAAACCTGTTACTGTGTCCATCAGAACCTGGTGAAGACTAAATTTTGTAAAAGGAGGACCCAGTGCTCGATTTCTTATGTCGGGCTTCCAAAATACTTTCGCCCATCTCGGGAGTACAATGAGCTAGGTCCCTTTCGCACGGTTAAATTAGACGGTACGTTTGGAATCAGTTAGGCGGAGGAAAGATCCAGGTCGGTGGGAAGTCCCAGTCTCGACGGAAAGGATCGTGAATCAGCGCCTTCTGATCCAATATGTCCAGACTGACATACTGGGGCACTTCATGGGCAGTTCTTGAAGCCGTCAGATCGAAACATGGTACTCCCCATTTCCGAAATATGACTTCCGTCACCTCGGGGAGCAAATTATGCCATTCTGGGTTGGTTTTGAGGCGAGACACCTGATCCGCCTCCCCAATGAATTGCCCTGGTATGTGGTGAGCCATCAGGTGCATCAGCTTTACTGAACATTACTCTCAAGTACATTTTGTGCGAATCTGTAACGCGAAGGTGAAAGAAGGCATTCGATAGGTCGATTTTTACTAACCAATCGTGTGGTTGTAGAAAATCCGGTATTATTTGAACTTTCATTTATCCGGTATTATTTGAATTTGGACATAATCAGGTACTTGTTCAGGTTACGCAGATTGAAAATCGGATCCATTATCCCATCTGATTTGGGGACTGTGCCACTGAATGTTTTCTCCCATCCATAGGCAGCTGACGCACCATGGAGAGATTTCTGTTTCAGAAATATCCCTAATGTACACCAATGAAATGAATATAAATAAATATAAAAGGGTAGCCATTCTACCAACTCGAGAATTTTGGCAGTTCAATGGCCGGTAGGCGCGCCATGGCTACCTGCGAAGGTTTGACATCATTTGCTGGCGCGTCACCAACGGCCTCGGTCGCATGGCTGTGCTTAGCATTCGAAATGCCGTTTGGCTCGCGGTCGCCGCTACGCTGCCTTTACGCTCGGAAACCGTTCGCGCATAATCCGACAACAGTCGGTGTTTCAACCTAAACTGGATATTGGCCGTCTTTAGTGACATTATTCAGCGCAATAACTGGTATCTTTCTCTAAATACCTAAACGTATTGCTTCACATCATCACATCATCAGCCTATATACGTCCCACTGCTGGGCACAGGCCTCCTCTCATGTATGAGAGGGAATGGGCAGTAGTCCCCACGCTGGCCCAGTGCGGATTGGGGACTTAACGTATTGCTTAAATAAAACAATTTCAAGAATCGCGACGTAAACTAACAAGGGTTATGAACAACCAACAATAATAATACACGTTATCTGATAGATTTGACACTGAATATGAGCACTTTACTCTTATATCGCGACAGCACTGGACTGAAGCCTGCCGATATTTGTTACTAACTGTAATTTAACAATGCTTTCTAATAAGTCAACAATAGTGTGTCACCTTGAAACTGTCTTTTGTGAACGATTGACTGAACTGAATGATCGAGTGATTTGAAGTCGTTGCCAGTGTTGCTATGTGAAACTTGTCTGAATGCAATTGAAGTGAATAATAATTTTTACTCACTATCAACCGAAATGAAGCGTCCGGTGAATGAATGAACTTGATGTATTTTGTAACGCTGCGTTACCTCCTGGCACGAACCAAACGAACAGTGGCCGCTGGTCGGCCGGTGACTCGACCTTGAAGTCCGGGCGATGTATAATGTCTGCAGTTTTATTACGATGATGTGATGAGTGCTATAAGTTAGACCTTTGATAACCTCTGGCGCCGCGCCGTCGATTTTCTTCAACTTTCTTTGTTTTCAATATATTCCCATCATGATGTGTCAAAATGTGTCCTCAAAATGCTAGTTTATCAAATTTACTCGGCCATTCGCCAATCTCGTTGGAGTACATTTTACTTTCGTTTTGATTTCGGGTTGGAAATTGTAATATATAATTTGTCACACCTTGGATATCGCGTTCCTTTTCTTTCCCTTGTTAACCTGATATCATTCCTAATGTTGGCCAACCTGTAACGCGTTGTTACATTCTCGTCGTATCTGTGCGCACCTGCCTTATGCCGGTGTGTTTAGTCTGTGGTTCGGTGTTGCCGGATCGTTAGTTCCGATTACCCTGATCGCTGGAGGAGTTGGCATAAACAGCTTTCGTTATTAATAAACTTGACAATGCGATTGCCAAGGAGGTTTGTATTATTTTCGTTTCAGCTGTCCGAGCTTTTATGTGAGGAGCGAGACATTTTTTGTCACACTTAGGCTCGGCGTCCATTGGCGTTCACTCGGAAGTCCGGGGAGTTGCGATTGAGAGGCTGGCAACTTAGGAGTGAAGAAAAAAAGGAAAGACAAAGTGAACGCGTGGCGAGGCCCTTCGCTTCCGAATTAAATCCAATTTTAATTCTTCCTCTCCAACCAGCCTAAGTGACGGGCATACGAATTGGGCCGCGTGGGCCGCATCGGGCTTCCGAGTTGTGAGGAGCCGAACGCTCCAGCGAGCTGTTTTCTCGATAACCTTTGGCGCGACGGCAAGGCGTCACAGACGGATCCGAGGGCTGGCTACGCCCCGGAGTCGACATTCGTCAATATTTGACCACCAGGCGAGACGATTTTCCTCCAAAAGGTGAGTTTCCTATAACCTTAAGCGTTGCTACGCGCGTGGGTGTCTCTATAATTGTCCATATTCGTCATAGTGGCATTTTTACAATCATGGAATGTCGGACCGGCGACTGTGATAACCCCTTTTATAGTAGCTTACTGATTCCCAATCACTTTACTGGACGATGAGTACCATTGCTCTGAACTGACGCGAAGACCGTCATGCTCTCCACAGCCTGTAGCGTAACCCGTAATTATCATACCGGCCCATTCCAGGAGGTGTTTGGTTGGGGCCACTTCGTAGCCAGGCCGCCTAGATCGACCAAGCTAGCGCCCCGCGTCCGAGGGACATTGGGGAGCACCGCCCGGCAACCCAGCTAAGCTTAATTAACTTATACACTTGCAAACTAGCGCAATCGACCAAAGCGTCATCAACAACCCTACCCTAATCTAAGTTAATTAACCTCAGTTAAGACAACTTACTTCAAATATATAAATATTTACTCGGTGAATATAGTTTCTTTTCCACCCAAACAAAACCCTAATTACAAAATGCAGTGATATTAGAATCGTGTGATTGTAGAATCGTGCTTTCGACTGCTTTTTGACTTGAACAAACGGCTCGCGGCTGTAGATCGAGAGTACTTGCATTGATATTAAGTTCTGGTATAGAAGAAATTGGTGGCTCTTGACATACAGTATCTTTTATAGTTGTAGATATAATTTCTGTAGTTTCAGTTTTAATTTCTGTAGATACAACAGGCTTACTTTGAACTATATAAAACTCGGACAGCTTGCGGATTTTTGATATTACTGCTTCGATATTTTTTTCCTTTACGCTTTGCACTTCCTGAAGCGTAGTGTCAGCCTGTATCTCTTGGATCTGCCGCTCATAATACCTACGATTGATCTATGCTTAAAATTAATGTTCAAGGTAATCAAAATCTGACTTGACGCAGCAGGCAGGATCGCAGCTAACGCTCCATTTCAAACTCCAAACTCCCGCCACTGGATTACCTAATCCATTAATATTTGATCAGCGGCAATAGCATCGTTCACTGTTAAGTTAACCATGTGCGCAACACATGGGTGGTGGTGCTTTTGTAGGTAGGTCCTCTGTTCTAGCCTTTTGTTGTTGTGTTATGTTGGCCGCGTTATCTGTTACGGCAGTGACAACTTTGCCGGATATGAGCCAATCGTCGTATATGCTCTTTATTACACCGGCAGTGTTTGCGCCAGTATGTGACACTGTGACCTCAGCGGTCGCTAGAGTCGTGGCTTGTAATGTGAAATTGCATTATAAATGTGCCGTCAATCTTAAATAAGTCTTATTAATTAAGGCTTTCCAATAATCGGAAGTTAGGGTTATGTAATCCACTTCTTTCAGTTTTTGGTTTTTAGGTATTACAAATATCTATAAAATAAACAAGAAAACAAAGAAAGTCAAGCGACCAACCAATAGGCTCGCTTCGAGTTTCCACGTAGACATCGTTAACGCGTCAATGTTAACAATTTGCGACTCAAATGTCGTGAAAATCGATCTTCAAATTTAAAGAAAAAGAAAAAAAAATCATTTATAATCTAAGGAAGCGTCAGCACGGCGTTCATAACGCCATGCCTTCTTCCTATCGATGTCCGAACTGCCACTCGCAGTTTGGTTAAGTTGTTTTGAGTGATCATATGCTATAAGGGCAACGTCACGAGACACTTCATGTGTCCTTTTAAGGTTCGCAGTATTATTATCACAAGTAACATAAGGTTGCTTGTCATATCTACTTTGCGGATATTTAATATTGTTATTCAACAAACAACAACAAACAACAAACAAATAATTTATTGATAAGACATAATATACAACAGTTTTACTATAGACTAGGAGATTACTATTAGAGGCAAAAACACGTGCCTGAGCTAGGATACCCTGTGTTTCAGGCAAAAAAGAACTTCAATTGAAAAAGTTATTCATATGCAAAATATAATACAATATCACTGTTATTGACTAACTTTTACAAATAATTAGGAAGTTATAACTTAGGTGGTACCTAAAAGATAGATTAAATTATTTTAAATAGATAAATAAACAAATAAATAAATAACTTCTCTGTATCGTCATATGACATATTTTGTACGTAGGTTTACGGTATTACTCAATATTGCTTGCTGGACTTTTTGAATCATGTATGGCATGCGTCAGCGGAATTGTAAACTGGGCCAAATTCAAAGTTGCATAGGTAAATCACGTTGAAGTTTGTTTACATTTAATTTAGAAATTGTTGACGTGCGTGCTTATATATGGTAATTTACGAAATAATGAAAGTAGGGCAGCCCTATGATCTGTAATAGAGGAAACTAAAGAATCATATACAGAGAAGTTATCTAGGTCAGAAATTAAATTATTACTCATAAGATCTAAGCTAATAAGACAAAAAGTTCTATGAAGAGTGTAAGGTGGCGCTCTTAGGCGCCTTCATAATCTATAGAGTTAAGGTATCTTTTTTCGGCTAGTTTTCTAGCTGGGCATTCGGCATAGCCAGTCTCGTGGTCACATGGCTTTTTAAAGTGCATACATGTAGCGCATTTTGGTGAGTCGGCTTTCTTTGTGCATTCCTTTATTGAGTGACCTAAAACGCCGCAATGCCCACAGATGTTGACCTCCATCTTGCATGACTTCGCTGCATGACCGTACTGCTGACATTTGAAGCACCTCGTCACTAGGGTAAAGTCCCGGACGGGGCACGACGACCAGTTTACGAATAATCTATCGTTTGAGATTAAGGCCTTACGAATGGGTGCAGAGACTTCAATTATATAGTTGCAGGTATCAGAGTTCTTCTTTCCCGATTTATGGCTCAATTTAGTAGATGACAGAAATTTTTCCAGTGACGTATCACGCATTTTATCGGCCAGGTTTTGGTGGTAAATGCACTTGAACACCTCCGCTTCCTCCATAGTTGCAGGGACACCGATGACTACAATTCTGGGCTTCCGTTTTGGCGGCTCGTCCACCGTGAGGCCAGATGTTGTTAACTGCGTCGACTGTTTCAGTTTCAGGACGTCGTCTTTGGAGTCAGTGCTTATGACCACTCCGCCGTTCTTAACTTTGCGCAATCCTCTTACATGCAGCTTCATTTCCTCAGGTCTGATTAACTGCTGGACAAGTGATTTAGTTTCCTCGCTCGTTTTTTGCTTGTTAGTAGGATATATTGCTACCGAGCTAATATTAGAGGGCTGAACGAATCTAGTATTTCTCTTAAGCAAGTCGGCAAAGGTAATAGGTTCCGGGGAAGGCTTTGTGGACTCCTCTATACACTGTTTAAGTTCCTGGATGCGCTGGGAAAGATCGTGTTTTTCCTGAAGAAAGCTGTACGAATGGTAGTTTTGGATAGCTTTCTGTTTCAGAGCCTGGTATTCGACAGCTAATTGAGATGTGAAATGACCCACTTTGCGGCATAAGGTACTCACTCTGTTTTTTTGATCCGAGTTTAATTTCCCTTCAGAAGAGATAGTGCACACTTCATGCAGATGCTGCTCAATCGACTTCATCCATACCTGGAGGTCCCCTGTAGATATCATCTTCAGAGGAGCTTCTTCCTGTATTGAGGGCGCGGGCGCGGGCGCGAGCTGCGGAGTTGGCGTGGACGGAGGGCTACGGCACGTTAGCCCGCTCCGATTACTAAATGGGCTGTTTTCATGAGACATCTTCCTTAGGTTTTAAAATAATTAGCACCACTTAACATTATTAGAGTTCACTAGTCAATTGAAATTATTGCTAACGCCTAATAAACCGAACTAGGTCACAATTATGCAGATGAATATTTATTTTTATTGAGAGACACGTCCGACCTGACTGACGGCCTGATCTACTAAATCAAATTATCTACATTTATCTACACAAAGACCCTGGTATTATTACAATATTGTGATAGAATTTCAAATTCGAGGTACGTCTGAGCACATCTCCACTGGGAATTCTTAACCTACCCCCCACCACCCACCTTAAACCTAACTTAACCTAAACATGCACTAAACCTAGTTATCCTATTACACATCGACCTGATTTGTGATCGTTGCCAGCTCATTAGTCAGGATACTAACAAGCATGGTGTAGTTTCCTGATGTGGCTGCCTGAGCATAAACTGCTGCTCCAGCTGCCAGCCATCCTTTTGTAATGGCATCAGGCTGCTCTAATCCAAGGTGATTGAGCAACACTCTCCTAGGGCCATCGTCATTAAGGGGGCCATTTATTGCAGCATTAACAAACTTTTCGGATGACTCCAAAAGCTTACCAATTGGCTCAACCATAAGCTGCCTCTTCATGTTTGGTGTCTGAAGGGTGATGGACTGCTCCACATTGTACATGTAACAAAACTGCTTCAACTCCATTAAATCTCCAATGTTGGCTTTGGGGAGCAGAGAAGGTATCAACCCATGTGTCAAGACTGCTGGGGGCTCCTCAATTCTCTTAGTCAATATCTGATGTTTCATTTTGATGCAAGTCAAGTCAACCTTGCCAGGGATGCCAGTTTTCTTTATGACTGCCAATGTGATGTGCGGGAAGCTGGCTGCTATCCTGCTAAGAGTTACATCCTTTGAGGTTAACTCCACCTTTTCATTCCTTTTCCTGCGAACAACTTCTTCATCACTGTCACTCTTGATTCTGTATGCATCCATTTTAGCTGTCAGTGCACTCTTCACTGCTTTGTCAATGCTAATCATTATCTTCCTTAGGTTGTTGCCTCTTGTGATGAAGACAGTCACAAGGAATAAAACATCCTCAGCCAAATTGGCCTTGTCCTCCACAATAAATTCCTGGTTGTCCAGGCTCAATTTCCACACTTTATCTCGTGTTGTGGCATTGTAAGCATTCATATTCTCCACCATTGTGTTGATGGTGGTTACAGGATTGAACCCCTCATATGCCATTAACCTTACTAAGGTTTAAATTTATTATCTACTAATTCATTCTAATAATGTTTTGAATTTTCAAATGTTGTACATAAGGTCTTCTGATAACGATCAGCACGTTGCCGTGCTTCCTCAGTACCGATTTCTCTTAATGAATTCGCACGATTCTGGCTGTAGCTTTTCAGTGCAACAGATTTCTCTTGTGCTCGGAAGGCAGTAGCCTGACCTGGAGTTACGTTATCGTACTGCTGACTTCGTGTATGAGAAGTAGGATATTTAATATTATTATTAGTTGAAAGTCGCAAATTATCAATTCTTTCTTGGTGGCGGTTCGGATCCATCGTAAACACACAGTTATTAATATACATGCAAACATATTTATCTTATTACAGTAAGCACAGAATTATTTAATAAGTTTGTAACGCAACTGCAAGCGCCACTCAAATTTGTCCTGCGGGATAGTCGCCTCTCCAAGTTCTTGCGCTACGGCCTTTCTATACTCAGAAATGAAGCTGAGCACTTCGGCCTTAAGGAATTTATAACCGGATAGCTCCAGTTTAGCAAATTGATCATTATAAATTTCAATTTGCTGCGCAGTAATGGGACCTGGATCCACGACGGGGAAAACACTCGCACTATAGTAAGTGTCATCTCCAGGACCAGACACGACAGCAACACCTGAAAGCTTAAATGCTGTAAGTTGTATAAACTGCTCAAAACACAATTTAAACAATCGTAGCTGCTGCATGTCGGACATCTTATCTTAATTTAAACAAAACAAAAGAAAATTTAAAGATATATAACTAGTGTCTAACTATTTATCTACCACTATTGACACACAATTAACCCTTCCAGGTGAGCATATATGTAGATTCAAAAGACTCTCTATTATAGATACCATAGATCGTGCAGGCTTTAGGATCTACCAATCGTCGCCAGCCAGGACCGCCACTCTTCCCGATCAAAATTTGGTGGTAATGGGCTTGCCGCACTACGTTGGCGTGATGAGTTCTGTCTGTTCACAGTACTAAGTAATGCCTCTTGGACTTGTAACTCATGAGGACAATCAGTTAGGACGGGAGCTTCGTTGTTAGTTACTGGGTCGCTAAAGGCAGGCAAGGCAGCATCATCGCTGGCTCCAGCTCCAAGGCAAGCTTTGCATTTTTAAATACAAAATACGCGACAATCCGAATTTTGCGGATATATGTTGTCGATTCAAAATTGTTATAATTTTCCGTTCTTTAATATGACATAGGTCTCGATTGGATCCACGATACCTCTTGACGGCTAAACACGATATCACGCGCTAATTTGCAAGTTAAATAGTAAACTACAGACGTGACGGTATTCGTCGATTCGAAACGTCAAATTTGTGTCCCATGGTACCGATTGGTCGTGCGATCGAAAGTTGAAATTACGCATCGAAAACTAAGCGCGTGCGAGTACAGCCACACAACTCCGTGACGCGTCTATCAAGTAAACTATACGAACGATCGAATAGAGTTAACGATTCGGTTTCAGTAAATGTATAAGTGACTCACGGTGCCGATTGGATTTTTAGTTCTATAAGTGACCGCGAGGGGCGGTGTATAGATTCTTCATACTAATAATTTACGCGCTCGATCACGAGTCAAGTATTTGCGAGTCACTGCAAACTCACGGTAATGGTACTGTTCTCAAACGCCCAGTGCGGCGGAGTGTTTTGGCAATCACATTAAAAAAGGTATCGAAAGAAGGAAGATTTTTCCTTACGAACATTATAATTTCGAATACATAGAGTGAGTAAGTGCGTCATAATACCATGCATTGGGAAGTAGCCTCTAACGAAACCCTCGATTTTGCTCATCTTCAAACTTTAAAACATACAGCTAAAAGCACACGCTAAAACAATAATTATAACACATTTAATTAGATTCACATCATAACCTTACTTTGGCGAAACGTGCTAGGCTATAGTTTATTAAGCCAAAAAATACACAAACTATTATCCGTTTTTCGTTTCGGGTGTTACTTTGAAACCACAGTTTAGAATACTATTCTAAAAACCGATTAATCCATGCTTTTTAATATTTTTCAAGTTGAATTATATAATTACAATATCTTACCTCAAATTGCCGCGGCAAAATTGTGACAGTTGACAGTAACTTTCTTTTTAATTAGAGTTGCCGCATATCGACGTTTAAATTACCTTTATGACCTATTTTTGAAACGTTGCGTTCAAGTACAAGGAAAACATAAAAATAAAATGATTTTTCAGGTATTTTTTTCAGACATGTAGGTTCGGAATGTTTTCTATCGAAATAGGTTCGAGTTGACTTCTAAAGCCAATTTTCTTTTTTGAGCCCTTGGTAACGTTTATTATGGAATGACCTTTAACGAAAAGGCTTAATTTTGGCAGTAATTTCATAAACTGTCCATGTTGGGTTCGTGTCCATGATAGGTACCTTGTACATTGTAGGATTGGTTGAGTTATAATTTTTCTTTCAATGATATATTTCACTATCATTTATATTGTTGCGCCGGTGGTATAAACTTCAAACTTGATTTTCCATTGTTTAGAAGCGTTTTCAGCAGGCTGAAAAGTGATTTCAGGCCGTTTCAGAGGTGGCTTTTCCACATACTAGAAGATTGAAAATTCACCCTAGTTACCGTTGTTTTCAGGCGCCTGAAACATGTTTTCAGTCCGTTTCAGGACAGCCTCTATCAGATGGCGCAATAACCTGAAAACCCGTTTTCAGGCGTTTTCAGAACCCCTTATGGGCCTTTGAAGTACACTTCAGTATATGGCGAAATTTCTCGAAGGAGTGAAGGAGACAGCACTATTAGAGACAGACATCTAGATTGAGAAGGTTCGAGAAGTGTGTGAAAGAGACAGCAGTATTAGAGAGAGACATCTAGGTTGAGAAGGTTCGGGAAGTGTGTGAAAGAGACAACTAGAAAGGGACAGCATATTCGGGTCGAACGACCATCGAACAATCTGGACGCTCTGGAACATTCACGAACCGAGGGGTCGCCGTTCCTAGAATTGGACCTTGGACCGATTATTCAAGATTTCTCCGGAATGTTCTAGTGCGAAGGTCTCCGCATATATAAGCTCCACGCCAACGCAGCAGAGTTGAGTTTTGAATTAAACTGCGAACAGTGCGAATCTCAAAGCGAAGCGAGTGAAAAGTGTGCCACAGTGAAGTGATTTATTAAGTAAGCCTTGTTAATTAGTAATTTTGTAATAAAGTTCGCATTCTTTTAATTAGTGATCAATTCGTGTATTTTCTATCACGTTACCCACCCCGTGGACGTAACATTTGCGAGTCCAGCACAGAACTTTCGGGGATCCACCTTCTTCATCACCTTCTTGACAGGAGCTAGCATCTTCTTCACACTCTCGCCAGTGGATTTCTCTGCCACTTTCATGAGAGTCCCTATTGAGTTATCAATGTCACTCCTCTCCTTTGGGTCATCAGTGATCTTTCTCAGCTTCACCCCAAGTACACCTATGGCAGCCTTTATCTGATCTAGATTAGCCATGGGAGCTAGATCAGATTTGCCACCAGAGCCAGGTGGTGGAGGTGGCGGAGGTGGAGGGGGAGGAGCAGATGTCATGGTGGGACTAGGCATTCCAATAGGGGTGGACAATGACCCATGCCTGATATCTTTAGGCACCAATCCATCCAGTCCTTCGGTAGAAGTTGAAGCTTGAGGCCGAGGGATGCCATCAATGGTCTGGACTGGTTTGTTAGCAGTTGTTAGTGTATGCCGTGCCTGCTGCCTTGATAGAGGTGCCCCCACTGCTCCGCCCTCAGCTGCCACTCCTAGTGCTTCTAATGATCCAGGGGTTCTTGATGTTGTGAGATATCCCGGATCAGCTACCTCTCTTCTTAGTTTTCCGGCCTCACCAATGGGGTTGCGGGTCCGGCCGCCTGAGCACCTTTAGGAGCCGAGACACTAGGGAGCTGCGATCCAGAGGTTGCGGGCGCTGAAGTGCTTGCCTGTGCACCAGGAAATAACTGGTTCCCTGGCCTAGGGGTTGCAGTAGTCTCAGCCAGCTTAGCACAGACATCTGCATAAGGATAACCCCTCAGTGCTTGCACTCTCGACACTCTTGCTATCAGCACTGCAGTGGCTTCAGAGAATTTGAGCACACCTCCATCCATCTCAAGTACGCCACTCTCACCAGTGCAAGATATCTGGTTTTGTCTGACATAGGGTTGCCATTTGTTGCTGCAACCACATACTTCTCAGACTCATCCATTAGATCACCTAGAGATGATCGGGCCATCTGCCTCTTCAGATTCTTGCGTCCCCTTATTTAAAAAACTACATATTCTCCCGTTACCCTGTCTCTATATAAAGGAAATATGTATCTTTGTTGACACCCACCGACATCTATTTAAAAAACGAGCAGAAGTACTGGACAGACAGACCCGACAGACCATTATGAATTTACTTTTTAAGCCACGTGTTCATAAAATGATTTACGGCAAAAATGTGTTTAATATGTGCATAGTTATATATAATAAACTACCTAAGGACATTAAATTACTAAAAGGAAATAGTTTTAAATCAAAATTGACTGCCTGGCTCTTGGACAAATGTTTTTATAGCGTTAAAAAATATTTAGATTATGACATTTATACCTAACTGACATTTCATAATAATTAATTGTTTGCTTGTTTTATTTTTATTACTATATAACTATTTCAATTGACTTTTTAACTTTGACTATTGTATTTATTATTTTGTCTTTAACATGTATTATTTTGCATCGCCCCTGCAAATGTTTGCATGCTTGTACGCAGGCTGAATACACTGCACGCATTGTATTTTACCACCTAAGCTTACTGTATTCAGAGCAAATAAATATTTTGAATCTTTGAATCTTTGAATCTTTGAATCATCTTCTGGTCTGCAAGCAGGATGCTCATCTCAGTGTTGAGAATGATGGCCAAGTCCTTCAGTTCCACCGAAAACTCCCCTGAAGAAGGCACGTTGGCAGAGAAAGCAGTGTGCTGCATCAGGATTGGTAGCGTGGATCTAAAGAGCTTGGATGTCAGCTTCCCGGGTATCTGGTCTGTGCAGATGACTGCAGCAGTGTGAGCTGGGAATGCCTGTGCTATTCTTGAGAGGGTCAAATCCTTATTTGTCAAATTCTTGGCGCCACTCTTCATGTCATACTGCATGAACTTCTTGTTCAACAGAGAAGCCTTGTCTGTTGGCATCTTTGACGTGATCTTGCTCACGTTGTTTCCACGCGTTATGAAAACGCTTCTAAACAATGGAAAATCAAGTTTGAAGTTTATACCACCGGCGCAACACTACCCCCTCCTAAGACATGCTCGTCCCGAGCATCATTGTTTCCGTGGTACTTCGCCAGTCGGTCAACATGAACAACCTTGCAGGGACCACGTGGAATTCGCTGTATCCGATATGTGACGTCATTGATTCTTGTGACTACCCTATATGGCCCTTCCCAATTTGGGGACAGTTTTAGAGCTTTTCCCTTTTTCCGCATCGGGTTATGTAGCCACACCCAAGAACCTTCCTCGTATCCAATTTGGTTAGCCTTCCTATCGTATCGGGTCTTCATTCTCGTGCTGCAAGCCTGCTAACAGTGCCAGGGCAAAAGCTTCAGGACTTTTTTCTGTTCAGGACATAGACCACAGCTCTATTCAGATGCCGGAGATCGGCTCTTATGTATCTCTCAAGGACATCTTAATAGCACCATTTAGTGACATACATTTATCAGAAATATGTCAAGATAATAACGATATCGTTATTCCTTTTGACGACAGTCCCACGATGCAAATTGAAACGGTTGCTGAGCTACACAAAGAGACTCACTCGGAAAAGCATAAAAACCTAGAAGATAAAGAATCTGAAAAGTACCAAGATCAAAGGGAGAACATTAAGATGGATACTACATTAGCAGATGTAGATCACAATCATATCCTCTTAAAAAACTCTGTGGATGTTTCACCAGATAAACAACAAACATGCACTATAGAGTCAGTCACCAAAAAGAACCCTCCTATTATCATATGTTATGGCAATAAGGAGGCTAGTACAAATTCTTACACAAATCTGGCTTCTTCTACGTTGGAAATTGATAACATTAACGCGATTGAACAACCCGATAGTGATTTCATTAAATTAGCGGACAAAAAATCAATCCCTTCTACAGAATCTTCAAACACGAAATCTGGAACTGCCAGTAATATAGAAGTAATAGAAAATATATTGATAACATCAGCTCTAGAAACACCGGTAAATCTTAACGAGGATCCATTTAAAAAACACCTTAAATTTCCGGATGTTGTCTCTAAAACTAAAGGAACTCGAGCATCAAATCAGTTTCCGAGTGCTATCAACTCTAAAGCTTGGCAAGAATACTACACAAATAAAGAAAAAGCGAAACAAGAAAAAGAAAACCAAATGAAGAAAAGAAAGCTGGAAAGAGAGCAAAAGAAAAATAACGCACCACCAAAAAAGAAGAGGATGAAGAAAAAAAAAGTAGAGGAACCTGTTAAATGTGGCTCTTGTAATCTTGACCTAATAAGTGACACTGAAGAAGATGGCGAAAAGAACATTGGTTGTGATCACTGCATCAGATGGTATCACCTAAAATGCACCAAAATCAAGAATTTAACATACAATGAAGCTGCATAAGAATGCAATAAGAGAAGTCTTGAAGACTTTTAATAACAATACGACTGACTGATTGATAAGACTAATTAAGTTAGTTGTCTAACTAAACTTTGTGTTGATTTATTTTTAAATATATTGTCTTAAAGCGGTTTTACCGCACATAGCAATGCTATGTTAGAATTTTATTTCTATGGCAATAATCATTATGTTATGTTCGTTATGTTTGATTCGAGAATTTAATTTGTTACAATTTAATTTTAGGTCGCAAAAGAGAGTAAAAATATACGGCTTTTTGTGAATTTAAGAACTGTTATCTTTCATACTATTATAAACCCTATTAAGGTATTGAATAAGACTCGTTTTTCTACCGTGAATTAGGCGGCCGATAACCAGTGCACTGGTGGACAATAACTGATTAAAAAGGCCGAAAACCGGTATATTTTCTATTTTTACGAATTATATTTTTTTATGTACTATGTATCACTGCTTCGTCCATAAACGTTAAGTTTTATGAAAGTAGAGTAATTGCAGGATCAAATACAACATAACAACACAACTAAAACATTTTTTAAGTCTTGTTGTAAAGCGTTACTATAGTAATCAACTCTAAAGTCAACAAGTCGCTTAAATGGCCGATAACCGGTATGTTTACCCTATAAGTTTCGTCGACGAAGAATGCCACCAAAAGTGTAAGCGATAAACAAAATGTTATTTTATTATTTCAACATTGGTCGTCATAGGTACTTATTTGCGTGATCAATACGTTTTCAGCCGTTGCACTTCTGTCCAGAAAAGGAAACTAATTGAGTTCACGGCGACACACACGTTATTCGCCAATGGCGAATACGGCGGCCCCCTGGGTGCTCGGACGCACGAGGCTCAGTGGGCAGAATTGGCGGAGGTGCTCAGGGAGTTCGGCCCTGAAAAGTCGGTGGCGGCGTGGAAAACAGTAAGTACCTAATTAACAACTTGTGTGATCCGGATCTGGAGGGTAGTTCTAATTATCCCATTTAGCTGTGTCTGCCATTAGTTGAGCTCGCGATCACCATGAAAAGGCTTTCGTTTGTAGGGCTCTCCCCTCTATAACCGATTCCCGTGAAATTTTGTGGTGAGTAAACTTAACAGAACTATAAATTTAATAAAGTAGGTATTAATATGTTTTTTTTTGGATTTTTGAAATCTTTTGATTTCACTTGTTTCGGAAAGTTTTTTTTATACATCCATAATATTATTAGTATATATGAACCTAGGTATTTTAGTATACAGCCTCTAAACACACAATATTTATTTACTTATATCTAGTATTTTTTTTAATCTTATTGCATATATTATTTTGGCCTTTAAATTTGTTACTCTTTAGTACCACCCAGGGGACACGTGCAGGGTTGTGGTAGATAGCTCCTGCAGACCCGAGTAACAGTTGTCCCCCCTTTGGCAAGTGAGTGGGCAACTCGACTGTTAGAAGTTCTTAAGCCGCCCAAAGGCCTCTAACTCGGCTTAACGACTACTGTCATAGACAGCAGCTGGGATCAACTGCTTAGTGTGCCTTCCAAAGCACGGAAACGCTCATTTATATTAACCACTCAAACATCAGGCGACACCCATACAAAGACTGACCGCTGCCATCTTGGCTTAACCTGCACTGAGAGAAAAACTAACTAAAATAGAGTAATTATTACTAAAATATTACTTAATCCGAGGACGAGAAATGTGTTCTAATAGCAACAAATTGACTTTTGTAAATACTATTAGTAGATTTTACATGTGTTATACTTGTAATACCAAGCGTGCAAGAGTAATATCCGATGCGATGACGTCATAGATAATCACAAACTGTTTTGTAATTATAAGTTTGCATTTGTGATTCCCGCAACTACATGTTTTGTAATTCCGACAGTGCTTTAGCAATATCGGAGGCGATGACGTCACGGGTGAAAACGAACTACTTTGTAATTCCAACAGTGCTTTAGTAATATCGGAGGCGATGACGTCACGGGTGAAAATGAACTACTTTGTAATTCCAACAGAGTTTTAGCAATATCGGAGGTGATGACGTCACGAGTGAAAACTAACTGCTTTGAAATTCCAACAGAGCTTTAGTAATATCGTAGGTGATGACGTCACGGGTGAAAACTAACTGCTTTGTAATTCCAACAGTGCTTTAGTAATATCGTAGGTGATGACGTCACGGGTGAAAACTAACTGCTTTGTAATTCCAACAGTGCTTTAGCAATATCGGAGGTGATGGCATCATAGGTTTTACTAACCGTTTTGCAATTCCGAGCTAGTTATTGTTATTCCAGAGGTAATGACTTCACAGGCAAAAACTGAACTGTTTGTAATTCCTGGTAATGAGGCGGACGCGGTTATACGGTAGAATGAGATGGATACATTTATCCATCTCATTCTAGCGTTTAACCGCATCCCGCTCGGGGCCAACATTGGCGTCGAGTAGAGCCGGCCTTATCTTTGTCATTTTGAAAGTGATGACACCGTATAGGTCATAAATCATTCCCTATCTCGAAGTACATCTTTCAGAGTACCAACACAGTAATTCTCGATCATAGGTCGGTATAGGTGATGACTCATGACCTAATAACGTCGTCACCTTCAAGATGGCAAAGAAAAACGCTTGGTGATTCCTAGCCAATTCAGTTTTTACCCATAACGTCTCCTTCCATTATCCTACAAATAGAACACACGAAAGTTGTTTAGGTATTGGAAATCATACAACATTATTAGATCAGGACTTCAAGCCTATGATGTTATCACCTCCACAATGACCTAGGGCAGGCGTTTTATAAAGATTTAATAAGATGTTATGATATCTAAAAACATAAGAGGCAAAATAGAACTGTTTTGAAGTCTACCGATCTGATATATTATCTTAATGATCTTTATAAAACATTTCGTTTTAGTGGTTAAGGTGAATTGTATTTAAAACTGTTATAAATTGTCAACAATCATTTATTGGTAATAAACACTATTCAATAATTACAGTGTGATGACTTTTACTTCTGCAAACCAAGTTTTTACCTCTACTTATCATATACAGATAGTTTTACTTACACTTTTTTTAACAACTGCAAGTGTAGATTTTCATAAACATCGATTTTTGTTTAAATTACTGAGACGACATCGACAACTGGGCCCAACAAAATGAGCCACAGAGAGTAGTAAATTAAAGAAAAGTGAAACTTTTATAAAGTTAAGTCGCCGTCAATAGAATTTGCTGACTATGTAAACAAACCGCCATAGTGAAAGACAATTTCAATATGGCGGTTTGTTTACATAGTTAGCAAATTCTATTGACGGCGACTTTACAGCTTATGCTGTACTTTATAGCGACGTTTTAGGACTGGAGATAAAAACACTGACGCCACCAAGCGAGCTTCTGGGAGAGTAAAAATAGATTTCACTAGATGGCGTCATTTTTTTTATTTCCATTCCTAATACGTCGCTATTTTTGCTTACATTTGTTTTGTGCTTCTGACAGCTGTCAGACAAGTCCAATTTTATGTTGTGATTGTATATGTGTCCTAGTACCTAAGTTTTAATTAAATCGTTGTCTATGAAATAATCAAACAATCCCCTTACGTTTAACAGATGACTTACCTAACACATGAATATCATCTATATAGCCTATATAAAACAGATATATCTAGAGATAGAGACATACAAAAAACGGCATACTACTTTTTCTGCAGAATAGCCTTCTGATTCTGAATTGAAATAACCCAAAACTCGGAAGAATAGTGTGCACTAGTTTATTATCTAGGCTTATTGTATTATACATTAATAAATAACGTACTTACTTATGTGAGATCAAATACATATTACTATTAAGAGTCCGCAGTAAGCTCGGCCGAATTTCACCTTCCCATATAAACGTAGTTACGCTCTCATTTCAAAACTGCGTGTTTAGTACAGTCATTATATCCAAAAAACCGACCTTACCCGTGAATAATTAGTTCTTGGTTTTTTTTTTGGTAGGTCCCTCGGGGGGGTCATTGGGAGTGTAAATTAAAAAAGTAGACTGAATCAGGCTCCTGCGTATATTCGAAAAACGGTTTTTCTTGAATAACTCGGCCATTTTTGATTTTACATTCATGATTCATGAAACTATGAGAGTTGGACAATAACGTTGTGTATTATAATTTGTTGCAGTTTGTTGCAAGTGGTAAGTTTTCAATTTATGTTTTATGGTTAATAGCAAAAGTGTTTAGTTCTGATTGTATACAGTATTAAATTTTACCGTGTTAGTGTTTAAACTTGAACTTTAAAAGTTGATCTTGTGTTTCGGTTTATGGTTTCGAGTATAAGAAGTTTGATTCCCTCTGTTTTCCGTTTTTTTATATGAAATCTCCTATCCTGCAGTAAATAGTTATTTTTAATCTATATTTTTTTTTATATTATATGATTACTTCTACATGATTATAATATTACATTAGTATTTCCTTATAGGTTGTAAAAAAAAATGTATAAAACAAAATATATATTTCTTAATGCTACTAAATAATAGTAAGTTTTTTTTTTAATCCTTTTTTACGGTATGATATTTTATATACTTTTATTTTGACCTACTTTATTTTTCTTTATTATTATTTTAGGGCTTTTTATGTTATATTTTTCTTGGTTAATGTTTCTTTATTTAATTTTTTACGTCAATACTTTTCTTTGGTTACGTTATTTTTATCATTTTGTTTTATTTGAATTAATTTTTATTTTATTTTATTTTTGTTGGAGTGATCTTTCTCACTTGTAGTTTTTTTTTAGTTATTTGTTTTTTAATAGTTTGTCGATTTGTTTGTAGTTTTAGTTTGTTGTTTATTTCTAGTTTATTGATTTATAGTTTTTTGATTTGTAGTTTGTTGATTTGTAGTTTATTGATTTACCTATAGTTTTTTGATTTGTAGTTTTTTGATTTGTAGTTTTTTGATTTATAGTTTTTTAATTTGTAGTTTTTGATTTGTAGTTTTTTGATTTATAGTTTTTTAATTTGTAGTTTTTGATTTGTAGTTTTTTGATTTATAGTTTTTTAATTTGTAGTTTTTGATTTGTAGTTTTTTGATTTATAGTTTTTTAATTTGTAGTTTTGTAGGGATACGCATTTACGTGGTTGGCCAACCTTACATATATAATAATTTGCTTAAAGGTACAAGATATATTATTTAATTTATTAAGCGCGCATCACATATCAATGTATGTGTAAACAGGCAGTTCTTTTAACACTACGTGTCTAAGGGGCTCTCGCGATTGATAACTCGATCGAATCATGATCAGCATCCAAAGATTTCCTCCCTGCCTTGTACCTGGCGCATCCCTTATATCACCTATAAGCTTTTTGTCGTGCCATGGTTCATGGCGCACGTATGCGTTTACGCGACTGCACGAGGAGTCTCTCGGACGCTTGATGCTGACAAAAAGCATATTTGTGATACAATGTTGTTCTAAATTTTTGTTCTTTTTTTTATCTTTGCTTGTTTTTTGCTCTTTTATTCGATAATTTTATTGAATTTTTTGTAGGTATTTAAATTTTGCCTGGTAGTTTATTTTCTCTTTTTTTAAAGTTATTTAGTGAACTGAAATATAATGACTTTCATAGTTTTTCCTTCATTTTAAATTTTATCTTGTTATTTTATTATTTTGGATATTTTTTTCTTTTAAATTAATACTAGTAAATTGAATATAATGTTAAATATTAGCTTACTCTTCTATTTAAAATATTATCTAATTATAAATTGAACATTATCATAATAGTAGCTTATTTGTATATATAAAAATAATTTAGTGAATTGAATATTATTAAAGAAATAGCTTATTCGTCTATATAAAATATTATCTAAAGTGTCACTGTTTATTACTTATAAAAACAAAATATTTTCCGTTTATTTAGAATTATTATATAATTAATTTAACATATTAATTTCTTTTCTTTATTATTTTATTTTACTATCTTGTATATATTCCTTTTGAAACCATCTTTACTTTACACTTTATCGCATTGCTTTCTTCGAAATAGCCACCTGATACACATTTAACGCTGTAGAGATTGTACAGTTCAACGCCCAATACCCATGTTTAGCAGCAAACATAATATTGGACTTGAACTGAGTGAAGTCACTCCCAGATCTCTGAACAAGACTCTCGTAGGTAGAGGCTAGATCTCCAGTTTTCGTTTCATGAATCACAGATAACCTTTTTATCAGGTCAATCAATTCAGTGTCGCAAGGATTGGAGATATCTTTTAACAGACTGCGGAACTTTTTCAGAAGCTACTCATTGTGCATATTGCATCATGGTCTCGGTACTGTATATCTTATTAAATAATAGGTCGTCGCGTATATTAACTGCCGTCGGAGTCTTTTGCTCTCAATAATAATAAGGCTATGCGTCTTTTGCGCACCTTTTTCAATATGGCATAATAGTTCGCACCTTCCGTATTTTGAGTCACTTTAGTGCTCTTTAAATAAAAATATACCTTTGTACCGTACCAGAATGTTTTAATCTTTGTTTGCTTGCAGAGTAGGTGAAATATAAGTTATAAACAATTTTATTATCGCTAAGTTATCAGGTGGCCAGTCCAATAACTAGCTAATGTATAATTGCTTATACTAAAAAAATACTGTAATATTGCGGAATTTAAATTAACTTGGGCTTATTAAATTTTAGTGACACTAAATTTACACATTATTAATCTAAAATTCATGAATTTAATTTCTCTTAGTTATCTACTTTTCTACAATATGTTAAGTAAAGAAATAAATATAATATAATGATTAAAAAAAAATGTACGATACGCTTTTGACGTCTTCATTGTGCCGTCTTGTATCTCGTCCTCGAAGCTGGCTGGCTGGCTGGTAGTTGCAGTGTGCTCCTTCGGGACGGCTGCTGCGTTGGTTACTGATGCGGGCCGGGAAAACCCTGGACTCCCTCGAACATGGGCCGGGATAACCCTGGACACCTCTTGTATTTTCTTTCTGTTGCGCGGCGTGGCTCGTGGATTAACTGGACCGTTGCTGCTGCTGTGTGCCACGAAGAGTTGGTCGATGTGCTGCGTTGATTTGTTGGCTAGCCTTGGCTACGGCTAGGGTAGGTTCTCGTCGAGCAGCAAGTTGTGTGGACCGCGGCGCGGTTTTATTTTACCCCAGCCAGTTGATGCCCAGCTAACCCAGAGCCAGTTGATGTACCCGTGGCGACCAGGACAGGGAGGTTGGTGAAGAAACCTGCCTATTTAAGAGATTTTGATTTAAGCTAGCATATATTATAATAACTTTATTTCTTAAGCGGGGGATGTGACATATGTGTGATACTCGGTGGTAGCGGCAGATTGCACATGGCGTTGAACATAGAACATCACATCAAGAGAATCTTTTATTTAATAAATAATAAGTCCCATGGCATATCAACATAATATGCAACAGTCGGTTTAGACATCCAAAGTACAGGCTTCCCGTCGCGTGCAATTGTGTGAATCAAATATATTCATGTCACAGTGAAATGGCCAAAAAGAGATTTGATTAAATCTCTAAGGGATATGATCAAATCACGCAGGATGTTAAAATGGCGAATCTATTGCCTAATACAAAACAGTCATTTGATCAAATCTCTGAATCTGTTTAGTGAAATGACGAAATCGGACAAAAAAGGCAACTCGTTTTTTTCATTTCACTAGATTTGTTTAGTGATAATAAAATCCCTGAAACGCGTCAGTGAATTGACGAAACTAACTTTTTGACCATTTCCCTGCGACATATATATATTGTTCATGGCATGTCCAAAATACAGGCTCAGCCCAGTTTGGAGTATGATTGATATGTTTTGTATGCTAATGTTGATTACTAACTTAATGTAATAAGCCTTTGTTACTAATCAATTAATCTATGGTGGACTTTTGTTGTCTTAAATAAAGAAATAATAATAATAAATAATATTTTGTTTCTGCTAAATAAATAAATATAAATAAATATTAGGGGGACAATCTTACACAAATCGACCTAGTCCCAAACTAAGCAAAGCTTGTACTATGGGTACTAGACGACAATAGACATACTTATATACAGGGTTGGGCAGCATTTCAATTACATGTATTTGAAATACGTATTTGAAATACAAATACGTATTTTGTATTTGTATTTCAACTACAGGTTGGAGAAGTATTTTGTATTTGGTATTTGAAATACCGCACTCACATGTATTTCGTATTTTGTATTTCAAATACTTTAAGTTTTAAAATACATTTGCACAAAAATACATGTTATTTATTTCTATAACCGTATAATGGAACGTTTTTAATATAGTTACGGGCTTAGGGCACTGTGCTGTGGCAACACTTTACTGTAAGTGTCAACGACAAACGTCAGGTGCCAATTTATGAATTTAGTTCGTTACGCGGTTTTCTATTACGTAGCATAACCCAAACTCAACGGGGTTACGTCGGTTAAGTACTGAATTCCCATGGCCACCTTCTGTCTCCATCATCAGATCAGCTGTACTGTGTGGTACCGTACCATAATATTGAATTGTCATCCAAACTATACTTATACCCAAAATTTCAGCTCAATTGGTCACCGGGAAGTGGGTCAAATTTAACTCGCAAGATTTGATTACATAGATACATACTAAGATGACAAGTTAAATACCTAAAAGCTTGTAAAAATGTGTAAAAAGTGTTGTGAAATAAGTATTTTGTATTTGAAATACATTATTTTGAATACTGTATTTTGTATTTTGTATTTCAAATACCTGTCACCAAAGTAGTTTCTAGTTTGTATTTCAAATACATTTTTACATGTATTTTGTAATTTGTATTTCAAATACAATGAAGCCAGTATTTTGCCCAACCCTGCTTATATAGATAATATACATACTTAAATAAATATAAATCAACCATGACTCTGGAGCAAATATATAGGAGTAAACTATTTGTATGTTCCTTTCCATATATACAAATAGAGTATACGTATTATGGAAAGGTACACACAAATACAAATAGTTTAATTAGCAGAAAGAGACTCCAAACTTAGCTTGAGCTTGTATTTTGGACATCTGCGAGAGCCATGAATAATTTATTTACTAATTATGTAAATCTCAATAAAATTTATAAATAGGTATGTAATATGTATACATATTTTATTTACACAATTTAACGTGACAGGAGATTTAGTTAAATTGCTCATGCTTACTATGTTCATTCATGTACTTGAAACTACTGATGCTAAAATTTTGAAAAAATACAGAATATAGTTATTTACTTAAATATTACAGGAAAACCTATAAGAAGTCAATGGTCTTAAAACCCGGCCAAGTGCGAGTCGGACTCACGCACGGAGGATTCCGTACCATTATCTATAAAAACGGCAAAAAAAAACACGTTTGGTGTATGGGAGCCCCCCTTAAATATTTATTTATTCCGTTTTTTAGTATTTGTTGTTAAAGAGACAGAAATACATCATCTGTGAAAATTTCAACTGTCTAGCTATCGCGATTCTTGAGATACAGCCTGGTGACAGATAGACTGACGGACAGACGGACGGACACACATAGAAGTCTTAGTAATAGTGTCCCGTTTTTACCCTTTACGGTACGGAACCCTAAAATAGGATCTTCCCTCGATATAGCAATGTTATGGGAACAAATTTACATTTGTCAGTAAACATATTAAATTATCCCCTTTATTACTGTATCGAAGAGCATTGTAGCATTTGCAGATTTGAAATAGTCATTTATAGTATGGAGGTCCCTTTTCATACTCATTTCATATTTATATTAATTGGCATTTGCTAATAACTACAGATGGAAGAGCCCCAATCAACCTGCGTATCCGGCACGTCCCCCGTTCCTTTCGCTGTTCCCGTACCAGCATTAACCCCTCTTGCCCCTTGGGATGTCGCGGGTCCTTCGCGTGCCAGCACATTAATTGAACCCGCACTTGGTCCTGCACGCTGCGTCGCCCCCGCATCTCACAACACCCCCGCATCTCACGCCGCCCCCGCATCAGACGCCACCCCCGCATCTCACGCCGCCCCCGCCCGCACAGCCTCACGTCCCACGCCCGCTTCGGCCTCCGCCCGACCCGAACTCAACACCCGCACCCGCACCCGCACCCGCATGACCGAACCCGCCAGCTTTTTGCTCCTCCAGCAGGAACAGAACGACGTCTTGAAAGTAATCAATAATCCTTTTTTTTTTGCTTAATTATCATTATCTGAGCCTTTTTAAAAACTTGGCCACATTTTTCATACATTATTAATTAATTTATCGTATGGCAAATTATACACTGGGTTAGTTACTTATTACTACAACTTAAATTTTAAATTTTTCAAATAATCTACATTCCATAAATTTTTAACTTTCCTATTGTGTTACCGCCATACAAAATATATGGGAAATGGTTGCACAATAGAATCCTATTAGTATCGACGGATTCTCAGTGAAAAGAGCAAAACTTCCTAGAATTATTTTTTTATAATAGCTCAACTGTTATGGCACAGTTTAGTTTTTTTTTATTAATTTTAAATACAGGTACAGGGTGGAAATAGATTTTGGGTCAGTGCGGGCAGCTACCAGATCCCGTGCTGCTAGGCGAAAATGGTCTTAGGAGACCTTCCTTCGATTTCAAATTAATGAAGATTGGCGTTTACAGATTTAGGAAAAAACATACAGGGTGCGAGAAAATGATCATTTTAGACAAAAAAATGTTTGATGCCAATCGATCCCATTCTTGTCGCAGGATCAAAAGCTTGTATGATCAAAAGGAAATTTCCGGCTAGAAAAGCCTGTCACGGAGTGACATTTAAATTCAATTATTCATGAAGCAGAAAAAGTATAATAGCATGGTGTAGTACTGCATTTAAAAGTCAACACAGCATCTAAAAGGAAGTCTCAAACAGCTTTGATGGTGTTGTATTGAACCTGTGGTCTGTGTTGTCAGCTTAGGGAAAAATCGGAACATGGAGGATAAAATAGTGTAAATTCTACTGGTGTAGCAATGCAACATTTAAATAAATATATAGGTATTGTTAGTAAACTTAAATAATGCAATTTTGGAAATAATGTCTAATTCTAAACTAGATGATACATACAAAGAATTAGCAATATCACATTTAGTTTTATACAACTTAATTTTAGCAAGTTCAATTAGTTGAGATAGAAATTAAATTACTGTTAGCAGCAAACTGCTGATGCATGCGTGACGTCATCACCTCGCCTGCGACGCGACGCCCCTTCCATCTTCTTCGGGCGGCCAGGACCGAACCGCGGCCTATTTGGCCAACGGACGTGCGCTTGTTAACACCTTTAAGATTTACTCAATACCGTTGTAACCTTAATTTCAGTGTACTAATTAAATTTGTAACATATTGGGATTTTATTTAAATTCATTAATAATTAAATTCACATTAAGTGGTTCCATCCCGAAAATATAAGATCAGATCGTGGGATTGAACGCCATAATAGCCGCAAATTCTTGCCATTTTTTTTCTCAATGTCGAGTAAAAAGCGTTTTAAAACGCGGGAGCGCACGTCTTCGCCAGCTTCTGTCCCTAATATAGGTAGACTGGAAGCGACTATGGAAGCGATCCTGAACCGCCTCTCGACGCTGGAGCAGCGTGCCGGCACTCCTGTCAGTGTGGCATCGTCTGTGTCCGGTGCCCCCAGTGCAGACTTGGACGGCGCAGCCAGTACGTCCCCGCCGGAGCCTGCTAGACCAGCCAGTACGCCCCCTTCGGTGCCTGCTGGACCAGCCAGCAGTACCCCAAGCGCTGCCGGCAACACCCAAGCGGCAACGGCAGCCTCGAGCACGGCGTCAACGGACGTCACGGAGCGTCTCATCGACGCGTTGAGAACCATGAATCCGGTGAGGTCTAACCATTATTATGTGTCAGATTTTGATCCCAGCATTCACGATGTAGATGCGTGGTGTGACGAAGTCGATCGCGCCCGCTCGCAAAACCAGTGGGACGATAAAGAGTGCCTTGCTCGTGTGGGATTATCATTAAAGGGTGAAGCACGCTCATGGTTGCGCGAGTGGACAAGTGATGACCGTAACTGGTCGAATTTCAAATTGGAACTTAGATCGCTCTGTCCACGCCGCATTAATGTTGCGAATATACTTTTCGACGTGATGTTACAAGATTCTGATAAGTACTCCACATATGCGGAATACGCGAGAAGATCTTTGTTACGGTTACGTATTGTGAAGGGATTGAGTAGTGATTTACTGAGTGATATAATCATACGCGGTATAAAAGACCCTCAAATACGAGCGGCCGCTACAAACGCAAAATTGATACCCGAAACAATTGTGGAGTTCTTATCGAGTTATGTGAAACCTAATCGTTCAAGTGCGACCATACCTAATAGTAACCCAGAGCCGCATGTAAACCGGCATGTCTATGATTTATCCTCCAAGAGAAATCATAAGCGTCCAATCCAAATTACAGATACACACGTACGTTGTTATAATTGTAAACAATCGGGACATAAAATGAAAAATTGCCTCAAACGTTTTAAGACTGAGAGTAGCAATGTTGACGCGAATAAAGACAAATCTTTGCCTCATTCTGAGTCAGTTAATGAGTGTGTTTCAAAAATCGTGTGTTCGTTTTGCAAAAAGGTAGGTCATAGGGACGATAAATGTTTTGCTAAGGAACGGTCTGAAAAGAGAAATAAAGCTAATGTAAACTTTTGTCGCGAAACAGCATCCGATAAAAGTAAAAGCGATATTGTGACAGCCGTAATATGTGGTGTACCAACTGACGTGTTGATTGATAGCGGGTCGAGTATATCTCTCATTTCGAATGACCTTGTTAAACATTTTTCTTGTCGAACGCACCCTAGTGTTCAAATATTACGCGGTTTAGGTGGAGTAGAAATGCGGTCCGATCGTTTTGTAACTTTGCCTATAGAGTTTAGTGACGTTAGTCTAGAGGTAGACCTTCATGTTGTGCCACACAATTATCTTACTACGCCAGTTCTTATCGGTACGGATGTGCTAAATAGAGAAGGTGTCACATATATCCGTACGGGCGATTCTCAACGTTTAGTTAGAAACAGTCCAATTGTAAACAATGTCACACATTGTAAGCCGCCTACGCAGCTCAGCTCAATAAACACTCCGTTGTTCGGCGATGAAAAGGACCGCTTATCTGATGTGTTAAACAAATACTCAGATTACTTCCTCAGTGGAACGGCTAGTACGACTGTAAACACCGGCGAGATGCATATTCGGCTTACTAGTGACGAACCAGTTAATTATAGACCGTATAAACTATCGCATGACGAAAAACTTCGTGTGCGCAATATTGTTGCCGATTTAAAGGAAAAGGGTATTATAAGGGAATCCGAATCCGCGTATGCGAGTCCAGTACTACTTGTAAAAAAGAAAGACGGGTCAGATAGGATGGTTGTGGACTATCGAGCCCTCAACAACATCACTATGAAAGACCGATACCCTCTCCCTTTAATCGAAGATCACATAGATAGACTGGGGAAATGTAAATATTTTACTGCTTTGGACATGTTAACTGGTTTTCACCAGATTAAAATAAATGAGGATTCGGTGCCTTTTACAGGGTTTGTGACCCCAGAGGGACATTTTGAGTACCTGAAAATGCCATATGGACTTTCTAATGCCCCGGTAATTTATCAGCGCATTATTACTGATACGTTGAGAGCATTTATTGAAGCAGGCCAAGTTCTTGTATACATTGATGATGTTTTATTGCTAAGTGATACCATAGAGGACGGTCTGTCTTTACTAGATTCTGTTTTAGAGACTTTAACAAAAGCAGGTTTTTCTATAAACTTGCGGAAATGCGCTTTCCTGACTACCGAAGTGGAGTATCTTGGTAGGACAATTAGTAATGGTCAGGTCCGGCCGAGCGTAAAAAAAATTGAGGCACTAGTAAATTCACCCGTGCCTAAAACCGTAAAACAAGTGAGACAGTTCCTCGGCCTGGCTGGCTATTTCAGAAGATACGTCCAAGGATACGCTACTAAAGTGGCTCCTATAGCTTCATTGACTCGTAAAAATGTAAAATTTCATTGGGGAGATGACCAGGAACGAGCGAGACAGGAAATAATTTCGATCTTGACTAGTGAACCTGCGTTATTAATTTTTGATCCACCTCTACCTACCGAGGTGCACACTGACGCAAGTTCTTTAGGCTATGGAGGAGTTTTGATGCAGATTGGAAAAGATGGTCGTAGACACGCGGTAGCATACTTTAGCAAAGTTACAGCAGGTGCGGAACCCAAATATCACTCTTATGAATTAGAGACCCTCGCTGTAGTTAAGGCTTTGCAACATTTTCGTCATTACTTAATAGGTAAACATTTTAAAGTAGTTACCGATTGCAATGCCTTAAAGATGACCCAACGCAAAAAGGATCTTCTTCCTAGAGTGGCACGGTGGTGGATGTACTTACAAGATTTTGATTTTACTCTGGAGTACAGAAAAGGTCAATTTATGCCGCATGCCGACTATCTGAGTCGTAATGCAGTCAATCTTTGTAAAGTACAGAAACCACTTAACTGGGCTCAAGTTGCTCAAGCTGCGGACGATGAAACAACATTGTTACTTGAAAAACTCGATCAAGGCGAGTTAGATGGCTCGCGGTATGTTAAGAAAAACAATTTGTTGTATTACAAATATAGTCCGACTGGTGAAGAATCACGATTATTATGTTATGTTCCGAAGGGATTTAGACTTAGCTTAATGCGGGTATTTCACGACGAACATGGGCATATTAATAATGAAAAAGTCTTGGACCTATTATTGAAACATTTTTGGTTTCCTAATATGCGCCAATTCGTCAAGAAATACATAGCTCACTGTGTTGTATGTCTAACACATAAGAAGGTGCCTCGGGCCCCACTGCAACCGATAGTGTCATGGACGAAACCTGATAGTCCTTTTAACACACTACACGCTGATGTACTCGGGCCTTTACCCGAATCAAATGGTTACAAGTACGTACTTATAGTCATTGACGCTTTCACGAAATACTGTTTTTTGATCCCTATGTATAGACAAGAAAGCGCCGAGCTTAAACGACAGTTTACTAATGTAGTGTCTATTTTCGGTACACCCCAACTTATTGTATGTGATAGGGGTAGAATGTTCGACAGTGCAGATTTTGGCGAATGGGCAAACAATTTTGGTATCCGAATACATTTTATTACGCCTGAATTACATCAGGAGAACGGTCAAGTAGAACGGTACTGTCGAACAGTTCTAAATATGGTAAGAATAGAGGTAAATTATAAGCGCGAGTCCTGGTCCAATATTCTCTGGAAACTTCAGCTGATCCTGAACACAAATAAGCAGAAAACCACTCAATGCTCACCTCTTAATTTACTGATTGGTTGTAATACAACTACACCAGCTATAAACGCACTCATTCGCGATTTAACTGTTGACGGCAATACGCCGAATCGCGAAGCTTTACGCGAAATGCGACGTCAAAGGGCTGGAGATCTGTTGGCTCGAAATCAAACGCGGCAGGATGCGCGCGTCAATAAAGATAGAAAGACGCCAAAATCGTTTACAATAAATGATCTGGTTTTTGTTAAAAAAACGTCACAAACAACTAACAAACTTGACAGTGGCGTACGGGGTCCATATCGCATTATCAAAGTTTTACCTAATAGTCGTTATGAATTACGACTTGTGGCAGGGTCGTATGGCAAGACCACCCAGGCGGCAGCGGAGTACATGCTGCCGTGGAGCGGCGAATGGACACCCGAGACCTGTGCAGTTCTTTTTGAATGTAAGGCATAACCAATTTTCAACGTACATTGCTTTGCAATTTTCCAAATTGAATACTTTGAGATTATGATGATGTTACTATGATGCTTTCGTTATTTTCTATCGTGCATACATGTACTACTTACTGTAAGTCCAGCGCTTAAGGGCGTGTTGCTGCGGGCGATTCACTATAACCTGACCTTTGATAACGTATCAGATGTTACGAGATTACAAGTTCAAGAAATAAGAGATTTTATAGTTTCACAATGTTTCGTGAATAACGTTGAGTACATGTGTAGGATGGGTGTATCCGCAAGTAAGGCCTTGATATGACATTTAGGCATTGCGCTGAATTGTGTTGTCGTGTAAGGCCTATAGTGGCATCGATATGTTAATATTCGCGTGTAAGGCCTTCCATGGCAACGGAATATTGATTGTGATAATATTCGCGTGTAAGGCCTTTTATGGCAACGGAATATTGATTTACTCGTATGATAATATTCGCGTGTAAGGCCTTCCATGGCAACGGAATATTGATTTTTGATAATATTCGCGTGTAAGGCCTTTTATGGCAACGGAATATTGCTTCGATTTACCGTGTAAGGCCTTGTTAGGCATCGGTAGTGTCTTAATATTCGATTAAGGCCTTGATAGGCATCGGTAGTGTCTTAATTCCCGAGTAAGGCCTTAAGAGGCATCGGTATGACCTGTATTCCCGAGTAAGGCCATGTATGGCAGCGGAATAGTTTCTTTTACGAGGGGTAAAAGATTTATGAAGTTGTTTGTTTGACTAAAATGTCAGTAAGAAAGGTATCACGTGGAGATATACGAAGGCGGATAGTAACATGTAAAACACAAAAAAAAGAGAACGGATGATGAACTATGATCCTGGTGTTTACGTTAAGTGTATCGTTGTATTTACATATGTGTTTGCTCCGCAGATGAGGACACCCATAACCAAGACCAAGAGCTAACATCCGAGCCAGAGTCGGGACAACAGGAGAGCATCGAGGACGCTGCTCTGTCAGGAGAGGCCGTGTTAGCAGCAAACTGCTGATGCATGCGTGACGTCATCACCTCGCCTGCGACGCGACGCCCCTTCCATCTTCTTCGCGCGGCCAGGACCGAACCGCGGCCTATTTGGCCAACGGACGTGCGCTTGTTAACACCTTTAAGATTTACTCAATACCGTTGTAACCTTAATTTCAGTGTACTAATTAAATTTGTAACATATTGGGATTTTATTTAAATTCATTAATAATTAAATTCACATTAAGTGGTTCCATCCCGAAAATATAAGATTACAGTATCCAGGGATATAGAATTTATTTGACTGCAATACTAAAGATAAGGTCTTAGGCCAGGTGGCTTTCCAAGAGGTTGTAAAGGGCCATTTTGAATTTGCGGCCGACACAGTAGCAGCCTTGTGGAGAAGGTTTAATGTCGACCCATGGGTGGTCTTCATTTTGGGAGCTGAAGCCGTACCGGTGTTCCTGGAAGGGAGGAAAACCAGAGGATTTCAGCAAGGTGGGAGATTTCACAATATGAAGAACTAAGAAAGTTATATGTCACTATTGTGAGACGGGAAGATCAGGTTGAAGATCAAACTAAGGATCAAGTTGAGGATCCAATTATGTTCTTTGTTTGAAGAGGGCATGGTAGCTTGTCCACCTTACTCTTCACCTTTGGAACCGGCGAGTCGCAGCACGGAGTCTCTCTCCAGTGCGCGCCCGGTAATCAACAACCTCTTCGAGCTGAAGGTCGGTGAACGTTTGTTTCCTTAGTAGGCGTGCCTCTGCTGTTTTTGCAGTTCCCTGAAAGATTGGTTAAATGACATTAAAGACTGTTCAAATTTAATTTCTTTGAAAGCTGCTTTCTGGTACTATGACTTAGGTACTAACACACTTAGTTAAGAACGATAATCTGGTTAATTCGTGAGATAGAATCCGTATACGACCCAAGCTTGAGCTGAGCAGATAAATGTACGAATTACCCAGATGAGTTAGGAATGCATACCTTCATACTTTTGTAGAAGAAAATTACTGGACGTTACAACATAGGTATATAGGAAATAAAGTGTGCCTTAAACTATACTAACTTGTTTTATTTGAACTCCAAAAGCTTCCCCTGACTGGTGCATCGATTTCCTTTGTTTTGACACATTGGTGTATTTTTTTTATTTTTCACATATCCCTTGTGATTGCTGCTCCTTTTGAGCTTCAGCCGAGCACAGGCAATCCGCCAGGTGATAAGCCATAAATCGAGAAAAACCTTTCCCCATACAATTTGTATGAAAATGAAAAAAAAATGTGTTTTCTTGACATATGATTTTTCCAAAATCTGTAAACGCCAATCTACATTAATTTGAAATCGAAGGAAGGTCTCCTAAGACTATTTTCGCCTAGCAACACGGGACCTAGTAGCTGCCCTCACTGACCCAAAATCTATTTCCACCCTGTTTATCTACACCATGAATAAGTATAGTTTAATATTGAAGTTGGGTAATGCTATATTGCAATTTATGAACTCACCTGCACTCTTAAATATATTTAAATTATTTAATTTGTGGTATCGGGTTAGAATAGCAATAGTCCACTAAGGGAATAGGGTTGAAGTGTGCTGTGGGCTATAGGCTAGCAACCTGTCTGCGAAAGCAACCTTTCGAGTTCAGATGTTTGTAAGCACCTGGTGGGCCCCGTTGTACTTAATGGCAACTGTATAAAGCATAAAGCAGCAATAGAACAATTGTATTATTTTTTTATTTATTGTTCAGAACACATACAGTCATACGTAAAAAGATAGAGGTTAGTTACAAATTTATATAAAAACAGACCTGGAGGTTCATAATTGTTATTAATATGTTACATTTCAACAGGATATAATGGTTGAATTGAGAAGGAGCAACGAGCTGAGAGAGCAACATATCCAAGCAGTTTTGGAGCAAAATAGAATCCTGGCTAATAGGTAAGTATTTTTAATTCAGAGGCTCTAGTATAAGTTTTACCGAAACAAAACGTTACGACCGCGTTCGCGTTTACTGTCAAATCGCATACAAATTGAGGGTAAAAAGCAAACGCGATCGTAACGTTTTTTTTCGGTAAAACTTATACTAGAGCCTCTGGACTGTTTCCTACTCCTAAACAATACCGTGATGATGAAAACGTAAGGCTCTAAGTATTAAACCAGTTAGAATTATCTAGAGGTTTACCTGGTTTAATGACTAGGGTTAGGATTCTGGTGGCAGTTGTTTAGCACAAGTAATGAAGTGGAGTCGCCATTGTATATTTTTTTATTTGTATAAGTGAACAACTAACGGCGGATTTACTACATTTCTTACGCTAAAGTGCCACGAGAATCCTGTCCCTAATAATTATATCATTTTACAGTACAAGTGAAATCAAACAAGAACAGAGTCGCCTAGTAAGATCATTACGAATGTTACGGTATTTCAAATGAATATTACATGCTATTACTGATACTGAAACTGAAGTATAAGTAGTATACTGGAACTTATTCCAATGAAAAAATTCAAGACCTTATTATTCAAGAATATTATGGTATTAAATTCGCCTGATCGTAAACCCGCCGTATTACACAACAGCGGATTATATTTTGTATTATTTTGTTTCAGACATTTAGAGGAAACTCAAATAATAAATGAGGATTTCGATGTAGAATAAATATTGTTTTTTAATGACGTGTTTTATTTATCTTTGTCCAGGTAAGCTAAAAGTAGCTGTAGCTAGTTTCATTAACGGTATCTGTACCATAAATTTGTCTGTAAACGGGGTGTCATTGTCGCAAAACATATATTTTGTATAGTCTGTATTGTGGCATGTGCTCATTTAGGGAAAAACCCCTGAGCACCCTTACTAGAAAACATAGTCGGTTCGGTAAAGAGTAAAGATTGGACTTTCTAGATAGACATATATTATCCCGCAAGTTACTTAGTCTGCGTTCTAAATTGCATTAGGTGGGCAGCAAGTATAATCTTAGGGCCGATTATTCAATCTCTAGATCAAGTTACCCCCAGTTAAAATTATCAGTATTATCACCATCTTTTTCTTAAGTCATATGAAAGAAAAGGACAGAGATAACATTTATCTGACAGAGTTTTATTTGGGAATAGAAAAATCGGCCCTTAATCTTTTCACCGCTAGATGGTAAAGCAACTTGCCGTGCCACCTCACGCCACAAGGGTAAAAAAATAATGGATAAAGAAATAATACCAACATGAAATTGGGCTATTTCAGAGTAGGCTTTTCATAAATAAAAAAAATGTCGGCAAATGCCGTCTTTGGCGTCGGTGTCACGAATCGTCGATGACGTGATTTCACGTGTTTGGCGATGAAAAGGTTAATGTAAGTATATATAATACTTCTATGTGTTTGTCACTCAACTAGTCTTAAACGGCGAGACCGATTTAAATTAAGATAAGATTTGGTGGTATATATATATATACCTATATATATATGTATGTGTATTTATATTAAGTGAAGTAGGTATCATAATAAAATGTAGCGGTACACAAAGTAAGTATTTATTATGTTTGCCCGCTTCTCCTGAGCTAATCGCAGCAGCCGGCCGTTTTGCGGGTGGCGCACTTGTGTTGGAGGGCCCTCCGTCTCTCTCTCCGCGCCCTCTGCTTCCAGCGTATCATAAGGTGGGAGCGACCTGTAAAAAAAAGTGTGTCTCAATTAGAACCCTCAAATCCGTAATGTGTGACTTTCATTGAACTAAGTAATATTAATTTATTGTTTATATTATTATTTTAAGAAAAACATCGTGAGGAAACCAGGGCGCCCGGTATCCCCTTCGAGGGTTTTTGAAAGGGTTTTTCGTAAGGCTGAATTAAGTAGAACTACTATTTTACACGGTCGGTTATGTGTTATGTAAGTATTTTAAAATGTTTAAATCACTTACCGATAGTGCTGCATTATATTGTACAGCACACAACAGGTGTTTATTAGGGCCGATGCCTTTTCCGGGCTATAATGTAACACTCGGTCGTGGCCCAGACATCTAAATACATTTTTGACGTAACCGTTCGTACGCTCAATTAAATTTCGTGCACGACAGTGCCAGTTGGTGTACCTCTCTTCCGGGCTGCCGGGGGTTGCACGTAGCACTGGCGTCATGAGCCAGGGCTCAAGAGCATATCCCGAATCACCTACAAATAATACAAAATGTGTACTTTACAAGTATAGGACGTTAATTATTATAAGTGAATGTGCAGCAATTTCTACTTACCCAGAAGGAAGTACTCCCCTATGTGACTGTCGTGTAGTCGTTTTAACTTGGCTTTGCCAGCACAATTATTAAATATGAAGGAGTCGTGCACTCGCCCAGGAAATCTCGCATTAACTGAGATTATTTTGCACTTAACATCCGCAATCTGAAATATAATGATAGGTACCTTCAGTCAATGTGTATATGTATCCTCGAAAACATTTATTTTCTTAGAAGTAGATAATTTACATGGACTAAGTTAAACATACTGCTACTTAAGTTAGGGAGGGCTATATCTGTTACCTGGTTCCGCTGCGGTTAGTCTAATTTCTGATGTGATTATGTATACTTTCCAAGCAAATGTATTTGTAAGCATGAGCATTTGTAAAAATGTGTGTTCTTTAAAATCAATCTCGTGTCAACATTGTTTCTGATATTTGGTAATAAAACTAGGAAGTTAATGTTCTTTCTAAAATACTGCTGTTGGAGTGAATTTAAAGAGCACATGCCTTTCATGTGTTAGACGGAGTGGGTATTGTAGTTATAATCCGATGAATCTATACTAATAAATTTGTATACAATTTGTATGTATCGCAACCACCGGAATTACTGAAGCGTTGTCAAAAATCTTTTACTAGTGCAGGTGTCGAATGAACCTTCTGCACGTCTATCATGAGATGGCCGCGACATCCTCTCGATTTTTGTCGCACTATACCTCTTGTTCTAATAAGAAAAAGACGGATAGTGCGAGAAAAATCGAGAGTTGGTCGTGGCTGTCTCATAATAGACGTGCAGGATAAACATACACTACAGATTAGCCCGCGAGTTTATTTGCATCATTTGCAATATGCGGACGAAGCCGCGCGGGCAGCCTGCTAAGTTTGTATATTTAACAATTCATATATATATTACTTACTAACTGCACATTGAGCGAGTGTACGCCCTTTCGGTTTAGATATTGGACACCGTGCGGCAGAGGCGGTGGAAATATTTTTACTTGGGTGCAATCAACTGCACCCAAAATGTGCGGCACCCCATACGCCTCTAAAAAAGCATGTGCTGTGGATCGCCGCGACCGGTCATTGCCCGGGAACACGATCCACTTTCCCATGAGCCTGCAAACAAAATAATAATCTTAGGTGAACAATAAACCTAGACAGACTAGCAAAATAATATTATATTTAACTTGTGTTTAAATTTAGTTCTAAGCTGCATCCTCTCTTTGTTTTTTTTATGTTGTGGAAAAGAATAAAGGATTTATATATCTAAAATAAATAATACTTATAGGTAGGTAAAGTACGTAATATGCACATACTATGTTGCCTACTAACTAAAACCCAAAACGGTTGTGGCCCATTCTCGTTATTATACATGTTATTAGCTCTCATTTAATACAATCGGATTGCGTTACTCTTGAGGATGTCACCACAATGTCTGAATATGATTTAAGGAGATACCACTTTGAATCCTACCTTAAATCTTCTAGGCAATCCGTAGAATTCTGCTTCGCTCTCTGCTGGACTTCTCTGCCACGCCTATGGGGAGAAAGTGACATCAGGAATCTGTCACTACTGTGCCTCAGATCATAGCATATATAAGTCCTAACTACCTAACTATTATACTCGTTCTAATTCATGTATCTATACTAATTGTCTCGTAGGTATCTCTCAATTACATACTGCCAGTTCCTTGTACTATTCATATCTTCATATGTTAGTCACATAAAGTGTGTGCACTGTATATTACTGTCCAGGTTCTCGCCTATCGGCCAAGCAACCTCGGAATACCTTCATCTCTATACTGCCTCTTGTCAACTTTATATCTACAAAGAGAAGGTCTCATCTATGTCATACTAGCATCGGTCAGTCGTTATGTCTCGTGTCAACGCTTATCGTCCTTTAGTCTCGTATTATCCTAGTGGTACATTGCTATCCACATATTACGTCTTTGTGTCACCACTCTGGGTCTACACTCCTGCTCAGGCTACGAGTAGCAAGTTCTTATCATTACATTACAGTGGCATCATATAAATACCACTCTGAAGGACCATCTCGAATATGCATGTTAAGGATCATAATTATGGCGTAACAATATCTCTAAATAGAACGAATATGGTACTATGATTCTAAGACACTTAGGTTTCTTAGGTAGCGCCTCCGCAGCCCCCAGACCCTGATGATAAAACACTTTTAACTTAGGTTCACTGCACCAATGCCGCCGGTATTTCAATTATTCTTTCAATTCAACGGCATGGACTTATACCAAGTCCTGTGACACTATATCACTACCTTGCCAGGCTAAATAATAATTAAGGCGATGATACACGCTCCAACCATGAGCTAAAGACATCGCGATATCATCAACTGTCACAATTCGCGACACTCCGAACCACCACAAAGAAGTCCAATCATCGCGAAGTGACTATTCGCGACAACGGTGTCGGAATATCGCATTGCAGTATAGAATAAAGTACCTACCTAGTACCTAAGAGATTTTATTAACAATGTACGTTATCGGGCGCAACAAATGTAGGTACCTTCTATGCACGGCGTCCGCAAATTAGCCTAGATACCGGCTCACCGTAGTTTGGGCTATGGACAAGCAATGGTCTTGCCCAGTCCCACGCTGGTAATTACCATCGGCTAGCAGATGCAGCATGTAAAACACAAGTTTGTTAAACAATGTTGTTGTTCAAGTAGGTATATTGTGATATTATTTACAAGCGGAATGTATTTCATGTGTATTGCCGTATGCCCGAGGAATAGGACGCTCGATTGTAACGGGATTGTAACTTGTTCAAATCTAAGTTAAATAGCTGGCTGTTAGATAAATGATATCGTGAGTTGTGACATCCCTTGTATCTACTGTATGCTATGCACTCGATTTGATTTAGTCCGACTGACCAATATTCGAGAAACAATATATCTAACCTAAGCTACCTTCATATGGACCGGCAACCCGTCGGCGCCATGAGGCCGGAGGTCCTCGCCCACTTCATCACATAAATAGAGTGCCAACTCCTTGCGCACTCTGTACATGTGACGGAAGTCGGCCTCCGGCAATTCAAACGGGTTGCTGGCATCCCGGATGGCCCGCCTGTGGAGTTTTCGTTGCTGTTTTTCGGCAGCACCAACCGACAGCTCAAAGAAATAAAATCTTGACATGTCTACAAATAAAATGCAATAATTTCATGTATAAGTATGTTTTTGCAGTGTTTGTATGTTATTCTCGTATAAAAAATATACTTACTTGAAACCGTGTCGAAGTTGAGGTTTTTCTTGGTGCACAATATAGGCACAGTATCTGTGATATAGGTTATCGTCACCTCGGAGGCACTTAGATAAACTAAACTAAGTTGATACGTCAAACTACAATAATCTGTCACATTTACAACGTACTATGTTATGCAAATTTGTCATTTATTCACGTCAAAGTTGGATACCTCTAATTTGACGATTGTGAATCGGTAATTTGAGTGATTAAGTAGACAAATGGAGTGACTTGCTATTTATCGTACCCACCATTATTGCTTGCGTGCATGTATTTAAGTCCCCTAATATTTATTTATCTATTTACTAGATTCTGCCCGCGACTCCGTTCGCGTGGAACTCGTTTATATCGTAACTCCATACCAATTTTGACCTCCCATTTCTGAAATGTATCTCTAACCGTACATTTTAAAAAGTAACTTAAGAGTATTAAACCCCATACATTTCTAAATCGTCTTAATTTAGTGGTATAATAAATAAAGCATCCTATTCTTGTGCAAGCATTCGTCCAATATCACCGAAATAGGCTCTATGCCTAGAGTTGTCACGCGTCGTGGGGTTCGCGACAATCTGTCAGGCATATCACATATCGTGGGTTAAGCGACAAATTGTCGACAGGGCATGTTGTATGCTTGGGATAAAGTATCACGTTCGATAAAAATCATATCCTCTATCGCGTGACATGTGATAGATGGCTGTGCTAAGCCCGCTTGAAGGCGGCAAAACGGCTCACTCTACTTTCAAACTGCCCATTAACTTAATGCAACATGAGACACCAACGTGCCAAACAAAGCAATATAGCACAAGTTTTAAGAGTGTAAGCTTATTACTTGGGATGAATGCACAATGGCCCATCAGGGTGGGTTTTAGGCCCTAAATCGGACATTAAAAGATACAAGAGGAAGCAGTAGTTTAATGGGTGGATTGACTGTACTATTCAGCTGGAGATTTCATCGATCGACAGATATTGCCCGTTATTCCAAGGGGTAAATCTTGCTTGAAGTCATCTTATTTATGGCCACTACTAAACAAAATCTCACTACACACAAATATGCGAGTTCGTTTAAGAGGCGAAGAATCTGCTGGAGTATTCGCCGATATGTTACTCAAAATAGGTAATGGAAGTTACCCATCACTTGATGGTAAAATTACGCTTCCGCCAAATTTATGTACAATAGTTGTACTATTACCTGAACTAACTGCTACAATATATCCGGACGTACAAAATATACGTAATAAATCCATAGAATGGTTGTGCGAACGTGCTATCCTAAACCCGAAAAATGACAATACTGCCGCTATTAATCAGTTATTAAACGCTTTTGATGCTGCACTGAGAAAAATGGATTCAAGACGACGTAATGAAATATTTATTTATTTATTTAATCTTTATTGCACAAAAGAATATCTTATGGTACAAAAGGCGGACTTGATGCTATAAAGCATTCTCTACCAGTCAACCTTAAGGCAAAGCAGATAAATATTATGCAAACAGTTGAAAATACGCTGCTTGCCACTAATAAAACAGTGCGCAACACTTTAAATAGTGACACGAATCTAAATCTATTCTGCTGGACAATGAACTTATTTTGCAAGAAACTTCACCAAAATAAAGGTTCAAATGCCTTATTTTTAATCGTGCAAGTAGCATACAATATTATGCACACAGCACGAAAATGACAAAACGTAGAATTTAGCATCATAATATACAGTGATCAATGCACGATAAATTAGTGACGTCACAAGCGGAATAGGTTTCGAGTTCTGGTCCTGGAGTCGGACTGACATAGTGGCGCTCTCGTACAAACACTTCAGCACTTCGATATAGCGATAGTCAACTTGGCACCGCTGGAGAGACTGTAGTACAGCCCAGGTTTCAATCGAATCGAAGGCTTTTTCGTAGTCCACGAACGCTAAGCAGAGAGGCAGGTTATACTCCTCGGTCTTCTGTATAACCTGACGAAGCGTGTGGATGTGGTCTACGGTACTAAAGCCTCTTCGGAAACCGGCTTGTTCGGGAGGCTGGAAGTCATCTAGCCTGCGTACGAGACGGTTTGTAATGACCCTCGAAAACAGCTTATAGACATGGCTCAGAAGTGAGATGGGTCTGTAGTTCTTCAGCAGAGTGTTGTCACCCTTTTTGAAGAACAGCACCACCACACCTCTATTCCATGCCTTTGGAGTTCTCCCTTCCAGTAAGACGGAACCGAACAACTTCTGAAGGGCCGTAAGGACCGGTTTTCCACCCGCCTTCAGAAGTTCGGCTGTTATTCCGTCTTCACCGGGTGCTCTGTTGTTCTTGAGCTGTTTAAGAGCCATTACAATCTCGTACAGGCTGATGTCCGGGATGTCGTCGGTATAGTGTCGGGTTAGTCTAGCTTTAGGGTCTTCCGCCTGACTAACTTCGGGTCGGGTTCGGGGAATACAGCTTACTCTATTTTAAATCAACTAGATACTTGTATCTTTTGAATAAATCTGAATCCAGTGGTAACTTCTTAATAACAGTTTGATAAACAATGGAATAGTATTGAATAATCTAATATGGTTTGTCTGATCTTAAGTTTAAGCTTTTAGCATTATATACTCACTAATATTTGTGAAATAATTTAATCAATAACTATTATGATTACTAAATCAAATATATTAAATTGTCAATTGACTAGAAATGTTACTGCCTAGTTGTTTAACGACTGCTGGTGATCAGCCGATCCCCACCACTTTTTAATACCTTTGGTAGTCCTTAAATACTAGCCGCTGTGCCATTTCTGCTCACTTGACCTGTAACCTTCGACGAGAATAAACAGCAAGAGATTGTCGCAATATAGTTTATTTCACTTCGCATTCCTCATCCTCACCCTATTAATGCCACCAGTGAGTCTCAAAATACTAAGCTGCAGTGTCTTACCTCTACTACTGTGCCTCCGCATGATGGATTATCCATCTGCGCTAACATGTATATATTTCAAACTATGCAGCAAGTTTGAAAGTGCAAAGCCGTAATTAAATCGTGCGTATGCACATAAAAGTTTCGCAAGCAGCGGCCGTGGAGGATGGATCGGATGGGCAGTGTGCAGTTCGAATTTTGACCTTGCGTGATGTGCGTGTTTGTTCAGTGTCGATCTAATATGGATCCAATGGGAGACCTCCTTAGAAAATGGGATTTGATGAAGAAGTCGTCGAACACTTTGCTAGTAAGTACCTAGTTATCTATTATTTAAAATGGTTAGTCAAACAAAAGTAAAGTTAAAGACACTACGATACACATGATATAAATATCCCCCCATAGAGGATCATAAAAGTTATAATAAGAGTTATCTAACCTTTATATCCTAGATAGACATAGAAACGACATTCGGTGTAGATTGGAGAACCTAATTTAGTTTTAGATAATTGTGTAATTTACATCAATTTTATTTGGTATTTCAGGCGAGTACCAGTTATACCGATCTTTCGTCGCTAAGTATTGCGGTTTGCGCTTGACGCCAGAGCGCGTCTAGCGGAATCTGATGATTTCTATAAAAGTTTCACTAGCGTTACCGCCCAATAGCGACGAGTAGCAAAACCTTTGTCTTCGGTTACGTTTTGACTAGAATTAGAGCTCTCGTCTGAAATAGCGCTGGTCACGGTCAGTCGATATCAATTGTAAATTCTAATTGGATTAGTTTCACAAGTTAGTGCCAGTGTTTTTTAACCAACGAAAAAAACGGAGGAGGTTCTCAAGTCAACGCGTATATTTTTTTTCATGTATGACCACGCATAACTTTTTAGAGAGGAGTCCGATTTTGATAATTCTTTTTTTATTATACCTCGAAGTCGGTCCCACATAAATTTTAAATAAAAATTCAAACCCTAAGGGTAGGAAAACAGGGGATGATTGATTGTTCACTTACTGATTGAAATGTATGCCCACATATGCAGAGAGTAATCACAAATATTGCATGTAACTAGTAATAAAAAAAAGAAAAATAAAAACTTTTACAAGAAAATTAAACCGCCAAAAAAACTGAAAAGCAAAAAATAATAAACTTTTCTTATTTAGTTTAATAACTAAGTTCTAAAATGAATCTAAGTGTACCTAATTAATTTTGAGTCGGCGCCAACTCAAAATTACTTAGGTACAATTAGATTAATTTAAGAACTTAGTTCAAGTAGTATTAAAAGTTAATAAAAAAGGTTTACATAAGTGTTGCTGGTTTACTTAAGTCAACGCGTATGACGCATAATTTTTTACAGAGTAGTCCGATTTAGATAATTATTTTTTTATCGGAATACAAATTCTCTTCTAAGCTTTTTCTAGTTTGCCTACATAGGTACCTAATCAGTAATCAATTACAATTGGAAGTGGAATTCATAAAGGCTTGAGGCACATATTCCTGTAACTATTGTCTTAAAAATAATCTTGAATCCCTATCTATTAAACAAAACCGCATGAAAATCCGTTGCGTAGTTTTAAAGATCTAAGCATAAATAGGGACAGACAACGGGAAGCGACTTTGTTTTATACTATGTACTTAGTGATAAATTCACTATTGAGAGATTGAAGAGTTTTGTAAATCGTTCCATTCTATTCTATTGGCATCATATCCCGAGAATTTTGTTTATCTGACTATCCACACAAGACGACGTTGCGCGAGGGCACAAATTGCGGGTCCAGCAATACGCACGAAGTGTAGTATAGCCCTTACGTGCAATTATGGATGTCTCTAACCTACATATAGTACAGTCATTCTATGTAATCAATCTCATCCTCCTAGCGTTATTCCCGGTAGTGCCCCTAAATGAGCCCGGGGTCAGCTTTGACACCTAATCCCAAGATTTGGCATAGGCACTAGTTGTACGAAAGCGACTGCCATCTGACCTTCCAACCCAGAGGGAAAACTAGACCTTATTGGGATTAGACCGGTTTCCTCACGATGTTTTCCTTCAGCGAAAAGCGAACGGTAAATAGTCCGTACATAAGTTCCGAAAAACTCATTGGTACGAACCCACGACCGCCGCTTGACAGCCGCATGCCTGAACAGTGGTTCAGGCATGCGGCTTTTTCTATGTAATTAATGCATGGGAAAAACAAATTAATATAGTTTTCAAACCTGCGTGGTGTGATACATCTCGGTGTACTAGATGCCTATATTAATGATTGGTTTATATAATGAATGTATCGTAACGACATTAAACGTAACTACAACCATTTTAATAAACTTGCAATGTCTGGTACAGTCAAGGAATTTAATTTCCGACCTAAATTACGTTTCCAGGTGACATTGAAGTGGGCGTCTCATCAGGGGAAGCTCAACCGTCAACAAGCAGTGCAGCAGAGGAAACCTTGGTGCAAAGCTATAAACGGAAGAGGAAATGTGAAGAAACACGCGAAAAAAACCCAAAGGAAAAAAATCTTTTGGAACGTCTCAAAAAGGCAAAACTGTCTTTGCGAGCGTTAGCGAAGACTTCAGTTAATATCGACGATTTAGAATCAACTTTCTTAAAAAACTTCTTAGTGGATTACGTGAAAAATCAAAAGAAGGCGCCACATGGCAAACGCTGGGACATGAGAAATAAAATATCCGCACTGGCAATCTTTAAACGTTCGCCAAGAACATATAGATTTCTTCAAAAACAAATGTCCCTTCCTAGTGAAAAAACATTGCATAGATTGTTACGTAGCATACCAATGGAACCAGGTATAAATTTAGGCATAATTGATATGTTGGATAAGAAAACAAAAGAAATGAGCGAGAAGGACAGATATTGTGCACTACTATTCGATGAAATTGCCCTCAAGAAAAGACTAATAATAATGAAAGCACCGACAAGGTTGAAGGGTATGTCGACTACGGTCCAGGAGAGAATATGGGAAGAAATTGCTTGATAGCTGATCATGCTCTGGTTTTTATGCTGCAGGGTATTGGAAAAAAAATTAAACAGCCGCTCGCATATTATTTTGTTAAAGGGACCGTGGCAGGCGAGAAGTTAGCGGTTATTATAAAAAAAATTGATACGGTCCCTTGATGAAATTTTATTGGCATCACCATTTGGACAACAATATGTGACCAAGGACCGACCAATGTAGGAGCACTGAATTTGTTGAAAAGAATGTCTAACTTAGGACCTGACGACAATTTCTTTTTTGTAAAAAACTACAAGGTTTTTGTATTATATGATATTCCTCATTTTTTTATTTTATTACGTACAGGTACGCATTTGATCACTATCTCACCTGATGGTAAGTGATGATGAGGTCGAGGGTGTTACATGCATACCTAAATAGTCTTGAAAAGATCCAAGTTATATGTAACTGGGAAATGGTTTGCCGGAAGCGAGTTCCACTCTTTGGCTGTCCTCGCAAGAAAACTGGATGCAAAGTGCTTCGTGCGAATCAGTGTTAAATCAACAACATAAGGGTGGACCCACGACCGCGCCTAGTCCCAAGATGGCGAAATGGTGAGGGCGGGATTAAATCGTGTAATCCTAGCGCACACTCTCCGAAATGTATCCTGTAGAACACCGATAAGCAGGCTACTTTTCTACTGTGTTCCAGTCTTTGCATTTTAGCCTCAGTTAAATCTAGGTCACCAATGAGCTTCCTGGCACGCCCATCAATCCAATCCAAGGCGGCTAGCTGATATTTAGCGGATCCATCCCAGAGGTGGCAACAGTACTCCATACACGACCGGACCTGTACTTGGTAAAGCTGAAGAAGCTGCCTGGGTATGAAGTACCGCCTCACCTTAGAGAGGATGCCAAGTTTTTTCGCCGCATTTTGCGCCAAAGATTCAATGTAGAGCCCAAAATTCATATTGGACTTGATGTCCATGCCAAGGAGCTGCAGATGGTCTGTAATTGGTACGGATACACTTCGGAAAGTTGGAATCAAGTTGGACGGACTCCATTTGGTGGAGACCAAACACGCCTGCGTCTTGGATGCGTTGAACTTGACTAGATTAGCATCGGCCCAGTCGAAGACTGCCCTAAGAGTCAAATCCAAACGGTCAACCATATCGTGCCGACAAGCTTGAATTTCATCGTTACTGGCCTTTGCACTGGACAGATATCTGACTGCAACTGTGCTATCATCGGCATACCCAAAGGTTCCGGGCATTAACATGTCGTATATGCAAAAGGAATAAGGTTGCAGACAGAACAGATCCCTGTTTTGTGCAAATCGATACGGAACAATTTCTATCAAGCGGGCCAAATCTCCTACGATGTAAAAATCGGACAGTGGCTTACTTCGACAGTCACTTAATTGAGGCTGAAGAAAGGAATAGAAATTTCCTAAATTTTAAATAACCAAATTCGACTGTAGTTAATCCGACGTACAGAATAAAAACGAAAGTAAAATATGCTGCCCATGCTCTGAGCAACACAATGGAGGCTGTAATAAAAATGTTGGCGTGGACTAAAGAAGATCAAATAAAAACAACATTTAAATGATACGGCACACGTAATTGAGGAATAGGACAGATTGTTCGACGTCACCAACGGACCATCGTCTCTAAAGGATAAAAAAAGGAATACGTGAAAATATTTCGGAAAAAACAAAACATGTAGAATCATGGGATTACTTTGGATTACATGGGATTACCTTAAAAAAATCACATCCGTAAAATTTTTGAAATCGCATTCAGGGGTACCTCTGCAAAATGTGCGGTGCATTAAGGGATATTTAATTACCCTTAAATCGCTCAAAGATATTTGGTGGAATTTAAAATCCCATATATTTGAATTTAAGGCAATTGAACCAAGATTCTTTGGAAAATTTATTTGGGACAATCAGGCAGCACAGTTCCACCAACAGAAATCCCACGTGCTCGCACTTTAACGCGGCCTGAAAATCATCAGTGATTTGATGAAAATGAAGACGGGTCTCACTGCTTCCCACAATCGGGGTTCAAAATTTGAACTTGCCCTTCAACACATCAACTTTCCACTTAAAACTCTTAAAAGGAACTCGGCTCCGGCTCCGACTCCGGTAAACCTCCGGATCCGGCTCCGGATCCGACTCCGTTAAACAAAAAAATTAAACTCTGGATCCGGCTTCGGCTCCGGTAAAGCCGCCTCCGTAACATCCCTAGTTCAAATTGTGACGAAGACGAGAATAAATTATTGTTAAATTTCCGTGATCTACTAGCAGACAATAAAAGCCCAACCGAAAACGTAAATGATGCAATTGCATCATGTTCCACATCTAGGCTGCATGTTGAGGAAACTGATTACCCAATTATTTCAATACCCGAAGCAATTGAAGAACTTCAAGAAATTGAAAATGTTTTATTATCCTTTGAAGAGTACGTAAGCGGCTATATAGCTTCTAAACTGCTACATAAAAGTGCATGCAGCGTGTGTGAGACATTCATAAAGAATAACAATCCAGATGGCAATGAAGGAATGTACAAGTACATATCTCTCAGAGAATGGTGGAAAGAATAAACTACCCTAACCTACCCCACAAAAAAGTTATGCGACACAATAAACAAGGCAAAAAATATTTTAGAAACTAATATTGTACATTCTTTACACGGGGAAAATATTTGTAATTTAACTGTCCTCGAGATTGTGGTGCACTGTGACATGACATGGCTTGTTTGTCCAGAACATTCAGAACCTATAAAAAAATATTGTTCAATACCATTGTAAAGTTATTTATCAGACAGCAATGTAAAATTGTAGTTAGTAACTTTCAAAAATCAGAAAGTGACAAACAAAAAATAATAATTTTCTAAATCGGTCCAGCTTCTGCAAGTAATTGGGGAACATTCATAAAAAATAAAAACTTCCGAGGAATTGACAACTTCCCCCTTTATTGAAATCGGTAAATTATATCAATATCATTCAGTGTTCAGTTTACAGGCTTAGTTAAATAGGGGACTACAAGTCAAGTAGCACCACAAACTACAGGGATGAACTTTAATTCGTGAATCGAAATATCAAAATGTGAATCTCTCCATGATTCTGATCTGAGCAACTCTTTTTTGCATTAACACTACGGGACCAACTTTGTGTTATGCAAAAAAGACAACACCTTTCATACAACAAGTGTTTTTTTGCATAGTATTAAATGGGTCCCATACTAAAAGTGACTCAGAACTATGGATAGATTCACATTTTACTATTTCGATTCACGAGTTAGAGTTAATCCTGTATAAATATCTGTAATTACTTTGTAAGATGATTATGAAAATAAATATACAACTGGATTTGATTTTGATTTCTCACTGTAGTCTGTAGTAAAGTAAGTAAACCTACGGTAGCCTAGTGGTTTAGGCATGCGGCTGTCAAGCGGCGGTCGTGGGTTCGAATCCCGGCTCGTACTAATGAGTTTTTCGGAACGTATGTACGGAATATTTACCGTTACCTTTTCGGTGAAGGAAAACATCGTGAGGAAACCGGTCTAATCCCAATAAGGTCTAGTTTTCCCTCTGGTAGTGCCTATGCCAAATCTTGGGATTAGGTGTCAAAGCGGACCCCGGGCTCCTTTAGGGGCATTACCGGGAATAACGCTAGGACGATGATGATGACTGTAGTCTGTAGTATTTATCTCATAAATAGTAAAATGTAAAGTAATATAAGGGTGGGCCGCTAAAAGTATCGTTAAATATATCGATATTGCCACATCACGATGTCGCTAGGATCCATAAAGTATTGGCTAGCGTTTTTCTGTTAGGCTGGCAAAACATTGCAGTCGAACTGATAAAAAAAAACAGCTCACTGCTATCTATGAGAGTGCCGTCTCTTAAAACGTAGTGATTATATACTCTTTGGTCGGAGCGAGAAGACAAGCACAGATAATATATCGTGCACACACTAGTGATGCACCATGCACATTTAGGTAAGAAAAATATGCTTAAGTTACAACAAAGTATTATTTAGAGTTTTTTACTTTTCGTAACATTTTATAACATAAAACGCACACATTTTATTTTTAAATAAACATAAACTTGGTGACTCTAAAACTCTAAAGTCACCTTTAGGTAAAGTCTTTTTATGAAATAAAATAGAAATATAATCATAAATTGTTAAACAAAGTTTACAAACTTTTCTTTACTAAAACTTTTTTTTGACGACCGCTTTAGCCTAGTTGGTAGTGACCCTGCCTACGAAGCAAGAGCCTAGAAGGCAAACATTTATGTGATGAGCATGAATATTTGTTTCTGAGTCATGGATATTTTCTATGTATTTAAGTATTTATATCTATTATATATATCGTCGTCTAGTACCAATAACACAAGCCTTACTGAGCTTACTATGGGACTAGGTCGATTTGTGTAAGATTGTCCCCTTATATTTATTTATTAATTTAATTATTTATTTTAATCATTAAGCAAATCAGCTAAATTGTTATTAGAATTTACATACTCTATTGAGATGATGCTTCTCAGAACAATGTCTTTCAGATAATGGGCTCTAATACGAGGGCTGCTATTTATGTAACCGGAATCCGGGATTTAAACCTATTTAAACACTATGTCTGACCCCCTTAGTAAAATTAGATATTTTTAAACTGGCCGCTATTTTTTTTTCTTTTCTCTCGATGGTCTTTTATTTCTGGCGGGCTTAAAATTTCATCTCGCTGCAAGAATGGAACTCACTGGTGAAAATATTCTTGCTATTATTTATTATGGCTTTCGGCGAGGTATAACGCAACAACATTGTATAGATGAATTAACTTCAACCTCTGGTGAGAAAGCTCCGTCAAAAACCACTGTGTATCACTGGTTTAGTAAGTTCAATCGTGGACGTAGTACGCTAACGGACGAATTTAAGGAAGGTCAGGAGTGTAACATGTAAGAAAGGCATTATTCTCGTTGTTATTACCGCCGTCATCCATTTTCATTTTGGTTTCATGTCTAGAAGTCTTGGTTTGACAAATTCTATGTTCAATTGTTTTTCTGTTGCTATGATCAAGTCATTACGTCAATAGAAACCATTCTATTGACGTAATGACTTGATCATAGCTCTTGGGTAATGAAGACAACAGACAGCAGATCTGGTCTTCTGGATCAATAGTCACGTTTATTGTGGCTAGCTCACTTAATAAGGTGTCGAATTTTAGGAAATATTGTTGAAGATTTCTTTCATTTTCGTATTTTAGCGTAATTAGCCTTCTTTTCAAATATAACCTATTGCATACAGTCTTCCTCTCGAATATTTCTTCTAGCGATGTAAATCTTTTGTAGTTTTTCCTTTTTTTATTATGTCAATGTACTTATCACTCAGACATTGTACTAACGTCGACTTTGCTCTCGATTCTCTCGAATCATCTTTGGCGAATGCTTGTAATTGCTCTGTAGTCGTATGTTCCACGTTTAACACATGTCCTAGTTGTTTTTCTTGTAGTAATAATTTAATACTAAATTTCCAATTACTAAAATTTCCCGTTTTCTTCAACATTGGTAAAATTTACCCCGCAGTAGCCATTTTATTTTCTCTTTAAATTCGCGGATCGTAACCCGAATAAACGAAAATGTAACTATATTTTATAACTAGTAACGCTCTGCTACCATCTTGAGTTTTGGGCTGGTTGTTGACTAATAACTCTCTATAATGCGGGCCACAGACCATCAGTTTTAACTGCACAGTTTTAACTGTTCAGTAAACCTTGTGTAAAACACTATATATTGCTTCACACGTTGCTGGTATAATACTGGAAAGTGACTGGGGGGATATTAATGTTGAAAATTTAAGGTCTTCGTAGCTTCTACCTGTTGCTAAAAATCGAAGCGTTGCTGTTAATCTTTGATGTGGTGAAATAGCACTTCTCATCACTGTATCTTGTTTCATTATTCTAGGTGTGACTAAATCGAGCAAAAGCAAATAAGTTTTTTCATCCATTCTTAAATAGTTACGATAATCTTTTGGAGTAATTCTGATCTCCTCTAGTAAATTATTATGCGTATATTGTTTTCTCTGTAATAACCAATGTTTACACCATTTTCTTTTCCTTCTTTGTCTTCTTTTTTCTAAAATACACAATAATCCAATAACTGCCAAAGCGTCATCCATGATTCCGTCGAACGTCTTACTTCAAGCGAAAAGAATAACTTTTAAAATAAGCCTCTTTTATTTCATCATAGATTTCTTAGGAAATATCATTAGGAACAATCATAGAATTCAGATCATTTAGGAACTAGAGCGATCTGAAGTTGCGAGTTCGGCCATGGGATTACTAAGGAGCCAGACAGAAAATTTACGATGAAAAAAAATAACAATATAACCTATATTTTTTATTACTTAATCATATAGGGCATGCTAAAATAAGCATATTTTATTGATTGAAGTTTTTTTATAAACTTGACCGTTAACGAACTAGAGTAATCCGAAGTTGTAAGTTAGGTCATACAAAGTAAAATACATAAAAAAATAAAAATAGATAAAAAAAATAAAATAAAATTGAATCATGTGTAACATGATAAAATAAGCACGTTTTTCAAATAAAGTTCATTTATAAACTCAATTGTTAAGAAGCTATGAATTTTTTAAATTAATAACTACCAGCTTTTGAGAGCACGTCCGCGCGTCGTGCCGGCCTCGCGCGGAGTGCCGGCGCGACTAGATTGTTTAACGCGTAAACTTTTTTTAAGCAATATGAAAAGTTGATGTAAGGGCGTTCGATGTGCCGATATTTTCACTGATTTCTTTGGATTTTAGTGCTTTTTTTGTTGTTTGCTGAGTTTTAGTTGTTTGCTGGGTTTGTTTGTGCTGGGCTAAATTGATTTATCGTTTGGGTTTTTAGTTGGTTAGTAGTTTTTTTGTTGGGGTTTACGTTTGTCAAAATGGAGCCTTTAGCCGCTCCAGGGAACACGGAGTCTAGTTTCCCTGCCTCTGTCTCCACGAAGACCCTCCTTGCTGCTGTGACGCAGGTAGTCGAGGCGCCGGCCTAAACTGCCACGAGCACGGCTGCTGGCAGTTCCTTGCGAACCGCCCGAACCGTTGATGATATATACACAAACTCCTGTTACGTGGCGCCTGGTTGCTGCCCGACGCGAAACTCTCTTGCCTTCTGGACCAGTTCCCTCTCGTAAATTGCTGTGCTGTACCTTAACGGTCCCTGATGCTGCTGACCTCCTCGCATAATTGGCTGAACTTTTGCGTAAGATTCTGCAGCTCTTGTTTCACGCCAGACTGCTCCTGCTTTCCCTCTGCTAGCTCCTCTATCGCATTGCCTCTGTTATTCTGACCTAATCTGTCCGCAAGGCCGCATAGCTCTTCTGTGCTCTTGTCTTCGTGTGCTATGAGTGCATACCTAATCTGTGCTGGTAATCTGCGTAGCCACAATTTCTTAATCGTAGGTAACTCCACTCCTGCACTCTTCCCTAGCTCTGTCATCCGCCTGAAGAACTGAGATGGCCTTTGTTCCCCCATCTGCGTCTCCTGCATTAGCCTGTCGAATTGTTCATCTGCTGACGCCTGCAGACAGCTTAACAATCTGTATTTCAGAACCTCGTAATCCCTGTCGCTGGATTCTAAGATATCGCTTACTAGAGTCAGGTCATCTCTCCCAAGCTTGCTGATAACGAGGTCATATTTCGCCTCTTTACTTAGCTTTTGCGGGCCCACTATGGCCTCGAATTGCGCGAACCAATTCTTTGGAAGTTCCCTCCAAAACGGCGCAATCCTGCTTAAAACGCTGACGGATAAAATCTGCATTGCTTCCGCTGCGTCGGCCGCTGGCTGCACCATGATTAAAATTTACCGCACTTAATTATTCAAAAGGTTCAAATTCCACTCGGGGTCACCACTTTAACTACCTGGGATGGTTTATTGGAATGTTCAATTAAACTAGGCAGTTAATATAGATGCAGAGTTTATTCACTTGCTCACACACATGAAATATTTGTAATTAGGGTAAACCAGTACGGATTGTTTAGTGAGAGAGAGTGATGTGCGAGCTGCGCTATTCCGCGGCCGACTGACTAGCCGTCCCGGTCGCTCCGGCTCGTGAACTGATTTTGCTGCATAAGCATGTAGCGAGTAGCTACAGAGGTAATTTTGGCTCGCAATTTTTCTTTGTGGAACTACGCTTCCACGATTTCAACGGAGGAGCGTAGTGTGTTGGCTGCTACAGCTTGGCTATTGTTGCCATCGAAGCCGCCGCGGTGTCCTAACTGCGCTGTAAAAATGATGTGTGAAAAATCTGTGTCTTATAAGGTAGGATTCCGCTGGCGATGTTACATAAAATCGTGTCGCCTAATAATATCACCAACAAAAAATACTTTTTTTGAAAAAAGTAAGGTGAGTGTGATGAACACTTTACGCCTCATAATGCACTTTTTTAGGAAAGATAAAGTTACACAGGCGGCGCAAGATGTAGGCGTAACAAAGATGACCGCCATACAAATTTATCATTACCTCAGAGAGGTATGTGAGGTAGCGGAAGCGCATGACCGGACAATGATTGGCGGTCCAATGGATGTTGTAGAGGTTGACGAAAGTCACCTCTACACGAACAAATATCACCGGGGGCGTCTTTTAAGGCGCCAGACTTGGTCATTCGGCTGTGTCAGTCGTTTGACAAAAAAAGTGCATGTGGAGTTGATTAAAGATAAAACCCGCGCCACTTTGGACCCCATTAGACAGGCTGCGGTACAGGAAGATTCGTTTATCATGTCCGACATGCACCGCGCGTATACTGGGGTCCATTTGCGTTTGGGCATGCGGGGTCGTGCAACTGTCAATCACAGTGAGGAATTTGTAGCAGGCGAGATTATCATAGACGCTGATCCACGTTTGGGGCAACCGATTCCCGGGTCGCAACGGCGTATTGTGCAAGTGCACACGAATACAATTGAACGGCAATGGCTTGAGCTGAAGCGCCATTGCCGTTCATGTCGCAGTGAAAATAAATTAAAATGGTATATGGGAGAGTTTATGTATAGGCAAAATATTTTGCGGCCCTGCCCAACACCCGCCGCAGACTCCTGGCGGACATACACAAAGTGTACCCTGGTTATGGACGGTGTGGAATTAAGATTAATAATTGCCGCTGTCGCCCTGACTGCACCCGTCGACTAGTGCCTCAGAATAATTAATAGGGAATAATGTGTGTAAATTAGTTTTAGGTTTAAAAAAAAAGTGAAAACAAAAAAAAAACAAAAAAAAGAAAACAAAAATTACAAAAAAATACAAAAAAAATGTTGAAAGTAGTTTTGTCTAAATATGTAGAAACAGGTGTGAGTTGGATGATTTGTTGGTCCAAAATCCGAATCGGAGCACCCCACTATCCACGTGGTCTTGTCTGTCCTACCCCTAGAGTGTATATAAAAAGCCGGAGGCGCGCAGGGGGAGCAGCCCTCGCCCGCTGTGACAAAGCGCGGGAGCCATGAAGAGCGGAGCGGCTTGGACGGCGCGGGACTTGGACGCAGTAGGGAACCGGGGACTTAGTGGCAAAACCGACTCGAATCACGGATAGGTTAGAAGATGAAAGCGGGAGCTTTGCTCCCGCTTTCGTCTTCGAGGTTATTTTTTTTATAAAAGAGCGGACAAACTTGTTTGCAAACCGAAATTTTCTGTTTAAAATGACTAGACTTTCGAACACAATTATCTCGGTAAATACCGATCTGAGAGAAAAACTTCAAAGAATAAAACATGCTTATCTTGACGCATTTTTTATGATAGGAAAAGAAAATTAAACAAAAATGAAAATTTTAAAAAAAATATGAGAAAATTTTTGTCCAGTCCAGCCCCCTTTGGACCGCTGTAGTTCTTAAACGGGCAAGTTAATCAAAAAATTGCAATCAATAAAAAATGCTTATTTTAATGTGTTCTTTAAAGTTCTAATCAAAAAAGTTGCAAAAATGAGATTTTTTTTTTTATGAAAAAATTTCTGTCCTAAAATGGGGCCCCTTTTGCTATACTCTGACCGAAGTCAGTTTTAACTGAACAGTTTGACTGAACAGTTAAAACTGTGCAGTTAATACTCATGGTCTGTGGCCCGCAATATATTAAAAAGATTACAATGCCCGAACAAACTACGAATGGATGTCGCAACCGCGGCGTTTCTGAACGTGTCTCAAATAGAATCTATCAAGATGTCTAATACGTGATTCTGATAATCAGTGCAGGTGGAAAACTAATGTGTATAAATAGGGAACGATTGTCTCGTATCTGGGAAACGCGTCCATACTTGAGAAAAATGTGCCAAACAAAGTTCAAGTCAGCCAGGATTTGTCATACTTTAAGGTAAGATTTGATCATTTAACCGTATACAGCTAAATAGATTTATACTCCATTGGGTACGCGGGTATTTGAGGACATTATTAGAACAAATTATAGTTAGAATCAACCGTAACAATACGTCAAAATCACTATTAGTTTGTGTGGACTAATTGCCTATAAAGTCTCTCACAACACAACGTAATCTGGACTGCAAAGTGTTAACCATTCGCAGGCATTGGTTTCATCAAAGTTTCCAGAGAAGGTTATTCATGAACATCACTTGACAGCCGATGAAAGCAATGACCTGACGTCGATCCGGAATTGCCTCAACAGCATCGTAAACACTATAGAGAAGTCTGCGGCGTTCATTCCGATTCAATTGTGGGTGTAAAGCGTATTAGAAATTAAATAACAGTTACACGTTCGCATATGGACTTCAATATATGCGTACGTCTACAATTAAAGGTTTCTTGTTAGATATTTGATATTTGCTCAGCTCATAATCTATTGACGCGTGAATCTAAAGGACGCTTAGGGCCTGTTTCACAATGTCCAAGTAAAGTAAGCTACTTGCCACTTTTCTGGCGAATGAAGTCGTTGGCGTTTAACAATCTTCAAATAAGCTTAACTGATAAATAAAGTGCTAAGTATATCATAGGTTAGCTTACCTGTCAGATAAGGAAGTTATTTGACAGATCAATTTAAAAAGTTTTGTATGTCGAGAAATCGAAAAATACTAAAAAAGGATCTATTTAATGTTTGATTTCGGTTTAATAAAGATACTGTGTATTATGTCCATTTACTAATTGAAGACAAAATCTATTCTACTACAGAAAGGTGCCTATAATCAATGTTTATTTTCTATCAATGACTAGGTACTGAAATGTCTATCTATACCCTACTATCCATGTTATTTCTATATGCTATTTAATCAAGAAATACATTGATTTGAGGCCTGCCGGTTGCACAAATGAAAAGTTTTTCATAAAATACTATAACGGAAAATGCACCAATCAGAACATTGGTGTCAATACATTTGGAAACTTAGGGAAAACAGTGGCTAGTTACATGGAGTTACCCAATCCCGAACTATACACTGGTCACTGTTTCCGAAGGACCTCTGCGACTCTGCTAATTGATGCAGGTTGGTAAATTGTAATATAATTTTATATTTTTAATGTAAGTTTTATACAATATACTGTCATATTGTCATGTAGATTTTCTATGAAATAAAGTTGTATTATATTTTTTTGTTGCAGGAGGTGACATCACCACTTTAAAGAGACACGGTGGTTGGCGATCCACAGCTGTTGCTGAGGGTTATATTGATAACTCCATTCAAAATAAAATAAAAGTTTCAAAAACCATATTCAATTCTATAAAGGAATCTCAAGCCCAACCCAGCGATTTCCAGCCTCCACCGACCAGTCCGACATTTACTCCAGTAAACAATGAAAATATATTTTTTTTGTCTCAAGTGCCTCAAGCATCCACCTCTTCAGCGACTTCAGCATCTAATGAAATTAATCTATCTCAAATTCTTAAACAAAACGCCCCTGTAATTATAACAAAAAATAATATCCAAAACATTCAGATCCATTACCATAAATAGTAATGTCATTGAGTTATAATGGCAGTATTACAAAACGAAACCTTAAACTAGACATGTAATTCACAATTCATTAAAGTACATGATACTCTGCCATATTAGTTATTTCGTCACTGTTGAGTAAGTTGTATAACATGTTTCGTCGCTGTCAGAACTCATTTTCTTAGATTTATTTGAAGCTTAGCTTTCAAAATAAAAGTTACCACAGGCGTCCATAATGTTGCATTACTGTGATGTGATTGGCCGGCCCTAATAATGTTGCAGTTTGAATTCAATATGAACACTAAAAGATTGAGATTGAGTGTTTTATTTATTTTTTCACTAGTAGAGCCAGGATTCCAATGGCATGCAGGTTACCTATGTAACTATTAGTATTTCATATCACACATTATCTTTTCGATTATCTTGTGTAAAAGAAGTCGGATAGTAGAACTGGACAATATAGTACTTACGATATTTAGTTTTCTTATATACTCGTAATAAATTATTAATTTTAATGAACTCGTACAGAAAGTATTGTTCACAATAGTGTCATAATCAAGCTTTTTAATCTCGTACCTAAAGCTCTATATTATAACACGATTGGGAAAAATACTATTTTATATGCTCTCACATGTTCCGTAAATAGAAACTAAGTGCGATATTGCCATATGTAACTTCAAAGTAGAAAAAGCGCGGGAAACGTGAACCTAATAAATTAGTAGTATAGGATCATGTTTTTATATAGTTAATATTTCTGGGTACGTAAAGTTTTATTTCTTGCCGCCTATAATGGCGGACGAGCCCCACGATCCGGGGGGTTTTGGAAAGTATCCTCCTGATGTTGCTCAGGAAATAATAATTTCTCTAAATAACGACGAATCAATGGACACGGATGTGTCTGTGATATCCGAGGGTAAGCGAATTAAACGGATCACTGAAGGTCACTGAAACCGAAATCACTGAACTGGCGAAGGTCTTCGAGGCTGCCATTTCTATTTTATTATAATAATCCTCGCTTTCAACCCTGTGTAAGTAAGAGTTTTTATTGTAGCTACTCTATCGATTTTTACTTACAATAATCACACGTTCTTACCTACGGTTTTTCAAATTAGAAATGTCACGATATTGGCTGATGCAGGAGTTATTGGCTCGGGAGCGCACGGGGCAAAAGCGCCAAACGCGAGCAGCCTCTCTTTACGAGCAGTAACCGGATAAGGAGTTCGTGGATTGTGTTCAGGTGACACCAGAGTTCTTCGAAAATCTGATATATACTTACAAAGTTATATTATATCTCCGGGTATAGTGACCTTAAGCCCGGGCCAAATGTAGTGCACTAATTCTAAATGTAGGGGACAAACCATCTTGCTCTAACCAGTGAGTGTGTTTGCCAGATCTATACTCTGATCATTAATTGGGCAGAAAAAATGTAAACACTGGTGTTGCCGTTAACAACAACCATTTGCAGCAATGAGGAAATTTATAATTTTCGCAGTTAAACGAAGCATACGTCCGATTTCAATAATATATACCCTAATTACAAAAAGCGTATTCATTTTGATAACTTTTATGTTTATATTAACAAAAATCCTCCCTCATAATTATTTTTTTCTACTCCAGTACCGTTATCTGTCATTTATATAGGCTTTAGTTCAAATACAATGACACCGATAATAAGTCGTCGAAAAACTCTATGCTCTATGGCCCATAAACGCACACTTTAGTGTACTTTTTTGGTTCATACATTTTCCATAAAAGCACTGTTTACCACGATGTCAAATCATCTAACTTTTTTTTAATCAGCCACTAAATTGCAGTGGTGCCAACTTCATAAGCAAAATTTTCGAAATAAAGAAGTTTTAATTACCATCAAATATTTGTAAAACATAAATTATTTACTAAAACAAAAATAAATTATCATGTATTGTGTGTTAATATACATTTTTTACCAATTATTGGTATTATTTATAGATATAAACCGATCCGATTCGGTTCGGATCCGGATTCAGTTTGGTTCGGATGGCAAGTGCAAGGAAATTAAAAACAAACCAGACCATAAACAAGAGGTGTCAATGTGTCATATTTCTAATTTCCCACCAAAGTTCCAGTTCAAAATTAAAAGACGAAATGTGATAACTATTCGTTATTAATAACATAATAACTTACTTAAGATTTGATTCGTGTTTGTGAAGTGAAGAAAAATGTGTACGTTCCTTTTAAAATGGACGAAGAAGAAAATAACTGCACCGCTGAGGAAATTGCGTGAGTAGTAATAGAACTAACGGAAAACTTACTGCCTGAAAAGTCAAATGCTATTTATTTAAAATTAGTCGTAGAAAAAGTATTGTATGCAACGGTGTATAACTTGGTCTTAAAACGCTCGTGGCGTCTTTAATTACGATGCTCGCCAAGGCTCGCATCGCAACTCACGACACTCGCGTTTTAAGACCCTACTTATACAACAGTTGCATAAAATACTATAAAAGATAATACCGTTTTTATGTGTAGAATATATTTTTAGCACTGTTATCACTGCTGTGATACACCGGGGTTGTGCATCTTTGGGTTGCTTACTTTTGTTTTTTCTCAAAGCCTGCATCACACTGGCGCGGCCAATAGTAAACTTGTCCGCCGCTGTCAAATTTACTATTGTCCGCCACCGCAGGCCGCGCCAGTGTGTGGCAGGACTTATGCGAATGGCAAATAATATCGGTAGCTGGATTTTTATTTGATTTGACGCCTGTCCTGTCACTCACCTCACTCGGCTTCTAACATCTGTTACGAACGTTTGAGTGCTCTTCCTGTGATTGCTTTCCAGTTTCTGTTAAGTTTTCATTGTTGTTACGTTATTACTGTTGTTAAGTTCTTTACATATTGTTATTTGTCCTTAGTGGTGGTTCATTGTGCTGTGGTAGCAAGATGGACCCCGGTCCGAGTACCTCTCGGTCAATGGATACTTTGTCTGCAGTGAAAAAAAGACCACTTCTTGGCCGTTTAACAGAGTCAGAAAAAAAACGTATACAAACACGTTTATCATACGTGGCCAAAGGATAAATATTGGTGTAAAGTGGACTGTGCGAAAGAGGCTGCCCAAATTTTGGGAGTGGCTGTTTCAACAGTTTATACAGTTTTAAAAGAACGCAAGGAGAATGACATTTTATATCCTCCAAAAAAACCTGGTCCGAAGCTGAATGTCATTGATAAACTAGATGAGTGCTATTCGTCGCATTATCCACCAGTTTTTCCTTAGAAATGAGCCTCCTACAATTAGCAAGGTATGTATTTTCTTGTCTTTGACATGTATAATTAGAATTATAAGGTCCTATTAGAAACTTACTTCTTATAACTAGAAATTTAACTGAAACATATGTTAATCAAACAATATGTTAGATATGATGTGTGAGAGTGTATTACATATATGTAGTATTATCTTTTTAATTATACCTAGATTTGAACCCAGGACCACTAGCTTTATAGGCAGTAAGACAGTGGCAGTGTGTCTAACAACTAGGCTAAACTGCACACTTAAATATTCCGGTAATATGAATGATGTAAGTAAATTGTGTACATTTATATTTTCAAATATTTTATAGATCCACGACAAAGTATGTGAAGAGCCGGAGCTGCCTCATTTCTCAGTCGACACATTGAGAAAAGTTTTAATCCACCTGAAATTCAAATATACTTCCCGTAAGCGAAGAAGCCACCTCATTGAACGTCAAGACATAATTGCTTGGCGTCAGCGTTACCTACAGAAAATAAAAGATTATAGAAGAGAGGGGAGATACATATATTACCAAGATGAAACATGGGATCATTAATGAAGGTACATACATTTACTTTTTATATGAGGAAGAAATAAGAATACTATATGTACATTTATTTACTATTAGTTTACCTTATCTGTACCAAAAATCATGCAATAAATTTCACTTTTTATCTAATTTAATTTTACTTGTTGCTGATTATAAATATGTGTGAGAAAATGCATGCTGTTTATAATTATTAGTGGTAAATACTAAGGAAGGTATTTTAATGTTTGCAGGACACACATTGGGTTGATGAAACAATTTTGAACCCCCGACAAGCGTTTCTGGAGGGCCTGACAACTGCCCTTAAGTCTCCAACAGGCAAGGGGAAACGCCATATAATTAGCCAGATAGGTAGTGAAGAGGGATTCCTCCAAGATGGACTTTTAATATTTGAGGCAAAAAAAGGCAGTGAAGATTATCACCAGGAGATGAATGCTGCATGTTTTGAAGAGTGGTTTACGAACATTTTGACGAAAGTTAAGCCGAATTCAGTGATTGTTATAGACAATGCTCCATATCACTCCCGTAAAGCAAATAAAGTACCAAATACAAAAACTAAGAAGGCTGATATCCAAGAGTGGTTGCGTAGCAAAAATATTAATTATGGGAGTCATATGGTCATAGCGACATTGCTAAAATTAGTAGCAAGTGTTAAAGACATTTATGAAACCAGGGTAATTGATGACATGGCAGCCGCAAAAGGCATAACAATCTTGCGGCTACCCTCTTACCACTGCGAGCTCAATCCCATTGAGCTCATATGGGCACAGGTAAAAGGGTATGTCGCAAGAAATAATAAAAATTTCAAAATTGGTGACGTGAAACAATTATTTATACAAGGCGGAGATAATGTAAGTCCTCAAAATTGGGTAGACGTCATCAACCACGTAAAGAAAGAAGAAGAAAAAATGTTAGGGCTTGACCATCTTATCGATGAAGTCACTCAAAGATTTATAATTAATGTGTCAGGTGACGAAACTGATAGTGGCACCGATGTTACCGATGATGAGTAAAATAAATGCTATAAACTATATCATGTCATTTTATTTCACATGCACCACACAGATGTAGATTTTGCCTTAATATATTTAGATTTCTACTTTAGATCTCTAAATATATTAAGTCGAAATCTCAATCTTTAACCCATTCACTACTAGCCAGGCCTCCAGGAAAAACTCATATAAACGAGAGCGCATATGTGCGTTACTGGCAGTGAATGTCTTAAACGGATATGTCGCCTTTATCCACTATAAATACCAGTGTTTCTAAACCCGTGGGCAGTGGGACCCGTGGGCAGTGGGACCCCTGGGGTCCGCGAGTGCCTATAGTTATGTACGGGGGTTCGCAGTAGTCTCACCCATAGACCATTTCACAACAATAAATAAATGCCACAAAAAGTCTTGCGTGTTTTTTATTATTAATCCTTGGATTTGTGCTTGATTTCCTAGGGGTCCGTGGACGGAAATAAGGTGGTTCGATCGCCATATAAATATTAATAAATATTTATCATGTTTATTTTCAATTTTGCTGTTAAAGTAAACTTTAAATAATATTGCATGACCGACCCGTACTTTCAGAACCCCTGACATGCCACTTTGACAGTGACATAACTTTGTTTACATTTTTTCTGCCCAATTAATGATCAGAGTAAAGGCTGCTTTAGTGTGGCGGATGTGATCTTTGTCGGGCACTCCATCAGCTACCCGGTACAGGCTTATCAGGGAAAAATACCGCTTTAGAATCCGCAAAACTATCTGGCCGGTAGGGTAATAAACGTCCGCTACCGTTAGGGGTGTAACATGTCGATAACTTATGATGTAAACGCCGATATAATTATTATATTTTCAAATGAAATCTTATATCATTATTGATATTGTTTTTAAAGTTATCTAATGAATAATACTAAATGTTTAAGATATTTCTTAAATAATTAGCTAAATACGTGATTAGGTAAGTAGATAATGAGAAATGCATCTATTTAAGTCATTAGGACTAATTGATAACAAAATATACTATAACATAACAGGGTAAACATCACAATGCATAACTCATTCGTTATACGAACTTTGTCTGTGAACCTACGTCGTAATGGAAGATTTTTGCAAAACCAATTTGACCAAGTTAACAGGTGATGTTAACCAGCAAGCTAGGCTGGTTATTCTAAACGTTTATAAATGGTTTCAAGAGTTGAAAAAAGACCCTGATGTCAGAAGGAAAATTGATTTTCAACAAGCAAAAAAACTGACAGCATTGGTTTGCGGAACGAGCGAACGAACTCTATATCGTATTCAGAAGGATGTTTCGGAAGCAGGGGTGACGAATTCACCTAGACAGAAGTACAAGAAACGTACTACGGTTATCGACCTAGCCTTATAGCAGCAGCGTACCACCAGACCCAGAGACCGCTCAACGCTCCACTACGATAACCATGGAGAAATCACCACGAAGAGGAGGCCCGATAAAATTCAATCCACGAGCCACGCAACAAAAGAAGATTCTGTCTTCTTCCCTCTCCCTGACCCCCAACCCAACCTCCCCCAACCTCTTCTGAGGTTCAAGAGGTGTCTAGGGGGTTCCCGGCCTATGTTCGAGGGAGTCCAGGGTTTTCCCGGCTCGCATCAGAACCCGACGCAGTCTTCCCGAGGGAGCACACTGCAGCCAGGAAGCTTAGAGGACGGGAGAAGGGACGGCACAACGAAGACGTCAAAAGCGTATCGTATTTTTTTTATAATCATGGTATTATAAAAAAAAAACTTAACATATTTTAGAAAAGTAGATAACTAAGAATTAGTTAATTCATATATTTTAGATTAATAATGTTTAAATTTAGTGTCGCTAAAATTTAATAAGCCAAGTTAATTCAAATTTCGAAAACTTACAGTATTACAGGACCTAAGAAAACAGCATAAAGGTGGTTTTCCACCGGCGAGGCGAGGCGGGGCGTGGAGGGGCGAGAATTGAAATTAGTATGGGTACAGTGAATTAGGTACTCAAAACTTTTTGACTTTTGACTTACTACAACTGACGAAGTTAGAAGTTTCGTCGCTTTTTGTAATGATAACAGGAAATTAATTCCAAAATTCTGCGAAATTACCTTGCCATTGAATAAATTATGTCGAAAATGTGTTACATATAAATGATAGAAAAATTATAACTCAACCAATCCTACAATGTACAAGGTACCTATCATGGACACGGACCCAACATGGTCAGTTTATGAAATTACTGCCAAAATTAAGCCTTTTCGTTAAGGGTCATTCCATAATAAACGTTACCAAGGGCTCAAAAAATAAAATTGGCCTTAGAAGTCAACTCGAACCTATTTCGATAGAAAACATTCCGAACCTACATGTCCGAAAAAAATACCTGAAAAACATTTTATTTTTATGTTTTCCTTGTACTTGAACGCAACGTTTCAAAAATAGGTCGTAAAGGTAATTTAAACGTCGATATGCGGCAACACTAATTAAAAAGAAAGTGACTGTCAACTGTCACAATTTTGCCGCGGCAATTTGAGGTAAGATATTGTAATTATATAATTCAACTTGAAAAATATTAAAAAGCATGGATTAATCGGTTTTTAGAATAGTATTCTAAACTGTGGTTTCAAAGTAACACCCGAAACGAAAAACGGATAAGGTGCAGGTGGGTAATTATGAAAATCGGATAATTCCGATAATTACTAAAATCTACCAAACGCGGCAACATTTTATACTCTGGCCACATTCACCTAGACGCCATCCGCTCCCCCGCTTCAGTCGACTCGATTCGCTACGAGAGTGCAAACGTGGCCAGTGTAACAATATAGCGAACGAGTGCATTTTCCCGCCTTTTCTGATTTTCGGATTTGCCCGAAGGTTCATTACTCAGGAATTTGGTAAGTTATTATATTTATTGTTTTTTTATATGATAGACTATCGTTTTTAATGCTTATTGAGTAAATTCACAACAGCTAAATTTAACTTTTTGTGTTTTTTCGGAATTAACCGAAGCGGAGAATTCCGAATGTAAAAATAATCCGGAATTACCCGATGTTGCTTTTCTATAGTAATCATCAATGGTTCTCAATCTTTTGAAATTTAAGTTTTTATTTGAAGAGGTAGAATAATTCCATTACACGTTTACCTGAATAAAATAAGGAGAGTTCATATTTTCTAAATTGAAGTAACTATGTTTGTTGGTCAGTTTCTTTATTCTTGAGCAATCATATCTTGATCTACTATTAGTGTTTTTAAAATGATCGAACACGTTCAGTCGACCTTTATAAGTAGCTGAACACTTCAATGGTGTCTTGTCGCTTTTACCCGTTCGATAAACATGACACTTCAAACATGACGTTAAAGCGACTGGGTGCGGTCACGTCTGAAAATATGTATCGTACTTACTTTTTATGTGGTATACCTACTTAGGTATACCAACACTTCGCAACCTCTATCGAGGTTTTCGGCGCGGGAATGTTTGGCATAGCCAAAGAGTAGGCATTAAATCATTCCCACACCGAAAACCCCGATGTATGTTCACAATCGTATAAGTACATATGTTCAGTAGGTACCTACTAGGTATGTTAGTTTGATTGTATAAAAGTGTTTAACTCCTTGTGAGTTAGATCGTAAATTTTATTTTCATGGCGAGTTAGTTTATTTAATTCATTTTTTCAGATACTACTTCCCGTGATACCATTGTGTGGCTCAATTTTCATTTCGAATAAACTGTTTAATGATACTTGTAAGTAAATAGTTTTTGGTTTTTAAGATGTTATCTATATAAGTATGTATAATTATAAACTAATACCTACTAACGCAAAAAATACCTTGTTTCAGAAACATGCCTCATAAATACATTAAAAAGAAAATACCAAAATATACACAGGAGGATATGAAAAATGCAATTAAAGAAGTTCAAACTAATCAGTCATCAATGTATGCCGCTTCAAAAAAATATAACATTCCGTCAACTACTCTGTATGACGCAATAAAATCAAATTACAGTACAAATATTGTTGGTAGACCACTAGCTATACCGTTGGAAGAAGAAAATCGCTTGGCAGATGCAATCAAAACTATGGAGAAATGGGGGTTCGGTCTTTCCAGAGAAGAAGTGTTGAACCTAGTCGCAAAGTTCATCAAGGCTAATAACATGGACACCCAATTTACCAACAACAGACCCGGGAAGGACTGGTTTACCAATTGCCGAAAAAGGCATAACCTATCTATTAAAAAAGCGCAGCCAGTAGAATATGTAAGAAAGAAAATGACAGACCCGTTTGTTATTTTCGAATATTTTAACCTCCTAGAGGAGACAATGACTGACTTAAAACTATTCCAAAAACCACACTTAATTTGGAATCTAGACGAAACATCTGTGTCTCTTGATCCGACAAAAGTAGTTGGTGCTATCAACAACCTTGTTCTAGAACCACTTGTGGCACGGGCAAAGAAAATATTACGGTGCTGACAGCTGTAAGTGCAAGTGGTACAAAGATAACACCCTTAATAGTATTCAAGGGCAAGAACGTGTGGGATCAGTGGATGGCCGATACCGAAAATTTAGATTTTGAGCTGTCATATGCGGCCAGTCAAAAAGGATGGATGGAAACCGAAATTTTTCACAATTACTTGAAAAACATTCTAATCCCTGCTATTGGTGAAGAACGCCCGGTTTTATTAATTTACGACGGACATGCCACGCATGTTTATATGAAAGTCATAGAGTTGGCCACCCAAAATGATGTCACGATTCTCAAACTGCCTCCTCACACGTCTCATCTTCTACAGCCCCTCGACCTAGCGGTTTTTAAATCATTTAAAACCAAGTGGGATGCCAAATTAGTTCAGTGGCAGCGCCATAATGTTGGCACAAAGATGCCGAAAAACATATTTGCTCAAACTTTTGCAGAAACTTGGCAAGAAATAAGTCCGGATGTGATAAGGAGTGGGTTCAGAAAAGCTGGAATTCACCCGTTTAATTCCACGTGATACCGGAAAACAAATATGACCCAGTTGCCTACAAAAGATTCCAAGAAAAAAAATCTGAAGAACAGGCACAGCCATGCCCAAAAAATCCGGATTCGCTGAAAAAGCTGTGTGTTGACTTTTTTAATAAAGAACTGCAAACCCATGAAGAAGCGATAATTCCATGTCCAGAAAATACCAACTCAGGTGCAGATAATGTGACTTTACTGTCACAATATTCTAAAAAAGACACTCAGAATCGGCCTTTTATGACAAATCGGACACAGGATTTACCAAAATGCCTACAAAGCGATCTTTTAGAGCGTCAAGAAAAGAATATTCCGAAAATAAATATAATCTCGGATAAAAAAGTCACTTTCGAAGAACTTTTACTTGAAAAGATACGCCAGGATAAAAAAACAATGCGGCAATAAAAAAGAAACGAATAGCTAAAGGGGCTGAAGTTTTTACAGCGTCGTTAATGAAAAAGAAAATTGCGGAAATGGCAGAAGAAAAGGAAACTTAAAAACGAAACTTAAAGGGCAAAGATAAACTAAAAGGGAAACAAACTGCTACTATAGATAATGTAAAACCAGGTCCATCAGGTGTGAAAAAAGTCACAAGTAAAAATCAAGGTAAAAACAAACCAAAAAGACAGCGAAAAAATTCGGATAGCTCTTTGACTACTATCTCAGATATAATGAGTATATACAGTGAAACAGAATGTGTTAATTATACTGATTTAGAAATATTAGACGAATTCTGGGATGAAAATAATTTTGATATTGAATTGGAAGAGTCAAAATCACAAAAAGTAGACACTCAAAACTCTAGTGAACAACAAATAACATCTCAATCTACTCATAATGATATTAAAATAATGAGCGAAGAAGATTTTAACATCCCAAAAAACCAAGAAAAAGGCAAAGGTAAAGGCAAAAAAACGAAGATGGGAAAAGAAAATGATCAATCAAAAGAAGACTATGATATAAAAGAGACATCTGAAAATAAGAACCTGAAAATAAGAAAGACTGCAGAAGAAATAAAACACAAGAATGAAAGCAGCTTAATAAAATTGAAGACTGACAAAGACAACAAGACTAACATACAAATATCTGTTGGTTTAGAGGCGTTGAAAACAAAAATCACCTGCACGAAACGCTCACATGTTGTTTCATATAGTAGCCCTGTAAAGAGTAGTTTGTCAAATCCTAGAGAAACAAATGCCGAAATTTCCCAATGTGACTCTACTTTATCCCAAGAACAGAAAGAGTCAGTTTCATCAATCGAAATCAATGATAGAGTTTTGGTGAGGTATTACAGCAGGAATACATGGAAATACTACATTGGTGTGGTGACGGCTAGCAATGACGATGACACCTTTGACATATCATTTTACACTACGATGCGTACTAAAGTCGAGCTAAAATTTAAAAAACCTTCTAGACTTGACAGAGATACGGTACCACGAGAATCGATAATAAAGGTTATTGAACTGTCTAAAATATCCGACAACCGAGAAATGTATCAATTACATAATCAAAATGATGCGACATTCTTCTAAATTATTGTAAGAGGGCATGTTACTTTTTAATTTGAAAACATCACAATGAAGACTACCAGTACTTTTTGTTTGTAATTGTAATTTGATTTTGATAATTTAAAACTCCATGATGAGAGCTATGAACCTTTTGCGTGCATCGGTTCCTATTTCATTTTGCGCGTTTTATTGTTTTGTTAACTGTTTTATGATTGTCGCAATGATAATTGTCGTTATGCAATTTTAGTTCTGTAAGAATAATTAGAATCTATACTACAGGGTGTTACATTGAACGTGATACAACTCATCTCCCTGATGCTAAAACCCTCTGCTAGGTCTCGTGTTGTTAAAGTCATGTTAATTAATTAATATCACTGTTTTCATTATTCCTGTTTTTTTGGTCTCATAGTGGTTACCCTACTTAGAGAGCTAAGTAAAAAAGTTTGAATCTAGTTTTGTAGTAAACACTTACCTTTTTGCTTATCGTGCAAAAAGGTAAGTGTTCATAAATCGGACTAGATAAGCAAAAAGGTGAGTGTTCACTACAAAACTAGATTCAAACTTTTTTACTTAGCTCTCTAAGTAGGGTAACCACTATGAGACCAAAAAAACAGGAATAATTAAAACAGTGATATTAATTAATTAACATGACCTTAACAACACGAGACCTAGCAGAGGGTTTTAGCATCAGGGAGATGAGTTTAGAAATCATGATTTGTATCACGTTCGATGCAACAAACACCCTGTATTAAAACTATAAGACTGTGTAAAATCTTTGATTGTAAATCAAATAAATATTAAAACTATAAGACTGTGGATGATTATGACTGAGTAATTATGTGTATCTGTTTATATTGTTTTTATAGAACACTATAACAGATAAAGACTTAAAATTGTAAAATCTTTGATTGTAAATCAAAGAAATTGATACTAAATTAGACTGATACTAGTTCCCAAAGGGTAGAATTATATTAGTATCGTTGTGTTTCTATACAAGATTTTAGTTTAAAAGACCTTAAGAGAGACCTTATCGACAATAGTTTCTAGATCACTACTGTGAAGTGTTGTACTATAGTTAATTCAAATAATATTAACAGTTCCTATTCTCTATATTTAATTAAAATAGTTCGTCTTCCTTGTTCAAAGTGCTACAAGATAAAGAAAGAACAAATAGACTTTAAAGTATCGTGTATATCGTCCATTAATCATAATGGACATGCTCGCTCAAGCCGCAGATGCCCAGCAAGGCGATCAATTAGCTCAGCAATTAGTCGAAAATCGAGGCATCCGAAATGTCCTATTGACGAAGAGGGGACAGATGAAACGGGAATATATTCACCCAGTTATCAGCCTGATCTTCCTCCTCAGTACGCACGAGTTGCCTACCCCTATCCGGCGCATCATGATGAGATGCCACATCTAGGAATACCCAATATTCCAGAAGTAGTAAACTCAATCGTCAATCGCAATTCTAATATACCAACGCTTAGCGAAATGATAGCAATCATTCCTAGCTATAACGGGGATCCGCGTCAATTAAGTCGCTTCCTTAGAAAATGCGAATTTGTACTCAATAATTACAGAGATGGATCTGAAGAACGGTACGCAGCACGCATATATTTTAGAAGTAATTACTTCCAGACTGATGGGTAAAGCAGTAGAATTAGTAAGTGAAAACGATTACTTAGCCAGGAATTGGGAATTATTAAAAAATTTGCTTATTCAACATTTTGGAGACCAAAGAACGGAAAAACGTTTAAAAACGGAATTAGAAAATATTGCGATTAAAAGTGGGGAAAAGTTAAATTAATTTTGTGCACGCATACAATCAATGAAAAATCAACTATTTGCTAAATTATCGGAAAGTTATGATTCATCAACCATGCAAATTAAAATGAACATTTAGAACAACACCTCTCTTGAAATATTTTTATATAATATTCCAGAAAGAATTCTGAGGGCCATACAAATTAAAGAGCCTGTAGTATGGCAATTGGCCGCATTTGTTTAGCAGTAACACAATAGTTTACTGCTACATAAACGCATATTGCTTATATCAGCGATAACTTGTATGTATAAAATAGGCTACACAGTTAAATAAAGGGTTCTTTTTACGGTATTTACTTAACCTATACTGGTGTATTACTTCGCTCCTCGTCACCAGTCAGCCCCAGACACCATCCCCATCATAAATTATCACATGGCGACCTTCCAGTAAAGAATCAAGGAACTTCAAACACAGTCAGATCGGGCCCGCTCCGTGCGCCTGCCGGAACGGGCCCCACCCCAGCTCCGCCCCAACCCCACATCAGCAAGAAGAAGAACAAGAAAAATAATAACGAAGATTTTGAAGATTTTAGTAACACCCTTTGAAGAAAAAATATCCGAAATTAAGAAGACTCGAGTAAATAAAGAAGATACAAGAAAGAATACAAAGAAGAATTAAAAATAAGAAGAGCGTTGTCCAGGGTTTCCCGGCTCGCGCATCAAGAGGTGTCCAGAGTTTTCCCGGCCCATGAACGAGAGCTGCAGCCACATCGAGCCACATGCAGCCACATCGAGTTCCGCCCAGCCACGTCACGATGGCGCACCAGAGGCGAGATGCAGCCACCACCAGGACGACGACAGGTCACGCAAATGTGACGTATTATTTTTTATTTTTAGTACAGTAATTTTTTTAAAATGTTTATTTAGATTAATTAATTAGTATAAAAAGGTTGTCGCTGAAAACGTAGCATTCAAGTCTTATATTTTTAAATTTTTTCATGATTTTAAAGGCATACAATTTCTAATTCTAGTGTCACTATCATTAAATTAGTCCAAAATCATTTTTTTTAAGTTTCGCAATATAACGCACTCGAGGCATCCGGTGCCGACGCGACACATTCCGCGCGTCAGCGAAATTGCATGTAGGTCGCGCGTGTACGCCGACTTGTAGTAACTTTTAAATAACTTTGAATGAAATTCGATACTCACACTTAAAAAAAATTATACCAAGTACCAATTATACTTTAGCTAATTATTGGATTGATCACCTGATAATTAGTGAGAGTTCAATTGATAACTGGTATTTATCTTTCCTTCTCTGCAGGAAGGCTAAGATTATTTAGACAAACGTAACAAATTAGTGAGACATAAGTAATATAAAAACAAATACGGATTCATTCACAAGTTTTTTTTAGTAAAGATACAGTTTTTTTTTTAAATAGAGTTAAGTATATTCATATGGTACGTGAGTTAAGTGGAAGTTAAGTTAGAGCACTAGTCCTTAGATTTGATCATGGTGTCTGGACTACCGTGCCCTCCGTGAAAATTTTTGGAGACCATTGTAGTCTTAATGTAGATGTGACTCTAAGTACAGGCGACCGAAAGTGAGGCCTGATATGCCATTATTGTTGATAGGGTGACCATGCCCTTGGGTAACCATTCCCATTTTTATTGACAGAATTTGAGGCATGCACGGAAGCATAGCCAAGTTAATGTCCTTGATCATAGTCGACCTTCACAGGTGTCCGTGAAAGGCTTAACACTTATATTATTAGGAGCTGAGGACTCCGACGGCATTAGATTTTTAGAATATTGAGTACCGATACTGCAAAGAGTAATGAATGATATATAAAAGATTGAGAATTTTAAATATAAACGTATAGTAAAAGAAGTTATTAAGTTGTCGTAACAATGAAATATGAAATGAATAATAATTACTTTTTAAATAGCTACAATATAATAATTTAAATATTTTCAACAGTGACACTAGGAAATATTTCGTACAGGGAACCAACTTCTTTTATTGACTTTTTTAATGAAATGTTTAAACTTAATATACGTAATATAAATTATATAATCTTCAAGTGGTCCCTTAATAAAAAAAATTCAACAATATTGTAAGCAAGTAACATGCGTTTAATTTTTTTTTTCTGCCACCCCGGGGGTGAAGGGAACTTTCGGGGGAGGTGTAGTATGGCAATTGGCCGCATTTAGTGTTTAGCAGTAACACAATAGTTTACTGCTACATAAACGCATATTGCTTGTATCAGCGATAACTTGTATGTATAAAATAGGCTACACAGTTAAATAAAGGGTTCTTTTTACGGTATTTACTTAACCTATACTGGTGTATTACTCCACTCCTCGTTACCACCCCAGCCCAGACACCATCACCAACATAAATTATCTCAAGCCCAGAACGTTAGAAGAAGCATTACGATATTCTTTAGAACAGGCTCACTTCGATGAGCATTACTACAAAAATCGCAAACAACAGACACCTAATCCATTAAATAAAAAACGCTATAATCAACCCAACCCAACTCAATATGGGAATACATCATATAACAATAATTATTATCAACCCAGAAATCCTTTTCCAAATTCTCATAGGTCACAAGCCCAGCATAATAATTCGTACCGGCCATTTCAGGGGTTGCAAAATACACCGCAACAAAGCCAAAATCCAAGGCCAAATCAAACTCAAAATAGGCCTACATTTACCCCAAGGCCTAGACCAAGTAATAATTCTAGACCAAACACGAATGTAGATAATACGCATGTAAATATTCATAGATCAATTGACGAATTTCCAAATACTCGTTACCGGTATGCCTCACCATTTCACGGATATTATTTACCGTACTGTCAATTTAATTTTCACGACAGAGAACCAAATAACTTTAATGGGTTACCGTCAATGAAATATAAAAAAAAAAATTAAATACCGATCCAGTTTTCCAACACTAAGTAAATTAAAATTCCACTTTTAACTCTAACGGTATAACCGCGTACGGAACAAAGAGTCGTTATTCCAACAAAACTCTTACATGGTGAAGGAATAACCGACCAAATAAAATTCTCGGAAGAACTTTCAATGCCTTGTGCGATAGTACAATGTAACAATGGATACGCGCAAACGACCATTTTAAACACAAGCGATAAAGAATTAAGCATTTATATTTTTGCACCTTCGAAGTAACAGAATTTGATAATAAAATATTATGTAACCACAGAAGTGAATCATATCATAACAAACTTCTAACAAATAATTTAGAAAAATTACGGACAGAGCACATGAATTTACAGGAAAGAGATACTATAAATCAATTGTGTTATGAATACAAAGACATATTCTTTCACGAAGAAATTCCTCTAACTTTCACTTCAAAACATCACATTAGGACTAATAAAAATGAAGCACCCATTTATGTGAAACCTTATCGCCAGTCTCCTAGTCAGACGGACGAAATTAAAAAACAAGTAGATAAATTATTGAAGTCTGATATTATACAGCGTTCATTTTCTCCATGGAGCGCACCGGTACACATAATACCTAAGAAAATAGACGCCTCCAATGAACAAAAAAATAATGAAATAACCACGGATGACAAATACCCGTTACCCAACATTAACGATATTTTCGACAAATTAGGTAAAAGTTCATATTTTTCAACTTTGGACTTAGCTTCTGGTTATCATCAGATAGAGATAAATCCAGAGGATCAGCCCAAAAGTGCCTTCAGCACAGTCAATGGACATTATGAATTCAAACGCATGCCATTTGGTTTAAAAGCCGCCCCAGCAAGTTTTCAGAGAGCAATGGATAATATATTGAAAGGACTTCAAGCAACCCATTGTCTTATATATCTAGATGATATAATCATTTTCTCCTCAACTTCCCCGGAACATCTAGTTCGTTTGAAAAAGGTATTAGAAACACTCCGTAAAGCCAATCTAAAGAGTCCGCAGTAAGCTCGATTCTCCATACAAACGTAGTTACGCTCTCATTTTAAAACTCCGTGTTGGATTGTAACGAAACTTTGCATGTTCAATGAAATGAGGTATATCTATGTCTGTAATTTGTTTATGTAGCTTCTGATACCATAATAAGAAAAATACAGCGAATTTAAGTTTTCCATACAAAACTAGTTTTGTAGAACCATACAAACTAATTACAGACATAGATATACCTCATGTCATTGTGTATACAAAGTTTCGTCACTATCCAACACGTAGTTTTAAAATGAGAGCGTAACTACGTTTGTATGGGAAGGTGAAATTCGGCCGAGCTTATAAATCTGAATTCTTAAGAAAAGAAGTCTTATATTTAGGGCATAATATCACTAAAGAAGGGCTTAAACCCAACGAAGACAAAATAAAGGTAGTCTTAAATTACCCTCTCCCGACCAACGTTAATGACCCAAATGTTAAAAAAGGGTCAAAAGGTATTAATAACCGAAGCATTTACTAACGTATTTGAAACATGCAAATCCCTTCTTACCAATGCACCTATTTTGCAATATCCTGATTTTAGTATGCCATTCATTCTTACGACTGATGCCTCCAACTTAGCTTTGGGCGCAGTCCTTTCTCAAGGTTCCATAGGCAGTGATAAACCCATTGCTTATGCTAGCTGTATCTTAAACAGTGCTGAACAAAGATATAGTACAATAGAAAAAGAGTTGTTAGCAGTCCTGTGGGGAGTAAGACATTTTAGACCTTATTTGTATGGAAATAAATTTCAAATTTATACTGACCACAGGCCATTAGCATGGCTGTATTCACTGAAAGAACCAAATAGCAAATTAACAAGATGGCGACTTCGATAACAAGAATATGATTTTGAAATTATATACAAGCAAGGGAAACAAAATACAAATGCTGACGCTTTATCTAGAATACAATTAAATATTCATACAATGGATAATCCAAGTTATCAAAATATGCCGTCCACCTCCGGATCTACGCTCTCATTCAGATCATTCAAATAATTCTAATTCTATGGTGGATATTACCGATATTACCGATAATATCATGGATGAATATGAAGATATAGAAAGCCACAATGGCAGTGATTCTATAATTATTATTATGCATGAAGCAGTCGATGTTAAACGTAATTAAATTTTACTTACCCATTGGTATCGTGATGAAACGAAAACCATTAGTAATGGAACAGTTCTAGACGTTTTCTTACCTTTGGACCCAAAATTAATTACAAAACTTATTAAAGAACAATTAAATCCAAATAAAAAATATTACATTTACTTTAATTCACCACAAATAAAGGAAACTTTTAGTCAAACAGTTACCACCTTATTCGAAAAAAATCTATACCGTTTATCGAATGTACTAAACGTGTAACCATTTTAACGGATGAAAAGGAACAAAAAGACTCCATCATGAAATATCACGAGGGTAAAACTTGTCATAGATGAATCAATGAAACCTATAATAAGTTAAAAAGACAGTATTATTTTAAAAATATGAAGGAAATTATTACTGCTGCAATTAATAACTGCGATCTATGTTAAAGAATGAAATACGATCGTAAACCCTTAAATCCTCTGATACAGTTAACCCAAACCCAGGAAAAACCATTTGAGGAAATATTCATTGATTTATTTAAAATTGATGGTAATTTGTATTTAACATCAATAGATGCATTCAGTAAATTAGAATAGAATAGAATAATATTTATTCATGGCAACAGCACATACATGTACATAAATCAAGAATAAGAATAAGAATAAGAAATATTTATTGCATAACTGTGTACATATTAGGGTGTTTACAATTTTAGATAATAGATTCAACAGGTACCCCATCGGGCGTGCAATATAGGTACTTAGCTTAAAAACTAGAGCGACATAATCTGGACAACAACACTACATTCGACATTAACAATTTTCATACTCAAAGAACTCGTTAAGGCTATAAAATGCCTTATCAATAAGCCATTTTTTTAACCTATTTTTAAACATGTTACCGACTAGACATTTAATGTCAGTCGGAAGGTGATTGAATATTCAAATTGCCATCACAAATGTACTTTTAGCGTATATGGAGGTACTAGCTCTTGGTAATCGAATGTTGTGTTTGTACTGCGATCTTACATTAAACTTCGTAGATACCCATGTCGTAAAAAAGTTGGGTTGATTTTTAAGGCGCCGTAGGTTCAGCGAAGTGAAGCGAACAGAGTTTTTGAAACAATATAATGCGTCTGTTTATAATAATATGGTTTCAAAAAAATACGCATAGTAATCTTGAGGTTTTTTTGCAGGAAGATCAGTGAATCGAAACGTGATTAAACAATTTTCGCTCGATAGAAAAAAATTACGAACATAGGTCTAAAAGGGTCTAAAATACACTTAAAATATATTAAACAAATTATACACAAAAGCTAAACATATTAAAATGGTATCTAAAAATCGGCAATATAATGTTTGAGAGAAATCAGTGAATACTTTTTTATTTATTTAAACGGCAAAAAAATTAAAATTAAAAAACATGATATCCGCACTTCCGAGCACGCACTTCCATCTCGCTCACGCTTATGCTCAATGAGAGGGATAGAAGACCACGAACCTACGGCGCCTTAACAAATAAGCATATTTCGAGAATATAAATTCCTGCCAGCGTCAAAAACCGCTTTTCTCGGAAAACTTTGCGAAGGGAATCCCTGTACGAGTAATTCATACGATACATCGTCCTCAAACATTTTTTCTGAAGTATAAATGTTATATTGACGTCCACAGAATTACCCCAGAAGATGATACCGTATGTTAGTAATGAATAGACATTACCGTAGTAGGAACTAATGACTACGGTTTCAGAACAAGTTTCTGATAAGATAGATAAGGCGTAGCAGCTTCTAGATATTTTCTTATTTATCTGTTCTACGTGAGTTTTCCAATTAAAGAATCAAAAAACAGAATGTTAGACAAATTGCCACGAAACGGTTCCATCTCAGCGTTGTGCTGGCCAAGCAATTAGGACAAGCAATTTTAATAGCAAACAGATCTACTCCAGAAGTCACAAAAGCTCTAATAAAATATTTCTCAAATTACGGATTACCACATAAAATCAGTTGTGATCCTGGATCCGAATTTAATAATGCATTAATGAAAGAACTACTTACTTTATATAAAATAGACCTGCATATAGGCACTCTAAACAATCCTCAATCCATGGGTGTAGTTGAAAGATTTCATAGCACCATCATAGAAGTATACAGATTAGCTAAATATACTCAGAAAAATACTGATGAGGCAAGCATAATGACTTATGCAATAATGTCTTATAATAACAGCATTCACTACATGACTGGTTTCACTCCTGTTAAAGTAGTTTTTGGACACACTGATGCACGTAGCGTATTTGATGTAAACTTTAATCATACTTATATGCAACAACTAGTTCAAGACCATTATAGAAGGACTAAAGTGCTTTATGAATAAATCTCTCAAAAAATGGTTCAATCCAAATAATTAACCAGAAAACGCTTAGAAGATGACCAATCAACTTCTACTACCCAAAACTTTTATCAAGGTGATGAAATCTATACAAAAATGGTTAACAAACGATTAGCTAAAGACAAACCGAAATATGAAAAAGCTGCTATACTACAGAATCCGAAGAGAAATGTAGCACCTATATTAATCCGAGGACGAGAAACCACCGTACTGATAAGAAATATAAAAAGACCTAGTAAGGTTCAAAAAGTAATAAATTTTATCATGCACCAAAAACAAAACCCGACCCGACCCTTAAATAACTTTTTCTTAGTTCTCCTCGCTGGCAAAATGTAATAAGAAAGTAATGTATACATTATAATGACGTCAATAAGTCATTAATTCAAATGAATAAATATTCGCATATATGTGATGTAATGTAGTTACGCAACGAACGAATGAAATGACAAACGAAATCGTTCGTGTAATGTAATTTAACATTTTAACATACAGTAAATGTATTTATAAAGCCTCTCCATGTATAAGACAAACAGTGTCGTAATTAACGTTTTAATACATAAATGTGTTGTATAAAACTCAAAATGATAAAATTATCCCTCGTATGTAAAGAGGAGGCCTGCCAAATAGTGCAAATATACGAGTAGGCTCATTATTAAAAGTTCGTATGCATTCTCGTCTAAAGACGGTATACGTAACTAAAATAAAAAGAAATACTTCTATTCTATTATATTCTATTAAATAATCAAAGAGACGTATTGCATTCTCGTGGAATCACGGCATACGCTACTCTAAATATTGAAAGACATTTACCAAGAGTGTATTAATGTCATAGCGCTAATGTTAATCATTATATCATGATTAAAAGGATCCTAGTTAATAAGATAGTTTTAATCAATTACTTTCAAATGTTTAATCTAACCTTACAAATTATACAATACTACCTCATAGTTTAACATTATATAAATTTAATAATAAGTTTGAATATGATTTCCCTTCCTATCCTTTCCCAAAAATGAGCGATAGAAGAAAAAGAAGAAAATTTGAATGTCTACTCAGTAACTTTGTACACACTGTAAATCAACATAACTCTGTGTCCACAAGTTGCTAAGGTGAACAATTCAAATCGGATAAGAGAATACAAGAAGATTTATAAAGAAAGATGAAATAAAGATGGTAGCAACTTAGTGACTTATCACAAAAACTATGTCTTTTGTCGATCAAATGGTATTTGTGTCATGTTACAAAGGAGTACACATCGTCAACGACGCACAAAAAGGAACAATTTGTGTGCCCAGTGTAATGCTGGGAACAGAGTAATAAAAGATATTTAAGGGATCATATAAGTTCAATTATGTTTGTAGATGTTAATTTTATATTACTAACGACAATTATTGTATACTTACCTTATTATAATAATTAGAAAAAATAATTTTAATAAACAAGTATTATTCCTTTTAAGGAGGGAGGAGTTGAGTTGGAGGACTATTGTGACTCAAGGCTCTGATGCATATAAAAGGGGGCTGCGTCCTTCCAGCATCATTCCGGCTTCACTCCTTCCTCTGAACACACCTCCAGTTGTTCAATATATCAGTAAATTGCTAAACTCGAAGTTTTACTCCAAGTACTCCAACCAACCCTGCAGCGAAGTTCAGCGTGTCATCACTCCTTCGAAAAGGCTCCCTGGTGGACGGCTTTTCTACCTACCAACGTTTTCGTTACCTGAAACAAATGAAGCCCGAGATTATTTTGTTGTAGTTAAATACTTAGTTACTCCAATCGCTACTGAACTGGGGAATATAAGACCCATTCCGTTACATATAGATCTACTATAAATATAGGTATTGTATTGTATATAATTCTTATTGGTAACTTGATTATCTATCCGTCTCCTAATTCGGTGACCTAGACACTGTCACAATGGGTTGTCTAATGTTTGGCCGAAATTTATATCCAAGAATATTAATTTGCCTATATCACGTTGGCCCGATTTTCATTTGCCCGAATGATTCATTTACTAGAGTAGTTAATTGACATACTCTTGTTTTCCCGAACATTAGATGCCAGAATGATACGAATGCCATACATATTATTATCAATTTTATTAAGTGAAAGAATATTATTTGTTAGAATATTTAAACGCCATCCTAAATACTGTTTCTTTTAGGGTTCCATACCCAAAGGGTAAAAACGGGACCCTATTACTAAGACTTCGCTGTCCGTCTGTCTGTCAGTCACCTGGCTGTATCTCAAGAACCGCGATAGCTAGACAGTTGAGGTTTTCACAGATGATTTATTTCTATTGCCGCTATAACAACAAATACTAAAAACAAAATAGTAACTAATGAATTGACTACAGTGGTATATGAAATTCTGGCAAGTAAGGGCATACCGTCACAATGATTGATTGTTTTTTTTTGGAAATTACCCCCTACATACAAACTTACAATTCCGCAGACTTTTCTTCATTATAATGTTAGTATAAATAACCTAGCTTTCCCAGCGGCTCCACTAACTAACATTTATCTAATTTTTGTTAGGTACCTATTGTATCTTTCAGTATACTGAAATACTGATATCCGTTATTTACATTCTTTCCAGATCTTTTACCAAAGGAAGCATACAAAAAGGCTAGGCAGAGCACATGAAACTCATGTTCCAGCACACTTCAGGTCATACAAAGGAAGCAGACTATACTTAATGTACAGCAATAATTAAAACATCACAAATGTTCCTAAATAAAATTACATATATTAACATCTATTTATCATGTAATACTTACATTGAAGAATAAACAAATAAATAACTTTGACTTTGACATATATAAATGTGTGTTATGTAGGTGTATGCGCAACCAGAATGGGAATGAAACTGTCAGTTTTGCCATATACCTACTTACATTACAGTATTCATGATTTGACAAATATCCCAATCAATCAATCAATCCCAAACTTACTGCAGCTGCGGTCGAATAATTAAAATAAAACCATGTCATTGAGTACAGCAGAGTGGGCACTGTCTATTGGCCAGTCTAGGCAAGTTACTCATGTTGGAGCACATGAAACATATACAAGATTTGGTTAAAATGTACCTTGTACCTTGTATTCCTTTTATTTTGTCATACTTGAATATACTCATGTGTAAAGATAAGGAAATATGTATGAAGCTGACCTCGGGGTCTGAGTCAGCAGCTATCCTATTTGATGAGAGGTAATTAAAGTAACTAGGCAGATTAAGCATGGGCTAACTGATGAATTTCAATTTATATTCATGTCCAAGGTATATTTGACATCATAAAACAAACTGTTTAATCTCATGCACCAAAGATATTTGGTTAAACTGGATGATGATATAATATCTGTAGGATCAATATTTTTTCTGTCACGTACCTACCTTCAACTGTATAAAGTATGTATAAAGGAACAGTTAGTGACACGTTGCTAGCTTATCGTCTAACCGAACCAGCCCTCTCTGTTTCCCTTAGTCGCCTTTTACAACATGCACAGGAGGAGATGCAGCTGGATCCTTTTTTTACGTCCCGGAACACCACGGGACATTCAACATACACTCAGCGGCATATTTAGCGGAACACAAAAAAAGTACTTAGCTAAAAGTACTAAGTACTAAGCTACGCAATGTCGATTCACAAGAGTCAGGGCCAGACCATCAATCGCGTAGGTGTCGACTTGAGATCCGATGTCTTTAGTCACGGTCAACTGTATGTGGCGTTAGGTCGCGTTCAAAGCAGAAATGACATAAAAATATTGACTCACACAGCCAGGGTATGCAATAACAGATTTATGGCAAATAATGTCGTATATCCGCAGTTATTGTAAAAGTGTAAGGAAGCTTCCTCGAAAAATGCATTGTTAAATTGTTCATCGCCGTCAGCAAGCTGCGTTTGTGTAAATATGTTGATAAAAATGTTAATATTAGTCGTATTATGTATATTTTAATCATGCCGACATGTCGCTGCACGCTGCGTGTTTTTAATTTATTTCTTTCATACATTCATCACAACACCAAGTAACGAGTGAGATAAGTAAACAATATTGCGTGGAGTATGATGTTGTTGATTGTTGTGTGAAAATAATCACTCCATGTCTCTATGGATCCTTACAGGCCTGGTGAGTGATGTCCTTAAATTTACCCTTGCATTTATGCGTATCTGCGCTGGAGGTATGACTTTGAGGCCTCAGGTGTGATATCAGTTTGATAGCTAAATCAGCAGCGGATGAGACGGTCGCCGTTGTCTGAATTGGCATAGGGGAGACGGAGCGACCGTTTAATAGACAACGACGTTGGGCCCAAAGGCGAAACACGCAACCAGCTGTCGTCGAGAGGGGACCCAATGGCAATATTGAATGTGACTGCGGCCGATGTGTTGCGGCGGGTGGTCTGGACGAGAGATTCGTACGGGCGACTGTTGACATGCTGTTCAACTCACAGGTCGACCGGCCGGCGCGAGCAAACCGCCTTTTCTGCTGATTGGCTCTTCTGCGAGCTGTCATGTACAGAGGTCTTCGTGCACAGCGAATGGTAAGTGTGTCTGTCTCTGTTGACGATCGTTTCCACTGACAATGCCAATAACAATAGATTCGTAGCGGATTGAGAATTGACTGTTGTAAGGGATTGAAATAAGCTCGGCCGGAATTTTTTTTTTTACGTCCCGGAACACCACGGGACATTCAACATACACTCAGCGGCATATTTAGCGGAACACAAAAAAAGTATAACTACTTTTTTTTTCTAAGTATTAGGTCAAGCATTAAGTATGCGTTATGCTAACTTTTTTATGTTCAGCTAAATATGCCGCTGAGTATATTATCTAATAATTATCTAATTTATCCTGTTTTGATACTTTTCCCTATTTACTCAGTTATTGATGATGTGTTGTGTAAAATATAGTATTATTATTATCTTTCCAGATGAAAAACCGGAGACAAAATTAAGAGCAGCAGTGTTGCTCATCGGTTGTCTATTCAATATACCTCCAGCCCGTCGGTCTAAAAAAGACTGGCAAGCGTCACGAGCCGAGATATTTGACGGATTTGTGACCATTGTGGATGCTGAAGCGGACGTGCAAGTGACAATTGAGGAGCGTCGCCATAAGCTTCAGCAGATCGGTATCACCCTGCAACCATTAATTATCTGGTGCCGTGAGTCAGGTGTCTCCCACATAAGCATTGAAAAAAAATGGCTCGACTAAACAGTTTATGAATAATACTTTGGAATCAGAAATACGAAGCGTGTTTACAAATGAAAAACTGAAGTTCTTCTGTAAATTATCTACTAATGTAAACTATCTACTTCTAAGAAAATAAATGTTTTCGAGGATACATACTGATAGGATGATGTTTTCGAGGATAGATACACGGTGACTGAAGGTATCACTATATTTCAGATTGCGGATGTTTTCTGAAACAATTATCTCAACGCGAGATTTCCTGGGCGAGTGCACGACTCCTTCATATTTAACAATTGTGCAGTTAAAGCAGAGTTAAACCGACTACACGACAACCACATAGGGGAGTACTACCTTCTGGGAAAGTAGAAATTTCTCCATATACACACTTATAATAATTAACGTCATATAGTCGTGAAAATATCAAGTACCTAGTTTGTATAAATTGTAGGTGATTCGGGGTATGCTCTTGAGTACGTGCAACTCCCGGCAGCCCGGATGAGAAGTCACCAACCACCAACACGAACTGGCACGGCACTGTCGGGTACGATATTTAATTGGACGAACAAACGGCTATGCGAAAAATATGCTTAGGTGTCTGGGCCACGACCGAGTGCTACATTATGGCCCGCACGGAAAGAAATTATTACAACAATGCTACCAGAACATATTATAAATTTAATTGTAATATAAAGAAACGAACTTAAGTTAAATTTACCGTATTGACTTTTAACAACAAATAGTCGTATTGTAATAAATGCCAAATTTAGTAAACAATAATCATAGCTATTTATAAGTGCATATTATTATTGCACAGAGTAATGTTTTAGTTGTCTAAATAATTAATCATACAGTACTGTTTACCAGACTATGACTACTGTTTACTGACTATACCATAACATTGTTTTTTGTAACATGTAAATCGTAATATCAAATCGTAGTATCAATAAGAAGAAATCTAGCCAGGGGACATATTTTCAATATAATAATATAAACTCACAAACGTTTAAAGTTTAGTTTTATTTAAAACTTTTGTTGACCATGTGTTTATTATAACGACGGAATACAAGTAGGTAACCATTTGGCTAAAATATCCATTGATTGGAAAAATAATGGCTTGTATCCAAATTCTCCAAACATGGACGCGGAATTAAACAATTTAGAAGAAATCCTTAAGGACGACGTATTTAATGCTGACCATTCTGACGCGACCGATTCTTATTTACTCGTATTCACGGGGCTCCCGTAGCACTACATCGTTCTGGCGTCATAATAATGAGTATTATTATTTCAACAGTCACGTAGATAAATGGAATTTCAACAGGCACACCGAATATCTAGCGCGATTCTTTCGGTGCTCTTCTGGAACTAAATATGCCTCATCGCATGCCGATAGTTAATTTAGAGAGACTTTCAGCTTCAAAAATGAACGAGGTCATCAGCAAATACCACACTTTGGATCCAAAATTTACCACTCTGAACCCGGTAGTTGTATTGGAGAAATTGCCGATTGAAGAATACCAGCCAAAGATATCGCGCAATATTCATCAGATTTCAAACCATCGTAATAAAAACCAAACGTTATTTTGGCACCACTAACTGACACTCCAACGATGGATAATTAAATTGTAGTAGGAAAACCGCGCGGATGACATAAGAAACAAGAAAGGGGACCGAATGCTACCGGTGTTAACAGTCATTTTAAAGCCCTACAAAAATATACATCTAAACGACCGCAAGTGAATAGAGAAGCCGCGAAACAATATTATATACAAAACAGAAACGTAAGGATCGCCGCAGTAACCCGATACACACAAGAAAAACCCGAAATAAATAGAGATGCAGTAAACCGACACTCGCAACAGAACCCCGAAGTGCATAGTGCAGCGAGCGCTCGCTATGAAGAAAACAATAGGAACGTCGACAGTAGTGTACGCGACTCAATTGAGCCTAACTAGCCACTAACCAGCCAGCGCTGCGACGGTGAAGTAAACGCCACTAACACATTTTCTCTCATGAAAAGCTTATTATTCGGTTCCGACATATATAAACGAGATCATTGCTAAGCACACTCTTCGAAGAAGAGAAAACTCGGAAAAAATGGTGCTGTGGCAGAGGCGGTACCAAAACACAAGAATACGTTCCGCTCACTGAGGATTTCTATACTGATCGGTGTTTATCTATCTATAATCATTTGTTCGCGTTTAGTCCTCCAGGAACCACGCAAGATTTTCATTATCTCGACGCCAGTATTTCTTTTGTGAAAGTTCAGTGCCGTTCTTACCATCGCTTTTTCAATTTTAGTTATACCGGGTCAACCAATCCGATTGGTCTATACAGGGTTATTTTTGGACCTCTGGAAATAAATAAACATGTCAAAAAATACGTTTTTTATAGATTCTGCGAAAGTAAACAAAAATGGCACAATCGAGTGCATACGAATATTCAAACCGCGAGTATCATGAAATGGTACGGTGCTATTTTTTAAATGGCGAAAGTGCTAGGGCTGCCCTGTCTCTGTACAGAGAATAAAGTGTCCCGCGGTTGCAGAGACAGGGACTTACTACACTACGGCCAGATCACAGTGCCAAGACATTTAATCGGAGGGGATCTCCTTATGCCTTGCCCTATGCCTTGGCATAGAAGATGCTAATCTCGAATATTTCGGCGAAGGCCTGGCCACAGTACAAATGACGCAGCTCGGCGTTTTGGTACTAGCCAGTTTTACGTCTGGAAGGTTCTTAATAATGCTGGATTACATCCTTATCACTTTCAACCCGTGCAAAGCCTGCGCGACGTTGACCGTGTGCCGCGCAAGTACTTCTGCGAGTGGCTTTTACAAAACCTGGACAAAAACATTTTGTGGACAGATGAGGCCTTGTTCACTCTTGTCGGTCTGTACAATGTACATAATGAACATTTCTGGGCGTTTGACAACCCACATGTGATCCGGGAACATTACCACCAAGAACGTTTTTGTGTCAATCTGTGGGCAGGAATCATAAGGAGTAAAATGACTGGGCCATACTCTATTGAGGGGCGGTTTACCGGTGGTACCTACATAGACATGTTGCGTGGCGTGATTGAGGATATGATAGATGATGTTCCGCTAGCGTTGGCGAACAATTTCATGTATCAGCATGACGGAGCACCGCCTTGTTATGCAAATGTAGTGAGGAATTTTATGAACGATGCGTATGGCCCCCTGGGTCACCGGACATCATACCTATGGATTTTTTTTGTGGGGTGAAGTGAAACGACTTGTGTACTTTGAAGAGGCACGTAGTCACGAAGACCTCAAAAATAAAATACGTGAAGCCTTCAATGAGGTGAAATGGAGTGAAGCTTTAGATTTGGTGGAAGACAGCCTTCGAAAACGCACACGTTTGTGCATCGAAAGGGATGGACTACACTTCGAGCGATTGCTAAAGTATGTGCAAGAACGATGTATAATATGGATTGACATTCTTCGTACCACGCGCCGTAATCCGTTAGTTAGTGTCATGCTACGTCGCTAGATGTCGCTGAGAGTGTGATTTAATTCAAAAGTCGTAATTTTACAATTTCTACATGCGCACAAGCGTGAAGTAGCGGGCATCGAGCGTTCAGCGACATTCTAAATGATACAGTACATAGTCAATAGATGGAGTTAGGTGCGATGTTTCATTACTACGTTCCATTCCATCTGACTTCGCTATTTTTAAATTCCAATTGTTCACGAGAATCGCCCACAACCATCTCAGTCCAACGTGACGACTTCAAATGAAATGCCTGGAACCTCATTCTCGCACACACGGTCAAATGAACCGGAGACATATCGCCCACAGTCGTCTCAGTCCAATGTGACGACTTCAAATGAAATGCCTCGAACCTCATTCTCGCACACTCGGTTAAATGAACCGGAAACAGATCGCCCACAGTCGTCTCAGTCCAATGTGACGACTTCAAATGAAATGCCTGGAACCTCATTCTCGCACACTCGGTCTAATGAACCGGAAACAGATCGCCCACAGTCATCTCAGTCCAACATGACAAATATGATGCCTGGAACCTCATTCTCGCACAGTCAGTCAATATCTGAACCGGAAACAGATCATCCAAAATTACCTTAATCCAAAATTACAAATCTCAAAGAAATGATTCGCACAACAAAGGATACGGTGTCTTCATATTCACATGAGTCCATAGCAGCAAAATCGGATAATGACCTGAATAATGCAGATTCATTTAATTTAAATGAAACAACCAAATCTGGAAATTACAGTAAACCAGCAACACTTCAAGTTCACGCATTTCAAGTTATATCACGGCTGTTATCCAAGAGCCCAGTGAATTTTCCGCGAGTTGACACTACCGACACTGTCAGTTCTGTTGAAACTTGCACAACTACCCCTCCACGTTTACCTTTATCAAATCTTACCGATAAGTCAATAAATTCTCAGGTAGCCCAACCACCAACTAACACATTTATATCTCCTTTTGCGTTTAGAAATCCTATAAAAGCCGGACCAAGGAGTACTAACACAAAACGTCGAAAAGGTCGTAGCCTGATCGCAACTGACACGCCAGAGAAACTTTTGATAGAAAATGAAAAAAGTGCCGAGAAACAAAAACAGGTGAATAAAACGAAGAAAACCACAAAAAAAGGAAACTGTTCGAAAAGTTTTACAAAGTGATGAAGAAGGCGGAGAAATCAAATCAACAGAATCCAAAGAGAAAAGTGCTGTAAAACAAAAAAAGGTGGCAAAAAATAAGAGAACCATTCGAAAAGTGTTAGAAAGCGACGAGGAAAAAAAGGACAAAGCGGCAAAAAAGCAAAAACCTCCTCGGGAAATATTGCAAAGCGACGACGAAGAAGAAGAAGAGGACATCGATATAAAGCTGACAGACTCAGAGGATTAAAGCGATGAAGCAGACTATGACCAAGATGGTAATGAAAATGAAATATTTCTGCTAACGGAGAACCATCTAACAAAACCATTACCTCGCCCAGCACGTGAAAGAGAATATGTTATAGTGCAATTTGTAACAAAAAGACTGAGATCGTTGTATATCGGGAAGGTGCTGGAGGGAAGAAACTACAAATTAGAATACTATATATCTTTTCTTTAGCGCAAACCAGGAAAAGACAAATTCCATGAACTAGATAAACCTGATCTTTCCATAGTTAAGGAGAATGATATCAAATATATTTTACCCAAGCCATCGATGGTTGGCACTTCCTCCAGACTAATGTATTGCTTTCCATTCGATATGGCTTCTTTAAAGCTACGTAGTTAAGTATACCTAAAATATATGCAACAATGTAAACATCCTGTTGGGAACATTCTAATTAGTTACGGTTCATTCTAATACCTGTCACTACAAGAGCACGTATCGCTCATAAAAATCATATCTTAGGACCGGCTTATCGAAAGTACGTTGTCGCCGAACGGTTACGCATATTTCCATGAGTTTCTAATATCCTATTGTGACTCAAGGCTCTGATGCATATAAAAGGGGGCTGCGTCCTTCCAGCATCATTCCGGCTTCACTCCTTCCTCTGAACACACCTCCAGTTGTTCAATATATCAGTAAATTGCTAAACTCGAAGTTTTACTCCAAGTACTCCAAACAACCCTGGAGGGAAGTTCAGCGTGTCAACACTCCTTCGAAAAGGCTCCCTGGTGGACGACTTTTCTGGCGCAGCCGATAGCGATTCTTCTGAAGACCTCAGGTGGTAACCTGACAGTGAAGTAAGTGACCACCCTTTGTTGTCTTTGCCCCTGCAAGTAGTTTCTCTCAAGAATTTATCAGAAGACGTCCCTACATTTGTTCAAATTAAGAAGAACTAATATACGCACCTGCAAACAAACTAAACTAGAAAGCAAGCAAGCAAGCAAGCAATTTCACATTTATATATATCCAGAGAAGGAAAAAGCGGAATCGGGAGGATCCATAAGGTGGAAATATATCGCCGTCCCATGTTAGAAGTGCTGTCTTGCCCTATCTTATCGGTTAGTATCAATCTTGCAGTACGCTTCGCAGGACCGTTTGAATGCGGCATTTTGCGCTTTCTTTCTGTTAACTGGCCACACTGAATGAAATTGTAGTTGCAAAATATCGGTTTAAAAAATTTACAAAATCACAGTGTAAAATATTACTTAATACAATATTCTTTAGTTTAGTACATATTTTATAATTTTCGTATAAAATTTATTTGAATGAAACTTGTGAAAAAAAAAACACTTGGCAGATCATGCCAATTCCATGGTCCACATTATAAATTATAAGATTATAAGATAATTATAAGATTGAAAAATTTAATAAAAAAAGGTTTAACTATTAACCTTTTTTTATTAAATGAAGAAGTTAATTTCAATTTATGCAGATTATTAAAATGATCATGGATACTCTTTGTTTATTTTATTTTATTCATATATGTACAAAGTCGAAGGTAGGTACGTGACAAAAAAAATATTGAGCCTACAGATATTATATCATCATCCAGTTTAACCAAATTTCTTTGGTGCATGAGATTAAACAGTTTGTTTTATGATGTCAAATATACCACCTTGGACATGAATATAAATTGAAATTCATCAGTTAGCCCATGCTTAATCTGCCTAGTTACTTTAACCCGTCAACTGTCAGACGTTTGTGCGTAGAAAAAAATGGCCGGTAATGTCCAGCGCACAGCTTATGTGCGCAGGATATTGCTGTGATTGGAGAATTTAGGTATACTCTTGCTTGCCAGAATTTCATTTGCCCGAATTTTATCTGCCATAATATTCAACTGCCATAATGTTGTTTTCTATATTTTTGTATGCCATACTCGTTGTTTACCATATTAATTATATGCCAGAATCTTTGTTTTCCATAATATCAATATCAATAATCTCATTTTCCATAATCATTGTAATCCATAACTATCACATGCCATAATGACATTTGCCATTATTGTCAACATCCATAATATTAATTATGTAATATAGTGGGTACGTATTGCACTGCCTACGAACCTATCCGCGATCCGAGTCGGTTTTGCCACTTAGTAAAAATAAACTTTTTTCTGAGATTAACCAATGCCAAGATAGTGGTGTGTCGTAGGCAGTAGGGAACAGGGGCTTAGTGGCAAAACCGACTCGGATCGCGGATAGGTTAGAAGACGGAAGCGGGAGCTTTGCTCCCGCTTAAGTCTTCGAGGTTATTTTTTTTATAAACGAGTGGAAAAACTAACAAATTAACAAAGATTAATCCGAATACATGTTTAGTATGTCGTTTATATATTATATTAAATAATATTATTGCAAACAATAATCTGGAAAACAATACGTATGGCATTCGTATCATTATGACATCCAATATTCGGGTAAACAAGAGTATGTCAATTAACTATTATGGTAAACGAAACATTCGGGCAAATGAAATTCGGGCAAGCGGAGTTCGGGCAAATGATTATTATAGTATATGAATGTCAGGCAAACAATAGACAACCGAGAATTTAAATTTCGAGGTCGAAGGCCCTCGCCAGTGTATAAAAATAGGGTTGTCTATTGTTTGCCCGACATTCACATACTATAATAATCATTACCCCGAACTTCACTTGCCCGCATTTCATTGGCCCGAATGTTTCGTTTACCATAATAGTTAATAGACATACTCTTGTTTACCCGAATATTGGATGTCATAATGATACGAATGCCATACGTATTGTTTTGTAGATTATTGTTTGCAATAATATTATTTAATAGAATATTTAAACGCCATACTAAACATGCATTCGGATTCATCTTTGTTAATTTGTTAGTTTTTCGGCTATTTTATAAAAAAAATAACCTCAAAGACGAAAGCGGGAGCTTTCTTCCGTCTTCTAACCTATCCGCGATCCGAGTCGGTTTTGCCGCTAAGCCCCTGTTCCCTACTGCCTATGATACACCACTATCTTGGCATTGGGTAATCTCAGAGAAAAGTTTATTTTTACTTAGTGGCAAAACCGACCCCGATCGCAGATAGGTTCGAGGTATTTTTATTTTACTTTAGACACTGCAATACGTACCCACATTATTACATATGAATATTATGGATGTTGAGATGGATGGCAAATGACATTATGGCATGTGATAGTTATGGATTACAATGATTATGGAAAATGAGATTATTGATATTGATATTATGGAAAACAAAGATTCTGGCATATAATTAATATGGTAAACAATGAGTATGGCATACAAAATTATAGAAAACAACTTTATGGCAGTTGAATATTATGGCAGATAAAATTCGGGCAAATGAAATTCTGGCAAGCAAGAGTATACCTAAAAATAGTCCTATTGATTTCTCACTTATTTAGCAACATTTTGTTGTTTTTTTCTCATAAATCAAGCATCTGAATCAGGAAAAAATAAAATTTTACTAAAATCATATCCAATGAGAATCGTCGCATGAAATAAACGGTCTGTGACAGTGCGGAATTACAAAGTGGTGTTACATTAAAATGGAATCTCATCGCAAAAGGTAAGTTGTTGTGACTTGTTTTATATATCAAATTACTCACAAAGAAACAAGGCATAGTTATCTGATAATTGTTTTAGGCATTTCGAAGAAAATCGTGACGAAGAAAGCGTCCAACTTTTGAAGACGTAATTTTAAGCAAGTGTGCAGTCAAGTATTCGTTGAATTGACAGGTTTATTAATTCTAATATACTGTAAAGTATACATAACTTTGTGGATTATATGTCTAGGAATCCAATACATGTGTTAGATTTGTATATTTTTGTGTACATTTTATGAAATAGTGCTTGGAAGTCATATTTCAAAAACGGATAAAATGGCGCGCCGCGCAGTAGGTACGCAAGATACGGTTAGCAAAAAAAAATATTTTTGATACTTTTTTTTATTAATTAATCTCACAAATTCATTGCGCAATCAAAATAAGGCTATATTTAGGTTTAAAACGATTACATGGCCACCTACATAAAATGACGAAACTTGTAATTTTTTTTGTTCTCATATTATCATTGTAATATGGATAGGTATCATTGATCTAGTATGCATAGTACAAGCCTAGAGCTTAGTTTGGGACTAGATCCATTGATGTAAGATATTTACGACATAAATGTTATTATTATTATTTATGTATTTCCTAGTCATTATTATTATTGTTACTCCAAACGCAATAAAATAGGCGTTGCAAAAAAACTTTTCACTGCGATCAAAAATGGTCGAGATACGGACCTCCAAAGTGATAATTATTTGCAATTTATTGTGCATTAGGGCATAAACGTTAACATTGTGCACGTTCTAGGTATACGTTTGTGTATTTTCTTGATTTTAGGTCAGTTTTTACGTGTTCAAGTTGTTTTTTTTATTGTTGAATTTAATATAGTATTTTTGTTTTTAGGAAAATACGACCCCGCTCGAGGTCTACCTCTAGGTCTAGGTCCTCTAGGTCGGTCACGCCCTTAGAGCATTAAACCAACCGGAGTGGACATTGACAGGCGTTCCCCTCTGCCAAAGGTACGAGACCGCCGGTCATTCCCTTTATATAAAACTAGTTGCCGCGCGCGCCGTGCCATTCAGCGAATGACAGTGAACGCGGAATGTCGGGAGCTAAAAATGCCGAATTGCAACGTATACTCGTGTAAAAAGCGATCAGAAACATCTAGTCTACAAAAGGATAACGTTACTTTTCATCTGTAAGTAATATTACGTTTAAATATTATCAAATAATGCATTAAATTTACAAAAAACTAAAATATTTTGTCAATCTTATAGTGTTCCCACTTTACGGTACTAGATCTACTTTAGGGTAATTTTTAAAGTTGACCGTATAAATATTTAATTATAAGTTCTACTTTACGTTCCTTATTATTAACACAATGTATCGAATCGACAAATGGTTCTAAACATATACAACGAGAAAAATAAAAGTTGGTTCTTAATGAACTAACGATGCATTACTGTTTGGAAATTCATTTATAATTTTATTTTCAACCTATATGTTTATTTAATGTTTTAAATAAACTATGTTGAGGTCGTTCTTTATTAATTATGAGGAATTTACGTTCGTCACTTATAGCGTAAATGGGCAATTTTAATTTGTTACTCTGGCATCACTGTACTAGGAAAGTTAGGGATGGGAAAGCACAAAAACAAATGACGATATAAGCATTACGAGTATGTTATCCTTATAATTTATTTTTCAGATTCCCAAAAGATGCAATGATTCGTGATGTCTGGATCCGAGCTTGTGGAAATCATGTGTCATAGTCTCCTAAACGTACTAGCACTATTTGCTCCGAGCATTTTGAAACTACCTGTTTTACCATACAATCTAATAACAAGAGGAAATTAAATCAGGGTGCCATGCCAACTTTGAAATTAACAAAGGTGAATCTTATAATGATATTTACTAGTTTATGCACTTGACTACGTTGAACTGATTACCTTGAAACCTTGTTTCGCTTTTTTTAGAGGTAGGTAGCTTACCTAATGAAATTGAATTTACCTAGCCAAAATTGAATGTGGAAGCTTGCTGATAAAATGAGCTTTAACCCTTAGGCGCCTAACCCTCACTTTTGAAGTAACTTTATATACTTTTTGTATTCACGATTTTTTAAAACACGTCTTCGAGAAATGCAGTTTATAAGAAGGAGTGATGGGAAAATCTTGATTTATTTTTGCAGGTTGAACTTCTTGAAGAATCAGGACCGTCTCCACCTAAGAGAAGAAAGGTTGAAACATTCGAAGATTCTCTACCATCAAAAACTCAAGAATCCAAAAGTACCAAAGATCAGCCTCATACGTCACAGTCAGAAGATCACAACCCACAGTTAAATGATTCACCAAGAAAAAAAAAGTTAAAAAATCTGCTACTGATAAAAAATAAACAAATAAAAAGACTTCAATCACAAAAAAGATACTTGAGGAAAAGAGTTGCTGGTTTGCAAGAAATATTAAATGACTTGTCAGAAAAATCGTTGATTGACAAACAAAATTGTCAACTTCTAGACAAAATTGGCGTCGAGGAAAAAGAGCTTCTAAACAGACAGCTACTTAAAAGCAAAACTGGAAATATTCCTAGAACCAAATATTCCCCTGAACTTAGATGTTTTGCTTTGTCTTTACATTTTTACTCACCGAAAGCATACAGATATGTGCGAAAGACTTTTGGAACGTGTTTACCAGCACCAAGGACGCTAACAAAATGGTATAGTTCTATTGACGGAAAACCAGGATTTACGAAGGAAGCATTATATGCGTTAAAACTAAGAGCTGAAAGTAACCCGGAAAAGAAAATTTATTGTACATTGGTGATCGATGAAATGAAAATAAAACAACTACCGGAAAATGTAGCAAGTACTCAAAGATATTACGGTTACGTGGACCATGGATTTGATTTAATATCTGATAATTCTGAAGAAGCAACTGACGCTCTAGTATTTTTACTAGTCGGAATAAATACTACTTGGAAGTTACCTATTGCGTACTTCTTAGTAAAGGGTGTAATGTAAAAGCTGAACTATTAGCACGACTTGTGACGCAAGCTTTTCACTTAGTTCATGAAACTGGTGTAGAAATCAAAGCGTTGACTTGTGACGGCACTAAAGCAAATCTTGGCATGGCTGAAGAGTTGGGCTGCTGTTTAGATGTAAACAATTTACAAACAACAATTCTGGACCCACGAACAGGACAACAATGTTTTTTCTTTTTAGACCCCTGCCATATGCTAAAACTGGTTCGTAATGCATTCGAGCACTTTAACTTCTTTGCTCAACCTACCTCAGGAAATAAAATTGAGTGGTCATATATTCAGAAATTACATGCATTACAGGAAAAAGAACTATTTTATATGGCAAATAAATCAAAAGCAAATCATATTTTCTTTAAAACCAAAATAATGAACGTTCGCCTTGCAGCCCAACTCTTCAGTACAAGTGTAGCTGATGCATTGATCTTTTGTGACAATATAATGAAATTGCCTATGTTTGAAAACGTCGGTGCAACAGCAGAATTTTTGAAATTAATCAACGATTTATTCGATATCCTTAATTCTAAAACTTGGGGCAACGGATTCAAACAAGCTATGAATATAAAAAACTATGAAGCTGCTTTTGCAAAATTAGATGAAGCCAAAGCAGTTCTGTTGAATTTGGAGACTGATGTTAAAAATCGTAAGAATGTAATCAATAGAGTCCATCTATTGAAATCGCTTCGTTACACAGGTTTTCTGGGATTCCTCGTATGTATCGAAAGTGCAAAACGCTTATTTGAAAACTTGGTTTTAGCTCCAAATACGCAACTAACATACCTGCCCTTACACAAAATTAGCCAGGATCATATTAAGATTTTTTTTTCTGTCGTCAGAAGCCACGGGGGTTATTCTGACAATCCATCTGCTCGTCAGTTTGAATCCATATATAAAAAGCTCTTGGTCCACACAGAGTTGATTCGAAACGAGAGGGGTACGAACTGTATCCCATTAGAAAAAATCTCAATACTGAACTTTACTGTACATCAGCAATCGAAAAAATCAATTCTACATCCCGACAAAAAGAAACAGAATCGTTTCTAACTGATAATCCCTCGGAAGAAAGTGACATACTCTCAGAAATAGAGATCGAAACTTACTTATCCCCTTTTGGAGAAAAGGTTGTGGAATACATAGCGGGCTACGTAGTATTTTCCATTATCAAAAGAATTAAATGCTCTACATGCGTAAAAGGTTTATGTGGGGAGCCTGATACCAAAAGTATAACATACCAAAAAAGTAGAGGGGGTTTAATGTACGCATCGAAGGAAGTTGTTCATTTATGTCAATCAAGGAGGATCACAATGGTGTCAAGAAAACGTAAGACACGCAAGAGTCAGTGTGGTACTGCAGAACCGGTTGGTTGTGGTCTGCGGGTCTCCACACCGAGCAAGGCGCTGTACGTGTCGCGCCTGCATCACACTGCTACCGCTGATGAAGTGACGCAGTATGTTTGCCAGAAAACCGGCTACCAGCTGAGGGTGTTCCAGTTGCATTCGCGCCACTACGTGCACTTCAGCTCGTTTGTAGTGCGCGTGCCGCGGCCGCTCCAGGAGACCATCGCGTGTGCTGATTTCTGGCCGAAAGGTGTCGTGTTTCGTCGGTTCCGGGGCAACCTACCAAATCCAACACCCGAGATCACACAACGGGGCCACGCCGTTTCGACGCCTAAATAAAATTGTTCGGTTCATGACGCATTGGTGTCTACACTGTAATGTTATGTAACCTGTTTTTCAATAAATAAATAAATAAATAATAAATAAATAAATGTCGTCTTAGCGAAGTGGAAATCCGGAAGAACTTATCCGATGACAAAAAAGTTAGCCGCTCTTGTACGCCGCAGTGGGTTACAAATAAAGTGTTACAAAATTATGTTGGTAGACAACTTTTTCCAAATATCGAAAGTCATTACTTTGATAATGATTTTGTTGTGCACAATATTGAACTTGCGAAAACGGTCATACAAAAATATACCAACATTAGAATAAGTTACTTGTCTAAAAAACTGACCCTAAGAAATGTATCAGGCACATATACACAAAACTTATTCATTTTAAGAATCAATAGTTTTTTTTTAAATCATTAATTAACATTCCACCCGCATGGAGTCGGATCTGACGTGCGAGCGTCCTTCCCGCTTACTATTTATCTATTTCATTTCATTATTTTAAATTATTGTATTTTGTAACACCAGGGGTAAGGTTTTTGTATATTTTTTAGTTACTAACATATTATATTGATCCACGCTCTGTAATAAATGATTTTTATTTTATTATTTATAATGCATTGCCATCAGAACTAAACCAACTTGTAAAAATTAAACTAATATACTGATAATGTACTAATAATAATATACTAAAAAGCTACGGTAGCCCAGTGGTTCAGGCATGCGGCTGTCAAACGGCGGTCGTGGGTTCGAATCCCGGCTCGTACCAATGAGTTTTTCGGAACTTATGTACGGAATATGATTTCATATTTACCGTTAGCTTTTCGGTGAAGGAAAAACATCGTGAGGAAACCTGCATACATCTGCGAAGAAATTCAAAGGTATATGTGAAGTCCCCAATCCGCACTGGGCCAGCGTGGGGACTACTGCCCGTTCCCTCTCATACATGAGAGGAGACCTGTGCCCAGCAGTGGGACGTATATAGGCTGATTTATTATTATTATTATACTGATAATGGAAAGCATCATTTGTCCTAAACATAGATAAACTAACATTGGTAACCAATACAAACATTGCAAGTTAGCAAAGTGCTGGTACAGAAACTTGATATTTAATTAATATTATAATTGGCACTAAACAAAATTCACCTATCATAATATATCGATACGTTTATTGTATATTATCGACATGTCCTCGCACTATCGATGTTTACTTCGTGCTGACGTCATCTCTATCACGGACAGGTTGCTGTGTTTGTGTTTGTACTTGTGTGAGTAAAGTTTATGCTGGTGTTTGATAATTTTGTCGTGTGCGTGTATAGCGACGTTACCGGAAAATTGCATTGGTGTTAACATTATTTGTGTGTGTTTCCCGTCCCCCCCGCCGAAAACGGCAGACTACAGACAGATCTACAGATAATTCATTTAAATATTCGATCGCTCCGTAAGAATTTTAATGAACTACTATGCCTACTTAAAAACTCCAACTGTATCGACATCCTCATACTTAGCGAAGTTAATATAAAAAAAGAAGAACTGCCCTTATACTACATACCGGGATATGATGTGTACTCCACAACGAGAGACAAAAGAAGAGGTGGTGGCATTTTAATGTATATTAGAAACGGACTAGACGCAATATTACAAAGAACCCAAGGATATGCAACAGAATTGCTACACACTAAATTAAAACGAGGAAAAAACTACACACATATAATAGGAATCTATAGACCGCCAAACACCAATAAACGAAGATTTATCAAGGAGATCGACGATCTGTTAAAAAGCATACCCGATAATGACCACGTAGTATTAATTTGAGACACGAACATAAATATCATGCTGCATAACAACGTAACAGATAAATACAAGAGCACCCTGTGTGACCACGGCCTGCAGTGTATGATAAGCGAATGCACGAGGGAGGAGGTGACGGGCGACCGGCTGGTGACGTCGTGTATCGACCATGCCTGTGTGCGTGCGCCCGCGCAGCGCCTCGCCGCACACATCCTAACCTGTAAAATCTCCGACCATTATCTGATAGGTGTAAACATATCGACCGGGACCAGCTGTTCGGCCAGTGAAGTAGTACAAAGGAAACCGGTATGTGTACTTAACTCCAGGCTAATTAATGATATGTTGGACAAAGTAAACTGGGGCGATTTTATAAGCATCAAGTGTCCGATATTGCTGTATAACAAGTTAGTTAGTTTGTTTAGTGATATCTACGAGCGCGCAAAAACTACTATATACTGTAAACAAAAGCGAAAGACGCAACCGTGGATGAATAACACTATTATAAAAATGATTGAAAGACGGGATGAATTGTTCCGAGTGTGGAAAAGTAGCCCTAAAAGTGTTACCAATAGGTTAAACTATACTAAATTTAGAAATTTAACTAGTAAATATATTTATATGTCTAAGCAAAAATACAAACAAAATGAAATTAAAAACTGTGAAAATAATTCTAGAAAAATATGGAATACTATTAATAGCTGGTTAGGAGCTCCTAAACCCACCGTTGATACTACCATATTAAAATATTTAGGTAAAACAGACTCGCTGCCTAACATATGTACAAAATTTGCTAACACTTTTACGGAAGAAATAAGTCTAATAAAACATAACTGTAATATCAAGTTTATGGACCGTCAGGCGTATATTAAACAGTGTAACTTAAGGTTCAGGTATCAAAAAGTAAATAACCTACATATTGAAAAAATTATTGGCCAACTTTGCAAAAAAACCCCGGGCGTAGATGAAATAAGAGTGCAAGAATTAAAACATGTACAGAAAGAGATTAGTCCAGTATTAGCAAATTTTGTAAATATGTGCATCCAGAAAGGAAAGTATCCAGACGAATTAAAAAAATCTATTATAAGGCCGATATATAAGCAGGGAAGTCATTGTGAGTACTCAAACTATAGGCCTATAGCGATTTTACCTGTCATCAATAAAATAATGGAAAAAGTAATTGTGAACCAGATAAGTACTTTCCTTGAGAAACATAACGTTATCTCGGATGCGCAGCATGGTTTTAGGCAGTCAAGAAGTACGTCTACGGCTCTGGCGAAATTTTCAGATGAAGTTTGCGGTAATTTGAATAACACAAAAGTACATAGGGGTGCTTTTTATTGATTTTAAAAAAGCCTTCGATACCTTGGACCACGAACAACTACTGCAGGCGATGGACGAATGTGGGGTTCGTGGTCCAGTGTTGGAATGGTTCCGTACATATTTGTCGAAACGAACCCTGCGCGTCTCCGTGGGCGGTGAAAGCGGTGATGAGGCAGAGGTGCATACCGGGGTGCCGACCGGCTCGGTGTATGGCCCGCTCGGGTACATAATGCATGTAAACAGTGTAGCTAATGTTGTGCGGAACTGTTCTACATACATGTATGCGGATGATACTTGCTTACTATATGCTGACAAAGACATTAATAACGTACAGACTTATATCCAGCAAGACTTCGAAAATATTCTCAAATGGTCTCACGATAACGGTATAATATTAAACACCGAAAAAACGAAATTTCTGCTCATACAATCACCACATATTAAACCAAGTCAGGAGCCTATTAAAATTATTGGTCACACATACGGATGTTTACATATCGAGAAGCGTGACTGTAAATGTAAACTTATAGAAGTAGTTGATAAATTTAAATACTTAGGCCTAACTATAGATAAACACATTAACTGGAAAATACACGTAGATACAGTATGTAATAGATTAAGGTCTATATTGTGTAAAATTATTAGTTTAAAAAATATAGTTAATGATAAAACATTAAGAATGTTATATCATGCACTGGCTGAGGCTGTAATCGGATACGGTCTAATAGCATATGGACGAACGTTTAAAACTTATTTGGACAAAATATTAAACTTACAACTGCGATTATTAAAAAATATAATAGATAAAAACACGAGAGCAAACTGTAGTAACGATTACACGGTCTTATTTAAGAAATTGAACATCCTGCCAGTGCATGATAAAGTTAAGTACTTAATAGCAACTGAGCAATTTAATAATCCCGAATTTAAAACTCCGCGAGTATATACCCGAGCGCCAAGAGGGTTAAAACGTCGTAAATACGTGGAACCGACCGCTAGCAACTACTATGGTAAAAGGACGCGCGGTTATATCACACCGCGAATATTTAATACTTTTTTAATAGAAGACGAATGTGGTAGTAAAAACATCTTTAAATCAAAAATTAAGAAGTTGCTAATAGGTACTTACACGCATTCCGACTGAATAAATAGGTTGGGTAAATATTTTAATATAAGTCAATCATGTATTGTTAATCAAGGTACTAATGTTGAAAATGAGTGCCTCATTTCGCCGTTAAACGTAAGTTTGGCGAAAATAATTTAAGCTTAAATGTACCATACTTTTTTTGAGAAATAAATAAAAAAAAAAAAAAAAAAAAAAATAAGCTGTGCTAGCGATAGACATCGCACAAACAATCCTGTGGAGGGCTTTCATAGGCGCTTAAATGTTCGAATGCCCCATAAGCCAACTTTAATTCGATTCTTGTTCAAACTGAAGTCTGAAGCAAGATGGCAAGATTACCGTATACGTAACTCACTTTTTACAATGAATAGTCGAAAACGAAATAATATATATTTTGATAACGGGTACAAACACCAAAAAAGGGAATTAAATGAAGGGGTCATCACGGCTATTGAATTACTAAAAAATGTTCGTGAATTGCGAAGACGCCAGCACTAAAAATACCTAAGTAGTCTAAGTTGCAATTGAGGTGTACGGTTGATTTATAAAGTAAAGAGTAAAATGAAATAAAGCTAATTGTTTTTAAAACGTATTTATTCAAGTATTTTAATTTAACATCCTATTGCTATTGTTGTCTTCCATGCTTAATATTCCAGTGTAGGTACCATCGGCCACACAGTTTGACCATTGACAGACCCTTGTATAAATGCCAGTTAACTGTGCGGCCAACTGTACCAGCGCAAAAATAATTTTAAACAACTTGTTACTGTAGCTAGCTCCATAGGCTGCAAAAATTTAGGCATTTTGAAAATATGAGATTTTGATGTTTTGGTTTTTAGCTTAGGTTCTTTTAAAAATTTGTCGTATCTGTGATTCGGTATTTGAAATAAATGTACATTTTAATATTTAGGTATTATGGTCATGAGACGTTTTAGTTCAAAGTTATTATGAAATTTGTTCATTGTAGCAATTAAGACAATTGGATATTTAGGTATTATGAACCTACGGAAATTTGAACTTTAGTGTAATTAGTGTATTAGGCGTTATGGAAATTAGGTGGAATGAGCCCAACCCCTTACGCACACATGAAAGAGCTGCGCATATTGTACCTACACACTAATATGGGTGTCAAATGAGAGCAGGACGGTATGCTTCTTTACGGGAGCGAAAAAGAGTCAAGTAAATGTGTTGTGACGTACGATGCAGAGAAACTATACTTGTCTCTGTTTACTACAGAAATAGCATAGCATGCCGTTTCACTTACATGGGCTGAGAATGGACAAAGAGTATGTGAACGATGGAACCTCAAGATCACGTTTAGAGGTAACAGAATCAATGTCTAGACTGTAATGACCTAGATTGTATAAGTAAATAAAGGAATCCCACTATTTAATTTATTGAATCAGGCGTTACTTTGCGGAAGTCCATGATATATTAGGAGAACAATATTTCTTTGCTATTCCGCTAAAAAACGTGCTGGTCTATTAGTGAAGATAAGATGCAACTATTTGCGTAAAAACATGCAAAAAATTACAGCAAACCACCACCAATAATGACAAAAACCTCGACACGTGTTTCGCCTCTCTACGAGGCATCATCAGGAGATGCTGGCAGGAGATGTTGCTTGCGCCACGTCCACTGAGCAAATGACCCGCCCGGAGCCATCCGCCATATTTATATTCTGTCCCCCCATACTACCGTTCATGCGTGAAAGAGATGGAAGAACACGTAACAACGGTGATGACGCAACATTCAATTGTTCGTTGATAATAACGCCTCTATTGCTGTACCTAATTATTTCTAATTGTTCTAGAACACTTAGACGCAATCCTTTTTCGCAAACATGCAAGATGTTGAAAGAATGATTGTCAGATAACGCATGGTTATTCTCCAATAAATGTTTTGCGAAATTAGACTTGTCCGGGTGATTATGCCGATACGACGCAACATGTTCCTTATACCTTGTGCTAAAACTACACAGTGCCTCTTTCTGATATTCATTATAAAATGGAATTAAATAATATATACCATTTAGCAATTTCAAACAGTTACAGCAAGTCTCATGTGGATGGTATTATTAGGAAAAAACGGGCTAGAATGACAAACTATCTTCTGTACGCTGCACGATCTTCGGACCCACCTAAAAAGTACAAAGCAAGCATAACTTATGTTGGCAAGTTGTCTGATAAGATCTACAATATTTTAAAGTCTAACGACATAAACGTGGCTTTCAAAACGAATAACACCTTGCGCTTTAGACTGTGCAATGGCAAGGAGAAAGTGGAAAGTGCCAAAAAGTCGGGAGTCTACAAACTTGCCTGTGATAATTGCAATAAAGTTTATGTGGGACAAACAGGCCGTAGTTTTAGCACAAGGTATAAGGAACATGTTGCGTCGTATCGGCATAATCACCCGGACAAGTCTAATTTCGCAAAACATTTATTGGAGAATAACCATGCGTTATCTGACAATCATTCTTTCAACATCTTGCATGTTTGCGAAAAAGGATTGCGTCTAAGTGTTCTAGAACAATTAGAAATAATTAGGTACAGCAATAGAGGCGTTATTATCAACGAACAATTGAATGTTGCGTCATCACCGTTGTTACGTGTTCTTCCATCTCTTTCACGCATGAACGGTAGTATGGGGGGACAGAATATAAATATGGCGGATGGCTCCGGGCGGGTCATTTGCTCAGTGGACGTGGCGCAAGCAACATCTCCTGCCAGCATCTCCTGATGATGCCTCGTAGAGAGGCGAAACACGTGTCGAGGTTTTTGTCATTATTGGTGGTGGTTTGCTGTAATTTTTTGCATGTTTTTACGCAAATAGTTGCATCTTATCTTCAATAATAGACCAGCACGTTTTTTAGCGGAATAGCAAAGAAATATTGTTCTCCTAATATCCCACTATTTACCCCATTTAACATAGCTTTGAGTACATAATAACATGTTAACCAATAATAAAGAAATTAATAGGTAAAAATGAATAAATATAATGTAAATAAGTAAATAAAGATCTTAGTTACCACCCCAAAGAATATAATGAGTATATACCTAAGGCATATAGGCCAAAACATGTTTTAAAGATCATATTTTGAGACTGTATCAAGAAAGCATTACCATAATGAAAGCCGCTAAGAAATCGTGTATATCCGAGTGTCTGACCGTAGAGAGAGCACACGTCAAGCTCCGCCCGCCGGGCGCTGATTGGTCGTTATTATCCCATACTAATTTTTGATTAAGAACTTTATTACGTAATTTCGGCTTATCATTCTGGTTAATCAAAGCGACCATTTTGCAACCTGTTATAGTAGAATCTAGATTTATATGTCGTTAGGTAGGTCATAAAAGCTCCAACTGTTAAGGAGACTTTATATCAGTATTATTAACGTTTTATATTGTAGAAATCAAGAAAACCTAGTAAAAAAGGATTTGAAAGTAAATATTTCCATAAAACTTCTAATCACACGGTTCAACTCACGTATTCAATGTCACTCCGGGCGACATGTTTCGAACTCTTCGGGAGTTCTTCTTCAGGATGAGTGTTCTCGCGGCGGTGTCGCTCGTAACACTGCCCGCGCTCGCTCCTCACGTCGAGCGGCGCGTGTCGCACGCGCCGACAGGGCAGGGGGAGGGGGAGCGTCGAGCGCTGGAGCAGTTATGTGAGATTGCGGCAGGAGGTCATCTCCTCCGAGAGACGATACGCACACTGAACTCACTGTGTCCACGGGATTGTCACTACACGCTGTCCACTTCAATTTAGGAATGATAGTTTTCCAAGCTGGCGGTAACATCCAGCCCCCATCACGATTAAAATTTGGGCGGCGCCCAATCTCAATCGCCTCACGAATCTTGCGTGGCACATAACCTTTCTCCCGTACCAGCAATCTCGCCATGTCGAAGCGAATGAAATGAGACGCGCCTGTATCGCACGCATGTTCTGCTACCGCCGAGTTCCTAACATCCATCTTCTTCACGTTGCGTATGTGTTCCACGCTCCCCCTCCCCCTGCCCTGTCGGCGCGTGCGACACGCGCCGCTCGACGTGAGGAGCGAGCGCGGGCAGTGTTACGAGCGACACCGCCGCGAGAACACTCATCCTGAAGAAGAACTCCCGAAGAGTTCGAAACATGTCGCCCGGAGTGACATTGAATACGTGAGTTGAACCGTGTGATTAGAAGTTTTATTTTAACATGTCTCACGAAAGTTTAAATTCGATTAAATATTTCCATTTTCCACCTGCTGTAACTTTCCTAAAAATCACCTTGCGAGGTTTATTATTGTTTGTAAACATATGTTAGAGTCACGATATCATAGGTAAACGAAAATTAGTGCATTAGAAATAATCTTGTTAAAAATATTTTGTGATAACGAAAAATTATAGTTAAAATAGGCGTGGCATTACGTAATAGCCAATCAATTATGTAAGATTTGGGTCAATAATAAAATTAGAAGCCCCAAATTATGCTCCAGGATATCGTGACGAGTTGGAAACCTAATTTTGGTATAAGAACGAGTCAGTTTTCATTTCAAATCGTGTTCAGTCGGCTCTCTCTCGAGAAAGCAACAACTAAGTAATCAGCAATCAGTAGGGAAAGTGATAGGGCAAGCAGGGACTTGAATACAAGTCACATAGGGCAGTGGTAGGGCAAGTTTAAATAATAAGTCATTCAATAATATATAGTCATTTTATTAATCAGAATTCTTGTTTTCTTTTCTTTTACCCTTGGTTAGGGAGTCTTAGCCTACGGGCTATCGAAGGCCGTTGCAGGGTCGCCCCATATACGCACGGTCTGTTAGGTGTCTGGCAAGTGGCGTACGCTCGAAGTCTCTAGGCGTACGAACCCACTCAGCCGACGCGATAAAAGTCGCCCGTCGCCCCGCGACAAGGGTCGCTCGCGACGTGACGCAAGGCGACGCGTCGGCCACAGAGTATTAATAAATCAGACTAGACACTGCCTCTTATCATATTCTCGTTACGTACTATTGTACATTTATACGTCTCGATTTAAGATGCTCGGCTCTTCACACAAACATAGTTTCTTTCTAGAGAGTGTCGAAATATACGTTTTTTGTTGGCATAAACGGCCGTCAAGTGACTGTAAACCTGAGTACCTATATGGGACCTCAAAAGGGAACTGTAAAACTGTTTAGGCGCGGAAGTTTAAATTGACAGTTTGTACCAGTATTTTAACTAAATAAGGATAATAGAGATACATATATTATTATAATAATTTCAAAACCATAAACTTGATCAATAATCAATCACGAATCTTATGCCTACGATCTTATCTTATCTGTTTGTGTTATTCTTTGATCGGCATAGATATTGCGTCTCTATCGCACTCACGCTTCGGGTATATTTTTGTTGCACTCAACATGATCTGGAAATTTCTTTTATGCACGTAATTATTGAATACGTAAAATATATTGATATGAAGATAAAAGTAGATTACTTACGAATGATACGTTATTCCCTGACTTTTTTAGTATAGTTAGTGCAAAATCGCATCACACACGACGGCATCTTTTATTTTTTGCGCTGCAAATCTGACAACTGCGACACGTTTGCTCGCAGCCATTGACGGCGCGATACTGAGGCGAGGTCTGCCAATTGCATGAGTTTTAGTGTGCCACTTTTGGAGCGCTTGTAACATATCTACCAAATTTTTATAATACATCATTACACTCATCCATCAAGATGAAATACAAAGTGCACATTGGAGCCATAAACAAGTGACTATTTTTATTTGCTGCATCTGGTTCGATAATGAGACGGTATAATGTTTTTAAAAGTAGTTGGTGATGAAGCAAGTACGTTCAGACCTGATGAAAAGGATGTTTGCTATGTGCGTTATGAGGGCATAATTTGCGTATTGCCGTGTGCGGTTTTAAAAATAATAAATGCTGGTCGTACTTACTACGAATTCCCAAGGGAAATCGATATCTTTGAAAAAAAGTTTTCTTTATTGAATATTAATGTTATTTAATACTTATTCAGCATATGTTGATTATTATTAGTGGATTTAATAATAAAAAACAATAATTTCAATTAAAAAACCAATAATTACGTATAAATGTGCTTTAATTTCGTACTCGTAACACCCGAAACGACATGTTAGTAGCACCCGAAACAGATAATTTTATTCATTATAATTTATTGAAACCGCTACTCAGCGTTACTTCACTGTTTTAGTAGACTATAAAAACTATGATGATTTGTTATAAATAAAACTGGAGGTTACATGAGAAAATTCGCTGTATTATGAATTTTGGGACCGATGGTCAGAAGGTATAGGCAAATTCGTGTTACACCCGAAACGGCTACTTTTTAGTGATACTCTCGTTTTTGCTGTTATACTTTAATTATGGGTCTTCAGGAAAAGAAAGTATTATCCAAATGGAAGACAATTCAATTATTATAACTTGGTAGTTCCTTAATACAATATCGAATAAAACCTTATTTTCTAACACCCGAAACGATGGAATGACCCTTAACGAAATCTATCGAATAGCTGTATTCTTTAAGGTTTCATGATCAATAATTATTTTATATTTTACTTACTAAGTCATTGTTATTTGCTTTTTCAGGATAATGAAACTGCTGCCCCCATACGAGCATCGGCTTTATGTAACTATTTACCCGAAAAACTGCGTCGGGACATCCTTGGCAGACAAATCATACAGCAAAAAGACGATAGACGATATTACATTGAACTCAAGAGTATTTCGTACAAGGGATTTGGAACCGAAAACGAAATTGTCATGTTTACCGACGAAAAGTGCTTTCATTACTCCTACCAAATTATGTTGCGGTATTCAGACCATTGAAGCTATCGTGGAAGAATCAAGTAGAGAGTTGAAAACAGAAAATCCTAAACAAGTCATGAATAGAGAGCATTTTGCTCCGAACTTTAAGGCAGCTTTGCGCAACCTTGAGACGGATACAATAAACGAATTTCGAAAAAGTTGCCTTTTCCCCTTTGGTCCAAACTACTTGGACATGAATAAAATAAGTTCACACAACCGCGCCACTGTTTCCCCATAAGCATTGAAAAAAAAATAGCTCGACTAAACAGTTTATGTATAATACTTTGGAATCAGAAATACGAAGCGTGTTTACAAATGAAAAACTGAAGTTCTGTAAATTATCTACTAATGTAAACTATCTACGTCTAAGAAAATAAATGTTTTCGAGGATACATACTGATAGGATGATGTTTTCGAGGATAGATACACGGTGACTGAAGGTATCACTATATTTCAGATTGCGGATGTTTACTGAAACAATTATCTCAACGCGAGATTTCCTGGGCGAGTGCACGACTCCTATATATTTAACAATTGTGCGGTTAAAGCAGAGTTAAACCGACTACACGACAACCACATAGGGGAGTACTACCTTCTGGGAAAGTAGAAATTTCTCCATATACACACTTATAATAATTAACGTCATATAGTCGTGAAAATATCAAGTACCTAGTTTGTATAAATTGTAGGTGATTCGGGGTATGCTCTTGAGCCCTGGCTCATGACGCCAGTGCTAAGTGCAACTCCCGGCAGCCCCGATGAGAAGTCACCAACCACCAACACCAACTGGCACGGCACTGTCGGGTACGATATTTAATTGGACGAACAAACGGCTATGCGAAAAATATGCTTAGGTGTCTGGGCCACGACCGAGTGCTACATTATGGCCCGCACGGAAAGAAATTATTACAACAATGCTACCAGAACATATTATAAATTTAACTGTAATATAAAGAAACGAACTTAAGTTATATTTACCGTATTGACTTTTAACAACAAATAGTCATACTGTAATAAATGCCAAATTTAGTCAACAATAATCATAGCTATTTATAAGTGCATATTATTATTGCACAGAGTTATGTTTTAGTTGTCTAAATAATTAATCATACAGTACTGTTTACCAGACTATGACTACTGTTTACTGACTATACCATAATATTGTTTTTTGTAACATGTAAATCGTAATATCAAATCGTAGTATCAATAAGAAGAAATCTAGCCAGGGGACATATTTTCAATATATTTAAGGGACATTTTAATATGTAAGACCACCATGTTGATTTTTAAATTACATGAATATAAACTCACAAACGTTTAAAGTTTAGTTTTATTTAAAACTTTTGTTGACCATGTCATTATTATAACGACGGAATACAAGTAGGTAACCATTTGGCTAAAATATCCATTGATTGGAAAAATAATGGCTTGTATCCAAATTCTCCAAACATGAACGCGGAATTAAACAATTTAGAAGCAATCCTTAAGGACGACGTAGGTATTTAATGCTGACCATTCTGACGCGACCGATTCTTATTTATTTACGGGGCTCCGTAGCACTACATCGTTCTGGCGTCATAATAATGAGTATTATTATTTCAACAGGCACACCGAATATCTAGCGCGATTCTTTCGGTGCTCTTCTGGAACTAAATATGCCTCATCGCATGCCGATAGTTAATTTAGAGAGACTTTCGGCTTCAAAAATGAACGAGGTCATCAGCAAATACCACACTTTGAAACGAAAATTTACCACTCTGAACCCGGTAGTAGTATTGGAGAAATTGCCGATTGCAGAATACCAGCCAAAGATATCGCGCAATATTCATCAAATTTAAAACTATCGTATTTGAAACCTATCGTTGTTTAGGCACCACTAACTGACACTCCAACTATGGATCAAAATTGTAGAAGGGAAACCGCGCGGACGACCTAAGAAACAAAAAAGGGGACCGACTACTACCGGTATTAACAGTCATTTTAAAGCCGTACAAAAAATGACTGCAAGTGAATAGGGAAGCCGCGAAACGATATTAAATACAAAACCGAAAAGAAAGAATCGCCGCAGTAACCCGAATCCCGATGCACACAAGAAAACCCCGAAATAAAAAGAGACGCCGAACTTCGCAACAGAACCCCGAAGGGTATACAATATCTAACTTTTATAACAGGGAAATCATACCAGCAACCTCAAATGCCACTGTCAGTAAAACATTAATAAATCGGAGTTTAGTGAAGTGGCTAACACTATTAAAATCAACTCATCATCGAGTCTTTCGAAAGAAAATGGTGGCAAACAGAAAATGAAAACACGATTGACACGATGAAAAATTTATGCATGTTTCCGCCCATGGTCGCCCGATTGTCATAATTAGTAATGATCCTTTTCGGAAAATTTTAGCAGCAAAGGCACAAAAAAAACAGCGACATATTCTCAAACTAAAGAAATAATTAAAAATCTATAAAAGTCGATTCTGTCACATGCAGCGAAACAGAATTCTTAGAAATTAACATACAGTACCTAAAAGGAGATAAAATTATTGTTCAACACCAAGCAGTTTTAGAAATATTTCAATCCCAGACGGCTGAATTCTTAAAACAAAAGCTCCTTCATGTTCTGGATCAATTTTAATATCCACTGAACAAATATATTCAGTAACAACCGACAACTTTAATAATACACTGAACATAATTGGGTATATCGCGCAATATTCATCAGATTTAAAAGTATCGTAATAAAAACCTAACGTTATTTTGGCACCACTAACTGACACTCCAACGATGGATGACATAGGAAACAAGAAAGGGGACCGAATGCTACCGATATTAGCAGTCATTTTAAAAGCCGTACAAAAATATACATCTAAACGACCGCAAGTGAATAGAGAAGCCGCGAAACAATATTATATACAAAACAGAAACGTAAGGATCGCCGCAGTAACCCGATACACACAAGAAAAACCCCGAAATAAATATAGATGCAGTAAGCCGACACTCGCAACACAACCCCGAAGTGCATAGTGCAGCGAGCGCTCGCTATGAAGAAAACAATGGGAACGTCGACAGTAGTGTACGCGACTCAATTGAGCCTAACTAGCTACTAACCAGCCAGCGCTGCGACGGTGAATTAAACGCCATTAACACATTTTCTCTCATGAAAACCTCATTATTCGGTTCTGACATATATAAACGAGATCATTGCTAAGCACCCTCTTCGAAGAAGAGAAAACTCGGAAAAAATAGTGTTGTGGCAGGGGCGGTACCAAAACACAAGAATACGTTCCGCTCACTGAGGATTTCTATACTGATCGGTGTTTATCTATCTATAATCATTTGTTCGCGGTTACTCCTCTAGGAACCACGCAAGATTTTCAGTATCTCGACGCCAGTATTTCTTTTGTTAAAGTTCAGTGCCGTATTTACCATCGCTTTTTCAATTTTAGTTATACCGGGTCAACCAATCCGATTGGTCTATGTCTATACAGGGTTATTTTTGTACCCCTGGAAATAAATAAACATGTCAAAAAATACGTTTTCTATAAATTCTGCGAAAGTAAACAAAAATGGCATAATCGCGTGCATACGAATTTCCAACCGCGAGTATCATGAAATGGTACGGTGCTATTTTGTAAATGGCGAAAGTGCTAGGGCTGCCCTGTCTCTGTACAGAGAATAAAGTGTCCCGCGGTTGCAGAGACAGGGACTTACTACACTACGGCCAGTTCACAGTGCCAAGACATTTAATCGGAGGGGATCTCCTTATGCCTTGCCCTATGCCTTGGCATAGAAGATGCTATTCTCGAATATTTCGGCGAAGTCCTCGCCACAGTACAAATGACGCAGTTCGCGAGGAGGGGACTCCATTCTTATCGAAGTGGTGCCTACTGCTAGTCGTATTTGGATAAATTGTAAGTACCTTATGGAAAATATAATATGTAAACTTGCATTTCGTTAGTACCTAGTTAAATATACCTAAAATATATGCAACAATGTAAACATCCGGTTCGGAACATTCTAATTAGTTACGGTTCATTCTAATACCTGTCACTACAAGAGTACGCATCGCTCATAAAAATCATATCTTACGACCGGCTTATCGAAAGTATGTTGTCGCGAAACGGTTACGCATATTTCCATGAGTTTCTAATATCCTATTGTGACTCAAGGCTCTGATGCATATAAAAGGGGGCTTCACTTCTTCCTCTGAACACACCTCCAGTTGTTCAATATATCAGTAAATTGCTAAACTCGAAGTTTTACTCCAAGTACTCCAACCAACCCTGCAGCGAAGTTCAGCGTGTCAACACTCCTTCGAAAAGGCTATACTGATCTTTTTATGTGTGTGATTTTGTGTGTGTGAATTAGAACGTTTATGCCAAAGGGGACAATTACTCTTTTAAATAATCAAGAGTGTATTATAATCCTTATAAAAGTGATACACGATTTAAGGTTCCGTCCTTGTACTTTAGTTAATTCAAATAATATTAACAGTGCCTATTCTCTAAATTTAATTAAAATAGTTCGTCTTCCTTGTTCAAAGTGCTACAAGATAAAGATAGAACAAATAGACTTTTAAGAATCGTGTATATCGTCTATTTATCATAATGGACATGCTCGCTCAAGCCGCAGATGCCCAGCAAGGCGATCAATTAGCTCAGCAATTAGGCGAAAATCTAAGCATCCGAAATAGGACTGACGAAGAGGGGACAGATGAAACGGGAATATATTCACCCAGTTATCAGCCTGATTTTCCTCCTCAGTACGCACGAGTTGCCTACCCCTATCCGGCGCATCATGATGAGATGCCACCTCTAGGAATACCCAATATTCCAGAAGTAGCAAGCTCAATCGTCAATCGCAATTATAATATACCAACGCTTAGCGAAATGATAGCAATCATTCCTAGCTATAACGGGGATCCGCGTCAATTAAGTCGCTTCCTTAGAAAATGCGAATTTGTACTCAATAATTACAGAGATGGATCTGACGAACGGTACGCATATATTATATTTTAGAAGTAATTACTTCCAGACTGATGGGTAAAGCAGCATAATTAGTAAGTGAAAACGATTTCTTAGCCAGGAATTGGGAATTATTAAAAAAATAACTAATTCAACATTTTGGAGACCAAAGAACGGAAAAACATTTAAAAACGGAATTAGAAAATATTGCGATTAAAAGTGGGGAAAAGTTAAATTAATTTTGTGCACGCATACAATCAATAAAAAATCAACTATTTGCTAAATTATCGGAAAGTTATGATTCATCAACCATGCAAATTAAAATGAACATTTGTAACAACACCGCTTTTGAAATATTTTTATATAATATTCCAGAAAGAATTCTGAGGGCCATACAAATTAAAGAGCCCAGAACGTTAGAAGAAGCATTACGATATTCTTTAGAACAGGCTCACTTCGATGAGCATTACTACAAAAATCGCAAACAACAGACACCTAATCCAATAAATAAAAAACGCTATAATCAACCCAACCCAACTCATTATGGGAATACATCATATAACAATAATTATTATCAACCTAGAAATCCTTTTCCAAATTCTCAAAGGTCACAAGGCCAGCATAATAATTCGTACCGGCCATTTCAGAGGTCGCAAAATACACCGCAACAAAGCCAAAATCCAAGGCCAAATCAAACTCAAAATAGGCCTACATTTACCCCAAGTAATAATTCTAGACCAAACACGAATGTAGAAAATACGCATGTAAATATTCATAGATCAATTGACGAATTTCCAAATACTCGTTACCGGTATGCCTCACCATTTCACGGATATTACTCACCGTACTGTCAATTTTATTTTCACGAAAGAGAACCAAATAACTTTAATGGGTTACCGTCACCGAATCAGAACAGAGGTACAAACAACTCTGAAAATTTTCAAGTAAGGGCCTCGAACAACGAGCAAAGCCCATAAAACAAATTACCTGCCATATGTATATAATCATACCCAACCTAAAACTGAAATACCGATCCAGTTTTCCAACACTAAGTCAATTAAAATTCCACTTTTAACTCTAACGGTACAACCGCGTACGGAACAAAGAGTCGTTATTCCAACAAAACTCGTACATGGTGAAGGAATAACCGACCAAATAAAATTCTCGGAAGAACTTTCAATGCCTTGCGCGATAGTACAATGTAACAATTGATACGCGCAAACGACCATTTTAAACACAAGCGATTAAGAATTAAGCATTTTTGCACCTTTCGAAGTCACAGAATTTGATAATAAAATATTATGTAACCACATAAGTGAATCAAATCATAACAAACTTCTAACAAATAATTAAGAAAAAATACGGACAGAGCACATGAATTTACAGGAAAGAGATGCTATAAATCGATTGTGTTATGAATACAGAGACAAATTCTTTCACGAAGAAATTCCTCTAACTTTCACTCACGTAATAAAACATCACATTAGGACTAATAAAAATGAAGCACCCATTTATGTGAAACCTTATCGCCAGTCTCCTAATTAAAAAACAAGTAGATAAATTATTGAAGTCTGATATTATACAGCTTTCATTTTCTCCATGGAGCGCACCGGTACACATAATACCTAAGAACATGGACGCCTCCAATGAACAAAAATATCGAATGGTTATAGATTATAGGAAACTTAATGAAATAACCACGGATGACAAATACCCGTTACCCAACATTAACGATATTTTCGACAAATTAGGTAAAAGTTCCTATTTTTCAACTTTGGACTTAGCTTCTGGTTATCATCAGAAAGAGATAAATCCAGAGGATCAGCCCAAAAGTGCCTTCAGCACAGTCAATGGACATTATGAATTCAAACGCATGCCATTTGGTTTAAAAACCGCCCCAGCAAGTTTTCAGAGAGCAATGGATAATATATTGAAAGGACTTCAAGGAACCCATTGTCTTATATATCTAGATGATATAATCATTTTCTCCTCAACTTTCCCGGAACATCTTGTTCGTTTGAAAAAGGTATTAGAAACACTCCGTAAAGCCAATCTTAAGGTTCAACTAGATAAATCTGAATTCTTAAGCAAAGAAGTCTTATATTTAGGGCATAATATCACTAAAGAAGGGCTTAAACCCAACGAAGACAAAATAAAGGTAGTCTTAAATTACCCTCTCTCGACCAAAGTTAAAGAAATAAAAAGTTTCCTAGGTTTAGTTGGATACTATAGAAAGTTTATACCCGACTTTGCTAAAATAACAATGCCAATGACCCAAATGTTAAAAAAGGGTCAAAAGGTATTAAAAACCGAAGCATTTACTAACGCATTTGAAACATGCAAATCCCTTCTTACCAATGCACCTATTTTGCAATATCCTGATTTCAGCATGCCATTCATTCTTACGACTGATGCCTCCAACTTAGCTTTGGGCGCAGTCCTTTCTCAAGGTTCCATAGGCAGTGATAAACCCATTGCTTATGCTAGCCCTACCTTAAACAGTGCTGAACAAAGATATAGTACAATAGAAAAAGAGTTGTTAGCAGTCCTGTGGGGAGTAAGAAATTTTAGACCTTATTTGTATGGAAATAAATTTCAAATTTATACTGACCACAGGCCATTAGCATGGCTGTATTCACTGAAAGAACCAAATAGCAAATTAACAAGATGGCGACTTCGATAACAAGAATATGATTTTGAAATTATATACAAGCAAGGGAAACAAAATACAAATGCTGACGCTTTATCTAGAATACAATTAAATATTCATACAATGGATAATCCAAGTTATCAAAATATGCCGTCCACTTCCGGATCTACGCTCTCATTCAGATCATTCAAATAATTCTAATTCTACGGTGGATATTACCGATAATATCATGGATGAATATGAAGATATAGAAAGCCACAATGGCAGTGATTCTATAATTCCTATTATGCATGAAGCAGTCGATGTTAAACCTAATTAAATTTTACTTACCCATTGGTATCGTGATGAAACGAAAACCATTAGTAATGGAACAGTTCTAGACGTTTTCTTACCTTTGGACCCAAAATTAATTACAAAACTTATTAAAGAACAATTAAATCCAAATAAAAAATATTACATTTACATTAATTCACCACAAATAAAGGAAACTTTTAGTCAAACAGTTACCACCCTATTCGAAAAAAATCTATACCGTTTATCGAATGTACTAAAAGTGTAACCATTTTAACGGATGAAAAGGAACAAAAAGACTCCATCATGAAATATCATGAGGGTAAAACTTGTCATAGAGGAATCAATGAAACCTATAACAATATACAATATTATTTTTAAAATATGAAGGAAATTATTACTGCTGTAATTAATAACTGCGATCTATGTAAAAGAATGAAATACGATCGTAAACCCTTAAATCCTCTGCTACAGTTAACCCAAACCCAGGAAAAACCATTTGAGGAAATATTCATTGATTTATTTAAAATTGATGGTAATTTGTATTTAACATTAATAGATGCATTCAGTAAATTAGGACAAGCAATTTTAATAGCAAACAGATCTACTCCAGAAGTCACAAAAGCTCTAATAAAATAATTCTCAAATTACGGATTACCACATAAAATCAGTTGTGATCCTGGATCCGAATTTAATAATGCATTAATGAAAGAACTACTTACTTTATATAAAATAGACCTGCATATAGGCACTCCAAACAATCCTCAATCCATGGGTGTAGTTGAAAGATTTCATAGCACCATAGATACATAGATACATACAGATTAGCTAAATATACTCAGAAAAATACTGATGCAGCAAGCATAATGACTTATGCAATAATGTCTTATAATAACAGCATTCACTCCATGACTGGTTTCACTCCTGTTGAAGTAGTTTTTGGACACACTGATGCACGTAGCGTATTTGATGTAAACTTTAATCATACTTATATGCAACAACTAGTTCAAGACCATTATAGAAGGACTAAATCTGCTTTATAAATTAATCTCTCAAAAAATGGTTCAATTCAAAGAATTAACCAGAAAACGCTTAGAAGATGACCAATCTTCTACTACCCAAAACTTTCATCAAGGTGATGAAATCTATACAAAAATGGTTAACAAACGATTAGCTAAAGACAAACCGAAATATGAAAAAGCTGCTATAATACAGAATCCGGAAAGAAATGTTGCACCTATATTAATCCGAGGACGAGAAACTACCGTACCGATAAGAAATATTAAAAGACCTAGTAAGGTTCAAAAAGTAATAAATTTTATCATGCACCAAAAACAAGACGACGACCCTTAAATTTGAGAGAGATTGTATGTTTGCTTTGTTATGGGTCACTGATATCCGAATTCAAATGATTTTTATTTTATTTTTTATTATTAAATCACTTTTTCTTAGTTCTCCTCGCTGGCAAAACGTAATAAGAAAGTAATGTATACATTATAATGACGTCAATAAGTCATTAATTCAAATGAATAAATATTCGCATATATGTGATGTAATTTAGTTGCACAACGAACGAATTAACTGACAAACGAAATCGTTCAAAAGATAAAACATGGAAATTTTATATACTGTAATTAACATTAACATACAGTAAATGTATGTATAAAGCCTCTCCATGTATAAGACAAACAGTGTCGTAATTAACGTTTTAATACACAAATGTGTATAAAACTCAAAAAAGATAAAATTACCCCTCGTATGTAAAGAGGAGGCCTGCCAAATAGTGCAAATATACGAGTAGGCTCATTATTAAAAGTTCGTATGCATTCTCGTCTAAAGACGGTATACGTAACCAAAATAAAAAGAAGTGCTTCTATTCTATTATATTCTATTAAATAATCAAAGAGACGTATTGCATTTTCGTGGAATCACGGCATACGCTACTCTAAATATTGAAGGACATTTACCAAGAGTGTATTAATGTCATAGCGCTAATGTTAATCATCATATCATGATTAAAAGGATCCTAGTTAATAAGATAGTTTTAATCAATTACTTTCAAATGTTTAATCTAACCTTACAAATTATACAATACTACCTCGTAGTTTAACATTATATAAATTTAATAATGAGTTTGATTATGATATCCCTTCCTACTCTTTCCCAAACATGAGCGATAGAAGAAAAAGAAGAAAATTTGAGTGTCTACTCAGTAATTTTGTACACACTGTAAATCAACATAACTTGTCCACAAGCTGCTAAGGTGAACAATTCAACTCTGATAAGAGAATACAAGAAGATTTATAAAGAAAGATGAAACAAAGATGGTAGCAACTTAGTGACTTATCACAAAAACTATGTCTTTTGTCGATCAAATGGTATTTGTGTCATGTTACAAAGGAGTACACATCGTCAACGACGCACAAAAAGGAACCATTTCAAAATGAAACAAGTACTCAGTGAAAGTGAAGTGATAATCAGTGTAATGCTCGGAACAGAGTAATAAAAGACATTTAAGGGATAATATAAGTTCAATTATGTTTGTAGATGTTAATTTTATATTACTAACGACAATTATCGTATACTAACCTTATTATAATAATTAGAAAAAATAATTTTAATAAACATGTATTTTTCCTCTTAAGGAGGGAGGAGTTAAGTATACCTAAAATATATGCAACAATGAAAACATCTTTCTGGATTTGTTTTCCTTTTAATTTATCTTGACAACTGTTATGTTATTTGCTTGAAATAAGAATAAAAAATTAAACTCTTTTTAATTTTTAGATAGAAAATAGGTCGGTCTCAAATATCCTAAGTGATTTGATTTTATTACTTTTATGTATCTGATACTGATAGATATTACGCTTAGAGTATATTTATACTCAAACAAATAAATGAAACTGAATGTAAATTATAGATTTAGTGGAAAGTTACATACTTGAGCCACTGTATACTGTTAGAGTCTCTGTGTACTAGAGGGTCGAGTCACAGCACCCCAGTACCCGTACACAGTGACTCATTTCCTTTTTTAAAATAAAAACATTGTCTGACTACTTTATTATTGTCTTGATTGAAAAACTGATAATGCAGGGAAAAAATGTAATATCCAAAGCATGTTGAGTGTGAATTTCAGCCCGCTACCACGACTTTTTCTTCACAATTTGAGCGTCCGAAAAAATCCGAGCCACCGTCGCCGAACGCACCCTACTAACGAAGAACTTAGACGCCGATACATATGTGCAGCAAATTTCCTGCATCCGCGCTCAAAACAACAACGCAATCTTCGTTGAAGTTCCGGCGGGTACGGGTAAGACGTTATTGTTAAATTTAATATAATCACACGTGCGCGGCGATTTCAATGGTCGTTCTATGAACGGCTAACTCGGGCATTGCCGCCCAAAACTATCGTGGACGTGGACTATGCTGGACGATCTCGGACACTGGAGCGTCACTAAGCGCTCTCAGCGGGGGGAATTCAATCGCAAAGCGGACGCCATAATTTACTACGAAGCCCCTATGGTTCAAAATGGCAACATTTGATCCACATGTTGGACACATCACTTAGAGATTACGTCTCGGAAGAGATTTTCGGTGATAAACTTTCCATCATTTCACATGTAACACTAACTCTGAACGATCTCATAGATTTCGTTTTCTCTATTGCCGTTCTGAAAGAACTTGACATCAGAGCAATCCTTTCCACCTACAATGCTGGAGTGAAAGAGATTAACAAAGAGATGGAGAGTCGATTAACGAATGGGGAATAAATCTAATAATAAGGAAATAAATAGAAATCTCAATGAAGCATTTGTCTAAAACCGTAGTATTCAGAAAATTAGAAATTCGCAATAAAACCAATCCTCAAACGGAACGTAGTTTTCTACAATATGAAATTCCTAAAAAAGTATGAGAGTCCAAGAGCTTCATACGGACGGAATGGTCCGTCTTTCATCATAATAGTCTACCGTGCATGTATATTTTTACTATTTTTAGTTCGAAGCACATTATGAAGTGCTTCGTCATTTGTTAATACCATTATATATAATAAATCTTTTTGATAGACACGTTGGTGGCATAATAATAAACTATACAGGTACAGATGAAGGAGTAATTAAATGTTGGATAAAAAAATCCACATTGATTTAAATCAATCTTAATTCACACATTAATATGCACTCTCTAAATTGAAAAGTGATTTTTTTTAATAGTTAACAATAATTTGACTCTCATGTGCAGCGGGCTTTATGCGACGCATTAATAGCGATTTGAAAAAAACCGGAAGCAACACTTTTCCCGGTCTCCGTTTGAAAAGGTGAGTGGGTGTCCTTTCTTAAATCATTTTTAATTAGAAATAGCGGGCTTTATGCGACGCATTAATAGCGATTTGAAAAAAACCGGAAGCAACACTTTTCCCGGTCTCCGTTTGAAAAGGTGAGTGGGTGTCCTTTTTTAAATAATTTTTAATTAGAAATAGCGGGCTTTATGCGACGCATTAATAGCGATTTGAAAAAAACCGGAAGCAACACTTTTCCCGGTCTCCGTTTGAAAAGGTGAATGGGTGTCCTTTCTTAAATCATTTTTAATTAGAAATAGCGGGCTTTATGCGACGCATTAATAGCGATTTGAAAAAAACCGGAAGCAACACTTTTCCCGGTCTCCGTTTGAAAAGGTGAGTGGGTGTCCTTTCTTAAATCATTTTTAATTAGAAATAGCGGGCTTTATGCGACGCATTAATAGCGATTTGAAAAAAACCGGAAGCACACTTTTCCCGGTCTCCGTTTGAAAAGGTGAGTGGGTGTCCTTTCTTAAATCATTTTTAATTAGAAATAGCGGGCTTTATGCGACGCATTAATAGCGATTTGAAAAAAACCGGAAGCAACACTTTTCCCGGTCTCCGTTTGAAAAGGTGAGTGGGTGTCCTTTCTTAAATCATTTTTAATTAGAAATAGCGGGCTTTATGCGACGCATTAATAGCGATTTGAAAAAAACCGGAAGCAACACTTTTCCCGGTCTCCGTTTGAAAAGGTGAATGGGTGTCCTTTCTTAAATCATTTTTAATTAGAAATAGCGGGCTTTATGCGACGCATTAATAGCGATTTGAAAAAAACCGGAAGCAACACTTTTCCCGGTCTCCGTTTGAAAAGGTGAATGGGTGTCTTTTCTTAAATAATTTTTAATTAGAAATAGCGGGCTTTATGCGACGCATTAATAGCGATTTGAAAAAAAACCGGAAGCAACACTTTTCCCGGTCTCCGTTTGAAAAGGTGAGTGGGTGTCCTTTCTTAAATCATTTTTAATTAGAAATAGCGGGCTTTATGCGACTCATTAATAGCGATTTGAAAAAAACCGGAAGCAACACTTTTCCCGGTCTCCGTTTGAAAAGGTGAATGGGTGTCCTTTCTTAAATCATTTTTAATTAGAAATAGCGGGCTTTATGCGACGCATTAATAGCGATTTGAAAAAAACCGGAAGCAACACTTTTCCCGGTCTCCGTTTGAAAAGGTGAGTGGGTGTCCTTTCTTAAATCATTTTTAATTAGAAATAATGTTAAATTATCATAGTTTTACATTTGATGTCAAGGCATGTAAGATTATAATTGTAATCAGCTAATTAACAACTGAAAAAACACAACTTTTTAACAAAAATTTTGTAATAAATAGATAGCGTCCTCCCCATTTCTTGCAGTTGGTTTTTATATTAAACTTTTAACAACTTTTATAAAATGTAACTACCACGATTTTATTCTGAATGATTGTTATCGATGTATGCTTTTATTAAGACTACTTAATTAATTAATCGAAAACTTTGAATCAATTGAACTGGAAAATTTTAGAACTTACGGGACGCCATTTTGATTGTGAAAAGCGTCCTTTTGATAAAACCATAATCTACATTTAAATTTACATAATTTCTATCAAAATGTACGACTGTACACATTGAATTATACGTAGCTAAGATTTGACAACAATTATGTAATATTTTAGATGAAACGACAACTCGAATCTCCCGCCGTGCGCCGCTCCAAGCGTCTCTCTTCATCCACCGAGCCTACGTCTGTTAATTCAGGTAAATTATTATTTGTGATTAATTAATTAATTAGGTACGTCAATTACTTGACTCATTAGAAATAAAAATTGAAAGTGCGCCGCATGACCACCAATCAAAGCAGCGAGAGCCATGCCCCAATCACAGACCAATTCATAGCGCGCGACGAAAGTATCTATATCTATCTATAATACATACATGCATACTATGCATAGTTTGAAATTAGATGCACTTGTGGCTCCAACGAAAATGTAGTGATCATTATGTACATAGTGTCCTTGTATAAATATTGGATTAAGTAAATAAGTGAAAACAACAGTGTTTTATATAGTTTTGAATTGGTTTCTGTGTGTCAAGTCGACATTTTATGGGAGTGAATTACAATCTAATGTCAGTGCATATAAAAGTGTTTTACAGTTTTTCTCTTTTTATATGTCGATATGTTAATAATATAACAATTAAATCATTGATGTTAAAGAAAATTTGTAAAGCATTTGCGGTGACCTTTCCAGAGAAAATTCACTTTGACAAGCCGAAGTAAGTACCTATATAAGTAGTGCAAAAACATTAATCTTTCAATATGTGCAATGATAAAGTTCGTCACATAATATCAAAATCATTAAAATTTCTATGAAAATTATACACACCTCTGACGCGAAATACATAGGGCAATATAACTACCAACTAGCCGCGCGTTTTCGCCCGCCTACGTATAAAATGAACTTTGATGGAACCGCGAGATAAAACATTACCCACTTTCATCCCGGTGATACACCCTATATACAAACATTGGTACAGAAAATCATCAAATTGTTCTTATTCCTCATGTTATTCCTATTCACAAGCTTTAACTTTATTGTGTTGTGGTTATGTACTTATGTACTTAATATGAAATCGAGACGAACTTTCGTTGTAGTCATATAAAAAAATTATAAACATGCCATTACACTGTTACAAAAGTTAAAATACATAGATATTTTTTTTACCCTTCCCCCAATATTCAATCCATGTAAACAAATATAAGGTTTCCCTAATCAGGTACCTATATTCTATTTACTTTCCAATCTTACATAATGAATAAAAAGGATTTTTTTTTTGTTATTTCCAGGCCAACAGCGTTCTTTGGATGAATTCTGCTGTATATCATCGGGTAAGTTTAAACTTCATATACTTATTTAAACCCATTAGTGATATAGGGTCTTCTTCACATAAGTCTATCTTGCAAATCGTGACCAACATGATTGATTATCAATAATTATGTGCTACCTGAAAATACAAAAAAAATTTAGCCGGCAATATATTTATAATAATAATAATGTGATACATTTCAACTGTAGGATGTCATAATTCAATTACTGGTGATCAAAATCATATCAACCTTAATGCATTTGTATAAGGTTCAATTTAGAATTTACAATACTTTTCCTGTAACTACATAAATACATTTTCTCAAAAATCATCGGCAATGTTGACTTTATTGGTAAAAAATCAGGACGTGAAGTACATAGTTTATGGTTAGTCAACATTTAAAAAATAAAAAACCTTGCCGGCTCGATTTTGCTCGACTACAATGTTGCATACAAATTCCATTATTTGTCTTGGTACAAACTTTTTAAAAATTTGAAACCGCCATATAAATAAAAGGCATAGGTCCTAAACAGCCAAAACGCAAGATCAGTAGCTGTGACTCATCGCGACTTTTTAGTTGTCTCAAATAACTTATGGCGCTTTCGGAAGAAAAATACACTCCCAACTTATTATTAAAAAAAATAAAAGGCGGCAATGCAAAAAATATTCTGTTTTAACACCTACAGTGGCTAATTCTTTTTACGGAAAATATAGAAAAATGACGTGTATTCCAGATTTAAAAGAAGCTGCAAGCTCAGTTATTGATTATTTGTTTAAGTGTAATTTGTTGGTAATTTGCAAAGCCAAAAGACAGATATCGGAAGGCGTACGACAATTTCTTGAAGCGGCGAGAAGAAATGCATGCCTTATCATTTTCAGAAAATACATTTTTGTTTTCTTGCACAATTTTTGAGAAAAGCACTATATTTGTCTCAGCTGGAAGGGCATTTACTGGCTTCGTATTAAATTAAACGGACTCCCAAGGTCGTCCGTTTAAAATTAATACTCAGCCAGCAATTGCCTACTTCCCTTGCTTCGACAATAATGTACTATTATTGGCCATTGTCGCTTTTTTAGGGTTTCGTCAAAGGGTCAAAACGGGACCCTATTACTAAGACTACGCTATTCGTGCGTCTGTCTGCTGCCTGTCTGTCTGTCACCAGGCTGTATCTCATAAACCGTCATAGGTAGACAGTTGAAATTTTAACAAACGATTTAATTTTGTTGCCGCTATTACAGCAAATGTTTAATGTTTAAGGGGGTTTCCATACAATAAACGTGATTGATTTTGCCGTTTTTATAGATATTGGTATGGAACTCTTCGTGCGCGAGTCCGACTCGCACTTGGCCGGTTTTGATATCAACCTTAATGCAATTGTATATAAGGTTCAATTTCGAATTTACAATACTTCTCATGTAATTATATAAATACTTCTTTGTCCGTGCGTCTGTCTGCCTGTCTGTCCGTCTGTCACCAGGCTGTATCTCATGAACCGTGATGGGTAGACAGTTGAAATTTTCACAGATGATGTAATTCTGTTGCCGTTTTTTATAGATATCGGTACGGAACTCTTCGTGCGCGAGTCCGACTCGCACGGTTTCGATATGTGATATATTATACCAACAGTGATTAAACATAAATATAGTGCCTACTATATATAATGTTGCATTGGTTATATGGAAGTGAAGTGTGAATTCTCTTATTTAACATTTTAAAAAGAAAAAGCCTATGCTTTTTATAAGTACCTATGTACTTATTGATTGTTGATATGAAGCGGATGAGGCGGTGTATAATATAATGACACTTTAGCTGCAAACGGATTGAACATGGTATACGTACATACTGGTGTTGAATGGTGCGTCAGGATAGCGATTTCAACATTGGAGCCTGTATGAAGGATGTCTCATTGGACAACATGGAATTGAAAAAATAACCTTACGGCGGCCGGGACAATCAACTTGTCAGACGGCGCGATACTGAGGCGAAGCAACGAAGCATTGACGAAATTGTTCAGCTCAACTATTGATATATTGTATATATAGCTTTTTGATTTATATAAATACCTATGTGTAATACGATTTAATGAAATAAATATGGTTTAAATTTTTCACGTTTTTGAATTATTTCAATAAAATGGTTGTTTTTGTACATTATTTATAAAACGCTAATGTTAATTTTTTAGTACATCATTTACGCGGGAATACAATATATCATTGTCATTTCTATGTCTCGGCCACACTTCGCCCGAATGTTGTTGCCGTCCTTTTCTAACGTATATTGATCGCCTTCTTAAATAATCATTTTATTTGCAGTCTAACTTATATAGATACTAATACTAATATGTTGATATTTAGCAGTAGGTAAAAAAATATTATTATTATTTTATTCTAATTATCGGAATTAATTCAAGGCACTACGCATCAGGGTGACACACGCCGATTCTTAGGTAATAACACGCAGTGTGTAGCGATGTCGGCATGTGCTTGTATACATTCTTGCATTAGTGGTCGCAATGTTTTTAGTACCGCGGATATTGACATGATCCTTACATTTGGAGATCTCCTCTATCTCCGTTTGCGTCCATTGGACACGAGACATAGACACGCGCTTTGCTATCCAGAGGAGTTGTCGCAGTTTTCTGACGGAATACAAGTAGGGAACCATTTGGCTAGAATATCCATCGATTGGAAAAATAATGGCTTGTATCCAAATTCACCAAACATGGACGCGGAATTAAACAATTTAGAAGTTATCCTTATGGACGACGTGTTCAATGCTGACCATTCTGACGCGACCGATTCTTATTTGTTCACGGGGCTCGGTAACACTACATCGTTCTGGCGTCATAATAATGAGTATTATTATTTAAACAGTCACGCAGTAGATAAATGTAACGAGTGGAATTACGACACGCGCACCGAATATCTAGCGCGATTTTTTCGGTGCTCTTCTGTCAAGGCTCTAGCTAAAATATTGTTTAAAAAATTACCATTACAGTGGGAACGCATTGAGCAGTATTCTATCGACAAAATCGCGTTAGTATCTTCGGAAATAGAGATGCCGACTGAGGATCCAAAATTTACCACTTTGAAACCGGTAGTAGTATTAGAGAGATTGCCGATTGCAGAATTGTCAGCCAAAGATATCGCGCAATATTCTTCAGATTTAAAACTGTCGTATTTAAAACCTACCGTTGTTTTGGCACCACTATCTGACACTCCGACGATGGATGATGAAATTGTAGTAGAGAAACCGCGCGGACGACCCAAGAAACAAAAAAGGGGACCGAATGCTACTGTGACTAGGGCCAACTTCAAAGCTGGCCAAAAATACGCGAAAAAACACCCGCAAGTGAATAGGGAATCCGCGAAAAAGTATTATCAAGAAAACCGACCACAGAAAATCGCCGCAGTAACCCGACACACACAAGAAAACCCCGAAATAAATAGAAACGCAGTAAACCGGTACTCGCAACAGAACCCCGAAGTCAATTTAGCCGCCACTCGGCGTTACACTGAAAACAGTAGGCGCGTCGACAGTAGTTTACGCGACTCGACTAAGCTTATAGGCCAGCGATGCGACGATGAACTAAACGTCATTAACACCTTTTCACTCAAGAAAACGTCATTGTTCGGTAACGACATATATAAATGTGCTCATTGCAAAGCACCACTCTTCGAAGAAGAGAAAGGTCGGAAAAAATGGTGCTGTGGCGGAGGCGGTATATACAAAACACAAGAATACGCTCCGCTCACTGAGGATTTCTATACGGATCCGTCTTTCCTTCAGAGGTCGCGAGCCTACAATCATTTGTTCGCGTTTAGTGCTCTAGGAACCACGCACGGTTTCCAAAATCCCGACACCGGTATTGCTTTCGTGAAAGTTCAGGGCCGTATTTACCATCGCGTTTTCGATTTGAGTTATACCGGGTCCACCAATCCGATTGGTCTCTATATTGAAGACAGCAGTGAACGCGAAAGAATCGCCACTGGACAAAGTCTCAATACGGACGTTATTAGATCGATCACTCATTATCTACACGAAGTGAATCCGTATATAGATTGTTTCAAAAGGTTAATTCGCGAAACATCGGACCAGGCTCATTTAATATTCGACACTCGCTCGTCGCGTTCCCGTGACGGTAACATTTTAGGAGACCGACCGGTCGGTAATGAAGTGGCCGCCGTAATTAGTACGGAAACCGAACGATATATACCGCGTTGCATAGTGATTTGGAAAATCGGTGGCAGTAAACCTCATACAGTAGATTTAATGGACAAACTGTACGAGAGTTTTCAATATCCATTGTTGTATCCCAATGGAGAAGTGGGTTGGACGATCGGTGTCAAGGATAAAAGGGGTGGGAAATTGAAGCAACTCAAGTACGTCAGATGCCTTTTGCTGTCTGAACCGCGATTTTCGCAACTGGGTCGTTTGTGTTGGCTAGTCGATATGCAGTGTAGAATTTTAGAAGAACGGTTAAGATTCCTTCACAATAAGCAAACTGCACGTAACGATGGCGGAGGACTCAGAGTAGCCCCGCTCGAGGAAATTGTTACGGACGAGACCATACAAGGCGAGGGCGGTATTGTACCTGGTCGCGTATATTTACCGTGCACATTTTTGGGTTCCGATCGTTACATGAAAAAAAATTACTTAGATGCAATCGGTTTGTTAAATAGACTGGGCTCGCCATCCTTTTTCTTGACAATGACATGTAACCCAAAATGGCCGGAAATACAACAATCAACACCTGCCGGTCAGAATCCCTCTCCCGTTATGTGTGCACGGGTGTTTCAATTGAAACTTTTAGAACTTTTACACGACGTGAAGCACGGTGAATATTTTGGAAAATGCGTGTACGTCGTGCACGTGATCGAGTTTCAAAAAAGGGGTCTTCCTCACGCCCATATTGCGTTCAGAGTGGACGGCGGCGGTCCCGTAGTAAATGTAGACATCGACAGCTTCATACGGGCAGACATTCCCAGCCCGACAGAGGCGAAGGGCACACTCCGCGCAGCGGTTCTGAGACACATGATACACGGACCGTGCGGACCCGATTACCGTACAGACTTGCAATGTTGGGATGGCGAATTGAAAAAATGTACCCGGTATTTCCCTAAAAAAGAAACGGCATTCACCTATTGCGACGATAGAGGTTTCACACATTTGCGCCGCGATAGTAAAAATGAAGCGACCATTAAATATCGCAACAGGGATGTCACAGTTAGTCAGATTTGTGGGTAGCTCCGTACAATGCCGCCCTACTGCTGAAGTACGATTGCCACATGAATTTAGAAGCAACCTCGGCGCGTTCGATGATTAAATACCTGTTTAAATATATCTCAAAAGGCGTCGACAAAGCTCGAGTTGCAATAGTGCCGGAAGAGTCGAGAAATAACGAGATCGAAACGTACGTTACGAAACGTTACGTGGGCTCGTGCGACGCGGCGTGGCGAGTGTTCGAATTCCATCTTGTAGGCCACAAACCGACAGTCTACCAGCTCCCCGTTCACCTGAGCAACCAACAATCGGTCTTCTTCCACGCGGATAACGCAGATCGCGCTGCGGAACGATCAACTTCACAGCTGCTCACCTATTTCGCGAGACCGCCGGGCGCGAAGTTTGACGGTTTGACATATATCGAATTTTACGAAACGTACATGGATCACCCGAGCCGTCCGAATAATATGGCATCAAACGTGCAAATACTTGAACTGTCAAATGGTAGATTCATCACGCTTAGACAAAGGGGAGAAGCAATAGCACGCATGTTCTGGGTCGCTCCGAATCGAGGTGAACAATTTTATCTGCGCGTACTCTTGTCCGCGTATCCGTGCCGTAGTTATGACGACCTCATCAGGCTGGGCGGTGCCGATTGCACCACATTCCAAGAGGCCGCGCGCGCGGTCGGAATGGCTGATGACGAGTCAGAGTACGTCAGAGCAATGCAGGAAGCTTCCACTTTTATGACTGCGCCGCGTTTACGCCACTTTCTCGTCATGTTAGCCGCGAACGGAATCCCAGTCGCGTCGCTGTGGGACACATTCAAAGATCAACTGACCGAGGATTTCATCAAAAGGTTAGGATCGGAATTAGTGGATAGGGCCCGCGAGAAAAGTCTCGTAGTCATTGGTAGGCTGTTGCGCAAGCACGGTAGCGGCTTGCGTGACCAGGGATTGCCGGAGGTATACGACGATACCACGGAGCTAGGCCGCGAATACACCGAATACGATCAGGAGCACCTCGATCGGTTCGTTCAGGAATGGCTACCGAAATTGTCGGTCGATCAACGGGCCGTGTACGATTACGTGCACGAGTTCGTGACTGACAACGATGAATTCCGCGCTCAAAACAACAACGCAATCTTCGTTGATGGTCCGGCGGGTACGGGTAAGACGTTATTGTTAAATTTAATAACATCGCACGTGCGCGGCGATTTGAAAGGGGTCGTTCTATGTACGGCTAGCTCGGGCATTGCCGCCCAGAACTATCCTAACGGCATGACGGCCCACAGCATGTTCAAGTTCCCCATCGACCTGGTGGACGATCTCGGACACTGGAGCGTCACTAAGCGCTCTCAGCGGGGGGAGCTCATTCGCAAGGCGGACGTCATCATCTACGACGAAGCCCCTATGGCTCACAAATATTTGGTCCACATGTTGGACAGATCGCTCAGAGACCTGATGGACTCCAAAAAGATTTTCGGTGGTAAACTGTTAATATTCGCCGGTGATTTCCGTCAGATTCCACCGGTGGTGCCCAACGCTCAGACCGATTCGGAGGTCATAAACTGTTCGGTGAAATCGTCACCTCTGTGGGATAAATTGAAAACCTTCTCTCTGACGACGTCCCAAGGTCAGACGGATGATCCCGAATTTGCACAATTTTTGTTACAGTTGGGATCGAATCAAATGCCCGCGTTAAGGGTCCAAGTGGGGCGCAATTTTCAAAATTTAATTGACCTCTCCGTCATTTCACACGTAACAACTCTGAGCGATCTCATAGATTTCGTTTTCCCCACTGCCGTTCTAGGAGAATCTGACGTGTGCGCGGGCAGGGCGATCCTTTGCACCCACAACGCTGGCGTCAAAGAGATCAACAACGAGATGATGAGCCGATTGCCGAATAAGGAAATGCATTTCCTCTCCGTTGACAGCGTCATCAGTGAAGGCTCCGACGAGCTGTTTTTCGGTAACGACACACTGAATAGGCTGCAACCTAACGGGGTCCCGGAGCACGATTTAGTACTCAAAGAGGGGTGTGTATGTATGGTTACTCGTAATCTTAGTTTCGCGGACGGCTTATTGAACGGGACCAAAGTCTTAGTAGTCGCGGCCACGCCTTTCCTCATCAAAGTCCGCAAACCCAATAAAACAGAGGACTATTTAATTCCGCGCATCAGTTTCAAAGCCCCGATCGATCGCCGCAGTCCGGTCGAAATGATGAGGAGACAGTTTCCCTTGCAGGTGTGCTACGCAATGTCGATTCACAAGAGTCAGGGCCAGACCATCAATCGCGTAGGTGTCGACTTGAGATCCGATGTCTTTAGTCACGGTCAACTGTATGTGGCGTTAGGTCGCGTTCAAAGCAGAAATGACATAAAAATATTGACTCACACAGCCAGGGTATGCAATAACAGATTTATGGCAAATAATGTCGTATATCCGCAGTTATTGTAAAAGTGTAAGGAAGCTTCCTCGAAAAATGCATTGTTAAATTGTTCATCGCCGTCAGCAAGCTGCGTTTGTGTAAATATGTTGATAAAAATGTTAATATTAGTCGTATTATGTATATTTTAATCATGCCGACATGTCGCTGCACGCTGCGTGTTTTTAATTTATTTCTTTCATACATTCATCACAACACCAAGTAACGAGTGAGATAAGTAAACAATATTGCGTGGAGTATGATGTTGTTGATTGTTGTGTGAAAATAATCACTCCATGTCTCTATGGATCCTTACAGGCCTGGTGAGTGATGTCCTTAAATTTACCCTTGCATTTATGCGTATCTGCGCTGGAGGTATGACTTTGAGGCCTCAGGTGTGATATCAGTTTGATAGCTAAATCAGCAGCGGATGAGACGGTCGCCGTTGTCTGAATTGGCATAGGGGAGACGGGGCGACCGTTTAATAGACAACGACGTTGGGCCCAAAGGCGAAACACGCAACCAGCTGTCGTCGAGAGGGGACCCAATGGCAATATTGAATGTGACTGCGGCCGATGTGTTGCGGCGGGTGGTCTGGACGAGAGATTCGTACGGGCGACTGTTGACATGCTGTTCAACTCACAGGTCGACCGGCCGGCGCGAGCAAACCGCCTTTTCTGCTGATTGGCTCTTCTGCGAGCTGTCATGTACAGAGGTCTTCGTGCACAGCGAATGGTAAGTGTGTCTGTCTCTGTTGACGATCGTTTCCACTGACAATGCCAATAACAATAGATTCGTAGCGGATTGAGAATTGACTGTTGTAAGGGATTGAAATAAGCTCGGCCGGAATTTTTTTTTTTACGTCCCGGAACACCACGGGACATTCAACATACACTCAGCGGCATATTTAGCGGAACACAAAAAAAGTATAACTACTTTTTTTTTTCTAAGTATTAGGTCAAGCATTAAGTATGCGTTATGCTAACTTTTTTATGTTCAGCTAAATATGCCGCTGAGTATATTATCTAATAATTATCTAATTTATCCTGTTTTGATACTTTTCCCTATTTACTCAGTTATTGATGATGTGTTGTGTAAAATATAGTATTATTATTATCTTTCCAGATGAAAAACCGGAGACAAAATTAAGAGCAGCAGTGTTGCTCATCGGTTGTCTATTCAATATACCTCCAGCCCGTCGGTCTAAAAAAGACTGGCAAGCGTCACGAGCCGAGATATTTGACGGATTTGTGACCATTGTGGATGCTGAAGCGGACGTGCAAGTGACAATTGAGGAGCGTCGCCATAAGCTTCAGCAGATCGGTATCACCCTGCAACCATTAATTATCTGGTGCCGTGAGTCAGGTGTCTCCCACATAAGCATTGAAAAAAAATGGCTCGACTAAACAGTTTATGAATAATACTTTGGAATCAGAAATACGAAGCGTGTTTACAAATGAAAAACTGAAGTTCTTCTGTAAATTATCTACTAATGTAAACTATCTACTTCTAAGAAAATAAATGTTTTCGAGGATACATACTGATAGGATGATGTTTTCGAGGATAGATACACGGTGACTGAAGGTATCACTATATTTCAGATTGCGGATGTTTACTGAAACAATTATCTCAACGCGAGATTTCCTGGGCGAGTGCACGACTCCTTCATATTTAACAATTGTGCGGTTAAAGCAGAGTTAAACCGACTACACGACAACCACATAGGGGAGTACTACCTTCTGGGAAAGTAGAAATTTCTCCATATACACACTTATAATAATTAACGTCATATAGTCGTGAAAATATCAAGTACCTAGTTTGTATAAATTGTAGGTGATTCGGGGTATGCTTTTGAGCCCTGGCTCATGACGCCAGTGCTACGTGCAACTCCCGGCAGCCCGGATGAGAAGTCACCAACCACCAACACCAACTGGCATGGCACTTTCGGGTACGATATTTAATTGGACGAACAAACGGCTATGCGAAAAATATGCTTAGGTGTCTGGGCCACGACCGAGTGCTACATTATGGCCCGCACGGAAAGAAATTATTACAACAATGCTACCAGAACATATTATAAATTTAATTGTAATATAAAGAAACGAACTTAAGTTAAATTTACCGTATTGACTTTTAACAACAAATAGTCATACTGTAATAAATGCCAAATTTAGTCAACAATAATCATAGCTATTTATAAGTGCATATTATTAATGCACAGAGTAATGTTTTAGTTGTCTAAATAATTAATCATACAGTACTGTTTACCAGACTATGACTACTGTTTACTGACTATACCATAACATGTTTTTTGTAACATGTAAATCGTAATATCAAATCGTAGTATCAATAAGAAGAAATCTAGCTAGGGGACATATTTTCAATATATTTAAGGGACATTTTAATATGTAAGACCACCATGTTGATTTTTAAATTACATGAATATAAACTCACAAACGTTTAAAGTTTAGTTTTATTTAAAACTTTTGTTGACCATGTGTTTATTATAACGACGGAATACAAGTAGGTAACCATTTGGCTAAAATATCCATTGATTGGAAAAATAATGGCTTGTATCCAAATTCTCCAAACATGGACGCGGAATTAAACAATTTAGAAGAAATCCTTAAGGACGACGTATTTAATGCTGACCATTCTGACGCGACCGATTCTTATTTATTCACGGGGCTCCGTAGCACTACATCGTTCTGGCGTCATAATAATGAGTATTATTATTTCAACAGTCACGTAGTTGATAAATGGAATTTCAACAGGCACACCGAATATCTAGCGCGATTTTTTCGGTGCTCTTCTGGAACTAAATATGCCTCATCGCATGCCGATAGTTAATTTAGAGACTTTCAGCTTCAAAAATGAACGAGGTCATCAGCAAATACCACACTTTGGATCCAAAATTTACCACTCTGAACCCGGTAGTTGTATTGGAGAAATTGCCGATTGCAGAATACCAGCCAAAGATACGTATCGCGCAATATTCATCAGATTTCAAACCATCGTAATAAAAACAAAACGTTATTTTGGCACCACTAACTGACACTCCAACGATGGATAATTAAATTGTAGTAGGGAAACCGCGCGGACGACATAAGAAACAAGAAAGGGGACCGAATGCTACCGGTGTTAACAGTCATTTTAAAGCCCTACAAAAATATACATCTAAACGACCGCAAGTGAATAGAGAAGCCGCGAAACAATATTATATACAAAACAGAAACGTAAGGATCGCCGCAGTAACCCGATACACACAAGAAAAACCCGAAATAAATAGAGATGCAGTAAACCGACACTCGCAACAGAACCCCGAAGTGCATAGTGCAGCGAGCGCTCGCTATGAAGAAAACAATAGGAACGTCGACAGTAGTGTACGCGACTCAATTGAGCCTAACTAGCTACTAACCAGCCAGCGCTGCGACGGTGAATTAAACGCCATTAACACATTTTCTCTCATGAAAACCTCATTATTCGGTTCCGACATATATAAACGAGATCATTGCTAAGCACACTCTTCGAAGAAGAGAAAACTCGGAAAAAATGGTGTTGTGGCAGAGGCGGTACCAAAACACAAGAATACGTTCCGCTCACTGAGGATTTCTATACTGATCGGTGTTTATCTATCTATAATCATTTGTTCGCGGTTACTCCTCTAGGAACCACGCAAGATTTTCAGTATCTCGACGCCAGTATTTCTTTTGTTGAAGTTCAGTGCCGTATTTACCATCGCTTTTTCAATTTTAGTTATACCGGGTCAACCAATCCGATTGGTCTATGTCTATACAGGGTTATTTTTAGACCCCTGGAAATAAATAAACATGTCAAAAAATACGTTTTCTATAAATTCTGCGAAAGTAAACAAAAATGGCACAATCGCGTGCATACGAATATTCAAACCGCGAGTATCATGAAATGGTACGGTGCTATTTTGTAAATGGCGAAAGTGCTAGGGCTGCCCTGTCTCTGTACAGAGAATAAAGTGTCCCGCGGTTGCAGAGACAGGGACTTACTACACTACGGCCAGTTCACAGTGCCAAGACATTTAATCGGAGGGGATCTCCTTATGCCTTGCCCTATGCCTTGGCATAGAAGATGCTATTCTCGAATATTTCGGCGAAGGCCTCACCACAGTACAAATGACGCAGTTTGCGAGGAGGGGACTCCACTCTTATCGAATTGGTGCCTACTGCTAGTCGTATTTGGATAAATTGTAAGTACCTAATGGAAAATATAATATGTAAACTTGCATTTCGTTAGTACCTAACTAGGTAATATACCTAAAATATATGCAACAATGTAAACATCCTGTTCGGAACATTCTAATTAGTTACGGTTCATTCTAATACCTGTCACTACAAGAGTACGCATCGCTCATAAAAATCATATCTTACGACCGGCTTATCGAAAGTATGTTGTCGCGAAACGGTTACGCATATTTCAATGAGTTTCTAATATCCTATTGTGACTCAAGGCTCTGATGCATATAAAAGGGGGCTGCGTCCTTCCACCATCATTCCGGCTTCACTCCTTCCTCTGAACACACCTCCAGTTGTTCAATATATCAGTAAATTGCTAAACTCAAAGTTTTACTCCAAGTACTCCAACCAACCCTGCAGCGAAGTTCAGCGTGTCAACACTCCTTCGAAAAGGCTATACTGATCTTTTTATGTGTGTGATTTTGTGTGTGTGAATTAGAACGTTTATGCCAAAGGGGACAATTACTCTTTTAAATAATCAAGAGTGTATTATAATCCTTATAAAAGTGATACACGATTTAAGGTTCCGTCCTTGTACTTTAGTTAATTCAAATAATATCAACAGTGCCTATTCTCTATATTTAATTAAAATAGTTCGTCTTCCTTGTTCAAAGTGCTACAAGATAAAGATAGAACAAATAGACTTTTAAGAATCGTGTATATCGTCTATTAATCATAATGGACATGCTCGCTCAAGCCGCAGATGCCCAGCAAGGCGATCAATTAGCTCAGCAATTAGGCGAAAATCTAAGCATCCGAAATAGGACTGACGAAGAGGGGACAGATGAAACGGGAATATATTCACCCAGTTATCAGCCTGATCTTCCTCCTCAGTACGCACGAGTTGCCTACCCCTATCCGGCGCATCATGATGAGATGCCACCTCTAGGAATACCCAATATTCCAGAAGTAGCAAGCTCAATCGTCACTCGCAATTATAATATACCAACGCTTAGCGAAATGATAGCATTCATTCCTAGCTATAACGGGGATCCGCGTCAATTAAGTCGCTTCCTTAGAAAATGCGAATTTGTACTCAATAATTACAGAGATGGATCTGACGAACGGTACGCATATATTATATTTTAGAAGTAATTACTTCCAGACTGATGGGTAAAGCAGCATAATTAGTAAGTGAAAACGATTTCTTAGCCAGGAATTGGGAATTATTAAAAAATTAACTAATTCAACATTTTGGAGACCAATACACCGCAACAAAGCCAAAATCCAAGGCCAAATCAAACTCAAAATAGGCCTACATTCACCCCAAGTAATAATTCTAGACCAAACACGAATGTAGAAAATACGCATGTAAATATTCATAGATCAATTGACGAATTTCCAAATACTCGTTACCGGTATGCCTCACCATTTCACGGATATTACTCACCCTACTGTCAATTTTATTTTCACGAAAGAGAACCAAATAACTTTAATGGGTTACCGTCACCGAATCAGAACAGAGGTACAAACAACTCTGAAAATTTTCAAGTAAGGGCCTCGAACAACGAGCAAAGCCCATAAAACAAATTACCTGCCATATGTATATAATCATACCCATACTAAAACTGAAATACCGATCCAGTTTTCCAACACTAAGTCAATTAAAATTCCACTTTTAACTCTAACGGTACAACCGCGTACGGAACAAAGAGTCGTTATTCCAACAAAACTCGTACATAGTGAAGGAATAACCGACCAAATAAAATTCTCGGAAGAACTTTCAATGCCTTGTGCGATAGTACAATGTAACAATGGATACGCGCAAACGACCATTTTAAACACAAGCGATTAAGAATTAAGCATTTTTGCACCTTTCGAAGTAACAGAATTTGATAATAAAATATTATGTAACCACATAAGTGAATCAAATCATAACAAACTTCTAACAAATAATTTAGAAAAATTACGGACAGAGCACATGAATTTACAGGAAAGAGATGCTATAAATCGATTGTGTTATGAATACAGAGACAAATTCTTTCACGAAGAAATTCCTCTAACTTTCACTCACGAAATAAAACATCACATTAGGACTAATAAAAATGAAGCACCCATTTATGTGAAACCTTATCGCCAGTCTCCTAGTCAGACGGACGAAATTAAAAAACAAGTAGATAAATTATTGAAGTCTGATATTATACAGTTTTCATTTTCTCCATGGAGCGCACCGGTACACATAATACCTAAGAAAATGGACGCCTCCAATGAACAAAAATATCGAATGGTTATAGATTATAGGAAACTTAATGAAATAACCACGGATGACAAATACCCGTTACCCAACATTAACGATATTTTCGACAAATTAGGTAAAAGTTCCTATTTTTCAACTTTGGACTTAGCTTCTGGTTATCATCAGATAGAGATAAATCCAGAGGATCAGCCCAAATGTGCCTTCAGCACAGTCAATGGACATTATGAATTCAAACGCATGCCATTTGGTTTAAAAACCAACCCAGCAAGTTTTCAGAGAGCAATGGATAATATATTGAAAGGACTTCAAGGAACCCATTGTCTTATATATCTAGATGATATAATCATTTTCTCCTCAACTTTCCCGGAACATCTTGTTCGTTTGAAAAAGGTATTAGAAACACTCCGTAAAGCCAATCTTAAGGTTCAACTAGATAAATCTGAATTCTTAAGTAAAGAAGGGCTTAAACCCAACGACCACAAAATAAAGGTAGTCTTAAATTACCCTCTCTCGGCCAAAGTTAAAGAAATAAAAAGTTTCCTAGGTTTAGTTGGATACTATAGAAAGTTTATACCCGACTTTGCTAACCCAAATGTTAAAAAAGCATTTGAAACATGCAAATCCCTTCTTACCAATGCACCTATTTTGCAATATCCTGATTTCAGCATGCCATTCATTCTTACGACGGATGCCTCCAACTTAGCTTTGGGCGCAGTCCTTTCTCAAGGTTCCATAGGCGGTGATGAACCCATTGCTTATGCTAGCCCTACCTTAAACAGTGCTGAACAAAGATATAGTACAATAGAAAAAGAGTTGTTAGCAGTCCTGTGGGGAGTAAGACATTTTAGACCTTATTTGTATGGAAATAAATTTCAAATTTATACTGACCACAGGCCATTAGCATGGCTGTATTCACTGAAAGAACCAAATAGCAAATTAACAAGATGGCGACTTCGATAACAAGAATATGATTTTGAAATTATATACAAGCAAGGGAAACAAAATAAGAACAATTAAATCCAAATAAAAAATATTACATTTACATTAATTCACCACAAATAAAGGAAACTTTTAGTCAAACAGTTACCACCCTATTCGAAAAAAATCTATACCGTTTATCGAATGTACTAAAAGTGTAACCATTTTAACGGATGAAAAGGAACAAAAAGACTCCATCATGAAATATCATGAGGGTAAAACGTGTCATAGAGGAATCAATGAAACCTATAACAATATACAATATTATTTTTAAAATATGAAGGAAATTATTACTGCTGTAATTAATAACTGCGATCTATGTAAAAGAATGAAATACGATCGTAAACCCTTAAATCCTCTGCTACAGTTAACCCAAACCCAGGAAAAACCATTTGAGGAAATATTCATTGATTTATTTAAAATTGATGGTAATTTGTATTTAACATTAATAGATGCATTCAGTAAATTAGGACAAGCAATTTTAATAGCAAACAGATCTACTCCAGAAGTCACAAAAGCTCTAATAAAATAATTCTCAAATTACGGATTACCACATAAAATCAGTTGTGATCCTGCATCCGAATTTAATAATGCATTAATGAAAGAACTACTTACTTTATATAAAATATTCCTGCATATAGGCACTCCAAACAATCCTCAATCCATGGGTGTAGTTGAAAGATTTCATAGCACCATAGATACATAGATACATACAGATTAGCTAAATATACTCAGAAAAATACTGATGCAGCAAGCATAATGACTTATGCAATAATGTCTTATAATAACAGCATTCACTCCATGACTGGTTTCACTCCTGTTGAAGTAGTTTTTGGACACACTGATGCACGTAGCGTATTTGATGTAAACTTTAATCATACTTATATGCAACAACTAGTTCAAGACCATTATAGAAGGACTAAATCTGCTTTATAAATTAATCTCTCAAAAAATGGTTCAATTCAAAGAATTAACCAGAAAACGCTTAGAAGATGACCAATCTTCTACTACCCAAAACTTTCATCAAGGTGATGAAATCTATACAAAAATGGTTAACAAACGATTAGCTAAAGACAAACCGAAATATGAAAAAGCTGCTATAATACAGAATCCGGAAAGAAATGTTGCACCTATATTAATCCGAGGACGAGAAACTACCGTACCGACAAGAAATATTAAAAGACCTAGTAAGGTTCAAAAAGTAATAAATTTTATCATACACCAAAAACAAGACGACGACCCTTAAATTTGAGAGAGATTGTATGTTTGCTTTGTTATGGGTCACTGATATCCGAATTAAATGATTTTTATTTTATTTAATATTATTAAATCACTTTTTCTTAGTTCTCCTCGCTGGCAAAACGTAATAAGAAAGTAATGTATACATTATAATGACGTCAATAAGTCATTAATTCAAATGAATAAATATTCGCATATATGTTATGTAATTTAGTTGCGCAACGAACGAATGAACTGACAAACGAAATCGTTCAAAAGATAAAACATGGAAATGTTATATACTGTAATTAACATTAACATACAGTAAATGAATGTATAAAGCCTCTCCATGTATAAGACAAACAGTGTCGTAATTAACGTTTTAATACACAAATGTGTATAAAACTCAAAAAAGATAAAATTATCCCTCGTATGTAAAGAGGAGGCCTGCCAAATAGTGCAAATATAGGCTCATTATTAAAAGTTCGTATGCATTCTCGTCTAAAGACGGTATACGTAACCAAAATAAAAAGAAGTACTTCTATTCTATTATATTCTATTAAATAATCAAAGAGACGTATTGCATTTTCGTGGAATCACGGCATACGCTACTCTAAATATTGAAGGACATTTACCAAGAGTGTATTAATGTCATAGCGCTAATGTTAATCATTATATCATGATTAAAAGGATCCTAGTTAATAAGATAGTTTTAATCAATTACTTTCAAATGTTTAATCTAACCTTATTAATTATACAATACTACCTCATAGTTTAACATTATATAAATTTAATAATAAGTTTGATTATGATATCCCTTCCTACTCTTTCCCAAACATGAGCGATAGAAGAAAAAGAAGAAAATTTGAGTGTCTACTCAGTAATTTTGTACACACTGTAAATCAACATAACTTGTACACAAGCTGCTAAGGTGAACAATTCAACTCTGATAAGAGAATACAAGAAGATTTATAAAGAAAGATGAAACAAAGATGGTAGCAACTTAGTGACTTATCACAAAAACTATGTCTTTTGTCGATCAAATGGTATTTTTGTCATGTTACAAAGGAGTACACATCGTCAACGACGCACAAAAAGGAACCATTTCAAAATGAAACAAGTACTCAGTGAAAGTGAAGTGATAATCAGTGTAATGCTCGCAACAGAGTAATAAAAGACATTTAAGGGATAATATAAGTTCAATTATGTTTGTAGATGTTAATTTTATATTACTAACGACAATTATTGTATACTAACCTTATTATAATAATTAGAAAAAATAATTTTAATAAACATGTATTTTTCCTCTTAAGGAGGGAGGAGTTAAGTATACCTAAAATATATGCAACAATGAAAACATCTTTCTGGATTTGTTTTCCTTTTAATTTATCTTGACAACTGTTATGTTATTTGCTTGAAATAAGAATAAAAAATTAAACTCTTTTTTAATTTTTAGATAGAAAATAGGTTGATCTCAAATATCCTAAGTGATTTGATTTTATTACTTTTATGTATCTGATACTGATAGATATTACGCTTAGAGTATATTTATACTCAAACAAATAAATGAAACTGAATGTAAATTATAGATTTAGTGGAAAGTTACATACTTGAGCCACTGTATACTGTTAGAGTCTCTGTGTACTAGAGGGTCGAGTCACAGCACCCCAGTACCCGTACACAGTGACTCATTTCCTTTTTTAAAATAAAAACATTGTCTGACTACTTTATTATTGTCTTGATTGAAAAACTGATAATGCAGGGAAAAAATGTAATATCCAAAGCATGTTGAGTGTGAATTTCCGCCCGCTACCACGACTTTTTCTTCACAATTTGAGCGTCCGAAAAAATCCGAGCCACCGTTGCCGAACGCACCCTACTAACGAAGAACTGAGACGCCGATACATATGTGCAGCAAATTTCCTGAATCCGCGCTCAAAACAACAACGCAATCTTCGTTGAAGTTCCGGCGGGTACGGGTAAGACGTTATTGTTAAATTTAATATAATCACACGTGCGCGGCGATTTCAATGGTCGTTCTATGAACGGCTAACTCGGGCATTGCCGCCCAAAACTATCGTGGACGTGGACTATGCTGGACGATCTCGGACACTGGAGCGTCACTAAGCGCTCTCAGCGGGGGGAATTCATTCGCAAAGCGGACGCCATAATCTACGACGAAGCCCCTATGGCTCAAAATGGCAACATTCGATCCACATGTTGGACAGATCACTTAGAGATTACGTCTCGGAAGAGATTTTCGGTGATAAACTTAAACCTTTCCATCATTTCACATGTAACACTAACTCTGAACGATCTCATAGATTTCGTTTTCTCTATTGCCGTTCTGAAAGAACTTGACATCAGAGCAATCCTTTCCACCCACCCACAATGCTGGAGTGAAAGAGATTAACAAAGAGATGGAGAGTCGATTAACGAATGGGGAAATGCATTTCTTCTCCGTTGATAGCGTCGTCAGTGAAGGCTCCGACGAGCTGTTCTTCGGTAATGACACATTGAATAGACTGCAACCTAATGAGGTCCCGGAGTATGATTTAGTACTCAAAGTAGGGTGTGTGTATGGTTACTCATAATTTTAGTTTCGCGGATGGCTTATTAAACGGGACCAAAGTCATAGTATAGTCATAGGCCACGCCTTTCCTTATCAAAATTCGCAAACCCAATAACACAGAGGACTATTTCATTCCGCCCATCAGTTTTAACACTCCTATCGATCGCGGCAGTCCGATCGAAATGATGAGGAGACAGTTTCCTTTGCAGGTGTGCTACGTAATGTCAATTCACAAGAGTCAGGGCCAGCCATCAATCGCGTAGGTGTCGACTTGAGATCCGATGTCAGCTGTATATAGCGTTAGGTCGCGTTCAAAGTAGAAATGACATCAAAATATTGACTCGCACAGCTAGGATGTCCAATAACAGATTTATGGCAAATAGTTGTTTGAATTGACAGAGGGGCGACAGGGCGCCCGTGTAATAGACAACGATGTTCGGCCCAAACACGCGAGTAGTTATCGGCTAGAGGGACCCAATGGCAATACTGAATGTGACTCCATCCGATGTATAGCGGCGAGTGGTGTTCGACGAGAGATTCGTACGGGGGACTGTTAACATGCTGTTCAACTCACAGGTCGACCGAAGATAACCGCCTTTTCTGTTATATCTTTTTTTTTTCAACATTATCCTAACTTAAAATGTGCAAATATTCATTATCAAGCAATTAACTATCACCACCGTTTCAGACCAAACCAAGGTGACATGTAAATCCATTTTAACATTAGATAGTTGACAATAATGATCCGTATCAACTTTCTAAATGAAGACAGAATCTTACCATATCATTATAGGCGATTCCACGAAAATACATTTACCTATAATAGTTTTTTTTTAAATTTTCGAGCTTTAATGTATTACCAGCCCTATGCCACTTACAATTTGGCGCGAAACGAAGTTTGTCTAACAAGGACTTTTTATACGTAATCCTTACTTTCCGGCTGATGAAATATTATTATACTTACCACAATTAGATTTATCATTTCGATAACAAACATAGAAACTAAAATAGTTATCATTTTGGAGGTTCAGATATGTGGTACGTTAACAACCCTTTATCGCTCTATGATTGTACATGTATATTGCAAAAAAATGACAGCTAACGTCATCACTTACGCAGTAGACCTTCTGTACCTTTAGGCACTTATTATTATTACTCATTTATGCTCACAAAATACCATTTATAGTTATTGCCTATGTCCCAACACCAGGCCGCTCGCTTAGTAATAATTAGTATATCACTATACACCGCAACTCGCGATTCGGTTACAACAGGCCGCTCGCTCAATTAGTATACAAATATAAAACACTCGTATCGGATTGGACGTGACAATAATTGCATGATAGAGCAACACATTCACTCCCCTGCAACCTTTGCTTCGCCACAGGCACCTTTATTTGGGATATGAAAACATTACTATCTTATACAAGCAAATAGTGACATCCTAAGGGAACAAGCTGCATCTTGTGACCACATCGCGTGACATATAGCCGATTACCAGTCACGTGTACCGCAACTCGCGATTCGGTTACAACAGGCCGCTCACTCAATTAGTATACCACTATAAAACACTCGTATCGGATTGGACGTGACAATAATTGCATGATGGAGCAACACATTCACTTCCCTGCAACCTTTGCTTCGCCACAGGCACCTTTATTTGGGATATGAAAACATAACTATCTTATACAAGCAAATAGTGACATACTAAGGGAACAAGCTGCCTCTTGTGACTACATCGCGTGACATATAGCCGATTACCAGTCACGTGTACCGCAACATGACATGGATACTGCGGCTTTTGAGCAGACACTGCAAACTTCCCGGCAGTAGATGCTTTCATGCTGATGGAATACATGAAGAATAGCGATAAGCATAATGTCGCTGAAATACGAGGCGCCAAAGCTTTATCGTAAGTATAACTTAAACATCTTGTCTATCAAAATTAGCCACTTAAATAATGAATTCGTTTTGAAACAATAGAGCCATAGCATTTATCATGTTTTAAGAACTGTTATATAATTATTATACTAGCTGCCCGCGCGGCTTCACCCGCATATTAAGTACATAAAACGCAAGCAACCCCGCGGGAATAAATACAGCCTATAGCCAACGAGAAAGTCTATGCTACACGCAGGTTAAATAATTTTAGAAATCGGATTTATAAGTGGCTCCGGAGATTACCCAAAACATACAAACTTACATTTCACAAAGCTCGAATTTCAGACAGACTTTTTCCCTTTATAATATTAGTGACAGATGATTTACAAAAATACTAATTAATGGGAGTCCAAAGTTTGGATAACTGTGTAAGATGTTTGTCAAATGAATCTGATAATAAAATTGAGATAAAGACATAGGTACAGTCCATTATTCAATCATATATTACATGAATATAGTTTTAAGTGTTTGCTGTTGTTTCATCAAATTATAAGTTTAAACTTTTAGGTACCTAAGTACTTATGCTTACCTTTGTTATCAAAATGAAAATTCTGTTCTGAATTACACTATCAAAATGTCTCAGACTATTCCAATATAGTTAAATATAGAAAATGTATTACTTTTATTATAGTTATATTAAATTTAAGTAAGAACCTATACACTGATTTTAATGTCAACTCCATGGCTGCCTTGTTAGGCGGCCATCGAGTTGACTTAAGATGTTTCTTATTATGCTAAGTAAACTCTAAACCCTGATAACTAAGCTGTGAAAAGAATCATATTTAAGTATGTGTTATAACAAGTTATAATAATGCAAAGGAAAATTCTAGAACATTTTTTTTTACTTAAGGTCTTCAAAGGATTCGTATGTAGAAAGTGCAATTGGATGTGTCGAAATAAATAGAGCTGGCGGCACTTGTACTGTGCGTGCTAAAGTGGTACCAGAACACAGATTGTCCAACAAATTTTATGTTGTGATGGTCCATATTGACGAGTCAGTTGAAAGTATCACAGATACATCATGTCAAGGCTGTGCGGCTGCAGCTGGCAAGTTTAATGACAATATCTATTATATAAGTTTTGCAAAAAACCCATGCAAAGTTTCGAGATATTATAGTTGCATAGTGTAGTGCATACTTGCATAGTCTTACATAGCCTAGCAGTGCCCATACTAGCCATAGATCCACATTGCAGGCAGGTCACTAGGTCAATGACACTGATGAGGTGGAATAAAGTGTGACTAGTGTGAGTGAGTCAATTAAATTAAGCATTTGGGGACAATCTTTCAAAAATCCACTTAGACTCAAACTAAGCAAAGTGTGTACCATGGGTACTAATATTAGATGACAACATTCTTATATATATACCAGTATATAGATACACTATCTTCTGCCCACGACTCTGTCCGGGTTGAACTCGTTTGTATCGTAGCTCCAAAAATTGCTGTAGTATTGGTGTCATGTAAATGTTATCCTGTTCCAATTAATCAAACCCTGCGGGAGTGACATAAACGTGGATCTTACTACGAATTAAGAAACAGTTTGTCAAATGCAAGTAAAAAGGAATATAGAGTCGTATGCCGTATCGTACACAACACAAATGTGAGTTACTTGAGCGAGGGAAAAGACAGCTTTCACTGTCATTGTCAGTGCCAAATTACCACAAATAGTCAGATATTTATAAGATGGACCAGGGAAACTGTATTGGAACCGTAAAAGCTCATATCGCAATGGACGAAAATGTTTATATTTTTCAAAAATTATTGACGCAGCGAAAAAATCTGAAACTTTTTTCTAGTGCTAAGGAACCTTATTCTTATCACCAAAAAAATTATCAGGCACTTCTGATATTTTCATCCATTCCCAATTGCATGATGGAGCAACACATTCACTTCCCTGCAACCTTTGCTTCGCCACAGGCGCCTTTATTTGGGATACGAAAACATAACTATCTTATACAAGCAAATAGTGACATACTAAGCGAGCAAGCTGCCTCTTGTGACCGCATCGCGTGACATAACTTAGGGTAGGGTGGTATAGTTTTAATTTTCTAAACTAAGCTCATCCACTTAAGAATACAATACCCATTGAGTGGTTAACCGCAAATTAAGATAACGAGCTCATAGTAAAAGCAGATTGTAACCACCTTGGAAGGTTAATATAAATTATCGACTCTATTTCCTTGGACATTAGACTACGAAGTACACTAACTGAATAACGGTAATCATAACTTTTTTGGAATTTTACAAACGCCCGACTCTCAACAAGAACGTACTCTCTAGAAAAAGGACTGAGATACCATGAACTGTCATCGCATTATCGGCTCTATGGCCTTGTCATAAGAATAAAAATACTTAAATATAAAAACAACCTTTCGCACGATTTGCATTTACAGATATCAGGTGTGTCGCCAGGTTCGTACTCGCGTTGTTACAATTGATAAGCACTTTGTTTATACCTGTTTATGTCTAAATGTTACCTGTTGTATGACTTACCCCAATAAAATTTGGAGGAGCACAATAATTACGTCGGAACAATTTTCCCTTATCGAGTGATCGTGTCGGAGCGAGCGAGAAAGCAATATTTTTTTGTCTACCTGGTCTGTTATCAAATAGTGGGACAAATTGTGGTATTATGGCTTAGGTCTTTTGTTAGTGTCTCACTGGCTTTCGCTCGTTGAGTACATGTGTTATTTTCCAATTCCTACCATTCTTTTATGCAACCTGGCTGTGTTTTACCGGATATTTCCTGCTTTCGATTGGTTTGGTGCCTTGCGATTTTAACGACCCCTGGCTACGTTTTATTGGACTTGATCTTGAATATGTGGAGACCATGGGAAGATGCTAGTGCAAGTGGACATAGATCATATGTTCACTTAGACATTGGTGCTCAACGAACTGTTTTGGCAGTATACAAAAGAGTTCTTGAGGAAATCGGACCCATATGGTGCAGTCAAGCGTACAGCACATATGACAAATTATAGTTTGAGTACCGTCAAGAAAGTAATAGCCCAAAAATACATCTAAATTCACACGGATCGATAACTTCACGAAAGATTTTATTGAAAGGATAATTAGTGACTTTTATTCTAAAAACCTATCACCCTCTACATCGATGATATATGAAGAGCTGACCAAAGATGGTGCAAACTTTCCGTATTCACAATCATATTTAGGACAAATTCTGAAGAATATGGGTTATCGTTATTCTGTTTTAAATACTAGGAAAATATTGATGGACTCTCCAAGATTGATACACTTGCGTGACGAATATTTAAGTAAAATATTGAGGTGTCGGGATCTTGGCAAGAATATTGTGTTTTTAGACGAGACGTGGTACGACACACATGACGTCGCAAACAAAGGTTGGACCAGAGAAGAAAACATTTGTGCGTTGAACGTGCCGGCCTCAAGAGGCAAAAGAATAATTATATTGCATGCAGGGTCTGAAGATGGCTGGGTGGACGGTGCATTGCTGCTGTCAGCAAAAAACATGGCTAATTGTAGTGCCGACTACCACGAGGATATGACCGCCGCATTGTTTGAGACGTGGTTTGAGAACCAGCTGCTCCCAAATATTCCTGCCGGGAGTGTCATTATTATGGACAATGCCTCATATCATTCTCGGCAAAAGGAGTTAGTGCCTTGCACTAACACAAAGAAAAGTATGATCCAAGAGTTTTTGGATAATCATCAAATAAATTACCCGGCTAAGGCAACGAAAAAAATATTACTGGAGATTGTCAAAAGTAATTCTTTCCAAAAACGGTACCACGTCGATGAAAAAGCCAAAGAAAGGAGTTGTGAAGTGATAAGATTACCCCCATACTATTGCACTCTAAATCCAATAGAGTTAATGTGGAGTGACGTGAAATCAAATGTAAGGAAGAGGAATACAGATCCGAAATTTAGTGAAGGGGTGTTAAATCTCATCAGAAATGTGGTAAACATGACCAACCCCCATTGGAGGAATTGCTGCAGGCATGTTATTGAATTAGAAAAAAAAAAAAACGTGATTATAATCACCCACAGTTAATTATAAACGTGACTGAGGAATCGGATGATACCGAATCCGATAGTTGAGCCATTTCCTTTTAATTAAGATACATAGTATGTACTTGTTCTTTATATGCATGTATACATTAATATAATATTATTTGTTTAATGTTCACCTTAGGCTAGCGCTTTTTATTATACATATTATATTATATAATTATCTAAGTCTTAACGCAACTTTTCTTTTGGCACTAGTATATAAAATGTTTTGTAGTTTTAATATTACATTACTATGTATAACAATTTATTAATTTGGAATAAACAGTAGATACCTTAAATTTTTTATATAGATGTTGATTATTTTTGTTGACTACTAATTAAAAAAATATACAATCTTCTACGTATTTTATTTAATACCAGTACGTCCCTGTCGTGGCTAAGGTGGTTATGAAATACACAAGTGTTGAAAATGCTATTGTCCTCTTAAACCATTTTAAACCTATTCAACAAGGAATAAGGTTGAATATTCAATAATCACGCAATGTACTTCTAACCTTTTTTTGCAAGTGATTGGTTGGCGGTTACGAGAACAAAAGCGGATAATAGTATTGTATTAGACATAATGCCATTGTGAATGCAGATAAGTAGATGAGCTTAGTTTAGAAAATTACCACTATACCTATACGAATTTTATTATGTATACATTATTTAAATGAGAGCATTGAACTAACTTTTTTAAGAAGGTCCACCTTTTGAAAAAAAAATGTTTGGTTTTCTTACTGTATTATCAATATTATCTTGCAGTATATACGAAAATGGTTAAATTTTTTTTTTTCAGGACACAAGGCAACTATACTGATAATGACGACAATAATTTAGATACACAGCAAACGAGCAACGAGCCCGACGACTTGGAAACAAGTTCATCATATCAAAGTCCAAACCCGGAGGCTTCTCTGCAGCATGATGAGAATATAATTTTGAATGCAAAAACCACCAAAAAATCAACAAAAAAGGATATACCTCAGCAAATTCTCAATATTCTAGAACGACGTGTACCACAAGTACCACAGCCACCTGCCACAAAAGCTACTACAGAAGACGACGATGTAAAATTTTTATTAAGCTTTCGTGGAGATGATGTCAAAAATGTCGGCAAATCAGAAATTCGATTTTAAGATTGAAATGCTGCAATTAGTCAAACGAATCAGTGACTCTTCATATTCTCGCCCTTCCTCATCATGTAGTAATTCTAACCCTGGCCTGTCCTATATCTCTATCCCTTCACCGTCCCCCACTAATTACCCTCAAGCTCCGTCTCCGTTGTTAGTACGAAGAATTCAAGATCATCGCGAATCTCCATATTCTCGGGCTACCACACAATTTCGAAATTCAAATCCCGACACTTCGACTTTGACATCCTTCAACAGCTTTCAAGCTCCTTCGTCGTTTCCAATACGTCGGACTCCTGATTTTAATAATCGGCCAACGTCAGTACAAACTCCACAGACTTTTCTTCATACATCTGAAGAAAATATGGCTCAGTTTACTTACTTATGTGTTACATGTTTAATAAATGTTATGTCACTTAATTAATAAATCTTACCTTAATGTAACTGCATGTTTTTCTTCAGCGGTGGTAGCTAATCTCATGTGTGTATCTCTTTTCGTGATTTTTCCTCTTATTTTATTTAATAACTCGTCGAAAGAGTTTATAGACATACGATAGTATTTGAATTTTTTTTCGGGATTATCACGCAATGTGGCCCTTTTTATATAATATTGACTTGTTTGCAATCTTTGGGTGTTCAGAGGATGTACCCAGTAACGGCGACGTATTTTCTTTTTCCTTGATAGGTATAGCAACAGTGCTATCGCAATAAGAAAATCGTCGTCCATAATGCCAAATGTCTGAAGTCAAGTTCAACTGAGCCTTGTTATTCCTAACGAAAATAAACGTATATGTGTGATATATTAACGGAATCCTGAAACAGTATTTCGAATCGAAATTCCGAATGCATGTGACCGCCCTTAATTAACGACAAATTTTGCGAATCTCTGTACGAGATTATGTGCGCGGTCATCAAACTAGTTTTTATGTTGCTGGATTCGTTGATCGCATAGATTGACCTTTTACCTATATATAACCAATATTTCTGTTTTAGCGATCATCAAAGGATTCGCCGGAAAAAAAGTATAACAAACCGACCATATTGGAATCCCGTGACAGTCTGATGCATGTGAAGGTAAATAATTTTAACTTTATATTTTACTGTTTATACTTAACCTATAACATTACCTAGACAATCAGCATATTAGGCAAATCTTGAAGCAAAATTCGGAATCATTGATATCAAAAGTGTAATTAACTTTTTTTTATTTTAGACTCAAGTGACATTCAGAATTGCCTTACAACACGTCGCTTCGGGATATCCGACGTAAAAAAGGACTCACCTGCCAACCTGTCGTAATATGTGTAGGTTCAGACGTCGAAAATGTTTCCGCCTTCTACGTCAATTTTGATGACGTCACTTACCAATTAGAGTCGCTCTAGAAAGCTGTTGACATTTGCTTCAAAACCTTTCATGTTTTTGACATAAAATATCCCCGTGAGAGTGGTCAGCCATGGATGTTCATCCAACACTACTTTTATGAAATTCACACACCACAAGATCATACATTTCCCAGTGTTGACACGTTAATGGCAGACTTCATGCAAGTTAATAACTTTCACTTAGTGAAAATGATGTTTAGGTAATGCTTAGGCCTTATCAAGGTGATTAGTCTAGGGTCTAAAATTACCCCCTCCAAACCGCATTCCACGGATCCCGATAACACACGATCAGTCGGAATTCGATCGTCCCATTCAGTGTACCTGTCTGTTCTCGGCGTTCGTGTGCAAATATAAACTTCAATTGTTAATATTTGTGAAACAAGTTCAACTGTGAAAAGAAAATGATGGATCCAGTTTTAGCAGGTAATATACTACTTATTTATAAGATTTTATTAAGTACTATTTATATATTCATTAACATTTAGTGTTTCTAAAGTTAATCGTTATTCATACTTATTTTTTTTGCATGTATTTTTATTTACAAAGGGTTTTGAGACCCGGTTGTAATTTTAATTTTATTATGAATTCGAAACCTTTTGGAAGATAACTGTAAAAAAATTAGCCGCGGTTAGCCGTGGTTTGTAATAATTTTGGCCTTGTGAAGTTTATACTGAAAAAAATAATCCAAAATCATTATTTATGATTAATTTATTTTATTGTTTGTTCAAGGTTCCCAAAGCACTTCAGGGCCTTCAGGTGCAAGGCTTGTGTCGCCAGTATTTGTTTGACCTTGCAGCTTCAATTTACCTAGTATTGAAGAAAAGCTCAACTTTTTAAGAGAGGATCTTTTATCTAATGAAAAATACCAAGAGGACAAAATCGCCAGTTTTAAACAGAGATTTGCATGGTTAAAAGGCACAGTCCTCAAAACCTAAGATTATGTTTAGTTGCAAAAATATTTTTTTCTACTCTTTCCACATATGTAATTAAATATCTATTGCATAAAAAGGTATAAGGAAGGTATATATGTATTTGGTCACATCGAGCCGGTTATAAAATCAAAAAATAGTTAATACGAACCGTTAACAAAAATAAATCAGTGATGTTATCGCAAAATCGACTCGCGAGTGCAATCACATTGTAAGCATGCAAGACTTGCATTAAATATGTGAAAATACATTATACACGTGGTTTTTTATCGTTGTGTTCGGACAAAACAAAGTGCGTAAATTATCCAAATAGATACCAAATAGATAGATAGGTAGATACCCTGAACCTAATAGGTTAAGTTTAACTGCAAAACGACACGCACGAAAAGATAAAAAAAGCGGCGGTCAACTTCAAAAAGACACCGAAGGCTCGGATTACTGTTAATGTTACGTACTTAGAACTTTTAGATCGCTATTGGAGTACATTTGAAACAAATCACCAACATTCTGATTTTATCCGAAATCGAAAAATAAACGTCGCAGAAAAAGCATGTTTTAATAATCTCAGAACCAATCCAATATGGCCGACAATTTGATACATTTGAACATTTTAATATATAAGATTTTTTAAAATCATTTTTCTAGAGGTAATATGATCCCTAGAAACTCTTCACAGCACGCAAAAGCAGAAAAAAGTATCCAAAAAAACTTGAGCATTAAAGGTCAAGACATTTATTTTCTGAACCACAAAAACCATATTAGATGTAGTTAGCTTAACTAATGACCATTATCTGCCGAACAATCAAGAGCTGTTTATGAAGCAGAAACGTCCGCTAACGAAATTCCAAATTTCGATCATAGTGGAAAATTGAAAAATTATTCGCCACGAGCGGGATTTGAACCCACAACCTCTGGAATCCGTCCATCGCTCTCCCAATTGAGCTACCGTGGGTCCGCTAATGGCGACGAATCCTTCAATCTCTTCCACTATTGTATTTACACCTTAGGGAGGCTCGTAGCGACATCTACCGCGAAGTTATTACAACTTCTGAAACGGCACCAACGTCTCAAGTTACATTGAGAATTGTTAGTAACAATGCGCTACCCCATTTTTAACATTAAATGTTTATGAAGCAGAAACGTCCGCTAACGAAATTCCAAATTTCGATCATAGTGGTAGCTCAATTGGGAGAGCGATGGACGGATTCCAGAGGTTGTGGGTTCAAATCCCGCTCGTGGCGAATAATTTTTCAATTTTCCACTATGATCGAAATTTGGAATTTCGTTAGCGGACGTTTATGCTTCATAAACATTTAATGTTAAAAATGGGGTAGCGCATTGTTACTAACAATTCTCAATGTAACTTGAGACGTTGGTGCCGTTTCAGAAGTTGTAATAACTTCGCGGTAGATGTCGCTACGAGCCTCCCTAAGGTGTAAATACAATAGTGGAAGAGATTGAAGGATTCGTCGCCATTAGCGGACCCACGGTAGCTCAATTGGGAGAGCGATGGACGGATTCCAGAGGTTGTGGGTTCAAATCCCGCTCGTGGCGAATAATTTTTCAATTTTCCACTATGATCGAAATTTGATCGAAATCAAGAGCTGATCATTTATTAGCAAAATGTAGATTTTGACAATTTTAAGCATTCAAAATCTTGTACTTTCCAAACCCGAGTGCCAACAGAACCAATGACAATTTGGTCTATTAATTAATTTTGTTCGATTGCCAAATTTGAACTACTTTGATAAACTAATGCTTAGTAGCAATTGAGCAACGTTAACTTTTGGAAAAAATTAAACCAGAGGACCACTCTTTGATGGCACATTCACTTCTTGCTGAAAACATTTTTATCAAAGCAATATTGAATAACCCTTTTAGTATTAGAATGGAAAATACTAACCATGTTCCAACAGCATTTAAAGCAATATTCCTAACCTGAACTTCAACAAAAGTATGATTTTATTAAAACTGAATGGCCAGTTATTTACATGAAAAAACAGACACTAACAAAGACTATTGGATTATCATATTTATAAGACATTTCCCATCCTCCATTTTTGAACACATGCAGGAACTTAAAACAAACATTTGAAATTAACTTTTCATGCTAACTTGTTTTTTTTTTACACATGACAATTGCAAGTTCTACGCTCCATGAGTCAAGTATAAACTGGCAATTCCTTGCATTGGGAGAGTCAAAAATCCAACATTACAAAGTCACAGACAGGGAGGAATGAAGAAGACTGGCGGAGAGTTTGCCACTAGGCACACAGAAATGTAATAGAATCAACATTTTGGTGACTGTAGTTATATCGTTTTTTTTTTCAGAAAAGTGACAACAATTAGTCAAGAAAGGACTATTACTTTCTTAGGGCACATGGTTTTATAACTAGCACCACCTCGAAAGAATAATTTAGGGCTTAATCAAGGAGAGAATTCCAACAAGATGGTCCAACACCATCACACAGGAATTATGTTCCATGGAAGCAGCCCACTTGGCCCTGACTGTGCCATATCAAAAGACATTACTATTGGTGTGAATCCTCAATCATATGGGAACAATGAAGGTGAGAAGTATACATTTTAAACCTGAACTACTTATACAAGAGAACCAACTATAAAGACCAATTCACTCAATGTCATAACTCAAGAACTTTATTGTGTGGACAGAGAATAAAACCTAAAACTTACAATTTGAAACAATTCACTTACTATACACTTTTACCTGACTATAGCAAAACAAAAAGAAATACCACTGCAGCGCTTATGCCGAACAAGGTGTAATTTTGCTAGACATAAGTCAAGTGATACACAGGGCAAGCTAAAATAGAATAGAGAAAACCACAACTAACGAAACGGTAGCTTGGACCACCATTATGTATTCAGGTGAATAGCGTTGCGGCACGAATTTCACCATTATCTGGATCTAATATCCGAAGAAAAGAAACACAAAAAACTCAAACAATATTGAGTATCTCTACTCGATAGCATTTTATGGCCAGTTATTCTTGATGATACTCAATATTAAACTTCCACATTCCACAAGACAGATCACAGAACGTGAATCTCAATTTTTTTTTTTTTTTTTTTTTTTAATTCGTCCATTTGGACAGGCTAAGACCATGGGCCATACTGCCTAGTCTTCAGTAAGTATAATTTCATTTGATCGAATCCAGTAATAACGTCTTCAGTAGTTTCAAATCAGAAGTCTCTAGTCCAATAAATATGTCTCATCAGTTATTTCCAATTCATATGAACAAATCTAGATATTAAGTCATCAGTATTATCAACATAATTATGTGTCAAATCCAAAAAATAAGTCTTCAGTTATTCCAATCCAATTCATGAAGTCAAATCCAGTAATAAAGTCTTGAGTATGTTCCAATAAAAACGTCAAATCCAATATTCAGCTCTTCAAAAAAGCTTACACCTCATCCAGACATTCCAAAAAGTCATTTGACCAACAAAATATAGGTACAATGCTTCAATAAAAATATATACAATTTTAAGCAAGTTTTAAATTTAGCATCATATTTACAGCATACACACAGTATTATGTACAAAATTAAACAAAGGTAAATAAGTAGACGACTCCTTCAACAAATCAGTTACTGAAAGCGGGATTCGATTAGAAGCTCCATAAATCTCAAGCAACTCATCCATCAGCACTAGGCGCTGAATGCCAAAGGATGAGCAACTAAACAGAATGTGATCTATAGACTGAACCTCTTGCTTTTGACAATGATCGCAATAAGGGGAAGAGACAAAGTTTTTACGATGGAGATGAAAATTTAAACGACAATGACCAATGCGCATACGAGTAATTATGGTGTAAAACCTACGATGCATGTAAGTTTTAAACTTACAAAACCAAGGCTTACTATTAACTTGGTTATCTAACAAAGCATACAAATGAGCCTTATTCTCAACTTCTGTAAAATGATACCAATGTCTTCCCCAAAGAACAGTCATACGCTGTTTTAGATTACTTATAATATCAGAATATGGCAAGGTCACAGCTAAGTCCCTGCTGTCGGGAACCAGGGACAAGTCAGATGCATTAGCAATAGTTCTAGCTAGGTAGTCGGCGTTTTCATTACCAGAAACTCCTTTATGAGACGGAACCCATACAAAATCTATTTTAATACCAATTAAAGATAGTTCTAACCATAATTCTTTAATGGAAAAAATTAGATAGCAAGTGCTAGCATTCATTTTGTTACTCGATAAACTTATTAATACACTCATACTATCGCTTACTATGACCCATTCTTTACTATATTGATTATGTTCTTTAACATGTTTCAAAGCAAATAAGATGGCAGTTGCTTCAGCAGTAAAGATACTTGCATTTTTATTGATATTAAACCCAATACCTTTATTAATTTCAGGTTGATAAATTGCAAAGGAAACAGCATTATTATTTTTGGCACCATCCGTATAAATAAATTTACAATTAGACCATTCTGACAACAATAAATAAGCCTCCTCTTTGGAAGTAAGCTTTGAATCTATTACAATTTTTATATCGGGATATTTACTCTTAAAAGAGCCTGTGTAACAGGGAAGAAGGTCATTATCAAGATGTATATTTAACTCCTGCAAAGAGTGAAAGAAAGAAGTAAAATCCTGAAGAACATACATGTGCCTTTGAAAAGGCGCTGATTGAAAAGAAATCAAGTTGTGAAGAAGATCGTTGTTAGGCAAGCTGTATAACTTTAAAATAAATCTTTCTTTTAAATAACGAAATCTAATATGAATAGGAGGAAGATTCGATTCAATTTGCATAGCAGCGATAGGACTAGTTTTAAATGCACCCAGTATTGTCCGCATACATTTGTTTTGTATTTTATCTAATGAATTTACAATTTTATCATCTCCAGCAAAACATAGAAAACCATATTCAAAATGACTTCGAACTAGAGACTTATACAAGATTAACAAAATTTTGGGGTCTGCACCCCATGAAGTGGCGCACAGCGATTTTAACACATTGTATGCTTTGTTAGCTTTGGTTATAATACTGTCAGTATATTTTATCCAGGAAAGTTTTGAAGTAAATATAACACCTAAAAACTTTATTAGATCATATGAAATAGGCAGTGATATGTCATTGTACAAAACTGTGGGCAAACACATGCTTTTGCGACCAAAAATAAAAACTTTGGTTTTAGTCGAATTTACATCTAAGTTCAGATAAGCAAAGTATTTATGTATGTTGATTAATGCCTCATTAATAGTCAAAGCTAATTGATTTAAATCAGATCCTGACACATAAACAACCAAATCATCTGCATACTGCAGATTTTTAACCTTTGTTCCTAGAATAAGATTTAGTCTCCTAATGTACAAAATAAAAATTAAAGGGGATAAGATACCTCCTTGACAAACCCCTAAAGAAGATAATCTTGGGCCATATAAGTGATTGTTAAATTTAACAAAAACCTTCCTGTTTGTTAAAAACATTTGTAAGAAATTTATTATTTTGCCAGGTAACCCTATCATTGACAGCTCTCTACATAAAACGGAAATATTGACACTGTTAAATGCACCTGCAATGTCAAAGAATACCGAAAGAAGATACTGATTATTATATATGCTGTTAAGTGCATCAAGTTGCAACTGACAAATACTCTCACGAGAAGACCGACCTTTACGAAAACCAAACTGATTGCAGGGTAACAGACCATTTTGTTCGACAAAAAATTCCAACCGTTGCTTTAGAAGCTGTTCAAAAACCTTTCCTACACAAGATGTGAGTGCTATAGGTCGATATGAGTCGGGTAACAATTTATCTTTATCAGGCTTTAAAATTGGGACCAAGCAATCTGTTTTCCAATCATCAGGAATTAAGTTTTCTTCCCACAGCTGATTTAATATGTTTAAAAAGGTCTTTAGATTTTGTGAACTTAAATTTTTCAGTAAAATATATGGTATTCCATCAAGACCAAAGGATGTATCTCTTCTTGAAAATAGGGCAGATTTAAGCTCTTGCAAAGAAAACGGTTCAGTAAGATACTTATCATTATCATTTTCTGTGTGAACATAATTTAAAGACTCATTAAGCACAAAATCAGGAGTGTATTTCTTAAGAAAATCTGATATCCAACTATTATTACTAGCGTGTTTTGAAATGAATGTTTTATTAAATTTCCGCATGTAATTCCATATTAATGTCAAAGGAGTGCACCGGTTAAATGAGTTACACAGATTTATCCAACTATTACGCCGTTCAGTCTTAAGAACAAGCTTTTTAAGGGCTCGAAGTCTTTTAAATTCTATATAATTCTCTTCACTAGGTTCACTTTTAAATTTTATATAAGCATGTTTTGAATTAAGTACAGCTTCTGAACACTTTTGATTCCACCAAGGCAGCCGGGGAAATTTCAAAGATTTTGGTGTACACATATTAGAACTATTCAAAGACCTATGTCTAGGGATGGACTCTACAGCAGTAGATCGCAAAATATTACAAAACAGATTGAGCGCATCTATCGAAGACATATTTTCAAAATCAATATTAGCCAAACAAAAATCAACTGATTGCCTGTACATTTTCCAATTCACCTGTTTGTAATTTGGGTGAATGGGCAAATGTACATTATTACATATTGGATTACTTTGTGAGCTATTTTCATTACCAACTATCATTTTTATCATTACAGGCAAATGATAACTGCTGCCAAGAGGACAATCCATAACAGACCAATCACATGAAAGTGCCAATGATGGAGAAACGAAAGTTAAATCCAGAGCATTAGGACGCCAAGAAGAAGAACCAGTTGTAGTAGTTTGACCATTATTTAAAAGAACCAAGTCATTGCCATCAATAATATCTAAGACATCTCTACCTCGAGGCAATGTATCAACACAGCCCCATGACATATGATGAGTATTTAGATCGCCTCCAAAAAGCATTGGCTGCGGAATAGATTTTATCAAAGCATCAAATTTACTTTTATTAAATGGGGGATCAGAATTTGATGGACTATAAAAACTTAATACACTCAACTGCTTGTTGTTTATAATTATTTGTACACAGATATTTTGTAGAGCATTGTCAAAATAAGTTTTAATATTAGAATATACTATATTGTTATGAATAAGTATTGCTACACCATTATGTTTATTACCACAGTCATTTCTAATGACATTGTATCCTTTAATTGAAAATTTTTGATGTTGTTTTAACCAGGTTTCAGAAATTATTGCTATGTGAATGTTATTTTCATATAAGAATCTAGTAAAGATTAGCCTATTGCTTATTATACTCTGAGCATTCCACTGCACTATGTTCAATATGTCCATAAAGAAAAAAATTAAGGTTGTTTCCTGAAAGTGTTTTTAAGTGTTTCTTTTATATTGTTAGAATTTATTGGCGTTTCTTTATCAGCACAAATTTTAACTATAGCTTCCACAAGTAGATTCATAAATCTGTCAGATTTGGTCAGATTACTTAGATGGGTGTCAATATATTTTGAGCCGAGCTGCGGAAATGCAACGTCACAAAACAAATCGGAATATTTAGCACTACGTGATTTTAACTTATTTTCCTCAATTTTCTGTTTTTTAATTGGACATGCAGCAGATATAGCCACGTGATCCCCACCACAGTTTGCGCATTGTGTTTTAACCTTATTACAATTTTTGAAATTATGAGGTTCAGCACAAATTGAACATACTTCATTATTTTTACAATACTTTGCTATATGACCAAATTTCATGCAACGAAGGCATTGCTTTACTGGAGGAATATAGATCCCTACTTCGTGCCTCCAATGGTCAAGTGTTACATATTCAGGCAACTGTACAGAGGCAAAAGTCACGGCAACCGTCTGAGTTGGAACCATTGCGACGATACCCAGCGTGTCTTTTACCCGCCGCATAAACCGTCTTACGCTTATCACCTTTTTACTGGAAGCTATTAATTGGAAAATCTTCTGGTTCGAATAATCAATCGGCACTGAAGTGAGAACACCCGTAACCTCGGTCTCAGATGCTGGGATTGAAGCATTCATGTGAATTTCATTTAATAATTTTTCATTTTTTAGGAAGACATTGGCGTGATTTGGGAGATCGAACATAATCCCAACTTTGTATGCATTAATTGTTCTTAGATGCATCACGCCCGACACGCGATGCTTTCGGATTGCATTGGACAAAGCAAGTCTATCTTTGTCAGAAAATTTGTGGTCATCCTCTCTGTGATTCAGAAAAACAATAAATTCTTTCTTAGCTGAATTTTCGTCGTACAACCTGTAATAACTTATGGCCCTGAAAGGAGTATACTTCTCTTTGTCATCTTCTTTAGTCTTCTTTTTTGCAGGTATGCGCTCCGAGGGCGCACCTGTATCCGCATCAGAACTACTTTCAGATTGAAGATCTGGCTCCGGCTCCAAGCCCTCCAACCGAGAACGCTTTCCCGTACGCTTCCCCATGACTGGGGAAGCGCACCAAACCGTTAACCAAATCAACTATGAATTTAAATTAAAATTAAGACTAAATATGTACAAATTAACACCTAAAATTAATTTACAATAAAATATGTTATCAAGCGCGCCTATCACTTTCAACGTTCCCGCCAAAAAAAAGACGTGAATCTCAAATTATGATGCAAATGTTTTTTTAATGATTCAATCCACAGATAACTCATGGACCATCCACATTATGTGATTATACCCCAATTTGTCAGTACAACATGTCGAAGTCAGAATTGGGTGTAGCGTACACACCTAACAACTGCAACTACAATTTCATTCAGTGTGGCCAGTTAACAGAAGGAAAGCGAAAATTGGCGCATTCAAACGGTCCTGTGAAGCGGACTGCAAGATTGTTACTAACCGATGAGATAGGGCAAGACAGCACGTCTAACACACAGCCACGACATACTCTCGATTTCTCTCGCATGTCCTAATAAGAGAGAGACGGATAGTGCGAGAAAAATTGAGAGAGCTCGCGCGCCATCGCGTAAAAGCCGTGCAGCACATAAAATCGAGAGTATGTCACGGCCACCTCATGATTGACGTGCTGTCTCGCCCTATCTCATCGGTTAGTAACGATCTTGCAGTCCGCTTCGCAGGACCGTTTGAATGCGGCAATTTTCGCTTTCTTACTGTAGCTGGCCACACTGAATGAAATTGTAGTTGCAAAACACCGGTTTAAAAAAAAACAAAATTACAGGGTAAAATATTAATACAATAATCTTTAGCATATATTTTTTAATTATCGTTTAAATTTATTTGTATGAAATTTGTGAGAAAAAGAAACTTGGCAGATCATGCAAATTCCATGGTCCAAATTGTGATTTTCGTGCAATTAGTCCGTACAACTCGTTTGACGGTTGGAACATGCATCCACACTATAGCAATTAGTCAGATTCTGATGAATTGGGGCTGACAAATCACTTAATGTGGATGGCCCATCACACATCACACAATCGTCGGACGTCAAAAGGAGACGCTACACGCACAGCACAGCTACATGGGCCGATATCCGTGATTACCACAGATTAGTAATATGAAGCTCTTTTAATTCCGCGGAGTTCTGACGTATAATGGTATTGCTAGGCAAAAAAAAACTCTTTTGACTTGTGGTGAGAAAAGGTTAAAAGGCCGCCGCATGATTCGGCCCGTGAAGCAAGGTCACAGAAAATCTAGTATGGAGTAATGGAATGTATACATGTCATGATTTGTCAGTCCCAAATTATCAGAAGCCGACTAATTGTTATCGTGTGTGCGCTGCGATTCAATTCAAATATATGTCAGAGGGGCTACCGCGAAGTGAAAACGAACTTCGTTCGATTATCGCCGTCTCTGTCGCTTGAACTGGCAAGTGCGACAGAGACGGAGATACACAAACGAAGTTCGTTTTCATTTCCCGTTAGCCCCTCAGTACAACTCAGACCGGATTGGTACGTACGCCACACCCAATTATGACTTCGACATGTTGTACTGACGAATTAGGGTAACATCACATAATCTGTATACCCCATGATATTGATTCGGCTGGCAGCCGCACTTATGGTGGGTACACACTGAGCAAACGAACGACCAACGAACGCGAAGCATTTACGTGACAGATATTTGTTAGAGTGAGATACACAGCCGTTCGTTGGCTTGGTGTGTACCCACCATTATGCTTAGGCTACACATCGCGATAATGCGAATTTTCTCATAAAAAGGTGGTATACATATTTTCGGCCGGTGAATTTTCGGCCAGTGACACGTAGTGGTTATATTGTCTTTGGCCAGTGATATTAGTAAATTTAGAAAACGGCTACATAACAAACAGCCCTCGTAAAACACTGTGGTTTTGCCTTCTCATTTGGTAGGTAAAATTGTACTCTTTTTCATAATTAGTGAATTTAGTGGTTTTCTGAGAGCCGTCTAGTGGGACACGAAATTTTTTTTCATACAAATTAACTGAATCTAGTCTTTTTGTAATCATTTTGGTGGATTTTTTAAAACAAACAGACTGCCCGCAGGGCAGTGTATAACCAGCTTAGGAGGTCACGCAAAACGACAAAAACCTTGGTATACTTTAGTTGTTAGAAACCATCTTTAATCTCTAAAATAACAGCGCATTTACCTAAAAACTGCAAAGATATTAGTTTTTTGTTAGTAAAATGCGTACGGTAAATTATACGGTAATTTTATGGGCCATCCACATTAAGTGATTTGTCAGCCCCAATTCATCAGAATCTGACTAATTGCTATAGTCTGGATGCATGTTCCAACCGTCAAATGAGTTGTACGGACTAATTGCATGAAAATCACAATTTGGACCATGGAATTTGCATGATCTGCCAAGTTTCTTTTTCTCACAAATTTCATACAAATAAATTCAAACGATAATTAAAAAATATATGCTAAAGAACATTGTATTAATATTTTACCCTGTAATTTTGTATTTTTTTTAAACCGGTGTTTTGCAACTACAATTTCATTCAGTGTGGCCAGTTACAGTAAGAAAGCGAAAATTGCCGCATTCAAACGGTCCTGCGAAGCGGACTGTAAGATTGTTACTAACCGATGAGATAGGGCGAGACAGCACGTCGATCATGAGGTGGCCGTGACATACTCTCGATTTTTGTGTGCTGCACGGCTATTACACGACGGCGCGCGAGCTCTCTCAATTTTTCTCGCACTATCCGTCTCTCTCTTATTAGGACATGCGAGAGAAATCGAGAGTATGTCGCGGCTGTGTGTTAGACGTGCTGTCTTGCCCTATCTCATCGGTTAGTAACAATCTTGCAGTCCGTTTCGCAGGACCGTTTGAATGCGGCAATTTTCGCTTTCTAACTGTTAACTGGCCACACTGAATGAAATTGTAGTTGCAGTTGTTAGGTGTGTACGCTACACCCAATTCTGACTTCGACATGTTGTACTGACAAATTGGGGTTTAATCACATAATGTGGATAGCGCATTAGGGTAAATAAGACGTAATTCTGGCAACACAGGTTGGCAACACTGATCTAGGCAAGCCAAGAGCAATCGACACCCTGCAATCCCAACATTTTTGTTAGTCGGTGTTATTTTTTCGATTTCGTTTATTTCAGTTTCCATTGTTTTTTGTTATTACGTCTTAACTTATCTTATCTCGTTGATCGCTGTTGTAGCTCGTTCCTGGTTGTGAAATCTAGTGCATTGTAATAGTTAAGGGACACATCAAGTTTACCTCGGGAGACTCCAGACTGATGAAATTTCTAACCAGTTGGCCCTCGAAAAATATCCTATCGTTGTTCCTAGTCGTGTTTCAAGGATCCTTTATATATCACATTTTATCCGAGTGCAAGTCGCCTTTTGTGAAATTTTGTTTTCTTGAGGTTATATGGGTAAGGTAATTTTGGAGATTCAAAGAAATATGCTTACAGATCTAGGAAAGCTACTGTGTGGTAGCTGGATATGTAGGTGTTAACTATTGTTCATGTATATAGACAACGCATGCACCAACCCCTGTGGTGCACGCGCGCTGGGTGGCTGGTCCTGCCAGTGCTTCTTATGTTTTATATTATTATGTTTTTGTCATGTTGTCCTGTTGTTTCGATTTGGAGTAGAAACTTAATGCTAAACAAACATATAAATATTTTTGCTTTAGTAAATAAACTGCTAATTGCACTTGTATGCGTCTTTTCACCGGTGCTGTTCAAATATCAATTTTTGATTGTGGTTTTGGTGTCTTCGTATGATATCAGAAATATGAAAAAAGTTGATGGTACAAAAGAAGCAGTACAATGTAATGTCACGATCCTGCACCCTAAGCTAGCAAACCCTGACAAAAACAATATATATCATCCATGAATCCATTGTTTGGTAAAATATTACACATAAATTGCATTAACTGAATACTAGAATGGAGTCCATTCTCACCACAGACGACGGACGACAGACGGTTTCTAAGTTCTAATCTTATGATATTGTGAAAAAAAGTTCCTTGATTATGCAAAATGTACCATTTCAATTGGTGACCTCCTTGTGTTGTGGCTTCTTGTACCATATTTCAGCCTAAATATTTGTTTTCCAAGCTTGAAAAGTGGCCCACTGCTGAGAAATCTGAAACAATATCTGGTCATCATTGGGAAAACTGGCCAGGTTGCCCCACCACATGCGCCGCAGGCTGCTCCGTTGACAAAAAATAAACTTAATTGATTTAAAAATGTCCTGCGTTGCAATTTTAAGTATTTATTTATTTAGATATTTATTTAAGCCTTTATTTTTCCTCAAATAGATTTACATAATGAAAGTTTTCAAGTAGTGTTGTTTTTAATTTTACTATATTAAGGACCCCTGTCGGGTATAGTATAGGACTCCTCCATTTCTTTCCACCTTTCTCGGTCTTTAGCCTTGATTAGCCAATTTCAATCAATCAATCATATATTTATTTTCATAAATAAGGGTATAATTAAGTTTTACATTTTTGTATGTCCTCCTTATTTTACCATAAACTGGTGTACAAATATTTAAAAGTCAAATGCGCCTTCATTACATATGTCAAGAGTGTGTAGATTAATTTAAATTTATACAATAAAATAAACCAATAGTCAAATATTCATAACATCTAAAATCAAATAATAATTTGCACATATACCATTTTTATAAATTACAGCTATGCAGAAATTCATCAACAGAATAAAAGCTATTTTCTAGTAAATAGTTAAACAAATTCCTCTTAAATAAATTAAGCGGCAGTTCCTTGACATTATCAGTTAGACAGTAAAATATTCGTATTGCCATTCCATGAACATTGTTCCTGACTAATGCAAGATTTGTCCTTGACAATATAAGGGTATTCCTATATTTACCTCGCTTTGATGTGGTAGTTATAGCCTTGAAATTTAATGGGTGCTTTCTGATAAACATGCACATTTTGAAAATGTACATAGCCGGTAATGTTAATATTTTTTTGGTTTTAAATAATGGTCTACAGTGTTCAAGATATTCAGCTCCACATGCTGCCCTAATGCATTTCTTTTAGGTCTTGAATATTTTCATTTTCAAAAGCTGTGGCTATGATGTCCTCGGACCATCTTGTTATGGGTTTTCCCGCCTTTCTTTTGCCTTGAGGTCTTAGCCACTTTGTGACTTTGTTGTTAAATACTCTTTACAACATATATTTGCTGTGCACCCATTTTTGTTAATGCAATATTATTTTCAATAAATAACTTATGACATAGTGTTTGTGTTGTCTGTATTGAGTATTTATGTATGGTTTTGCTGTTTTAAAATATGACATGAATTATTTTCAGCATGCAATGTAGGTATCCCTAGAATTATGTTCTAATATTGTTAGAAAAGTGAGTTTCATAATTCAATATAAAAATAATGAAACACAAATAGCCTCCTGAATTTTAAGGAACAACTGCCATGCTTCAAAATCGTTTTAGAATGTTTTGTTATTTAATATCTATTTATTCAATTTTACCATGAACATATCTCGAAAAATTGTGTAATTCTCCTTGTTTTTAATCACAGCTGCAAATTGGGCAAATACATAGAAAGGAAATATTCTTAAGGTACTCGTATGTTGACACAGGTGTCTACATACCTAATGGGAGGCCTCTAAATTTTTAACTATTATTAAGTTGTTTTCACGAAATAAATTGATTATTATTATTCTAAGCTACCGGGGTTGCAGAAGGAGCCACTGGAAATTAGACTAATTGCCAAAAATAATATAAGGGGTTTATATCTACTGTAGGGAAATGGGTAGCTTAGACAAGTTTATAAATTTAATAGAGGAATTATCTATTTAACTTGGTATACTGTGTCTTGTCCGAGAATGAGAGTGAACCTAAAAATATGGTAGTACCTTTAGTGTAGTACCTAGTAACCTTATGAGCCGATAGCACAATGGCTAATTTAGAATAGGGTCTAAATATTAAGTCTAAGTTTGACATTTTAGTTTTATTCAGGGCAGTCTTGCCAAGGTATAAAATCTGCCAAATTTGTTCGACGCCAGTCTTGAGTGCGTTTAGCTTTGTGAGCAGAAATAGTGTTCATGTAATGTTCGTGCATTTTCTAGCAAATGACCCTGTAGCCCGTTAAGTCTTCATTCATTTTGAATTCTCAATCAAAGAAGCACCTACTGGCTCGCCTTTACGCTATATCGCAACCCATACCGTGGCAGCCGATACACATTGAAACTGTTGCTATCCCTTAACGAGACTAGATTATCCCTTAACGAAACAACATAAATACGATAATATGTTGGTTGTGATAGCCATCTTGTACTTGAAACATCTTTTTATCAATAAAAAACATCCAATGCCCTCGTGCTAAGCTAACTATTCCCCGCATTTTTATTTTCTTGGCTTACTATACCTATACCTTACTATATTGTAAGTGAGTTAGGGCACAGGCACAGCGGATTAGGCTTGTGCGCGCTCGGTCACTGAGCGGATCGCTCCAAACTACAATCGCTCAAATGTACTACTAAATACACAAGCCTACAGCGGATGTTCATCTCGCTCAAATGTGCCTCCACCTTACAGCCGCAGCCATAATAACGCGACTACTTCCTCTGTAGGTATGTGGTGTTGTGCTGCTTCCTGGTGGTGAGTCAGGTCGAACCAGTCGGGTCATAGGCTCTTGAGGATGCCCAGTCGTTAGAGTGAGAAAGAAGTGAGAAAAACTGACTATCTTGTCTGGTGAACAAATAACTGACCGATTTGCTCCTGGATTTTTCAGCTTGTAGGTGCTCGGTTGAGGGTGGGTTTGACTTTATCGTTGTCACCGCTTGGTGCTTCGCACCCGGGGCAGACCAATACTTTCTATCAGTACCTCCGAATGCTCTGTCGATAGTTCTCCCCAATGTTTTGCTTATACGATGAATGTTATTGTGCGATTCAATGGACCACATTGCGGAAAGCAGCCCCCTGTTGGCGCGAAATTAATAGCACTAGCACCGTGTGCTCATGCAATTCTAGAACTGAAGCTATCGAACGCCGCGCGCCGCCACCGCGCGTTTATTGTAAGGAGCTCAGCTCGTGTCAGCCCTCCCATCAAAGTCGCTCACTTTTTTTAACCATTGCAGCATCTCAGGTAATATTCTTTTCATGTATTTATAACCAGTACCTGAAAAAAGCCATGTAATTGGGACACTTTTACACGTCAGATTTTAAAACTATCCGCTTGAGATAACATTCGTTTTCAGCTCGTTTTAAAGATTTTAGGTCAAAAACTATCACCAATCTGACGGTTAGAAAATTTTCGCTGAGAAGAACCAGCCATAAACTCAATGAAGTAAGCTTCGGTCTATTCGGCAAGTTCTGCATCGCTGCGTAGTAATTGGGGAAAAAGGGGTAATGGGAGTCACTGAAGAAAGAAATGAAATAAAACACAAAATATTTCTTTAAACTTTAAGAAAATCAACACTAATGATAGCTTAATTATTAAAGAATCAGTCTCAAGTAGGTTCATTACCTTTGGTATGCTATATAATTAAATAAGAAACTTTAAAAAAAATTAACTTTGACCACCATTGTCCGCACATGAGGGTAATTATGGTCACTAAGGGGACAATGGTAGTCGGGCTACCCTAACAATTGTCACATAAATATCCTCGTGGTGAATCCCACCCAGTGCAGTCCTCGTGTGCCCACAATCCGCAAGAGGTCCCAACCAGCAAAACTAAGTCGTATGAAAGTCGAGAGCACGTTTCTATTTTCACCTAAAGCTGAGAAAAGGGTCTTCAAACTGTCGAGTAATAGATCTGTAAACGTTTACTCGACGCGATTTGGGCACACTTTACTCAGCTTAAAGTGCTATAATTGTCATAAAATAGTCGAGTTAAGAGCCAAATGATGGTATAAAAGTCGAGACAAAGCGACATACAGCACCGTCAATGCTATAATAGCTATCATTTCAGCATTAGTCGACTAATAGGTCGGTTGAAAGCAACAAAATTGCTTTTTCTCAACTTAATAGTGCTGTGATAGCTACTTTGTTGCATTCACTCAGCTGTTTAGTCGATTGATCGCAACGAGGCGAGCTTTAATAGCACTAAATGTTCGAAGTATTTGCAGCGTTAATAAATGTGTGTTATTTGTGTCAGAAAATAAGGAAATAATTGAAGTAAGTCAAAATATTTTTATTTTCTACTTAACAACTATAGAATGGTAGCCATGTTCTTAATAAATAATGTTTTCATTGTTAGCTATTATTCGTGTAACATACTAAATTTCAATGCGAATTTTTATTTTCCGATTATCTTCCTTATATTTCTAGTTATTATTTTAAGGGGCCTCTTTATTTTCGAGATATTAAGAAATTATTTATAAAATTATAATATCAAAAGGAATTGTTCCGCTGTGATATAAGTACGTTTGCTATCTTACGACCTTTACTCGACTTTCAGTTGCAAAATAGAAAATATATTACATTTACATTACTATGTAGACGCCATTACAGACAATATTGGGGTTCCTTATTGCATATGATAAATCTTCTCTCTTTTAGCAAAGTACTGACTATACAAACACACAGTGAATTTGGTCCATTGATTATTATCCATTTTCTAGAATATGTGATCCTCTAACGTAAACTCATGAATTGCGGTTTGGTGCTGTAAAAGATTTCAAAGATCATTTATGCTACTTTTTGCTGCAAGATGGCTTTAAAAGTGCATTTGAATTGCTGTAGGTGCTATAACAATCACTTTTAGAACTTTCTCTCGGCAAGTGCTGTAATAGTGAATCGATATCTTTTATATGACACTTAGTGCTTTATGAGTACAAGTGTCGCAACGGTTTATGAGCGCTCGGCGAAAGTGGTGGGGGTTGCTTCCACGGGAACAGTGTCGAATGATGGTGCTATAAAGACTTCTTCAGCAGCTAATTAGAAAATTAGAAGCTTTTATACAGCTAATTTAGAACTTGAAGTGGTATAAAAGTGAAATTTGACACCTTTATACAATAATTGGGTAAACGCGCTGTAAACATGTCGAGAAAACGTTTAGTCGACATGGTTTTACGCCCAAAATGCGAAAATGCTAAACAGTTGAGTATAGTTCTTTTATACGGCGATTTGGCAGCTTTTGCTCCTTTTTACGACTGTTTCTCGATCATTAGCTGTAAAAAGCTTTCCTTATACGACTGTTTTGCTGGTTGGGGTGCACCTGTACCATATTTCGTTATTGCGACAAAATTCACCGCATACTAGGCATTTATTCAAATCATCGTCTTCGTCGTCATCGCATATCTTGTTAAGACTGATGTCTGATTCCGAAGAAGTGTTTGACTCCTGCACTCTGCAGTACGCGCCTTTTGCCTTGCCTCCAACAAACTTTCGCCAGTTATAGATATTTTTAGGTGTAAATTTATGTTTGTCCATTCGATCTCTCAATAGTTTATAAAAAAGTTGAACTTCTTCCTTATTAAAAGCCGTTATTCTGTTGATACTGGTAGCTTCTGGTTTGCGAACAGATATTCCATTCCTATTCAGAAAGCCTTCCAGCCAGTCACGTCCAGCCATTTGAGCACTCGGGTCAAAGTTGTGTGGTACTTGAAGCTCTACTGCATATCGATATGCTGCTTTTCTTATTTGTACAGCTGTGACCCCATAAAAAATTGAAGACAAGTATTTTACGCGGTCTGCCAATATCTTTCCTGCATCTTGTGTGAATACAGGAAGTCGACCGAGACGTGGTTCCGATGAATCTTTCTTCTTTAGCCGCTTTTGAAGACTTGAAAACGGAATACCCATCGGTTTAGCAGCATATCTCATAGACCGGCCTTGCTTAACGAGTTTAAGATTACAGTTACTCAATATACTACATTCAATAGTCAGATTTGTTGTAATAATGTACTCACCGGTTATTTCGTGCACTCGAAAATTTACATCGTTTGCGCGCCAAACCGCGCGAGACAGCCTTCCTCTGCAAACGACGGCCGCGTACTGAACGGGCGATCGGGGGGCCGCGAGCTGTCACGTGACGCGTCGTTTAAGTCGACATTCGCTTGTTTAGTTGCTTTCGTTTGGATGTCGTTATACTGACTACCATTACCCGCTGACTCCCATTACCCCTTTTTCCCCTACTCGTATATTTTCCTTCTGAAATTTCCTTTCTATCGTCCGCTAGCATTGTTTCTTCCTGTTCTGGAATGTCCTCCAATTGACTCGACACGCGATTGATAAGTAGAAGCAATACCATATCCTCTATACGCTCTTTGTTCTTCAATCAATGATTTCGCTATCAGTACAGATAGACATGAAAATAAAAACATACTAGGAATGGGTCGAGCGCAGTCTTTATAACCGCAAATGCATTACGAGCTCTTCCAATTAGAGCAATAAAACGTGCTTCCAGCGATGTCATTGTTATTCGCAACCCCGCACCACCACCAGTTGCTGTTCGATCCTTCTTCATTTGCCTAGCTTTACAATAAAAAGCAGAAGCAGCTAAGAACTTTCGGAACAGCCCTCCTATTTCTAACTGCAGCCTGAATAATCTAATTTTTCTTGCACTGCTTGTGCAATCTCCACCATCGTATTGTTCATTGTTGGTAGCTGATTTAATGTGCCGACTAGAGCGCCACCATAACCGCTATCTTTTCTCCCTCTGCGTCGAGAATGCGTCGGCCTTGTTTTTTGCGGTTCTTATAGTCGTGGCTGTTCAGAGTTAGTGGAGCAGCTGCTGGTACTTGCAGATGGTAATGATGGTGCTGAAGATCGAAGCCTAAAGTTTATATCCTTTATCAATAGCTTTCTTGTTAGCTGACCCAGTTGAGAACGCAATGCTCCCGATGCTCTGTCTTTATTTAAACCTTTCCCGGCGTTTGTTGAACAACCCGTGCAACGGCTGCATGAAGTGACAGCCATCTTGTTTGGATCGGATGAAGAATTTTGTACGGTTTAATCTCCAAGAAGCTTTGAAACAACTTCAGTTCACCAATTCTCTTTGGGCTGCAATGAATATAATTGTATATATCCTTCACTAAATCTTCTACCATTTGTGGAAGTTTTGCACATGCATAGGATGCACACATTGCAAACGAGTGGCAAATGCATTTCATGATGAATATATTGGGTACTTGTTCTCTGATTACAGTGCTCACAGAATGGTTTGCACCCATTAAATTATTAGCCCCATCTGATGCAAATCCCACTAAATTCGTTCTCCAAGGTATGGAGTAAGCAAAGCAAGCAAGGTAAGGTAAGTCTCTTTCAAAGGAGTTCGTCACATGAGTGAACCGATCCAGGGCACATGCCCCTTCAATTGGTATCAAATCATAAAAATAGTCACATATTTCATGAATCATGATCTATTAATATCCTCACCACTATACATAAGTGTTATTATTTAAGCATACTTTTTAATGGCCATAAATTGGTTGCTCATAAAACAATTTAACCATACTGTATAAACATATAAACTGCAAAACGCATGAGCCTGTTTTTCTTAGTAGTAAATAAAGATCTCGAATCAGAAGCAAGTAAGTTACAAAGTTGTATTTTATGTTGGGTCAGTATAAAAGTTTACAAACAAGTTTTATCTAATAATAAGTTTTACTAACTGCTCTTTTATAAAAAAAAATAACCTCGAAGACGAAAGCGTTAAACAAATTATGACACCGTATATTTATGACGGAACTATTATGCCATGGTATAATTTATGGCAAAAAAATATTATGAGCATCAACTTTATGCGTAATGTTGTATGACAGTCGATATTAAGACAATAGTTGTTATGCCACTAGATGGCCACCCCTTCTGGCAATATCCTTTGAGAGGAGAAAGAATTTGAATTTTCCACGTGTTTTTTTGTATTTCTATGCCGGTCTAACTCTGGCTTACCTGAATTACCAATAGATAAATCACTTCTGCACCACTTGCAGTACGCGTATGTATTGCCTTTGGTACTGGCAGAAAGCCATCCTTTGAAAGATTCAAATTGTGTCCACTCATCCCTAAAATTTTGCATTTTTTTTTCTTCTCGCTGCTGGCCATTTTGTATTTGTATGCCTAGTCCTTACAATTTAAACCACACCAAATCATGCAAATCCAATTTACAATCACGCGACAAAACAAACCAAACACAACCAACGCACGCAATTGCCAACCGGTAGCATTCGGTCCCCTTTTTTGTTTCTTGGGTCGTCCGCGCGGTTTCCCTACTACAATTTCATTATCCATCGTTGGAGTGTCAGATAGTGGTGCCAAAACAACGGTAGGTTTTAAATACGACCGTTTTAAATCTGAAAAATATTGCGCGATATCTTTGGCTGACAATTCTGCAATCGGCAATCTCTCTAATACTACTGCCGGCTTCAAAGTGGTAAATTTTGGATCCAAAGTGTGGATTCTGCTGATGACCTCGTTCAATTTTGAAGCCGAAAGTCTCTCTAAATTAACCAACGGTACGCGATCAGTCGGCATCTTTATTTCCGAAGATACTAACGCGATTTTGTCGATCGTATAATGCTCAATGCGTTCCCAATGTAATGGTAATTTTTTAAGCAATATTTTAGCAAGAGCCTTGACAGAAGAGCACCGAAAGAATCGCGCTAGATATTCGGTGCGCGTGTCGAAATTCCATTCATTACATTTATCAACTGCGTGACGATGTAGTGTTACCGAGCCCCGTGAATAAATAAGAATCGGTCGCGTCAGAATGGTCAGCATTAAATACGTCGTCCCTAAGGATTGCTTCTAAATTGTTTAATTCCCCGTCCATGTTTGGTGAATTTGGATACAAGCCATTATTTTTCCAATCGTTGGATATTTTAGCCAAATGGTTCCCTACTTGTATTCCGTCAGAAAACTGCGACAACTCCTCTGGAATGCAAATAAATTTTTCAGCTTGTAGGTGCTCGGTTGCGGGTGCGTTTGACTTTATCGTTGTCACCGCTTGGTGCTTCGCACCCGGGGCAGACCCGCCTATCAATACTTTCTATCAGTACCTCCGAATGCTCTGTCGATAGCTCTCCCCAACGTTTTGCTTATACGATGAATGTTATTGTGTAATTGAATGGGATTGTCAAAATCAATTTAAACACGAAAATATGTAATTAGAAAATTAAATATAGGTACAAGGCAGAAAAATAAATTAAAGAGCACCAGCATCCCGTGGTCTCTGCGGCTAGAGGGACAAATAAGTAGTGTGAGAGCACTGCGTATTTGTCCAATTTACGTGTAGCCGCCCACTCAGCAGCAGCTTCTGCCACTCGCATCGTGCGGCCCAGGTGAGATGCTGCAAACGTGCTGACGCATGTTGCGTCCCACAATAAACATTTGTGACTGTGTCTGGGAAAAGGGACTACTTTACCGATATGGAGTTATTAATATCTCCTAAAACTAGGTAAAATGTGCTATTCAGTAAAAAAAGAATCGTTTTCCTAGGTGCAATAATTATTTTTTTATGAATTTTTAAACATGCAGTAGGCAAAATGTACGAGTCGAGAAAATGCCACGCACCAGATTCGGGCCTCGACACCGCCTTGAGCCTGGCTTTCTCCACACCTAGCGTTTAGCGCAATATCCGTTTAACTCCTGCGCTGTCCCACATCCGTTGACTGCTAGGTTTTTCTGGAGCAGATGTACTTGGGTTGAGCAAAGATCAGGCCACCCAGGCATCGGAAGAGAAGGGAATGGTTGCCTTGTCACCATGTAAGGGGAGAATTTGAGTGACAAGGTCCACAACCCCGCTCGCCGATGCCATGAAAGCCGGTAGGCAAACGTCTCTTGCTCGTCTAATACCCAGCCCGCCGCTCCGAATGGGAAGAGATGCAAGGTCCCACTGGCTCGAGCTAAGGGAGACGTTAAGAAGACACTCGAGGGTCTTCTTCAGTGCATTGTCGAAGGAGTCAATGTGTGCAGGATATAACCAAGTGCGTAAAAAGTAGGTCAACTTAGGAATAGCGAAGCAGCTCCGCAGCAGGGAAAGCGCAACGTGAGCTGAAAGATTTTTAAGCTTTTCTCCAATAGTTAGCAACAGTTGTTTTCTAACCTCAAAAGCTGCCGGAATAGCTTCTGTGAAGATTGGAGAACCCAAAAGATTGAAGGTAGGAAAAGAAAGTTCTTTAAGACCAGGAAGTAAGTGACTGAAAGTAGACAAGGAAGTTCGGGATAAATCACTCTTCGCGTGTTCAATACTCTGTTGGAGGTGACAAGTGGTGAGATGTAACACTCGTAGACGTTGTGCGTCTGTGCATTAACTGGTCCAAAGGACCCAGCTGGAATTTCGCCATCAGCTGCCTGTGGGATAGCCATTAGTAATGTAGTGGTATAGATTATCTGGCATGCATAGGTCTTCAGGGAGTAGATCTTGACACCTAGTTGCACCGAGTTTCCTTTCTCCGTTGTCCAGGGTAACGTCAATAGTACAACAGTTTAAAATTGTACACATGGAATGCTGGAACATAGAAAAAGGTAATCTGCGATCCAGTCTGGGGTCGATCCCTCGGAGTACTTCATAAGTCCGCTCAACCTGATCAATGTATCCTGCGAACTCACAATTTTGAGAATATAGCTCCTGAACAGGGATGGAGCTTTTATGCGGCCTTAAGTCGTAGAGCGGCTCATCAACTGGGCTGGTTTCTTCCTTAGCCCGGAAGTCAAAGGAGGTAGCAGCATCATCCTTTGGGACGGTATTCCTCTCCTTTTTGTCAGACGGTTTTCTCCAGTTCTGACTACGGGTGGTGGGACCTCGAGGTTTCTGAGGTCGATATTCTTCGAAGTCACGGACTTGATTCCAATCAGACTCCAACGCCACTCGTTGCTGAAAATCGTACGCTCTCCTTGCGTTACAATTATTCTTGCTGCCTCTTCTAGCGGGCTCACCTCGCTGAATAGGGGCACTTCCGTTTTCACGGGTATTTGTTGGCATCATGCCTGCAAACATTGCACTTTATATTTTGAGAAACGTCACAAAAAAAAATAAAAAAAATATACACCACATTGCGGAAAGCAGCCCCCTGTTGGCACTAGCACCGTGGTGGGCTCATGCAATTCTAGAACTGAAGCTATCAGTACCGGAAAAAAAGCCGTGTAATTGGGACACTTTTACACGTCAGATTTTAAAACTATCCGCTTGAGATAACATTCATTTTCAGCTCGTTTTAAGGATTTTATGAAGGTCAAAAACGATCACCAATCTGACGGTTAGAAAATTTCCGCTGAGAAGAACCAGCGATAAACTCAATGAAGTAAGCTTTGGTCTATTCGGCAAGTTCTGCATCGCGCGTAGTATTATATTTTCCTTCTGAAATTTCCTTTCATTCGTCCGCTAGCATTGTTTCTTCCTGTTCTGGAATGTCCTCCAATTGACTCGACACGCGATTGATAAGTAGAAGCAATACCATATCCTCTATACGCTCTTTGTTCTTTGGTAAACATTTTAACTTCTTCAGGCCAATCAATGATTTCGCCATCAGTACAGATATACATGGAAATAAAAACATACTAGGAATGGGTCGAGCGCGATCTTTCTAACCGCAAATGCATTACGAGCCCTTCCAATTAGAGCAATAAAACGTGCTTCCAGCGATGTCATTGTTATTCGCAACCCCGCACGACCAACAGTCTGCATCTTGATCTCACGAAGTAACAAAACATTATGCCCAAAAATACACCCAATATGATCAATCCAATACCAACATAGTTCAGTTTCGACTTTTGCTATGGCAATTGCGTTGTGAGAGTAATCTGCTTCCTGTTTGCCTTGTGACAAACCCATATTTTACACTCGCGAGCAGAAGAATTGCATCACTTTGCATTTTTTCGTGTGCATCCAATATCTTTGTAAATTTCAACCCGAATTTGAAAATTGTGGTAACAAATGAAAGCTGATAATGTAACGTAACTAAAAATATGAAATTTCAATGCAATTTCAAATCCTAAGACTGAAAAAAGCCTACGAACCTGAAAGCAGTCGTAAAACGCTTAAAATTTTTAGTAGGGAAATTGGGAATGAAAGCCATTTTTTGTAAAAATAGTATTTATTTCAATAAATTAATACCTGGTATTGCCACAATACGCTCTTTCTACACAATTTAGACGGCGTGGCATGGACCTAATTAATCCCTTTATGTACTCCTGGGGGATGGCCTTCCACTCCTCTAACAAAGCCGCCTTCAGCTCCGTGACATCGGCAGGAACAGGATCCCGCTTTCGAACCCTCCTTTTCAGACAGTCCCACATGTGTTCTATCGGGTTGAGGTCCGGGCTCAACGCTGGCCAGTCCATAGTGGCCACGCCCACCTCTCGAAGATACGCTCCAGTGGCCCTTGCGGTATGACAAGGGGCATTATCTTGCATTAGGAGGAACCCCTCGTCAAACATACCAGCGTAAGGGACGACGTGCTCCTCCAGGATGTCGGTGATGTACTTTGCAGCGGTCAAACCACCGCCACGGCCCCCACCAGGCACGAAAACCAGCTCCGTCCGTCCCTCGTAGCTAATGCCGCCCCAGAACATAACGGAACCCCCTCCGTAGGCGACCCTTTCGGCGAAGCAGCATTGGGCAAAACGTTCTGCTGACCTTCTGTAGACCCTGTTCCTTCTGTCACAGCCATTCAAGCACATCCTGCACTCGTCCGAAAATAGAACAGGGGTCCATTGCTCGAGGGTCCAATTTTTGTGATTTTCAACAAGTAATCGTCGAGCTACGCGGTGACGTGGAAGCAATCTGGGCCCCGTTGCAGCCCTTTTTGGAGTCAGGCCTTTTTGCTTAAGCCTTCTTCTTACTGTCCACTCGCTGACAGCCACCCCCCGTGCCTCACGGAGACGCTGCTGGACAGCAACACCTGTCAGGTGACGATCTCGAAGAGTTGTTGTAACGATGAAGCGGTCATCCCTCTCGGAAGTGCATCTTCTACGGCCAGTTTTTGGTCTTGATGTAAAGGCTCCAGTCTCCCGGAACGTTTTGTATACCCTGGAAACTGTAGACTGAGTTAAATTTAACTCGGCAGCCACGGAACGTTGGCTGCGCCCCTCTTGCAGCAAGCGGACGACTACGGCGACTTCAGCTTCAGTGGTGTCCATTTTTTCCAGGTCTTGTGGTCAGTAGAATATGCGGAGATGTGTACAGGTCGACTTCTGATAAGTGACTGATAAGAATCCCCACTACTACCCCCATTTTAAAGGGGTCAAAGGGGACTCAACTCGTGTACTTGGTAGGGCGGAAACGCTCACCAGTTAGGAAAATGCCCATATTATGAAAAATATAAGGTCGTTTTAAATGTTTTTTTTGTTTTTATAAAGATTAGATTACAATGAACGTAATTTAATTAAAATATTACAGAAATAATTTAAATTTACAAAGATAATGGATGGACACGAAAAAATGCAAAGTGATGCAATTCATCTGCTCGCGAGTGTAGATGCAATTAACTTTGACAATAATAACTGTCGTAATACACGCTTACGTCTCACTTTGTCGAGAGAATATGAATACTCAATTTATCTTTCTAGCAGCAATATATAAGTATAAAGTGCTGATTTTCTCTGTCGAAAACATTCGTATATACGTGCCCATTATGACCTTAAAAAAAATTTATTACACAGTAAAGTAAATTACAGTTTGACGACGCGATACACACAATTTCCCTTTAAAAATTAATACTTAACTATCTGCGGAGCATCATGTCTCAGAGTCCGACTTTGTGCTGGTTAAACTACTCTTTTTACTTTACCTATGTAGGTTGTCATGTACCCTGTACCATGACATACCAAATGTTGCTACTTTAGGGTATAGACCAAGGTCTAGCTCTATCCCAGAGATACTAAGTTAAAACAAATGTAACTGACCCGGATGTCGTATTCCTTAAGGTATCTTCTTATAAAAGCTAAAATACCTACCTCTCATTCCATTTCCTCATTCCCTCCGACGGAGAGTTATGCTACTGTTACTACCGTAATTGTGGTACGAGTTATTCGTCGAGTTAGAATCTGACCGGCCTAGTTACGACTCGCCCGCTACGCGTGGTATGAAGGATGGGCGGTTGCGTTTGGTTCACAGATGGCGTTAGATGCTCATCTGTGTTTCTTTCTCCAACGCTATCTTTAACTTGGCGTCTGGAGTTGTCAATATCCAACTGTTCATCCAATAAAAATGCTGGTTTAAGCCTGTCTATACTAATCTCTAGCTGCCGGTTAGGAAATTGTATCTTAAACGTCTTTGAATTCCTACTCAATACTAGATATGGTCCGTCATAGTTAGGCGCAAGTGGCTTTTTTACCATGTCATTTCTGACAAAAACATGCGAACTTGATCCTAACTCTTTATGGACGAATATTTTCCGCGACCCGCCCGTGGCATAGGTCGCAGGCTATCTGCTACCGATCTGAGGCGCTCTACGTATGAAAATGGATCATTCAAATCTGTCCGTGATTGCACGTAAGAATCCCCCGGCAATCTTACAATGTGACCATATAGCATTTCCGCTGTACTTACCTGGTTGTCTGTACGACTCGCTGCTCGGAGTCCTAGTAGTACCGTCGAAATCTCGTCCGCCCATGATGCGTTATCTGCTAAACGGGCTTTGAGAGCGTTCTTAATTACCAAATGAATCTTTTCTATGCAGCCGTTCGCCTGCGCGTGGTAGGGGGTAATGCGTATCCTGTGTACCCCTAAAAATTTCATTAACTTGTTAAATAGACCACTCTCGAACTGCCGACCCTGGTCTGTCGTAATAATACTCGGACAACCAAACCTGCATATCCAGTTTTCATATATTACCTTAGCTACCACACAGAAAAAAAAATATCTTGAACAAAATAATATTATTTGTTTCAAGATCTTTTGGAATTTCGATATAAGGAAACACTAAAATGTCTTCTTCCAAGAAATAAAATGTCTCGTATTATAGATCTTAGGCCAAGAACTAATTTCTTGTATTAAATAACAAATTATATTTTGTATTGAAAGCTAATAACTCTAACCTTAAGATAGAAACAATTTTAATTGAAGTATTTGTCATTCTTCTACTAAGATTGAAATGTGTTGACCCAAGAACTAAAGAATCTTGTTCCCAGTAGCAATGCTATTAATTCAACATCGTTTAGTTCTTGTTGTAAAACGGCACAAATTCCATTCAAATCATGTAAAGCTCTTTTTTTAAAAGCTTAATGTTTTGACCCAATAACTAAACGATGTTGAGTAAATTAGCACTGCTATTTGCAACAAGATACTTTAGTTCTTGGGTCAAAACTTTAAGCTTTTAAAAAAAAGAGCTTCACATGATTGGAATGAAGTATGTGCTGTTTTACAACAAGAGCTTAACGATTTTGAATAAATTAGTACTGCTATTTGGCACAAGATACTTTAGTTCTTGGGTCAAAACATTAAGCTTTTAAAAAAAGAGCTTTACATAATTTGAATGCAATATGTGCCGTTTTACAACAAAAACTAAACGAGTTTGAGTAAATTACCACTGCTATTTGGAACAAGATACTTTAGTTCTTGGGTCAAAACATTAAGCTTTTAAAAAAAGAGCTTTACATGATTTGAATGGAATATGTGCCGTTTTACAACAAGAACTAAACGATTTTGAGTAAATTTTCAGTACTATTTGGAACAAGATGGTCGTGGTCGAGTATTAAGAACATGTGTTTCTTCAATTTGCTTACTGTCAAGTCGTCGCTTCTCAAACAATTTGTGGAAAAAAGTCAAATGATCTTTTAAAGAATATTTTGTGCCATAAATTCTCTGACAATTTTCGACCGGACAGTGGAAACAGTTTTTTATCTTGTAAATTAGTTCTAAATGTAAAATATATTGTTTAAAATTACTAAGATCATTTTTGCACTCGGGACACTGCATTTTACAAATTTAATAAATGTCTAAATTTAAAACATCTTCTATGTACGGTGGGACTGAATCGTAAGCCGTGTGAATTTGATACACTTTCTTCTGTATAATTAAATGGAGGTGCTCTGCCGTTTGTGGATATTTGGCGTGGAAGACGTGATAAATTTTGAATAGTAAGTCGAACGCCTTTGCAGCCGACTGCACGTGATACTTAACGTCATCGATGATAATGTATATCTGTGAAAAGTTCTGAAGCGGTCCTTGTATCAGCACATAGGGTTGCACGGTGTCACTTCGCTCTGCAGCTTTTTGTTTTTGCTTCTTTATCACATCGTCGATATCTCCAGGGTCCTGGAATAACAACAAAATTACTTAACACACACACACACACATTGCTACCCACAATTTAATTAACACACATTCACAATGCTTTTAAATAAAAAAATCAACCAAAAAGCGGCCATGGAGCGTATACTTAACCCCTCGACGCATAACAGTTCGATGAATGACTCGCAACATTCGCAAATTGTACAGTCGCAGGTCAGACTGCCTCAGCTTCAACTTCCCATGTTCGACGGCGCCATCAAGGAATGGCCGGTGTTCAAGAATATTTTCAAGTCGGCGGTTGACAGCGCTAACATTCTAGTGCTGCATAAGTTTCAGTATTTGAAGTCATCACTCAAGGGTGAAGCTGCTGGTCTAGTGAGCTCACTTATACTTTCAGAAGCTAACTATCATAAAGCTTGGGACATACTAATTAAGAGGTGTTTCAACCTAAACATAATTGCACTAAAACTAGTTGCTTTACTTGCCGTGGTAAGCACCACACAAGCATTCATATGGACAACCCTCCGCGGAAGGTAAACTATGCCGCAGTTGCAGACAATTGCTATAAACAAATACACACTCAGGATACTCAGGATATGCATAACATACCTACCTATAGTCAACAGACACCTAGCACACCTAGCATACCTAGCATACAAACATTCAGTCAACAGACAAACATACCTAGCTTACAAACATTCAGTCAACAGACAAACACACCTAATGTTCAGTCATTCAGCCAACAGACAAACACACCTAGCTTACAGTCATACAGTCAACAGTCAACAGACATACCTATAAGCACCCCTGCATGCATGCTACAACCAGCACATGCAAGCCAAGGTTGCCAACAAGCACATAGCATTCATACACATGCACAACCACAAAACAAAACGCTTTTGCCTAATATTGATATTAAAACGGCTTCAACATCTACAGTCATGTTAGCAAACACTAATATACCACCACAATTTTACTTTCAACAGCTGTTATAAACATCCGAGATGCGGCGGGCTACTGGCACAAAGCACGCGCGCTCCTTGATACAAGGAATCGGAAACACACACAAACATACACAAGTAAGCGCAACAGCTGATATATCCTCTAGGACAGATGACTATAAACGTTTTTAAGTTAGAAAAAAAATAATATTTTGTACTCTTGTTAAAATAGATCTTGTTAGTCATGTCTGGCTGTGCTTGATGAATTTCAAATAAATAAATATTTTGGGGACAATCTTACACAATTGGACCTAGTCCCAAACTAAGCAAAGCTTGTACTATGGGTACTAGGCAACGATATACATACTTAATATACATAGAAAACATACATGACTCGGGAAGAAATATTCGTGCTCGTCACACAAATAATTGCCCTTACCGGGCTTCGAACCCAGGACCTCCAGCTTCGTAGGCAGGGTCACTACCAACTATTAGGCTAAAGCGGTCGTCGAAAAAATGAAGGCCTATTCCCGTCTATTCCCATCCAATAGTCCCCCCCACTGGGGAAACAAAGATCCCACTTACGCTCCAGAATAAATAACAAGGAAATATACCTACATACAGTATCCTAAAACCATTACTACCTACTCGCAGAATCGGCTAAAGTATGCTCATCTAACTTGATAGAAAAAAACCGGCCAAGTGCGAGTCTGACTCGCTCACCGAGGGTTAACTTAGATGTTTAATTTTTCACGGCTTCAAGGGATCATAGACTTGAGTACAGATGTATTATAAATGTTTTCCTTCGTATTTTGTCGGAAACGTTCGTATTTGTCATGCTACTTCTGTCAGTCTCGGTACCCGTCAATGAGGCTGACTGAAGTAGCATGTAAAATACGAACGTTTCCGACAAAATACGAAGGAAAACATTTAGGCAACTACATCTGTATATGGTTTTAATTTCAACTCGATATCTCCACGCGTTCCTGAGATAAAGGCTCTTGACAGACAGTCAGATGGACAACAGTGATCCTATAAGGGTTCCGTTTTTAGGGTTCCGTAGCCAAATGGAAAAAACGGAACCCTTATGGATTCGTCATGTCTGTCTGTCCGTTTATCCGTCCGTATGTCACAGCCACTTTTCTCCGAAACTATAAGAGCTATACTATTGAAACTTGGTAAGAAGATGTATTCTGTGAACCGCATTAAGATTTTCACACAAAAATAGAAAAAAAAACAATACATTTTGGGGGTTCCCCATACTTAGAACTGAAACTCAAAAAAAAATTATTCTATGGATAGGTCTTCAAAAATGATATTGAGGTTTCTAATATCATTTTTTTCTAAACTGAATAGTTTGCGCAAGAGACACTTCCAAAGTGGTAATATGCGTGTCCCCCCCCCCCCCCCCTATAACTTCTAAAATAAGAGAATGATAAAACTAAAAAAAATATATGATGTACATTACCATGCAAACTTCCACCGAAAATTGGTTTGAACGAGATCTAGTTAGTAGTTTTTTTTTAATACGTCATAAATCGTAAACCGCAATTTACCTTTCATAATAGGTAGGTAATGGTACGGAACCCTTCGTGCGCAAGTCCGACTCGCTCTTGGCCGGTTTTTCCGATTGAGGTACGCAACCCTAAAAAGCAACAAATACCTAAAATAATACTTACATTTGTTTGAATCATTAATCCTTGGATAGACTCAGTCGTCGAAAATTTGATTTTGCGTGTTTTTCGGCCTTTTGGTGGTACTAAATAACCTAGCAGGTACATTTGGACCGGTATTTTTTTGTCTGAAACAAATAATACAATTGAGTAATTATAAATGTAGGAATGGATGCTGTCGCTGAGTGCTAGATGATTGAATGCTAGAGGTAGAATGAGAACGAACAAGAAAGGAACGAATGAAGGGAGTGAGTGAGACAAACCTCTGGCGTGACTGACGTGTGCGAGTGAGAGAGTGTAGATCGAAGAGATTGAGACTGACGGTTGGAAGGTTAACGTGTGTTCGGGGTGCTTAGCAATTAATAGTACATTGTTGTTGAAAAATCCGCCATCTATTGCACTTTCGGGCGAGACTAAACATAGTATTTTTCACGACAAATGCGAGGAAATGAAAATAGTACATTACATATAGGCGCTATTTCGCAGCATAAAGAAGATGAGTGTGTCATGACCGACGCAAGCGAGTTTCTTACGTTTTGTTATTTATTGAGTCAATATAAATTAATCATATCAAAAAACAACAATATTTACAAGTGTCGCAACGGTTTATGAGCGCTCGGCGAAAGTGGTGGGGGTGTTTGCGCAGGTGTATACTCGCGCACAAAAATCTTTTGTTTTTAATATATTGATGGACTTGGCAATCGCACTAAACAATTTCATTTAGTATAATATGTATTACTTGTGAGTGTTGTGAGATACATTGCGTTTTCATGCGATGGCCAAGCAAGTCAATCTATTTATTTAAAACATAAAAGATTTTCTGATATGGTCACTATAAGATATTTTTAGGTTGTCTAATTACGTAATAACTTAAGGCAGAAGGACCCTTAAGTAGGGACTGAATAAATTAAGATTGATCTCACGACTTTTTACGGTAGAAGAACTGAGTTGCGAGACTTGGTTTTTTTACAAGTTATGTTTTTGATGGCATAACACTTACTTAAGCTAGGTTGATAATGATAAAAATGTTACTATTATTTATTTTATTCATTTTCCTTAATTTAATGGTGAAACCCCTTCCATAAATTCATCATCGCTGTACACAGCGATTATAGAATCTGAAGCAAGGCCGGCACTCGTAGAAGGCACTTCATCTAGCTCATCCTCATCATCGCTATCTTCACTTGCTTCGCTTTCGTCCCCGACATGAATGACGAACTCCTCTGTCAACATGTCCACCACATGATCACTCTTTGCGTATTCTGCTTCTATGCTTTTAACTTTATTGCATAACGCCTCCCACTCTTGCTGCCCCATCAAATCAACCTTTTCTTTTACTAGCTGCATGGCAGTATTTATATTCCAGTTGACATTTCTGCTGCCTACATATTGCTTTATGGCAGACCATGCCATCTCTATAGGATTTAAATCCGGATGGTATGGAGGCAGTCTTAAAATGGTATGGTTATGCCTTCTCACTGTAGCAACCGATGTGTTTGTAGCAAGAGCTGTTCTGTTTTGGAATTTACCCAACTTCTGGATGATCCCCTCTAGCTTATTCTCATTTAATTTATTAACGTCCGCAGTTTCTTCACCAATTTGCTTCAACTGATCACATAGTTCAGTATGTAGTGGTTGTGCTTCGGGACAAGCTCTTTTTTTATGAAGCTCGAGAATTTCAATTAGAGCTTTCAAGTTTTTCTGTAAAGAAGTAGTTGTCCGTGCAGTACTGCTTTTTATCTCCTTCAAACTGCCGATAATTTCTTGAGATTCTTTTTTTATGTGATTGTTTACGTCATAAACCATATTTCTAGCCTGGCGGGTTAATACTTTCTTTTTTGGCATTTTACCAACACTGCACGACTTACTTTAGATATAAACAACAAAAACGAACAGAAAACAACCAACAGATAAATCAACAAAACAAATAATCGTCAAAAAGTATGTGTGCGCAACTGTCCTTCTGGGACGCGAGACGTGAACGAGGCGCGGGAGCGGGAAGCGACTGAACGAACCAATAGGATGCATTCGCGCCACGTGGCGCGCTACCTCCCCGCGTCGCGCGTCGGTCCCCCCGCCAAAGAGACCGAAATAATGAATTCTGCGCAGTCAAGGTCACCGCTCATAAACCGTTGCGACACTTGTACAAACAATGACAAATAAATACAACATGGCGGACGAGCCAGCGCATGCGCCCTTATATCAGAAAAAAATAGGCAAGTATCATGGCTACAGTAACCAAATTTTAAAAACATTATTAAATCAAATGTATTCAGTTTAAATGCGAATTAATGTGTTATATATAAGCACATCCATTCGCATTTAAGAGTGCTATTGAAAAAAGCGCTCGCTCAGGATTCGGTATTTTGAGACGCGTAGTGCGTAGTGTGTGTGTAAATACTACTAGCACGCACACAAGCTTACTGTAGCTGTATAGCACACCGTTGGAGCGAATGCGCGACCGATATTAATACTTGCACTAAAAGATGGTAAGTATTACTTCGCTAACCGGGTGCCCTAACTTAAACAAAGTAAGTATTTGCTTTTTGTTCACATATTTTATATTCGTTGCGTTATTAAAGTTGTCAGTAATAAGAATACGTAAATTTAGCAGGCATAATATTTTGTGTAACGAATATTGTACAGTTTGCATGTTATCCGAGTCTTAAATATATAGTGCAACCACAAAGTGACATATTAGGCTTATATATATACATATAGCATAATTTCGTTATATATAATTTCGTTCCATAGTTTATATATGTTATACTATAAGCCTAATATGTCACTTTGTGGTTGCACGAGATTATGTGTCAATTTCTTGAATTTATGGATATGTTCATGCAATAGTTCAATTCAAAAGTTATTATTAAATACTTACTCAACGTTAGGTAACGTTTAATATTTTTCTGATATTTCGAGTGGTAGCTTGAAATCAGATACCTAAACAGGTTTAACTTAGTTTTAGTCAAAAGTAGTGTAGGTGCTTTATAATGTGCCTAAGTGCAGAAATTCTGAAGCAGATATCCGAATCAAGAAAGTCGCCAACTTTTTTTCAGACTACTCGTTATAATTATATGCTGAATGAAAATGGAGTGTTTGCAAGTGGTTTTAAATCGAGGAATAGACAAAAACGGCTTTATTAATTTAAAACAAAAATCTTTTATTATTTCGTAACAATCTTGATGTTGATGTATTGACGATAATGTTACGTCAGCGTTTTACAAAATAAATATCTCGTCAAACTTTTTGGGAAACACTATTATAATTTGATTTCTCTTAGTGGCATGGATCTCGATTTTCTAGGATCAATTATTTCTGGAAGGATACAATTATTGTAAAACCGAGTCAATTTAGGCAGCATATTTTGTTCCCAGAAGTTGTCGTCTTTGGGCACTCTGACCACTTTCATTGGAAATTCAGGACCAGTCCATGTTGCAAATATACAAACAGGCTTGTTTGCATATGAAGCTGGCCCTCTCCATTAGCCTGGTCTCTTCATCACCAGTTCAACTTCACTAAAATTACGATTTCCAAGGATAAATACACGAGTCATAATAGAAAATACCGATGTCAACTACCACGCGTGCCTATAAAATTTGAGGGTTACCCTCAATTTCCCTGGGATCCCATCATCAGATCCTGACGTGTGCTCACCTGAATAACTTGAAAGAATATGAGTATAAGATTTAAAAAAACTCCTCCAACTCCTAAACGTTGAGGAGTTGTACCTTTCATCATCAGCCCACCAACATGAACTGATGACTACCAGACGCAAATTCATACCTGAAAAGCTTTAGAGAATTCATGAAACACGTAATAAGTACGTAATATTTGAGGGTTGCCCTCGATTTCCCTGGGATCCCATCATCTGATCCTGACTTGGTGACGATGGGACCATCTCAGAAGTATACATTTTTTAAATATATTTTTTTAATCGGGCCACAACTGACGGAGAAATCGGCGAACGTACGTACATAAAAGAAATAGTGAAACATATAAAGTCCTCCTTTTTTGAAGTCTGTTAAAAAGTTTTTTATTCATATTGTTATTTTCAACAACCCTGCATATTATGTAGGTGGTTTGTAGTTTCTTGTACAGAGAAATGAAATACTTTAAAGCCGTTGGGGCGGAAAGGTTCTCGAGCGGAGACCACGTACCAGATGGCGCAGCGGACCCCCCACAAAGTGGACTGATGAAATGGGGTTGCGTCTTTTAATTACGGAGTTCCTATGGCTACCTTCCAGCTCCATCATCAGACCCTGGTTACCATATAGTACCAAAGTACTCGTCAAGAAGAATTAAACGAGCCCAAACTCGATGGGGTTGCGTCGTTTAATTACAGAATTCTTATGACCACCTTCCAGCTCCATCATCAGACCCTGGTTACCAAGTACTCGTCAAGACGAATTAATGGAGCCCAAACTCGATGGGGTTGCGTCGTTTAATTACGGAGTTCCTATGGCTACCTTCCAGCTCCATCATCAGACCTTTATTACCATATAGTACCAGAGTACTCGTCAAGACGAATTAAACGAGCCCAAACTCGATGGGGTTGCGTGCGTCGTTTAATTACAGAATTCCTATGACCACCTTCCAGCTCCATCATCAGACCCTGGTTACCAAGTACTCGTCAAGAGGAATTAAACGAGCCCCAACTCGATGGGGTTGCGTCGTTTAATTACGGAATTCCTATGACCACCTTCCAGCTCCATCATCAGACCCTGGTTACCAAGTACTCGTCAAGACGAATTAAACGAGCCCAAACTCGATGGGGTTGCGTGCGTCGTTTAATTACAGAATTCCTATGACCACCTTCCAGCTCCATCATCAGACCCTGGTTTCCAAGTACTCGTCAAGAGGAATTAAACGAGCCCAAACTCGATGGGGTTGCGTCGTTTAATTACGGAATTCCTATGACCACCTTCCAGCTCCATCATCAGACCCTGGTTACCAAGTACTCGTCAAGACGAATTAATGGAGCCCAAACTCGATGGGGTTGCGTCGTTTAATTACGTAGTTCCTATGGCCATCTTCCAGCTCCATCATCAGATCAGCTTTATGTCATAATAATATTGCATTGTCATCCAATTTATACATGCATGCAAAATTTCAGCTCAATCGGAAACCAGGATGTGGATCAAATTTAATTTGAACGATTGAATTACAGGCAACGGATAGGTGAACTAAATAAAAGCTTATAAAAAATCACCAAGTATCACGATCACTCGTAAAATAATTGACATGGCAGTTATGCAATTCTCAGTAAGTTGTCTCGATTAGCCTCACGAATGACTCACTAGTATAGTTTGACCCCGACGTTGATAACAACTATGCCTAGTCGGAGATCAAAATAATATTTTAGTTGACGGTTAGCCTTCGTGAATAGCCACAATTACACGACGTACAGGTCCAACCCAGACAACGGCTAAGCCGGTACTGGCAAGAGATCTTTTTTTTTTTTTTTTTTGAACCTGGCTGTTGCTATAATAGGACGGACCCAATATAGCGGTCGAACTGCGTGGTTGGAGGGTGGCCTGGGGAAAATCCAGGGGAAGCCTCCGGCACGACCACGCGGGGAAGTTTGTACACTAGAATACTCTAAGAGTTTGCGCTCCAGTGAGATTGGTTGAACGGTATCAACCGAATCTGGGGTGTGAGTGGTATCGAACTACTGGGAGTTTTATCGCTGGTTCGCTAAAACCTAGCCTAGCTGAGAAGAGTCCAGCAAGAAACTCAGCTAGGCCCGACTTGCGTCGGACTGACTCTACCCGGTATGCGGCGGTACCGGGACGAAAGCGGACTGTATGTGTCTGTGTTGTCTCGCGGTGGACGTCCCCGCCGGCGGGAACGCTGAAGTGTACGCGATGTGTTGGACGCCGAAAGCGCAGCGTTCCATCTTTCGATGGACGCTGTGATTTCGTCGTCCGGGTCCGTGAGTGTGTGCCTAGGACGCCGGACCGTGCGGCCCCTAATCAGTGAGCGCCGAGTAACGACAGAGGGGGGAGGGATGGGGACGTAGTCAGCAGCCTTCCTAACGGATTCCTATGGTGGGGAGCGTTATCAAAATAACGTCTGGCAGCCTGCTTAAAGAAACCATACATGGTGCTAATCTCCATGTCGTGGTGCAGGCTGAGGTTCGATTGGTACCACGGGGCACCAGTCGCCCTTCGGAGAAAACGATTCTGAATGACCTGAAGCGGCTTGAGCGATGACATAGGCACGTGAGCGAATGCTACACTTGCATATGTCATGATTGGACGAACACAAGTCTTGTAGAGTGTCAGCTTATTCCTAAGTGACATTTTACTAAACTTGTTGATCATCGGCCCTAGCCTTCCTAGCACGAACAACGCGCGGTTGCGTACCCTACGGATGTGGCTACGGAAAGTCAGTCTCCTGTCGAGGGTCACTCCAAGATATTTGGCCTCGTTGACCCAGGGGATGGGTCGGTCAAACATCTGGATCGGAGCCACCCGCCTTTCTGTACTAATGCAGTCCGACGGATGAAAGACTATTGCAGTGCTTTTCTCCGGGTTGACTTCGATACGCCAAAGATTAAACCAACGACCTAGGTCGGAGATTGCCTCTTGGAGGTACCGCCGGATAGTAGCGTACTTACAATGAGTCGTAAAGAGCGCGGTGTCATCCGCAAACAACCCCAGTTGCACCTTAGGGTGCCTGGGAATGTCGTTTGTGAATAACGAGTAGAGAGTGGGAGAGAGCACGGAGCCTTGCGGGACTCCGGCCCGGATGGGGTGTGGGTCCGAATACGTTCCCTCCAGTCGGTATCGAAAGCTTCGGTCACTGAGAAAATCTCGTATTGTGAGTACGAGTCTGTCCGGCATTCCGAGCTGGTATAACTTGTATACAAGCCCGTTATGCCAGACCTTGTCGAAGGCTTTCGCTACGTCGAGAAAGATCGCACCGGTCTTGAGCCCCTGGAATCGAGAGAAACCATCCAACACGTGCTCCGTGACGCGGTGCACCTGTTGGACGCATGAGTGTCCGGATCTAAAACCGAACTGCTCATCGATGAGGAGGTTATTCTCAGCCGTAAATCTGAGAATTCTCGTGAGAAGGATCCGCTCATATAGCTTTCCAAGGGAGCTAAGTAAGCTGATCGGCCTGTAAGAGGCAGTCGAGGTCCGGGGTTTGCCGGGCTTCGCTATCCCTATGACCGTTGCACATTTCCACGCGGCTGGAAAGTGAGCATTGGTCAGTGCGGCATTGAAGATGCCGACCAAAAGGAGGAGGAGGGTTTCGGGGAGAAGTTTCAGGATGCGATTGGATAGACCATCCGCACCCGGAGCCTTCCTAATACGGAGACGCCTGACAAGGTCACTGACTTCCTTAACCGACACCGGTAAAATGGGTGAAGTTACGGGGAGACGCGATCTCCTGTCCACCTCGGAATCGACCCTACTAATGTGGGCTTCGTCAGTGTTGAGGAGGTTGGGCGAACATTGGGACTCTAAACTACTCGCAAGGCTTTCGGCTTTCTCACTGTCCTCGAACGCGGGGGTTGAGTGATCCGGTCGATCCAAGGGAGGGATGGTCCAACAGGCATCGGATTTGAGAGATCTCGCTAGTTTCCAGTAAGCCAGGTGACTAGGCGTTATCTCCCCCATCAGATCCCTGAACGAGTTCTCCCGAAATTCGGCAATTCTCTGTTTGGACTCGTTAGACAAGTCCCTCAGGATTTGCCGATTTTCGGCAGAAGGGTGATTTGAATAGGTACGTATGGCGCGATTTTTCCTTGTCACCAACTCTCTCAGTTCCGTAGGTAGAGGTCGGTTTTGGATGTCCTCCGCCGACACCTCCCTTGAGGCTTCGCTTCGAACAGCGTTGAGGTAGTTGGTGAAAGAATCGATCGCTTGGTCTGTCTGTTCGGTTGTAGTTATATTGTCTGGGATATCTCTAAGCAGGGGGGAGTCCGTCTGTAGGAGACCTGATTGTACCTGGCAAGAGATCGCGCGCGACGGTAAATTTATACTATGTTTGAAAGATTATTTAAAAATATAAATGTTGGAAAAAGTTGTATTTTTTTTACTGTATTGTGTTGGTAAAAGTATGAACAATAATGTTATTTAAGATTCAATTTACTAATAATTCAACAATAATGAGGAAATCCTTGTGTTTGCAGTACGATATTGTTGCAAAATATGGTGTAATTGAGATCAATTTACATATACATACGTGAAAAAAAAGGAAAACTCGAGGCCGCTACGCACAATACGGACATATTACAATAGTGAAAAGTAAAAAAAACAACTAGGTTCTCATGTAACATCATGGAGAATTAGGCGGTCAAACTTATGGCTCGGCGCTCTTTTCCGAAAACTACTGTAGGTAATCGGGTATATTCGGTTAACATATTCAGTTATTCTTAAATCAGAGGCCGCTACGCACAATAAAAGGAGTCGAGCTATGCAAATAAGTAATCGGAATCTATAAAAATCTTTCCGTTTCTTAGATTTAGACCGTCAAAAATCGGTAATTGTCGCTTATTCCTGACGAATTTTTGAACGCCCTCTTAACACATTATGTTGAAAATACCAAATAATATTTGAATTGACATGAAGCACATGATTGGTTTTTGGAAAAGTCGTATCTTACTATGAAATCCATGCATAGATAGGTACGACCTGTTACCGTAACGTGCTATATTGTCGACGTGATTGCGAGCCATAGATGTAACAGCTGTCAAATGTACCAATATAAGCAGTTTTGTGTACAGCTAGTCGATCACGTAATGCATTGTACGCGCGTCAGGTAGATCTGTCAATTTTTATATGGAAAAATGACAATTGGATCTACCTAACGCGCGTTCAAAACGTTACGTGATTACCCCTCTGGATTTAGGTTATCTATGGCCACATATTCGAGCAGTGTCGAGAAAAATATGGGTTTCACCCTTCACCCCTTTTAAGTCTATCGTTAGTAAACTGTAAATAAGCATAAATGCTACGTACCATTGTCAGCAATATCTCCTAAACTTTCAATTAATGATTTAGCATCATCATTGGACACAATATCTCCCCTGAGTACTAAGACTTTTGAGAAGAATGGTTCCCAGTTCTTGAAGAAGTTCAGCGATTTCTCTTTAAATAGTCTTTCAAAATCCAAAAGTATCTGAAATGAAATATAAATTAGAAGTTATATTTATCATATTCAGCTATACCTACTCGTCTTACATTATGAGTCCCTATACTGGAACTGGAAACAAAATTCTAACAGACCTGTCCCACTTTTCCGAGATCAAGTACATATACTTAATTGTTATTTTTTTTAATGTTGTAGAGAAAATTAAAAAATCTTACCGGTGTGTCTGCTTTAGTATCTTTTAAGATACTCCATGTTTCGATAAACTCGTGCACTGTTGTGAAATTTCCCTTAGCTCTTATGTTGAAAGTGTTGGTCCATTTTTCCACGACTCTTTCCCAAGGCTCGTTATTGTGTTGAAGCCAAATCACATCATCATTTGGGACCGTCTCTGAAATATTGTTAACTAACTTATGTATAATATTTAAACAATTATCCCCTAACTCCTAACCGTTAAGGAGTTATAGTTGTCATTATCAGCTCATCACCATGAGACGATGATGGAACTTTAGAAAATACATGAAAAACAAGTTTAGTGCCCGGAATGTTTGAGAGATGAGATTGATTTTCCTTTGATTTTCCTGGTGTTCCCTTCGATTTACTTGGTGACAACAGTATCACCTCAGGAGTACACTGAAAAGGATACGACTAATGGTCTTAACGTACCTATAATATTTAAAGAATTATCCCCTAACTCCTAATCATTGAGTTATACCTTCCATCATCAGTTCAGCATGACGAGATGTTGACTTTCAGACGCAAATACTTGAATAGCTTTAGAAAATATACGAAAACCATTAAGTGCCTATAAAATATGAGGGTCGCCCTCGATTTCCCCAGGATCCCATCATCAGATTCGGAATATACTCTCTCCAATAAAAAAAGAATTTTGAAAATCAATCCACAATTGGTGGTGTAATCGGGGAACATGAACATACATAAAAAAAATACCTACTTACAGTCGAACATAGAACCTCCTCCTTTTTGGAAGTCGGTTAAAAATTATAAATAAACACTATTTTACCTTCGATTTTTTTCATAGAATCGGTATCGGTATCAGGGTCTGTTGAATCGGTAATTTTAATGCTTCTTCTCTTTGTTCCTGACATGTGCAGCAGATTACGGACCTTGTCTGTTAATTTTCCTTTAGCAGGCACATATTTCCTCGAAGGAGATTTAAAAGTTGGCACAGCTTTCATATATATACTTTCTGTTGGGAAAAGCGCTACAATTTTAGCAGCTAGTAAATTGTATTCTTCTGGTTTGATGTTACTGAAAGAAAAGTGATATATTTCTTATTTTATCCTATGATATTAACATATTTATTACTCTATAAAACTTATTTAAAAGCCTATAGTCTACAATACCATAATCAATTTAGAGCTATATCTGATATTGTTCTATCTCTGCTTCTTTTATTTTGGTTGTGAACAATACAGAGTATATACTACTACTACTACTAATACTACAACTATTACTACGACTAATAGGAAGGTGGACCCATTTCAAAATTAGACAAAATACAATAAACACAAACTGCAATATATGATCGCTTAGGGGTCTTGTTGACACTTGCATCTGTGGTAGTGAATTGTTTCGAATGTTTGTACAGTCGCTATCAGATACCTATATCATAGCAAATATAAGGTGTTCATTAAATATCTGAACACGACTCTTATGTCAAGGCTGTTCAGATATTTGTGAATGCATTGTTCGCTGCAATATATCTGATGATGCAAGTGGTTTCTTGAAAGTAACAATGTATTTTCTAACTATACCGTAGGCTTCAGAAAATCGAGGTCGTGCTTAGATAATTTAAGTTTTTTAGTGACTATGATACAAACGGCATCCGCAAAAAAACACGCATCCTTGGGCTGTTTCCTTGACATTAATAACGCATACAATGACGTCAACATTGGGGAGTTATTATTAATATTAGATAGACTTGATGCGGGTAGGTCAATATGTAATTACCTATGGAACTTTCTTACATATAGACATTTACATGTCAGATTCGAAAACTCGTCTGTAAGTAGAAGTGCATGTCAGGGACTAGCACAGGGGGACCCTCTGTCTCCGCTTCTATTTAATGTGGCGACAATGGACATCTGTAATCGTATCGACAACGTATTCATTTCACAGTACGCTGATGATTTTGCTGTAATTGTTAGTGGTGCTAGCATAGAGGATTCCTTATCTAGACTGCAGGCCGCATTAAATGCTATTACAATTACCTATGTTACGTAATCTCGGATTGGAGATTTCACCCGAAAAAAGTAAAGTATGTCTGTTTAATACCGGAAGAAAAGCGTTAACTCGTTGTATTGATTTGAACATTAATAACTCATGTTTGGAGGTAGTGGAATGTGTCAAATATCTTGGTCTTTGGCTGGATCGCTCCTTGAGGTGGGGCAAGCATGTCAATGAACTGTGCCAAAAATTAACTAGACATATAAATTTATTTAAAGTTTTATCCGGTTCAGGGTGGGGAGTACACCACAAACACCTTCGGCGTTTGTATATCGCACTAATTCGAAGTCGAATAGATTACGCTAGCTTTTTATATGGCAATAGCTGCAAAACTAATCTCTTTAAACTAGACAGGTTGCAGAATCAGGCCATGAGAGTAATAGGAGGATACATAAAAACGACACCGATTCATGTTATGGAAGTGGAGCTACATCTCACTCCTCTGGAGATACGCAGACACTATTTAGCAGGGAAATTTAATTTAAAGACAAAATCCATGATTAACAGTCCAGTAAACATAGCCATAAACCAGCTACATTCAATACAGGACGGTAGCTATTGGAGAAATAAAAAAACACCGTTACTCATAACGTCACATAATCAATTAAAGGATGTTCTTATTCACACCAGTGCGCAATTAGAAATGTTTACACTGAATACCTGGGTCCAAAATATAGACTTGAGTGGCGTTATACACTTTATTGAACCTTTTAAAAAAGCCAAGCGAAACTATAGTAGATCCGAATTGAATATTATTTGTAGCGAGGTACTTACAAAATATTCTACATTTTATAAAATATTTACCGATGGCTCTAAAGAAAATAATAATAGTGCAAGCATTGGCGCAGCCTTTTTTGACGAGACAAATAATCACCACATAAAATTAAAAATAAACTGCAATTTATCTATAATGCAAGGGGAATTAATTGCTATCGCTGAAGCCCTGTCGTATGCAAAATCTATAAATTCAAATAAATTCGTGATTTTTACAGACTCAAAAAGTGCCCTGCAACACTTGGCTCGGTGCACCTCGACCTTTCGAGGAGTTCCGATAGCCTACACAATAATCAAAATTATTTTGGAGCTTAAATCTATGTCAAAAGATATCATATTGCAGTGGGTCCCATCACATGTAGGTATTAGAGGTAACGAGACAGCTGATTTATTAGCTAAGCAGGCGTGCAGCGATGGCATTGATTTTCCCTTTCTACCCTCACATAGTGACTGTTTATATTTAGTCAAGGTTAGGTGTCGCAAGTTATGGAAGGAATACTTTGATGAAAGATCCCGAGACAAAGGTATTTGGTATAAGACAATACAGCCGCAGCCCCTAAATATTCCTTGGATCGATAACAGTCCTCTGAATAGACAGGATCTCGTTCTTTTTTTGCGATTGCGTTCTGGACACATCCCATTGAATAAGTTTGCATATCTCATGCGCAAAGTAAATTCGCCGTTATGCAATGCGTGTAACCGCGTAGAAGATGTGTACCATGTATTAATGGAATGTGTCCGGAATGATGCAGTTAGGCGACATATATTCAGGGACAGTTCCATCGGATTATGTAATAGCTATTTAGCCAATCCAATGTCTGAGATGGTCGAAAAGTTATTAGTTCTAGTAAAATATGGTTTGAAGGACAGATAAATTTGTTTTTAGTATAAGTTAATTAAGTAGTAGTAGACTGTAGGTACTTATATTATAACTCTGATAATTAAGAGGAATTATCAGAGTTATAATATAATCGCTATTGCGAATATATCGCTCGATAAATGGAGCGATATATTCGCAATAGCGAAAAAGCTCATAAATAAATTAAAAAAATATATATATATATCTGATGGCAACTGTATGTAGCTTCTTTACCGCTTTAGGTTTTTTGAAATGGCCCCTATCTTTGTATTTGTCTAAATAGCAAGCAAAAAAGTAACTTCTACAGTAGCAAAATAAATTATGTAGGATAATGGTAATACTTGTTAATAATAAAAGTGTAGTGATATTTCACCACAATGTCAACAATGATGTTCCTTTTTTGAGAATTTAAATGTTTAAATTTTCTGTAATAGTTCAAGACACTATTTCCTTGTGGAGATGTTTGCAGGATTGTTTTCAGGTCAAATTCTGGGAGTGAATGCCTGCTTGGTATGTTCAAGTAAACATCAAATTCTGAAGGAACGTCAGCCTGGACCATCGATGACTCTTCATCAAATTGCATCAGTTCAGGGCAATTCGCTTTAATTATTGTTAAATCTGTGCTTAACGAAGATGCTGTTTCAGTTTCAGCATGTAAAGCCAAGTAGTCCTGTATTTGACTTTGTAACTTTATTCTATGTCCGATATGAGGACAAAGTTCAGACAAATCAAAAATTTAAATTATTCTATATTAATATCATTTTCTGCAAAAAAGTATAATCCTTGGTAACAAATATATGTACATGCAAAACATAAGACATAAATGAAACAATGTGACAATATGAATCAAATAGAAGAATCAAATTCCTTGACTGTGCATAGAAAACACTTAACTGAATTGTTATTTAGGTAGGTTGGTACAGTTAAGGTCACCAATATGTATACACCACAAACTGAAATATGTATGTAGAGACCTTATTACTGCGGAAATAAGGTTGTTGTATTTTTTTTTTTTGCAACTTTGGGTATATACATATTGGAGACCTTGACTGTACCAACCGGTAGTGCCCCTTAAAGCATTTGGACCAGAATTAGACAAATAGTAATACATACGTTGGAGTCTGTCGTGAGTTCCAAGATGACGCACGCCTTCTAGTTATTTTTTTTTGGTAATCGTCATTTTGGTTGTTAAACGTATAGTATTAATAGCGTATTAGATTAGATTACTTTATTTCATGATAATAAATTACACCATAAATTTGCATACATGCTTTGCATATTATGCAGTGAACTAACGATTGAGTGGGCAGCTAATGAAGAATTCAACTTGAAACGCCGTATAAGCCAACCTTGGGACAATACTCGACAGTCTCCACGTGGTTTTTTGCAAAATTCTGCTATCATTTTACAAAAAGCTAACCTCACCGAACAACGGCATGCTCTACGAGCAATTTCGATATTAGAGAAAACGAAATCATCATAACTTTTATGGAAGGCATATTAACGGCCGATAGGTACGCCGTCATGTATGGCAGCGCATTTATTGTAGGTTAAGAAAATAATGAAATTAAACTTACTTTTGAAGTTATCCACCACGTCTGACGGTGTATCCCAACCTGCCAAAACGTTTTCTAAAATCTTGTCATCAGTTGAGGCCATAATCACAATTTATTTCACAATTCACGCACTGAATAGGTAGAATGACGATATGACGAAGCTGCACGACGCGGCATGACTTTTGAAATGAACGAGCTAGCCGGAAATTCCAAACTCTTTGGAGCTAACCAGTGTTGCCAGCCATCGATTTCGATTTCCCCACAGACTAATACAGACCCGCAGTATTAAGTCAGACGATGTTTCATATAGCTGTCTCTGTCATTTCTTATGGTCAGCTGCTCGAGTTAGAATGAGATGAATAGTTCGGTATTTTGAGGCTATTGGCGAATTGTCTCCAAAATACTGTCAGACAGAGTGTTTAAAAAGTAAACAATGTGGTTTCGAACGTCAAAGTCAAGTCGACGTCAAAGCTTTAGACAATTAGTTATTTGAAGAATTTTGCGTTTTAAAACAAATTTTTTGTTTGGAAAGTGTAAGATATCATTTAAATATAGGGGCAAAATGTTTTGTGTAGCTCCGTACTGTCGGAGTTACTATAGATTAGCAAAGAAGACCGGATACAATACCAGTTTTAATCGGTAAGAATCTTTTGCTTATTTTTCAAATATTTCACGCAATATTTTAGTCTGGGAATACTGCAGAGACTGAATACTATGAAATAAGTACTTTTTACATGGTTCCGAGTCGATCTTATTACGATTTTTGGTCAAAATACAATTGTCCTAAACACGGGTAGTGTTGTAACTAAATTCAAATATATATATCGATATTTTATCGACATGAATTATTTATGTAGGCGTTTAAACAAAATATTTGATGTTAAACGTAGTCAACTGCTAACTTCAGATTTCCGGAAAATAAACTTAGGCAAAAATGGATTGCCGCAGTAGGGCGCAATAATTGGACGCCGAAAAAATACGACAGAATATGTTCGATACATTTCAAATCGGACTGTTTCGTTATTATTAAAAACGGAAGACGCTTGTTGCCAGATGCTATACCTACAGTTTTTCAGAGGCCGCTTGAGGTAAGTATGAAAAGTGAGCGATTTATTTCTTTTATGATTGATATATTTTCTGAGGTCCCTTCAGATGAATTGGTTTGATTTAAGTTTTGTATATGTAAAGACTTTATGACTTTACTTTAAATACCGTACTTTATAAGTACATTGATTTTCTGTATATATCTATACTAATATAATAAAGTATGTGTATCTAAGTGTTTTCAAGTTGCGTAATTATACAATAGTGACCACAGGAATATTTCCATATTTCCTTTCCACATTACCACGTACTGCTTTCCGAAAGCAAATGCACGAGTCACTATTAGAAATACCCAAACCGTTTCAAGTGTGCCTATAAAATTTGAAGATTTCCCTGTTTTCCCCAGGATCCCATCATACGATGCTAACCTGATGACCATTGGACCACCGTGAAAGGATACCCTTTCTAACAAAAAATATTTTCACGCGTCTTCGAGTAATCGGAAAACATACCTAAATAAAAAATTAAAGATTCCGACGAATTGCCAACTTCCTTCTTTTTTGAAGTCGGTTAAAAATAAATAAGTTCCACTATAAATCTACAAAATGGCGAGGGTTAAAAAGTAACTTGTCTGACTACCTACGTATTTGCATAACTTAATTTGTAGCGAGTATCTAAGTCTTGGATGCAGTTTATTATTTTCGTACCTACTACTTAATGGTTTTTGTTTTTAATTTGGTAAGTACCATATAAATTTTACTAACGAGTATCGCATATTACGAATATATTAACAGTAAATATCGATATCGATAACTTGTAAGAAAATATCTTTCACTGCACTAAATTCGAGCGAGCGAGAGAGCGAATTACATCGTGCGAGCGAGAAACGCGGAGACAATGACGTATGAAGACCTGGCAGATGACGGGGTTCTATCCCTTACTTACTCGTTATTCAGTACGTAAGTGAGAAGAGATCGGATGTATAGAAAACGTTCAATTTATAAGGGCCTATCTGCCTTTCTCTGTAATCTGTGGATTTCCCAATAGTAAAATTATCAAACAAAAACAATTAAACGGCATATTGTTATGAACGGTAATTTTTAATAAATGTTGTATACACGTGAAGTTCCTTGTTATTTTAGAAGCCTGGAAGTTGATTTTATGCTAAGAATATATGTACATTCAGATGTTGGGAGACTTTTTACTGATGGTATAACGATTTTAACGATTCTTGCGATTAATGGGTATAGCAGTATACATTTTGACATAGGGCGGAATATATGTCATTCTAGTCCGGGCTCTTGTCGCGATCACGTGACAATAGGGTATTTTGAGGAGTAAATGGAATAGGTAATATAGTGTTAATAGATTAATGTGTAAATTTAAATTATTTAAAGCTACAGAAAAATCTGTAACTTTATTCTTAGAATAATGAAGGTTATACCAATTTATCAAAAAAGTTTCAACAGCGTTTCAAGCGTTTTCAAAATTTTCATCCATTCCCCATATTGTGTTACGTTTACGTCACAATTCAATATGCTCAGTTGGCCTCCTCAATATTACAGATTAGTTATTTAAAAACAGGCCAAGTGCGAGTCAGACTCGCGCACCGAGGGTTCCGTACAAACCTGTAGGTAGGTATATACGTAAAAGTTCAACCATCACGACAATCGAATCATAGTTATGGTGCTTTTATTGCAAAATGGTATGGTGCTTTTATTGGAAAGCTGGAGGGACATAAATTAAAGACAAAGGTATCTTTATCGTTTCAGTAATCCTTTATTTTATATTAACACATATCATTTATTTTATTATAACATAATCTGTGTTATGAGACGTTGCTTCGTACCAAATTTCAAGATTCTGAGTTCACGGGAAGTAAGTACCCTGTAGGTTTTGATTCCCTTACGAGTTTCGAAAATTTGCGGCATAAATGGCTGTATCTTTTGATTGCGTTGGCTTAGAAGTTTGATTTTTTCACAGCTTCAAGGAACAGTATACTTAAGTATTTGATATAAATTTCAGCTTGATACCTCCATGCGTTTCTGAGAAAAAGGGTCTTGACAGACGGATGGACAACAAAGTTATCCTATAAGGGTTGTCCTAGGTATATGTGTACATAGATGTACGAGTATAAAGGATTAACTACACTTTGACTGCTCTAAAAGTCAGAAATAACCGTCAAAGTTAAACGTTGCTACGGAGCATTAAAAACGCTCCTTACAAATCTGCCTCCTAATCGCGACGTATGGTATGGGTTGTATTTCCAATATTTGCATGGAGAAAATACGTAATTTATTATTTTCACCGAGGAAAAGTGCGTTTAAGTTCATGGTTGTCATAAAATTATTGGTTTGTTAAAATACATATAAGCATTCTGATACAATTACAAAAATTTTGTTGGATTTTAAAATAAAAACAAAATTTGCATAGTCTTGCCGAAATGTTAACATATTTTTGATGCTGACTGTACCAACATCAAAAAATATGTTTACATTTCGGCACTGATGTTTGTGGAATAAGATTCAAATTCGTATACATATTTTTGATACTAACTGTACCTTTGATAATTATATGATAGTTACATATTTCAAAAAAGATTTTTTTTGGCTCGTTTCTTGACATATTGAGCTAATTTTATTCATAACTACAGTATGCTGTAGAATTTAACATCGGTCGTCCAACATAATAGTGATCAACCTTACACGAATAGATTCCAAGACGATCGGGGTAAAATAATTTATATAGCAACACTAGTAAAACTTAAACTTGACTGTCTAGAGCCAAGACTCATCAAACTTTAAAGTTCTTGGTCCAAAACCGAGCAAGACAATGATATCTTGGCGTAAGATTGTAGAATTAAATATGTTTTGGCGCGAGAAAAAACTCTTGAATCGACTTTTACATGATTTGTAACTTATCTGTGACTTGCGAGTAGCGTTTTAACCAACTTCAAAAAAGGAGGTTCTCAGTTTGACCCGTATGTTTGTATGTAGGTAAGTACTAGCTTCTGCCCGCGACTCCGTCCGCGTGGAACTCGTTTATATCGTAGCTCCATACAAACTTTCACCCCCCATTTCACCCCCTTAGGGGTTGATTTCCGGCATAAAAACTATTCTGTGTCCTTCCCCGGGACTCAAACTATCTCCATAGCAAATTTCATCCAAATCGGTTCGGCGGTTTAAGCGTGAAGAGGTAACATACAGACAGACAGACACACGCTTTCGCATTTATAATATTAAGTATGGATTGTTAGGATAAGAGTTATTGTATTACTAGCTTCTGCCCGCGACTCCGTCCGCGTGGACCTCGTTTATATCGTAGTTCCATACAAACTTTCACCCCCCATTTCACCCCCTAAGGGGATGATTTCCGGGACATAAACTATCCTATGTCCTTTCTCGGAACTCAAACTACCTCTATACCAAATTTCATCCAAATCGGTTCAGCGGTTTAAGCGTGAAGAGGTAACAAACAGACAGACAGACAGACAGACAGACACACTTTCGCATTTATAATATGAAGTATGGATGTTATGTGTCAATAATTGCAAGCATTCGTCAACTTTTTCCCTGCCTTTATGGTATAATAATAATACTGGTTGGTTTGTTTTTCTTTTAAGAAAAACAATGGGAAACTAGAACGTCAGCCGAAACAATGTTTTCCTATGTCCATGGACCGAAATCAAAAGTAAGGAATAATCAGGGTCAAGCTGCCTCATGGTAAACCAGTACTGTCTAGCTGGTCTAGATAGACCGACATTGAGATACTGTACTCTATGAGTAGTAGTTATGAAATGGAGAAATACATACAAGTCGTTTTATAAGGAACTAGCTTCTGCCCGCGACTCCGTCCGCGTGGGAATCGTTTATATAGGAGTTCCATACAAACTTTTACCCCCTAACGGGATGATTTCCGGGATGAAAGCTATCCTATGTCCTGTCCCGGGACTTCAACTATCTCTATACCAAATTTCATGCAAATCGGTTCAGCGGTTTAAGCGTGAAGAGGTAACAGACAGATAGACAGACAGACAGACAGACGGACAGACAGACAGACACACTTTCGCATTTATAATATTAGTATGGATAATCAAAAGTGAAGTAATTGATATTCCGATTGGTTGGGTGGTTTTAAACATTTCCTCCCAACAATGCTAGACCGCAATTCATAAGCCATGTTTTCGTATTTCTTCTACCAGTAAAATCACTTATGGCAAGGAATGTTCTCAACCAAGAAATTCGTGTTGTAATTCATGAAATGTTTGATATATAAACGAAGGTATGAACCATATCATCATTTAAACATCAGCAAACAGGTTTATGTGGTGAAGATGATCCCATCTTCAAGATACGATAAGTACATTAAAGATATTTAAGAATTTCAAGTTAGTGCTTATTATTCTACTTATATGTTGTGTTAGTTTCCGATATATTTCTATTAATATTACAATTATTGAATGACTATTGTTATATTTCTTAATGCATATTAATATTATCGGATGAGCGTTTAAAAAGAGATCTACGTTTATTTAACAAAGCCTCAAACATACCGGTTGACAGCTGTCACTGGCTGAGCCACTGAGAGACTGAGACTAGACTAGCAGGACTGTCACTTCGGGATTGTCGAATGTTTGTAAATATTAAAACGAAATACGTTTAATTATAATATTATAACAGGATTAGTAAAGATGTTAGGACTATTGTAGGTACAATTACCGGTGCAGGAATTACTGGAGAACGTGTAATAAAATACTGAAGAGTGAAATTAGTTTGATTCCGAAGTGATCTTCCAATAGGTGTTTATCGCAATAAGTATAGTTCTGTGCAATAAGACCGAATAGAATATATTACTTAGTATATGAGTGATTTGGTTTTAATATATTGTTTATATTGTTATTATAAATTGTTTTGTTTTTTATTCAGAATCAAATGTGCATGTACCGATGGAGAGAGCAAATGTGGTCACAATATGCAGCAATGAGAGCCCAAGGGAGAAGAGCGAGAGCAAAGACACTAATGAAAAAGGAATGAGGAAGACGAAATGTGATGAGAGGCGAGCTAACAATTTCTTCTGCATAGTGCAGAGCTTGGTTTAAAAAGTACGGCTTGGCCGTTTCATTAATAAGTTTATGTTTTCAATATGTGATATTATTAATCTTAATTCCTTGCCATACCGGTCAGACGGTCCGATGGACTTATTATGGTAGGAAATTATGTCACAGGTCTTCAATGTTACGACATGCAAAAATGTATGAAACGGACAGGCCACAGCTATAGCTTAACCCTCCTACAAACCCTGATCATTACAACAATAAAGCAAACACATATACAGGATGTTTGGTATAACGATGTAGGAACTTTAGGAGGTGACTATTAGGAAGAGTTTGAATCATATTTACCTTAGCCCATATGTATAGCTTAGCCTATATCCGCTTAGTGTCGCAAATTGTAATATAATGTTATATAATGGTTGTAATAAAGACTTAATTAAGGTGGCGTTAAGGTAGAATATCAAGTAAAGAAAGAAAGAAGAAAGAAGACATTTATTCACTACACACAAGACACACAGAGACAAAAGGAGTAGACATACAATTGACACATATTGTGTGTGTCTTCCCCGCAGTGAATCGGTTACTGTCTCAGCATTATGCCGAGGTGTCAGACAGACACCTACAGCGCTGGTTTTCAGACAGCACCGCAAGTGACCCACGGAACGCAACACAACATAAGACACGTAATAAACACATAATTATTGTATACACATAATAAATATATATTTAATGTAATACATTTGTAAAATATGTAAACAGTAGCAAAGTGGGATGAATAAAAGTGAAGTAAATGTGAATTAATACCAAATGTCAGTGTTGAACTTAAAGTAATCAAGCTGTAAATTGATGTATAATTGTATCTTTACCTATACTGTTTTATTAGTCAGTTAATTTTCATAGTTTACATAAATAAAATATTGTACTTGTATGCTAGTTACCAAGTAATAATGTATTTTTAATATTTAGATGAATATTAATAGATATATATCTGTACCTTTTTAAATACAGTATTATTTATTTTTCAAACACAAAGTAATTAACACATTATAAAAAGCAAATAAATAAATGTACCTGTACTTTTTTGCCTGAACCACAGGGAATCCCTAGCTCAGGCACCATTTTATACATATCTAATTGTAAATTTTAGTCTATAGTTGTAAGTGTTGTAACATTTGTACAAGAAGTTATTCAATAAATTTATTTGTATTTGTATTTTTTTTTCACATTCCTCTAACGAAAAGTCAAATTGCCTAACTTAACTTTGCCGTTGGAAAACAGTTTTTATCACTCCGCCGTCGTATCTCCCGCCAAGAATCATGTAACTTGATTCAATATTGTTTTAGTTCTTCACTACAGATTTAACTATTTCTTGGTTGCAGCAATACATATCTCCCGCCAAGAATCATGTTACTTGATTCAATATTGTCTTAGATCTTCACTACAGATTTAACTATTTCTTGGATGCAGCAATAAATATCTCCCGCCAAGAATCATGTTACTTGATTCAATATTGTCTTAGATCTTCACTACAGATTTAATTATTTCTTGGATGCAGCAATAAATATCTCCCGCCAAGAATCATGTTACTTGATTCAATATTGTCTTAGATCTTCACTACAGATTTAACTATTTCTTGGTTGCAGCAATACATATCTCCCTCCAAGAATCATGTCACTTGATTCAATATTGTCTTAGATCTTCACTACAGATTTAACTATATCTTGGATGCAGCAATAAATATCTCACGCCAAGAATCATGTTACTTGATTCAATATTGTCTTAGATCTTCACTACAGATTGAACTATTTCTTAGATGCAGCAATAAATATCTCCCGCCAAGAATCGTGTTACTTGATTCAATATTGTCTTAGTTCTTCACTACAGATTTAACTATTTCTTGGATTCAGCAATAAATATCTCCCGCCAAGAATCATGTTACTTGATTCAATATTTTTACATTTTCCACTGAAGAGCTAAACTAATTCTCTAGCTAAATATGGCCCTATTTTGACACAAGAGTTAACTCTTACAACAAAACCGCAAGTGTAATTCTTAATATGAGAAACAGGCGAGTTTTGGTTCAAGATTTATATCTTGAACCTAGGAATAAAATTCTTGACGCAAGACTTTCAATCTTGAATTTTGAAAAATTAACATTCTTGAATCGTTAGTGAAAATGTTTTAGTCCAAGTATATATATCTTGGATCAAGATACATCAGTTGAGACATATCTGGCTCTTGTTTCAAAAAACTTTTTTTTTCTGTGGGTGGACACTCACCCTTACATGGAGAGAAAGTTGAGTTTGTTTTATTCTAAATAAATTAAAACTTAACTATTATCTGAACCGTTTCATCAAAATTACGTTCTATTCATGTTTTGGATGCGCTCTCAGGTGGTTAAATGTGTATTCTGTGATTTATGTGCATCTAAGTCAAATTTCTACCAGTTGGTAGTTGTTATTAACCCTTTAACGCCCAACATTGTTTTAAATTATTTTTTTGTTATTTTGCGCTTAAATGAGTTGTAACAGGAAATATTAACTCCAAAAAAATAATAAAAAAAAATCCTTTATATTTCCTTCTTTAGAAAACACCTGCTAAGAATACTTAACATTGCCCAACTCTCAACAAATCACCAGTGGTATCCAGTGTTAAGTATTCTTGACTTTGCACATTGTGTAGAGATAATAAATAAATAAACTTTTTATATATATTTTAATATTACGTTTAATGAGCAACGTGAAAAGAGTAGAAACAGTTTCGTTTCGCTACAAGACACAACCTTACTTTGCATTTCGAGCATTCCATGTTTGTGTTTCCATTCTTGCAATGCCTACATCTTCCGTAAGAAGAGTAGACTGGCAAATGTCCTATGCTATCATACTGGACGACTGGTGGGGGTCTCGAAACTGCCGTTACTTTTTTGGCAGGTACAATCACAGCGTTGGTATTACATGGCCCAGACCTTTCTCGTTTTAAAAGCTCTGTCGCTATCTGATGCCTAAATTTCTTCAGTGGCATTGTCTTTTCTGCGTTGGTCGCTTGTCGCCGATACAACAACCAGGCGTTATTTACGCATATATCTAGTAGTTGGGAGAATATAGCCATATACCAGCGCTTTGTTTTAAAATTTGACCGGTACAAGGCCACCAACATGTCGGCTAAATCCACGCCTCCCATATGAGCAATATATTGTTTCACAATCTGAGGGCATTCCACATTAACTCGAGCTTTTTTGATTTTGGAATATCGTTGTATGGACTCCATGGGATAACAATCAACAAATGAGCTTGCTAATGTTACAACTTTATTGTCTACCCACTTAACAACAACTATCTTATTCTTTTGGCAAACCAATTGCTTGCTAGTGCCCCGATCCTTTTTAGTCAGTTGTTTGTCAGTGGGTAATTTTTGTTGGCACCCCCTAAGCCGGTTATTTTTTATAGTCCCGAGACTAAATATGCCCTGATCATGACGCAGATGACGAATTAGCTCGAGCGAGGTGAAAAAGTTGTCAAAATATACGACGGATGGTTTTGTCTTTATGGTTTTGCAAAGCGCTATGACAACTTTTGCCCCAAGCCCCAAACTATCTTCGTAATCTGTAAACGAACAGAATCGAAAAGTGTCATCGCCACCGTACGGAAGAATATCGTATACCAACCCAGATACACCGGCCCGTACAAACAATTTAAACCCCCATTTTTTTGGTTTCTTTGGGAGGTATTGGCGGCGGCTGCCAGCTCGAGTACCTTTATAAGGCACCATCATCTCATCGATGCTGTATCTTTTCTCCTCTTCCAGTTTCAGACAATTTTGTCTGATGGCTTCTAAAAGGTGACGTATTTTAAAATACCGATCCGTGTCCATTGTTGTATTATCTACAAAATGTAGATATCGCCTGATACTCTCATATTTTTTTAGTGACATTACGTCAGCGATAGGTGCGAATCGCAACTCTTTGCACCAGTAGTCTCTATATATAGAGACTACTGGTGCAAAGAGTTGCGATGCCGTCCTATAGGACAGCATCGGGACTATACCCATTATAAGTGTTATTGCTATAAAGTCCCGAATGTCATCGACTGTGACATTTAAACATTTGGCCGATTGGCTTGACTGTACCGAGAAAAGGTTACTTTGTTCTCTGATCATAAGCATGATATCTTCGGAAAAAAACTTCAGAAAATAATCGCTTGGACACTTCATTTCGACTTCAGGTGGCACTGCCGGTTCAGCTCTGTCAATAACGGCGCGATGGATGAATTGTGTAGCTTTCCAGGTAAAGATCAGTGGTTTTCTAACGAATTTCTTTTTCTTAACTACGCGGGGTGGCTGGTTTGTAGCTTTGCGTTTCGACCTGGTCTGTGGTGCTGGTGAAGGTGTGCATGGCGATAAAATGGATGATACATTGAGTGTTGGTAGTGGAACTTGAGGGGATTCTGGATACGTAGCACGAATGACAGGTGATAGTGGAATGGCTGTTCTGGTGTCTTCATCTGTTAGAGCGGGAAAAGACGGTTCAGTCTCATCGTCTGAATTGAGTAAATCCAGCCTCTCGAGAGACGAAGGTATAGATCGGGGTTCAGAACTCGCGTCGGAGAGGTCACCAGCATCGCCAGTGTTTTGAGGTAACGTAATCTTGCCTTCTTCACTGCTATCAGAAGAGGCGGCGTACTCTGGTGGTACGAGCGCCATTATTTTGTTAATCCGGCCCCATTTTATTTTGCCCTGTCCAACAATAAACCAAAAGAAAACATGCAGCAATCAAGGCATCACCCAGGCATTATGTTAGTGGGAAAAACAAAACAAACATAGCTAGAGTCATTACGCCATCGCCAGTTATAATTATACGACGAGTAAGCAGGAGGAGTTAGTAAGGATTAGTTCAGGTTTTGTCTACTAATTTTAACATTTCAAGTATGTTTTTTGTAGTCACGGAATAAGAAATTCATCATAAAACAAGAAAAAAAAACTTCTTAGAATTGCTAACTCAGCTTAGTGATCGCAAATTAGCATAATGGCCCCAAATAAACAAAGAAATAAAAATGTTAACATGAAAATTATTGTATAATGCATCCCTTATAATATGTACCTTATCTTCGCAATGTAAAAAATACTTAACAACTCAAAACGAATGTGAATTACTCATAGCTGCGCATTGCTAATGTTATGTCCACGGGGTGGGTAACGTTATAGAAAATACACGAATTGATCACTAATTAAAAGAAATGCAAACTTTATTAGAAAATTACTAATTAACAAGGCTTACTTAATAAATCACTTCACTATGACGCACTTTTCACTCGCTTCGCTTTGAGATTCGCTCTGTTCGCAGTTTAATTCCAAACTCCCTCCACTGCGTTGTCGTGCGGCTTATATATGCGGAGACCTTCGCACTAGAACATTCCGGAGAAATCTTGAATAATCGGTCCAAGGTCCAATTCTAGGAACGGCGACCCCTCGGTTCGTGAATGTTCCAGAGCGTCTAGATTGTTCGATGCTCGTTCGACCCGAATATGCTGTCCCTTTCTAGTTGTCTCTTTCACACACTTCTCGAACCTTCTCAATCTAGATGTCTCTCTCTAATAGTGCTGTCTCTTCCACTCCTTCGAGAAATTTCGCCCTATACTGAAGTGTACTTCAAAGGCCCATAAGGGGTCCTGAAAACGCCTGAAAACGGGTTTTCAGGTTATTGCGCCATCTGATAGAGGCTGTCCTGAAACGGACTGAAAACATGTTTCAGGCGCCTGAAAACAACGGCAACTAGCGTGAATTTTCAATCTTCTAGTATGTGGAAGAGCCACCTCTGAAACGGCCTGAAATCACTTTTCAGCCTGCTGAAAACGCTTCTAAAGCATAGAAAATCAAGTTTGAAGTTTATACTACCGGCGCAACACTGGTGTTATTCACACATAAAGACCGGTGTAATTATCTTTATGTTCTTGCACTTTTGACCTATAAATAAGCCAATAATGCAAGAACCCATTTTATTAGTAATTTCCCTTGATGGTTATAAGGCCAGCCTACGGCTCTCAACATGGAATCTGATGGGACTGCTGTGGTGCTGCATTGTCATTTACAAACCGCTCACTCCCATTCGCTATCTGCAGCACCACTAACTGTTGTGTGACTATCTGAATCACTCTCTACATCACTAACTGCCATGGCCACTCTTCTCGTTTCCAAGGACTTCTGTTGTTCTTCAACAAGTCCAGCACAGAACTTCCGGGGATCCACCCTCTTCATCACTTTCTTGACCGGAGCTAACATCTTTCTGACACTCTCGCCAGTGGACTTCTCTGCTACTTTCATGAGAGTCCCTATTGAGTTGTCAATGTCACTCCTCTCTTTAGGGTCATCAGTGATTCTCCTCAGCTTCACCCCAAGTACACCAATAGCAGCTCTTATCTGGTCCAAGTTGGCCATAGGAGCCAGATCAGATCTGCCACCAGGGCCAGGTGGTGGAGGTGGCGGGGGTGGAGGAGGCGGAGCAGATGTCATAGTGGGACCGGAAATTCCTGTTGGAGCAGATGATGACCCATGCATGACATCCTTAATTGCCAATATGTTCAGCCCTTCTGTGGAGGTTGAAATCTGAGGCCGGGGGATTCCATCAGAGGTCTGAACTGGCTTATTGGCTGTGGTCAGCGTGTGTCTTCCCTGCTGCCTTGACAGGGGTGCTCCCACTACCTTGTCTTCAGTCCCTACTTCCTGTGCCCTTAGTGATCCAGGGGTTCTTGATGGTTCGAGATATCCCGGATCAGCTACCTCTCCTTCTAGTTTCCCGACCCACTCACCAATGGGGCTATGGGTGCTGCCGCCTGAGCACTTTCAGGAGCCGGGGCACCAGAGGGTTGCGATCTGGAGGCCACAGGTGCTGGTGTGGCTGCCGGTGTGGCAGGAAATGGCTGGCTTACTGAAGGGGCAGTGGCTTCAGCCAGCTTGGCGCAAGCTTCTGCGTAGGGATACCCTTTCATTGCCTGTACCTTCGGCATCCTTACTATTAGCACCATTGTGGCCTCGGAGAACTTGAGAGCACTCCCTTCCATCTCGAGCACACCACTTTTCACTAGCGCGAGATACCTAGTCTTGTCTGACATGGGGTTGCCGTTGATCGCAGCAACCACATATTTTTCGGACTCTTCCATCAGATCACCCAGGGATGATCTAGCCATTCCTCCCTCCCTCCTCCCTCTCGCCTCTTTGCCTTCTGATCTGCGAGAAAGATGCTCATTTCTGCATTTAGGATGATGGCCAGTTCCTTCAATTCTACCGAAAACTCTCCCGAAGAGGGAACGTTAGCGGAGAAGGCAGTATGCTGCATCAAGATTGGCAGCGTGGACCTGAACATCTTGGAAGCTAGCTTGCCGGGGATCTGGTCCGTGCAAATTACCGCGGCTGTATGAGCCGGAAAAGCTTGCGCTATCCTCGACAAGGTCAAGTCCTTGTTGGTTAGGTTCTTTGCACCGCTCTTCATGTCGTATTGTAGGAACTTTTTGTTTAGCAGGGAGGCCTTATCCGTCGACATCTTGGATGTGATTTTACTCACATTATTTCCACGTGTTATGAACACATTGATGAATAGCTGAAGATCAAACTTGAAGTTGGGTACAGAGAAGACCTTCAAGTCTCCCACAACGCTGAACTCAGCGGTGACACCTGCTATGGTCTTTCCGGATTTCTCCACGAAGGACTCAATGATCTTTTTAGCATCGAACCCAACATATTGCACGGCCTCACGGATCTTTGAGTTTTGCTACCACTGGTCTGGTGTCATCGCCCACTAGAAGTCACCTTGGTTATCTTTTTTGATGCCGAAACAGGCATACAGCTCGGTCAGGTCGGCGTCCGTGTACCCTAGCACATGCTTCAAAACCCCATCATCTGTAGTAGTCATCTTTATCGAGTGATAGATTTTTTCTCTGGAGAAAACGTGTATCAGGACAGAAGTAATCTAATTATTTTAATTACACCGTCTTTGTGTGTGGATAACACCAGTTTATACTACCGGCGCAACACTAAGAATGCTTAACACGCGTTACTTTAGGTGCATTTCTACGGGTCTCGCAATGCTAAGTATTCTTAACACGCATAATTGTTGTCCAGCTCTGTGTTAGTTCCTCTTTCATTGTGTTAGAAAAGCATGAAAACACGAAGTACACACCCTCAAGAACAAATTGCAAAAGAAATTTGATTGAAATTACCGGAATAAACATTTTTAAACGTTTAATTTTACCTTGCGTCCTACGGTCGATTGTTGTCGCGGCGCCATCTTGCCTCTAACTGTCAAAATGCGTGCGCCTGGGCAATGACCTCGCTTCTCAAAGATGCGTTTAGTTTTAGACTATCATTTTATTTATAAAAAATGTGGATTTAAATAAACCTTAGGTCACTATATTTTTTTACATCTTATGTTAAGTATTTTTTACATTGCGAATTAAAGGGTTAAACCGTTGATTTTTTAACTCTTTTTTATTTATTGGAGGGTTCTCGCTAAGATAAGTAAGGCAAATTTTGCGAAAAAGCACAAAGACATGTATCTACGCTTATGCTATCCTACACTATTATACGACCAATATATAAGTAGGAGAAAATAAAGCTTTAACAATTTTGCTTTTTTATTTATTTTAACGGCAACGACAAAATACTAAAAAGTTTAAAATATTTTAGTCGGAGAACATTGTACGTATCAAAAGTGCTCTCGCCTCCCGCCCACGACGCAAAGCCTGTGTGCTGGACGACGCGCGGTTGGTCGACTGAGCGGCCAGCTGGATCTCGTTCTCGAGCGCAACTTCGTTCGGCTCTAGCTCGATTGGCTCTAGGCGCGCCGCCAGACACATGTTATGCAGTACGCTACACGCTATCGCGATCTTGCCGACCACCTCGGGATCGTAGTAGAGCTCGCGAGCTGCCAGCAAGCACCTCCAGCGACCTATAATATGCAGATAAAATAATAGTTTTTAGAATCAATAAACCGTTTACTGCCACTACCACCTTAAAAACAAGTCTATTGTGTATGTTTTCTGGGTTAAACATAAATCTTTATTGGCACACGACATCACTTTGTCAGTTGTTTAAATGTAAATAATGCTTTTAAAACCATGCAATAACACAAATGAACAGTCGTAAATCGTAATAATGTTAGTCAGTCAGTTGTATCTCCACCTACAGTCAGTAGCGGATCCAAGATTTAGGTCGGGGGTCTTGACCCCGATTCTATATAGCCTTAGCAAGAAAATATGCTTTTGGGGATAGAGGAGGGCTTGAGAGTCTTTGATGTATCCGCTAGTGCCCACACCGTGAGCGTCAGGATGACAGGACCATGATAGATTTTTATAGCGAGAGTAATTCCAATTTTTAGTACCTTTTTTGTACTATTTGGTACCTGACATCATAAAATTTGTACCTCGCTAAAAATCGAGAGATATTGAAAATAAAGTGGTCAGCCATTCTGACGTCAGGTTGACAGGACCAAGTCCAGTTCCCCTAGTTGTAGCCGTTATACCGAATCCATCTTTTCACAAATATTTAGTACCTAATTTGTACCTATATTCATGATTATTAGTATTTTAAAAAGACTTACCAAAAAAAAGGTACGCTAAGAATAAGTTTTGTATGAGTTATTTATTTATTTATTTATTTATTTATTAACAAATGCATTTACGTGACATTACAGTAATAACCAATGCGTCACGAAACCAAAACAACAAATAATACTATTTAGGTGACGAAACGGCGTGGCCCCGTTGCATCGTCGTCTCCGGTGTAGTATTCGGCAGATTGCCCCGGAACCGTCGAAACACTACACCCTTCGGCCAGAAGTCAGCACATGCGACGGTCTCCTGCAGCGGCCGCGGCACGCGCACCACAAACGAGCTGAAGTGCACATAGTGGCGCGAACGCAGCTGGAACACCCTCAGCGAGAAGCCGGTCTTCTGACGAACGTACTCCGCCATATCATCAGCCGTGGCGGAGTAATGCAGGCGCGATACATATAGCGCCTTGCTCGGTGTGGCAACCCGAAGACCGGAACCAACCGGTTCGGCAGTACCACACTGACTCTTGCGCGGCTTGCGCTTCCTCGACATGAGAATAGTGTAAGCCCGCTACACACAACAACGATTAATCGTAATGATTTAACTGTGTTTATCGGACGTAGTTATGGCGAATTGTATCTAATTATCCGACTACGTAGTCATGTCTTCGCGACTATTTGTGTTTTTGTGTATTTATTATTATAAAATATCGTTATCACTAACAATTACTTCATTAACTAATCAACTTTGCCGCCATTTAAGTTTTTTTAACCATAGACTAATAAAAAAATAAGTGTGGTGTACACACTCACTGTACTAAAAAAATAAAGCTTCTTTAGTTCCTTTGATCGGTAAAAATATATTGAAATGATTTAAGAGTCTGCAGTAAGCTCGATTCTCCATACAAACGTAGTTACGCTCTCATTTTAAAACTACGTATTGGATTGTAACGATGAGGTGTAACGGGGGGTTGGATAGAAAGACGAGTGTACTTGAAAGCGTCTGTAATGCAACTAAAATCACACACCTTTCTCCGTCTTAATCTTATATCTATACATACTCGCTTATACTACATACTAAACATATACTCTGCACACTCCACCTGGGGGGTGCTTTTTGAAAAAAAAGAATGTGTTCATTTTTTTTTTGAAATATACTTATTACTAAGCACACAAAATGTAGTTTGATTCACATCAACTTATCCTTACATATGTCATTTAAGTATTAAAAAGTTTTGTCCTATTCTTATGGATAAGATCGATCTTGCCATCTAAATCTAATTTTACATTTACTCCGGCATCCTCGATGACTTTAAAAGGTCCTCTGAAAAGGTTGTCAAACTTTTTCCCGGTCTCCTCTTTTACTAAGACCAAATCATCCTTTTTATAAGTCATTGAGTTTGCTTGCTTATCATAATAGTTCTTACGTAACTCTTTTGTTTTCAACAAATTTTCTCTGGCATCCTTATGAGCTAACTGTAATCTGTATTTTAATTCTAAAGCATAGTCATCTGGATTATATAGTGGTTCTACAGTGTTTATCAGATTACTAGGGGTGTTACATTTCTTTCCGAAAACCAACTCAAATGGGGAATACTTAGTGGCTGTGTTTACTGTTGTATTATATGCGAAACACCAGAACGGTAACCAGTGACCCCACGTGTCTGGGTGACCGTCACACTGGACTCTCATAAATGCTGCTAGATGCTTGTGCATATTCTCCAAGGATCCTATTGATTCATGATGATAAGCGGTTGAACTAAACTTACTTATTTTTAACAACTTACATACTTCGTCCATAGTTGCTGACATAAACTCCGCACCGCGGTCATTTGTTATTGCTCCCGGGACTCCGTACCTTAATATAAAATTACTTACTAGTGTTCTTGCTACGCTATCTGTATCCTTACGTTGCAATGGATACGCCTCAATATACTTAGTCAGCTCGCATTGCAATGTCAGTATGTACTTATTACCTTCTGTGTCGGTGTCGAGCGGTCCGACTATGTCTAAATATAGTTTCTCGAAGGCTGACGACGCTGTAGTCGTAATTATCATTGGTTGTCTGACGTTTCTGGAATACTTCGTTACTTGACACTTACTGCATTTTTTCACGAAGTTTCTGACATCGGTTTCTAAACCTGGCCAATAATATTTTGACTTAATATTACTTACCATTCTGCGAACTCCTGCGTGTCCGCTTGTGGGTAGCAAATGTTAGTCATTCATGATAACAAGTCTTTCGTCTCTGTCATTAATTCTGATAATTTTTCCTAGGATTTTTACTTTCGGTCCGGACCAAGTTTTTCTCGTTTTTATCTCGTCTATAAGAGATTTTATAAATAACGCGTTTTTATCATCTTTTATAATACATATCTCCTCTACGTTTATTGTTTTACAAAATTCACTTAACATATTCGCAAATACGACTCGCGTGAAATGTGACATAAAGTTAAGGTTAATGTAAATTAATAATTTTTCTTGTACGTACGCAAAACAATCTTTTTCCTTAGTTATCAACTTATTTTTCCTTAACTTATCTATCTCATCCTCCGACCCAAACATCATTTCTACCGCATTATTAGGTTTTCTTAATATCTCCGCAATTCTTGGCTGATCAGACCTCGAAATTTCGGGTATAATAAGATCCTTAATACTGTTTCCACTCGATTCGTTATCTCGCAATATTTTCCTGCTCTGCGCCCTTGTCATGACCATAATTTGCTCGCTCATATTTTTTAATTCATCAGATGTTATTGTAATTCTACTTAAAGCGTCTGCTACTACATTCGTTTTTCCTTTTATGTAAACTACTTTAAAGTCGTATTCCTCTAACTGTAACCTAAACTTTATCAGTCTACTAGACGGATCTCTCATACTGAATAAATACATAAGTGGTCTATGGTCAGTCATTATTGTGAACTGTCTTCCAAACAAATAAGGTCTAAAATATTGTACACTCCAAACTATTGACAAAAGCTCTTTTTGAATTACTGGGTAATTTAACTCCGCTTTGTTTAGGGGTCGACTTGCATACGCTATAGGCCTGTTATCGTTATTACATAGTACGGAACCAATCGATTTTGCAGATGCATCTGTTTGTAAAATAAATTCATTGTCTGTTGAAAAATTTGGGTATTGTAGAATTGGTGGGGTTATGAGTTTTTCTTTAAGGATATTAAATGCCTCCTGACACTCGTCAGTCCATGTAAATGTTACATTTTTTCTAGACAATTTATTTAATGGTAACGTTATTTTCGCAAACGATGGGATAAACTTCCTATAGTAGTTACAAAAAGCTACAAATCGTCTAACCTCGTCGGTATTTGTCGGTTGTGGGTAATCCTGCAACACTTTAGTTTTCTGTGGATCTGGTAAGACACCTTCTGCTGACACAATGTGTCCTAAATATAGTAACTGTCTCTTTAAGAAATCACATTTTTGAGGGTTTAATTTTAAATTTACTTTACGCAATCGTTCCAACACGTCAGTTAAGTTTTTATTATGTTGATGCATGTTTCTACCAAAAACTACCAAGTCGTCCATGTAAATAAAACACTTCTCGTATGATAACGCTGACATCGCTATTGACATCTCTCGCGAAAATGCACTCACGGACTTATTTTAAGGCCCATAGGGAGTCTTTTCATTTGAAATTGCCCTTGACTTGTTGTGAATGATGTAATATTTCTACTATTGTCGTCTAGAGCTGTCTGATAATATGATTGTTGTAAGTCAAGGTGGCTAAAATATATTGCGCCTGACAGGGAGTCTAAAATATCAACAATGTTGGGTCGTGGAAATTTATCATCCTGAATAACATTATTTACTTTTCGATAGTCGATGACTAATCTCCATTTTTTTGTACTGTCTTCTGATTTTTTGGGTACTAAAAGTATGGGGCTGTTCCAATCGCTGTTCGTTGCTTCAATTATGTCATCTTTAATCATTTTTTCAACTTGCTTACTTATTTCCGATTTCATTGACGCTGGTAACCTATACAGTTTTGTGTATACGGGTTTCGTATTTGGCTTAACTGTGATACTCTGATTTAATATATTTGTTGTCCCTAGTTTGTCTCCGTCTAAGTAAAAAACATCAGCGTATTTAGCACATATGGACTCTATAAGTTTACGATCCGCGTCATTTAAATGGTTCAACTTTAATGATGACAACAACTTTTTAACTCTACCTACTCCTCGGCTAGATTTCTGAAAATCGCAAATATTATACCCACTTAAATCTTCCAAATGAGGTTCGAATACAGGTAATTTAATATCCTCGTCACTCGTGTTCAAAATCCGTACCGGTATCCTACCTTGTTTTACTTTACCTACGGTTCCTGCTAAAAATACATTTTCGGTTAACTGTTTCGAGTTTACAACATAATCTTTCGCTAAATTAAATAATTTTACCTTCATTAAATGCATCGATTCGCTTCTGGCCGGTAATGATAAACAAGTTTCACTATCGCTACTTCTATGAATTTGTACCACACAACTTTCATTCTCATTATGCAGAATAAGCTCATTAGTCTGTAGGTTTATTATTGCATTATAAGTTCGCAAGAAGTCGAGTCCGATAATACCATCCGCATGGCATGGCATATCTTGTAGTATATGAAACCTATGCATAAATGATATCGTGTTACCGTGTTGTAATGTCACGTCCGCAACATGGTTGCTTGTAATCTCGCCGCCTACGCCTGATATTACAGTGTCCGACTCGTATGACTGTGATTCTATGGGAACCTTTTCCTTTTGCAAGATAGACAAAGTTGCGCCAGTGTCAATAATAAAAGTAATTTTTTGTTCGCCTACTGTAAAGATTACAAAGTCTAGTCCGTCACATGTCAAAACCTTATGCTCGAAAAAACTGTACGGTCTCAGTTTCTTCACTCGGGGTCTCGTGGGTGGTCTGCGGCTCGTGTGTATAAGTATACACGTTTCCGTTGCCCCGGCGCCCACGGCTCCTTTGTGCGCCTCGATGCCCCCTAAAACTTCCACGTTGTCCGAACGCAGAACCGCGTGCCCTATAGAAATTATTACTAGGCACAGTACCTCTATTCCTAGCGTAGCTAGGCGTCCAGCTGTTGCTGTATGCTCTGCCACGGTTAGACTGGTAGCTGGGCCCACGCCAGCCGTAACGCTGGGGTTGCGGGAAGCCTCTCCTGTAGCTCATGTTTATGACCACAGGTTCCTGCTGCGGTCTCGCCAACTCTTCATCTTGGGCTGCTCTGACGGCCTCCTTCAGCTCCGTGTATTGTCGGGCAGCTAAAATTGTGCTGAGACGACTGTTCCTCAAACCATCTGTAAACTTTTTTATGGCTAAGGACTCGTTGATTGGTCTTAGAACAGCGCTTATCTCGGGTTTCCCGTCGGCCTGCGCTATTGTTAGACCAATAAACAACTCCTCTACCTTGTCACCATAGTCATTAATAGATAAGTCCCTCTGCGTTATGTTGTTAAGCTGCATTAAAAGAGAATTTGTGGATTTCTTTGGTAGCATATATTTTTTAATATCGTCTACTAGTTCGGTAGCGGTGTCATATTTCGATTTGAGTTTTAATTGTGCGATTTTATTTAATCGTGTCTTTAATATAAAATAAATCAGCATCTTCTTTTCATTAGGCTCACTTAGCATACTATCCAAAAGTTCAATGCCCGCTATCATTCTCTCGATGGATTCCTCTTTGTCATCCAATAAAGGGATCAAAGCTACTAGCTTCTCGAATATCAAATTGCTTCGCCATTTTAGTTGAGTTTACACCCTCTAGTATTTTATACTGTAAAATCTTATTATATGATTGCTCTATCTTGTCACACAATAACTCTGACACAAAATATTCTTCTTGAAGGTCACTACTACTAACAGAAGCAATAAGCCTTTTAAAATCCTCGTAAACTACTTTTGCAACACTTATTTTAGACTGTCCTATACTTTGTTGCCTTCTGACATCTCCTAATTTTCGCAACTCTACTCTTATATGTTCTAATTGGTCGTATATCTTACTTAATTCTAACTCCATACCCTTTTTCACAACACATCACCGATATTCACTTTTCACCTCGCTTCATTTGTAGATATTCTTACTCTCCTTCACTCTGTCAAGTGTCAACTGCTTAGACTTCTTCTTCGTCCTCCCTGGGTGGAGCCATCTTCTTCCTTCCCGACAGCCTGGTTTGAACTCTTGCCCACATTTCTCTTCTCACTTCTTTCTGTATAAGTTTCTCGTGCGCTTTCTGAATGACCTTGAAAAGGCCGCAGCATACGGCGATAGCGATGACGGCAAACAAAATGCTCAGCATAATATCACTCTAGTGTGCTCGTACGCTCCCGTTGATGCGTCGTTGCTTCCGACGGCATTCTGGGTCACTATAACTTCCTTCTCTTCTTGTTTAGTATAGCCGTTTCCCATTTTCCTGCACTTCCCTGAACAGAAGTCCAGCACTAACTATGTATAGTTTAATTTTTATTTCATACAAGGGTGAACTTAGAACACTGATAAAGTTCGTAACGCACGTAATAGTTCGACTGGCCTTCACTACAGTTGTTGATGCAACTACATTAATTAAATGACTGCACCGGAGCGTCAAAACCGCTGACGCCAACGTCGCGCGCCCTTGGCTCGGCGCTTGCGCACGGCAAAGTCGCCATGAGGTGTAGCGGGGGGTTGGATAGAAAGACGAGTGTACTTGAAAGCGTCTGTAATGCAACTAAAATCACACACCTCTCTCCGTCTTAATCTTATATCTATACATGCATTATACTACATACTAAACATACAGGGTGGTTTTGGATAAACTGTACATAATAAAAGGGGTCAAATTTCAGACCATTTTATCGGTGAAACTACATTAAATTTTTTTTTTTAGTCGTTAGTTTTTTTTTTACAATTTTTTAAACATTTTAGTTATGACTCTGGTAGTACATGCAATTGAGACGGTATAACTTTTGATTCAATGGTGAAAAAACGTTTAAAAAAATGCAGAGTATTAACAATGAACAGAGCAATAATTATCAATAACAAATAATAACCAACCTAAAGAAAAAAATTGCAAAAAAAAATATTGTTGACGAAAAATGGCTACAAAAATTACGTATTTTAAACCAAAATCCCAATTTCCCAGAAAAAACGCAGATTTACTTACCGTTTTTTTTTATTAGTTTTAATCCTCACTTAATGTCGATTGTAAAACCGCTTTCAAATTGCCTTGGACTTGGAAAAATACCACGCAAATGGCTACGCAAATGTATACGTACCTAATTTTATTATCAACATTTAAATTAGCTAACTAGAGGTCATTAAAGATTTTTTTTTATCTAATTACTAATTATTCTCAGGTAGTTGAAATGTCGTCGGGTCTAAGATGAAGATAACAATGGGAAGAAAAATAATTATAAAAGTGCGTTTAAATTAAAAGTCATAAATTCAATTGACAAAAAAATCTTTCATTAAACTTATTCTACTGTTGCAAAGGACGTTCCCTGTATGGTATTAATTGCTCGAAATGACTTCCTCTTTCTTGAAGACACAATGTGGCCCGAACTTGTATCTGTTGTGTAGCCCGTCGAATCATTCCCGGATTATTTTTGATATCTTGTGCAGCATTCAAAATTCTGTCATACAACTCTGCTTCGGTATTGACTATTGTGCGATAGACCCGTTGTTTCATCTCACCCCAAAGAAAATAAACCAACGGCGTCATATCGGGCGATCTTGCAGGCCATCCAAAGGGGCCATCGCGGCCGATCCACCTATTGGGATATTGCTCATTTAAAAAATGTCGCACTCTTAATGCCCAATGTGCAGGGCATCCATCCATTTGGAGAAACAGGCGGCGTCTTACATCCAACATCACATCTTCCAAAAGCTCTGGGAGCTCGTCTCTCAGTAACAGTAAAAATCTGTCGGCGTTTAAAGTATTCGGTAAGAAGACTGGTCCAATCAATTTATCGTCGAGTACGGCTGCCCAAACGTTAATGGAGAATTGGTCTTGGAAATTCGATGGTCTTACAAGGTTAGGATTATCGAGGGCCCATGTGTGTAGATTCCTGAAATTTGTTATCCCCGTGTGAGTAAATCGTGCTTCGTCCATCCATAAAATTTTCCTAGTAAATTCCGGATCTCTTCTGATATTGTCAAGTATCCAAGTCGACATAACACACCTAGAACGGGCATCGCCTAGTTGCAAATTTTGTACCCGTTGATAATGAAATGGGTGCAGTCCTTCCTTTTTCAAAATTTTCCACGCAGAGTATTTTGAGATTCCGTGTCTCAATGCCAGGCGTCTTAGACTCGTGGTTGGGTCCGCGTACAAGTCTCTGAGAACTGCTTCTTCTATGGCAACATCAATTATGTTTCCTTGCTCTCGGCGATCTCGGGCACCGTATCCTAGGCCAATATTGCTCAACCGGCGATGAATTTCTTGAAAATGACGAGCAGCAGGTCTTGGGACATCATTAGGGTACTGTTCCAAATAGGCGATACACGCAGCTCTTGCAGATCCATGGCACAATCCATAATAATAGTGCATGTTGGCTATTTGTAAAGGCGAAAAATCTTGTAAACGTGGCATGGTGATTGAATTTGAACTGGAAATTCTACTGAGAAATTAAAGAAGTGGCGGGCAAAGACAAGCAATTGCGAGCGACTGAATAATTGACCTGATTGCTCAATGCCTTTATACCTGAGGGGTAGGGGTGAACTACCTAAGAACAAGAGGTCATTAACATTTTTTTTATCTAATTACAATCGGTAATTTTAAATCACAATGTTAAAATTGATAAATTATGGTTTCATTTACGTAGCCATTTGCGTGGTATTTTTCCAAGTCCAAGGCAATTTGAAAGCGGTTTTACAATCGACATTAAGTGAGGATTAAAACTAATAAAAAAAAACGGTAAGTAAATCTGCGTTTTTTCTGGGAAATTGGGATTTTGGTTTAAAATACGTAATTTTTGTAGCCATTTTTCGTCAACAATATTTTTTTTTGCAATTTTTTTCTTTAGGTTGGTTATTATTTGTTATTGATAATTATTGCTCTGTTCATTGTTAATACTCTGCATTTTTTTAAACGTTTTTTCACCATTGAATCAAAAGTTATACCGTCTCAATTGCATGTACTACCAGAGTCATAACTAAAATGTTTAAAAAATTGTAAAAAAAAAACTAACGACTAAAAAAAAAATTTTAATGTAGTTTCACCGATAAAATGGTCTGAAATTTGACCCCTTTTATTATGTACAGTTTATCCAAAACCACCCTGTATACTCTGCACACTCCAACGAAACTTTGCATGTTCAGTGAAATGAGGTATATCTACTCGTACGTCTGAAATTAGTTTACGTAGCTTCAGATACCATAGTAAAAAAAATACAGCGAATTTAAGTTTTTCATACAAAACTAGTTTTTGCTGTATTTACTTTGTTTTATAAATTGGAACCATATAAACTAATTACAGACATAGATATACCCCATGTCATTGTATATGCAAAGTTTCGTCACAATCCAACACGTAGTTTTAAAATGAGAGCGTAACTACGTTTCTATGGGAAGGTGAAATTCAGCCGAGCTTACTGCGGCCTCTTAAACAAATACTTTTGCTTATTTATACTTTAACATTATTTGTGTTTAGTTATAATTTAATATATTTACATTTGTTTAAGAGTTATTTTTGATAATTTGTTTTCTTTATTCAAATAAAGCATTAAGCCCGTTGCACACCATAACGGGCTCAAAGATTTAACTGTGCAGTCTCTTAGCGCAGTTTTATCGAACTTGTGTTGGCCTGGCAAATAGTCGCGAAGACATGACTACGTAGTCGGATAATTAGATATAATTCGCCATAACTACGTCCGATAAGCACAGTTAAATCATTACGATTTATCATTGTTGTGTGTAGCGGGCTTACAAATTCTTATTAATAGCTTATTCTTAGCGTACCTTGTTTTTGGTAAGTCTTTATAAAATACTAAAAATCATGAATATAGGTACAAATTAGGTACTAAATATTTGTGAAAAGATGGATTCGGTATAACGGCTACAACTAGGGGAACTGGACTTGGTCCTGTCAACCTGACGTCAGAATGGCTGACCACTTTATTTTCAATATCTCTCGTTTTTAAACGAGGTACAAATTTTATGATGTCAGGTACCAAATAGTACAAAAAAGGTACTAAAACTTGGAATTACTCTCGCTATAAAAATCTATCATGGTCCTGTCATCCTGACGCTCACCCCACACCGATTATCGCGAATAGGAAAAACGCTTGAGTAACTTTAACCAGTATTTTATTCGGAGAGAGATGATTACAGACAGCAGTGTTTTTGATAGGTAACTAAGCAACAACATACGTCACACTCCCAAGAGGGAAAAACCGGGAGGCTACTTTATCAGTCCAATACAAAATCAAATAGGTGCTGAGGCAGCTTCCTGGTTCGCTTTGACCGTGCGTTATTAGTGTCAGGAGTATCAGTATGCTCAGTCAGTTCAGTTTCACATTGTCTATGAGTCGAGTCAAGTTCACATCCATTATGAAGTTCTAAGGGGAAAATACGTTGGACAGGTCTTACTTTAGATCCAGCTGAAGTTCGTACCCGCACCACTCTAGCGACGCCATCAGCACCAGGGCACACATCTTCGACGATCGCCAATGGCCACGTGACACGCTTGCCTTCAGTTTCTAACAAGGCAATGTCCCCAACCTGAAGTGGTTCCTGTTTAGCTAGCTCACGTTTTTGTACCAGCAAGCTAATGTATTCGTCTCTAAAACGTTTCCGTAGATCTTCACGTAAACCTTGACAGTAACGATACCTGATGTTTATTGCTTGTTTATCGACTTCATCAAAGTCACTCGTTTGGTGGGACAACAGTGGTTGGATAAACATTGAGGGAGTTAGGGGTTGTAGATCCTTTTGACCACCTACGTAAGTGAGGGGCCTGCTGTTTATGACAGCCTCGCAGTCACATAGCACCGTCTGTAGCTCTGTAAGGGATACGGAGGCTTTTCCTAACACTCGGCGCAGGATTTGTTTCATGAATCCAATCATACGCTCGTAGAACCCTCCCCACCAAGGAGCAGCCGGAGGCAAAAAGTTCCATTTTATTCTCGTTATTGAGGAAAAACGTTCTATTTCGTCCCAGTCAAGGGAACTAAACGCATTGTCCAGGCCTCGGAAATTGGTAGCATTATCACTAAAAAATCGCTCTACTCTTCCTCGCCGTGCCACAAAACGCCTCAGCGCCATCAAGAATTCGCCTGTTGATAGCGACTCCACTACTTCTAAGTGCACAGCACGGTATGTAGCGCAAGTAAACAGGACGATCCAGGCCTTGGCTCCTGAGCGTAATGTCAGAGGACCACCTAGGTCGACGCCCGAGAACTGGAACGCCTTGCTAGCTTCCATCCGTTCCACTGGTAAAACTCCAGTGGGCGCCTGACATCGTTTTGTCTTAAACCGTTTGCATTTAATGCACCGATGTATGGTATTACGGACTAACTTCCTGGCTCCGATAATCCAATAGTTTTGGCGTAAACTGTTGAGTAAGGTCTGTGCTCCAGCATGCTTCAGCTCGATGTGCCTTCTCTCCACAAGACGCTTGACTATAGTGTTTTCTCCAGGAAGAATTACGGGAAACTTGAAATCGTAATTTTCGCGTCCAAGTGACATCTTCGTGTTTAGACGTAAAATGTCATTATCATCTTTGAAGGTTTGAATATTATTTTTAGTTAGTAAAGTCTTTATACTTTTGTTGAATTAACCTTATCAATATATTCTCCGCGTATTCAAATTCCTCGTAGGTCAGTTCCTTTGATACTGATTTATTCTTAAATCTTAGCATCCAGCAAATCATTCTGACCAACTTGGTATAACTTGAGAAGTAGGTTAATCTGTTTAAGAAAGATTCTTCCTCGACAAGCATAGCAAGAGTATTAGTCTTCTTTCGTTCTTCATTAGCGTATGACGCGTTTAATGTGAAGTCTGTAGCTGGCCAATGTTCTTCGTCTAGCCGTAACCACGCTGGACCCTCCCACCATCTACTTTCCAAGAGTCCCTTAGGGTCCACACCCCTGGAAGGCAGGTCTGCAGGGTTTAGATGACCTGGAACGTGTTTCCATGCAGAGGTAGAACTCAGATTTCTTATCTCTCTGACACGGTTGGATACAAACACGCTCCATGGTCCATTGCACTTGATCCATGTGAGTACTACGCTTGAGTCTGACCAATAATATACGACACAGTTCGGTATAGCTAACGATTCAATAGCGGTTACAGATAACCGGCTAGCAAGCGTAGCAGCAATCAGCTCTTGTCTCGGAATCGTAATTTTATCAACTGGCGTAACTCTCGACTTAGCTAGAACAAGGCTTAAGTTAACCTTTTCACCTACCTTTGATCGCAAAAATATGCAGGCAGAATAAGCGTCCTTACTTGCGTCAGAAAACACGTGTAAGGAGGTTTCACACTCCTTTATGGACATACTTGTAAGCCGTCTGGGGATAATGCAATCGGTGATGCAGTAAGCTTGTTCCAACCATTTTCTAAAATCTTTAGCCAAATTATCGGGTAATTCTTCGTCCCAAGAGAGTTTTAGACGCCACGCCTTTTGCATAATCATTTTGGGGACTATTGTCGTGGGACAGGTTACTCCAATCGGATCGAAAACTCTTTGTGCTACTGATAATAATGTTCGTTTTGTCAGTTTTATATCAACATTGTTGAAACTAACGTTGCATTGTAAGGTGTCATTTTTGACATTCCATATTACCCCTAATATTGAGGTATTTTCCACACTATTGTCAACAATGACGGGACTCGTGATCCAACCTCTAAGGTCAAACCTACCGCTAAGCATTACCTCCTTGGATTCGCTCATGAACTTCTCCAACTCTTCCTCAGAGTCCAAACTAGTGACGCAATTGTCTACGTAAAACGATTTCTTCAATTTCATCGCAGTCTCTCTGAATCGTTCCGCACAAGTATCTAGGTGGTGATTGATGGTAGCTACGAGGTGGAATGGGCTGGATTTTACTCCGAAAACGACGCGTCTATGGCGATATGTGATCATCCTTCTACCTTCTTCATCCATCTTGGACCACCACAGGAACCGAAGATAATCTCGATCTTCTGGGACGAGTGAAATTTGAAGAAATGCCTTCGCTATGTCAGCTGTCACTCCGATTTTGTTTTTCCTGAAATCGATCAACAGATTAGGAATTTGTTCGAGAAGGTTCATACCTTTTTCTAAGCACGAATTTAAGGATATTCCATTCCCATCTCTGGCTGAACCATCAAAAACTGGGCGGATCCGCGTTGTCAAATTTGACTCTTTTATGACCGGGTGATGCGCAAGATAGTGACCTTGAATGGACTGGTCAGGCGCTTCTTCGATTATTTTTAACTCTAACCATTCACGAAATGCATTGTCATAATCATTGAGCTTACCAAGTTGTTTAAGACGAGTCATGGTGCTATCCATCCTCTTCTTGGCTAGACCATAGTTTGTTTGTGGACGCGGAACATCACGCCATGGCAAACTCACCTCGTAACGACCTTCCTCATTAACCTTGATATTATCTCTAAAGGATTTAAGAATCTCCTCGTCGCGGGCAGACTTGGTTGCCTGTACTGCGGGATCCCTGATACCTATCGCCTCCAAAGTCCATAAATCTGTAATATCAATCTTTGTTAGGCAGTGAAGTGTCGTTGTCGAGTTTGTCACAGTACTGTAAACCCCTGTTATAGAACCTTGTACGGTCCATCCCAATTTAGTGTTTATTGCGGTCAAGTTATTCTCTAGCTGTATCACGTCACCAGTCAACAGTAAGCCAGAGAAGTCAGCTCCAATCAATAAACTTACCTCGTTGGGGGAGTCAGTCATCGAGTCATTTAGAGTGATATTGTTTTGACGCAGTTGCTCAATTATTACAGTTGACTTAATTTTAGGTAAAAAACCACAAATATTTGTTTGTTCTACAACAGATAAATTCGTACAAAAGTTGTTTTGGATGTTCTTGACGCAGATGTCAAACACTTGACATTCTTCTTCTTTCGTCTCGAACCCGCCGAACAAACAATGTGTCATTACCTCTTTCCTAGAAGGTTTTAGGCCAAGTTTCTGTATACTGTCTTTTTTTAAATAAGACCTTTGAGCGCCACTGTCAACCAGTGCTCTGATAAAGACCTCTTTCTTGCCGTGTACGACTTTAACTACTAGTGTTTGGAGTAAAGTAGTGGTTGACGTCTTTAGTTGACACGACAAGTTGCTCGATGTTTCCTCTTGTTTATTGCAGCTGTCAGCCGCTATGTCTGCGCACATTATAGTGAAATGCCGTTTCTTACAGAACAGACATTTGGGAAAACTCTTGCATTTTTTTGCAATATGATTGCTTTTCAAGCAAATTGAGCACACTTTCTTAGCTTTAATGAAATCTGCGCGCTCTTGTATTGTCATTTTAGCTGCTTTATAACATTCTACAGCTGAGTGGCCGTCCTTGCCGCACCATACGCACGATGATATCGTTTGTTTGGGGAAACCTTCCTTGCTTCGTTTAGTTTCTGCCACAAAACACGCGGTGGGTGACCTTGGCTCTTCACTCTTTGTTTCAACCAACTCGTACCTTGCAAGACGAATTCTTTCTTCAGATTCTACCTCTTGTCTCAGGAACTGCATCAGGCTTGTTAGGTCTCTGGCGTCTGGACGACTGCGATGCCATGCACGAAGTATGTTCTCAGGTAGTGCTGACTCGATCATGGGGAACAGCATCGATGCATACTTGTCTTTTGTCACGCCGAGAGTATCCAGTGCCTGCAGGTGTGTTTGAAGGCTGTCGTAGAGATTCGATAAGTCTGTTGGCTCTTCTTTGCGCTGCATTAAAGACAATAAGCCTCTGACATACGTCTCTATGAGAACGTCATCTCTTGCGAAGCGTGCCTTTAGGGCTTCGACCGCTTTCCCGTAGTTTTCTGCACACGGTGGGTAGCTTTCGACCAGCTGTCGCGCGCTGCTATTAAGGGTCATAGACTGAAGTAGATATTGGAATTTGTCACTGGAGTCCATGGCTGGATCCTTGTGTATCTTCTTAAATTGTCCCCAGAACAACAGCCAAGACTTGACATTACCGTCAAATTTGATCAGCTCCAACTTAGGCAAGGAAGGAAGTCGCTGCTTGCCAGATTTAGGTTTATTGCTGGATTCTGCAGAGTGTAGTGAGGATGCACTATCGATGCGCGGTAGCTTGTTTGAAAACATTGACCTGACCTTGTGCCAGCGAATTTTGTAATTCATTGCCTTTTCTTGGTCTGCTTGGTATAAAGCTTCGTCAAAATCTTCAGCCGCGCACCACAAATCCCGCACTGCTGCTTCAGCCTCGAACAGACTCGAAGCCGCCTCCGACAAAAGGTCGAACAATTGACCCACGTCTTCATCATTTGTTTCGACGGCTCGTACTGTTTTATCTGCGAGGCTTGTAAATTCCCTCCTATACTGCGTACGTTTACGCTTCCAGATTTCCATATTTTTTAATCACGGTCGCCACAATATCGCGAATAGGAAAAACGCTTGAGTAACTTTAACCAGTATTTTATTCGGAGAGAGATGATTACAGACAGCAGTGTTTTTGATAGGTAACTAAGCAACTACATACGTCACACCGATAGTGTTATCATTTCAAATGTATATTTCACACGCGACTGCTCGGAAAAGTGGCAAAAGTTGGTCAGAATTCAGGCTTCGAAGCTGCATGGCTATCACAGGGCGGCGGCCGTCTCTTTCTAAGCGTTCTGACTAGAAAGAGACATATAATCTATCTCGTAGCGACACAGCTCGCACGCCGGCCCTGTGGTAGTCGTTCTGGGGTTAGTTGGAAGTCGCACGACCACGTTTTCTATGAATTCAAACTGTCCAACAATGTTTTAGTAGGTAGTCCAGTTAGAACAGCTAATTCAAACAATAACTATGCCCCGCGCGCGCACGTTAGCTCCTTCACGTCATGCTTGCGGCTTGGACCTCGAACCCTCTCGCCTACTCTCTAGCCACTACAACAATGTGCTATACCTTTCAGTATCCCAAAAGTTCGCTCTATGGTGGAGCGCGCCTTTTTTTGTGCTACGTTATAGCGTCCCTCGGGGGAGTCCTCTGTAGCGCCGTCTACGGGAGTCAAAATGTACTCGCGCAGTGGATACCCGGAATCTCCTAAAATTATAGAAACTGTTTAACGAGCCGACTGAGAAATAGTTACAGTTTATGTAGCTTGGGTTCATTAAAATCTATACCTATAATTAAGCTGATTAATACTTTATTAAATATGTTCTCTGCAATATTAGAACATTTATTACCCAAATAAATTTTCCCTTCAAAAAATCCTTTCTGAAAATCTTCTCATACCTTTGAGAATGAACTGCATCACAGCTGGTTACATAATATGTATGCATATTCAATAAACAAGGCCGTACAGTTACGTACCTAATAGAACCGCCCTTTCGGCCGTGCTGCAGAGGTTTTCAAAATGATCCCTGATGGCGCTATTCTGCCAAATGAACGAATCGTGTGTGGCCCCACCATACGATGCATCGACGTTCAAAATCTGATTATCAGCGTCACAGATCTGGAATGATTATCTTTGTTGAAAACTAAATACAATCATAAATATAAAAATAGGAACCAGCCTGTAGCAATGTCCGGGTCACAAATTTGACTTGAAATTCGTGGAAATATTTTGGTATTTTAATATTATCATGAACATAAACTAGCTTTTATTCCAGAGGACAGATTCTCATTTATCATTATAGTATATTTATTAAAAAAATCTTCATAGTCTTAACAATAGGGTCCCGTTTATACCCTTTTGTAGCCACATAGCCCATATTGTAGCAACTTCATACGTCAATTAAGCTATCAGCGTTTTAATACAAACATCTTTAAAGATTGTTAAGGATATTACATACATTCATTCACGCCTTTATTCTCAAAAAGACACCCACGGGAAGAAAGGAGGCGGTGAAATAATTTACCATAATTTACGTAACAATCCAAAAATTATTGCCTATATATTATATTATTTATTATTATTGTTTATTATTAAGAGGTCCTGGGTTCGAATCCCGGTAAGGGCAAAAATTTGTGTGATGAGCATGAATATTTGTTTCTGAGTCATGGATGTTTTCTATGTATTTAAGTATTTCTATCTATTATATATATCGTCGTCTAGTACCCATAACACAAGCCCTACTGAGCTTACTATGAGACTAGCTCGATTTGTGTAAGATTGTCCCCTTATATTTATTTATTTATTTATTTATTTATTTATTTATTTATTGCAAAATTACACTTACTACGCGGGCGAAGCCGCGAGCAAAAGCTAGTTATTTGATATAATTAGAGTAAATACCAAATAAAAACCGGCGTGATTAGCTTCATATAACGAATTAACCATTTACCATTTGAATATTGAGGGAGTGGAAGTGCTTCCGGTTGAAGAACCTCTCTTCATGCTCGTGCGGACGATGAAGGGCGACATGGGTGCAGTCAATAGCACCGCAAACCCCAGGCAACCCAAATTTATTGTAGAATCTGGAAAAATAAATATGGCATGTGAGACTTTCACACTTTGTTATGGTCATAACTTGAGGGTCTATTCTATATATTAATTTGAGCTTTAAGCTTTTAATTAATCATACTGTGTTCTTACCCTAATGATTTTGTAATATGTGTATAGTTAAGTTAAATTAATACATAAGTTTCCACATTTTGTAATCCCTAGTTAGGTAATTTCACAAATGCAGTGTAACAATAGTCATCTCACAAATGTTTACTTCATGCTATCGGTGGGAACTGGGAACCTGTTATTGGCTTTTTGTATTTTATCTATGTAATCAATGTGTTTCTGTAGCTGTTGGTTCTCCGAATAAAAATAAATAAATAAATATACATATATTAATTTAGTGTGGAGAGGGCCGAGTGCCTTTGTGAAAAAGCGCGCGTGAGCTCCAAGCGGTTGAGCGATTGCTATTCATGCGTATGCGCTGTGCTAATTTGACGTTGTAAGTACAAAACTAAACTAAAATACAATTAATTCGTTAAATTGGGTGAAAACATGCAAAAATAATTTGAGTGAAGGCAGGTAGGTTTTTTTTAAACTAACTTGAAGGTGTATCAGATGTATTTACTGGTAATTTTGTGTGTTGTATGCAATGTACCTAAATGTGGTTCAAGTATGTGTGTGTGTGTGTGTGGTGTGTTTGCGTGTGTGCGTGTGTCTGTGTTTGAGAGTGTGTATGTTTAGGTATAAAAAGAGCTATATATCAATAGGTTTAGGAATAAACAATCATTGGTAGGCATAATTATATATACGAGTTACGAGGTTAGCTGGAAGAGATCCCTTATAGGGATAAGTTCGCCTTTGTACTTTGATCTATTGTGTGACATGTATATTCCTTAACCTGTTATTGTGTACAATAAAGTGCTTACATACATACATACATACATTATCTTATCCGTGCGTACGTAGTGTATATATATATAAAGGAAATAATTACCCAGTTTTAATCACCGCACGTTCTGCTTGGTTCTGCGGGCGTACATGATGCCGGACCAACTGCGCATCGTTCAACGCCAATGTCACCTGTTTGAGGCATTTGGACACTGCCTGTTGTGACATGGGTATTGATTGGTCCCGTCCCACCCCTCCCTGATAGTCGCCTCTTCCAAAAAATTTCAGAGCGGTCAGGATCTGGAGTAGGCAAAAATTGTTCATTTATCATGTTTCTTGTAGTAAATATCTTTGGTTACAGTAGCCTGGAGTATATGAGGAAATGCTTATTGATGGTGAAGGATAACTATGTAGCGCACATCCATTCCTTGAATGCCCGACAAAGATCACATCCGCCACACTAATGCAGCCTTTAGATCTGGCCAACACACTCACTGATTAGAGCAAGATGGTATGTCCCCTACATTTAGAATGAGTGCACTACATTTAGCCGAGGCTTAAGGTCACTATACCCAGTGTTTAATAGAAATCCTCCTTATAATAATAATATAACTTTGTATGTATATGTCAAGATGAATAAGTAACTAATTACCTTTAAGGTAGGGTCGATTCCTCGGCTGTTCTGCTTTGCAGGGAGAAGTGGGACTACCTCTGAACACATTTTCAAAGAGTTCTGGTGTCACCCGAAAACAATCAACAAACTCCTTATCCGGCAACTGCTCGTAAAGAGAAGCCTCTCGCGTTTGGTTCTTTGCCCCGTGCGCTCCCTTGCCAAAGCCTCCTGCATCAGCCAATATCGTGACATTTCTAATCTGGAAAACCGTAGGTAAGAACGTGTGGTTGTTGTAATTGTAAGTAAAAATCAATAGAATAAGTACAATAAAAAGTTTTACTTACACAGGGTTGAAAGCGAGGATTGTTATAGTAAAATAGAAAATGCAGCCTCGAGGACCTTCGCCCGGATCAGGGAATATAAACACAATATCCGAATATCAACAAAACTTAATATTTTCAACACCAAGACCATTAAATAAAAAAAAGACTTCAAACGAGGGTGCAGAAACTCAAACTACTAAGAAGACGAAGAATATCATCAAGGAAGAATACTACGTTAGGTACTTATCGAGGATTTCAACTTGACAGATGTCAAGTCAAAGACTCTAAACAATGAGAGAAAGAGACTGCGATATAAAAAATGGTGAAACGGAGGCAAAACGATAGCAATTTAGCTATCGTTAGATTTTGACATTTCATTACGACTTTCGTCCTGTCAAATACGACGAAGTTCGGATTTCGGAGTAGGCATTTTCGAAAGATCATTCGTTCATCACGAAAATCGATCCGCAAACGAAATTCGAAAGTGTTCGTGGTAAGAAACTGGCAAAACGAAACACGTACTTTCGAGTTTCGAAGTTCGTGGTAGCGCCCCTGGGGGCGGCGGTTGCCGTTGCCGCTGCAGTCCGTCCAGGTCGGCTCGGTTGCGCTGCCTTGTCTGCGGCCCATCCTTCTTTGGTGATAGGGACGGTGTGCGATACTTTGTGCCATTGTGTGTAGTGTAGTGTAGTGTAGTGGTGTGTAGTATAGTGTGTAGTGCAAGCTTAGCAGCTTATAAGTGTACGTACAAGTGTATCGACTGACGAATAAGCGCGATACGCAGTTCGTTTCCCGATTAGACTAACTTATCCCTAACTAAATATTTACGGCTAGCAATTTACAATTAATCAACTTACAACTAAAAACCTTACACAATTAAGCAGTGCACATAAAACTTACTGCTAAAAATTACTCTTTGATTAATAATGGTAATTTGGGTCGTTGCGGAAACCTCAGACTTTTCAAAGCTCCCTCTAAAGTGGTTGGTTTACATATATGGGGTTAACCGTAAAACTATTTTTGAACACAGAAAGACACTATATATTTATAATAAATTAAGAAAGTCAGTAGGGAGAAAAGCCAAAAACAGATTGAAAATTACGAAAAAACCTAGGACAAATTTTACTATTTATTACTTTCCACCGAGACAGTCTATCCTAAAAATCTGAAACTTTGCAACAATATTAAGCTGGTTTACTGGTGTATGCAAATCGATAAAAATATTGTGGACAAACGCTTCAAATTTTGAGCGGTTTAGGGTTAAAGTTTGGAAATGGTTAGGTTAGGTAAGTTTTTTTTTTTTTTTTGAGGGTCTATGCTATTTGTCCTCCAACATGATCGGAGACTTTTTGTTTCTTTTACTCTTTCATACCAGTTCTCGCTTTCCAATGTGTCGCAAATGTATTAAAAAACGTCGTTTGATACACGTGCGGAAGTGTCATTTTCACTCGTCCCGAGTCTTGACCCTCGCCTGGCGACTCGGGCCAAGACACCTCGGAATTCGTGCAAAATGACATACTTTCCGCACTAGTATCAAAATGTACTATTGTCATATCTTACTAGCTCTAGTAGGTACCTACCAGGTAGGTAATGTCATAAAACCCTTTACCCCGGTACGCACGAATAAGAAAAAACAAAGGAGAATTAGGGCATACTTAAAAGCTTTCATTTAATTAATGAAATTTCAACTTTATCGCAAATGCATAAAACTTAATATAGCTTGGGAATTCAAAGACTTGTTAATCAAAAAAATGCAAGGCACTGATAATGCCTATCTAAATGCAAATTTTGTGTACATCCCGTTACTGCTATTTTTTTTACCTTGTTGAACTACATCAACTATGTAATACATGTTTCAAAGTAAATCTTGCCGTTAATAATGAAAAAAACCCTTAAATCGTAGGTGCAAAACCTTAACCTTAAAATATATTATTAAAAAAAACATAAAACATAACATGGCATGAATGAGTAGATACTCACAGATTAGTCGGATAAGGATTGTTCAATAAAAACCTTGCATTCCTGCAACAAGCAGGCTAATCTGGTTGTGAAAAGATCACAGTGTGGTGACAGATGAGGTGTGACCGCTCGGCCACGACTTTGGTCTTAAGCGACCTGCGACCAGCGTTTTATCTGTTCATTGCGCGTGATCCCAACTAACCACAGTGCATTGAGCATCTCGACCGCGCCATGAACAGATAAAACGCTGGTCGCAGGTCGCTTAAGACCAAAGTCGTGGCCGAGCGGTAAGAGTGTGCTCGGGAGCGGCGCGTGTTGCAGGAGGTCGGTGCGCGCGCGCGGCCGGGCCAGCAGGGGCGCGTGGCGCAAGCGAGATCGTGCGCATGGCGCATATAGCCGTACCACTTCTCCAACCAAACCCGAGCAGTCAATTGTGTTGCGAATTATTCCCAATGCAAATTTAATTAATGCTAAATAACGCCTCACTTTTCAAGAGTTGTATCGTAGTGTTCCTAATAGATATAGAGTCGGATAAAGGTATGGATAATGCGTATATTCCTTTTTGTATAGACTTCTTAAAAACTTCTTTTGCACCTGTTCTAATATTAAACTATATTTGGCCTCCTGTGGGATCCAGACCGTGGCCGTGGTATTCGACTCGAGCACGCTCCTAACTAAGGCGGCGTACATAGCTCGAAGGGCCGTTGGGGTAAGAAGCGGAGAGTTTCTAGTTAGTTAGTTAGTTTTTACAATATATAAGCCTATCATATTTTCTTATGCTATTTATTTCGTTGACATGCGGTTTTTACAATTTGCTTACAGAAGCTAATGAATTTTTTGCGGCCCTTACTTGCTAGCATTATATGGGCTATTTTTTCAATTTTAATTTCCTCATTTAACTCCTGCTATAGTTCAAATCGCTCCCGTGCGAATGATGGACATTGGGCTATGAGGTGCAACACTGTCTCTTCTATCCCCGGGGTCACAAAGACACGACGGGTTGTCCTTACACTTGAAACGATACAAGTATGAGGAGAACCCGCCGTGGCCAGTCATAATTTGCTAGGTGAGGTTATTAACGCCCATCCTCCTTATCACCCCGTACGCCACTCGTGCGTCCGGGAAAAACGTTCTCGTTACTGACGCGGTTTCACCCGCCACATACCTTTGGTTCCACAACTCAATTGTTCCCAATCGGATGCTTTTCTTTGCGAAGGATACAGGGCACATATTATAGTCCGGTTTTCTTCTCAGCCTTAGGGCAGCTTCCTTCGCGAGCTCGTCAGCCCGACAGTCCAGCATGAGCTCTGATCCAAAACAGGGAGAGATTTTTGTTCCGGACTTTACAGAGTCTAATCATCTCCCTGCTTTCTATTGCCAGGGGATGGCGAGAGTGGCAGTTTGTAGTGGCTTGGAGGGCTGCCATCGAGTCGCTGAACACTCCTATTTCGTTGGCATTGGTCTTTGTGGCTTCCTTTATGGCGCGGTTTAGGGCGAGGAGTTCAGCCTGATATACGGTGCAGTAATGTGGCAATGCGAGCTTGAGAGTTTGGGTTTCGTCAGCGCCACTCCATATGGACAGCGCCGCTCCCACCTTTCCCTCATTCTTACTGCCGTCCGTAAATATGCGCACTTCCAGGTTTTCGCAGCCTTGATATTGCTCTTCGTTATGTATGCGCTCGAAGGTGATGCTCTCTTGTTTCGCTGGATGTGGTGCTTCGATGACAGGGGCCATGCGCTCGATCTCCCTATCTTTTAGGAAAGGGACACCTGCTCCCTTTTTGGCCTCATATAGTGAGGCCACCTCACGAACTCGGAGGTCGAGAGGAAGCAGTCCCGACAATATTAATGCAGAGTTGAGGGAGACTGTGCGATATGCCTTGGTTAATTTCTGTGCGAAGCCCCTTTGCACTGCGTTAAGCTGCTTCTGGATTTCCAACTTTTTAACAGCCGGTGCCCAAACGCTCGCCGCGTACAGGATCGTAGGCTCGACTGCTGCTATGTAAATTAGCCTAATTATTTCCGGCTCCACACCAACCAAGCCGTCCGGGCAAGCGCCTTATATTTACCCAGCGCTTTCCCGCAGACGTTTGCGACATGATTATTGAAAGTCAGTTTTTCGTCGATGGTAAGGCCTAGAATTTTTATTTCTTTGGATATTGCAATATCCACCCCACCCATGCTAAGGCGTGGCGCGTCGAACTTAAGCCTCCTCGTTATGGTCATCGCGCAAGTTTTTTGAGGCGCGAACTTCAGCTTATTTTTAACGACCCACGCCAGAACACGGTCAAGGGTGACATTCACCCGTCTTTCAATATCCAATGCGGTTTCACCATCAAACACGATGACCCTTCTCAGGTTTACTGGGACTTCTTCTTCAGCGAGTCTGACTCGGATTGCTGGCCACCAGGCGCTGTCAAAGGCTCCCTCTATATCCAGGGACACAATGGTGACTATTTTCTTTTCATCGAGTTTATCGCGGATGTGATTCACTAGGGTGTAGAGGGAGTCTTCAGTACTCCTTTGTGGCATGAACCCGTACTGCTTGTCGCTGGTCCTTGGCAGAATATGGTATCTGAGACGGGCCACCAGCAGCTTCTCATACACTTTTCCCAGTATAGGCAAAAGCCCAATCGGACTGTACGACTTGGGTGTTGTGTAGGACTCTTTGCCTGGTTTCTTCAGCACGACCACGGTTGCCTTTCCACTGTTTCGGGAAGTGACCGTGTTTCAGGCAGGCGTTCAGCAGTGCCAAAAAGAAAGCGGGGTTGCATGATATTGCTCTGGTACAGATGTCTGATGCCAATCCGTCGGCTCCCGGGGCCTTTTTCGGGTTGAAGGACTTCATAGTCATATCCAGTTCATGTTGGGTAAACGGCGGGTCATGAATCTCAGCATGACTCCAACAGTTTACTTCTTCAGCTAGACTCCGGATATGGCCATGATCCACGGAGTCCTCTTCCTCATTGTCTTCGGGATATAAAGTTCTTGCCAGAAGCTCGACGGACTCCTTCGCATCCAGAATTCTGTTGTTGCTCTGCAGTAGTTGGTCTTCCTCCCTTCTGGTTGATTTAGCCATCACCTTGTAGATCCCCTCCCAGACCCCCTCCCACTCCTGTTTTGTGCAAAAGTCTCTCCAGCTCTCTGTTTGTGCATTTTGTACTGCAGTTTCGTAGGCTGCTTTTTCCTCTAAGTAGGCGGCTACAACCATTTCTCTACGGGCCGGCGCTGCGTTTCGAATTCGGCGTTTATGGGTGGCGACCTTCTTTTTCATCCCAGCGAGTTCTGCGGACCACCACGGCATGGTGAGTGTTTTTGTGTTCTTTTTCTTTGGGATAGTTCGGTTACATGTGGCTATTATAGCCTTGTTGTATGTATGTACTATTATATCTATTTGCTCTATATTTTGTATGGTTTCCAAGTGCTCTGTGGTGAGTTGTGTGTCTTGCATAGTCTCGGTCAGTTTCTCATGAAACTGGCCCCAGCTTGCAATGGTGTCTTGAAAACCTACCCGCACAGCGTCCGCAACTCAAACCATGGTGGCCGTTCGCCTCCACTGCAGCTCCACAAATGCACTGATGTGGTTCGCATACCGAACATCCCAGTCTTAGTGCAGCCCCAATCCTAAGGGAATCGTTGTCGAGAAGCGTACCCAAATGCGACGATGGCAACGCATGCAACCAAGCCCCTGATTCCGGCTCCCTCACTGCCTTCAGCCGGGCCAGATCAACTCCAACAGCTACTTCTAACAGACTATCAAAAGTAATGTTGCATAAAAGGTCATCCCACGCTCTCTGAATTTTTATTTTAGTGGGTTGTGCATGATTAGGACACCTAACCCTCAATTCAACTACCGCTTCCTCCAAAAAAGGAATCTGAACATTGCCACCGTTCAAACACAAAATGCGAGCGACAAGATCACCAGAAGCGAAAGCAGAAGCAATAAAAGCCACAAGTCCAACATCATGCACTTGACGAATGCCGGAGTCCACCGTACCGAATAGGCAGCGCAGCCTGAACCCATTGTGAATCATTAAGGCTTACATTCAAAATAACCTCAAGACCACGCCGCAAAATCCGGTTGAAATCTAGAACACACTGTGGAAACAACCAAGAAGGAGCTGTCCGCAAGGTGTAAATCATTCGGGGCATAGAAAAAGAACTACGCAACAAGACTAAGGCAACATGGGCAGACAGCTGTTGCAGATGAGTTAAAGATGATGCTAATGCATCTGCCTTTTTCCGAATAACAGCGGGCACTCCCTCCGTAAATATTGTAGCCCCTAAAAGAGTCAACGATGAAGAGTCTACAACTCTCAACCCAGGAAGCAATGCTTCAAAACCAGTAAACGAACCAGTCGAGCTACAGTGGAAAATCTCACATTTCCCCGCACTGACCTCCAAACCTATGACTGATAAAGCTGGGAGCAACTTTTTCAAATCCTCCAAAACAATCTCCGGCGGACCGGACCACCGATTGTACCGTCATCCAAGTACCATACGTTCAGGGGAGAATCCAAAGCAGTGTGGAGGGGAAGTAGGGACACAAGTAAACAACACGAGTCTTGCGTAAATACTTGACATTTATTCAGAAATGCTTACCTATTTATTACTACACTAATTACACATATGCATAAGTATTACTCCTCACATCTCCCCTTTTATAGAAAAAAAAAAGATATATTATGTTGTTTTTTTTTTATATATATATACGTAAGCATACTTATTTTTTTATTTTATTATTTTCTTATATAAAATAAAATGTACTCATCTATTCATTTAAAGTAGGGCATAGTTCTATTCTTATGTACTAACATTGATTTTCCATCAACTTCGACCTCCACATTTGGAGATATATCTTTTATAACTCGGTATGGGCCCAAATAAATGTTATCTAACTTATTTCCTACTTCATTTTTTATCAATATTTTATCATTGTCCTTATACATTATACTATTTGTTTTTAAATCGTATGTTAACTTTCTTATATTTTTGGATCGTATTAGGTTGTCCCGTGCTTCTTTCTGGCTTAATTGCAGCCTGAATTGTAATTCTTTTGGGTAACTTTCATGGTTATATAGGGGTTGTACTATTTCCCCCAACAAGTTACTAGGTAAGTTACACTTTCTACCATACACAAGCTCGAACGGGGTGTACTTGGTTTCTGTATGTACCGAAGTGTTAAATGAAAAACTCCAAAATGGCAGCCAAGTGCTCCAAGTTTCGGGATGTTTATCTGTTTGAATACGTAAGAAAGCAGCTAAGTGTTTATGTGTGTTTTCCAGTGCGCCTATACTTTGATGGTGATACGCTGTTGAGTTTATTTGTTCAATATCAAGTAGCAAACTTACCTCTTTAAAAATAGTTGATAGAAACTCCGTACCCCGATCGGTTGCTATCTGCCTGGGAACGCCGTATCTAAGGATAAAATTGTTAACTAAGGACATTGCTACGTCCTTACTTTTTTTCGAAAATAATGGATATACTTCAACAAATTTTGTTAATTCACATTGTAATGTGAGTATGTATGAATAACCATTGTCATCGGTCTGTAAAGGGCCGACTAAATCTAAGAATATTTTTTCGAAAGCATAAGTTGCAGTCGTTGTAACTACCATCGGTTCTTTAATTGGGGTCGCATACTTATTCTTTTGACACTTGTCACATCGCTTGACAAAATTTCGTATATCATTTTCCATGCCCGGCCAGAAATAATATTTTTTCACATTATTGTACATTCGCCTCATGCCCGCGTGACCACTGGTGGGTAAGAGGTGAAAGTCATTTAATATGATCCTACGTTGTTCGTTGTCATGAACGCGTATTATATCTTTTAAAATGCATAGTTTTACTCTTGTTTCACACTCTGGCTTCTTTATTTTATTCATTAATTGTTGTATAAATATTTCCATACTTTTATTTTTTACAACATATATCATGTTTTTATTAATTTTTCTACAAAATTCATCTAGCTCTTTCACAAATTCGCCTGGCGAAATTTGTGATGAAGAGTCCAGAAATTTAATGAATATTATGTTTTTAATGGAATCGTATAAAAAAATATTATTCTCGTAGTAACTATCTGAACTTGAATTCCTTTTTATATTGTCTAACTCCCACTGGCTAATAAACTTTAATTCGACTGACCCCGGTAGCTTATTGTGGGTTTCAACAACTTTCGGTGATTCCTGAAAATTGTCCTTTTTGGTCATATCCTGATTGATGCTTATCGCACATGGTCTCTTTGATTGAGCTCTCGTTGTAACGCATATATGTTGATTTAATGCTTTTAAGTCTTGACACGTTATATAAGCACGTGATAATGCGTCCGCCGGCGCGTTATCCGATCCTCTTACGTATTCAATAATAAAATCGTATTCTTCTAGTGCTAACCTAAACTTTAATAAGCGACTTGATGGATCACGCATTCCGAATAAATAGACAAGTGGCTTATGATCGGTCCGAATAATAAAACTTGTACCATAAAGATAAGGCCGGAAGTGTCTGACGGCCCAATAAATTCCAAGGAGCTCCTTTTGTATTGTTGGATAATTTTTTTCTGCTTTATTAAGTGTTCTGCTGGCATATGCAACTGGCCTGTTATCACCGTTACTTAAGGTCGCTCCTAAACCATATCCTGATGCATCAGTCTGCAGAATAAACCTGTTGTTTGGTGATAAATTTGGGTATTGTAGAACCGGAGGAGATGCGATTTTTTGCTTCAAGATTTCGAATGATGTTTGACATCTTGCATCCCACACAAAGGGAACGTTTTTCCTTGATAAATAATTTATAGGCATTGCAATTTCAGCGAATTGGTTTATAAATTTTCTATAATATTTGCAAACGCTACAAATCTTTTTACTTCATCTGAATTTGTCGGAACAGGGAAATTTTGTATAGCAGTTATTTTATCCGGGTCGGGTAACACTCCTTCACTTGACACTACGTGGCCTAAATATAATAATTCCTTTTTTAAAAACTCGCATTTTGTAGGATTTAGCTTTAAATTTACTTTACGCAACCTATTAAAAACTTCCATTAAATTTTTGTTATGATCATCTAGATTTTTTCCAAAAACTATGAGGTAGTCTAAGTAAACTAAACATTTATCATATGTTAGACCTGACATGGCAATATTCATCATCCTAGAAAAGGAATTTGGACTAGTCCTTAAACCTTGGGGCATTCTGGTCATCCTGTACTGACCTGAGTCAAAAGCTGTGAACTGTCGACTATTTATGTCAAGGTCGCATTGATAAAAGCCGTTAGCTAAATCTAAGTGGCTAAAATATACACATCCTGAAAGAGAATCTAAAATTTCTGTGATGTTAGGGAGTGGAAACTTGTCGTCCTGTATACAATTGTTTAGTTTTCGATAATCTATTACAATGCGCCATTTCTTTTCAGTCGATCCGTCGCCTTTTTTTGGAACTAACAAAATAGGACTAGACCACTCACTAGCAGGGACTGCATAACCGAAAAATAAAGGTAGCATTTTAAAGCGGTATGACGTCATACCGTTTGTTTTGGTATGATTTCGGTAGCGCAACCGAAATGAAATGGTATCTAAATATAACGATACCGTAATTTTATTTCGGTACCTTAACCGTATTTAAAAAGGTACTGTTTGAGGTTTATGTGTGCGCGCCGCTATCGTGAGCGTGAAGTATCTACCTACCTACCTACCTACATCGTAAAATATGCGAGCGAAAAATATCGGTACCGAAATAATATCGGTTGGGTACAGTAATAATAAAGGTATAAGTACCTCTTTCAACAATAGCGGTTCATAGCGGTATAAAGCGGTACCGTAACAAAATATTTCTACCGGTATAGTCTGTGATGTGTGTTTTGGGCACACACCCAAATCCTCCGCCGCTTAGGGCTTGATGGAGGTTTCCAGACTAGCTCAGGGGCGCTATGAGGGATCTAGGGGCGCTTGTAATGCAAACACGGATTAAATATGTAACAAATAAGGGTCTTACGCCCGTTTATTAATTATAAGCAAACACTAGAATCTAGCACGCTAAATCTACGGTGTACGGTGAACGCGGTCGCGGACCTATCCTTACGGACTACGGGATATAAGTGGGAGCGTTAGTTCGGGAAGCCTAAGGCTGACGAGGACGAGCCAAAACCGCCGCCTTGAAGGCTGTAGGAACCTGGAACCCCTGGCTGATGAGGACTTGCCACAACCACCGCCGCGGGGATGATTCCAGGGTGACTAGTCCAAGGCTGATGAGGACGTGCCAAAACCACCGCCTTGAGGACTAGGTATTCGGGAACGTCTAAGGCAGACGAGGACGGGCCAAAACCGCCGCCTTGAAGACGCAGGGGGGAAGGGAGGGGGCAGTGCTATCCGAAGCGGACTCCGGAGAACACTGCCGGCGTTGTAGGCGCGCTCGGGCCTTTTAAAGCCGCCCGTTGTGACGTCACCGCCTCGCCCGCGCGCCGCGCCGCTCGGTGTGACGTCACTGGCCCGCCCGCACGCCGCGCTGCTCGCCCCGCGCCGGGTTGTCGTTGTGCGACGCGGGCGCGTCGTCACATGCCCCCTCCTCCTGTTGAGATTTTTTTGCTGTAATAAAGGAAAAAAATCACCGTCAATGTGTGTGCCAAATCGGTGTAGCAACCTTCTGGTACTTCCTTATCCCCGATATTGCTCCCCGTTTACCGGTGGCTGCGGTGTTTACCCGTTACTGGGGTGCCTACTAACTTTTGAATTCCTTGTCTCTGATTTCCAAATTTTAAAGCAACTCGGGTCTCCTCTATCTGCTTATCCCTCTTCGGTCGGTCTATTTAAGCCGGGTAAAAACTCAATGAATAATACCATCAAAATATCGAAGTTTTGTATAATGAAATAAAAGTAAAAAAAAACATGGTACTGGCGCTAAAAGGAAATAACGGGAAAAAAAAAACAAAGTAATTATTAAAAACAAAAATACACAACTCGGTCCTCCTCTATTGGGACCTGTTGCCGGTCTGCGGCTATCTCCGCTATCTATGTTGCCCTCCTCTCGGGGGGTGTCCCGTGCGCGTTGCTGCCGCCTCTGGTTTCCGGTAACGGGGCAGTCGGGCTGTCCCTTTTTTCGTGCCCTTGTTCCGCTTACGGCCCGCTCGGTGCGTCTTTTTCCTCATCGCCTCCGCGACCCTGGCCTCGCCTGCTCGTTGGGGCTGTTCCCGGCCGCTGCCGGTCGCCCCTGGGTTCGGGAGCACCTGCTCCGGTGGACCCCTTTGGCTGGTCCCGGCTGCCACGCTCTCCCTCTGTTGTCGTCCCTGCTGTTGTCCCTCTGCCGGCGACTGTTGTTCCTCCCCGTGCTCCTCCAGGAATGCCCGGTACTCGTCGTCTGGCCAGAGTTGCAGGTCCTCTTCGTCAATTTCCAGCTGGGGTAATTTCTCTACGCCCTCCCCGCTGATGAGGTTGCAGAACTCGTCCCAAGTGTCCATGGACTGGACCACCACGCTCGGCCCCTCGTCTCCTGCAGCTGGATCCCTTGGGCTTGCCGCCCCGGGGTGTCGGACCTCCCACGTCTTCTCCCCTCTCATTGTGAGGGTCACCTCTCCCGCTCGTCCGCCGGTTATTTCGAATTTGCTGGTTTGCGTCTGCTCGTTACCGTGTGGCTCCATTGTGATTGTCTGGCGGGCGGCGCATCCCCCCAGCCATATATAGTGCGCTTCTAACAAAATGACCATTTTGCGGGCAGTTTCGCCCCTTGTACTTTACGTCTACCTACTCTTGTGTCATATGTGCGACCCGTCCCCGAAATGTGTTTCCGCGTCTGCCCTTGCTTTACCCTTGTCGGGCATACCCCATTCCCTTGTTTTCTCCTGGCATCCAGTTACCTAGATTTGCACTGTCTCGAGTACCTTTCTCAAAATTATATTTTGTTTCGCCTATTCCCGTTGCGGTGTACCCAATCGCGCGTGGTGGTGTACAACCGCTAGAACAGGTGTCCCTGATGCACCTGTTTGTTTACATTTATCCTGCTTCACTTCGTGGAAGTGTTCCTATCTTCCCGTTTTCCTTTTTATACCGTGTTCGTGACGCGATAGGGTCTATATTTGTTCGTGCGTTCCGGTCGTCGCTGCTTGTTTACCTTTGCCCGCGCTGTAATCGGTAATCTTCACACTTTTCCCCCGTCCATTTGATTATCGACCGTATTTCCCTAGCATTAGGGTCCCTATTCGGCCGTGTTTGTTATTTGCTGCGGGTGCCGCGGATTCCTGTGTTCGTATTTAAATTATATTTCTTGTATGATGCGAATGCGACTCATGTGAATCCTTGTTTACGTGCGATGCGCATTTCGCCTTATTTTACTAATTGTTGCGTTGTCCCGGGTTGCACACTACTCTCGGTTTACCGCGCGGTAACTCTGGACCTTATTGACCCTGCGTTACGGTCGGTTTTCGGTCGACTCGCCGCCGCCTCCTGTTATCTCTCCGTTTCGACCGGTTATCGTTGGCTTGAGTCATTTGCGCACTTTTATGGAAACTTTGTTTTGCGCGTAATAACTCCAATTTATGTATGTTGTTATGCGCGCGTTATAACACTTGTTGTGTATGTTTTACATATTGTACGGTTTTAAGTCTTTCACGTGGGCTATTATTTGCTTACCGGTCCCGTCTATTTTCTGCAATCGGTATATTACCGGTGATGTCTTACTGTGAACCTTGTACGGCCCAACGTACTTCGGCGCTAACTTCGCACAAAAATTCTTATCTGCGTTTGACAAGACTTGGTTCCTTTTTAGTACCTGCGTGCCCGCCGCCGGTTCCCATTGCCTCCTCCGTTTATCGTAGTAGGTTTTTTGTATTGCGGACGCTTTGTCTTGACATTGCATGACGGTCGCGTATAGCTGGTCCCGGGCTGCATTATCCTTCACGTACGGCGTCGGGAATGCATTCTGGTCATTAGGGTTCCTTAATTCCCTCCCATACAACAGGAAGGCCGGCGTGTGCTTTGTCGATTCCTGCACGGAAGTGTTGAGGGCGAAGTTAAAGTCCGCCAAGTACTTGTCCCACTGTTTATGATTCTCGTCTATGAACGTCGATATCATGGTCTCTAGGGTCCGATTCTGTCTCTCGGTGGGGTTACAGTGTGCACTATACGGCGGAGTTAACTTGTGTTCCGTCCCATATTTGCGGAGCGTGTCGTTAAATAGTTTCGATACATATTGTGGGCCATTGTCCGATAAAAGCGCCTGCGGCGCGCCGTGCCGCAATGCTACACAACTCTCGAACGCCCTCGCGACGGCGCCAGCCGTGGCGTTCCGTAACGGCGCTATTTCGGACCCCTTTGTGAACTTATCGTGGAACACAATTATCCACTTTTACCCCTTAGAGGATCTCGGTAATGGGCCTATTAAATCTGTCGTTATCAGCTCCCAGGGCCGGCTTGCGTTCCTAGTGTGCATCAAGCCGCCCGTTTTTTGTTGTGGAACTTTATGTTTCTGGCAGGCGCTGCATTATGTAACGTATTTTGTGATATCTGTTTTCATTTTCGGCCAGTAGTATCTCTGCGCTACTCTATTTATAGTTTTAGTTATTCCTAAATGCCCTGCGCTCGGTAAGTCGTGATTTTGATTTATAATTTGCTGTCTGTCGCTTTCTGGAACACATAATTTCCACTCGGACTCGGGATGAGTGTATTTATCGTGCGTGGCGGTGGACGCCCTCCAATATAATTTGCCTTGCTCGACGCGGTACTGTTGCGATTCTTCTGATCCGCTTTCCACCTGGACTCGCTTATTCTCGTACCAGTCGTGCTCTGCCGCCGTGCAAATAGGGTTACGGGATAGCTCGTCTGCTATTTTATTTTGTTTTCCGCTCCTGTATATTATATTAAACTGGTACTGTTGTAGTTCGAGCGCCCATCTGGCTAGCCTTCCCGACGGGTTCTTCTTAGTATTCAGCCATTTGAGAGCTTGATGGTCGGTCATCACGGTGAAGTTATAGCCCTCCAGGAATGCCCTCATCTTCCGGATTCCCCATACAATCGCCAGACACTCCCTCTCGGTAACTGAGTATCTCGTCTCTGAAGGAGTCAACTTCCGGCTGGCATACATCACCACCTTGGGGATCCCTTCATCCAGTTGCGTCAGGGCTGCCCCTAGGCCGATGTCACTCGCGTCGGTCTGCACTGTGAATGGACGTGAAAAATCCGCCCTTGTCAATATCGGATCGGTTGTCAATATTTGTTTTATCGTGGCTACTGCCTGCTCTTGCTCTTGCGCCCACGTGAATTTCTCGTCCTTTCTTAACAGTTTCACGAGGGGCGCCGTTATCTCTGCGTATCTAGGGATGAATTTCCGGTACCAAGAGGTCATCCCGACGAATGTCCTGATACCCTTTACGTTTGTCGGTGACTCTAAGTTCGTGATGGCTCTAATTTTAGCCTCATTCATTTTAATTCCCTCCCTAGTCACTGTGTGACCTAGATATTCGACCTCAGGCTTTGCGAATTCACATTTCGCTCTGTTTATCTGCAGTCCGGCTTGACGTACCCTGCGAAAAATCTCTCTTAGGTGCTCCATATGTGCCTCAAAACTTGGACTACACACGATTATATCGTCCAGGTAGACGTACGCGTGTGGTTCTAACTCGGGTCCGATCACCCTATCGAGCAATCTCTGAAAGGTGGCCCCGCTGGAGTGCAAGCCGAATGGCATGACTTTAAACTGAAATAAACCCCTTCCTGGTACGGTGAATGCTGTGATCGGCCTACTGGCTTCCTCTAGTGGTACATTCCAGTAGCCATTCTTCAAATCCAGCTTCGAAAAGAACTGTGCCTTTCTGAGCTTCTCCAGGGTATCATCTATCTGCGGTAGCGGGTACGCGTCTTTTTCTGACGCCTCATTTACTCTCCTGAAGTCAATACAGAAACGGTGCTTACCATTTTCCTTTTTCACTAACACCACCGGGGAGCTGTACGGACTGCTTGACTTCTCGATGACCCCTTGCTCGAGCATTTCCTTCACATGAGTGTCTATAATCTGTTGCTGTTTCGGGTTCCTCGGGTAGTACCTCTGTTTAATGGGTTCCTTGTGCTTTAACTTTATTTTATGTTCGGCCCACGTACTTCCCTTGTGGCTTTTGTCGCACAACTCGAATTCCTCTTTTAGCAGTGTCTCGAGCCGTTCCCCTTGTACCACCGTAAGCACTTCGCCCGTCTTTCCCGACGCAGCACTAACCTCACACGAATGCTTCACCTGCTCGGGTTCGGCGAGGGTTGCCCGGTGCCCGCGGGGCGCCTCCGGCTCCTGTTCCTCGGCGACCTCTTCCTGGGTAGTCTGCTCATTCGCACGTTGCAGTTCGCCTGCCCACGTCACTGCCATCCCCACTCGCCTGAGCACATCCATTCCTACAATCGTGTGTGTCGCCGATGGCAACACCCGCACCCAGTGCTTTATCGTCGCTCCCTTCATTACAATGTCCACTAACACACTTTTCCCCACTTGTGTTCTTGTGCCGTCGGCGAGGACAATTCCCCTCTGCTCTTGTTTCTCTAATGCACCTCGTGCTCTGCAGGCGTTAAAGACTCCTTCATTGACGTACGTGTTTGTGGACCCTGTATCTATTAAGCAGCGGTATTTGTCCCCCATCATCTGTGCTTCCACATATAACCGGTTATCTTCGCGGCCGTGCGCTCCTGCTGCGCCTAGGAACTCCCTCTTCCCTCGGGTCTCCGCCTTGCAGCAATTCTTGCTCATGACGCCCATTCTCCCGCAGCCGCTACAAAAAATTTGCCTCCTGGACCTGCACTCTCTGGCATTGTGTCCCGGTTTGCCGCACGACCAGCAACACGTGCTCGAATCGTAAGCGGGGTGTAACTTCCCTGTTTTCCGCTCTTTCCCTGCTTGGTTGTTGAGTGTCTCGTGCCGGCGGTTGTGCTGCGTACGAGGTCGTGGCTGGCGCAGTAAACTGCGGTGGGAACGGCCTGTATGCCGCCTGTGGGCCCGCGTGCTCTCTGGGCACGAACGGCGTCCCGATACTCGGCGCTGGTCCCTTACCCGCTGACGCGACGATTCCCTCATATTCGCTGGCCAGCCTTACCAATCCTCCGAGGTCCTTGTAGTCCTGTTTTTTTATGTACAACTTGTATTCCTTGATCATGTTCTCGTGTATCCGGTGCAATTTCTCCTTCTCTGTTAACCCCCCATACCTCCTCATTAAGGTTTGTAAGTCGGTCAAATAATCCGTGAAACTTTCTCGAAACTTTTGCTTTCTCGCAACTATCCTCACTATGAGGTCTTCCTCGTAGTTACTGGGGAAATAATAAAGTTTGAAAAGTTCCAGGAACTCTTCCCATGTCCTCCACGAGTCGCAATTGTTTCTGTACCATAATAACGGCTTTCCCCTCAGGATGCGCGGTAAGGCTGGCAGCACCTCTTCCCTCTCTATGCCGCTGGCTTCGACTAGCTCCTCCAGCCTTTCCACGAACTCTACGGCGTCGTCCGAGTTCCCGTATGAGAGGTTCCACTCCCTCAGTACCTTGCTAAGCCTGGCCGACTTCCCCTTAAGATCATCCTCCTCCATGACCAAAGAACGTGCCTCTTCCGGTGTCTTAAATTCGTCTGATCCCTTCACGGATTCTGCGAGTAGCTTGCGTATCTGCTCCACCGTCAAGCCCTCCGTGGATATACCTCTCTTTTCGGCTTCCTCGGTGAGACCCGGCTTCTTAAGGAGATAGATCCAGGCCGTCGGCATCGGTAGTTTCCCGTCTACCTGGCGGTACTGTATGGGAGTTGAAGCGGCTATAACTACACAGGGGATAAAACACGTTAATATTCAGTTAATATGTAAAACGGCAATTTCTACGGATATTCTACGGTAAACTATACGGTTTTAACTGGTCTAAACGGAAATTTCAATAGTGGACGAGACGCGTCGCACTAGGTATGCTAGATACTATTACACTCCCCTGGATCGATCCCTCTTGAGCTAGAAATACTCTAAAGTGAGTTTTTAAGTTGGGCGCCAAATGTGATGTGTGTTTTGGGCACACACCCAAATCCTCCGCCGCTTAGGGCTTGATGGAGGTTTCCAGACTAGCTCAGGGGCGCTATGAGGGATCTAGGGGCGCTTGTAATGCAAACACGGATTAAATATGTAACAAATAAGGGTCTTACGCCCGTTTATTAATTATAAGCAAACACTAGAATCTAGCACGCTAAATCTACGGTGTACGGTGAACGCGGTCGCGGACCTATCCATACGGACTACGGGATATTAGTGGGAGCGTTAGTTCGGGAAGCCTAAGGCTGACGAGGACGAGCCAAAACCGCCGCCTTGAAGGCTGTAGGAACCTGGAACCCCTGGCTGATGAGGACTTGCCACAACCACCGCCGCGGGGATGATTCCAGGGTGACTAGTCCAAGGCTGATGAGGACGTGCCAAAACCACCGCCTTGAGGACTAGGTATTCGGGAACGTCTAAGGCAGACGAGGACGGGCCAAAACCGCCGCCTTGAAGACGCAGGGGGGAAGGGAGGGGGCAGTGCTATCCGAAGCGGACTCCGGAGAACACTGCCGGCGTTGTAGGCGCGCTCGGGCCTTTTAAAGCCGCCCGTTGTGACGTCACTGGCCCGCCCGCACGCCGCGCTGCTCGCCCCGCGCCGGGTTGTCGTTGTGCGACGCGGGCGCGTCGTCACATAGTCTACCATTATATCATTACGGCACCGTTATTCTATAGCGCTACCGTACCGCTTATACCGTACCGAAAACGGTCCCTGCTCACTAGAGCATTTTTCTATAATCCCTTGCTGTAACATATTGTCTAACTCATTCTGTATTATATTTTTCTGCGCGTGTGGCAACCTATATGGCTTAGTATATACCGGAACAGTGTTAGGTTTCAAGGATATAGCATGTTTATAAATATTAGTTGTAGTTAATTTGTCACCGGGTAAGAAAAATACATCGGGAAATTTGGCACACAAATTTTCTAGACATTTTTGTTCCTCGAGGTTTAATTTTCCTAAGTTTAAGTATTTAAATAACGTTTTAAGTCGGTTAACATTTACTTTATCAGAGGTGTCGAAAGAACAGATGGTGTAGGCACTAGCTTTTTGTATGGATACATTAATATTGTCTAATTCTACTTCATGTTCCGTGGTATTTAAAATTCTAAGTGGAATTTTGCCCTGAGTAGGGGAAACTAATGACCCTGCTAAAAAACACCATCCTGTATCTCGTTCGAATGTATGACAGAGTCTTCGAGTATATTTGTACTCACGTAATATACGGATTCTGACCTTGCAGGGAGGGTGAAATGTTTTTTGCTTACATTAAGGGGCAATGTAATGGTGTTTTTAATATCGGTACTTAAAGTTACAATATGTTTGTGCAAGTCAATTAAGGCGCGATATTTCAAAAGAAAATCTTGCCCTATAATTCCGTCATAATTACAAGGCAAATCGTCGAATATGTAAAATTTGTGTTCAAACATGTGGCCCTGGTGGTGTAATTGTAGGTAAATATATCCAATTGCACATTTTGTTCCGCCAATTCCATTAATAACTAATTCTTTTTTGCATACAGGGATATTCAATTTCAAAGCACTGCGCAATTTCAAAGCGCAAATCGTTGCTCCGGTGTCAAGTAGATATGAATATACATTTTTCCCGACATTGAAATTTATGTAACATGAATTCCCGTTCATAAATATATACTCATTACTCTCGAAAAAACTGAGTCGGATTGATTTTATCATTTTCGTTCGATTGATCTAAGACATGAATCTCATCATTACAATGCTCATTATTTTGGTCAGTTTCATGAAAAACATGCAATTTTTCGCGGGTATATCCATTATTTCGCGAAGAAAAGTACCTACTTTGATTTCCCCGGTAATTCGGCGAGTAGGCGTCTCTGCTCGGTGCTCCGTTGTACGGCCGCGCTGCGCGCCACGGCGCCTGTCCTCGCGATAGCGGGGGCCGCGGCCCGCGATAATAGTTCGGTGTTCCTCGATAGTATTGGGGACCCCGTCCACGTACATATCCTCTACTGAAATTATTATTATTATTATTAAAAGTTAGCATGTCGCCAGATGTGGTCGGTAATGCCGCGTCTTCATCTTTTGCTGCTTGCACGGCGTCTTTAAGCGATTGGTAATCGCGCGCTGCAATAATGGTGCTAATTCGCCGATTACGGAGTCCGTCCGCGAATTTTTTAATCGCCTGCTTCTCATTAATCTTCTTTAGAACATTAAATGTAGTAGTGTTACCCTCTGACTGGGCTATAGTTAAATTAACAAATAATTCAGATAACTGCTTACCATAATCGTCGATTGAACTTTCTCCCTGTCTTAATACCTGCATTTGATTTTGAATTGCGAAAGGGGATTTTTTTGTCAACAAATGTGTTTTCATATCGGTAAGCATGTTTTGTACCGAACTATACGTGTCACATAATTTTAGCTTGGCTAGCTTCGTAATTCGGTTTTTAAGAACAAAATTAATTAAACTTTGTTTTGAATCGGGCTTAAGAACGGAATCATAATATTCAACCGAATTAATAAGCTGCTCTATTACGGTTTCATCTTCCGTCATGACCGGTATTAATGACAGCGCGATTTTTAAGTTAAAGTCTTCCATTGTGGAGCTTTTGTCTTTTGAACTAGAGGTATCGCCTGTGTTCGAACTTGTGTATGTTTTATTACAAAAATCTTCAATCCACTTATATAGTCCTTGAATTTGATCACACTGTGTTTGAATGTCGACCAAACATTGACCCTCTAGCTTATTTTGTTCTATTTGGTCATGTATCTCCCTAATAATAGCACGAAACTTTCCATGAATAACACCAGCTTCTTCTAACTTAAGCTTTAATAGTTGTGGTTTTCTCCTGTCATAACTAAGTTTTGACAAGTTTTCTTTTATGTTTTTTAAATCAGAGTAAACACACACCAACTCATTTATCATGACAAAGCCAAACTATAATATATTACTTGTTAGAAACATCAAAATTGCATGTCATATTATAGTAAATAGTAAACTTACGTACATTTTCCATATTATACCTATACACACTCAATGAAAAATAATATAATGTCTTAACGTCGGCTCAATTATGAGAAACGGTGACGAAAGAAAGAAAAAAAAACACAAGTTGAAATATCACTTTCACTTCACTGCGCGCGACTTCTGGAGATGCTGACATTTAGTCCTTGCTGGTGCCGGCACGAACGGCAGAGCACCTGTGGCAATGGGAATCCTCAATGGGGTCACGGCGTTCCCTACGGAGAGATCTGCGTAGGCTATACTGTACAATCCAGTCTGCCGACCATGATTCATGGCATTTCTTATACAGCCTGTAGATGATGTATAAACCTCCAACAAACATTAAGGTGCACATTACAATCATCATTACACTTATCATAGAGAGATGATTTTTCATTTCAGTCGTCGTTGCATCATTATTGCCTTTCCCGGCCGAGTTTTGAGTGATAAACACTTCATCTTTTTCTACTTTGGAGTTACACATAATATATAATTATGTATTTTTTTTAATTAAACGTTTGTTCCGAATCCGTTTGTTTGAATCGAATAATAAAAGTAATAAATTATATCCACTTAGTTCGTATAAAGTGCGACGGTTGCACTTCCGACTTCCGAACACGACACCTCACGTGGCAAGGTAGCCATGTGGAGGGGAAGTAGGGACACAAGTAAACAACACGAGTCTTGCGTAAATACTGACATTTATTCAGAAATGCTTACCTATTTATTACTACACTAATTACACATATGCATAAGTATTACTCCTCACAGCAGATACATATTTTTGTATGGCCAGACAAAAAACCAACGGGCAAAAAGGATCTCCCTGTTAAACACCGACTTGAGAAGAAAAAATATTGTTATTATAAAAAAGGTTACTAGGCGACGCATAACACTGGTAGAGGAAAGGATATAAAGACGAGAAGAAGAGATATAAAGAGTTGACGTATGATATCGGCACCCTGTCGTACGCGGGCGCGGTCTTTTTCTTTAGAGCTGCTTGCTTTGCCAGTTCATCTGCCCTCTTATTTCCTGACGTTCCTATGTGAGCTCGCAGCCAAAAGAATTTAAGATCCGTCCCGTTCCTCCGCGCTTCGGTTACCTGGTCTTTGATCTTTTGGACCAGGGGGTGTGTCGTGTCCGGTGATTTGAGGAGTTCCAGCGACGATTTGGAGTCACTGAGAATACTAACGCTTTGCACCTTGTGCTTCATCGCGATCTGTACGGCCCTGAGGAGCGCGTACATTTGGGTCTGAAACACCGTATTATAGGGTGCAAGTTTGAAGGTTGAGTGGCGGATTTCTCCCCCACCTTCCCACCATGTGAGTGCCGCTCCCGTTTTGCCCTCAATTTTACTCCCGTCGGTGGAAATTTGAGGACCCTCTAGGCCATACTTATCAACCACGTCCTGATTGAATTGCTCTAAACAGACGTGGTCAATAACGAAGGCCCTTGACGGGTGTGGTCTCCCTAGAGCGTCAGTCCTATTCTCGAGTTCCCTTCCAGGTGGTACGTGATCGTCGCTGAAGCCCCTCTTTTCTTCGTAGAGCTTTGCCGCTTCGTGAATGCGCAGATCCAGGGGGAGCGTCGCCGACAGGATCAGCGCCGATGTTAGAGAAACCGTCCTGTATGCTCTGCAGATCTTCTGGGCGAAACCACGCTGTATTGAGTCGAGCTGGTTCCGCACCATCAACTTGCTGGCAGCTGTGTGCCAGGCGCTTGCTGCATACAAGACGATCGGTTCTATCACCGCCATGTAAATGGTTTTCACTATCTCACTGTTGAGACCCCATGACACCCTTGCCGCACGTGACAACTGTCTGTAGATATCCGTTGCCTTTTGGCACGTTTTCGCTACATGTGCGTTAAAGGTCAGTTTACGGTCGATGGATAGTCCCAAAAGTTTGATTTCGTCGACAAGCTCTACTCCGATTCCATCCATTGAGATTCGAATAGGGTCCCATTTCAGCTTCCTCGTTATTACCATGGATGCGGTCTTATGAGCTGCGAAGTTTAGCTTATTTTGGGAACCCCATTCTACTACTTTCTGGAGGGTCTGTTCTGCTTGTGCTTTTACGGCGTCTGAGTTGCTGCCGGAGAACACTAAGGTGACGTCGTCTGCGAAGGCCTGACAGTGGGCGCCTGTGTCGCTGAGTTGCTCTAAGAGGTCATCTAGAATTACATTCCAGAATATCGGACCTCCTATGGAACCCTGTACACATCCCTTTGTCGTTGGCTTTTCGCTGACCTCGCCCGCGTAGTGTACCTTTATCATTCGGTCTTCCAAATAGGAGCTTACCGTGTGATAGAGGTTCCTCGGAAAGCTTTTCTTTGCCAGTTGGGTCTTCAGCTTCGGCCACCAGGCGTTGTCGAAAGCTCCCTCAATGTCCAGTGAGACAAGTAGTACGATTCGTTTCTTCGTTTCTACTTCCGTTTTTATGTGTCTCATCAGTTCATAGAGGGCATCTTCCGTCGACTTCTGGGGCATGAACCCATACTGGCTTTTGTTCAACGCCGGGAGGACGTGCCACTTGATCCTGTTTATTAGCATCTTTTCCAGGATTTTCCCTAGTACCGACAAGAGACCAATCGGTCGGTACGACTTGGGGTTCGTGTAGTCCTCCTTTCCGGGTTTTCGCAGGATGCAGACATGTGCTGACTTCCAGGCTTTGGGGAAGTATGCTAGCCTAAGACAGGAATTCGCTAGGCATAGGAATACTTCCTTGTTGCATTGGATGACTGCTGAGCATATGTCTGCCGTTAGTCCATCGGACCCAGGCGCTTTCTTCGGGTTCATACTTTTGACGACAACATCCAGCTCCACTTGCGTGAAGGGTGGGTCGTCTCCTGCGAGGTTTGACTCCGCTTCTGGGGTGTCTCCCTTTGTGTATTCCCTGGTGCGCCTGTGACTTTCGGATTCCTCTTCCCTGCGATCATCCGGGTAAAAGCACTGAGCAAGTCGTTGGGCCGACTGTTTCGGTGTTAAGGTTTGTCCCCTTTCGTCTGTAAGCAATGTGTCTTCTTGACGTCTAGCCGTTTTCCTGATTACTCTGTAGATTTTGTCCCACATTGTCTCCCTTTCCTGTGTGGTGCAAAATTCATTCCAGCTAGTCGTCGGAGCCTCCATTGCTTTGGCCGTGTACTCTTCCTTTACCTGCAGGTATTGGTCGACTACGAACTGCCTTCTACTCGGGGCGGCGTTCCTTATGCGCCTTTTCCTCCTCAACACCTCTTTTTTCAGTTGGTCCAAACTTTTCGACCACCACGGCGGCTTTGCGTCTGTCTTTGGTACACCCGGCTTAGGGATACTCTCCTCGCATGCTTCTGACACTGAGCTGATGTAGGCGTTTGTTGCCTGCTCCAGCTCGCTTGGCTCTCCAACATTGCTCATGGAGTATGGTGTAAGATCCCTTTCCTGGAGCCCCTTGGACAGGACACTCTTAAATTTGATCCATTCAGCTTTTTTCGTGTTGTAACGTCTGGTTGTTTGTTTCGGTACTGGTGTCGGGGCTATTTCGCTGTACACTGCAAATTTTATGGCGTTGTGATCGGACGTGATAACATTTCTGTCTACCTTCCAGTCTTGGATTCTGGGCAGAATGTTAGTGCTGCACGCCGTCACATCGACTATGCTTGCGTAAAGCTTGCCTCCCCGGTATGTCTCGAAAGTTGGTGTGGAACCAACGTTCAGGACGTTCAGATCCACCTCATTGAGGAAGCTGTTATAAGCTGCCCCCCTGTGGTCCTCCGATCTGCTTCTCCACCAGTAACTCCAGGCGTTTACATCTCCTGCCACTATGAAGCTGTCTGCACCCAATTTAGTCATTACCTCCTTTGTTTTGGCGATGTATCCTTCATATCCTTCCTTGTCCTGGTCTCCCTCGAAATAAACCGAGACTACTCCAACTGATACATTTCCAAATTTGAGGAGGGCCGCCGCGATGTTCTCACGGACGAGTTGTGGATCGTGTTGAATTTGGACCCGACTTCCTAGCACTACTATTGCTGCTAAGGGGCGACTGGTCCTCCACTTTCTGTCTTTGGAAGCCTATGTAGACCTTTTCAGTCTCCATAAACCTCTTCCAGACTTCCGGCGGGACCTCGAATACCATGGGACAGCAGAGGGGACTTTGAGCTTTTTTGCGGTACTTTAGTTTCAGGTGAGTGAGAGGGTTCCATTTTCAGGTCTCCCAGTAAGTGGCGGTTTTGAAAGAGCAACATCTGCGCAAGGTCTTCGTCCTTTTGGTAGCTGAGGACGTCCCTTATGCAGATTAGGGGGTTTCTCTTCTGCGGATATTCTGCGTTAAGCTTCCCCTCCGTTGCTTACTTGAGCAGCTCCAGGTCTCTGTCGCTGGCACAATTAACCACCACTTTCTGGTTTCTCGCTTTCCTCACTCTCTCGAACCTTACTCCTGTATTGGGAACGTTTAACACCCTGTTGAGTTCTTTGATAACGCTTCGCTTGTCCTTGTCGGGTCCTTAGACGACACGATCGCAGTGTGGTTTGGGGTGTGGGCGTATGCTGGGAGCGCTGACGTCTGTGCATAGGTCCTTGGACCGTAAGCGACTGGCTGACTACGCTGCGTGACCTCTTTGCTCACTTCACTGACCGACTGTTTAATTTCGGCCAGTGCCAGCTCGGTGTTCAAGGTAGAGGTGGGGACGGTGTCTCTTTTCCTTTCGGGTTTTATTTCCTCCGTTAGGGTTCTAATTTGCGAGCTCATCGCCTCCAGCCTCTCCTTAATCTCCAGGAGATCTTCCGCTGGTTGTGGCTGTGGTGGTTCGGGGTCACTATGGCTGTATAGTATTTCGGTGGGGCTTGCGAGTAGGTCAACTTTCTCTGTTAGGGTGGCTTGTTTGACGCTTCCGTCACCTTCGGCAGGAGTCCTTCGATCGTCTTCGGGATCTCCGCCGTGGCGTTTGCTACTGCGTCCAGGGTTTGCCTTAGTTGGTCAAGCTGGTTGGACACAACTTTTACCTGGTCGCACAGCTTTGTTACGTCTCCTGCCACCCTGCTGACTTTTGCTTCCTGGGTGTCTTCCTTCTTGCCCAGTTTTTCAATCTGCGCCTTGACCTCTTCCACCGCTTGCTTTATGTCTCCTATGGTCTGAAAAGGAGTTGCCGTCTCGTAGCCTAGCCAGTCCCTTACTGACTCTGTGTGTTTTCTGGTCGCGTCTGCTACTTCCTTCAGCGCTTCCAGTTTCGCCATCACTCCCCTCTCATTTTCTCCATTTCTTTAGCATGGTGTCTTGCTGTGCTTATTAACTCTCGAGCGTTCCTGGACCTTTCCCGCTCGAGGTTGAACATGTGCCTTGACCGGGAGTCGGAAGTCGGGAGCGACAGTGCCGTTTCGTAGAGTGTCTGCAGGCTCTCCAAGCAGGTGGCTTTGCACTCCCGCTTCATATTGCCTGCGCACTCTACGGCTTCCTTTCCGGCCAGAAACATTTTGTTGGTCTGTTTTGTCGCTTGGTCCATCTCCACTCCCGGACCCCTCTTGCTTGCCAGGTTAGGTTAGGTTTTTTTTTTTATTTTTTTATTTATTTATTAGTTGTTGTAGGATTAGTGCGGGTCAGGGAAATCCTCATTGCGACGCCTGGAAATGGAGGGCCCAGGCAGTGCCGGACTCTTACCGGCTAAAACCCTGGCCCGCACCTCCTAGAACACTTTACAATACCACTGATATTGATTTCAGTGCTTAAACTATATCAAATCAGCTATAACAAATCAACTTTACCATTATATTTCTTTTAATGTAGGTTACTTTAATTCCAAAACTTTTCCTAAAAAAATTTCAACTTTAATAGTATAAAATCAAAATCAAGTAAACTATACTAAACTAATCTAGACTAAACTCTTCAAAATAACAAATAAACTCTAAAACTAATTACATTTTTCTACAAAGATTTGCGTTTAACTAGTTGAGCTACTATTATTAGTATTATATAAATTTCTATATAAAAACAAACGACAGATTTTTAGAGAGATAAGGAAATAAAGGAGAGATTAGAGATTCCCCGCTCCTTTCTCCTCCTCGCCTCGCAGCCAGTCCCATTTCACTCCAGTCACTCCACGCAGGAATGCCCCCGGCGGCCGCTTTCCTCTTGGGCACTCTCTGAGGGGCACCGGAGTTCGGATGGTCCCATACGCGCTGTAGACCTGGTGCGGTGCGGGAACGGTTGCATGCTCGGGGCAAGCGGGGCTATAGGGGCCTGGGGGGCACCAGTGGCGGCGACGGCTGTCACTTCAGGGTCCCATTAAAGTGCCAGTGGTGGTGGTTTTGGACTATTAGTAGCTCCGGGGCCCCGTCGTTTTTCCAGGAGCACCAGTACCATTTCGGTTAGTGCCCTAATCGAGGCGCCGGAGGCTTTCCGGAGGGCTTCGAATTCCTCCTGGCAGTCCGGGCACGCCATGATGATCTTCGTATCTATACACAAATATTTTGCACTATTCAGTTACTGTGTAACACTCCTACCAGTCGGTGAGCATGAGCAGGGGAGGGTACCTAGCTTAGGCCCCGAGACGTGAGGACACAAACTTGATCCTAAGAATTTATTAAGTGGGCGGGCGCCTTGGATCAAGCTTGTACCACAAACGGAGGCATTTAATGGAAACAACTAAGTTCACTTAACATCCATTTATTGCTTATATAGTTGACAACAGTGTTCGCTTTATAACCTGTAACACCTATACCAGGCGTCCCTGGACCACTTACTTATCTTTATATCTAATATAAATTTAACACAGTAACCCCCTATTGGTGAACTTTGGACCTTTTATAATCGTTACTTTTAACTAGGAAGAGAGATTGGAGTGTGTGTATGAAGCTACTTAGATAGGGTGTCAGCTTACCTCAAAATGGTCTAACTATATCAGAACTAACACCTCCTCGCAGCTCTGCATGCCTGCATCTGCGTCCACGAGGAACTGCCTTCCGCGACAAAACGCGGGAACTCTGTAGTCTCTCCGCAAAGGCGAGGGAATTCGTTAGCCCCTCCCAAGGAGCCCTGGAATTAAAAAAAAACACAGGTTGGAATATTGCTACGTGCAACACGCTTGCCTTCCTCAGCGCTTGCGAGATCATTTTTACAAGAAACTCACCTTTCGGGCTTGAAATAAGCATTAGTTTCCAATCCAGGTGCCTGAGCGGCGTTAGTTATTTACCCAACTGAAACAAGAGATATATTTGATAAGTAAATTGTCAAACAACGTGGCGACAAATTCACATGTTCGCGGAACCTTGTTATATTGATACATACCGTGGTTTAAACTGAAGAATGGCTTCGGGCCTTTAACGACGGGATCCCGATCGGTCGGCTTCTCCTTAGGGACTTCTTATGGCAGCGTCATGCTGGATGTGACGAAACGTGCTCCTTCACTTTAACGCCCTTCGTCAAAAACAAACAGCTGTCCACCCTTCGGAGGCCCTCCGGGATCAAAACACGACGTTAAAACTCGTTCACCACTGCAGGCATCTCGGATGTAAACTGATTTCTTTCTCTGCGCAATTTAGCCCATGTTCACTGGCCCGTCTCCCAAGGAAAAGTGAAATACGTCAAACCTACGTCTTTTTTCTAATACTGCACTCAAACGGCGGCTTGGTAGCTAGTATATTGGCTGCTGCTTTTATGTGGTAGTTTTTATACACGTGAAATATCTATTCTTTGAGCAGGAAAAGGACAGCACAGCACAGCACAGCCACTAAACTTAACCACTATGTACTAACTGTCACAAAACAATCCATCCAACTACCCACCCTTACATTAATATTTTCTTACTGTGTTTCGTTCAGAAATGGGTTAGCACACAATTCACTAAACCTTGTATATAGACAATGTTGACAATAAACGATTTAATTACTTTCCTATACATATATATGACTTTTGCTTTTGTATACCAGTCCAAATAGACAAACTCTCCAATTAGGCAGCCAACCATTTAGATAGCTTATCTGTATACAGGGCGTCCCAAACTTATGGGACATGAAGGGTCTTTATTACTACCTTTAAAAATTCAATATCTACGATATTTAAGGTGAAGTACCTTAAATATCGTAGATATTTAATTTTGCTCAAAGAAGACTGTTATTTTTAAAAGTTAGTAATTCTGCATTCATAGATTTTCTAAAAATTACTTGCTTCGTCTGGGAATCGAACCGACTTAAATGTCAAAAAAAAATCACCCTACTTTTATGATGCCAATCGAAAGAATAGCTAAAAAAAAATAACTGTGCTTAAGTAACATGGTACAGATGCCGTCAAACTTCTTGAACATGCGGGACGAAGTGGGGGGGCAGCTCGCAGGTACAATTCGCCTTTGCGCAGGCAAGGTCAAATGTTCAAGAAGTTTGACGGCATCTGTATTTTAAAAGAAAGGAACAACGTGAAATATACATACATGAAACTGCCGTCAATAAGTAGGTAATTTTTGTAAATTAATTAATTAAATGCTCAAAATGTGATCCCTCTTCTTGTCTTACGCAAATCTCCAATCTTTTAATGAGCCCGCTGCCTGTTGATTTTCTTATCATTTTATGGTGAACACTCGATGTGATATGGCATAATTCTGTTTGCAACTCGCCCACGTTCTCGTATGGCTTTTTGTATAGCATATCTTTCACGTATCCCCAAAAGAAGAAATCTAATGGTGTAAGGTCCGGGGATCTGGCTGACCATCTAATCGGTCCATTTGTACCAATCCATGTAGGAAAACATTCATTTAAAAAAAAATCTGCTGCTCTCCGACTATTATGAGCCGGAGCTCCATCTTGTTGGAAAATTAAGTTTTCTTACTCCGCCGCGGAAAGATTTCTTATCTTATCCCTTAAAATTTGAAGTATTCCTAAATACTTTTCCGTGTTCAAGGTTCCTTGGTAAAAATGGATTAAGAAAACCCGGTTTTTTAAAAGTCCGCACCAACAGTTCAGTGAAAAACGCACTTGGTTATTCGTTTCAGTGACTCGTAGGGGATTTTCTTTACACCAAATACGTGTTACACAAAGTTGTCTTTTATGTTGGGTCACAGTAGCAAAGGGCGATCAGTATAAAAGTTTACAAACAAGTTTTATCTTATAACAAGTTTTTCTGCTCTTTTATAAAAAAAATAACCTCGAAGACGAAGACTTTTTAGGGCCTCAAAGTTTAGTCACACACACTCAAGTCTGAATAAAAATGACAATACCTACCCAACTAGCAAAGTAGTCGTATAAGATTGAGCTTATTCAGCTAATAAATCATATAAAAGTCATGTAAACGTGAATTATACCGTACCTGTCCTATAAAGCCAGCTAATGCAGCTTTTTAGTTAGTGTTTAGCAAGTTTTGTAATGTTATAAAACACGCGTGTTCAATATCCAGGATTATGAACCTAAAAGCGACACAATAAGTGGTACGTTACGAGCAAATGTGTTGAAAAATGATTTATGCATACTATCGCGAATAGGAAAAACGCTTGAGTAACTTTAACCAGTATTTTATTCGGAGAGAGATGATTACAGACAGGAGTGTTTTTGATAGGTAACTAAGCAACAACATACGTCACACTCCCAAGAGGGAAAAACCGGGAGGCTACTTTATCAGTCCAATACAAAATCAAATAGGTGCTGAGGCAGCTTCCTGGTTCGCTTTGACCGTGCGTTATTAGTGTCAGGAGTATCAGTATGCTCAGTCAGTTCAGTTTCACATTGTCTATGAGTCGAGTCAAGTTCACATCCATTATGAAGTTCTAAGGGGAAAATACGTTGGACAGGTCTTACTTTAGATCCAGCTGAAGTTCATACCCGCACCACTCTAGCGACGCCATCAGCACCAGGGCACACATCTTCGACGATCGCCAATGGCCACGTGACACGCTTGCCTTCAGTTTCTAACAAGGCAATGTCCCCAACCTGAAGTGGTTCCTGTTTAGCTTGCTCACGTTTTTGTACCAGCAAGCTAATGTATTCGTCTCTAAAACGTTTCCGTAGATCTTCACGTAAACCTTGACAGTAACGATACCTGATGTTTATTGCTTGTTTATCGACTTCATCAAAGTCACTCGTTTGGTGGGACAACAGTGGTTGGATAAACATTGAGGGAGTTAGGGGTTGTAGATCCTTTTGACCACCTACGTAAGTGAGGGGCCTGCTGTTTATGACAGCCTCGCAGTCACATAGCACCGTCTGTAGCTCTGTAAGGGATACGGAGGCTTTTCCTAACACTCGGCGCAGGATTTGTTTCATGAATCCAATCATACGCTCGTAGAACCCTCCCCACCAAGGAGCAGCCGGAGGCAAAAAGTTCCATTTTATTCTCGTTATTGAGGAAAAACGTTCTATTTCGTCCCAGTCAAGGGAACTAAACGCATTGTCCAGGCCTCGGAAATTGGTAGCATTATCACTAAAAAATCGCTCTACTCTTCCTCGCCGTGCCACAAAACGCCTCAGCGCCATCAAGAATTCGCCTGTTGATAGCGACTCCACTACTTCTAAGTGCACAGCACGGTATGTAGCGCAAGTAAACAGGACGATCCAGGCCTTGGCTCCTGAGCGTAATGTCAGAGGACCACCTAGGTCGACGCCCGAGAACTGGAACGCCTTGCTAGCTTCCATCCGTTCCACTGGTAAAACTCCAGTGGGCGCCTGACATCGTTTTGTCTTAAACCGTTTGCATTTAATGCACCGATGTATGGTATTACGGACTAACTTCCTGGCTCCGATAATCCAATAGTTTTGGCGTAAACTGTTGAGTAAGGTCTGTGCTCCAGCATGCTTCAGCTCGATGTGCCTTCTCTCCACAAGACGCTTGACTATAGTGTTTTCTCCAGGAAGAATTACGGGAAACTTGAAATCGTAATTTTCGCGTCCAAGTGACAACTTCGTGTTTAGACGTAAAATGTCATTATCATCTTTGAAGGTTTGAATATTATTTTTAGTTAGTAAAGAGTCTTTATACTTTTGTTGAATTAACCTTATCAATATATTCTCCGCGCATTCAAATTCCTCGTAGGTCAGTTCCTTTGATACTGATTTATTCTTAAATCTTAGCATCCAGCAAATCATTCTGACCAACTTGGTATAACTTGAGAAGTAGGTTAATCTGTTTAAGAAAGATTCTTCCTCGACAAGCATAGCAAGAGTATTAGTCTTCTTTCGTTCTTCATTAGCGTATGACGCGTTTAATGTGAAGTCTGTAGCTGGCCAATGTTCTTCGTCTAGCCGTAACCACGCTGGACCCTCCCACCATCTACTTTCCAAGAGTCCCTTGGGGTCCACACCCCTGGAAGGCAGGTCTGCAGGGTTTAGATGACCTGGAACGTGTTTCCATGCAGAGGTAGAACTCAGATTTCTTATCTCTCTGACACGGTTGGATACAAACACGCTCCATGGTCCATTGCACAAGTGCAATCATCAAGATCCATGTGAGTACTACGCTTGAGTCTGACCAATAATATACGACACAGTTCGGTATAGCTAACGATTCAATAGCGGTTACAGATAACCGGCTAGCAAGCGTAGCAGCAATCAGCTCTTGTCTCGGAATCGTAATTTTATCAACTGGCGTAACTCTCGACTTAGCTAGAACAAGGCTTAAGTTAACCTTTTCACCTACCTTTGATCGCAAAAATATGCAGGCAGAATAAGCGTCCTTACTTGCGTCAGAAAACACGTGTAAGGAGGTTTCACACTCCTTTATGGACATACTTGTAAGCCGTCTGGGGATAATGCAATCGGTGATGCAGTAAGCTTGTTCCAACCATTTTCTAAAATCTTTAGCCAAATTATCGGGTAATTCTTCGTCCCAAGAGAGTTTTAGACGCCACGCCTTTTGCATAATCATTTTGGGGACTATTGTCGTGGGACAGGTTACTCCAATCGGATCGAAAACTCTTTGTGCTACTGATAATAATGTTCGTTTTGTCAGTTTTATATCAACATTGTTGAAACTAACGTTGCATTGTAAGGTGTCATTTTTGACATTCCATATTACCCCTAATATTGAGGTATTTTCCACACTATTGTCAACAATGACGGGACTCGTGATCCAACCTCTAAGGTCAAACCTACCGCTAAGCATTACCTCCTTGGATTCGCTCATGAACTTCTCCAACTCTTCCTCAGAGTCCAAACTAGTGACGCAATTGTCTACGTAAAACGATTTCTTCAATTTCATCGCAGTCTCTCTGAATCGTTCCGCACAAGTATCTAGGTGGTGATTGATGGTAGCTACGAGGTGGAATGGGCTGGATTTTACTCCGAAAACGACGCGTCTATGGCGATATGTGATCATCCTTCTACCTTCTTCATCCATCTTGGACCACCACAGGAACCGAAGATAATCTCGATCTTCTGGGACGAGTGAAATTTGAAGAAATGCCTTCGCTATGTCAGCTGTCACTCCGATTTTGTTTTTCCTGAAATCGATCAACAGATTAGGAATTTGTTCGAGAAGGTTCATACCTTTTTCTAAGCACGAATTTAAGGATATTCCATTCCCATCTCTGGCTGAACCATCAAAAACTGGGCGGATCCGCGTTGTCAAATTTGACTCTTTTATGACCGGGTGATGCGCAAGATAGTGACCTTGAATGGACTGGTCAGGCGCTTCTTCGATTATGTTTAACTCTAACCATTCACGAAATGCATTGTCATAATCATTGAGCTTACCAAGTTGTTTAAGACGAGTCATGGTGCTATCCATCCTCTTCTTGGCTAGACCATAGTTTGTTTGTGGACGCGGAACATCACGCCATGGCAAACTCACCTCGTAACGACCTTCCTCATTAACCTTGATATTATCTCTAAAGGATTTAAGAATCTCCTCGTCGCGGGCAGACTTGGTTGCCTGTACTGCGGGATCCCTGATACCTATCGCCTCCAAAGTCCATAAATCTGTAATATCAATCTTTGTTAGGCAGTGAAGTGTCGTTGTCGAGTTTGTCACAGTACTGTAAACCCCTGTTATAGAACCTTGTACGGTCCATCCCAATTTAGTGTTTATTGCGGTCAAGTTATTCTCTAGCTGTATCACGTCACCAGTCAACAGTAAGCCAGAGAAGTCAGCTCCAATCAATAAACTTACCTCGTTGGGGGAGTCAGTCATCGAGTCATTTAGAGTGATATTGTTTTGACGCAGTTGCTCAATTATTACAGTTGACTTAATTTTAGGTAAAAAACCACAAATATTTGTTTGTTCTACAACAGATAAATTCGTACAAAAGTTGTTTTGGATGTTCTTGACGCAGATGTCAAACACTTGACATTCTTCTTCTTTCGTCTCGAACCCGCCGAACAAACAATGTGTCATTACCTCTTTCCTAGAAGGTTTTAGGCCAAGTTTCTGTATACTGTCTTTTTTTAAATAAGACCTTTGAGCGCCACTGTCAACCAGTGCTCTGATAAAGACCTCTTTCTTGCCGTGTACGACTTTAACTACTAGTGTTTGGAGTAAAGTAGTGGTTGACGTCTTTAGTTGACACGACAAGTTGCTCGATGTTTCCTCTTGTTTATTGCAGCTGTCAGCCGCTATGTCTGCGCACATTATAGTGAAATGCCGTTTCTTACAGAACAGACATTTGGGAAAACTCTTGCATTTTTTTGCAATATGATTGCTTTTCAAGCAAATTGAGCACACTTTCTTAGCTTTAATGAAATCTGCGCGCTCTTGTATTGTCATTTTAGCTGCTTTATAACATTCTACAGCTGAGTGGCCGTCCTTGCCGCACCATACGCACGATGATATCGTTTGTTTGGGGAAACCTTCCTTGCTTCGTTTAGTTTCTGCCACAAAACACGCGGTGGGTGACCTTGGCTCTTCACTCTTTGTTTCAACCAACTCGTACCTTGCAAGACGAATTCTTTCTTCAGATTCTACCTCTTGTCTCAGGAACTGCATCAGGCTTGTTAGGTCTCTGGCGTCTGGACGACTGCGATGCCATGCACGAAGTATGTTCTCAGGTAGTGCTGACTCGATCATGGGGAACAGCATCGATGCATACTTGTCTTTTGTCACGCCGAGAGTATCCAGTGCCTGCAGGTGTGTTTGAAGGCTGTCGTAGAGATTCGATAAGTCTGTTGGCTCTTCTTTGCGCTGCATTAAAGACAATAAGCCTCTGACATACGTCTCTATGAGAACGTCATCTCTTGCGAAGCGTGCCTTTAGGGCTTCGACCGCTTTCCCGTAGTTTTCTGCACACGGTGGGTAGCTTTCGACCAGCTGTCGCGCGCTGCTATTAAGGGTCATAGACTGAAGTAGATATTGGAATTTGTCACTGGAGTCCATGGCTGGATCCTTGTGTATCTTCTTAAATTGTCCCCAGAACAACAGCCAAGACTTGACATTACCGTCAAATTTGATCAGCTCCAACTTAGGCAAGGAAGGAAGTCGCTGCTTGCCAGATTTAGGTTTATTGCTGGATTCTGCAGAGTGTAGTGAGGATGCACTATCGATGCGCGGTAGCTTGTTTGAAAACATTGACCTGACCTTGTGCCAGCGAATTTTGTAATTCATTGCCTTTTCTTGGTCTGCTTGGTATAAAACTTCGTCAAAATCTTCAGCCGCGCACCACAAATCCCGCACTGCTGCTTCAGCCTCGAACAGACTCGAAGCCGCCTCCGACAAAAGGTCGAACAATTGACCCACGTCTTCATCATTTGTTTCGACGGCTCGTACTGTTTTATCTGCGAGGCTTGTAAATTCCCTCCTATACTGCGTACGTTTACGCTTCCAGATTTCCATATTTTTTAATCACGGTCGCCACAATATCGCGAATAGGAAAAACGCTTGAGTAACTTTAACCAGTATTTTATTCGGAGAGAGATGATTACAGACAGGAGTGTTTTTGATAGGTAACTAAGCAACAACATACGTCACACATACTTTGTAATGGACATAAAGTGGTTGCTCATAAAACAATTTAACCGTACTGTATAAACGCATAAACTACAAAAAGCATAAGCCTTTGTTTTTCTTAGTAGTAAATGAAGATCTTGAACCAGAAGCAAGTAAGTTACAAACAAAGCAAGGTACAAGCAAAGGGCGGTCAGTATAAAAGTTTACAATTTAATAACAAGTTTTTCCGCTCTTTTATAGAAAAAATAACCTCGAAGACGAAAGCGGGAGCAGAGCTCCCGCTTTCTTCTTCTAACCTATCCGCAATCCAAGTAGAATTTGCCACTAAGTCCCTATTCTCCCCTGCCTACGTGAAAACTTGAACTTTGTACCTACACCACTATCTTGGCGTTGGTTGATCTAAGAGAAAAGTTTATTTGACGCTCACCCTTTGTATTGTTTTTTGAACAAATCTCAAATTTAATTAGAATCAATATAAGGCTAACAACTACTACTAAAAAATATTATAATTATCAATATTATGACTAAATAATTGTATGACATTCTACATTATGGTTATTGACTCCGCATAATTATGACAGGGAACAATTATGCCATAGTATAATTTATGCCAAAAAAATAATATGAGCATCAACTTTATGCGTAATGTTGTATTACAATCGATATTATGACAATATTTGTTATGCAACTAGACGGCCACCCCTTTCTGGAGCTTAAATGAAGTTTCTTTGCTTTTTGTTGAGAGACATCTTGGTCATCTCCGACTTGTCCTCTTCTATGTAAGATTTTATTAATATTTTTAAAATGAGTGAAAATCATAAATCTCGCGTAAAAATTAGTGATATATTCAATGACTCGAGTTTTGTGAGATTCACAATGAATCCAATTAAAATCGAGCCACGTGTACATCGCAGTTTTTATCGTTTCTTTCAGGTCCTTGATATTAGGCTGTCCTATCAACACGTGATGTGTTATGTCTTGTAAATTTGACATCAAGAATTTACGACTAGGATAGTGAAGCCAACATTGTCCTGTATACTCTCTTTATTTGATGTACTCTACATCCTCCGCATCTGTATCTGTATTTTATTTTATTTATTTATTTATACCTGGAATTCCAACAGCTATAAAATATTCACTATACTTTATAAATAGCAATAAAGAGCCAATTATAGGAACTCGCAAATAGATAATGAAGATATTAATGAAGTCTTCTTTGCAGACAGGGCAATTTTAAAAAATATTTGATTTTGTCTTTTTAAACATACGTATATCCACTGACATACGTTGCGGCCTCCATGGCTCCTCATTGCCCCAAAGAAATTTTCTAGGGGGTCTTGGTTCAAATGCCGCAACCACACAGATGTGACACCAAATTTATTTCGCAAATTTGTCAGTAATAATTCCATCCCATCTATATGTCCATATCCAATTATGAATGGTGGGAACGAATTCTTTGTTTCCGGTTGCTGTTATAAATTGCATCGAAGCTAAAACCGGTTTACTTTCTCGCCAGAGTTTTGTATGTAAAGAATTAGGAGTCCTAGCAAGGGTTTGGCGTGGATATTTTTTGTTGAGCTTCCATTTACTGAGTAGAAAAGACTATCCATGAATATCAATAAATCAGCCGTATCCTTGCTCTCTGCCTGAAGAATGCCCTTATCTGAAAAATAAAATTTGTTGTATTTAGATGGCAAAAAACACTCGACCTGCGTGATGCTAGTCCAGAAAAATCACAAGTACGTCACATAACTAGAGAGCAACTAGTGGTGTTATTGTGGCTCCAATCTTTTGTGAGACGATTCCCCATTTGGATAGCTTTACTTATTCCCGAGCAAGAATAATGTTGCAAAGAAAGCAAGCAAGCTTCCAAGCAAATTAACTATCAAACTTGCTTGGAAGAGTTAAGGCTGCTTTCCACTGGCGTGGTTTGACTCTAGTCAGTATTGTGTACTTTATGAAGGGTACGATAAGAAGCCTGGTTGAGGGGTAGAACAGAAAAAAAAACAGCAATATGTAACACCGATAGCTTAGCGCAACAGACCGTGACCACTACTAACGCCATCCAGTGGCGTGTAGAATAACTAACTATACCAGTACAGAAGTGACCACTACTAACGCCATCCAGGAGCGAGTAGAGTAACTACACTAGGGATCCAATATTCCCCTAGATGGCGGTGGCGTCGAAATAGAACGCGCTATCGTTTGTTCGACGTAGAATACTTAACTAGGATTATGGATTTTCGTAATGTATCTTTCTTCCTTGGATTAATCCAGTGCTGACGGACTCCCGGCTCACTTGATTGACTCCTGCCTTTTACTGGGTGATGCAGACGGTTCCCGGATCATCACACCAGTAAGCGGTATTTATACTACCAACAAAGTGTACGTATAGGAATACCTATAAATAAAAGGTATCCGCCTTACTCTGCGGTTTCACTCCCGTCTCCCCCGCTCCTACGGCATCTTACACTGGCGCTCCAACGTTCGGCCGAAGTCATCCAAGCTGGCGCATTCTGGCAACGGACCTTCGGTTACACCCAAATCAAGACCTACGCTACGAGTGGGGTTGAGACCGCGCAAACTTCAAGGATCTTCTGGTAGCAAGCAACCTAGACCCAAGAAGATGGCCAACATCTCTATGTCTCCTGAGCAGCTGCAGCAATTGGTGACGTCACTTACGGCAGCAGCTGTTCAAGCCGCAGCAGGTGGTGTTGCGCCTTCAACCGCATCATTTGCTAACGTGTCATTTTCCTATGACGGCACTAGAGAATCTATACGACTGGAAGAGTTTCTATCAGCCGCATCAGTGTACAAGAAAGTTAATGGCATGACGGATGAAGCTGCTATCATGAGCCTGCCTTTGGTGTTGAGAGGTGAAGCTTCTACATGGTGGCAAGGCGTGAAGAATAATATAACCCTTTGGACCGACTTCGAGGCAAGAGTGCGCCACGCCTTTGCACCAAGGATTTCTGGCGTCCAAGTGTTCCAGGAAGTATTCGCACGCAAGCAACCACCAGACATGCTGACGGAAACATTTATCGCGAAGAACAGAGCCTTACTATCCCAGTTACGTTCACCGGGTTTGACTGAGGGGTTACAAATAGATGCGATTCATGGCCAATTACACATTGACATACGCGAGAGAATACCACGTGATTCGGTGACGACATTCGACCAGTTGCTAACAGCTGCCAGGAATGTGGAGCAGGTGCTACGTGAGAAGTCTTCGTCAGTGCTACCTATCGACACCTCTGGAAAGCAAGCTGGTCAATTTAAGAAAAAACAACGCTGTGACTTTTGTCGTGCCACGGGCCACACCCTTGATGAATGCCGTAAAAAAACAAAAGCAAATGGGTGGAGTGTACCATCCTAAAGAAATTAAAACCGAGGCTACACAAGCGCCTTCACCAAGTACACCGACTCTTTACTGTTATGGATGTGGGATGCCAGGATACACTAGAAGCAAATGCCCTAAGTGTAAAGACGCTCAACCGACTAAAATAGAGAGAACTGGGTTTTGCGCGCTGGACATCAACTTGGACGCCCGCCCGAGAGTCCTAGTAGGGATTGCCATCCATGACATTGTTGGTACTGCGTTTATCGATCCTGGCGCTAAGTCCAGTGTCGCTTCATATGAACTATACAAATGCCTGAAGGAAAGACAATGCAGTTTTGCTAAACAAACTGCTAACGTATCGATGGCAGACGGCTTGAAACGAAGAGAAGAAGTCCTGTCGATCACAGTACCTGTTAAAATTTGCGATCGAGTGATACCTACGACGTTTGTAGTACTGCCGCATACTAAAGAAAATAAAACGTTGCTTGGCATGGGCTTTATAGAAGACGCAGGCATGGTAATCAACATACCTCAACGTTCCTGGAATTTCGTGGCTCGCCCACATACCAATTACGACTTTATTCTGGAAGAACCAGACGGTGTAACAATGGCACAGTTTGAGCCCGATTTATACCCTGGAGCTACGCCCAGGTACACCAAGCCGGTGTACGAACACGAACCCAACGTCGCGGCTGTTGCTACTCGGCACAACCCAGTTCCAGCCAAACGGCCTCACCAGGCATTTGATGGGTACGCACCGGAGCCACACCACATGGAGTACACGTTCGTTGATTTCGGAGAGGAAGCTCAAGAGACAGCTTTTAATGACCCGAAGGCGCACCTAACCTCTGCACCGGTTCTAAGGCAAGCGGATGAGACCAAGCCCTACATTATCAAGGCTGACGCGAGCAATTACGCAATCGGAGCTATATTAGTCCAGGGGGAGGGCGAATATGAGCATGCGGTGGAGTTAGCTAGTAGACTGTTGAACTCCGCCGAAAAGAACTGCAGCCTATACGAAAAAGAGGTAGGCCAAGAAAGGCAACTACAAAGGCTAAGGCTAAACGAAAATAAAAGCAACATCCTATCCTACTCGTCGAGGCGCCTTCATGGATAGAGGGGGAGTATGTAACACCGATAGCTTAGCGCAACAGACCGTGACCACTACTAACGCCATCCAGTGGCGTGTAGAATAACTATACCAGTACAGAAGTGACCACTACTAACGCCATCCAGGAGCGAGTAGAGTAACTACACTAGGGATCCAATATTCCCCTAGATGGCGGTGGCGTCGAAATAGAACGCGCTATCGTTTGTTCGACGTAGAATACTTAACTAGGATTATGGATTTTCGTAATGTATCTTTCTTCCTTGGATTAATCCAGTGCTGACGGACTCCCGGCTCACTTGATTGACTCCTGCCTTTTACTGGGTGATGCAGACGGTTCCCGGATCATCACACCAGTAAGCGGTATTTATACTACCAACAAAGTGTACGTATAGGAATACCTATAAATAAAAGGTATCCGCCTTACTCTGCGGTTTCACTCCCGTCTCCCCCGCTCCTACGGCATCTTACAAATGTATGTATGTATGTAAGCACTTTATTGTACACAATAACAGGTTAAGGAATATACATGTCACACAATAGATCAAAGTACAAAGGCGAACTTATCCCTATAAGGGATCTCTTCCAGCTAACCTTTGAGCAATTGAGAGGAAGGTAGGCACAAATATACATATTATGTATTTTTAATCAAATCAAAGTACCACTTACAAAATTTATATTAATTAAAGTTAAGGAATTCTTTCAATATTACTTGCGATGAGGGTTCTTCGGATTCGAATGTGGAGTATAGAGCTAAATCTGAATCCCGTGACTCCGAAGATGTAGTAAAAGTATGAGATGTTCCAGGCCGGTTTTCACTAAAATTGTCATTGTTCGCTGACATTTCGATAGCCTTTTGTAGCATTTCAGAACGGAAAATCAATTTTTGGCGAGTGGAAAAAGTTTGCATTATCGGCAAAAGTGAACAAAAAAATGACATGTCATCGTTCTGCATCATTTTGGTATTCTCTTTAAACATGTTTAACATTTCTTTTTCAAATTGATCATCTTCTACAGAAGTTCTCTTACGCTTTGACACATTTTTCCGACCGCTTTGATAGGTAGAACCAGTGATTTGGTTTGATTGAGACGTATTGGGGTTCCTGAACGTTGAAGAGGAAGCCTAGGGGAGGGGCTAAAGTTGGTACATCATCACAAGTTCCTGTTTGGTTTGATGAAGGGGTTGTAAGAGAATATTCTTCTGAATTGATAGTAGCTTGCTCACTATTTGATTGGGATTCATTATTCGTGTTTTGACTTGAATCTTATAGTGGAATTGAATCTTCAGTATCTACTACTTTCTTCTTGTCTAAAAACTGCATACAGTCAAAAAATACATATTTCTTTTTATTGCCACCTTTTGATCCAGACTTTGTATTCTTCAATGAAGTTTTGCACCTTACATATGCGTCTCGAGCAGTTTTCCATCGCTGTTGTACTTGCTTTTCTGTAAAATTATGAAATATTTTTATTCGTTTCAGATACCTTGTGACTGGACAAAAATACACCGACCTTTATTTTAGCTACCTTCTTGGCAAGGCAACTATTGGTGGAATCATAAAATAAGTGTGTACAAATATCTGGGAAGTACTTCATGAAGAGTGCCTATCATTACCGAATACAAAGGAAGAATGGCTTAAAATCGCTGCTGGATTTCAAAACGTGGCAAACTTTCCTAATTGCATCGGCTGTATAGATGGGAAGCACTTTAGAATAATCGGCCCTGAACATAGCGGAAGTTTATTTGCAAACTACAAAAAAATATTATTCTGTTGTTTTATTGACCATGTGTGATTTTAACTATCGCTTCACCTATATAAATGTAGGGTCATGTAAAACAGAATCCGATTCAAATGTGTTTAAAGAAAGCAGTTTATTTGCCAAATTACATAACGGGGAAATAATGTTACCAGCTCCGAAACCGCTACCAAATACTACAGACGCGCTCCCATACGTAATCCTCGGCGATGCCGCCTTTGGCGTTTCAAACAAAGTTTTGAGACCTTACGCTCGAACTAATCTAACACATAAAAAAAAGATTTTTAACTATAGGTTAAGCCGTGCTAGAAGGTATATTGAGTCTACATTCGGAATATTAAGCAATAAATTCTATATATTTCATAGACCAATGAATACTTCCTTGCCGAATACGATAAAAATCTTAAAAGCTTGCTGTGTTTTACATAACTATATTAGGGATCGGGATGGTTTCAGAGTAGAAGACACACTAACTGTTGAAGGATTCGACAATGTTAACTTTTATGTTAACCGTAACATCAGGTCAGGCGATTTGATAAGGGATAAATTTGCAGGCCATTTCCACCATAAGCTTATACACCTTGGTTGCTAGATCAGTATCTTTCGACCGATGCTTCGTTGTCGCTATCTCTGTGACCTCCAACGGGCGAGTCGCGTCCATGACCTTGTCGGCGATACACGCTAATTTCTCCATGTCCGTGACCTCTGATGCGGCTAACACTGCCTGCACTGCTGGCGGCAGATGCCCGTTCCACATGATGATCAAAGTCTGGTCTAGAATCTTCCCTCGTGCAAGGTCACGCATACTCCTGAGTAGTTGAGACGGCTTTTGACTGCCTAGCTCCATCTCTCCCAGTAATTTCTGCGTCTGACGCGTATCGGACTCTTCATATATTTTTAGGAGTCGCTCCTTTAACGCATCATATCTGTTGGTCGGAGGAGGTGATAATAATAAATCGCTCACCTGCTTAATAGCATGTTTACTGAGTTTCGTCATCACCAAATTCTGCTTGGCTGTATCGCCCAGTCGCTGGTTCTCCACTGCCGCCTCGAATTGTAAAAACCAAATTCTTGGCATGTCGGTCCAAAACTCGGGAACCCTCGAAGAAACAGTAATACTAGCGAGTGCCGTATCTTCCATATCATAATCGCGTCTCGGCACCGGTTCTGGAATCTGGAGCGTAGGAGCTGAAGTAGAAGTCGTCGGAACCGCATTCGCCGAAGTCACCGGAACCGTACCTGCCGCATCCGGGGCTGGGACTGGCGCCTGTCCTTGGGCAGCGGGGATGAGTCCTTTTCCCGTCATTATTTACTCCACTTAATATCCTTTATACTTTAATGTTCAAACTTGGGGTCACCAGTGTAGGTACTGTTAATATGTAACTATTTCAAGGTCCTTATAAGTCCTACTCACTCTCTACAGAAGGTTGTACGGAAGGATAGTAATTAAAAACGTGTTGCTCAATACGATCTATATTTCAGAATGATGTCGCGCGGTGCAACCGCTACTTGCTAACACATACATAATAGGTCTACCTAGTACAAACATAATGTGTGCACCTACAATAAATGTGCGTTACATTGCAGTATGAACTTTGAAGTCTCATAATAAGCGGCTTAAGGTGGAACGATTCCTACGAATTCCATACAAGTTTGTTTCTGAGATAACGTCTAATCTATCGATGTTAGGAACTTGAAATTGTGATATTTAGATAATATATGACCCTCTTCTTTCGCAGTTTGAATAAACACACATAAAAACCTATAATATTCAAAATATAGCCATTTAAAAATTACAATTGAATTCTTACGAATCGTTCCACCTTAAGTTGAGGCGGTGCTGAAGCGGTGTCAAACTGATTAGAGTGCGATAATCTCTTGTCGACTTTTTCTTATGAAATATATTTTTCTCCACTTTGTATTGCAGAAAATACATCATAAGCCGTAAAAGCTTCAAGAAACAGAATATTCAAAAATTGCACTAAAACTGCCTCTTACTCAAGTAAAATTTTAATATTTAATAATTTTAAACCAATAAACAACATTTTTAATTTCGTTCGACAATTTCCTTTTCACGACTATATCAACAATTTAAAATTCAATCTAACTAATAAAACACTAACCTACAACGCAGTTTCGAAGAAGTAGGTCACAGAACAGTTTTTTCTGCGACCGTTTCCCGTAAAAATAATATTCTTTAGCCAGACAATCAGTCATTAGAAGTTTCATCACGCGGGAAACAGTGTTAGATGGGTTCCTTCCTCCAAGAGTCTCTATATATGTATATAACCTAAAAATTTAAGTTAGAATTAGTAACAATAAAAACGGCCTCCAAATGACAAAAAAATATAAATTAACACCTTTTCATAATATTTGACTAGCCGTGGACTAGCCTTTAACCTCTAGTCGCCCACTATACATGAAAAAATTGCAATGAAATTTGAATAAACTGTCATACTTGTAGTTCGAACGGAACAATACAAATGCAACTCTGTTCCAATATGTTATTAATTCCATTGAAGGTGAGGATTCCTTTCAATAGGCTTTTCGGCGGATAGAGGTTATACGAGATAGACTTAGAAAATTAGAACATTATGTAGGTAACCCGTGTGGTGTCGGGTTAGAATAGCACCACTCCCTTTGTTCCCGTGGGTGTCGTAAGAGTCGTACTAAGGGAACAGGGTTGAAGTGTGTTGTGGGCGATGGGCTAGCAACCTATCACTGCGATATCACATTTAGTCGATCTTTTATACCCGTATTTATGCTAAAAGTGGCACTGGAATATAAGTTTCATGTACTCTGTCTACCCCTTCTGGGAATAAAGGCGTGAGTCTATGTATGTGTAGGTAATTGGTGGTGCAAAGGCTTCATTTAAATAAATAAATATTTTCGGACAATCTTACACAAATCAACCTAGTCCAAACAACAACAACAAACCAAGCTTGTACAATGAGTAGGGTAGACGACATATATATATATATAGATAAATAAATACTTTAATACATAGTAAACATCCATGACTCAGGAACAAATATTCGTGCTCATCGGGATTCGAACCCGGGACCTCTAGCTTCGTAGGCAGGGTCACTACCCAGTAGGCTAAAGAGGTGGTCATTTAATGTTAGTTATTTTGTCTAGTTTGCGCAAACAGGTGTAAGTACCAAATTTACTATCAAAAATTATAATTAGGTATTTTAATATTTTGTTGTGAAATAACGACCTCTTCTGTGAAGAAAGTGGAACGGTATTATTGACTCCATGGGTAACAAGGCTTGCAAGGAGAATATGATAGAAGTCAATTAAAAATACTTGTAAATTGGTTTAGTCTAAACCCAGGTAGCATTTATACGACATTATGTCGTCATTATGCTCGACGTAAGAGACGTCATGTTTTGACGTCGGGGGGTCCCAGCAGATGACGTCATTTTGTCACAGCCTGAAGACGTCAGTTTACGTTTGAGAGACGTCATATACTGAGTTCATAGGGACGTTATTGGGCCGTATATATTAGGTCAGCCACTGACGTTGAAGTGACGTCATATACTGAATTCATAGGGACGTTACCGGGCCGTACATATTAGGTCAGTCACTGACGTTGAAGCGACGTCATATACTGAATTCATAGGGACGTCACTGGGCCGTACATATAAGGTCAGTCACTGACGTCGGAGTGCCGTCATATACTGGATTCATAGGGACGTTAATGGGCCGTACATATTAGGTCAGTCACTGACGTCGGAGTGCCGTCATATACTGGATTCATAGGGACGTTACTGGGCCGTACATATTAGGGCAGCCAATCACGTTAGAGTGACGTCATACACAGACGTTACTAAAACGTACACGTCAGAACCTACAGGAGCTGCATTATGCTGCCTCTCTCATTTGATATCATGAGCAAGGCAGCATGCTGCAGTAAGTGTGTTTTGTAGAAGCAAGCGATTTTTACTTTTATTAAGGCGGGTATGATATAAATTGTAATAAGAACACACTTACTGCTGATATCGTTCGCACGGCAATATGCTCCCCGTAGGTGTCTGTTAATAAAGAGAACCGTCCTGGCTATTGAGTGAACTAATTTGCTGGCAAAACAAAAATGGCACTAAAGCCTCAGCTGCGCAATTAAGCTCTACGACGGTTCTAACTTATTGGTCAGGAGCCGTAGACAAAAGCCGCATACTAGCGCATACGCTACGTATCCATACTTCCATACTATAATATTATAAATGGGAAAGTGTATGTGTGTGTTTGTTTGTTTGTCCGTCTTTCACGGCAAAACGGAGCGACGAATTGACGTGACTTTTTAAGTGGAGATAGTTGAAGGGATGGAGAGTGACATAGGATAGTTTTTATCCCCGAAATCATCCCCTAAAGGGGTGAAATGGGAAGGGGGGTAAGTTTGTATGGAGCTGCGGTATAAACGAGTTCCACGTGGACGGAGTCGCGGGCAGAAGCTAGTAATATATAATAATTCATATTAATTCTTATAGTTGTATAAGTATCAGTCACTTATTTTACTAAAGCGTTTTTTAATAAAAAAGTCTGCTTAAGATTGTGTACCTTATTTATATTGAAAAAATCCAAGTACATATATTATATGACTTAAAATAACATTGTTATCATTAATGGCCACTATCGAACTTCTAAACTAAAAAAAACACGACAGTAGGCTTGACAATTTTAGATACAATACAACCATGAAGTAGTATGTAAAGGAGACAACACTCCCTTTATCTACATGACGGCGACTGACCGCGTGCTCTCTCGCTCACCCTGGTTCTTCCTCTCTTTCTTAATATAAGCATTAGTGAGAGAGGAGGGGGACCAAAGTGAGAGAGAGTGCATATGGTCAGGCGTATTCGTGTAGGGTAAGAGAGTGTAGCCTCTACTTTTACCAACAACTTCATGCATACAAAGATGAAATTTAACCTAAAATTCGATGAGTTTCAGAATTTCCAAAAATACGCCTATAACTTTAACCCTTTCGAGGCCACGTCAAATGCAAAAATTGTCACTCATCCGCTAAGCATGGCTAAAATGTAACCCGAATTTCAATTTTATTTGTGCATTTAGGTCTAGTTTTTACTGTACGCTTTTACCAACATAAGCGACGTTGGCGTAGAAACGGTTAAAATAAAAGAAAATTGCTAAACATAGGTACACGTTGATTCGTTAGGTACGGATATTCGAGACCAAACTGCCTTTGTTTGATACGCCCCTCGATTACATCCTCTATATTAATTCATAAAAACAAGTTACATATTTACATTTAAAAAAATGTCAATCACAATCATAATCATGAAGCATTGGAATGCTTAATGTATAGCCGTTATTGTGGACAACCACACATTTGGTTAAAATGTCATTAACAGGTATTAATTTAAAATGTGAATATTTTTTTACTACCATAACGTCAATAGCTACTGAATTAAAAGGGTACTCATAGAACGGCTGATAGTTTACAAACTCCTTTCCATAAATGAATAAAGTACGATTTTTAAGGATGTTGTGCATCTTAAACACCTTCCTATCCTTAGTAAGACAATAACAATCAGCTTCACGAGATTCTGCTACATATAACATATAATTTTTTAAATGTTAGTTTTTTATAGCATTCATGTACATTTTCCTCAGGTAAGGGTCCAGAATAAAACTGGTCAGAAACAGTTATTTTCGACGAGGAGCTATATCATTTTGAAGATTCCATTTCTTTTAATCATCTTACAATTTGTTGTAATGGCTTATTAGGCGATCGCACTAATTTCTTTACACTCTTTAAATGATTTTCAAATTGAAATGCTTAATATTCATCTAGTGTACCAAAGAGGCGTACATCATCACATATATGACATAGCATGTGAACATTATATACCAAAAAATGTAATCCAAAAAAGGCCGATTTAGAATGATTTATAAAAATCAGTAGTAATTCCTGAGCCAAATCTACACCGTTTGTTAGAACATAAAATTGTAATAGCGGATTGAAAAAGTAGAAAGTTTTCGTAAAGTGAACGTGGCAAGATGTCCTTTAACACAATAGGACCTACATATAATAAAAACATTCGATATTCAGTTGCTTTCCATCGAGCTAATTCTGACAAACTCCGCGGTTTTCTATTAAATTCAACTGGTATAAATTTCGAACGAAAGATTAGTTTTTCAGATATTATTTTAATGAAATAACTTTGTATACGAACACTTAAATTGCCACTAATCCACACATTTAACAGCTTACGCGCTACGCCCAAACAAACATTATGCTATTTATTTATTTAAACTTTATTGCACAAAAGAAAACTTATCGTACAAAAGGCGGACTTAATGCCATATGGCATTCAGTATACATTATACAGTGTGGCATTATATTCAGTAGGGAATAAAGATATCAAATCTATAGGGAGCCAAAAAAGTGGTGACTCTCCAACATGATGGTCTTCATCAAGCTGCGAACGAAATGATTCGTTGGTCCTCGTGGATGCTGACACACTGTCATAGATCACGAAGCCGCGGTATTCGCCTACCTCTACGCACTTGTCACCAGAGGCGGCTCGTGACAAAATTGCATGGGTGTTCACTTGAAATAAAACAATGAAAATACGCAATACAATTTATTAAAAAAGAAATTACTTATAGAGGAAATGCATACGTCTGTCTTTTTGGTGTGCAAATATATCAATAACTTTTTTGTGAAAATCAGATATCTGATTAATCAGCCGTTTTTCTATTGATATCATGCACAACGCATTTAAACGGTCCTGTGTCATGCTATTACGCGTAAAAGTTTTCACTTTATTTAAGGTGGAAAAGCAGCGCTCACTTTCGACCGAGGTCATCGGTATTGTACAAATTAATTTTAATAATTTAATACTTTCAGCAAAAACTGACTCCAGGTTGAACTCTATAAAGTGTTGCGGTAAAGCTATCGCACCATCCGCGTTATGAAAATCTTCCCTGCTGTAAATAACCACTAGCTCGTTTTTAAGTTTTGCGTTTTCCAGAAAGTCATATGTCTTAACCACTTTTTTGAATTCTTCTTCCGGAAAGTTTTGATTGTAGTTCTCAAAATTATCAGTAAAGAAAAGTTTTGACGCCAATAGATGATCCGTATACATAAATCTGTCCTTTATTTGCATTCTTACTATGTCACATATTTCTTTACGCATTGCCGAATGACTGACATTATTCGGCCGGCGTTTTTTCGCGGGCGAAGGCGGCGGCGCTGCGTTACGTAACTCGCTTACTGTTTTTTCAAATTTGCCGACTTCTCTAGTAATTTTTATTGATTCAATAGATCGGGTCTGTAAAAATTTAAACAGCATTTCACAATGCGGCATCAGTGTTGCGAAGAAATCAAGCCAATACAGGAAGTCGTCATTATTTAAGTATGAAAGGAGCGATTGAGCTTGGTTGAATGTGTTCGAATCACTGTTGGGCGAATCCATGATTGCTTGCATACACTCTTTCAGGGGCTCTAAGTTATCGTTTATAACTATCACTGTCCGTGTATTATAATTCCATCTAGTCTGTGGAGCGGCTGGTATCCTGCGGTTGACGATTTCTTTTAGGAATTCCGATCGTTTCGGCGAACGCGTAAAAAAGGACGGAAACGCGTGCAGGTTGCAAAAAAAACTTCTTACGGTGTTATTAATCGATGCCCCTCGTTCTAATATCAGATTGAGTTGGTGTGCATAGTAGTGCACATAATACGCATATGGGTACATATCTCTCACAATTTTCTGCACGCCATTTGAATTTCCACTCATAACTGAAGCACCGTCGTAACATTGTCCAATTAATTTATTTTTATCGATATTTAACGAATCCAGCTCATTCAGTATCTCTGCCGATAATATGTCTGCCGTGTGCCCTTTAGGTTGCAAATATTTTATAAATCTCTCATATATTTTACCATCGTGTACATACCGCACAATGAACACTAACTGTTGAATTGTAGAACAATCGGTAGTCTCATCTGCTTGAATGGCAATAAAATTGGATTTTTTTATTTGTTGTTGTATTTCACATATACAAACCTCGTAAATTGCGTCTAGAATGTCGTTTTGAATTGATTTTGACGTACCTTTAAAAACGGAGCTGCTGGTTAAATGCTGCTTCATGGCCAAATCAATCTCGGCTACAAAATCTACCAAACCTCTATAGATTCCGGGATTCAGGGATTCCAAAGACTCATCGTGCCCCCTCAAAGCAATTTGGAATGCACCACAAAATACTACACAATCTATTAATCTTCGTAATATATGCCTGTTTTCGTCAACACGGTCATTAAACTCGCGTATAGACTTTCGGTACGCGGAATCTAGTGCCTTGCGAATATCTTGTCGCCCGATAGACGCTAACTGTAGTTCATTTAACAAATGGTACCGAGATTGCGAGTGTTTTTTCATCTTGATTGAAAGATGAGCTAGGTCGTCAACGCCCGTTTCAGTCCAAGCGGTCTCACCTCCGCCGGCCGCGCCCGCTTCAAATAAAAGACACGGAAAACAAAATAGTTTGTTACTGTCGTCACAACCACACAACCACGGTGTTTTCACGTATTGTTCAGATTTAAACACACGCGTATATGTTTTGGTTTTCGTCGTGCATTGTCTTTGCCTTCAATTCAAGCCGAATTTGTAAAGTTTTTTCACATTTTTTAATGAATTCCACATTATAATTGTCCATTTTGACACCCACAAGTAACAACTGATAAGTACTGGCTACTTCAACACGTATTCAATCACTATTAATTAGACAAGTCCCGAATTTGCATTCGCGCGCATGCATTTAAGTTGACTTGTGTTTGTTTATATAAAAGTGGCAACGTCGCGCGCAATCGCTCTCAGCGGCGTGGCGGTAAATTTACCGGCAACGTCGCGTGAGCGGCGCTCCTGATTTAGCTATTTTTTCATAGAAAATCTTTTGTTTCACGCGCAGGACTGTGGCGAACTTTCTCTTTCACTCTTATTGGATTTCGTATTAGGAAATGTACTGAGTCTTTTTTCACAGGAGCGCAATCGTGAGCGCTCCGCTTGGCGCGTCGACACACGTAAAAAGAGCCCTGGCGGCCATATAAAATGTATGGCCGCCAGGGTTCTTTTTACATGTGTCGACCTGTACCTATGAAATGATACGGTAGGATGATGGGTATAGCGCCTACCTATGATCTTGTAATGTGTAAAGGTAATTATTTTATTGGTATTGGTACAGTCGTATTTTAAGTGGATTTTAAATAGTAATATTAATAATGAGATTAATGAGTATAATTTAGTTATAATTATTTATGGGAGTTCACTGCACCAGCGCTCCTTAGGGCGAGCCGCCTCTGCTTGTCACAAGCTGAATAACCACCATGTTCCGTCTAGGGCAATCGATCTGCATCATTTTCATCTTGCCACCTGATGAGGTAATTGACCCCATTTTTGGGGCTCATAAAACGTGGCTGATCTTGAAACCTGCCAGGGTTTGGGCTGGCAACCAATGCGGGTTTTTATCTCCAAATGTGTCTCTTTCGATGAGTAAACGTTTCGATCTGCCACCATATGATGTAATTTTCGATCAAAAAAGCGATACGACGACGAAAAAAAATTATAGTTCTTCCAGGATATGCTATGGCAACCAACTAAAATCCAGTGTTCTTAAGTAGTATCTATCACTATATTGCATTTCTGTTCTGCCACCTTGTGAGGTAGGGTTTCGTGCAACGGGAGCTCTAACCATTAAGCAAGGCAACACTGGGGCCGGTAATGTCACTCAAACGGCAAGGGCATGTGACACTGACAGTGACATTGACATTTGAGTGATAAAATTACAAACAAGATTACTTTTAATGAATACTTTTAAAAACAGGAGAGGGTAAAAGTGAATTTAACAAGATATTACACGGCCAAAAACGGAAGTTAGGTGAAAAATTTGATACAACTCAAAAGATAGAAAACAACAGAAATAATGGCATACGAACTTAAATTGTCAAGCATGGGGCTTGATTGCTGCCTGCCTCTTCACTTTAAGCTGACGCTGGCTAACAGATGGAGCGACCGCACCTCCAACACCTGCAGCAGCCACGGGATCAGACGGCGGCACGTCCTGGATCCGCTCGAGGTCGGCGCGAGAGGTCACACTGCGACGCTCGCCGCCCTTGACCAGCACGTACACGCTGCCGCCCTTCGTGTAGCAGTTCCGGACACCGAACCGTTCCCTGGCCGCCATGAAGATGTTGTGCCGCGGCCTCGTCAGAAACTCTGAGACATTCACGCCTGACCCTTTGAGCGCAGTTTTACCAAACCAGATGGCATTGCAATTCGAAATATCACGGAACTTCACTAAAATGCATCTGGTTTGATTACTACGAGGGCGACCCATACGATGACTCCGAGATATGTCATCTGCAGTCAGACTGCTCTTCAGATGAACCTTCAGCAAGTCTACAACCTGCGCAGTAGTGTCCTCGCCTCCGGACTCAGGCACACCATGAAAGAGCAGGATCTTGCGTCGAGACCTCATCTCCATGCTGTCCACCTGATGTCCCAGGAACTCCACCTGCCGCTGCAAACTATCCATGGCTTTCATTATAAATGTTCGGAAAGCTTCGAACTCTGCTGCCACAGACGACACGGTGGTAGTACTCGAGGATGCCTTATTAATCTGGTCCTAAAAGACTATTTCATAGTACAGTCACCATCACTGTTAGGGTGCCCTTCCACCAGAGATGTGCTATGCCAGATGCTACGTTTTCATCTCTGGTGGAAGGGCACCCTAACAGTGATGGTGACTGTACTATGAAATAGTCTTTTATTTTTTTATCAAGCCTCCTTAAATGATTAGACACAAATAGCTTACAGTCAAGGGCAAAAATATACATACAGTTTTAGACCTTCTTGTAATGCAATAAGTACAAATATGTATAGATATTTATGCCCTTGACTGTACCTACTCAGACATTCATTATGAAAAAATACTTGACCAATATAGGAACTCCATTAAATTCTGCCCCCTAAATTCCGAGGTCTGGTGATGGCATTACTTGGGAGTCTTATAACTAGATAGTGGATAGCGTCAGCTATATACAGAACTACGAATAGGAGTACCGTCCAGTTGCGTATCTTCGCCTGCGCTACCTATCTTCGCCTAGTTTGACAAAAGTTGACATTGACTAAATGTTTCTAGTGCAAGCCTTACATAAAACTTCTAAATACAAAGTATTTTTTACGGGTGTCAACATTCTTCGCACGATCTGCGGCTAACTTCACACAGTTGACGTTTAGTGAGGTTTGTTCGCGACCCCGACCACATGTTTTTTTGAGACAGTGTTTTAACTTTAATTTTAAAGAGTGATACAGACCAGGTAATACTAAAATTTTTACATGATTATGTCCTATAACCATTTCTCTTTCACATGAAACTATTATTTAATGGCTAGCTTACGTTTAGAAGTCACAATTAGATAAAATATTGGTGAGGGTATTTAGCGGCCATCTTGGTACCGAACTTCGCCTACCCCTAGGGTTGTCAAATTTGTTGTACCACATACATTGGTGAATGATATTACTTGTTTCCAAATTTTAATATCTTCTTGTGTTTGGTTTTTCGGGAATGGTTTTAACGATTTGGAGGAAGTTTAATAAATGGATTGAGCGGATAAAATTTCCTTTGTGGACCGTCGATTTAGATTTATCCCTGCGGAATCCCATGGTTACGCTAGGGGGGGGGGGGGCAGTTTTTATTTGTTTAATTTTGTTTGCCTATCGTGAAAAATCAATCAAAATAAGCATATTTTATTCTTTAAACTTTTTCTGTCAGAGCGATATTTACTGAGATATTGGGGTTCAAAATTCAGTAATTTGAAACGGTAAGTACGAGCGTGTTGACGTCAATATAACACCCCATCTTTTTTATTATTGTACTCGTGTCCTATAGGACTTGCTAAAATAATTATAAAATTTCAAATGAGCTTTTTTCTGTGACCATCCGTTCTGGAAATATTAGTCAAAAACCGAAAACTGTAGGTTAGGTTTGTTTTGTGACCATGTACCTATAGTGGAGCGAGCAAAGCGGGCGCAGCGTCAAACATCAAAATATAGACCCCCCCCCCCCCTCCCGACCCTCAAGCCACGTCCCGTTAACCTTTAACAACTAAATAGAGTAGAGCCATTATTACAAATTTTAACCATGGATGGATATCTCCGTAATCATGGTGGCCCGCTCCTCCACTCCTCCCTCCGACCCCCCTTACCTAGCAATTCTTTCGTTCTTCTAATCCCATAAATCGACGGTCCATAAAGGAAATTTAAACCGAAGGTTAGTTAGGTACCTACCAATTGTCATATTAACCAAACTTCTTAAATTATGTTATAGCTGTCATGGCGAAACCAAAAGATATACCGAAAAAACGCAAAAAACGGGCGTATACTTTAAATCATTCCAAAGATTTGATAGACTTAGCTGTGGAGGCAATAAAAAAGAAAACGATGTCATCATATGAGGCTGAAAGGGCGTTTGGCATCCCTCGCAGAACATTGTTGGACAAATTGCACAACAATCACCCTAAGACTCCAGGATGCCCAACTCGGCTTACTGAAGAAGAGGAAGCTAATGTGTGTAAGGTGCTAATTGCGGCCGCCGATTATGGCAGTCCTCTAACCCTTCTAGATTTGCGAATAGTCGTGTACAGGTAATATTTCAGAATATCTTCATGCAACTTTAACAATATAGTCTAGTTTGTTTAGGGTATTTGATTTTTTTATAGATCCATAATTCCTTATTAATGTTATTATATGTGGACTGTCGTTATACAGGGTGACCTTAGCCTCTGGACAAATAATGAAACCCTGGAAAAGAGTGATTATCAGCAATATCGTAAAATAGTTATTTATAGACAAAATAAAACATTTCTAACAAATTTTATATTAAATTAATCATTAATAAATAGCATACATACTGTATCAGTCTGTTACATGTGAGATTAAGACTGACATGTCATTTAGCGTAGAGTTCTAATGCAATTTAAATGACTGAAGTCTTCTGGGTACTTCCTAGACCTAGACCATATGCAACTACATACAGGCTGCTCCAAAGTGATAATTTGAAAACCGTTACTTTTTCGCTAAATACTTGACCGATTGTTATGATACTTTGCAGTTTCGTTTTAAATATCCTATTAAAGCAGCAGTAATCGTATTTGTTCAGAGACTAGTAGAGACATCCTGTATAAGCAAGGTGACTTTTTGTTCAAGCAATCATGTTATTTTTAAATATAGCTGAGACTGCGTATTTAATTTTTTTGTTATTGGCTTATCCTATATGCACTTATAATATGAATTAGGTACTAAATGATTTCATTAGTTTTTTACTTTGACGTTCAGGATGACATTTTTAATTTTCAGATACCTGGAGGCCAATGGTAAGCTTGCAATTTTTGACAATAAATTACCTGGCAAAAAGTGGGTATACTCTTTTTTAAAGAGAAATAAATCTAAATTGACTAAAAGGGAAGTACAAAACATTAAAAGAAGCCGTGCAGAAAAAACCCGTGAAGAAATTAGCGAATATTTCAAAAATCTAAAAACATCTTTAGAAGGCGTCCCCGAGGAAAACATTATAAATTATGATGAGACCAATTTGACAGACAACCCTGGAGCCCAGAAGTGTTTATTCAAAAGAGGCGTCAAATATCCGGAAAGGGTGCTGAACTTTACGAAAGGGGCTATATCTATAATGTTCGCCATAACTGCAGCTGGGGAGTGTCTTCCGCCATACGTAGTCTATAAGGCGGAGCATTTGTATACCCAATGGACCATTAATGGACCAAAAGGATGCAGGATTAATCGATCTAAATCGGGATGGTTTGACAGCACTTTATTTGAAGATTGGTTCAAAAATATCATTTTGCCGTGGGCTAAGACTAAAACTGGTACTAAACTCTTGATCGGTGATAACTTAGCATCTCATATAAATCACCAAATTGTCAAAGATTGCGAGGCAAATGATATACGTTTCGTATTTTTACCACCAAACTCATCACATCTAACTCAACCTTTAGATGTTTGCTACTTCGGACCATTAAAAAAAATTTGGAGGGAAATTCTGTTAAACTACAAAACAAAAAACCCGAGAGAAGCGACAGTTAACAAAGGACATTTTCCAGAATTACTAAAAAAACTTCTTGAGAACCTTGACGAGAAAAAACACAACATATTAAGTGCATTTAAAGCAACTGGAATTGCTCCATTGAATCCCGACAAAGTAGTCAGAAAACTGCCCGATACAAACCAGGCGTTGATGACAGATACAACTGTCGACAATGCTCTGCTAGACTGGCTAAAAAAGACACGCGCTCCAGACCCAAATAAAAAACAGAGAAATAAGAAATTAAATGTCCCACCGGGTCAATCTGTCTCCTCAGACGATTTCGAAATAATTGCACCTCAACCTAGAAAAGAAAAGAAAGTCAAACAGAACAAAAAACCAAAGAAAGATATTTCTACAGTTCCGCCGACTGACTCCGACTCATTATTTCAGCCACCGTTTACGCCGAAATATCCCGCCAGTCTTAAGCAATTGTGTATTACGGTTATCAATCATCACTTAATCCGGCATATAGAAACGTCTGAGGAATTTAATGTTTGTTGTTTAACTGATACTTTAAGGACTGATAAAATAAATAAACCATTCATTGGAGAATTGCCAGAATGCCTGAAACCTACAAAAACTAAAATTATGGTTACCTCTGATATTACTATTCAAGCAAAACCATCTCAAAGTAAGCAAAAAAAGATAAATTTAAAAAAAAGCGAGACTAAAATAACACGATCCGCTTTACACATGAAACTAGTTCCAATGGAGCAAAAAGTGGCGACTGAACAAATAAAAGGATTGACAGATATTACACAAGAACCAAAAAACAACCAAAAAGAAAATCAACATATGGATGAAAGAAGAAAACCAAAGCAAGAAATGGCGACTGAACAAATAAAAGGACTGGCAGATATGACACAAAAACTAAGAAACAAACAAAAAGAAAATCAATATATGGATGAAAGTAGAAAAAGAAAAATAAAACGTAAAGGAACCAATAAAGCAAAAAAACGTAAAGCTTTGAAACAAAGGAATAGGAGATCTTATAGGAGTGAAACTAGCTCAACATGTTCTGAATCTGAAAAGTATACTGTTGATACGGATGATTCCGAATATGAGACAATGGAGGACTATATCGCGGCGTGTTTACAAGAAGAAGAAAATGTTGAACCGTCAATACCTTTCGGAATTTCTGAGATTCAGTATCTCAAAGAAGACGTTAAGAAATTAAAGACAGACTCGTGGGTTTTGGCAAAGTTTGTAACTAAAAAGAGTGTAAAGCATTTTGTGGGAAAAGTAATGACAATAAAAGATAACATTCCCGAGGTAAAATTCGTGAGAAAAGTAAAAGAATCGAAATTTATTACAGGCTTAGTATTCACTTACCCGAGAGTTGATGACATCTGTACTATGAAGCATTTAGATGACATTCTTCTCATATTACCTGAACCAAATATTTCTCGCCGGGGACAAATTGTATTCAATAATATCGATTTAAGTAAATACAATTTACAGTAGGTAGTTTCAAAATAAAACTGCCTGTTAGTTTTTATGACTATGACAAGCTGATTGAAAGCTGAGACTTAATTATTATTTAAGTGTTGATATAGTGTGTAAGAAAAGCCTGCCTGAGAATGAAGACTTAATTATTAAGTACCTAAGTGTTGATTTAATGTCTAAGAAAAGCTAACTGAGATTTAAGACTTAATATTAATGTTATTATGTGAGTGCCAATGAAAATTTATTTAAGAATTGCCTTTAGTTCCTGCTAAAAACCTGATTACCTAACATGATTAGACTGATTAATCTAGTTGAATACTATTTAATGCCAATAAAATGGCCATATTCTGTGTAGCTAAAGCTAAATTGATATGTTATTATATGTTTTAACTCTAAGCCAAAGTACTATTATTGTTACTCATAGTGCATAACGCAAAATAATGTGATTTTAAATTAAGAAGTGTAATATTTTACTTTACGTCATATGCAAATGTTTATTTCTACTCTTACCGATGTTGATTAGGTAACAAATAGATAGTTTATATATCTCACTTTGAATCATTATGCGGAGAAACCAAAGGTTGATTTGATAAGCGAATACAGCTACGTTTTTGTTGAAATAATAAACAAATTTGTTAACCACAATTATTATTTTTTTTACTTATAAACCATTACTCCCCTTTATTTAGCAAGATGGTTAATTTTTGGCAGCCCTAGCAACATTATAGAAAATGTATGAAACAACTTCAGACTGCTCCCAAACTTCGCCTACTAGACATTTTTTTAAAAATGTGCCTAGTCTGGTGGAGTTAAGGTTCATAATATAGTAACACATCCCAAGGAGTTAACACTTTATTTGTGTAAGTCACAGAAATATTATTATTTTAGCTGATACATGGCATAGGCGAAGATAGGGAAAAATACCCAAACTTCGCCTATTGCCTTTAGGGCCATTTATTACCAAGTTATACGATGAAATCCAAAGCTTTGATGGTTTATACTGATAGCCAGGAGTAGTAAAAAACGTTTTTTGCCCATTACGGACTTAATTGCTTGCAAATTTAAAAGATTTTTTGGGAAAAGTGTCAAAACCCAGGCGAAGATACGCAACTGGACGGTATATAAGCTTGAGATAAGGCGTAGCGTTATAAAATAATTAAATGTCGAACTACCAGTGCATAGGCGGGGTTGAGTTCGTAATAATGATTGGATGTTGGGTTGGCATGTGCCTTAAACAGAGTTACTTATTATAGATTGCGTTTTTAATTAAGGACAAAGTGAACTAAGTTATAAGAAAATAATTTCAAACAATATAGTGCAATCTATGAGACAAAAGTGAGTTGGCTACAAGTTTGTGGTACTTGGTTTTTGTATAATAACAAACGGCGTACCTAGCCTTATAAAATATGGTCATTTCTCAGAGCGTTTCAACCACTGTGATTTTGGTGATCTCATTATTGATGATGCATCTACACAGCAGAAGGCCATTTTTGGCTATATTTTAGGAGGCGCGGATTGCTAACAGTTGTCTGAAAAAGGACCACAGAAACCACAAGACATCGTCAAAAATGCGACACCTAGGGCGTAAACCAAACAGAGACGGCATAAGGCGAGGGCGCGGCGCAGGCACGGTGCAGGCATGATGCCACTTCAAACTATTGTAGACCTTAATACAATGGAATAATGTCTATTCGTGAATTACACTCAAGCGACGTCATGCCTCCGCCGCGCCGCTTCAGTGTAGTTTAAAATACGTGTCCTTAGTACCTTACTAGCACCTTATTCCATTGTATTAAGGTCTACAATGGTTTGAAGCGGCATCACGCCTGCACCGCACCTGCGCCTCGCCCTCGCCGTATGCCGTTTCTGTTTGGTTTACGCCTAAGTCACGGCGGTTCAAATGCTCTGAGAAATGGCCAAAAGTTATAAAATAATTAAATGTCGAACTACCAGTGCATAGGCGGGGTTGAGTTCGTAATAATGATTGGATGTTGGGTTGGCATGTGCCTTAAACAGAGTTACTTATTATAGATTGCGTTTTTAATTAAGGACAAAGTGAACTAAGTTATAAGAAAATAATTTCAAACAATATAGTGCAATCTATGAGACAAAAGTGAGTTGGTTACAAGTTTGTGCTTTCAGAAGATTACATTTTTACATATTTAGTTAGCTTTACAAAAGTATACCTACAGTGTGCCCCTGACCATGGGGCTTTAAATGTAAGGGGCTCCTCAAAGGCTCAAACTAAAATGTAAGTTTTGAAAATAACTGGATATGTACAATTTACTAGAATTTAAAACTTATTTGGGCAAGCAATGTACTGCAAAATCATTAGTTTTTTAAGGGTGACAGACGATGTAAAATGCTTTATTGGAGGACGTACATTGAAAATAGTATTTAGATTCAATTACTTTTGATTTTAAGCTTATAAAAATATTTCTTTTATTTTTTTTATATACGAAATAGTGTGGGTAGAATAGAAGTGGGTAGGCATAGAAACTAGTAAACATCATCTCTTATAGTTTTTATATTTAAAATTAGATAAAGTTAATATTTTGGCCTAAATTCTAAATTAAATTGATGTATATTTGACACTCACTACCTACCAGCAGTTATTTTGACTAATTTCGCTTTACTTACTTAAGTGACACTTAATACTATGTTCCCTCACTTTGACACACCCGAAAAGCACTATGGAGTCTGTCAAGCAGTCCATGGCAGAGATGGCTGAGGTGTTCAACACAAAGATGGCCGAGTTCCAGGACCAGATTAATAAGGCATCCTCGAGTACTACCACCGTGTCGTCTGTGGCAGCAGAGTTCGAAGCTTTCACCAGTAAGTACCAAGTAATGCCATCACCAGACCTCGGAATTTAGGGGGCAGAATTTAATGGAGTTCCTATATTGGTCAAGTATTTTTTCATAATGAATGTCTGAGTAGGTACAGTCAAGGGCATAAATATCTATACATATTTGTACTTATTGCATTACAAGAAGGTCTAAAACTGTATGTATATTTTTGCCCTTGACTGTAAGCTATTTGTGTCTAATCATTTAAGGAGGCTTGATAAAAAAATAAAAGACTATTTCATAGTACAGTCACCATCACTGTTAGGGTGCCCTTCCACCAGAGATGAAAACGTAGCATCTGGCATAGCACATCTCTGGTGGAAGGGCACCCTAAACTGAGCATCAGTGAACCTAGTGAAATGTCCTTTGCAATGAGGTTCACGAATGGTCAGTTAAATAGTGTTGACGATCGTACAATGGTAGGTACTCATAACCTAGCGATCATTTACCCGTTTGTGACTTTGTGTACGTCTCTAAAATAATACTAACAAAAATAATGCATCCTTAGTAAACAAAGCTGAGGGTGATCACTAGTACATGGGAAAAGCATCGATAATTGAAATTGTCGATATAGGAACTCCCTGCCTGACATTAAATTCTGCCCCCTAAATTCCGAGGTCTGGCCATCACTTTCTCGATTCGAAAATCTTAATGTCGTATTGTTCATGTTAAACAAATGAAACATTTCATATCATTTATACATAAATGTCTTGTGCTAATCAGATTAATTCGCATTGTATTCACCCTAAACCGAAATGTATTTAGATATAAGAAATATTAATTGTGAAAATAAAGTTTTCAAATAGTAAAACTAGTTTTTATCAAATTATTTAATTACCTGTTATGATTTTGTACAAGTTACATAAATGATGTTATTAGCAAGTTCACAGGTCGTGGCATAAAATAAATGTGCCGACTCGCACGTAGGCTGGTACACTAAACCAGCATGTTAATAACGAACTTACGATTATCTCGACTGTGAACGTGTTACATTGTAGTAACTTATATACTAAACTGTAGTGTGTCTTTTAGAAAAACGATTTGTTACTAATAGGAATGATATAGTACTAGCTATTACGAAACTTTAACGTGTGATAAGAAACTACTTTTGTAACATTATAATATCGTTTTAATAGCAACGGAAAAGATGTGTTGTTCTTATAAGTTGTTCTAATATTAGGTATTATTGTTTTCTTTACTTTTTTTTTATATGCGCGCTTTTAAGATTGCCGGTAACTCCCTTTAATAATAATATTGTATAATTTGTTAACAAAGTTATACGCCGTACATACACGCAAGTAAGATAACTTTACCAATAAATTACATTTACGTCACACCTGGCCATAATGTGAGTTTAACCGCACGCTGCGCGTACGTTAAAACTCACATTGTGGCCAGGTGAAGACGTAAAATTGTGTACTCACCACGGGCAGTAAAAAAGAAAGCCCTCTATCGCATATTTACAACCCTCGCCTCCGGCTCGGGTCATAAACACCTGCGATATCGGGCTTTCTTTCTTTTACAGCCCTTGATAAGTAAAAGGGGCTCCTACGTCCCAACGACCTTCAGCGATCGGCTCCCCGCTTCCCCCCGCACAATACATTGTACTTACGTCGAAGGCGGGTAACAGCGCCACCTCGTGATCTTAAGGCGAATCAGTAACACAAGCTTATTCGATCCGTATCGACTACTGTTATAACAGATGGCGTCGCAAGCGGCCCAAAAATTGGCGCTATGGCAAGTGACTCTGCTTACCATGCATGAGATATCGAGTTCGATCCCCAGTTAGGTATTACCTTTTGATATTTTTTTGTATTAGGAATTTCTAATAAAACATAGTTTTGTTAAATAATTAAATATTGTATGAGCATGTAGATATGTTATATCTGTATGCTTATACAATTGAAAAACTGCATACAGTTTTTCAAATGCAATTATTTACACGTAGGGTAGGTATAATAAGTATTATTTTTAGTAGTAGCTAATATATTTGGTTGTGATAATAATATATATTTCAAAACTATAATCGATTTTTACCTTGACCCTTCACTGCGAGAGTTAAAAATAAAACAAACAAATATATTTTTTATTTTTATTTATGATATCAAATAGACGACGATTAGGTGTGCCTAATGTCTTTTTAGATGAAATGAGATGAGATTAATACCTATAGTTTGCGTTATATACCGCATGCATGTTTCTGTACAGGATTCATACCAGGAATGAGGAGGGGGTTGGATTCTAGTAAAAAGTCAGCAGAATGAAGTACTTACAACACTAAAAAGATTTACCGTCATTCACCACAAATGGAAAATTGACAACCGGAAATTATTGGTTGAAAATGTCTTAATGAACTAAACTTCGATCAATTCGAAAAACCACAAAATGGAAATAAAAAAAAAAGTAAACATATTATTTAGGCACAATTACCATTTACACTAAATATACTTTTAGTCCAATTTCAAAACGGTTATTTGTTGACGATTTTACATTTTTACCGAACGACAGTAAATCACAAAAAAATTACGTAGTAGCAAGAAGTTTTGGAATAGGTACTTAGATTATACAGGATGACTGGTAGTTCGACGATTAAATTCCGCACTGCTAACAATAGATCGCTAGTCCTTCCGGTGATTTTTACCATATCGTATCATCATATAAGCCGAAAGACTGGACAAAGGCCTCCCCCAAAGAGTGCCTATGTGACCGGTCCTGCGCCACCCGCAACCCCCTTTGTGGAGGGCCTACCCACGCCGCGCCTTTTGGTACGTAGTCGCCACTCGAGAACCTTTCCGCCCCAACGGCCATCGGTTCTAACGTGCAATTATGTATCTAATTTCTTTTGTCTTTTATTTCTTATATGTTAAATAAATATATTTTATTTCTTTCTTTCTTTCAATGTGCCACGCCCACTGCCACAAAGTTTAGTCTAGTCAGTCAGGCAGTGAGTGAGTGACTAGTGACGAATGAGTGACAAATTTAAGAAACTTTGACTAGTTATAATTCAACTACTGGTTCAAATTGAATGAAATTTGAAATATAACGTGATTATACAATGCCTGCTTGGTTACTGAAAATTCAGGCTTCTAGTTTTATCCACAACGAAGTTTTTGGGTGGACGAAAATGGCCTGAACTGCTTCGAAAAAAGATGTTACGGCCGTGCCGCTGTTTTGCTAGACCTAGATAGGGGCAGAGGATTTTTTTTTTTTTTTGGAAGGTTAACTTTATGCAATAATTGTTTAACTGTCCTGGCACAGCTGGTGTCCGGTCTCATTTTTATGATCTTGCCAAAGTTAGAGGCAGTTAGAAGCGACCGTCTTAGCTCCAACCACTCAATGGATTGACTTTGAAGAATAGTTTTTTTTGGATCAGATCCCTTTCTTCGTCCGTTTTATTTAGACTCTGCAAGTTTAAAGCTTTTAGTCTCTCGAATTGATCGTTAACCATATCCGGTTTGTGACAACTGTCACCGTAGTCACTATCTTTCAGTTTATTTTCTCTAGAAAATAATTTTCTTTTAGGTTTTATAATTTGAAAAGCTAAAAGCTTTACACATGCAGAACCTAAATAAAACGGACGAAGAAAGGGGTATAATCCAAAAAAAAACTTCTTCAAAGTTATTCAAGTGAGTGGTTGGACCTACGAAGGTCGCTACTGACTGCCACTAACTTTGGAAAGATAATAAAAATGAGACCGGGCACCAGCTGTGCCAGCACAGCTGGGTCACGTATCCTCCATAAGTCATGGAAGAGATAACGAAGGGGATGCTGATGATGATGAAACAGTTATCAAAGCAACTCAACATTGTGATTGAGCAATGCGGCCTTTTTATTGTCAAAAACCTGCATTACCTAGGGGCAACACCAGATGGTTTATGCGGCGATGACACAATTGTCGAAGTAAAGTGTCCTATTACTGCATATAACATAGGCAAATACAAAGCTATTGAAGAAAAGATTCAGAAGGGTACCTACCCTTCTGAAAAATTTGGAAGACTGGTGCACTAGAAGTAAATAACAATCATAATTGGTATTAAGTACCTACCAACCAAGTCCAGGGACAATTATTACACATCACAAACCGACAAAGTTGTATATTTGCAGTCTGATCTAACCACGATCTAACAATCGCGAGCCGCTAAAAGTAAAGAAAATAAAAAAGAGATGACGATTTTTGGGATCGTAAAATGGTAACCAAACTTAGTATTTTTCTTTTGAGGATGGACGTGTTTTCTGGTGACACCTCAAACTGTAACAAAACATTCAATTTCTTAAAAAAACGTATAAATTTACTCACAAATGTGACCTCTTTACGCCTTTGTGGTCAACTGAGGCCATAGCCCACTTAGCCCGCGGGCTGAGTTGACCGTATGGGCGCGGGCTAAGTGGGCTATGGGCTCAATTTATCATAAAAGCTTCTATACAACCGTTTAATTATCAGAAAAAAATTGTATCAAACAAAACAATAAACAATGAAATTACGTAATTACCTACTATCATTAGACGAATTCTAAAATCGTAAGTAAACTTCCGCATTTATTTAACTCATTTTTTAGGCCGAAACCGAAACTTCGGACGGACACTAGTATTGATTAACATACACTTACCTCAAAATGTTCTACATCATTGTCATCTTCTTGCGACATCATTTCAATGTGTGCATCACTAGCATCATGATCATTGATCAACTTCCATAGATTCTTCCAAAACGCTAAAAAAAAATAACATCCATATTTACATTCATAAAAAATGTTATGTACGCTATTTAATTTCACCAAAGACATATTTTTATTAAAGTATAAAAAATTGCTATATTATTATCTACTATGGGACCAACTTTGTGTTATGCCATTGCCATTATGCCAAAAAAATCTAACTTTTAGACATTTTAGACTGACGAAAATGTGTTGATGAACAGGTGTTTTATTTTTTTGCATAGGTAGGTAACCCAAAGTTGGTTCCATAGTAAAAGTTGCTCAGAATCACGGATAGATTCAAACTTTGCTATTTTGTAACACGAATTTGGAGTCACCCTGTATATTCATCTATGCGTTCGTACTCGTTACAACGCTTACCGACAAATCGCCTCGGACGAACTACTGTAGAACTAGTGTAGTTTGAATCGCACAATTGGTGAAACCTGCTCCACACAATGGGCCATCAAGGCCGCCACTACAGGACGCCACTATGCGTTAGGGGGAGAAAGACATACTTCTATCGCATTCCAACGCATAGTGGCGTCCTGTAGTGGCGGCCTTGATGGCCTATTGTGTGGAGTCAGTCAGTCAACACCGTCACTAAGTAGGTACAAAAGTTTGCCAATCCAGCGTAGACGCGCAGAGAAGTAGGTACTTACCTAGCGTCAAGAGAATGTCTTTCAACGGCCGCTGTGGTATCATTGCTACTTGCAGGCATTCCGTCTCCCACATGTTGTTCACTAGAAATTCAATATTTAGATTAGTGGCCACCACGCTTACAAAGACAAAACAGCTGAGAGCTTTTCAATGAAAATACTAGGTACCTACATTATTACTACTTTAGGATTATTAGCTTATTGTCGACGTATTGAAATCAATCATAGATTTTGATTTCAATACCTACTTATAAAACCTAATGAAAAATCGTAAAGGAGTAGGTATGTACAAGTATCATTTTATGAGGGTTCAGTAGATAGAACGCTCTATTTTGAGGCTTCAGGGCACCACCAGGAATGACGCTAGGAGGATGAGGATGAACCAGAAGGTACAGTCGAGTTCTCCAATATCTATACATACCTTTCAAAAATATCTAAGTTATTTCAGTACCTAACAATAAAGTCTCTGTATAGGTATTTTCGAAAGGTCTGTTTAGATATTGGAGAACTTGACTGTACCTAATATAAATAAACTCATTGAATAGGTATCGTCGGCGTAACGAACGGCCTATGGAACTCTCGTCGCATTTTTTTTTATAAATACCTACTATGCTCGGGTCGCTGGCGGAACAAAAATCAGCCGGTCTGGTACACACGTCAACAAGTCGCGCATCTATCTTTTATAGGTATTTATAGCGAAATATTTCCGTCCATCAGAATGTGCGATATACAATTAAAATTAACTAAAACAATTTATTTGTCATAAATTATAGTAAAACAGTAAATATCTTGGTTTTTGACGTTATAATGAATGATAAAAAAACACAAAAAGTTTGCCAGTCGAGAGGATCGAACTCGGGCCTACTATATCCCTAGTCAAGGGTAGAAGCCACGACGCTATGCAAACATTAACAAATTAATCGAAATGTGACATCATTTACATTACCCAGTTTATATATTTTACGTTATTATTGGAGACTAATAAACAGGTAAACTAAAAAATGGTAATGTACTTACGCTTTGTTCATTTCCTTTATTTTGAGTTGAATTTGCTGCTTACATTTTTTTATTCTTCCCATTGTAAAACGAAATGTTATACGCACGACACGCCACAATTACCTACGTACGTAAAAGTTTAATAATTACTAACACGATTATACTACACAAATATAACAAATAAAGCGTCCATTTCGCACGTAGGTAATAACTAAAAACAAATCAGCGTCCATATCGCACTTAGAACTAAATAACAAATTGGCGTCCGCACCTCACTATCACTAGTTTTATAGAAGCGTCTATGTCGCAATAAATATTTATCACACCAATCAAACACAAACAATACAAGCAGAAATTTTAGGAATAAGCAGCGCAGCGTGAAATTCGGCGTGCGTCCGACTCGTACCGCTCTCGAATCCACACTGAATCCCCGCTCCCGTCGCCCGCGCAGGCACTCGCTCAATACGTACGACGCGAAAGTTAGTTTTTTGGTTCTATTTTTTTTAATAATAACTTTAAAATTGATATCTCTCGACAAAAGATAGAGACGACAACGAGGAACAGTAACATGTAGATTTCATATCAATAAGTACCCTAATTAAGTTCGAATATCAAAAAGTTGTGCTGCGTTGGGCTGTGCTTAAAAAAATCATAAAAAAAAAGATAATTTTTCTATTCTTATTTACGCTCTTGAAAACCAAAACAAAGGATCAAAGATCAGTTTCGCATTAATTCCTTAATTGTATCCTTAGTATTAATGGAGAAATATCGACATAAACATCGACAAAAATGAACGATTCTTGTATGGAGCCCCTTAAAGGGTAAACTACGTCAGCCAGGGTGTGTGTGTAAAATACAATGTAATGATATAATTATCTTGCTTGCTTTAAAGTACAGTATTTAACTTTGTTAACAAATTATACATTATATTAAGGGGCGTCAAACTTCTGACCCAGTTTCCGGTAATAATACAAGCGCGCATGTTCAGAAGAAACACTAAAGAAAACAATAATACCTAATAGAGTGACTTGTAATAACAACAATTCTTTTCTGTTGCTATTACAAACGGTATTATAATGTTACAAAAGTAGTTTCTGGATTACACATTAAAGTTTTGTAATATCTAGTACGAAATCATTCCTATTACAAAACGTTTTTCTAAAAGGCACACTACAGTTTTGTAATACCAAGTAACGAATCTTGATATTACAAAAGTAGATTCTGAATCACACATTAAAGTTTACTAATATCTAGTACTAAACAATTGCAATTACAAAACTTTTTTCTAAAAAGCACAGTACAGTTTAGTAATAACAAGTAACGAATCTTGATATTACAAAAGTAGATTCTGAATCACACATTAAAGTTTACTAATATCTAGTACTAAATAATTGCAATTACAAAACTTTTTTCTAAAAAGCACAGTACAGTTTAGTAATATCAAGTAACGAATCATGATATTACAAAAGTAGATTCTGATTCACACATTAAAGTTTAGTAATATCTAGTACTAAATAATTGCAATTACAAAACGTATTTCTAAAAAGCACAGTAAAGTTTAGTAATATCAAGTAACGAATCATTGATATTGCAAAACAAGTTCTTAAATATACATTAAAGTTTACTAATTACAAGTATGAAATCAAGGATATTACTAAAGTAGTTTGTAAAATTTACTAGAAAATACCATATTATTTCTTGGAAACACCATGCTTTGACTTAACATTACAAAACTTATTGTAAAATCCGTGACGTCATCACGTCGGTAAATTAATGTAGCATCATAGAAATTACAAAACACCCATTAATATCCGTGACGTCATCGGTAAAGGATATTACAAAACAACATTTACAAAAACCGATTCGTTGTTATTACAAAAAGTTTGTTGTCGTGGGATTTATGGATATTTTTGTAGTCATAACTAAGATTTAGTGATTATAAGCATAGTTTTTTCTCAGTGTAGTTCGCGGAACACAGCGCTCGCTCGAGGCAAAGTGCCGAGCACGCGTAATATGCAGCCTGGGACGATGGTCATGGGTAAATGTAATGCGACCCGCCCACATGTTGACGAAGTGAATGCCAATGCAGTAAGCGAGTCCGTGCTTGAGCGAACATTGTAATGTTTAAATATGGAGTCAGATAGGGATCATGATTTGTAATTTGAATGTATTTTTCCTTTTTTTTTTTAAAAGGGGGGGATTACTGTGGCGACACAGATTGCTTAGTAGGCATTTCGCGCTACTAAGCAATACGCTCGTCCCACAGCCAGTCCTTGCCCGACGCGCCCACTGTCACCACGCAATAAATATTATAAAATCACTCCGTCGTTTCGCTGACCGCACCCTTCGAGGACACATAACTCCTACACCCTGCTCGGACGATTCATATCACGTATTTTACAGTGGAAGCGCAACGAAAGTGCTAACCAATCTCGGTCGAAACTCAGAAGGGAAAGTAACGACATCAGTGATGTTCAGCGTGAAAAATGAGAAGCAGCTCTTCACTTTGACGACAGTGTGTACCAAGAATCTATGCCGTTACACGATGTACCAGACGGAGAATCCGAGTTACATGATAGTAGAAGTTCGTCGTAGTAACTATCATTTTAAGAAAAATGTGATACTGATAGGGGAGCTTCACCCGTTCATCTACATAAACTCAAAAGTGGTATACGTCGCGCACGGCATGGAAAATGCTATGGAGCGGATGTACAAAACACTTTCGACGAAGATTTGCGAATTGGAGCGGAATCATTTAAAGACGCTTCTAATACGTTAGCGCACACATAACCCGTTTCCTTTGCCTTCCAATACATGAACGGTCCTGGGTACACTGCGATAGCAGCCGGAGAAGTTATTCACGTCATCAGGTGTCATCCCGTTGCGGTGATTCCTCATCGGACCCCGACAGCACAAACGAATATGAAAAGGGGCCAAACTGAAAATCAGCGCTGGACAGACGTTCAGCATATGCTGAGGTTGGCACCCATTGTTAATAAATGTTAGTTAAGTATTTGGTTTGTGATATTATTTAAGATAATATACATAAATTATAATTGTCAATTTTGGATTTTACTGTAATGTAGGTTAAGTTATGGCAATAAAGTTAATTTTAAGGTGAAGTTGAAGTTTGAATTTTAGATCCCTTGATAGAGTGATAGCTCAAGTATTATGTGATCGGTACTTTTGTTTATATGACAGAGATGAAGACACTAAAGAACTGATTCGATCCGGCTACAATACTTTATTCCAAAAGATTAAGGAGAGAATACATTATACAGGATGATTTCGGAGTCGTGATCCCAACCATTTTTTTCTGACTCAGTAAATGATTGCGATGCTACCTGTATTTATTTTAATTGAAACAAAGATGATTCGTTATTTACGTATTTTTATTTAAAAATTATTATTGACTCTAAATGCGTGGTCACCCTACTTTAAATATTACAACTTTTTAGAAAACAAACTCTCTGATAGAAGTCCATGCACTTGACATAAGTTTTCTTGGGAAATAGTAGGGTGACCATGATCTCGAATTATCGCAGTTTTTTTTTGCTGACTGAAATAAGTCGCTGGTGTACTGTTAGTCCTGACCTATCGTGATCCTTAGGAGAAAGTAAGTTAAATGCTTCTTTCTTGCTCCACGACCACGTAATCACCCTGTATTCAAAGACCAAAAAATAATGCCGGATATAGGGCAGTCTCCTATAACAAAAAAACATAACCTTAGTGCTGGATGTAAAGAATGGGAACCAACTATACCGGAAGAGGAAACTCCAGAGAGCCTGCTTGTAAAACAATTGTGGCTTGCTACAAATTCGAGCATTAAAGAGAGAGATGAAGTAAAATTACAGTTTTTGAACACAAGCCCAACCATATAATCTGGTGTTGTTGTTTTGCCAAAGAGATAATTAATAATACATAATATAATACTTTTTTTTATTGTGGGTTTTAAATAGGTATTTAAGAAGTGACAAGGTCCGAAGTATGTGATCTACCGAAAACACCATCACCTAGTATAATTGCAGTTAGCATTGGATGTTAGTCACCTTTTTTTATAACGTCTAAAGGCCTCCACAGCCCATTGCACCAATTAGGTGTCAATAAGTGTCCAGTATAAAGTGAGCACTAAATGGCTCAACAATATAAGTCCCTGGCCGTACAAACAGCAACACACTTAAGGGACCATCTGTCAACCTGGATAACTATAAGGTTGACAGATGCCCAGTCAATCTTCGATGGTAAAATATGCCTTTTAGTCCGTGGTGTTACAAAGGTGGTGATTCTCGCAATGACACTTGACCGCAAGTCTGTTTCTTTTCTCGAGCGAGATATGCTACCGATGAGCGACAAAGCTCCAAGTCGCGCAGATTTGTATACTCGCGGACAAGATGTGCTATCCGCGCTGATTTCCTTTTTATAAAGTGAGCTACACACTTTTGGCCTGTTATATTATATGTATACTAATACAAATGTGGGTGGGTTCAATCTAATAATACAAATGAATACACATATACCTAACGTAAGTAATGACTACAATGTCAGTTTTTTAAGTAATTTGTAAGAAGAAACATTTTGTACGCCGCAAGGTAGAACATAGCTGAACTTTAAGAATGCATGTATAACGAACAGCTATCATACCTATGGTTCACAAATAATGTGATCTGATTCTATTTGACGATCTCTGTAGCCTAGTTGGTAGTGACCCTGCCTAGGACAGTTCTACCTATAGACAGGTGCCATACATCTAGAGGTGTCCTCACTCTTTGCCCACATGGGATTTGTTTCTTCTTTTGTTTTTATATTGTTTTATGTGACATTCCATACTTGTCATATTTTGTATCAGATACTGTGCAATGTTTTCATTATAGCGTGTACATATTATTATATTCAGTTTGTATTTGCGAGTTCCTATAATTGGCTCTTTATTGCTATTTATAAAGTTTAGTGAATATTTCATAGCTGTTGGAAATCCTTGTATAAATAAATAAATAAATACCGTCGTGCCCACAGACCACCAAGCGCTCAGGTGGTTGATGACTAGCAAGATGGTCCCTGCAGCTACGCCTGTAGCTCTTGCGCCTGCAAGACCTCACTATTAAATACATCGAGGGAATGACTGACGCAGTCGCAGACGCCTTGCCACGGCCCCACTGCGACCCGGGGGAATGTGAACAGAAGAATGTGGAATATGCCCCGTAGCGGTTGACAAACCCACGGGACCTCCAGAGCGGATCCGTTGCGAGCGGGACAGTGATGAATCACTAGCAAACATAACCGCTGGACTGGAAAGCCGTAACGAGGAAAACGCCAGGTCCTGGTCGAAGAAAGGCTACAACCCCTTCTAGACAACGATGATTAACAACTGGTAGTACCCAAAGCCGAGCAGGAGAACATCATCACTGTCTATCATGACCAGCCCACGGCAGGCCATTTGAACTGGGGCACAAAAGACGATTGACGGCATAGGCAGACCTTATTACTGGAAAGGAACGCGCGCGCACATCGAAGCCTCATTTAATCTCCACTGTAGTATTATTTCAAGTGAAATACACATCTCGGTTTACGTCACGACTTTCCCTTCGCGCCCTGCACGCACCCTCGGTACAAAATGCTATTGTTGAAAGAACTTATGGGAATGTTGATTACATTCCTATAACTTTAGTAAATCGAATAATTACATCCTCTTCGCTTATAAAACTAAAGTGATAACAGATCCTGTCAATGTAATCACTGCTATTTATAGTAAAATGGATCGACATTACGAATATTCTAATTAAGAGTACGTTGCGATGGTGCAGCTGTACGCTGGGGCTAACTACGACTACCACGCCGCCCGGCGACTTAACGCGGAGCCGGACCATTTACAGTATCGGTAGTATAAATTCATGTTAGAAAATAAAGTCTTCTTAGAACTTAATAAACTTGATATAATTCAAATAGTGAATTTTGGACGCTGATCCATGGCTATACCAAAAGTATATGCTTGCACTGATGAAATATTTAAAGTTTTAGAAACATGAATTTATACATTTATTAAAGTGATGAAGATACCTGGTATTATGCTAGCCGTAAACTTGAGTCATGCAGGACATTCCTAGGCTAACGAGTTCATTGAGCTTTCACAACCTTATAGAATGGTTGGTTATATTGGTCCTGTTGGAATATTGGTTTTGTCTGTATATTTTTGCAGAGAACTGTACTGATGTTTTGCTGTACTCTCTATAGACTCTGATGTCTTTCTTTTATGGTTATATGTGAAGTTTTGTAAGTCTGTAGGTATTTGGCATGTTAAAGGCATGGTAAAGTTATTTAACCAAATTTCGAAAATGCTCATCCGCTCGACTGGTGACCATAGGGCTGGCTCGTTCCTCGCTCAACGCATTGGCATTGCCATTCAGCGAGGTAATGCAGCCAGCCTTATGGGTACCCTACCGAGTGGTATTGATTTCGGGGATATATGTAAATATAGTGTAAACCCCATAGGTTAAGTTAGTTGCAGTCATTTTTGTAACTTTATTGTTGTTGTACCATATCTTATACTTATATTTTGAATAAATAGATTTCAATTGTAAAGTTCCAGCCAAGTTAGAACAGTTAGACCTCCACTTACCTGGGAGATAAACTCGTGTTTTGTATTAAAACTAAGGGGGAACTTAGTGTTTATCTGTTTCCTTTTTAAGCACGTTTTAATAATTAGGTGCTGATCTAAGAATAAAGTTATCCGTGTAGGTATTTCAGGTAATAAGTGAACCGTATATAACACATTGCGTTTGTCGATGTGAAACCGCACATGGATTTTTTTTATTAGGTCAAGTTACTTCAGACCCGTGTGGTGTTGGGTAAGAATTTCACCATCCCATTTCCTCCTGTGGGTGTCGTAAGAGCCGACTAAGGGATTAGCATTGAAGCGAATTTTCCTTTGGTTTAGGTTTTTCCTGAAAGTAGGGAATTCCATGCATTTCCATGCATTGTATTTTATATTCCTTCCTAATTTTCAGGTTTCCCTGAATGTAAATGAATTCCATGCATTTCCATGAATTGCATTTTATATTCCTTCCTTAATTTCAGGTTTCCTTGAATGTAAATGAATTCCATGCATTTCCATGCATTGCATTTTATATACCTTCCTAATTTTCAGGTTTCCCTGAATGTAAATGAATTCCATGCATTTCCATGCATCGCATTTTTTATGACTGTTTTGATCATCATCTGGCCCTTTTCAATGGATCCATAGGTCTAGGTGGGTAAAAGAATCTTTTGGTTCACACTTTCTTGTCGTGTGTCTTGTGTGTTGCCGAGCGTTTTTTTGATCATTCCACCCATGCGGGCTTCAAAAACCTTTGTAGGCAATTTTTTATATTCATGCGGGTTTCACTGCGAGCTGCGTAGGTACAGCAGGCCTCGATTCCATTTACCTTGGTGCCACATCGCCACATATTGGTGGTAGCGTGGAAACAGATGCTGCGTGCAGCTGCATGCTATGCTAATCTAAAGAGACTCCTCTTTTTTTAACATTCCTCCCATGCGGGATTCAAAAATTAGTGGGTATTTTTTTATATTCTGCAGGCAGAATACCTACCCATACCTTTCCTAGGTAAACGCTAATATGCATTTATAATGCACTCAAGCATAAATTCCCGGATTGTACACTCGACCTCAATATTAGGATACACCTTCGAGTTGGCCATCGATTGTGTTAGGTAATTGCATAGAATAGATTTTAAACAGATAAGTGCATGCTTTAAAACGTAGTTTGTTAGGTAAATAGATAGGTAACGTATAAATATGTAACATAGCTAGGTTCGTTGTTGAGTTTGTTCGTTCGAAGTAGGGACGCCCACATAGCATATAACACATAGCACATAACACTTAGGCAAATATATAAGCAGGTTAGAAATGCGCATTAGTATAGGTATATAAACTGTTGACATTAGGCTAAGCTACATGGAACTTCTGTATCCATTTTTATTTGATATTTCTCTTCTACTGAACGAAATAATTCAGTCCCTCTCTGAAAGACAATAAGTCTTCTTGTCTCTTGACATATGGACATATATTTTAAAATCTACTACTTGGAGATTCCTGTGTGGAAAAGGGTGTTGTTTTTTAGTCTGTTACGATTTCTACTGGGTACATTAGTGAATAGGTATCTATCACGTGCATATGTCTCATCAATATATGCAAACGCTGGTTTTAATCATAGACAGTACTTATTACAAATGTTATGTTAATGACTAGTGTTGTTTTCTCGTGTTATTTGATATAGAAATATTTCAGGACAGCGGGTCAACGTATGAAACTTCACGTACAGTCTGCAGCATTGTTAAATCGTCTAAACTCTTGAAACTTTTGTAGGCTAGTTTTAACACTTTTAACTTCCATTGAGACGTTGTGACACCTGTCACATCGCCCTGCTTATCTTTTTGTTGGTTTTTTTTTTATCTTAGAGTTTGAACTCAATATGACGACAGTCGATGACTTTACATAGGGTCATGCTGTAGGCTAAGTTGTTAGGTTAAGGGAAGGCAGTGTGCTTTCTCGGAGGAACATTTTTGCATAGATCTTTCTTTCTTCACCCTCTGTGGTGGATTGTTTAAACTTAGTTTTTTTTTTAAATTTAGAAAAAAGATTTTTTTTCTCTTACTGGAGCGGTTATGTTACGGTGTTATTTTAAATATTAATTGTTTTGCCTTTCGAGACTCACAGCGCCATCTATTTCAGAACATTGTGTAGGGCACATGTGTATATCAAGTTTTGCCGATGTTGCACAAAACGTACAAGCCGCGAGGCGCGGAGTGCGCGGCCCGCACTAGTTGTTCCCCGTCTCTCGACTTGTCCGGTTTAGTCCTAGGTTCACGAGTAGTCCTGGGTTCCAGTTTACCCATATATAAATTTAGCTTGACCTTCAGATATAAAGATAAAATTCATATAACAATTGTGGACCTTGAAATAAACATTATTTACATTACGTCAGCGACTTTCCGTTAACACCGAAAACTATACAACCTTCTGATACATTAAAATACAAGCAACAAGAGGGAACTTGTACAATTGCAACTCGCAGGCGATCTCTGATAGGCGACACCTATTGACACTCCGCGGAACTAAGTGCACAGCGACGTTGCATTGCGATAATATGACTTTTATTTTCAACAGTTGGTTCCCTATTTATGTACATTATTTATAATTAAAACACATTAAACGTAATACGTAATTACTGAGACTTTTTATCAAAGACTAATACAACGCCATCTAGCGACACTCGAGTGAACTGCTTACATTGTTCGATTGCTTAGTACGGTCCAAGTCAACATGAATCAGTGTGTGGCATGCAAGAAGTTCTCTCGCCGAAAGATGCCGCCACCTGCGCGAAATGTAGCAAGTTTTTCCACACTGAGTGCGTAGGTATTGCAGGTGTCGTTCCGAATAACTGGGCCTGCCCTGAGTGCAAGGCAAAAATTAGGAAATCGGACAACAGCGGGACACCGGTCATATCTCTGGGCGAGGGGCAAGCATCTGCTGCGGCGGCGTCGTCTGCCGGCCCCGCACCCCGCCCACCAAGGAAACCGAACTGGTTGCTCTGCGACGAGATCTCAACCAGTATATGGCTGAGCAGCGCCTATTCCGCGAGGAAATGCGCACATCCTTGCTGAGCATGGCTAAGCGCATGGATACGCTGGCGCAGAGGCTGGACGCGGTGGAAAAGAGGGCGGCGGAGCCGATGATGGTGCCGGGGAGCGCCGAGGTGGATGAGCTGAAGCGGACCGTCGAGCATCTGCAGCGGGAGCTGAACGACCGCGACCAGCACATGTTGCTCGCCGACCTGGAAATAGGCCACGTCCCTGAGGTCAGGGGCGAGAACGTCGTCCACACCGTGGCCGTTCTTGCTGCAAAGCTGGGCGTCGCGCTGGATCAGCGTGATATCGTTTTCGCGGAGCGCGTCGGCGCGCAGGATCCAGGCGGAGCAAGTGCCGGTGCCGAGGACGGTGGCGCTGCGAGCCGTCCGCGCCGCATCGTCGTCAGGCTGGCGCGGCGCCAGCTGCAAGACGAGCTGCTGCGCGCGGCCCGCGTGCGCCGCACGCTCACGTCTGCTGATGTCGACCTGCCGGGTCCGCCGCGCCGTATCTACTTCAATGAGCGGCTCACGCGTTCAAACCGCCTTCTGTTTCACCATGCTCGCGAGGAAGGTGGGAAGAGGCAGTGGAGGTTTGTGTGGACCAAACGAGGTCGTGTCTACGCCCGGCAGAGCAATGGCAAGCAGGCGTACTCCATTCGGTCGGCAGCCGACATGGAACGTGTTTTTGGCGTTAGCTCGGTTTGTGATCGCAGCTAATACATTTTATTCACGTTGTTTTTTATTTTCTCCATTCATGGCATGGCAAATTACAAGTTTTTATTTGTTTAGTGGTAAACCGATGTATTATATACGCTTCTACAGGCACTTTTACAGACAGCAAGAGCAGCTCTATTAAAAACAATATTCTTTTTATTTCTACTACGCACAATTCTTTTATTAGTGGCCATGCCTAAAAAGCCATTTAAAGTAGGTTTGTTCAACGCAGGTTCCTTGGGCACTAGACATGACGATTTCGTTGCAGCTGCTACTCGAATGAATGTGGATGTTTTAGCTATTAACGAAACCTGGTTGAGGGAGGGTGAGGAGGGGCGTGCGCCGGTACTTCCGGGGTTCAGGTTGCGTCATGTTCCGCGCGGTGGTCGGTCGGTTTCTACATTAGACGTAGTGTGACCGCTCGCACCTGGTCTCCCCCCGTCGACCCGTTGCACAGTCTAGTTGAGCAAATGTGGGTCACCTTGACCCTCAATGGTAAGAAACTGGTTATTGGAACGGCGTACCGTCCACCATGGATGGATGCTGATTTATTTTTTGACGGTATCTCCAACTCTATTAGCTCTATCCCTGACCATGATCACTTAATAATATTAGGAGATTTTAATATAAATTTAAACTGCAATTCCGACATCAAAATTAATAAATTTAATAACTTCTTAACATGTTTCCGTTTAGCTCAATTAGTTTCACAGACAACGCACTTTACAGACACTAGTGAAACGTTACTCGACGTAGTTTGTTCGGACCTGCGGGCTAAAAACGTGTCTGTGAACCACGTCGGTTCGCTTTATGGGCACTGCTTTGTTGTCTGCGAGTTCAATGTAAGATTAGAGAAACCTGAGCCAGTTCGTTTGACATATAAGCCTTTTAAGTACATCAAACTGGATGAGCTGGATGATTGCTTGCGGTGTGTGAGGTGGGACTTGATATCTAACTTGGGAGACATAAACCACATGGTCACAGTTTTTAACAATTACGTTCTTACTATATTCGACCTGCTTGCACCTGTCAAGACAGTTACAGTTAGGGGCTGTTCTCACCCCTGGATAACTGACACGGTAAAGCTGATGATGCAGTTACGAGACAAGGCTGCGGCGGAATATCATGTCAATAAATCCGATGGTAAAAAAATATATTACAAGGAATTTAATCCATTGTTAACAAGGCAATTTTTTATGAAAAATCCGCCTATGTGAATGCAAATCTAAATAATCCAAAATTGCTATGGAAACACTTAAAATCTACAATTTTGCCTAAGAAAAACACAGATTTACCATCATCTTTTCACAATCCTTCCATTATAAATGATAATTTTTTAAACATACCAGGTAATTCAACAATCTCCATATCACGCCTTACTTTCTTTGAGTTTGAGAAGTATGGTGACTCGGTTTTCCGTTTAGAACCAATTAGCTCTGAACAGTTGATAATTATCATTAGGGGGTTGAAATCCAACGCTGAAGGTTGTGATGGGATCAGTCTAAATATGCTATTAATAACACTACCACATACTATTGACATACTTACTGACATAATTAATACTTCAATTAAAACTTCAACCTTTCCTGATATTTGGAAATTGGCTATAGTGCATCCTTTGCCTAAACACACTAACCCATTAGAACTTAAAGACCTCAGACCTATTAGCATACTTCCTTGTATATCTAAAATCATGGAGAAAGCATGAGTGTGTTCTCAGCTTACGAGATATCTTGAGTGTAACAATATGTTACCAGACAATCAGTCTGGTTTCCGGAAGGGTCGGAGCACAGCGACTGCCTTACTTGATGTCACCGACAACATCTTGCACTCCCAGGATAGGGGAATGTGCACACTGCTTGTCCTGTTAGACTTTTCTAGAGCTTTTGACTCCATAAATATTAATCTCTTATTATCTAAACTCAGTTACTATGGTTTTGACAATAATACACTAAGGTGGTTTGACACATACCTTAACTACCGCAGTCAATTTGTGAAGATCACACTCAGTGATGGCTCCACGTCAACTTCAGGAGAAACTAGTGTCATAAGAGGAGTGCCTCAAGGATCAGTTATCGGCCCAATCCTATTTATATTATATTCTGCAGACATAAGGTCACACATCACACACTGTAAGTATCACATCTATGCTGATGATATTCAGGTCTATATATCGTGTAAACCTTCTGAAGTTGATAGTGCTATAAGCAAGCTAAACCTAGACCTTGCAAGTATTGCCGCTTGGGCCGCTGACAACAGTTTGCTACTTAACCTTAGTAAAACCAAGTACCTTGTCTTTGGTACCAAGAGGCGACTGTCTGCCTTTCACCCATCAGCTGATGTTATGATGCTCGGTACTCCTATAGAGCGTGTGTATGAGGCTCGGAACCTTGGCCTACATATGAACTGTGGACTTAGGTATGAAAAGCACATCTCTAATGTGGTCAGTAGCTGCTTTTACAAGCTTAAATTGCTTTATAAAATTAGGCCCTATTTATGTGAGCAGTTGCGCATCCGTCTAGTTGAATCACTGGTCCTGTCTAAACTTAATTACATGGATGTTGTAACTGGTCCCTGCCTCTACGCAAAGACCAAGAAGCTCATACAACGTGTGCAGAATGCCAGTGCACGTTTTATTTTCAACATACCATCGAGGGCCCATGTTACTCCATTTCTCAACAAACATAATATTTTAAAAATGCAACACCGGCAAAAACTGCATCTTGCTTGTCTCTTATTTGGGGTTTTAAAGCACCAAGCTCCAGTATATATTTTTGAGAAGCTCATCATCAATAGGTCACGGGGAAACCGTCAGTGTAAAAAGCCTCTTATTACTCCTCAACATGCCACAGCCTCATTCCGGGGGAGTTTCCGCTTTGCAGCTACTAGATGCTGGAACTCTCTTCCGCCGCCTTTAGCCAGGGACCTAGGAAGCATACACAGTTTTAGAATCAAGCTGAAAAAGTACTTGCTAGAGCATCAATTTAGTCAGGAAACCCTATGTCTTGAAACTAGTTGCCTTTAAGTGCTCTGTCTTTTGTCTTTGTATCAATTTTTAGCTGCCTCTTTTATAATTTAGTTTACCGCTTTGCCATGCCTAAGATGATTATAGATTAAGATTTAGGATTGCAGTCAGGTACTTACTGTTAGGATATGTCCCATCTGCATATAAATAAATCCGCACAGCATCTGGTTCGCATAATAATTGTGTAATCTATCATGTTTTGATTGTGTAGATAGCTTGGCATTACCGTTCGTCACCCGAGTCATGAACCTGTACAGAAAGCAGTCGTTTTATGTCTGTACAGTTGAGCTTGTGACGTTCAATATTTAATATTGCACCATACTGTATTCGTTTTTAGTTTTCTTCCTGTACCACAAATGTATTTTTAACTTGTTTTCTGTTTCTGTATTTACGTATATATATTCACTATCCGAAACAAAAGTTGCGTTCGGTCTGTGAAGTTGACAGTGACACTGACACACAGTTTGCGACGCGTTCACACGCTGCAATCTGCCGTGCCACTCTCAGCTATAACCACGAATATATTCCGTTTTAAATATGTTTAGCGTAGGTATTTGTTTTGTGTTGCCTTCCAGGAGGTAACTCATGTAAAGGTTCCAACGGAAGACCAGCGCTGGCCTTCTAGGTTAGCACCATGCTGAGTCGGGGCCTTTTCGTGGACCCTGCTACTTTTAAGTTACTGTGTTTTGTTTTTTATACCCATTGTTTTGTCCACGAATAAATGTTTTCTTTCTTTCTAATATCATCGATAAATTGTTGCATTTTGTTAAATCATTACAGATAATTTTAAAATCTTACAGTAAACCATTAGAAACACTAATATAGCTGGTTTTTTTTAGTAAATCGTACTGTTTTTATGCATTCAGGGCCAACCGTATGCAAGTCTATCTTTGTGGTATTGGAAGTCGGTGTGATTGTCTGTGGTAAGGTTTCTTTTTTTTCTTCCCTCTTCTGTCAAAAGAGTTTTTTTTTGCAAACATGCCGTGTAAGGACAAGCACGTCACAAAAGGATTCGCTTTGGGCGAGTGCCATTTTTGTCAATTTAGAATCACAAATGCAGATCTAATCTGCACACATCTCGTAACATAAAACCAGGAGGGTTGGACTATGATAAAGGGGGCCGGGGACGAAATTTTCGAGTGAAGTGGTGTTATTATGACACCTATTTTAAATGATAGTTTCGTGTAGAGCACATTAAAATAAGCTTCTTTTATTTGAAAATCTTTCCTTAAAATGAAAAATGGCGGAAATATGGGGCTTCAAATATTTTGTTTTTCAGACACTTGGAATAGTTTGCGTCAAAGTGGTGTCATTATGACACCTATTTTAAATGATAGTTTCGTGTAGAACACATTCAAATAAGCTTCTTTTATTTGAAAAACTTTTCTCTAAAATGAAAAATGGCCGTAATAGACGCCTTGAAAGATTGATATTTTAAAACTTCGAAAAAATACGCAGAGCGCAGGGCACGTTCGCTTACCACGGTGCCCAATCGCGCGGTGTGCCCGCGCGGAATTATGTTCAACATGAAAACTCCCCACCACTTCTCGGACCGAGGTGATGTAAGCGTGTGTATATCAAAGAAATTTTCATACTGATTTCTTTGGATTTTAAGTGTTCTTGGGTTTTTCGTGTTTCGTTGTTGTTTGCTGTTAGTTCTTTTGTTCGGGTTTGTTTATTTAGTTTCGGGGTTTATAATTACTTTTCTGCTGGTTTAAATTGGGTTTGCTTTGTTTAGTTTTGGGATGTTTCTTAGGGGGTTGTTTTCGGGTATTTAGCTTCTTTTCGGGGTTTTTTTTTGGGTAGTTTTAGGTTTTTTTGTTGTGTTGTGGTTGCTTCTATAGTTCGAGGTAAATTAAAATAAAATGTTGCCTTTAGAGGTAATTTTAGCGCGCAATTTCAATTTTTGGAATTACGCACTCACAATAGCAACAGAGGAGCAAGCCATACAGGCTGCTCAAGAGTGGCTCTTGTTGCCAACAAGAGCTAAATGCCCATCGTGCAAAAAATACATGCCTAAAGAAAGAAAGGCATCCTACAAGTTTGAAATTTCGCTTTAGGTGCAAAAAAAATACATGTAAAATTATTTTGTCTCCGACAAAAAATACGTTTTTTGATCGGACCCATGTTTCGGTGAAGGTGACGCTGCGTCTATTATTACATTTTTTTAGGCGAGATAAAGTCACACAAGCGGCAAAAGACGCGTGTGTGACAGACCAAACTGCGGTACAGATGTACCACTATTTTCGAGAAGTCTGCGAGGTGGCAGAGCCTCATGACCGCGTCATGATTGGTGGCGATGACGACATTGTCGAAGTGGACGAGACCCACTTATACACTCGGAAGTACCATAGAGGGCGCCTACTTCAAAACCAAACATGGGCTTTCGGCCTAGAGTGTATATAAAAGAGAACGGAGGCGCGAGGGGACAACAGCCCTTGCCCGCCGTGATGAAGCGCGGGAACGAGCGAGGCGAGCGGCTGAGGCTGGTCGCCAAAGTCACAACATTCATCGAAAATTTTACAAGTCCCAGCTACCTTAACAACATCAAAAAAAAAGTATCCCCGCCCCCCCTAGCAAACCTCCCACAACTCCCCCCCCCCCCCAAATACTGACATCCGCAACCTGTTCTACACGAAAGACGAAACTATCATTTAAAATATTAATGTCTGAAAAACAGAATCTTTGAAGCCCTATATTTCGGCCATTTTTCAATTTAGAGAAAGGTTTTCTAAATAAAAGAAGCTTATTTTAATGTGTTCTACACGAAACTATCATTAAAAATAGGTGTCATAATGACACCACTTTGACGAAAACTAGTGCCTGAAAAACAGAATCTTTGAAGCCCTATATTTCCGCCATTTTTAATTTTAGAGAAAAGTTTTTTCTATAAAACATGCTTATTTTAGCGTTTTGATTGAAAAAAAAAGTCTTTTATGATTCCTAAGTATATATTTTTCACTTTTGGTCAAAAAAAATCTGTCTTTTTAACGGGCCCCCTTTGTCATAGTCTGACCTAAAGGGTCAATGACACAATACACACTTTGGTAAGTAGGATGCGATTGTCGCCGGTTAGATGGTAGAAATATTTGTTGCATTCGGAAATAGGTTTTACAGATATAACGCTCTTTGTTCCAGATATACTTATAACGTCGCTCTGAGGAGCAGGGAGACATACTAGTCGGCGGAAGGTCATATAAGCTTAGCTTTGTATTCTTGCCAGGTAAATATAATTCTAGTGATTTATGTATTTCGCAGTGTGGTCGGAGAGTGTGGGAAGAATTGAAAATCGTTTGTTCGTTTGTTGTATCTTAAGTTTTAATGTGGTTTGCAGCGACTGCGTGCTGGCCGCTTCGCGGAGGCTCAGTCACGCACAGGCAATACGAGTCGGGCGCTGGGAGCTGTACCCGGGTCACATGTTTCGACGGTTCTTCACTTGCGGAAGCCGTCACGAGCAGGGTCTCATCTGAGATCCTGGGTGGATGCAGTGAACTACGGCGGCGCTGTGACGCGTGTGCAACGCGACCTTAGGAGGTGACTTCTTTCCATATCCGCTCATATGACCCGCGATTTTGAAAAACCGACACTTGTCTGCCCGCGGTTACTTTTCATACCCAAAATCAAAAAGGAGTTGTTTGCCCGCGTGTACTTTATTATCCCATAGCACTAGCTTGTAAAACTATATTTTTCCTCGTCTTTCCTATACAACCATCCATAATCTCTGTCTTGCTTCTTCTTCCATATAATATTACCCTACTTTTATTCATACATGCCACCAACATTCGACCAATAATTCGCTGGATTTTTTAGTCTGTGGCTCGCGTTTCAAACAAGTATCAACTGGTTCGTTTGCTGGTGCGTAAATTGCTTTCTTTCTGCAGCAATAGTGATTTAACATCAAATAGATAATAGTACGAGCTTCTTAATTAAATTTGTGAATGTATAATGTGAAGAGTGAAGTGAAAAGTGGGTGGAAAATTATATATTTGTGGTTATAAAGTTGAGAAACTTCTGCAGTCAGTCGTAAGAGTCGTAAGGTCAGTGTCTTTGTTATTGTTTGTGGTTATAGAATTACTTTTATGTGGAATCAGAAGATGAAATGTATTCTTACTTGATTCTTTTAAAATATTCAACGTAATGCTTACATAAACCTGCACATAGGATTTGCTTGTTAAAACTGTGATGGCAACAAAAAACTCCGTTGATGGACTAATACCACCCACGGTCAAAATTCATTTTTCAAGTAAGGTTTGTGACACACAAATCGCATTCACTTCTTGACTTTGCGTATATTATCTACATACCGCACAGATGTATTTTTGCCGACATTTATAATCCTTATTGTAATTAATACTATAAATGCAAATGTGTTTGTTCCGTTTTAAGTGCGTTTGATGTTTGTTTGGTAACTAATACTAACTGTTGCATGTTTTTTTAAAACCTTAACATTATTTCCCAAGCAAAAAAGGGGGGTTATGTGTTTGGGGTTATGTCCGTCCCTATGTTCCCTCGTAACTACTAAACGGCTGAACCAAATTTTGTGAACGATATGTCGTTAGATTCGTTTTTAATGCGCTAGTGTCACTGGCTATAATAATTATAAAAAAAAAATAACTTTTTTCGTATTTATGAAAATCTGCTTGTTATTTTCTTAACACTATTTTGGGTTGCCTTAGCAATGGTACGAGTACGAGGTGGCCAGAAAAAACATGGCCCTGGTTTTGGACGTGGGAAAACATCCCGCCCTGGGCTTGGGCTTGGTCGGGGACGCGGCCGGGGCCGGGGACGTGGAGGAAAGGGCGCTTCTGCTGGCAATATTAATAATGCACGTGCACGGAGACTAAATTTTGATTCGTAAATATTTTTTTATAGCACATTTTTGATCTTTTTTTTCGTGTGATGACTTTTCCACTTCTTTCTATATTTAATTCTTACAGAGCTGACGAAGTAAAGACTCCTGATCCGTCGACGTCTGGTGGTCCATGCTTACCACAACCTTTGGCGTATGTAAACTAAAATCACGTTTGTTTTTAATTACTTAAGCTTTTGTGTACGAGTAGTATCATTGATCATTTATGTTTTATAGGGGTACCCTACAAGAAGAGCTTCATTTGGTAAGGAAAAAGAGAGCAATAGATGCAAAAAACGTAAAAAAACTTGATCCAGCCGCAAAAAAGCAACTGCAAACGATGAAAGCTAAAAAAGAGATGGGGCGAATCTTGCTACCAGATGCTCCGGAACAAAAACGCAGAAGAATAAATTCACCAGATAGAGTGGACTGCTCTCTTGTACTCGGCACCCCAACAACTCCACCAAAGAATCGACAACCGCCGTGGGAAAAATCTAGGCACGCTTATTATTTGTTTTACTTCAATTACTTTTTTTGTGTTTTTTGTTTTTATATAGATACAAGATCTCATTTTTTATTATTATTTTGTTCCACCAGACTCAGAGATGATTCGAGTATGAGTATTACCATGGACCATGATATACTGACTGTAGGCATGAATGAAAATATAGGTAAGAAGTTAATGATTTCTTTAACTATAGGTGATGTTCTTGTTCTTTCATAATACTTATGTTTTATTAATTTAGAAACGACGATACCCGAATGTGTTAAACAAGCTGCCCAAACACTGGCCCAACTAGCCACTTCCGTAACGCCGAGTAATTGTATGCTGGCCGTAGCCATCTCAGAAGAACATCATCAAAACTATAATTCTACAGATGGTGTAGTGGACAATATGCAAATTGAAATGATCGATTACTGTAAGTATTGAAGTGCGCGTAACTAGCATTAAATGGCCGCTATATTCTTGTTTTTATAATGAAGTTTATTTTCTCATTGGTTTTAGATGTAAATCCAGAGCTACAGTCGAGGACACCACCAAGAAAAATGATAGTAACAGAACATTTTAGCCCCACTGTCACTCCAAGTGACCCTGTACTGCCATTCGGTAAATATTTACTGTGCTGATTAATGTTCAGTTCTGAATACCACAGAATACCTTTACAGTATGTGAACTAACTACCTTTAATCGTTTGATCGCAGTTCCCACTCCTCGACAGTATAATGAAGAGGATGTTGATGATAATTCTGACGAGGAATTAATGCTCATTAATCCTGATAAACCAAACAGCACCGCGTATGATGATGGTAATAATATTAATTGCTTTTTGTCGACTAATTTAACTTACGAAGAACTTGGAAGGTTTCACTAGGCTGTTTAAGCAGCTAAATTAACATTATTACTTTTATTTCAGGCCCATTGCTCGATGAAATGTGTGATACGCTCAGAGGTTTCAATGATTCTGTAAATCCCGGTAGTGAAGTAGAAGATGATCCCGAAGAATCAGAGTTTGGCACTACCATAAGACAAAGTGTGGGTATTGCTGCTTCAGATTACCCAATTGATCTGCCAGACTATGTTAGCTCAGAAGACCGAAATCGTATTTTAGAGATCGAGAGGCAAGACGATAATTACTTGCAGAGTGTCGCAAGTGCCGACAAAGTGCGTTTCGATTGGCATAAAAACCCAGAAATATTTAGATAAAGTATCTCTTTGGAGTAAAAGAAGATTTCACCGCGTCGGCTGGTCCCTCTTTTCCAGTGGTTGAAACCATGTCTCCACTTGATATTATGGAGAAAATCTGGGATACAATAATAATTCAATTGATTGTCAAGCAGACTAATATGTATGCTTGTCGCTTCCAGGAGGCAGGACTCAAAAACCAATCCCGAATGAAGGCATGGAAACCAATTAAACCGGAAGATATCTGGAACTTTTTTGCCATACTCATTCTTCAAAGCTTGGATCCTCGTCCAACTGAAACTGATTATTGGTATTCCAGGATACCCTACCTAGCAATGCCATTATTCGGACAAGCAATGAGTGCAAAAAAGTACACCCGTATAAAAAAATGTTTACATTTCGTGGACAACCAGAAAATGCCCAAAGCAGACAAGCTAGCAAAAATACGGCCTATCGTGGACCATCTTAATGATAAATTTGCTACTCTATACACTCCAAGTCAAAACATTGCACTTGATGAGTCATTAATGCTGTGGAAAGGTAGACTTGGATTCGTTCAAAAAATTTCAAACAAAGCTGCTGGGGTAGGCATTAAAACCTACGAGCTCGCTGAAACTGAAACAGGGTATCTTTGGACATTTCGTGTTTATGCTGGAAAAGGCGATAATGTCGAACAAATAGAACAAAACGAGCAGGACAAACGATCAGACGAGCCTGATGGAAAAGTTTCGGGCATCGTATTAGATTTGGTTAAGCCGCTGTTGCACAAGGGATATACACTTGTCATGGACAATTTCTATAACTCGCCACTGCTTTCACGCCTTCTGAAAATGCAAAAAACTGACACTCTAGGGACTTTACGCATCAACCGAGAGTTTGTTCCAGAATCATTAAAACACTGCGCTAAACGTGATATGCGCGTTGGAGAATTGGTCTACAGCCACACAAATGACCTGTCTGTTATATTGTGGCGAGACTCAAACATGGTAGCCATGATCTCTTCGTATCATAAAGTGGAGGTTTGTGGCAAGGAAAAATATGGAAAATATAAATATAAGCCCCAGGCCGTATTAGACTACAACACATCTATCGGGGGCGTGGACAAAAAAGACCAGCTCCTGTCCGCGTTTCCAATGGAACGTGTACGAAACCATGTATGGTATAAGAAATTATTCAGACGCTTGTTTAATGTCTCTGTTTTAAATGCATGGATAATTTTAAAAACAGCAAAACCTAAATTATCGCACCGCAATTTTCGTGCACAGTTAGTAGAAAACATAATGGAGAAATATGTACATGCCAAAATGCCGATAGTACAAAATTTAAGGCCTTCCGGTGTAAGACCTTTACTTATTGGAGGTCACTATTGTGTGAAGAGTGACTCGAAAAAGGCAAGGGCAAGATGGGACTCGCGCACCATTCGCATTTGCAATGTGTGCCGAGTTGCACTTTGTGCAGAACCATGCTTTCAAAACTATCATACTCAACCGTAATGGAACCAAAACATGAATAGATAATAAAAATGTAGCTGATTTGACAAGGTTGGAAACTCGCGGATCGCAATAATGTGCTAGGAGCACAATATTCATTATAAATAATTGTAAAGCTAGTGCCTTTTATTTGATGACGTAATGTGATAATAAACAGTACTTTTTCTTATAAGTTTTATTTCATTTTTGTACATACATATTGCATTGTAATAGACAGCCATCTACTTACATGGTGGATTTGATCTGTATACCTATTTCTAAGAGCGAAACGATTCCTACTTCCAAAAAGTTTGGTGTGTCACAGACCTTACCAATATTTGACCCTGGGTATTTTTTGTACACAGCTAAAACAGCATCTCCAAAAAACTCAAATTTAAAAATACGTTCCTATTTCTTTTTATTGAATCCCCTATCTAATCAAATATCCTATTTGTGAGATAACTACATTAGATCCGCCAGTATAAAATTTCTTACCTAAGACACAATAACCTAGCATGCAAAGCATGACAGCAAGACGACGTTCAGTTTAGACCTTTTTAGTTGTGTTAAAGTAAATATCAAATAGACTTAATCTGCCATAAAAGTGTTTCTTTAATAGTAAACTTTTAGTAAATAAATATATTTTAGGGCTATGTATAAATGTTATCTGTATTTGAGCGTTTAAAATACGCGTGTCAGTAACGCTTTGGCGTAAAAAAATATAAAATGTTTTTGCAACAATTACTCTTTTATTTTCTATCGAGAGTGTAGTTTAAATACTTGTATGCAACTAGGAAAATTAATAAGGATTTCAAAAACGTATAAGTTTTATATCGATCGATCTGCTTTGCAAGAAAAAGAAAATAATATAGAACAAGAGCCACCAATTTCCTGTCGTTTGTGTTTGGACTAAGCGTTACAAAAGACCACCTAACATTTTTGAAAGAATTAAATATCGTGATAAATTTGATGATGTAATTGACCAAATGGCTAAACATTAGTAATACATATAACCACGTCTTCATGGTTTGTTTTGTGGATGAAAAACACACTGCGCCCGGCCGCCATTTCTCCTTAATGTCGGGGCAGACAACGGTTTTTTTTCTCAGAACACCGGGGCAGACAAGTGAGTTTTCAAATTGGGTATTTTTTGTACCCAGTGTCATATGAGTGGATATTTTATGGACTCCATACGTGGGACAAGCTGCGTGTCTCTCACCGGAATGACATTTTAAGTATTAGACTAGTGAAACAGCCTCACACAAAACTTAGCATCATAATTATGCCTTTAATTAATTAAATTTAAACGGATTTGAAGACCAGGAATTGGGTTTTTTTAACGTTATATTGCAGCCCATGCTCCGCTGCATACCTTTCACAGATACCCAAGAGTTACCTCAGGCAATCAAATCAAAAAAGGCCTCAATATCTTCCATTGTAGCAACCAGGTGCAAGCTTGTGATAACCTAGGTTATATGTCTGTATCTGGGCAGATCTATGAGGACAATACTTTCACAAAAGTTAACACCGGTCTGACATTGTTCCGAGAGAGCTCCTTTCTATGCCTAAGCAAGATATGTAGATGGAAGTGAGGAGTCAATCACCTTGGCCAGAACGACTCTGGTAGAGGAGTATGCACCAATCTACAAGACAGCTCCATTCACTGTTCGAGTGCAAACTGGTTATGATTGCTTGGGAGATGGTATGTGCTGGGATCATGACAGTTGCCTGTTCAGACTGCCGCAGATTGGTAATCTTGTCAATGTAGTTCCCAAAGAACTAGACATGGGGGTTAAATAACGTCACGAGTACAAAGTAATCGTTAATCGCCGATAAAAGGTGACACTGTGATTTTTCACAAAAGAACAACGTGACAAAGTCACAGTATACGTTCGTACTGTTCCTAGCGCGCGCAGCTGTTTCTGTTCAAAATGTTCATTCATTCAAATCAAATCACGACATACGCGGAGCGTGGACTGTAACTCGGCTCTACTCGGCCCTAGTCGGGCTCAGTCGGGACGGGAGTCGGAACGGAAGTACTCTCCCTCTCCGTCAGACTTGCGAGTTCGTACGCAAGTGCGACAGAGAGAAAACCCCGAATGCCGTTGGCGGTAGGCACTCTGCTGCCTGAGAGCGAGGGAGATAGCGTGAAAGTTATGAATGCTTGCTTACTCATCCGTGCCAAAGAGTTGCTAATGAAATGAAGCATAGATATGCCACATGCCTGTTTGATTGATAAACTCATTACGATTAAATTTAATTACGTATATAATTTTAGAATAGGATTGTAACACTTCTTGATTATGGATGGTGTGAATGATGTTTTGGTTAGTTAAATAAAAAAGTTAATAAATTAATCCTATTTTCTAATATTGGTGATAAATTATCTGCGTCTCTCGTTCGAAATTTCGAATTCGTTAAACTTTAGCCGTATTTCCTTGGTCGAGTAATAATTATACTCATACGTAATTACGTAACGTAAAACTTCTATTTTTCATTATATTATTATGAGTAGGATCAAGACTGTGATGCATTGTAGTTTTTGTATAAGTAGGTATATATATTTTATATGCGTTTCATTACTTAGGTTATTTTATTACATACTAACTGTAACATGGTGTACAGTGGAGTGGCGTGTCTGTTCTTAAAATGTATCTATAATAAATAATAATAGACAAGAGCTTGGCCTTGACTTTCGAAACGAATATTTGTTTATTTTGTGTTTAAATTGTTTGTCCTTCAACTTCAATTATTCACTTTCGTTCGGTGCAATAGTACGTTTGCAATTTTGTATTTGCATTGAAAAAATTGCGGCGAAACTAGTGCATTTCTTGTAAATAATATTAAGTGTAAATATAATACCTAATAAATGTAATAAGTTAGTGTAGAAAATAATTAGCGTAGGTACAAAGTTTGCAATATGCCAAAATTAAAAACTAGTAATTTATGGAACTATTTCGAGGAAGGAGACAGCAACACGAAAGTGGCAACCTGTAAAATATGTAGGGTTAAACTTAGCTATAAATCGTCAACATCTAATTTAAGAAAACATTCGGAGAGGAAACACCCCACAATTCAGTTTGTGTCCAGTAAGCAGCCACCACAGCCACCATCGCAGCTGCCGTCGCAGCCGCCAGCGCATCAGTCACCACCAGAGCCGGCAGCAGCCACCACCGTCGCTACCGCAACCACCACTGCGACCGTTACCTCAGCCACCAGTACCACCGCAATCAGAGTCTCTGCCGCAGCAGCCCCCGCCCCATTTCAGCAACCGCCGCAGCTCCAGCAGGCGCAAGCAAACTGGAATCAAACTTTAGCTCGCTACGTCAAACGAAAACTGACTCCAACAGAAAAAAAGAAGCTTGACGATTTGCTGATGCAACTTTTTATATTTGATTACCAGCCGTTCTCAATAGTTGAAGATAGAGGTTTTAGAGCCTTTGTTGGGGGTTTGAATCCATCGTATAACTTGCCGGATAGAAAGACTTTATCAAATAATTTCTTACCCGCTATGTACGAGACATGTTTAGCTCAAGTTCAAGAAGAATTGAAACTTTATGCTAAAAGTGTTTGTCTAACAACTGATATTTGGACCTCCAGTGTACTTGACGCATATTTAGGACTCACCGCGCATTATATTGATGATAATTTCAATATGAAATCAGCGCTGTTGGAGTGTGCAGCTCTATTTGGAGCACATACAGCAGAAAATATCAAAGAAAATGTAATACGCATACTGGAACAATTTCAATTGACGGAGAAGGTTCTTATCATGGTTTCAGATAATGCCAGTAACATGAAAAGTGCCGTAGAAAGGATGGGGTATAAGCACTTAGGGTGTTACGCCCATACACTGAATTTAATAGTAAAATACTGTACTACAGAACACACTGCGGATGAAACGGTCAAATGTCTGATCATAAAGGTCAAATCGATTGTATCACATTATAAAAAAAGCGTGAAAGCCACTGAAAAACTGATTGTATATCAGAGGCAAAATGGGGAGGCACAGCCAAAAAAGGTTTTGCAGGACGTATCAACCCGATGGAATTCCACCTTAAAAATGCTTGAACGATTCGTGCTTTTAGAAAATGCCATTAAGGCAACTACGGCATTGTCTGACGAGAGAATGGAGAGTTTAACAGCAGAAGAATGGAGAATTTGCCGAGAGCTTTGCATAGTGCTAAAACCTTTTGATCAACTCACGGAGACAATGAGCGCCGAGAACTACGTATCGGGGAGCCAAATACTAATATTAACGAGGGGGCTTACGTCGGCATTGACGGAAATGCTGCGCGTAAGTATAGAAGAGCCCGAGGAACCAGATTTCGTGGAAACTCTCCACGAAGCTACTAAAAGGACCGTTGTATCTTTGCTGTCAGAAACGGAAAGGCGTTTTCCAAATCTGGAGACGAGTAAGACGATCGGTATTTCGACGTTTTTGGACCCTAGATTCAAGCTCCATGTATTTAGAAATCAGGCCTACGCAAGTGACGTGAAAAAAACGGTTGTCGAGTTGGTCACTAATCATATCAAACGAACCCTGCCAAGGCCAAGCCAATCATCCGAGCAGACTACAGAAGAGCCGTTAGCAAAAAAACAAAAATTCGATATTTGGAGCGAATACGATGCCATCATGAGCACAGCACGTCCTGAGGGAACTCCGTCTTCACATGCCATACAAGAGGTTCAGAGGTATTTAGAGTTACCCGTCATAGGAAAAAAAGAGAACCCTCTAGACTGGTGGCGCTCATTTCAGCACAGTTTTCCAAATCTCGCAGTATTTGCCAGAAAAAAACTGAATTTCCTCGCAACCTCAGTACCTTGCGAGCGCTTATTTTCCAAAGCTGGCAATCTAGTAAACGAAAGGCGCACAAGACTTGGCGTGAGGAAGGTGAAACAGCTCTTGTTTCTTAATTCCAACTACAAACCTACAAATACGAACCATTCGTAATTTCCAAAAAAAAACGTCAAAAAAATGTGACAAAATGTACCTACCTATGTATATAAAAAAGAATTAAAAAAGATGTGTAAATAATTAAAAGTGTAAATAGGTTCAATGTAAATAATGTACATTCAAATCGTTGTATATATGATCCAAAATAATAAACACGCCGCATATTCCTAAAAAAATACATAATGTTCCCTATACATAATATTTAAAATATAATGTGCGACAGTCCTAAGCCTGTAAAAGTGTGAAGGTTATTTTGGATCAATTACTTTTGTGTGATAGATAACGGTTTCAAAAACACCGCCATAATAATAGCACCGCCACGTCCGCCACCGCGATAATATCATATGGTGCCACGAGTAACAGCGTGACAAAGTAACGATTATTTTACGCTGTTACTTTTTTGGAACGGGATCGTTAGTCACTGATATCAGAATGTAACGCTTTTCCCCATGTCTACAAAGAACAGGTTGGATGTCAATTAGTGCCTAGCTTGGCTAAGAAAAAGTGCAGTAGGAACCAAATTTGTATATGGTATGCATGGGCTTTTGAGCCTGATTATAACCGCACAAATATTATATATGAAAAGATTTCTAATCATTACATCTTCCATTTTAATCTTAAATTTTTAAATGAAAGGAAAATTTTAAAAATTTAATGCTCCGACCCGGATTCGAACCGGCGACCACAGGCATTCATGGCCCGTCGCTACTAACCAACTGAGCTATCGGAACAATCTGGTTCGGGCACCAAATCCTTCAATCAGTTCCTTCATACAACGCCTTAGGGAGGCGTGTAGCGACATCTACCAGAAGACTTAGGCTTCTTAACGGCACCAACGTCTCAAATTATATTGAGAAATCTTCAGTAACGACGCGCTACCCCATACTAAATTATTTTTTGTTTTTAAGCAGTAACGCTGCTAACGAAAATTATAAATTTTTAAATGAAAGGAAAATTTGAAAAATTTAATGCTCCGAGCCGGATTCGAACCGGCGACCACAGGCAATCATGGCCCGTCGCTACTAACCAACTGAGCTATCGGAACAATCTGGTTCGGGAACCAAATCCTTCAATCAGTTCCTTCATACAACGCCTTAGGGAGGCGTGTAGCGACATCTACCAGAAGACTTAGGCTTCTTAACGGCACCAACGTCTCAAATTATATTGAGAAATCGTCAGTAACGACGCGCTACCCCATACTAAATTATCGGCATCGACTCAGAGCATTAAATTTTTCAAATTTTCCTTTCATTTAAAAGTTTATAATTTTCATTTTAATCTTATAACGAAGAATGGGGAATCCATACCATTCTCCATTGGTACAAACAAAACAATCCTATCATCACGTCACCGAGGAATTTCCAGCTGGTATCACACACCCCGGAAGACACAGATATGTGTAGCCACATTAGGGCACATGGAGATTTGAATTTCGTGACGGTTGCTCTTGGGAAGAACATGCCGCAACGCGGATTATTGGGAGATCTTCAGATGCCGCTAATCAGTGTTCCAGGGTCCGACAATTTCACTTATCCCACATGGGCAGTTAAGTGTAAGCAGAACGGTCATGAATGGGGTTGCGTGGCCCCTGAGACAGGCTATGATAGATCATTATTAGTTGATGCTAAATCTGCTATTCAAGTGGCGAGAACCTCAGGGGATCACCAAGGTAAGGTTAAGGTCCCGTCAGTTGAGATCAACTGTGACAGTGATGATGTCTGTACCAGGAGAGGCATTTCAATCAGTAAGGCCTGCTCAATGTTCTTTTGAGGTGGTTAGCAGCTATGGCTGTACTGGGTGTGTTTAACATCCTTATGTCATTATACAGGCCGTCAACATCGCATCAAGTGGCTTAGTGCAGTTCCGCAGTAACAGCTCTTTCTTGTTGAATGAGGTTGCATGTGTGTCAAAACCCCAAGTTCTGAAGCTGACCCGCAGTGACAGCATGTGTTCTATTGACCTGACTGGTTTTAATAAGAGTCTGACGTTCTGACGTTTATAGGTCCTTGATTGAAGGGCTGAGAAGCACCATGTCATCCGCGTAACTGATATTTTTTACACAGATCGAGCCTACATGGCAACCGACTTTGGTACTTCTCAGCTCCTTAATCAGGTCGGTAATATATAGGCTGAAAAGGTCCGGTGAGGTTCGCCCCCCCTGACGGACACCACACTCTAACCTATACTTGCTAGATGTGGAGTCGCCCCATCTCACCGAGTTGGATTGATATTCGTACCAGTATCTCAACAGATTCACGGTTTGCTTTGGTACATTGGACTCGGCGAGCTTGTCCCACAGTAAACTATAGTTTACCAGATCAAAAGCCCGGCTGAGGTCCAAAAAACATGCGTAAATTGACGTGTCCCGCTTCAAGTAATAACTCACAGTAGATTTAAGGCTGTATATCGCAGAATCTGTCGAGAGACCAGTACGAAAACCAAACTGTGCATCACTTAGTACTAAACTGTTTTTTAGAGTTGGGTGAAGTAGTCTCTCCAATATCTTCCCTATTATTGTCCCAAGCGAAATAGGTCTATAGCTTTTAGTACTAAAGGTCACCAGTTCTATTCTTTGGGACAGGAACCACCACAGTCTTCATAAGGCTACCAGGCAGATAACCATGGTTTACACACATATTATAAAGACTAGCCAACACATTAAATATTGTGTCACCCGCATATATTATATGTTCTATGCTTAAGTCGTCGTGTCCTGGTGATTTTCCACGTCTCATATGCCTGACAGCCCTCATAACCTCTTTAGGAGTGAACTGTGCTACAGTCCTCTCATCGGGTTGATCAGCACGTTGCGTCTAATGTGCAACTCGCGCCAGGAGAGGTTTAACTTTAAATGTAATGAACTCGACATGCTAATTTATAACCGGTTAACCGGTAAATTGGCAAATATTACGGCCGGTAAATTACCGGTTAAATCAAAACATAACCGGGAATTTACCGAATGATAAATCAGTAAATAAAAATTTAACTACCCATATAAATTACCCAAATTTACCGTCGCTTATACTGTTAATCATTTTATTTGACGTATACGTACTCTTATTAATCATAATTATGATATCATTGTTGAAGTTATATTTGTAATGTGATGAGAATGAGTAGAGTAATCCATAATTTGTGACAAGCCATATTGATCGGTAATCGCTAATCCCTCATCCCTTCCCTTCTTGCCTCGCCAACCCTTCCCGCCTTACTTACAATTAGTGCAGTATCCTTTGTTTTATTTAGTATGTTACCTGCTAATCCCGAAGACGCTTGTTATCTGTTGTTGTGCATTGTGCGTTAGCCAGTGAGTGAAATAAGTAAAAAGATTTTAAATAACACGTGACAACTGTGTATGCGCTAAATGAACGGAATGGTTGTCGCTTAAAGTAAGTAGAGACTTTTATTTTTCATGAGTATTTATTTGTCGTTGTTCAATATATGTATGTATCTAATCATATTATTGCAAATCTTCGATTACTATATAAATTTGCAAGTTAGGTATCCCTGAATAAAAGAAAGTACATTTGTTGTGTGTTGTATTCTTTCCATACATCGATCTTTTTGTCATTATGTAGGCAATATAAAGTTTACATCTGATATCAAATCTGTTCCAAATTTCTAATAAACAATGAACTACTGTGATGAATAAACAACATATTCATATAATATCCTCAGTGGGAAACTTTCAAGTATCATTTAATCTATTATCCATATGAATAATGTAACTATTAACTTACGAAGAAGTCCCGTCATGTATATTCCGCAATTTAGTTCAAGTTTACATACATACATTCACGCCTTTATTCCCAAAAGGGGTAGGCAGAGTACATGAAACGTATGTTCCAGCGCCACTTTTAGCATAAATGTGGGTATAATATATCGACAAATGTGATATTGCAGTGATAGGTTGCTAGCCTATCGCCCACAACACACTTCAACCCTGGTCCCTTAGTCGACTTTTACGACACCCGCGGGAAGAAAGGGGGTGGTGAAATTCTAACCCGACACCACACGGGTAGACAGTTCCTGACTCTGGGTAGTTCAAGTTTATGCTTAATATTTCTGCTTAAGAGGGGGCGCTCCGCGAAATCGGAGTTCTTAAATTGAATATTTACCTATGACAAACTAAAGCGAATGCCAGGAAAATGAACATACAGAAACTACATCATATTTGCAATCTATTTGTCTGAAAAAACCATACAAAACCAAAATTGCCTCGATAGAAAACAATCGCCAAAAAATGTCTTATTTTTACCTAATTTCAATTGTGTGTCGTTCCCGTGCATATAATTTACGTAAAAATTTAGTGTATAATAGCTCTTGATATTGCCTAGTGATTTGACGAGCGGCGTTTTTTTATGTAGTCCCTTTTCAGACTTATCGAGGTATAACGTATTTGGCGTATAAGTCTTTTTTATTTAGCGCGATACTGTTTCTCCCGTCGCATGTTTCGTGCAGTTTGGTATATCTTCTGTTGCCGTTCGCGGGCGGAGTCAATCGCAATCGCTCCGCTGAGACGAGAGGACTACGTTCTGTGCTCTCACGACAGCACGGTGAACATAATTATTTCAATAATATTGTGACCCGGTATATTCGTCCAGTAAATGAATGTATCATTACATTCCAGTAGATATTTTGGTATATTTTGAAATAATATATTGAAAAGTCGACCTTAACATGTAGACCTTAAAGTTCAAAATACAACCATAAGATTACGCAGCGATCGGCCGGCGACCGGCTTCTTAGAATAATTTGTGCAGTACATGCAAAACTACACGAACATTTTTTCTGTCGAGCGTGTATTTACTTTACGAAAGATTATCACTATCACTACAACAACATAGTACTCGTATAATAAAACAAAGTCGCTTCCCGCTGTCTGCCCCTATGAATGCGTAGATCTTTAAAACTACGCAACGGATTTGGATGCGGTTTTTTTTAACAGATAGAGTGATTCAAGAGGAAGGTTTATATGTATAATATAATTTAATATAGTATCCGAGCGAAGCCAGGGCGGATCGCTAGTTGAGAATAAATCCGGTTAATTTCAAAATCGATGTCCTCTCGGTCTCTAAATACGAATTCGAAGTCGGAAATAATTCAAAAAGTGGTCGCATTATTTTCATTTTTGAAATATTTGTTGTAAATTACGATGCGCGTTTTTTTTTAAAGAACAACATACGTTTTCAGGCTTTTCGAGAAATTATGTCCATTTTGAATTCCAAGATGGCGGACATTGTTTTTCGAATTTTAACTTTCGTGAGACATGTTGAAAGGTTCAACTCACGTATTAAATGTCACCACGGGCGACATGTTTCGAACTCTGCGGGGGTTCATGAGGATGAGTGTTTTCGCGGCGGTTTCGCTTGAATCTTGTCGTGATTCAAGCGACACCGCCGCGAAAGCATTCATACTGAAAAAAACTCCCGAAGATTACGAAACATGTCGCCCGTAGTGACATTATTGACATTGTTTTTCTTTGAAGTCATCACGGGTGTCGCTTTTAGTGTTATCGAGGGTGCAGATTCCAACAATTATTGCCTGCGAACTTGGTCATTTTTATATTAAAAAAAGTGAACACAATTAAGCAGTTTTTCTTTAGTACCTACCAGTATGTTCAAAATTGATAACTAAAGGGCCAGAGCGTCTCCATTGTCTCCAAGCAGGAATCCGAGATCAGAATTGAAAAATTTGGCCGCAACACTGTGGCCTGAAAATCTGACTTTCATAGACATGATCGAAGGTTTCATAATATATAACAGTTTTTTTAATGCTACTTATAAATTCACAATTAAATTCACGTATTCAATGACATGACAGGCGACATGTTTCGAACTCTTCGGGAGTTCTTCTTCAGGATGAGTGTTTTCGATGATTGTTTTGAAGAAGAACTCCCGAAGAGTTCGAAACATGTCGCCTGTCGTGACATTTAATACGTGAATTTAACCGTGGTAGTATTTTAGACATGTCTCACAAAAGTTTTAATTCGATTATGGCTTTTTTTTGCTTTAGGTTTTTACTAGCCATTGTAACCCTTACGTGATTTAGTTAATAAAAAACCGGCCAAGTGCGAGTCAGACTCGCGCACGAAGGGTTCCGTACCATTATCTTTAAACAGTAAAAAAAAGTTTATTGTATGGGAGCCCCCCTTAAATATTTATTTTATTTTGTTTTTTAGTATTTGTTGTTATAGCGGCAACAGAAATACATCATCTGTGAAAATTTCAACTATCTAGCTATCACGGTTCTTGAGTTACAGCCTGGTGACAGACAGACAGACGGACAGAGAAGTCTTAGTAATAGGGTCCCGTTTTTACCTTTTGGGTACGGAACCCTAAAAAACGGAAGGTCATATTTCAGTTATAGCTTTCGAAACTCTGACTTAATAGCGCAAATAATATCTTCAAATATAGGTACAGATTTTGTCTTGCTGACTAAATTTTTTTATGATGTCATTTGAACCAGTTTTTGGACAGGAACAAATGTTTGTATTGGAGGAACTACAATTAAAGAACATAAATACTCAAAAATTTGAGACAAAGATCATCGCCAGCGTGGTTAGCTGGCGGCAGCGCAAAACGCTTAATACTGAAAGACAGACAGGCGTAACGTCACAGCCGACATTTGTTAATACAAAGTACCTACATGTATCGTCGTATGGAAAATCAGGTTCTTAAATTGTTGTTTCATTCGCGGAATACTGCCTTTAAGTACATAATTGTTGTACAATTTTGTTTCTATAAAAGCCTAAGGATTCTATTGGTACCTTTAAATTTACTCTTGTACAATAAAAAAAAAATCTAAACTTTCAAGGTTCATATCTTTTTACGATTTTAATTATATTTTATTATTTATACTTTATTACGGTAATTTGATGGTTTACTATACATTTATCATCACTACGTTATCAATTTGAACATGAGTCATCATGCCTATTATCTATAGGTATTCATCATGTTTCATCTGACTGTCGGGGCATGTACTATGCGGAAGGAGCGGGGCAGCAATAGACGCATCAGCGCGGCAGGTGCGGGGCGCGCGGGTGATTTCTGATTTTTCCCTGGCGGTACGCGCCCTCTTAATACGGTTAGTGAAAAAGTAGGACAAGCGAAGTATCTGTAAAAGTAAATACATAAACACGATCTCATATATTTCTGATTCACTGCTTATTTTGAGGCAGCAGTTGCCTTTCAATTATCTGTAGATATGGTATTCTGGCTGGACCTGGTTCTGAATTGTATCTGTGCTAAATAAATTCAAATTTAGGTCAGTCATTCTTTAGTTATGTATACAAATATAATATATTACATCAACGTCTCAAAGTAATTTAATTATTATTTTTGTTGTAGAATAATCGGCATGGAATATAAAGAGTTTCGAAAGCGGGGTCAAGAACAGTCCGGAGTATGGCTGAATTTTTTGCGGTCCATAAGGTCAACGGACGCCGTCTTATGACGGCAAAATGTAAAAAATGTAATAAAATATTAAAAGCAGAAGGAGGAAGTACCTCAGGTTTGAGAAACCATCTGAGGTTAGTTCACAATATTACTGACAAACCAACAGAACCAGTACCAGGGACGTCATCGAGCCAGTTTGGCGTAAATCCAGGCAGCCAGTCTCAGGTATCTAAGAAGAAGCTTAATATTGACGATTACTAAACTGAAAAAAACTGGCCTGAAAATTTCAATCACAATGGATGAATGGACATCTACGGCAAAAAGGTGTTACATTAATGTTAGTATACACGGTGTAGCTATCAGCACAACCAAACACTTTCACAACATCGGCTTGATAAGAATAAGGGGATCAGCTACAGCATCAACATGTAGGCAACTTTTGAATGATCGATTACAAGAATACAAATTAAACTTGGATGACATTATTGGACTTTCAACGGACGGCGCAAGTGTGATGGTAAAAATGGGACGTAATTTGCCGCTCTACCATCAACTCTGCTACGCACATGGACTTCAGCTCGCTATACTTGATGTTATGTATAAAAACCAGCCAAAGGTTCATGACGACGACTCAGAAGAAGATTACAATTCAGAATCAGAAATATCGAATTTAGATAGTGACGGTGAAGATGATGAAAGTTTCAATTTAGAAGAACCACGAAGAAGGGTGCCGATTTCAAATGCAGACATCAAAGTTTTGGTTAAGAAAGTGAGGAGAGTATGTAAGATCTTCCGTTATTGTACAACGAAAAACGTTGCAAAAATACGTGAAACAGACCTTTGATAAAGAACTTCACCTCATATTAGACTGCAAGACACGCTGGAGCTCTCTGGCGTCAATGTTAGAGAGATTTATATTGTTATATTCTTGTATCTAAAAGGCTTTGATTGATATAAAGTCCGAAATCAAATTTGACTCCATTGAAATAGATTTGCTCACAAACGTGCATAAGATTCTTGAAATATTTAAAGGAGCACTGGAATTACTATGTGAAAGTGATGCAACTCTGCTTACTGCTGATTTTGTGCTCAAGTTTTGCCTCACAAAATTAAAAGATATTCCTGGAACACTTAGTAAAGCCTTCCAAATAGCTTTGAAGAAAAGGATAGAAGAGCGGTAGGTACCAACCTATACAAGGTATTTTAAAATACCTCGACAATCCGAATGGTTTCTACAACGATACCGAATTTGATCAGATATTTGTCAGGCCGTCCACAGAAGACATAGTATCAATTATCATGTCATTATTGGAACGAAACGAGAATAGTCACAGTCACAGTGCGGTCACCGAGACATTATCAGAAGCACAACTAAGAGCTGATAATCAGCCTACGCAAATTCCTGAAGCAATCAGCCTGGAAGCATTGGATACTTCTGTTCAGTCGACATCGAAACAAATTAAGAAAACAATGAGAGAAGAAATGAAAAAGAAGGTTATTGGCACTGTAGAACAACATAGTACATACCGCTAGCTATTTATGCTCCAGATATCGTTCACGAATGAAAGACGAAACAATCAATTCTTTAGTTGTTTTAAAGCATTACTTGTTGTCTAAACAGCGTTCTAATTAATCGCCTAGATATTTAGATTACTTAGCTACTAAGAATATGTATTTTGTTGCATAAGCGACAAAATAATGTGATTACGTGTTCCTGATTCCTGATTATTATAATATTTATAAACAACTATTTTATAGAATAGTGTCTATCTCCGAAGAAAGTTACGTGATATGTACTTATTTTTATATGAAAAATGCCACTATCATTTATATAATTTTATAATTAATACATATGTTAAATACAATGAAAAATTAAACCAAGAGTTGACCACATTTCATATTTATTTGCATTTAACATCTGTATTATTTACACGACGATTTTATAAAACCACCGTTGTCTTAGATATTATTTTTATACAGAGATAATTTATTATTTTGATGAAAGTTGATTACTTGCTTTAGTTTCAAAGCAATATTATATTTGTAATGAGTCCAATATATGCTTTCGTTTAGATTTTTTGATTTTATATTATTAGAATGACGACTGCCACTTACTGTGATTTGAAAACAAACATGTTAAATATTAGGTATCTTATTTAATGTAAATTGTACATTATCATGTTTTAATATGATTAATACATTTGATGTGCCTTGCTTGTTTAATGTTTAAAGTTGATTTGTTATTTTATTTTACCGATGTCTCGTATGTTTTGATTTCTGTACCGCACTGTTGATTACTTTTAAGTTTTACAATCGTCAATAAGTACAAAATAAACAAACATTCAAAACTATCGAGCTTTTTTATTTAAAAAACGAATAACCGGTAATTTACCGGTTAGCCGGTTACCAGAAATTCGGTTCGGTTATTTACCGGTTATTAAAAATACCCGGTTATTGCATTCCCTAATTGCAACTACACTGCAAATAAAATTGTGGATATAATTAATGTAACATACGATGAAGCTTATGTAACAAATTTTCTGAATGTTTTAGTTTCTGCATGGAAAAGTAATGTTTATCCATTATTGTATCGAAGTAAGGTGTTTATCCATTATTGTATCTAAGTTAAAATAACACTTTTTAGAGCGTACCGCACTTCAATGTACTCTGGTGCCCTGTGGGCGAATTGTTCGCAGCGGTCGCTCAGCTCTCAGCGGGTCCAGTACCACAACGCCTACAGGGCGCTGTTTGGGTTGCCACGGTTCTGCAGCGCGTCCACCATGTTCGCTGAAGCGCGAGTGGACTTTTGGGGCTGTGTTGCGGAAAAAGATGGCATCACTTTTATCCAGAATACGTGTAAATGTGACTAACCGTGAAGTTAGAAATAGGTTCAACTTTATGTCTACTAAAATCAGTACCCCTATTAGGTTAAATCAGGCTTCACTTGCTATACCTCTGTTATTAGTCCAGTCAATGAACTGACAACTTGTATGGAAAAATGACAATTTTGGAAATGATTTATGATAGCTTATTTTTCTTCTGTCTAACGGATATATTATCAAAGACTGAATCCGACAAACTTTCAGACATCAAAATAAAAATATATAAATTATCTACCTTCTGAAAAGATATTTTTGTCTGTATTTTCGTTCATTTACATTTGCTCTATATTTAAGATAAATCATACAAAAAGAAGACCACACATGCTCCATTTAAATCTACTTAATTACGTCCGGATGAAAAGTTTGCCAGATTCTTGAACAAAGCCACCTAAAATAACATTTTAAAATGAAACCAACAAGGAAAAACGCTATCATAAATTAAGGTTTTTCAGAACCGCATTTTGCCTGGAGTATATTTAGTAAACTCTCCAATTAATAAACTTAGTATTATCACATAGGTAATCTAATGTATTGTTTATTTTTTATTACCATTGCACGAGAGAGCGAATACCGCCTAACATAAGTTTTTATAACTTAAAAGGAGGATTCGGCACCATATGAAATCAACTGTGATACAAAATTAATAATTTTGAATTTTTGAATAAGAAAATATGTAACAGTTTAGGTAAAGTTCAATCTACAATGAAGTATGTTGAATCTTTACTATTTCTTATCGACGTACCACAGTGAATTCGACACAGACGCTAATGCCGCCAAAAATATTCTCATCAATTACACCCGGTCTGACATCTGAGGTTGCCAAATCAATTACACCCGGTCTGACATCTGAGGTTGCCAAATGGTCGGGATTTGGCGGGATTCTCCCGAATTTTTGTATGGCCTCCCGACTCCCGGCAAAAAAAGTAAAATATCTCGCGACAAAACAGATTCATTATATAAAACAATAATTTGCATATTGCGAAAGAGCATTCAGAGTACTAAATAACCTTTACGCAACTTCATTTTAATGAAAACTGTTTAAGCTTTAAGTAGTCTTTAAAAAAAAGGTCAAAAAATGCTGAAAGCTGTTAAAACTATATAAATACAAGTGGTAAACCGAAAATTAAAATTTTGTATGAAACTTTGTTGATATTTTTATAATAATGGGTGATGAGAAAACCATATTAATTTTCGATGTTGTTAGCTGTGTCCACACCGGACGAACGGTTCGCCCGAGCCATCAAAAACGCTCGCGCGAACGGTTCGGGCGAGCCGTCAGAAGGCTCGGGCGAGCCGTCAAAAGACGCGGCCGCAAGCGCTCGGTCGGTGTCGACGGGCGTTCGGGCAAACGCGCGCCCGAACCGATTTGGCTTACCGATAGTTGAGCTCACGATCGCGATGAAGCCGCACGTGCGCACAGCTGTCGCTGCGGTAACTTTAATTTTGCTTCTACATTTAGTACGAAATCCAAGGACAGGTATAAAAAGAAAGAAAAGCCGCAAAATGTGGATGCGCAAAATTTTTGCTAACCGAACGAGGCTGGACACAAATTGTTTGATCAGTTGTGTTTTGACGAGAGCGAAGACGCATTCATTCGACTGAATCGAATTCAATTCGAAGAGGTTTTCAGGCTTATCAAAGCAAATATAACTAAAAAAGACACAAATTACCGTCAATCAGTTACAGCAAGGGAAAGGCTACTAATTACACTAAGATTTTTGGCTACCGGAGATTCTTATACCAGCCTGGCTTATTTATTTCGTGTGTCAAAGCAACTAATTTCTGAACTTTGGGTATATACATATCTTTGACCTCGACTGTACATAACTGTCAGTCATTTTTTTTTCTTTGTCAAAACTTAGATAACTACCGATATTTACAACTGTCCTACAAAGCTACATGGATATAATAGTACACTCTATGTTTAAATAAAATACGTAGGGCATAAATCGCCCTCGCCTTCTGTCGTTCGGCCGAACAAAAATCCACCGTCCACAGAGGCCGAGCCGCTCGCGGCTCGGGCAAACCGTTCGGGCAAGCATTCGGAGGCTCGCCCGAACGGCTCGGGCGAGCCGCCGCTCGCCCGAATCACGTCCACACCGGGCGAGCACGTTTGGGCGAACGATGTTCGGGCGAACCGTTTTCGTCCGGTGTGGACACGGCTGTTGATTTGAATATTTTTAATAGGTACAGTTACAGGTACAGTACCAAAATCCCGAAAAATATATTTTTTCTCCCGATATTAGGGTCATTCGATCTGGCAAGCCTACTGCCATCTGTAGGCCAAGATGTCTCGTAAAAGATATCGTAACCTCCTGAGGGATAAAAAAACAAAGTGGAAATTTCATTTGCAACTTGTTTGCGTTCAAAGATTTTTTTTAATGATGCTAAACCCAAAAGTAGCCATGTTGTAGAAGAGTTCGTACTATACACGGAATAAAGAACCATTGGAAATGGCACTCAACCGATTTTCATAGAGAACCACTGTCGCCGCACGCACACAACCACACATCATTAAATACACGAACACACAATTGCAATACACTTTCGATTGGTTAAAACGTACTATGACAATAAGTTGTTAACGGTAACAAATTGTATATGCAAAATCTACTTTAAGTAGTACCATTTACGGTATAATTTAGAGTGTCAAGTAAACATTTCTTACGTCCGTTACCATATGCTTTGCAAGACGTGCAAGAGACATGGTAGTTCGGCTACTCGACGCCAGGTAGCGTTGTTTTCAAATTATGGAGATGCGACCTCTTAAAACTAAAAAGTCGCATGTAATGCGAAATGCGTATGATGATAAGTCTATTTGGCTATAACGGAATAGGGATGTGGGTATGGTATGACGTATGAGTTTGAATATCGATATTTTTATGATATTCATACGGTAAATAAACTAAGACTTCGGTTACTTATCATTTAGTTACAAATTGTTTCTAATAAAATCTTTTTTATTATATAATTAGTAATAGGTAATATTTATAGTCAATAACTTTTGTTATATAATTTTGTTGTTGCAATTAAACACCATTTCTAATAAACAAGGAGTATTTTTTTTTCAATATAATACAAGCATATCTTAAATACTATTTAGATTTATTTTCCCAGCAATCTACACTGCGGACGCTGTGCGAGTGCGGTCAAGTGAGAATTTACAGTGAAAGTTGTTCGCAGTGCGTGATAGTAGGAAACAAAACGAGGGAAGTTCACCGTCCGTATTGAAGGGCGCGGACTACCGCTGGCAATAGATCTAACCTAAGTCTACACAGATGTAGTTCAGGTGTTAATACGCAGATGTAAATAGGTGTAAATACCCAATTACATAGAAAAAATACAAGACTTGGAAATCATGCTCATCACAAAGATATTTGCCCTTGCCGGGATTCGAACCCAGAACCGTCAGCTTTATATGCCCCTAGTCAGCCTCTGGAAGCAGTGCGTCATGTGAGAAATCGGAGCGTTGCTCGCTCCTTTGTATGGCCCAATGCACTGCCGCCACCTTTCGATATCTTGGCCTAGCTATGCACTCTACAACATTATCATCATCCTCCTAGCGTTTATTCCCGCTAATGCCCCTAAAGGAACCCGGGGTCCGCTTAGACACGTCATCCCAAGATTTGGCATAGGCACTAGTTTTACGAAAGCGACTGCCATCTGACTTTCCAACCCAGAGAAAAAACTAGACCTTATTGGGGTAAGACCGGTTGCCTCACGATGTTTTCCTTCACCGAAAAGCTAACGGTAAATAAATATTCCGAACATAAGTTCCGGAAAACTCATTGGTACGAGCCGGGATTCGAACCGACGACCGCCGCTTGCACACCCGCACATGCCTGAACAACTAGGCTACCGTAGCATTTTACAACATTATATGTATGTAAATAGAAAAACAATAATCAATCATATTTAATTATTCGTACTTACGCTACATACTACACTATATTCTGCGTGGGAATTGAACCTTCATGAATGAAACGTTTTCCTTTCGGCGAAACCCAAAAATCTGTTTCAACAAAATGTTCCGAACAAATGGTGTTGCATCGTTGCGGAAACCAATCTTTTCTCCCAGTGGTATCAATCCATTTCTCCTTTGTTTTCGTGTCTTTAGGAAAACTATACTATTATAATAATTATTTTATTGTGTATGACATAATTTCAGATATTATATATTACTAACTTCCGCCCGCGACTCCGCCTGCGTGGACCCGGGATAAAAACTATCATATATTTTAATTTAGGCTATAACATATCTTCGTGCCAAATGTCATCCAAAGCGGTTGAGCCGTTTAAGCGTGATTGAGTAACAAACATCCAAACATCTAAACCTCTAAACATACAAACATCTACAACATCCAATAAAGTTTCACATTTATAATATTCGTAGGATTCATAAACAAATATATTTTAATTTTGATTTATCGATAACTATTATCGACCTTAGCCACAGCATTTGAGTAGCGAACCTTCTAGATATTGTGAGCATTTGACGTTCCGAGTAGCTAAACAATACACAGGGTTATGAACTTTATTGTTAGAGAAATAGAATTGATATTTCCGTGACTACAGACGCAAATTTTGTGTGTGATTCCATGAAATAGAAAATTAAATATTTCTTTATACGTATTCTAAAATAATACTTACCGATGATAGGAGATACCTCCATCAGACAAGTTTTTTAATGTGCTGTTATTGGAGCAACTTTTAATAGCGCAATACGGCATTTTACTAAAATAAACAAATATTCTCTCATGTTATACGCCGCGTGCGGTTGCTAGGTGACTGACTATAATCTGTGCAAGAAGTATGCTAATTATTGCTCATGTTCGGCGACACGGGAACGCCCACTTACCATTTCCAATGGTTCTTTATTCCGTGGTACTATACCTAAACCCTATGAGCTACTGAGTAAGTCGTTTTTCTACCGGTTGATAACCAGTGCACTGGTGGACGATAACCGACCGGTATATTTGCTATTTTACAAGTACATATTTTTTATACATTATATATCACTGATCCATTCATAAACATTAGGTTTTATGGAACCACACTATTGTAGGATCAAATGTTTCTTTTGTTTTTAATCTAGCATTATTATAGAAATCACCTCTAAAGTCAACAAGCCGCTTAAACGCAGATAACCGGTATGTTTAACCTAAAACTGCAGCAACTTATGCCTTAAAATTTTCAGATAAGCCCAGTTACAATAGCATATATATTTAAAACACAGTTTGATTGATATTTGCGTAGAACAAAATGAAATCGAGTAGGAGAACGAATATACATATGTAGGACAGTAATCTCAATTAAAGACATCCCTAACGGAGAAATATAATGAAGGGTCGGTAGTGGTTGGAAGAGATATTGGGCCATGAAAGAAGTAATGAAACATAACATAACATGATTGATATTGCTTCCAGGCATGGCTCCATTCACGCCACCCACACCCTGGTTCAGCACAAACAAATACTCGTTCAGGGGGTCCGGCACCACCACGTCTGGCACCAGTGTTCGCCATCAGTGGGATTGACACCATAACTCAACTTGATAAAAATCCTTTTGCTATAAACGTAAACTCAATTGGTTAATAAAAATCAAACCAACTAACACATCATTACTCAAAAAGTTTTGCACTGGTGGACGATAACCGACCGGTATATTTGCTATTTTACAAGTACATATTTTTTATACATTATATATCACTGATCCATTCATAAACATTAGGTTTTATGGAATCACACTATTGTAGGATCAAATGTTTCTTTTGTTTTTAATCTAGCATTATTATAGAAATCACCTCTAAAGTCAACAAGCCGCTTAAACGCAGATAACCGGATGTTTAACCTAAAACTGCAGCAACTTATGCCTTAAAATTTTCAGATAAGCCCAGTTACAATAGCATATATATTTAAAACACAGTTTGATTGATATTTGCGTAGAACAAAATGAAATCGAGTAGGAGAACGAATATACATATGTAGGACAGTAATCTCAATTAAAGACATCCCTAACTGAGAAATATAATGAAGGGTCGGTAGTGGTTGGAAGAGATATTGGGCCATGAAAGAAGTAATGAAGGTCCAAAACCTTCACATTGGCACTAAGAGTAGGGTATTCAACACCTGCATCCTTTCCATACTTATGTATGGAAACCAAACTTGGGCCCCAACAAGCAAAAAACATTTAAATAAACTACGCATCTGCCAAGTTTCCATGGAACAAATTATGTTAGGAGTAAGAAAAGCTGATAGGATAAGGAACCAAGTTATAAGAAACAAAATACCATGGTGCAGGACATTGTCCACAAAAATTAAGAGGCATAAATGGAAGTGGTCAGGCCATAATTATGAGAGGAATAGTGGAGTAAAAAGGTAACCCTGCGGTACCAATGAAGCTGCAAAAGAAAGAGAGGCAGGCAGATGAAAAGGTGGGACGTTGACATCAGGCCTGTTGCTGGTGGCACCTGGAGCAGGTTTGCCAGAGACAGACATGAGTGGAGAAGGCTGGAGGCCTTTGCCGACTGGCGAGCGGACACCCAAAATAAATAAAGAAACCAAATATTGAATCAAAGAAGAACTACATGCTAAAACATAACATAACATGATTGATATTGCTTCCAGGCATGGCTCCATTCACGCCACCCACACCCTGGTTCAGCACAAACAAATACTCGTCCAGGGGGACCACCACGTCTGGCACCAGTGTTCGCCATCAGTGGGATTGACACCATAACTCAACTTGATAAAAATCCTTTTGCTATAAACGTAAACTCAATTGGTTAATGAAAATCAAACCAACTAACACATCATTACTCAAAAAGTTTTGGAATAATCACAATTTGACTTGTTAAAGTACCATTATGGCCTACTTGCAGAACAAAATTCATTTATTAAGGAAATGCTATCAAATGTTATTAAATCAAGACGGCTCTTTCAGAGTAAGGCTATAAATTGTGTTGGAACACGATCGACATATTTAGTTATAGACCCCATATCGCGTATGAACCCAATCAACATAAAACAACCCAACATCGTCCACACGGAAAATTAATAGGTATTTACATCGCGAAATAAACTGGGAACTCAGTAACGTAACGGAACCCAGGATACCGTGGGCCGTCCATCTTGGACAGTTTTACGAGCACCACAAAAATATAAGAGATTCTCAAAGCCGAATGTTTTCTCGCTTCCCGCCGGTGATGATAACTAGTAACAGAGAACGAGCCCCAATTGTGGGGCTTTGTTTTGGAAACCGAACCCGATATGAAATGACATGTATTGAAACTAGACGCAGTCTCAACAATCAACTAATGATTAATGTACAGCTGCGCTGCACTATTCAATTTAACTTTGAATTTTTACAACCCGAACCATAAGCGAACACAATCCCAAGAGTAAAGTAATTATAAGGAGACACAAGTAGAAAACTATTAAGTACCGGCACAATGTATAATGGTATACTGCCAAAAATGCCAAAATGAGATGAGAATGAGAATAGAATAGAAAATCTCGCTAATCCTAATCTCGCTTGCTTGTGACAATGACGTCAATGACAATATGGTAATGTACGGTCAAAATAGTGTATGGCCCAATAATCCGTGTCGAAATTGGGTCGCTCTTTAAGGCCCCTCCACATTCGCGCGCGATTCGAGTCCTTCGCGATTTCTTTGACGCGGGAGTCTACAGCCCCCCTAGCACACTAAGTTTTATGTTGGAGTTGGACATAATGACATAAAGCATTCGTCCCATTCTGGCAAATATGCGAGTGCAAGAGGGACGAATACATAATACTCCTTAATAAAAGAGTGAGTGATAAATAGTGGTACGATCCCTAATTAAGTTGTATTTCCATCTTTTTGTTTCTATTACTACGCTCCAAACTACCGCTATCATGGCCGCAGTAAAGGACGCGGTTAAGCGTTGGAATGCGATGGAAGTATGTCTGCCTCCCCCTTACACAAAGTTACGTCCTGTATGATGGGCCATGATAGCCCATTGTGCAGAGAAGCCGGCAAGTAAAACCTGCATCACACTGGCGCGGCCTGGCCGCGGCGGACAATAGTAAACTTGTCCGCCGCTGTGAATTTTACTATTGTCCGCCACTGCAGGCCGCGCCAGTGTGTGGCAGGCCTAAAAAGAGTCTAAACTCTAAACTAATAGATAAATGTTACTATTCCATAGCTGAATTTATGAAAGATACATGTTTATAATGTCTATGCCGTCAATTTTTTTTGAACATCAATAGGCACCTATCGACATTAGTTAGTTAAATGTACATAGTATAAGTTACCAGATTGTTGCTACACCCTTCCAGTGTCCATGTATCTTAGTTTTAAGGACCTGGTTGCAAATAAATCTCGGTTTTTGAACGAATTTTAGGGCACTAGACCCAAGGCCTACCACACACTGGTGCGGCGTAGCCGCGGCGGATAATGGTAAACTTGTCCGCCGCTGTCAAATTTTCTAGTATCTATAGGCCTAAGGCCTGCAACAAGTTTACAGTTCTGTGAGAGTACCGTACCATTCTCAAATACGTTACTTAAAAATTTAACAAAATCTATAATTTAAAAATAAACACTTGTAAGCCTTTGCATCCCCACGGTCCAGAGCTCCAGACTGATCGTAAATTATTTCCATTTTCGAAATTTTATTGCGTTGGTTGTGATGTGCATGAAATTCGTCAAAACAACTCGTTTGACAGAGCTGATGATGAATTGACTATGACAAATCACTACATGTATATAACCCATTTTCTGATCACATCATTACAGTTATGGACCATCCACATTAAGTGATTTTACCCCAATTTGTCAGTACAACACGTCGAAGTCAGAATTGGGTGTAGCGTACAGACTTAACAACTGCAACTACAATTTCATTCAGTGTGGCCAGTTAACAGTAAGAAAGCGAATATTGCCGCATTTAAACGGTCCTGCGAAGCGGACTGCAAGATTGTTAATAACCGATGAGATAGGGCGAGACAGCACGTCTAACACATGGCTGCGACATACTAGCTGTCAGCCTGTCACGTAAATGCTTCGTTCGATTGCTTCGCGTTCGTTGGTCGTTCATTTGTTGCTCGCTCAGTGTGTACCCACCATTGTGAGATGAGTGGTTTTGAGGTTATATTATAAATTGTATTGTATAGTTTAGTTTCTCTTTCTAGGCGTGTTCATAATCATAATCGGATCGGATAGTTTGTTGTATTATTTGAACTCCTTCGAGGGTTAGTGCAAACAATCTAATTTACAGTGGTTTAAAGTAGAGCAATTCGTTTTGTTAAATGTTGTATTGTTAAGGGTATTAGTCGTGGGTTTCTTGTCTCGTGTAAGGTTTTTCTGTTTTAAATTCGTGAAATAATCTAACAATGGTCTGTTCAGGTCTTGTAGATGATTGATGGCTAATCTGAAAATAACATATTGGCGGTTTCTCGGGGAGGTTATAAAGTGATTGTTGTCTATAAAATCTTTTCACTTCCTCCTTTTCTCATCCTCGTGTTAGCTTAATTGTTGTCGAACTTCTTTACTCCTCTGTAATATGGTCTCTTGTCTAAATCTGGCATTAGGTATGTTGTGTGGCAAAGTTTTCTTTTGGTCCCGAATTGTTTCATTATTGTATTTGTTACTGGATCCTGTTAATGGAGGCTTGTCCATATATTGAATATTTTCACAGATTTGTTTAGGTGTCCATATTCTAAACCTAATATGGTTCCAAGTTCTACTGTCAAGATATACCGCACCAAGAACCAACTAACACAAGATAAATTCATATTTGGGGACACATTTTATTACAAATACATAAATTCTTACTTCTTAATTAGGAGTACCTTGTGTCAATCATGGGTAGTGCGGTGCCTATTAGATGATCCATAAGTGAACTATGTTGATACAATTATACGTCACAATGGTGTATATCGCCGGTCAAAGGCAAAACCAACTCTTTCATCCCAAAAAGTCACTATATATTTTGGAGAAAACCACCTTAACAAATAAGGTCCTATTTTAGGTCCTATTCCCAGAGAATAATGATAAAATCTCAGTTATGTGAGCAGCAGATTATTCTATGATTATTTATGTTAAATCTTGGGATTAGGTGTCAAAGCGGACCCCGGGCTCCTTTAGGGGCATTACCGGAAAAAATGCTAGGAGGAGGATGATGTATCAAATAATTACATGAAAAATGCAATCGATAACCATCATTAGTACAAAAGAAAAAACATATTTGAGTTGTTTGGTATATTTCAAAACAAGCATTATCTGCTAAAGTAGTTACTGTAACACTTGTGTGTGTTTTATATGGGGTATGTTTTATGGGAATGGAAGCAGGAGAAGTTTACTGTCGTTGGCGTCAGAGGGAGCCAACGAACATAGGACTGAAGGCTAAAAGTAAATAAAATGGAATAAAATTCACACAATCGCTGTTTACTATAAAGAAATTCGGGCGCCGGGCCTCCAGCTTAAAACCATCGGAATAACTGAACAGTAGAACTCTGGTACTTCTAATCTCAAGTCCAGGCCGGAAAGCGTGATAGCAGAAAGGGTAATTCATTCAATCAGGTCAAGAAATTAAACAACAACTTATGTTAACTAACTATATTGTTTCTCTATCCCAAATTTAGGCAGTAGCTCTGAAGGAGATAGTACATGGCTTCAATTAGTTTAGGCTAGACTTAAGTTTAAACGTCTAAGTACTAGGTTTAAATTCTAAGTTTGAGGTTCCAAGTTTGAGATTCTAAAGTACTATGCATTGATTAAAAAAGATGTCACCGACCTGATGGGTATTGCTACCACCTTATTGTGTAAAATAAGTTTAGGACCGAGTTCTCTCCGGACTCTCCCAGGGTCTTCCGCAGGGTCAGAGTAGTAGTACTCCGCTCGGGCTGAAGAGTTGCCGGTGATCACACGTCGTTTGAGAAAGAGAAGGTGGTACCCCTCGCAGTCGAGTGAGGTGTTAAGTTGATTAAAGATGTGACACCCGGATGGGTAGAAAATATGCTCAAATAAGTTCGAAAGTAAACCACTAACGCAGGTTAGGCGAGTTATGTCTGCTCCAATAGGAAGCTTGGAAACACTTTTGTCCTCTGCTTATAGCAGGGCAAAGGGAAAAGAAAAGGTTAAAGGCTAAATAAAAGCCATATTTAATAGGCAATTCTCAAAAGACCAAACTAAAGGAAAAGGTCAAAAAGAAAGAGTTAAAGGCTAAACAAAAGCCATATTTAATTTAAAAGAAAATACGGAAGGGAAAAAAAGGGTCAAAGGGTGGCCGTCCCAGGGACTTAGAATTTTTTTTTTTTTTTTCGCGTTTTTACTACTTTTTTGATAAGAACTTGAAAGAATACATAAAAATAAGCATCTTTTACTTGAACTTTTTTTCTCTAAATTGAAAAATGGCCGAAATATAGCGACACAAAAGTTTATAATTTTCGGCACAGTAAATTTTTACCCAAAGTGGTGTCATTATAACACCTATTTTGAATGATTGTAACGAATAGAACACATCAAAATAAGCATCTTTTACTTGAACTTTTTTTCTCTAAATTGAAAAATAGCTGAAATATAGCGACACAAAAGTTTATAATTTTCGGCACTTAGTAATTTTTTTACCCAAAGTGGTGTCATCATAACACCTATTTTGAATGATTGTAACGAATAGAACACATCAAAAATAATCTTAAGAAGTTATTTTCCGCTCTTTTATAAAAAAAAATAACCACGAAGACACCGGCGAGAGCTCCGCTCCCGCCGGTGTCTTCTAACCTACCCGCCATCCGAGTCAGATTTGCCACGATATTTTTTTCTTTAACCGAATTCCAAAAATTAGCTTGACCGACTTCTAAAGGCCCATTTACATTATACAACTTTCTTGCGCATTCCATACAATAAAATTGAAGCAATAAAAAATTGCTCAGTCTAAACCTAACGTGATATTCTTTATATATTGAAAGCAATTTGAATTCAATTCTAAAAAGGCTTGAGGCAATTGAATGCAAGAATTGCTCACGTCTAGAAATTACATTAAAATTTTTAGCTACTGGAAATTCATATGGCACCTCCCAATTATTTAGAGTAAGTACTAAGTGTACTCTTAGTACTTTTTTAGTCGAAAATCCGATTTTTTCCGTATTCCACAGACATTCATTCATGGATTCTGTATATTTCGATAATTTTAACACATCGGAAGACCCAAATTTCGACACTTTACTCATTTCACCCACACCGAACGTTCAATATTGAATGCAAATCTACGACTGCAAATGCAAATACGTACAATAATTGCAGCGACACGTAATATATTGTACAACAAATAGGTTTAGACTTGTCAATACTTGAATGCAATTCTTTCCTTGCAATAATTGCATAAATGTAAACAAAAGAGGGTAGCAATTATTTCCTGTCAATAGTTGTATTCAACTTTGTGAATATTACCCGTGTGTAAACTCTTTCGTGCAATTCTTGAATACTATTATTGAAACACAATAAATGCATACAATTATTGCCGGTTCTTGTACAAGAAACTTACATAATCTAAATGGGCTTTAAGAGATCAAATTATTGAAAGCCTTTTTTTTTAGTTTTATTTGTTTTTAATTTTTTTTTTGTTTTTATTTTTTTTTGTATTTCTTTAACGGCAGCAACTCACCTCATTTATGCCTGTCGAAACGGGCTGTCGGGCCGACATCGGCAATTGCTTAATTTCAGCCCGTGTCGTCCAATTCCGGGGTAAACACGGTGGATGTCAGCGAGAAAACGACGGAATCTCGCTGCATCTGATGCACACCGCCGGAGGATATTTTGACGGTACATATACTCCCCCATGTACCATTTCAGCCTCCTATCACTCCGGCATGAACGGCAATGGCGCTTCAGCTCTAGCCATTGCCGTTCGATGGTGTTGGTGTGCACCTTTACCCGAATATTAGTTGACCCCGGTATTGGTATTCCCAGACTAGGGTCCGCGTCCATATCCACAGTGCCCGCCACATATTCCACACTGTGGTTTACGACCGAATGGCCGCGCATCCCAAGTCTGAGATGGACCCCAGTATAGGCGCGGTGCATATCAGACATGATGTACGAGTCTTCGTGCACCGCTGCCTGTATGATGGGGTCCAACGTCCGCCGAGATTTGTCCGTAATCAACTGGACGTGTACCTGCTTCGTTAAACGGCTAATGCATCCAAAGCTCCATGTTTGGCGCCTTAATAGCCGTCCCCGGTGATACTTATTAGTATACAGGTGACTCTCGTCCACCTCGACAACATCATCTGGGCCACCAATTTTAGTCCGGCCGTGAGCCTCTGCCACCTCGCAGATCTCCCTAAAAAACTGGTACACCTGTATAGCCGTCATTTTGGTAACGCCAGCGTCTTTCGCAGCTTGCGTCACTTTATCATTTCTAAAGAAGTGAAACGCAAGCCGCAGAGTCTTTAAGACGCTGACTTTACTTCGTTCGAAAAATGTATTTTTTGTAGGCGATAAAGTAATCCGACAGGCCTTGCGATAACAATGCCACCTGTAGCCCAACTTGTACGTCACTTTCACCTCACGTGACATACGAGTCCTACATCTAGGACACCGCGGGGGCTTTTTGGGTAATAACAGCCATTGCTGTGCAGCCTCCACCGCGGCGTCCTCATCGGGAATTGTGGCAGCGTAATTCCAGAAGGAAAAATTACGCTCCAGTATAACCTCTAGAGGTAACATATCTAATTAATAACAATAACAACAATATCAACAATAACAATAATAACAACAACAATAACTACAACAACCAACAATCCCAACACAACATACACCTGCAACCAACGAAAAGCGCCTAAAAATCTTACGAAATTATAGACAAAATCTCGCCGTATTTCGCGCACCTACATCACCTCGGTTCCTGACTTTGAAAAAGTTTAGGACATAAAGTAATCGATCGCGCCGGCACACCGCGCGAGGCCGGCACGGAGTGCGGACGTGCGCTCCGGATATATTTTTTAAATATCCATAGTTCGATGTACATTGTTCACTGAGAGTTTTGTACCATACAAAATATGTTTATTATATTTTATTCTATAGTATAAAAATGAAAAATACACCTGTTATAATGATACAACTTTTATGGAAAAAAGTACTATGTCCTAAAAACTCCATACAATTTTCCTTAATTTCAAATCGAAATAACATCGTAATGGTGGGTCGTAGAAAAAAGTTTATTTGACATAATATGCTTAACTTGACGCATTCTACACAATAAGGGAAAAAAATAAAAATAAATTTTTTTGTCGAAAATTTTCTAAGTCCCTGGGACGGCCACCCTTTCCTATACCCCAACCAAAAAAAGGCATCCTATTTTGAATTTAGAATCTGTAAACAAACAGGAAAACACTGTAAATACACAAGCGTGTTATTTGTATATTTTCCACCCTACGAGCTTTTGGAAAATTGAAAGTACTTACGCCTTTAAACGAAATCCTGGGGCATCGTTGACAATAGCGACTCCGACCTTTCACCACTGCAAATAATAACGAAAAACGTTACAACCTCAAATGGAAATAGGCACCGGCCCATTACTGAATTTAACACTGTAATTTCTCTGAAATACTTACGGGAATCAACTCCGTCCGGTGTAGCGGTACGTCGCCCACCATTTTCCGCGACTTCATCTTGAAAACTTTAAAGATGAGATCTGATTTACAAATTGAATGTCCTCAACCAAACACAATCTTACGAGATTCCCCACCGGAAAAAGAAGTCTGCCACAGACTATCAACAACTTCCTCACCGGGGTTTCGATTCACTCCAAAAACGCTCGAATATTGCCTAAGCAAAAACAAATGTCAGAATTTTAAGGATAATTAGTTGTCTCAAACAACCGAAATGACAAATGACATCTGCGGAGAAACGTCAAAATGTCTTTCAAATGTCAATACAACTGCTAGTGGAATGAGGTTATTAATTTATTATTGAAAAGGTTTAAGAATTTAAGATACTAGCACTTGTAGCGAGATAAAACGCTACAATACCCCCTTTCCACGAAAAATAAAAAATAGGAACTATTTTTTATGTTACAGAAGTACAGCAAGCAGAGAAACAATAATACAAGTCAACGACCTGAAAATCTTAGTAAAAAGTACCAAAAATACTAACTAAGTGATGGTAGAGACGACTCTACTATGACTCTAGGTATCCCTAACAATGTAGAGTCCTAATTAGTAACCGGTTGGGCATCATAGCCACCGACCAGTGTGGAGCAAAAAGTAATTGAATTACAAATTACAAATTACAATTACAAAATGTAATTTCAATTATTGCATTACAAATTACAAAATGTAATTTGTAATTCAATTATAAAATTACAAATTACAAGATGTAATTTGTAATTCAATTACAAATTACATTTTGTAATTTTAATTTGTAATGCATTACTTCGTAACATTACAAATTAATTTTATTTAATAAAATATTTTTCAGTATTGACCGAGTGAGTAAATCGTCTCCGTTTCAACTCGGGGGAAAATGCTTTCGTATGCGCGTTTGTCCAGATTTCTAGTTATTCTCGCCCACAGGTCGCCTTTCTCAACCAATTCTCGTAAAACTTTGTGAGCAGGTTCGTTAATTATATAAATAATTTTTACCAGTTTTCCGAAAAAAAAATGCCGGATATATGAGTTGAACTTTTTTTCTGAAATTTTGAAAACTCACGAGGTCTACAGTTTACAGAGCTACAAATTTTTAGTTTTTACAAAATTTTATTTAGCTTAAAATTGCAATGTAATGCAATTGCACGTGTAATGCATTAAATGTAATTCAATTTGTAATTCAATTACATTTTACGAAGTAATTCAAATTACACGTAATTCAATTACAAGTGTAATGCATTACTCGTAATTGCAATGTAATTCAATTACACGTGTAATTGAATTACTCGTAATTGAATTAAATGTAATTCAAATTGTAATTTAATTACAAATGTAATGCATTACGCCCAACACTGCCACCGACTAATGATGTTAAAAAATAAGAGAGCGACGTCATCATCAACAGCTCTATCAAAAGCTGAAAAATAACAATGTTGAAACATGCTCTACTTTATTGGAAGCTTACCGAAAAAATAATTATTTGAAAGCCATAGGTTCGGTTGAGCACCAAAGCCACCGACCGAAACGATCTAAACAATACGCAATATTATGCTTAACAATAGAAAGTATAACAAGGTTTCTATGATTGATTATGATTCTATCTATAACTTGATCAAGGATCAAGTTACAGAACAGGCGGATGTGCACTATTGCATATTCCATGTATGCAATACAATACAATATACATCTTGGGTGCAGCTGCAGCAATTTCACAAGTTCTGTAGAAATCATGAATATTAGTGTTACACACTTTTCAAATCCCTTTTCTTTCTTTTTGAGGCACACACCGCTCAAGATCAGGAGACTATAAAAAAAGAAAACCAAAGTTCTAAAACTGGAATGATAAAGAAGTCTAAGTACGATAAGTTCGGTTAAGCATGAAAGCCAATGATTGGTCCTTTAACCACGGGTACCATCTGTGGGATCTTTCATTCTACCGAATACACAAGTTGATAAGTATAACCCCCAACATGCGTTTGAAATCCTAACTCCCTACTCAAGCGTTTGATAATGAACATTAAGTGCGTTCAGCGCACTGGTCCTTTAACCACGGGTACCATCTGTGGGATCTTTCATTCTACCCAATACACAAGTTGATAACCCCCAACATGCGTTTGAAATCCTAACTCCCTACTCAAACGTTTGTTATTCATGCCAAATTACCTACTAGTAATTATCAATTTAATAGTAAGGTTAAGCGCAAAAGCCACCGACTATCATGTCACCACTTAGAATAGAATTCTAAGTGTGAACTGTGAAATTCTCTGTAATACAGAAAACAAACAAATCTACATGTGGCTGGCGCGACCCCACCAGATTTCCAGGCACAAGCGAATAAAGTTTCACCAATGTGACTGGCGCAACCCCACCAATTTACCATGCACAAAGGGAAAAGAAAAGAATGTGCATAAGCACAAGAATAAAGTTCACCAATGTGACTGGCACAACTCCACCAATTTACCATGCACAAAGGGAAAAGAAAGACATTGGATAAACCAAAGTTTTCTCCAATGTGACTGGCGCAACCCTACCAACTTACCATGCACAAAGGGAAAAAGAAATGTGTTGGACCGTGAACCCCAATCGGTACGGACAACAAAACAAAAGTCTGCCGGAGCACAAAAAGCGAAGCTCACTTATGTGATTGGCACACCACCACCAACTTACCACGCACAAAGGGAGGAAAAAATAATACCAACACTATCAAGAGTGTGTGGTAAAAAATATCCAACTCCAGATGGAGCGGAAAAAAATCCACTTGTCTAGTGACATGGCTATGGAAAAGGGAGGAAAAAAACCAGGAAAAATTGTGGAAGCTTCACACCATGTCAAGTCCGAGAAACGCTAATATTAAGTATGCTATTTAACTAGGCAATAAACTAAGAATAAACTAAACTTAGCCAAACAATCTAAGAATATTTGCAATACTCACACTATTGTATTGGAGTACGCAAAGCTAACAAACTGTAAAAAACAGAGTGGTACCACAACACACAAAACTAGACTACAGGCCTATATACTACAGGAATTCCTTTTCTGAACTTAGGAATCGCCCTGCTCAGTTAGACGACTTTTACGTCACGCTTTCTGGCGGCGGTAGGGAAATGTATTCTTCCACCCATCCCTACATGGGGATACTTATACTACAGTTGTTCCTTTTTATGAACTTAGGTAACTGCTCAGTTAGACTCCTTTTACGTCACGCTATCTGGCGGCGGTAGAGAAATGTATTCTACAACCCATCCCTACATGGGGATACTTATCAAAAAGAACAAAAAGAAATGTTGCAGGAGAAAACTAAGAGTATCTAAACGTCCAAAGTTAAATTTTAGAATAACAACAAATGAATGAACTAACGAATAAGTTTGCCTTTCATACATCACACTTACAAAACGCTATTATCATCTAACATACTACACAAACAGAGCGTATGACCTACTCAAGTAGTCCAGTCAACGAAGCCAGAAATTAATGGAATAAACATTAAATTTTAAGTGTCTTTAACATGATAACGACCAGAGGTGCCTTTGGAAAGGTCTTTCAAAACATAAACATTATCTGAAATTTTATCTATTATTTCGCATTTAACAAAGTTTTGGAGCAAATTTCGCTGAAAAATAATGAGCTGCGTTGGATTGAACCAAATTCCGTCTCCATACAACATTACCCACGTCGTAAACAACACGCTTACGACCTTTATTATAATAAACAGCATTACGCTTATAAGCTTCAAAAATAGGTTTAAGGCTTTTAAAAGAACCAACAAAATCCTGACGATTATCTATCTATCTAACAGATTAATACAAATAATCAATTAACTCTTACTAATTATTAGGTGATCAATCCAATAACTAGCTAAAGTATAATTGTTACTTGGTAAGTGTAAGTATCCGATTTCATTCACTGATTATTAATTAGCGTTAGATCGTGGCGTAAGGCTCGCGACCTCGATAAGGTTGCTGATTCGTGCACAAAGTCGCGCAGCTGGCGGAATTGCTACATACTTGAATGAGGACACTATCTGACACTAAGACTTTACAAATTGATTTATAGCTTCTAATGTTTTTTACATGAACGACGACCTTATTTGTTATGTTTTTAAATAATACCTTATAATTCGGTAACCGGGGGATATCCTCGTACTCTTCCTGTTCTTGGCTGACTGTTGCTGGGATTCATGGCCGGGTGTGACTGTCGCAGTAGCGCGTACGGCGGATATGGCGGCGACGTGGGCGTGTAGGCCGGACCTGTCGTCGGGTGCGGCTGGGTGGACCTCTGCTGTGTTCTCACGACCTCTCTTGGTGGCGTCGTCGTGGCAGGCGTATTGGGTGGCCGCTGCGTGGCTGGTTCTTCGGGCGACTGCGTGGCTGGCTCTTCGGGTGGCTGCGTGGCTGTTGCTGGAACCACTGATATGGTTACTGTGTGTTGTTGCGTTCTTCTGTTTCCTGTGACTGCTACTGAAAGACTTGTCAGTGCTACCAGGGGACCCTTCAGACGTATGTTGACCCCCTGTACGGTCACGGTCATGCTTCCGATTGCTTCCATTTTCTGTTTTTGATTCGTTAAATTTGTCTGGCCTTGTATCTCGTTTTCTTCGGTTCTTTCTTGTTTCTTCGTTTTCTTCGGTTTTTTCTTGTTTCTTTGTCAGAAGATTCTTCACTGGTGCTTTATAGGCAAGGTCGCCATCTAATATTAGTATTTCGTTGGGAAGCTCGAGCCGAGTCAGGGTGCAAGGTAGTGCTAGTTAATAGTCAAGTGTTGATTAAAGAGAGAACCTTTATTATAAGAGTCATGTCTATTTATACATTGTTAGGTCGTCGCTGAGCAAGCAATACGCATTATGTCGCAGTAAACCATAGTGTTACTGCTAAACATGTAATGTGGCTAGACAGCCATTACACTGCTGACTGGCACTTGCACAGACTGCTGGTTATTTTCAGAAGTTAAAGACTGTGTTCTAGTCGTAGCCGTATTACCGAGCCCTGTGCTTAACACACCAAGATGTTTATTGTGTTCGCAGGGTAAAAAGCTGCCTCGACACCTAAAACAGCTTAGAGTCCTGAAGGCAACCGAATACGGCAAATCTGATGACCAGATTACCTGATGAACTTTTGTAGTGCCTTTGAATCCAGGTATATTACCAAGAACCTTTTTTTTGAAACCTCCTCTTGTGGTATTGTTAGAGTTTCAACGTTTTGGACATTATCTTTAACTACTTGTACAAAATCATCAAAAGAGCCAACATCCCCCCCAAATTTTACATAATTATCAGCAGCACTTTTGACAGCCGCACCGACGCCGTCGGAGGCACCTTTGCCGTGGCCAGCTTCTAAATAAGACCACGTCACTTCCTGAAGACTTGAGATCTGATCTTTTAACTTTGTCAACATGTGAAATATGAATCGATTGCGATATTTACTTGATGGCGAATCGGAAACAAAGTGGATAGTATTTAGGGATGGGATCAAATTTTGAGCTATATCAAGTATTGGTTTAATGTGAGCCCAAATGGCTGAGGCGTCATGATTTAGGCATTGGCTCATAGTACAGAATGACTTTGTTTTAGATTTATTTTGTTCGTCCATGTAATATAAAACGCCAGTATGCGAAGACACTTGGCCTCTGCTAACACCGAAGTGAAAATACTGGATTTCTTCATGATATTTTAGATTGTAATTTTCGCTAAAATCTATATGACATATTACTTCATTATATTCCATTAAATTCCATTGGATGACTATAGGGGCCATTAATGGGAATACTGTCTAGTAAAGTTGTGATCTGGTTCAAAGCATCAAGGACGTTGTTCGGTATAATTTCTGAGAATTCCGATAGGATAATCATCAAAGAGTTTGCGAGTGGCCTAATAAGATTGTCATTAGGAACACCTTCATTATTAAATGCACAACCATTTGGCAGTGAATATTGGGGTCTTACGTCGGGGGATCAGAATTGTCCTCTTGTAAGAGGTAGTTTGGGGGGCAGATGGCTGAGAAGTACAAGGGGTGATATTTTGGGAATAAGAGACAGGGGAACGCTGGTTTGGATAAGCCATAGAGGAGGCAGCATCAGAAAAATTGCGTTTGACGGTTCTAAAGCGGCCCGCCGCCCGCTGCATTAGAGTAGGAAATATTTTCATCTACCATGACAACCTTTAAGTCCTTTTGTCTTTTATGTTCAGGGCAAGAAGAGTTTGTAGCAAAGTGGGGGCCATCACATGATATACAAGATGCACTAGTCTCTGGGACACTGCAGTTCTCCCCATTATGGGTTAGGGCGGCACATTTAAAACATTGAACGGCAGTTGGTCTTGGTGTGACCAAAACAGCAGCAGTTATTGCATTGTATTGTTGGCAGCTTGTAAAGATCAACTGGAATAGAGGTATAAAAGCAGAAGACTCTTTCAGGCAATTTTTGTCCTAGAAATGTCAAGGCAACAGTTTGGGTTGGGTACCATGTGGTTGTTCCATCTAGAGTTTATTTCCTATACAGACGACGGGCCTTAATAACTACTGCCAATATCTGGACATTCAATGGAGTTCACAAACTTCTCCAAATGCTAATCAAGAGGTATATTCTTCACCAAACCTGACCTGGTTACACTGAACATTGGTATTGAGCATGAATACTGGGGTTTTCCAATCATCTGGTGTTATGCTTGCAAAAGAATCATGGATCAGTTTTTCTGTGTCTTTTGCAGATAACCCTATGTTCTTCTTGGCAATTTTTCTTTTTACTAGACTCCATATTAACTCGATAGGATTTAAATCGCAATGGTACGGAGACAGCCGTAAGACTGCATGGCTATGTTGCTGAAGTACGTGATCGGCTTCATACACTGGCTCCGGCTTGTATTTATCAACGAGTACTAACAATTCATATCTTTTGTGATATTCTTCATGGTGAATATTATTACCTGTAAGCCACTCTTTGATTTCGGGCTTACTGGCTTGAGTGGTTGGGGCTTTATTGTTTACAACATTGTGGTAAGTGGCATTATCCATAACTACCACTCTAGGCTTGTCTAAATTTGGTATGAGTTTTTCTTCTAACCATTTATTGAATTTGCCGGCTTTCATATCATGGTGGTAAACAGCCAGTTTCGAAATTTATGCTAGTCCGCAACTCTGCCAGGAGGCTCTGCAGTGTAGGTACTTCCTCTTTGACAGTATAAAATTCAGTAATGTTATTTTTAATAGAGTCTATCTCTAAGCTATCTAAATTTGACACGGCCGCTTTTTGCCTGGAGTATTGCACACATTATTTTTGATTCCATCTTCATATTTTATTCTCTTGAGGTTACAGACACGAACTTCTAAGACGAACGGCTAAGACCATTTCAATTTACTAATATTTAAAGTATTATAATTAGGACAGCTGTACCTATTTGGTCGGTTGAAATTCATGACGTTTTAATAATGTTAAAGCTCAACAAAACAAACACAAACACTTGACACCAATATGACTTAGTGCCAATAGTAATTTTGTTAGGCTAATTATTAGTGAGGTACTCGAATGGAAAAACACACATAACTTTTGAATTGTGGGAGGCTCGTTCCGAAGAAAAACTGGTGAACAGCACAACGGACTGCACACATCGTAAATTCATCCAATTTGTACGAGACCAAATTTCTTTTAGGAGTAAGAATTTAATTCTCTTTATACTCTTTGAGTACTGAATATACTGTGGAATTAGCTTTTCCCAATATTTGAGCCGCTTGATTTGTACAGTCCACTTCCGGCCAATATTTATCGGCCGGCCAAATGTGGTAAACGTGGTTATATGCGTTTAACACCATATTCTTTTCGATCTCCGATAAAGGCCCTCGACGTGGTCTTTTTTTCACTGGAGACAGCGTATAGTCGTCCTTTGACCGACCGACCGACTAAAAAGTACTTGAATCGGACTCCATCCCTCCAGACAAATATTAACAAAAGCACAACGAAAAACGTAACTAACCGAGTGATAATCCCCATCTGGCTTTTTGGCTTCAAACACCAGTTCACCCCCTTCGACGAACCCATCTGAAGAACCTGAAAACAAAATGAAGTTAACATATTATTCTATAATCAACATCATTCCTATGGCAGAATTATCAATTAATCTTATTGTTTTGAGGTGAACCTTGCTACGTTTTAAGCGGGCGAGTTTAAATTAAACAACACTGGTAATCTATACTGCATTTATTGCCGCTTACGCCGCGAGCACACGATAAAAAAGTCGTCGGGTAGGGGTCATAGGCCGTCTGAATTTTGCTCCCTGGCTCAAGGGGGGTGTTGCTGCCACCACGCCAGTACTTCGCTAGATCTCGGGACCGCCGCGGAGATGGAATGGGCTGAGGGACGTCAGCCGGCAGCACCAGGAACCCTGGTGTAACTTCTGCTACACTCGAGCCGTAAGGTAGCACCCTGGAATGTTCGACCACCGTGTAAATAAAACTCGTTCCGCATTTATCTCCGCTGACTGTGACCGGCATACGCAGAAGCAGAAGCAGGAAGAGAAGGTACTGCGTGATGGTGATGGTGAAATGGCTTGGTGAAATGCGGATGTCACAGTCAGACGGAGTTTACAAAAATGAGATGGAGAACGAATACTAATTTAATGAGATATATTGTTTTACTGCATAATTTATACATCAAAACATTTATGATGCGTGATAAAACTGATAAAAAAAATAGCGGAAAAGATGAATGAAATGTGTGTAAGTTCGTCTTTAAAGCGAAAATAAGCAGAAAAGCATAATAACGGAAATACCGTTGGACACGCCCTTAAATCTACCTACTTACAACTATTTCTTATGGAATGTTCAGCACTTACCCAATATCTTAGGGGTTTTAAACACTCACTGACTTTAGTGAAGGCATCTCGGGGCTATCTAGTGCCCGGAACGATACTATTAAAATAAAAAAACGAAAGCGCGGGCGCGACGTGTGATGACACTGTGAGAAGAGTGTACGTGCGCCTGCGTCGAATGCAAAATGTGTGTCTGCCGGCGGTCGCGGCCGGCTGGGCCTTCGCGGGAGCGGGCGCGGGCGCGGGGGCGCAGCGCGATCCACCGGTTAGAACAATGGAGCTGCGAGCATGGTACAGTTCGTCAGGGAAATAACGTGCCGCAATGAAATAAACGATTAACATATTTTATTGTATGTTAAATTCTAGTTGTTATTTGATTGTTATTATTTAGGTAAGTACTATAATAAGGTTTGGTTATAATTGTTTACTTAATTATTTATTATACATAGTTTTATTTTATTTTTATATTTTTTTTTTCGTAGTTCATATTAACGAAAGTTATGTAACGCCGATATACGTTACAGTACCCCCGCGCGTCCTGAAGGATTTTATTACATCTTGTTGTAATAAAATCCGCACTGCCTGAGTACCTGTACTTACACTAACATACTTCTTCATTCATACATCTCGCTTGCATGTTAACGTCAACAATTGTTTAACATTTAGTTTTATATTTGCTGACGCTTAATATCATAATATAATAAGGTATCTTGTTACAAGAACTGGAAACCTTACAGGTACAAGTGCTTAAAGATGTTTAGACGCTCGAACATTAAAACTGTATATATGTTATCGTATGATAAATAATATCCTGAGACCTCTACTATTTTATTTATTAAGACCAACTAATTTGATGTCTTTTATGTGCCAGGTACCCAGATCTTTGCCTGTCAAGTCCTGAAGCACATACACTAATGGGGACTTCTTAGCTGTAATTACCGCTTTAATAAATTTAGGTTTAGGTTCTCGGCGTAAATGTCGCGAGGCAGAAAGAACACTTCCTTCCCAATATTCGTATCTGTATAGTGTGTTCCACATGACACCAGCTCCCTACTGTATACTAAGAACGAAGGCGTAAAACCTGTTGCTTCATTGACTGACGAGTTAATAGCAAACTGAACTCGTGGAATAAACACGTCCCATGATCTGTGGTCATCATTCACGAAGGTGGAAATACAACATATAATTGTACGATTAAACCTTTCAACTAAATTAATTTGAGGGCTGTATTTAGGAGTGTAATAAACATTGGGAACATTATATAACTTTAACAAATTTTCCATTACTTTCCCAGCAAATTGGCTACCGTTGTCCATGAGCACTGTTTGAGGTACACCATGCACTAAGAAAACCGATTCTTCTAAAATCTTTACTATTACCTCTGCAGTAGCCTGTTTAATGGGAAAAATTAAACAATACTTGGAAAAGCAACAAGTGATGACAAATATGTAGCTGTTCCTTTTCCGTGTAGTGGGCAAGGGTCCCATTAGATCTATCGAGATTATTTGGAATGGGCGAGAGCATTGTTTGGGTCTCCCCATTTCCCCTAGGGTTTGATGGTTTTGAACCTTATATGACAAACACTTTTCGCACGTTCCAATGAACTTGACGATGTCTTGATACATGCCTGGCCAATAGAAGCGCAAAGCAAGTCTGCGATAAGTTTTGAAAATGCCCATGTGTCCAGCAGTTGGCTCCGAATGGTTCTCTGTTATTGCTTTTTCGCGTAACTCAGCGGGAACTAGGCTGGCAACCCTACCCTAGCCATGTAAACACGTATCATACGAACGTCTGCTTATTTAATAGAAAAATATTGGAAAACTCGTATTAAACTCAGTGAAAGTACAATGGAAACATAACCTAAGTAACATACCTTCAGTTATCGCATTCCGAAACCGAACTTAACGCCTATATCAAGCAAATAACACATAGGTAAGCTGTTGTTTTCGTCGTTGAACTTGAACTTCACTTGAATTTTTGAAAACTAACGGGAAAGTGGAAGTTTGTTTAGAAGTCAGTAAACAGTATCACATAGTATAAACAGGTGGTCTTTTAGAACCTATTGGTTGTTACAATGACATTTGACAGCTGTCCACCCCTGCCAACCAAGGAAAAATAAATATGTGTTGCTACTACAAAGAACTGGCTGACAGCGTGACAGCGTATCGATTACTACTGGACAACTAGCGCCATCTATCGACTGCTTTTTGACAACGGCAACGTGAACAACTAGTTTAATATTACTATTTGGTTTAAAACTTAATAATTTGTGTTACATAACAATAAACGAGCACAAAAATGACTCCATTACAATCAAATAAAACGACTGCATGTTATAAATGTAAGATGACTATAAAAACAAAGGACTTTATGAAATGCTCAAATTGTTGCAAATGTTTTGACCTAAATTGCGCTGGAAAAAATTTACCAAGTAAATTTCGATCGATGACAAATGAGGACAAAATATTTTGGAAATGTATATGTTGTCAGACAAAATCTTCGAAAGCAGAAACGAAGACATTGAATAAACCAAAAAGTAATACCACAAATAGCAAATCCCCGGACAACATCACTAGAAGGAAATGTAATGTTCCTAAAATATCGAGTTCTCAAGATAATATCTCTCAAGTTTTCACAGATAACGATATTATGAGTTCCACACTTAGAGATCTAAGCACATACGAAAGCCCACGAAGTCTCCCAAGCACATCTACTTTAGAGTCTTCACAAATAGTTGCCCTAAAGATGCAAATAGAAGATCTCACACTTGAACTATCGAGCGCCCATGAGGAAATTCAGAACTTAAATACTGAGAATACTTGCTTGCAGAAACAAGTTGACGACTACAAAAAAAAGATTAGTATATATAGCACACTACTGAAGGACAATACTCCTTCGAAATCGCTCCATTTGTCCAATAACACATTAAAGGACTCAGCGACAGACGCAAATATGGAATCTGAAAATAAAATAAAGGAACTAGACAAAGAGGTGAATAAACTAAATAATACAATCAAAACATTACAACGAAAAATTAGTAATTTATTGTCAACTAATAAAACAATCAAACGGAAATCTGATGCACTAATAAATAAAGAAATAACTCTTTCCCGCATTCAGCAGTCTACCAAAGCCTTGGAAAAAACTGTTCAACGCCTAGAACAAAAGATTGTTGAAACTTCATCTTCTGAAAAAAGCTACTCAGCATCAACAAAAAATCAAACGGTATGTGAACAGAGTACCATTCCTAAAAGAAAGAACACAGCAGACACTGTCAATAGACCACACAAGCCGAAACTGCTGCTTCTTTCGGACTTCCACGGTGCAGAATTACTTCTACCACTTTCTAAGATGAGAAGGAATGACTATGACTTCTCTGCAGACATAATACAGCACGGAACAACTGAGCGAGTGTTGCAAAATGTGCAAGATAAAATAATTCATTTTAAAAAAAGTGACTGTCTAATCATAATGTGCGGAGGCAGCGATTACAACGCCACGCCACTAAAGACTGTATTAAGGTTTTTAGAAGATACTGTGAAAAAATCTATACATACTAATGTTATAATCTGTGACATACCCTATTCGATAAACTATTCCTCTGAACACTATAACAATTTTGTAAATAAGCTCAACTCTGCAATGCATAGTAAATTTACAAACTTGTCACATGTATGGCTTCAACCTAGTACTATTTATTTCGGAAAAACTGATTTCCAAAATAATGGCAATATACTTAACTACAGGGGAAAATACAAGTTAGCGCAATGTCTAAACAAAATATTAAGATGTGTAAACGAAGCATTCTATAATAATAATAGTAATAATTGTACTTTTTTATAAATAACCACCGTCAGATGTCAAATAATCCGTGTATTAATAGGAATGCAAAAAATGAACTCGTTACCTACAGTAATATATATGTTCTTCATCAAAATATAAATGGAATTATAAACAAAGCAAACATATTGTGTGTTCATTTACAAGAGTTCATGGAAACTGGAAAACAAATCGACGCTATCTGTATAACAGAGCATAATATGAAGTCGGGAGGCGAGGTACATTTGACCATTCCAAAATATAGATTAGCATCTTGCTTCACTAGAGAAAATAGGAATGGGGGATCTTGCATATTAATACGAAATGGCCTAAAATTCAATATTTTAAACGAAGTCAACAAAACCTCAATCTCAAATGTTATGGAGTGCACATGCATTGAATTGACTGATCATGGTATTATTTTACTCTGTATCTATAGAATCCCTAATAACTGTTCAAGGGCAATCAATCTTTTTCTAAATAAACTAGAATATATATTAAATAAAATTTGTTATACCAGGAAAAAGATAATAAGTATGTGGCGATTTCAACATTGATACCCTCAAAAGAAATACGCACTGTAAGGATTTTGAAAATCTCTTACTTAGCTATAACTTGAAATTAGGTATATCTCAACCGACCCGACTGTGTAGTGGAACATGTATTGATAATATTATCCACAATATCTTTTTACTTTATTAATGCTGTTTGCATTTGAGCTGTCCCATACCTCAGGTAGTGTTTCTAGCACAAGTATGAACTCTTTCAAGTGTTTTTGATCATTCGTTTGAAGTGCGGCGGGCGCCGCCTCAATATGCACGTGCTCTTCCTGGCAGATCGCTGCCAGGCATCGCTGGCAGAATGAATACTGACGCGATAAATATCGACCAGACACTAGACGCTCGATATTTATCGACAATAACTGATACAGATCGTGGATTTTTAGATTTCTAGAAATCCAGCGATCCGTATCACGATACGTGATACGCCTATACTACACACTCGATAAACATCGTGATCCTGGATTACGATCCAAATATCACGATAAATATCGAGCGTGTAGCATCCGCCTTAGACAATTTAAATACCATGTATTGTCTATTCGAATAGGTACGTCACCACGGCTTAAAGTTTTTAAACTATAGGTAAGGCACGAGACTTTGAATCTGGAGGTGATGGTATCAAATCCTGTCTCGTACATAGGGTTTAAAAACAAATAAGGTACATACCTAGAATATTAAAGGAATTGGCAGCATCAAATATTGATGGACTTTGCAGTGTTTCTGTTCTGTTCTCGTCTTGTGTTTGATTGATGGGTGCCTGTTAAAATGGAGATATTAAGAAGTTTGTAAACAAAGTGTGACTAATCAAAAGCGTAATCTATAAACAGTGTAAAATCTATCATATATAATGCAGACGCACATCCACATATTTCTGAACTGCTGCTTTTGTCAGTTCATAGATATGGTGAAATTGATCACTTGTATTTTTAAACAGCGTCATTGTAAAGCGAGGTATTATTGGATAAAGTAAACAACGTGAATGCTGACAAAAGACTGAGGTTTATTAAAAGAAAAATACTTTATAATTACAATAATTAGCAAAGGTTAGCAAATATAATTAAATCCGTACATCTCCCACGGAACAGAACGAGAACCTTACATCGGCGTAAAGTAAAAATTAGTCCTATTCTTATGAATTAACATAGGTTTTCCATTGACATCTATTTCGACATTTGGTGAAAGGTCTTTCAACACTTTATATCAGTGTTACCAGATGGCTACCTTATATTACCCCCAAAGCCTACTCAGAATCCCCCCAAAAATTATGGTTTTAGTTCGAAAACCCCCCTAGTTATTTATTAAGTTTCTAATTACGCTTGTTAAGTGAAAAACATGAATCTTAAGCTTGATCAGTAATATAATCATGCGGAATTGCATTACAACTCATTTCTTAAGCTGGTAACAATTTTATGACTGCTTGTCAAAGTCATCGGTTGCCTTTACACGGTGAGTATTTATTGTGATACTTGGTTACCTGTCTCTATCTTGAACAAGCAATGAGATAGAGATAGGTAATCAGTATTACAATAAAGACTGACCGTGTAAAGGCCTCCAAATACATTCAACTTGGACAAGTATTTTGTTCTACCAGAGAATGGTAAAAATGGTACAACTCCCTGCAAACAACTTGAGCAAATGTCCCGCATGTTCATTTGCTTGTGATTTTAGTATCTTCTTATACAAGACAAACAAGGCGACTCCAGTTCTATATGCTCTAAGGCTTTTAGAAATGTTACCTATATGCACATGTATTTTAACAAACCTTTGAATATCTCCTCACTTTCCCACTCCTTTCTGTACTTCCTCTCGTACTTCTTTGTCTTCTCTTTAGGATTAGATTCGTTTCGGTGTCGAATGTTGATGTTGATTTGATCGTTGATGTTTACTCATTGTTCATCCATCATCCACTTCAGTATATTTTATTTTTAAAAATACCCCAAAAGACCCCTAACTTTTTTTTTTCCTCCAAGAGACCCCCAAATTTTTTATCCCCCCATTTTTTCCCACAAGACTTTAAAAAGCCCTCAAATTCGGGGGGTTTACCCCCAATCTGGCATCAGTGAACTTCGTCGCTTCGTAGAACGATGATATAGTCTCTCCAGGACGTCCTCTAGCCTGGATGCAAGCAGACCATAATCTTCAACCGAAGTCCCAGCTGCCCACTGAGGAGCGCACGTGCCCAATGATCACGTGACCGAAACACGTTCCTGACAATCCTGGATTTTGAGTGGAAACCTTTGAACCATCTAGTATATAACTGAGCATATCTGCTCCTATTATGACATCTATATCGCTAGCCTTGTCGAACCCTTCATCGGTTAACTTTATATGTGATAACATATAAACAGTTAAATACTAAACCTAACCTAACCCTAAATGATTTTTTATCGATAATGATACCGGAGGTATGTCTCACGTCAATTTGAACACGTCTGTAGCCTGAGTACTAATAATAGGTACTTGTGCTCCCACAGGCTTTATGACTAATGTGACGGATGAGCCTGGTAACTTAACCCTTTAGTTACCTACTCCATATAATTTAATATTATTTAACTGCTGGTGCAATATTAATTTTGCTGTCCAGCAACGCCCGTGCCTGTACTGTACAATTGCCTGAGCTGACCTGACCATGATTAAAGCGGTAGGGCAGATAGTGAGTGACCCTTGACCATTCATGCTACCAACAGTTGACTCACGTCACTAAGTATTATCGCGGCCGCGAGAGCCAAACCTAAGCTCTTCGAAGGTCACCTGAGCGTGCCTCGCCCTCGCCCCCTGATGTGGCCGTGGCACGTGCCCACCCAGCTGCTGGTGAGTTGGTGCTGGTACCCTGGGCGTTGGCGGTGGGCTGGCGCGCCATATGATCTGAGTCTCGGTCATCACCGGCGACTCCCTTCGCGTTGACTGAATTGGCGACTTCCGTCGCGGTGACCTCCTCAGCTGCTGAGGTGCTGAGTGATTAGGGTGTGAACCGCCCCTGTCCTGACTCACCCTGTGTATGGCAGCCTTTCCCTGCGATGTGGACGCCACTGACATATTGTTGCCCGTGCACAACAATGAATTGTGCTCCTGTGACCGACACTGAGATCACGAATTTTTGTGAGTGCAGTCGCGAGCATAGTGCAGCCGTAGGCGTTTGAAACAGTGCCCGGTCTTCTTAGCCCATGCTTTTCGAGCGGCCGGTATCCTTATACGGAAGTCCTCGCACCGGTAGAGCGTAGGATCTTGGGCAGAACAAAAAAGCACTGGTTTGAGTTCACCTGATATGATGAGCTGGGTTGGGCGTGCAGCAGCCCCTCGCCGCTGACGTCCCAGGAACCTCTGCAGTCACCGGCCGGTGTACCCTGCACCGCTCGTCCAGCAGCTCCAGAAGCTGGATGACCGTGGGCAAGACCTGAAGGTCCTTGCCATATCGCTCCTCATAAGACGTCCTTATCCTAAGCGGCAGCTTCTGAAATACACGAAAGACTATGATGGCGGCTCGATATAGTCGCTTATAGTGCGGCTCTCGTTATGGTAAGATCTGCCTGATATTATCTAAAATTAAGTAAAGATTTTAAAACATGTTTTGGCCTATATACAGTACCGGTCAAAAGTTTAAGTTCACTCTGTAATTTCGGTTAAATGAAGCTATAACACAATGTACTAATAAAAGTATTTAATAATCTTCTATTACATACAAATACAAAGGTAATTCTCTAATTTAAAACCACGATTAAATAAAAAAAAAACAGTTTTTGCCAACTTTAGACTCTTCAAAATATCCGCCTTTTGCTTTCAATGCTGCCGCACACACTTTTGGCATTCACGTAATTAGTTTTTGCAGTGTTGATGTCGAAATTTTATTCCAACAAATGTGTAGGTATTCCCAAAGCTGTTCTTTATTAGTTGGCCGCATTTTTCTCACACTCCGGTCCAATTCATCCCATAACAACTCAATCGGATTGAGGTCGGGCGATTGAGGAGGCCAATCCATATATTTGTATTCTTTTTGTTTTTCTTTGGATGAAATGTAGTTTTTGCACAACTTCGAAGTATGCTTGGGATCGTTGTCTTGTTGGAAAACAAAACCTCTGCCTACAATCCGTTTTCCAGATGGAAGAGCGTGACGTTGCAAAATGTTATGATACATTTTCTTATCCATTATGCCATTGACTCTCACGAGATCACCAACTTTATCACCCGCAAAGCATCCCCAGACCATAACTGATCCTCCACCGTGCTTCACTGTTGGCATCACGCATTGCTTTATCATTCGTTCGCCTACTTGTCGTCGAACATATTGACGACGTCTCCCTCCAAAAATTTCAAACTTCAATTCGTCAGAAAATAAAACTAGACCACTGTTAAGACGTCCAGTTTTTGTGTTTCTGGGCCCATTTCAACCTCTTAACTTTATTCTGACTACGTAACAAGGGTTTTTTGGCAGCAATACGACCTTTTATACCATAGTTTCGCAGACGCCGTTGCACTGTCGAAACCGATACTCGCTGTTCTCGGGTGGCGTTGAGTTCTTCGCAAATTTCTGGAGCAGTTAGAGTACGTTGACGTTTGCTCTGCTCGCAAATAAATTGGTCTTCGCTTTTAGACGTGACTTTTGGCCTACCTGATCGAGATCGACTGCAATTAAGACCGGTTTCTTGTTTTCGTTTCAAAGTACTCACGACAGCGGTTTGAGAAACCTTCATTTTTTCAGCGATTTTCCGCGTCGTGTAGCCCTCATTTGACAGAGCTACAATAACATCACAAGTTTCGACACTAAAATCGGCTTTGCGACCCATTTTAAATGATTTCTAACTTCACGAAATCTCATAGGAAATACAAAACAATAATATTAAATGGATCAAATTTTCCGAATAACATAAAACGATTCCTCCAAGAGGTATTTTTATTGTTATTTGGTAGTCGTGGAAACAATTAAAATTTTGAAATTCAAAACATATTCTATATTTGAACATAATTTAATATGATAACCTTATTTCGCAGAGTGAACTTAAACTTTTGACCGGTACTGTAATATATAATAATAATAATAAAACATGTATTTCAGGCAACTAAGGCCCATAGTTACAAATACCCTACAGACTAACATACATACAATATAATAATAAAACACTAATTATTATTTAGGCGACGAAACAGTGTGGCTCCGTTGCGTCGTCATGTCCGGTGTAGAGTTCGGTAGGTTGCCCCGGAACCGCCGAAACACGACACCCTTCGGCCAGAAGTCAGCACACGCGATGGTCTCCTACAGCGGCCGATATGTCGCTTCGCGCATTGGTTAAGACTCGACTCTTTGGCCTATATGCCTTAGGTACTCGTATAATCCCTATTATATTAACTGGGGTGCTAATGGCCTTCATTTATTTATTGATACAATTTGTATTCATATTTATTCATTAATTTGGCAATTTTTGCGTATTATAAATTTACATCTTGTTATATACTTAAGACTATGTAATGTGGGGTATTTTTTTTGGAGTTCTTTATTTACTTAAACGATCTATATGTTTATAAGCTATACAATAGTTTTGTTAATTCTAGACGTGATCTTGCTGTCCTGTTGTTCACAACCAATTTATTAAAATAGTTTCTGCAAGACACCTTTTCTGTATTTTTTTCCGTAATAACGGTACCTAATGTCGATATAGGTCTTAATAATGCCCTTTATTAGCACCCTGTGGTTCCAGTCGTGTTCCACGTTTCCGATGGACAAAGCATGTGGTTATCGAAACCACACAATTCAAAGAATTTGAAGATGTACAGATAATATTCTTCTGGCTTCTTTTTAGTATCAAAAGGTTTTTAATCACGTTTTCGGCTTTTTTTATAACATTTATTACATGTGTTGACGCGTATTTCAAGCCTCCCCTTGATTTTAAATAAATGAGGCTCTTTTTATTTTCGTCACCACTTAATAATTGCAGACAAATGTCGCACTTTAAATTGTTTGATTAGTTTCCTGCATACGAAACTGGCTATATATATTCCACCACACTCTCTTGATATTTGTTCGTGCCACTCGCCAATGACTCTAAATATGTTTCTTTCAGTTCGCCGTGGTCCTCCTCTATCTCGACGAACCTGTTTTTTCCGTTATATTTTCGACTGGATTGGCGCTTAAACAAGTTAGGATAATTAATTTGCTCGAGGGCGATGCAGTTACCTATCCTGCTGTCTCGAATTTCATCTCTCACCAGCAATTTTTTGTACGCCGAACGAAACTGTACAGCATTCGGGCTATTGTTTTTCCTCTTGCTGGGATTATTTATATGGAATGGCATGTCTAAGCTTTTCTTAGTTTTATAGGCAAATGGTACCTACTTACTTAAATGACGTTTATATCTAAACGTAAATATGGACAATTATAAGAAAAATACCGTAGGTATCTAGAGATCTAGGACATTTATAAACCTGACTTTGCGGCCTGACCGAGTGATAACGGGCTTCTGCCGGCTTGGAGGTACAACGTTTACGTTAGGTACTGGTGCTATAGGCGCTGGCGAGGGCACTGGAGCTGCTTTTGTGGCAGCGCTGATCGGACCGGTGCGGCTGGATTGCTGGGAACGTTAGGGGATTTTAATAACTTGCTCTTCGCAATTATATGAACTTTCATGAAACTTTATTAGATTAGTAATCAACAATGATTTAAATGTGCATCCCAAGGCATGGCAGGTTGTCATTATTTCTGGCATTGTATGAATGCATTCGACCAAAAAAGTATTATATCGCGGACATTGTATCGGTTTCAGTGGTGGGCAAGAATAAGGTCTGGATTTTAATAACTTGCCCCGCGGATATCTTCACAATTATATGAACTTTCATGAAACTTTATTATATTAGTAATCAACAATGATTTAAATGTGCAATCAGAGGCATGGCAGGTCGGATCATTATTTCTGGCGTTGTATGAGCGCATTCTACCAAAAAAGTTTTCTAAGGCGTCCGAGTTAATACCGGGTGGAAAGGCACGACGATCCTTTCCGCAAAGAGGGTTTAGTTTAAGTGATGGAGAATCGATTCGTAATGTTTAGATTTTTTTAACGATCAATTAGTAAAAATATTAAAATTAATTTAATGTTCTTCTTAGTGACAACCCTACTATTACTACGTACTTATAATTGTTTATACGTATTGATAAAGGTCACTGACCCTTGTGTAATTGTTAAAATGTTACTGACCCTAATGAGGGTTGTCACTTGCAGTATTTTGCATTAAAAGTTAACTGCCTATAATTTCAAAACGGTTATGAATATGAGCCTAGTTTCTTTAGAGGAAATACTGTACTCAGTCTAAACAATCCCCCTTTTGCGGAAGGGATCGTCGTGCCTTTCCACCCGGTATATCGTGGACGCATTATTTTTAGGTTTTTGTTTTAAAGCCTTTGGTAGCTTTTCAAAGTTTTTCTTTTGTTGCGAAGAAGATCACATTAACGTAAGTTGCCAATCAGTTAGTCTATATACCTACCTATTAATTATTATATCAGTTTTAATACATTTTCATCATTTACAACCACACTGTTTGTAATAGGTACTTTTAGGTTCAATAAGACTTGGAAAACTATGCTCAATGGACGTCTGGAGCAAAACCACGCCTGAAGTTAAATGCAACACTAATATATATATATATATATATAAATAAATCAGCCTATATACGTCCCACTGCTGGGCACAGGCCTCCTCTCATGGATGAGAGGGAACGGGTAGTCATATTTTTTTATTTCTTTTTTAAAGAGCTTTATCGCTTAGCGATTATGAAGCTCCATATGATAAAGAAGGGCCCACCTTAACGTCGATTATTGAGAGCTATCCTCACGAACTGCGCCGTAGCGCTGCGCAAAGCGCTGACAGCGTTCGCCCTGAAAGGGTTAAATGGTGCCCTGGCCTCGTCCGACAACGGAAAAGCCAGTGCGCTATTGCACCCACCAACATCTAACAAGTTGCTACAAGATATCTTTAGTTGGCTTCTAAACGCGTCTATCGGCACACATTCCATCAATATATGGAATACGTTTTCAACGACATCACACTCTTTACAGTACGGTGACGGAGTTTTACGCATCATAAAACCAAATTTATTAAGTGGAATGTGGCCGGACCGAAGTCTTAGTGCTATTACAATGTCTTGTCGGCTAAGATAGCAATCAATCCATGGTGTACACTTGTTCAAGTCACTTGGAGTGTAACTAGGTGTTCAGCTTATTATTTAATATTCGCCACTTTATGTCTGGGACATAAGGATTGTTTTAAATGAAAAGAGGTTTTTACCATTTATAGTTTACTGGACTTTTGAGGTTACAAAATATTATTGTATGCGACGCGCGTGTGCTGTGTGGATATAGTGCAAAAAAAAAGCAGATGGCGGCAAGCGTGGGTCTATTTATAAACTTCGGCGCTGCTGTGCGCATGCGGTGTGCGCGTCGGTGTTGCAAGCTGCAACAAATTGGAAATACCAAATTTCAACAATCAAATATAATAACATTTTCTTATATTAGTGGAAATCCCTAGAAAAATACAGAAAAATATAATCACACATTTAACATTAAAGTTAAAGTAAACATTTCAGTTTTTAACCCTGGTATAACTTGAAACATCACAACAACAGCTTTAGTCTTATTAGCTTTTTTAAATAATAAAATAGGATTTTACATTTTGTATAAATATTGTTTCAGTTGTTAAAAATGTTACTATAGGATACAAATTTATAAATAAACCCATAATCTAATAAATTGAATGATTATAATGTTGCGATGCATAGTAATAAAAAGTGGACTTTTATAATGTTGTTTGTGTTTCCTGGGAACGAACGTGAACAGCCATATCAAAGCAAGTCCAAACGAGAAGCAAAAGGAACAGATCAAAAATATCTCAAAAAGAAAGAGCAGGAAATAAGGAAAGAGAGAAAGGTTAAGAAAAAGGCATTCTATTTTAACTTTCGAATCTGTTACCAAACAGAAGGAAAATTTGTGAAATTTCAATAAATTAGCCTAAGAGTTTCAAAAAATATCCAAGTACTTACGCCTTTAAACGGAATCCCGCGTCATCGCTGGCAATAGCGATTTCGACCTTTCACAACTGTGAAAAAAAAAAAAACTTACAACCTCAAACGTAAATAGGCTCCAGCCTATCACTGAATTTAACTTTGTAATCTCTGAAAATACTTACAGGAATCAACTCCGTCCTGTGCAAAGTTACGTTTCCCAACATTTTCCACGACATCTTTTCAGTAATTTCGCAGATGAGAAACGATTTACAAAATCTTCAAGAAAAATAAGTCCTCCGAACTAGACGGGTCAAAGAAGAAGAAAAAATCCGACCCACAGACAATTGACCGCTCTCTCGCCCCTGTTTCGTTTTACTCAAAAAAGCTCGAAATATATTGTGATGTAATATTAAAGTTAAAAAAGTTGTCCCAACAACCCGAAGTGACAGATGTCACTCGTTAGAAACGTCAAATAGATTAAGTAATAACTGAATGCATTTTCTCAGCCTTTATTCGTATTAAAAATCTAATTTAGCCCAAGAGGCGAGTAATCCTCCAACCACTTGGTTCCTGCTCCTACTCCACCGAACTGGCGGAGGAAGGGGGAAGCTCCTTTTTCCGCGGAAGGACCTCCGCCTCAGTTGGGGGCCCCTGCATCGCCGGCGGGAGATCGATCAAGGTAAGCTGCCTTGGGACCTGAACCGAAGAATCGGATTTCTTTTTGCTCTTCTTCGAGCTGCTCCCCGTGGAGGCCGGCGGGCCACTTCTTTTGGTTCCCGAAGGTCCCGGAGTCGCGGGAGTTGACGAAGCGGACTCCTGGTTTGTCGTCTGGTTCGGGGCCGATTTCTTTTTCGGACTCGTCGTGACCAACCCTTTCACATTCCCGAGGAAGGGATTTTCTTTCTCAAGTTTTTTGATTTTTTTCCCTTTCCTCCTTGAGCTCCTCTTCTAGTCTATGTATCTTAGCCCTCCCCTTTGTCCACTTTTCGAGCGCGGCCATCCTTACTAGGTCTAAGGAACTCATGACTGCTTCTGGTGGTCGCTCGTTGCTGAAGGGGACAAATTCAAAATCAAACTGAATGCATGTAAGGGGTATGGGTAAATGTGTTGTCGTTTGTTTTAGATGAGCGGCCACTCGTTAAGGTATATTATGATAGATCTAATCTAAATAAACATATTTTGTTATGAAGTGTAATACTCTAAAATGCATCGGAGCCGAAATATTTAAATTATATATTTGCGCAGGCCATATTGAAAAGTTATAAACAATACTAAAAACTTAACGTTGCACGACATGATTGCAAGTCAAAAACCCTAAATGGAGATCTAATGTTTACCTGTTTAGAAGGGTTATTTAGTGTCTAGTATTAAGTGAAAGTGTCTCGAGTGCGTTTTGCCTGGATTATACGGCTAAGATGCAATGGAATACCGTCGCGACCGATGGGACAATCCCTGTAGTTAAGGTAATATGTAGATTATAAAAGTTGTCTCTCGGATGGCAACAATGAAGCCTTTTCGCGACTAAACTAGCTTCTTATCCCTAACCTACGAAGTGTTACAATTTTATTTTCTGCTATTATCTACTACACGTCCCGATTTTAATATGTGCTTTTATTTCATTTTATTGCACCATGCTAGTCTTCACGACCAGTTCCTTCACAGGATGATGAGAAGAAGTACTTTTCTTCGTCATTAAAGTCTAATTCAAAATCTCTGAATTTAGCACGTAATTTTCTAGTACGTCTTAGGCTACCTGTTTCTAAACTTTCTTTATTTTCTTTTCTTTCAGGTTTTAGACCGTCGCTGTTATAGTTTTCATTTTCCATTTCAGTTTGGTAACTATAATTACATTTTTAAAACAATTATTACTTACCTTGCTTAAATAGACCTGATCCGGTGCTTCGTCAATGAATTTACTTAATCAAGTCGTCAGGTGAAAAAGCATGTGATTTCTTTGCTTTAAATCCACACTTTCGTTTCAAGAAAGCTAACAATTTCGCATACTTTGAGATATCAGTCTGGTGGTATATATTTAGCGTAGACTTGAATATTCCACCCATAGTGATGACGGCTTGAATTTACCATGTCTTTGGTGTTGCAAGTGTTGCATCGTAAAGCATAGTTTTATGATGTATACATATAATATGCAAATAGCAATCTTAACAGCCTAATGATGTTTTCCAGAAACTTATTCATAATCCTAACAATGTAAAAATCATCCTAACAATGCAAATTATATAATAACTAGTGAATCTACCCTTATTAAACTTTAGCAACAATTGTAAAACGAGCGATAATAGCGACAGATAAACTGTACGCGGTTTTCGCTCGCTGTTCGAATTCACATGTAAATGGTTTTTGAGTATTTTGGATAAATAAACGAAAAAAAAAATATATCTCATTGATTCCATAGATAACAGAACACTAAGGGGCCATTCATAAATAACGTCATTTCAAAATAGGGGGGGGTCTGGCCATTGGATGACGATAGTCAGATTATTAGGCCATTTCACGGAATAACAGGATGAATGATCTGTAGCCAAACGAGCGATTCTTGGTCTTGTCCTTTCTGTATTTGAAGCATTTGTTTTTAATGTGGCCGATTGTCCCACAGCACACGGTAGGTTTCACAGCCTTCCTTGACCTGAAGAACAGTGCTGCCTCTTTCCTAGTTGTGACGTTCGCCTTCCTCGATTCCTCTTGCAGCAGTCTGGAGCGAACCATTTCTAGAGTGAGGTCATTATTTGCTATATTAGCTGTCTCCAAACTACTGACCAAAGGCGTCGTATTCCTCTGGAAAAACCACTCAGCACTAGTTCGATGATTTCCTTGTCTTCAATTGCTTTGCCAATGTCGGCTAACTGATGAACCAGCGACATAATGTGTTCCAGATAGCGAGACATACAGTTAAATTGATTATGTAACGGCCGTAGTAGCAAGACATGCCTGTACAAACCTTTATTTTCATATATTGTTTTGAGGTTATGCCATGCGGTCTTCCTGGAGTCGGCGTTACGAATATGTTGAAGACAGGATGACGATACGCTAGTATAAGATACAGAAGATCTTTTTTTTTTTTTTTTAACCCAGGGGAAATCCGTTATGGATCCCCCCCGGCCCGGGAGAATCCGGGGAGGTATGTCCGACTCGCACGGACTAAAACCCCTGGGGTGTTCCATCACTCGCTTTAGGGACAGAGCCCCGGGAACGCTGTCGCACACATCCGGAACTCTGCTAGCGCTGCCTTTGCAGGCCCACACAGGAGGCAAGATATGGTGCCCCACCCACTCCACCTTTGGCACCCCAGAACACCATGGGGGTCAACCGGCTCGGGACCTCTCCTAGGCGGATGACAGGACTCCCGACCCATCACCCGCAGGTCCCCGTTATGGCGGCAGCATCCGACCTGCGAAGGCCCTACGCCGCCTGCCTACCCTCCTACGACGCTGTGGGACCGAATTTAGATCGTCTTCACGCATCCGCTCCGCCGCCTCCTTCTGCGACATCACTGTAGCACTGAAGGTGGCCACTGCTGCCCACGCCTCCTCACTGCCGACCATCCGGCTGACCAACGCCGGCAGTGAGAGGTCCCCTCCGATTACCGCAGACAGAGCAGCGCGAGGCTCCGCCCAAGCTGGGCAATCTTCGCGCGTGTGCTTGGCTGTGTCCACAACTCCACCGCCACAGTGATGACACTCCGGTGTCGGCTCCCTCCCCACCACCTCACACAGGTACTTGCCGAAGCAACCGTGCCCCGTCAGGAGCTGTGTGAGGTGGTACGTAGGTGTACCAAACTCGCGCTCAACCCATTTCCTTAGGATAGGCCGAACTGCCTCCACCAGGTCCCGGCTAGCTCCCGGGATCTCCAGTCGCTCCGACCATTTTTGGTAGAGGACACAGCGTGACTCCTCCCGCCACTGTCGCACCTCCCTCGGCGCCGGCCAATTATCGTCCCTCCTCGCTGCCTGCAATCACCAATAGACCCCCGACTGCAACTCCGCTTCGAGGTCCCAGGGCGGGCTACCAGCCAGCATGCGAGCCGCCACACACGATACCGTGCGATACGCCCTTGCCACTCTGAGTGCCATTACCCGCTGCGGACGACGCAAAAGGGCTACACTACGAGCACTCAGAGTGCCCGCCCATATAGGCGCTCCATAGAGCGCCATCGAACGTACCACGCCAAAACGGCGGCACGCACCCCCTGGCCCTCCCAAATTCGGTAGAATTCAGAGAACAATATTTCTTTGCTATTCCGCTAAAAAACGTGCTGGTCTATTAGTGAAGATAAGATGCAACTATTTGCGTAAAAACATGCAAAAAATTACAGCAAACCACTACCAATAATGACAAAAACCTCGACACGTGTTTCGCCTCTCTACGAGGCATCATCAGGAGATGCTGGCAGGAGATGTTGCTTGCGCCACGTCCACTGAGCAAATCACACTCCCCACATCATCACTTCCGCAAAGTAACGCCTGATTCAATAAATTATTTCGGTAGAATTCGCCCTAGAGCCCCGGCTGCAGCCACCAATTTCGGAGCCAGGAGCCGAAAATGCTCTTCGAACTTCCATCTGCCGTCAAGGACGAGTCCAAGATACTTCATGGTCGACCCAACGGCGATGGAAGTTCCCCCAACCGACAGCACTGTACCCGGAAGAGGCGCATTGCGAGGCCCATGGAAGACCAGGGCCTCAGACTTGTGAAGAGCCACTTCCAGGCCCAACGCACGAATACGCTCCACGACATGTGCAACGCCAATCGTGGCAAGCTGTACCGCCTTCTGGTGAGTGCTGCCACGGGCCGACACGAGCGTGTCATCAGCGTAACACGTGACACGTACCCCCCGCAAAGTGGCCCCGCGCAGCACCCAGTCATAGCCAATGTTCCACAATAGAGGCCCTAAAATTGACCCCTGGGGAACACCGCATGACATCACCCTCCTATCCCATCCCTCTTTAGTCGGGTAGGTTACCATCCTACCTGCAAAGTAGTCTGCCACCACTCTCTGCAGGTAGGATGGCACATTATGGTACCGAAGCGCCGCCTTAATAGTTTCCCAGGGCAAGGTGTTGAAGGCATTGGATATATCCAGCGACACAGCCATCACCACCCCCCCCCTCGACACCTCCTCCGATACCATATCCCCAACCCGAGCGACTGCATCCAGCGTCGAACGGAGAGGACGAAAGCCGAACTTCCACTCGCTTAAGCCGGGCTCCATACTCCTGGCAAGCCGAGCTGCTAGCACCCGCTCAAACAACTTGCTTGTCTCACTTAGTAGCACAATCGGACGGTAGGCTGACGGCTGATCGGGAGGGCGCCCCTCCTTCCGGAGAAGCACCAATTTTCCCGTTTTCCACCTATTAGGCACCCGCCCCTGAGACAAGCAAGCAGTGAAGAGGGCCCGAACACTCTCCCCCATCTCCGATACCGCCACAACCAAAGCACGACCCGGTATGCCATCCAGACCAGGGGCCACCTTTTTGGACCGCAGCCTCCGGACAGCCACTCCAAACTCAGCCTCAGTTACTGGAGGCACTTCCGTCACCCCGTCAGCCCGCGGACCCAATTCAGTAGTCATCGCTGGAGGCACAAAGGCATTCCTAGCCGGGAACAGGGCACTGACCACCCGCTCAACCAGATCGGGCTGAAGGGTGCTCGTCACAGGAGGAGCCCACGGTCGAAGCTTCTTTCTCACCACCCGATACGGCTTTCCCCAAGGATCCCGGTTGAGCGTTTCCAACCACTCTTCCCATGCCGCCTCCTTGGCCCGAGCAACTGCCGCTTGAAGAGCACCGCAAGCATCTCGGTACGCGGCGTACAGAACGTCCTCCTCAGCTCTGTTTCTGACCCGTCGCCTCCTGAAACGCGTATACCGGCGACGCGCAGCTACACATGCACCCCGCATCTGACGAAGCTCAGGGTGCCACCAGTACACGCAACGCCTTGGAGCGCATGCTTTCGCCCTTGGCATCGCCGCATCACACACCCGCGTGAGCGCACTGCCCAAAAGCTCTGCTTCCTGTTCAACGTCCTCCACCGGATTAGCCCCAGCCCCCCAAGATTCCACAATTGCCGCCTCCTTGGCCAACTCACTATCCATTCGGCCCAGCACCCACCGCGGACCATCCTCAACTACAGATCGGTTCACACCCGTCGAGGCCGGAACAGTGGAAATATCAAACCGAATGTACCGGTGATCGGAGAGCGTCTCCACCTCTGTCTCCACTCTCCAACCACTAATCCGGCGGGCGAAGGCACGTGGAGCAAACGTGATATCCACGATCGACTCGCCATTCCGGCGCACGCATGTGCTCTCCGACCCGACGTTGAGAGCAACCAACCCCAGCGAAATTGCCCACTCCTCCAGCACTTCCCCTCGCGCATCCGTCACAAGAGAACCCCAAGCCGCCGACTTGGCGTTGAAGTCCCCAGCGAGTATCATAGTGTTAGAGGACACCTGACGAATCAGCAGCCCGACTTCTGCAAGCAGCCGCTCAAAATCAGCGAGTCTCCTATTGGGGGAGAAATACACCCCGATGACGGCCAAGTCCCCAACCATCGTTTGAACAAAACCTTGACCCCTAACGACACCGCGCAAAGGTCGGGCACCGGCTACAGCAGGGGCAATTATAGCCACAGTGCCGTCACGATCCCCAGCCCAGTCATCCCGCACGGGAACAAAGTAGGGTTCGGAGACCACCGCCACCTCAATTTGCCACTCGGCCATGGTCTGGATCAGGAGGTCCTGGGCCCTAGCGGAGTGGTTGATGTTGGCTTGCAGACACCTACTAGCCATTACTGGGCTGTGTTGTGTCCAATGCTCTCCTCAGCGACATGCTGTGAAGGCTGGGGGGCTACCGGGCCACCCACTACCTCCCTACCTCCAACTGTAGCTTGTGCAGTTTTAGATGCCTTCGCACTTTGGCAGCCCTTCCTACCAATGTAATGTGCCGCTGGCCTACCCGTCTCTGCACAGGCCACACAGTGTACATCAGCTGAGCACTCCCCTGCCTTGTGGCCAGCCTGGCCGCAACGGAAGCACGCGTTACTGCGATCAACATCCCTACTGCAATTGGCTTTTACATGGCCTAACTCCAAGCACTTAAAACAGCGTAATGGCCTCGCCTCTAGGAGAACCACCCTAGCTGAAATCCACCCCACTGCAAGCCGCCCTGCTTCCACCAATTTCTTGGCAGCCTCAACTGGACAGGTCACAAACAGTGAACCAGAGCCATTCGGATTGCGAGACACAGCGCCAGCCCTTACAGCATCAACGGCACAACCACCCTCTGCAGCAACCGCATCTACCACTTCCTCCGCGGCCACGGAGTCATCTAACCCCGTGACTCGTATGTCCACACATTTTTTAGGCCGGTGGACATGGACAACATCCGGATCCAACACGCTACGAAGCTTCTCCGCTAGGGCATCAGCGACTTGTCCCGCATCCTCCGTGCCGGGAGGGATTTCCAGCATTCGCGCCCCAGTGGCCGTCGTACGAAACCGGACTTGCTGGAGACCCACCTCCGCGAGTTTAATGCGTTTCTTCGCCTCTGTCAGGATAGTCTCATATTTCACCCCGTTCTTAATTGCCTCCGGCTTTAACGTCAGAGTGACCGCTGCGGTACGGGGCGGACGGAGCTTCCGCCTTGGTGCTGGGGGCGTTTTCGGGGTTCTGGACGCCTTATTGGATTGTCCTTTTGCCTTATGTGGCTTCCGGCCTAAGGCGTTCTTAAACGTCCCGTCTGTGAGGTTAGGCGCAGTAGGTGCCGCTGCTTCTGCAGCTGCTGGAGCCACTGGAGCCATGGGTGCTTGCCTGGTAGCAGCTGCTTCCTTGGCAGCCAGACTTGTTTTGTTCTTACGCTTTTTCTTTTTGGCTCCATATTTTTCAGCCGGGTCAGAAGCTACGACTGCGATTGTGGTTGCTGCTTGCTCCTGATATGTAGCATTGGAGCTCATGCCTTGGCCATGTGACCCGGTATTCTCCACCGGTTTCTCATTGGGTGGCCTGCTATCGATCTGTTTTTCCGCTCGACGGTTCGCGTTCAACTGAGGCCGCATTTGTGGCTCCGGAAGGAGTCTACATTCAATACCCTCCAACCGGGCTTTCAGCATTGCGGAGAAATGTTCGCGGTTGGAGCGCGACACCTCCTCAACCAGCTTTCTTAGCTCGTGTTCGTTTGCTGATGGAGGCTGGGCACGCAGCTGCGCAACCTCTTTTCGCAACTCTGCCATTTGCCACGTTAGCTGCGCATTGGCAGCCTCCAGACGGACAACTTCCTCACTAGTAGTCAACGACTTCATGGCTGCAAAATTCTTGCCGAGCCTGGTGACCACACCATGTAGGGCCTTGACGTACGTGCCCTTCAGGTGTCCGGATGTGTCGGCCACTTTCCCTATAACGTCTAGGTCTTCATTGACTTCGGCTTGTATTAGGGCCGAAGTCCGCACCGTTGAATCTCACTCACTCGTCCAACAAGTTCATAGGGCGGCCGTCTCGACCTATTGCCGCCGCTACTACCGACTGATTATAGACGGCCAGCTGTTCCTCCGCCTGGAGCCGTCTTTCACGCGTCTTTTCTGCGATGATCTCCTTTGCATACCTTCCGGGGCCTGCATCATTTGTTGTGGGCATCCTGCCCCTACCCCGTTTTGGTGCCGGCTTCAGGAAATGCCTGACACTCTCTAGAGTGGCGTCCCCTACTCTCAATGCTCCTATTTCTTCTATTTCGCTGTCTGAGCCCGAGAGTGCGAGTGGCCGCTTCTCAACCTTCCTCCAAAATTTTCCACTACAAAGATTGGACTCCTTAGCTGATGCTGGGTATTCTGTGAATGCCCGCATGCTCGTAACTGACGACTCGGAGTCCGATAGCCGTGGAGGGGGGTCCTCCACGTCCGACCGGGGCACTGGGGAGTCGAAGGATGTCTCCCGTGCCCCCTCTGGGTCTTTAATCTTGAATGGGGTCAAGTGTGGGCGAACCAGCCCCCTGACCTTGGCTCTGCTTTTGCGCAGCGGAGCAGTTTCGTCAGCGGAGGGTGACCGCTGCCCCTCCTCGTCAGCCCCGACATGCGGGCGGTCGGCGGGCCCGACGGTCTTTTCCGTAGTCCCCTCGTCCACGCGGGACAGAATCACCCGGGGGATCCTATCGAAGCGGACCTCTCGCCCACCCTCCAGTACCGGCACCAGCGCGCGCCCCTCCTCCTGGGCCTCTCGCTCCGCGTTCGCACACGCAGCCGCTTGCAAGGTCGCGTGCGAGGCCTGATCCCCGGGGTGCTCACTGTTCTGCCCTCGCGGCAGGAAGCGGCCAGAGCCGTCGCACGCTGGGCCGTCCGCTCGCGCTCTCGGCACGATCTGTAAGGCGGGCGCATTCAAGTCAATGCCCACCTGGTCCATGCTTGGGCTATCGCCCCCGCCTTGCACTGGTGAGCGTGCGAGGGCGGCGCGGGGGCGGAAGACTTCTCTGTAGCTTGTGTAGGTTGGTGGCTGGGCCGAATCGGGTCCGTCTCCGTGGGCCCCACCGCCGCCACCCCTCAGCCTCAGAATACCTCCACGATCGGTGTCCGTTGTGATATAGCCAGAGTCATGTTCACGAAGGCCGGCATCTGGCCGGCCTACGAAGCAGTTTTTGCCCCCTCCGTATACGGTGGGGCAGCCAGCCGCCGAGGCGGCTGGTCGGGATTGGTTACCCGCCCGGAGAAAATCGAAACTGCTTTTATTCATATTCGATGCCTCCACATCGTCGTCTCTTTTTTCGGGGGTGAGCTCCCCCGCACGCTAATGACTGGACTCCCTCCAGCCATGCATCCCATCGGCACGGTCCGCTCACCTTGGGATTGGGGTAATTTATTATAGTGGTTTTCTTCCACGCGGCACTACTCTCAGTGAGTAGCGCCCCCGGTCCGCTCAGTGCGGGTTTCGGATTGCCCGGCGGGGAGCCAACACTCAGCCAGTAGCCACACGAAGGCGACCGCCAGACCCGCCGCGCCGCGAGCCTTGAAGGCCCGCCATCCCACGCCGCCCGAAGACGGCCATTGGCCCTAGATAGGGGCCCCAATAACAAAAGGTGCGTTGCATCACCGCCAAAACGGCCGCATCCCTTGCCACCTCAGATGAGCTGAGGCATGCTGGGAGCGACCAACCACAAAACACGGCATTAAAGCCCACGCAGGAGAGAGCTCGACTGCCCGTGACCGCGACTGGTAGTTAGCAGAGGGAAGGTAGCAAGCGCGCAACTGAGCGGCTATCTTCCCCCTCCCAGGGTGCACCACGAGGAGGTCTACCAGTCCCGCACCCCAAGATACAGAAGATCTGCCTCATGGTGGAACATCTGTGACAACATATCCTCAACGTCTCTCAACATCCGTACGTCTCGGATTTCTTTTGGGTGTTGGTTTGTTTGTAACGGCTGTGAGGTCGTAACGGATCCACCTGTGGTCGGAGCACGATAGCTCGTCCGACACATGCCAGTTGGATACGTGCTGAGCTGCAAGCCCAGTGCTTAGAGTAATGTCAATTATAGTGTTACATCTGCGATTGACAAATGTAGGGCTTGATCCTGTGTTTAGAGCAGGTCCAGGTTAGTAGTCATTAGGTATTCACCAATATCGTTATTTTCGGTATTAAGAGGGTACAATATATGATCTGTGGTAAAATTTGTCATTTCTTGACGAATATTTAAACTTGTGAAATCTTCGACAAGAAGTTCCTTAACCATATGGCGTGGTATAAACATCCGAGTCACAACATCTACCCTCTTGTCTGGTAAAGGACCATACCATCAGTGTTTTGAAATAATCCTTTTCTAAACTGTGGGATAAATACGAAAATTTGGGTGGAATAATCACAAAGTGCAGTTTTTAATACTTAACGATTTATAGCGTTTACGATATTTTTTTTTTTCATATTATCAAAAGTAGATATTTTCTTTACTTTGTCCAAGCCTGCGTCTTTAATTTTATCATTCATATCGTCATATATGCGTGAGACGGGCGTAGTTATATCTTCGACAACTTGTTTGTCCAGGCTGTCCAAATGTTTTTTAATTTCATTATCAGGTAAATCAGGAGCGTGGTTGTGTCCTGTCTCGTGCACAATCTCTGAGTTCTCTCCGATCGTTTTAATGACCCTCTCATACATGAGAGGAGGCCTGTGCCCAGCAGTGGGACGTATATAGGCTGATGATGTGATGATGTGTTTTAATGACTGCATAACATTTGCACTTTACGCATCTCCATAACGTTGATCCATCTGATTTATTCTTCCTCTTGACGCGGTATCGATGACCCGACTTTAGCATTATACGCCCTCCACGTTGCGACGTTATGAAGTCAACGGCATCGGAGCTGGAAGACGCGGATGTACTCGGTTTGTACGGATACGGGTACATTTTCGGAGTTTAAAATGTATTTAGATGTATAATTTTCAGCGTATAAAAGATGAGCAATTGAGCAACAACATTAAATGTCATGTCAAAGTCAATGATTGGTTTGACGCAAGTGTAAGTCAGCCAGCAATGTTACGCAACCTCTTTCCAGATAGTAAATAATATCATTATGATATAAAAATAATATAATAGATGAATTTACTACATAGGAGTATCCTATGATAAACATATAATTGTAAAGTTAAGCGTAAAAATCATATTGAGCAAAAAGCGTGATAATAAAATGCTAAGTGATGCATACTTGCACAGCGAAAGTGCAAAAAATAGTATCGAATGCAGTGAAAAATATTTAGGTATGCTACGAAGTTCTTATTTCAGTATTGGAACATTTTTTGTTTTGTTATTTGCCTATGCACCTCTATATTTATAAACTTGATTGTTCCAGACTCTCGTAATCTTCAAATATTTTTCATATGGGCTGAGTTGACCTTATAGCAGTAGATATTTAGTGGTTAATTCAGCCCACGGGTCGAGTTGACCCAATAGCGGTAGACTGTAGTTAATTCAGCCCACGGGTTGAGTTGACCCAATAACGGTAGACTGTAGTTAATTCAGCCCACGGGTTGAGTTGACCCAATAACGGTAGACAGTCGTTAATTCAGCCCGCGGGCTGAGTTGACCGAGTGGTACGATTCGCCACTCGCCACCGACATAAACAGTAGTAGTCAACTAAGCCCGCGGGATGAGTGGTATTGTGGGCTGAGTTGCCCATGAAGCCCTTTGACCAAATTCCATGTAGTTTGAAAAACATACTTTACCCGAAATATAATAAGGCAAAGGACTTGTGTCGTCAATTGTCAAGCAAGTAATCAAGCATGACTTTTCAAGGCGCATTAAAAAAACGCTTTGCAAATTGGACTTATTTAATATGTAAGTATTAGGTAGTGTAGCGAGGGAATCTGTGTTTTAGCGGGTGATAAGCCATACGGAGGTACTGCCACCGAGCGATGCGTGCCGGTATCAATAGCGTGTTCCGCCTGTGTCGTCGGTTCTCCGTTTGAGTCCAGACTGCTGCGTTAGCTTCGATAAGTGCTTGCACCCGCTTTTCAGAGACGGAGTCTAGGGCAGCGTCGAAAGCGCAGAACGAGGAGTCAGGGAATAGGCTCGCGGATTCCGAAGACAGTGTAACCTTTTGTTCGTCGATCTGGCGGCACGCGTCCTCGAAAAGGGCGTCTTCTACGAGGCGATGCCCGTCGAACGTTATGATATTTCTGTCATTGTACGTCTTACGCTTTACTGGGGGGAGAGCGATTTTGTGAGGTCTGAGGTGAATGTACACCCCGTCCTTCGCAAGTGGAGGAACAGTTCTGGCGACGCGAGGCTCGACTTAGCACCTGTGTCGATTAGTGCTCCCTCCGTTTTCCCTTTGGCGGTGATAAAAATTAGCGGCCTCTCTCGGGCATCAAGATGCACACCGAATGCGTCGAAGCTGGTTCTAGTAGGGGCGCTCGCCCTTGACTTGCGGCACGTGGGACAGTTGCTCCGAACGACACCGGGGGCGCCACATCCCTAACAGGAGAACTTAGGCATGATAAGAGCGGTGGATGAGGTGCTCGGTGGTGCTGTTGCCAGTTTGTCGGTGCCAGGTGCATTGGGTATGGATATACCCGACGTGGTACGTTCATCTGCTCTTTGCTTCTTCCGGCATTGGTCCACTGTATGGCCGGGCAGCTTGCAGTACCGGCAGCGCTGCCTGTTTCTCCTCTGCGCAAATTCAGGAACGTGAGCTGCTCCTGGCAGTGCTGCCGCCGATGATGAGGAGGAGGCTGTGGTCGAGCCCGGAACTGGGTTGACGGTTTTCCAGGTGTCCCGCAGTCGTTCAGCAGCTACCGCATCCTCCAGGAGCTTGTCGTAAGTCGTAAACGACGTTCTCGGGACCTTCTCCTGGATATACCACGCGAGGTGGCCGTAAACAAGGTCCAGCTGCTGGGGCTCGAGGTATTCTGGACGCCGTAACAGCGAGAACAGCATCCGCTTCCTTGAGATGAAGGCCTCTGTTGTCTCTTCGGGTTTTTGTTGGACGCTCGTGATCTCCATGCATATGGGGTACGCTGGTTTCTTGGGTGCAAAGGTCCTACGAAAACGCTCCTGGAAGTCCTCCCAAGTGACGACTTTGTCGCTCATGCCCTGCCACCATGTCGCTGCGGCGCCCTTAAGGAGGAGTGGAAGACCTGTGAGAGCATCCTCGTCCGGTATGCGCTCGGCTCGCTTGTATGTGTTGACGGCCGCCAGGAATACTTCTACGACGTCGGTTTCCTTTGTACCGTCGTAGCTGAGCGTGCAATCGTGTCAGGGATCCACTTCTCGGTGACATAGCCGTCATCATGCGCTCAAACTGGGCGTCTGTGAACGTTACAGCCATATTCGCGTACTTCCTTGCTTTCCGTGCTGGTCTGGGTTTGATCACTAGTTTGGGGCCTGAAGGTCTGCACGTCGGCGTGGTCGGTGAAGACTTGGATGGTGTGGACACCGCTGGCTTCGCTTTACCCCCCTTCATAGGGCACTGCACCTCCCTGTAGAGTGCGTGAGGTCGCTACTCCTAACGTTGGGCTGCCAGATGTAGCGAGGGTGCGTGCGGGGCGAAGAGAAAGAAGTGGCATATGACTAGGCGTATATTAAATTTGCTCGACAAGTACAGATACCCAATCCCATATAGCAAAAGCGTGCTGTCCTAATGTAGGCAATTATGTATAGAATTTTAGTCCCGTAGCTACACCAGTAGATGGAGTATCTGAGCTGCCGCGATTATGACGCTGTCAGCCTACCTAATAGTTTTAGTAATATATTGAGATATCACCAGATGGCATTGACTTCCCGGGCAACAAATTAGTGGGTGTGCTATTGCAAGATACCTTGTACTTTTTGACTATGCGTTGAAACTTGGCACAGTTGATCCTTAGTTGGTCTTGAGTGGATTCAGACCGGGGACCTTAGAAAATATATTATTTTGTATATATAAATATGTTAACAGACCGGAAATAAAAAAAATATGCGTGTGTCAGGGCGACCTCAATGCACGTGTCGTCCGTGAAGGAAATGAAGGTACAGTTTTAAAATACGATAGTTGTCAATTATATGTGATTACTTTGGGTGTTTCGGTATTTAACATGAAATATTTTAAATGAAACTACGCCCTGTCAATTAGTTTATATATAACACGCTCCACTGCAAAGACTCTGCAAGGAATCCAACGACACCTCATATATCAAAAACCATCAAGCCGTTTGGACAGCCCGTGAAATAGAATTATCATGATGTTAATATATTATGATAACATAACAAATAATTATATGCAGCCTTTGCATTGAGATCAAATTATTAAGCGCCTTGCAATAGGCAATCACAAGGAACTTAAGGTTACATTTGAAGGAGGGATCTAAGTATGTAACTACTTATTTGGCACCTAATTGTTTCACATCTACATCTTCAGAGAAGATAATTATACATCTTGTTTTTAAATTGTGGCTGAGGCAAATAAGTCACAATATCTTTTTGTTCAATAATCGAGACATCATTTTCAACTGCTCGGAAGACAGTCTTTGATTTCTTTTGGGACTTAAATCCTAATACTACAATTTTGTTCTCAGCAACGTCTTCTATCAAACAAACATATTTGTAAGTTTTTTTGCCCTTTGTTGAACTGAATTTGGCAAGAATAAACTTTTCAGCTTCAGGTCTTGGTACCTAAATCATTTTGATCGTCATCCGGAGTTCTGGATATTGGATCAAAATCAGGTAAATCCACTGGAGATTGTGCACCAGAACTTCTGAGCTCAGAATTTACTTTTGTAGGCACTGCAACAGGGTCAACCGTAGATGTGTCAGTCTCGTAATCCGCTGTCAATGGTCCGGCCTCAGGTTCCTCCATTGAAAATCGGTTATTGGGATCTGTAGAAGGTCCCGCCTCAGGCTCGACGTCAGAAGTTTCATCTAAAGTAGCAATACTTTTACCTGGCTCTACTTGCAAACGTCTCTTCTTTCACGCAACTTGAGTGCCGTCATCGTATCGCTGATTTTTTAAATAATCAGTTAAAGTATCTCGTACATTTGCGTCTGTTCGAGCTTGACTTTGCGGAGAGTTAGAGTTAGGTATTCGGTTCAACTTATAATGTCTATCGAGAGGGTAGATACCAATGTCGTCCATCCTTAGTAGACATTTCTTTGAAAGGCGTGGAAATATGTCCTTTGGTATGGACGTGGCCTTAGTGTGGTGTTTTTTGTACTCTTCAAGTGTCTGCCTCCATGCTGCTTTCATCGGCCGGAAGAAACCGACATCTAAAGGTTGGCATAGGTGTGTAGAATTTGGCACAAGGCACACAAAACTTATTTTGTGTGCTGCGCATTTTTGTAGTACGTCAGCATCCATATGGGATGATAAATTGTCACCTATTAATACTTTTTGCCCATCAAGTCTATCTGCGTGCGGTAAAAAGCATGTCAAAAACCAGTCTCTGAAGGTAGGTGCATCTATCCACCCGCTAGTTGTACTATTGTACCTGGAGCCTCGCCTACAGCATGGTTGATCGCAGCACGGCTTACCTATAATGCCACCCTCTTTCCATGTATCGTACAAATGCAAGCTCTTGTACATTACATAAGGCGGCAGTAAAGTACCATCAGCTGATCCGCAAATCATCACAGTTGTGCAACTCTTTGAGTGATTCATTACCCTCTCCGGATACTTAACACCGCGCCTGTAAACACATTTCTTCTTTCCGGGATCGTCTGATAAGTTTGACTCGTCGTAGTTGAATATGTTCGAAGGCGGTATGTTAAATACTTCTCTTTGAAGGTTATCAAAGTATTTATTCAGTGACTCTGGACCTACTGCAGCTCTTGATCGTTTGATGTTTGTAGCCAGCCTTAGACCAAATCCATTCTTATGACGTTTAAGCATACTAAGAGCCCAGTCTACACCCGGAGTATTGTTGGAAAAACGTGCTATAGTTTTACCTTCTCGATCTAAGTAAATCAAAGGTGGTTAGTGGAAAGCCCCAGTCAGCACAGGTAGTAGCAGCTTTTAATATTGAAATTTCCTCAGCATGCGTAAACACCGGTTGCCCTCCAGCACTAGAACCATTGAAGCCTTTGTACTTGTTATATAAGGTCCCAAAGGGAATTTTGTACCTTACAGACGCAGCATTTATACTTAATTCTCCATTGGTGATCGCTTCTATAGCTTCCTCCAGATCATCTTGTGTATAATTTTTGTACTCCCGGCCTCCCTGCTTTTTTTTGTACGTTCTCATCATTTCTTAGCCTATAAAGAAAAACAAAAATGGGTTAATTTGATAATACATACATTTTGTAAGTCAATGAAGTAAGATACCCCTTCGCGGTGAACATTGGTTTACAAAATGGCCCCTTTTCGCTAATTTGCTAATAGCAAACAAAATGGCCGTCACCAACCAAAACCTGAATAATGCTTTTGTTCCTAAAGAAACATACAATACCATGAATAAAACACTTACCCCTGCAGGACAGAAGTTTTCAACACCACAAAAACAAGCGAATATTCAGTCTTAAACAATATAATAATTTTAACAAAGAAGACGTGTGTTCCGTGCGCGTACGCCATGAGGAGCGGTGGCGGATCTGTCAGTGTTGCCAACACAAAAATATAAATCGGATGCGTTCAGTAGTTTACGAATCAGTAACAAAAATGTAAAAATTATAAGTAATCATCAAAGTGACCTCGCGTTTTGAAAGTCACCCCATTTTACGGTATTTATTTTGTACAATACTTAATTTTGATTTAGAATCAAACGATGATTTTCTTGATTTGCAATAATCGTGAATTTTAACTAAAAATATATTTTTATCAAAAAATCAAGATGACTTTCGTCGTGGTAATCATCAGGGAGGTTAATTGTGTTTTTGACATTATCCATTAAATTTGATATTAAATTGATTTAATGAATATGGGTGAGCTTATTATTGAACAAATCGAGATTGATTGACAAACCTGACAAACCTGATTTACTAAATTGAACAAATAATCAGTAGGTGACTTTAATGTCGGTGTAATCAAATTGGAATACGTTTTGTTAATCAACAGCAATTGCTTTTTATCAAATAAATCAACTTCATCGTTAATCAATACTTGTTTACACATTGAGCAATCAAACTTATCGATACATGTTTTACCTAGCCACCCTGCAAAATACACAACCGAACAAGTTTCCAGAGTGACATCCTCGCTGGTCGTGGATTCAGAAAGGTTTACAGACGCTGCCACCGTTTGTGAATCAATGCCAGTGGCTGCGCCTGAATTAGGGGAGCCAGCATTACCGTCATCAAGTTCGACTCGAGTCGAACTTGATGACGCACTCACTGTCACGTCTGAAGGTTGTATTTTTTGCAGGTTGTCTGTTGTTGACAGGAACGATTCACAGTCTGTTTCGCAATTCGTTGTGTCTAATTTGATTAAATTATTCAATAAATTCGATCGAAACACGGCTCTCAAGCCTTTTGATGTCGGATTTCGATTACAGCCACCTCTCATTCGATAGATTCCAAACAAATTTTCTATAACATCTTGATTTAATCTATAGGTCATAATAAATTTGACTTCAGCGCCCTTTGAGGATTCTTCAGCGGAGAGCTGAAAAACGGCATTAATGGTTTGCTGCATGCCCTCAAAACACGGAGATATGTCCTAATTCCACTTGCGTAAACATTGAGAAGAACAAGCAATAAACTCAATGTGGTAGTAAGACTATGATTTACTACCGATATAACTAAAACAAAAATATGTCGGTTGACCAGTGAGTATTGAGAAGAACAAGCAATAAACTCAATGTGGTAGTAAAATGAAGACCTTACCTCCCTCCAAGTCATACCTACTTATATCTACATACTGTGCATGCCCCAGCGAGAGATATTCCTCAATGAAGGCCCTGTATTTTTGAAACAGTACAGGATCCTTTTCAAATCTTTTTTCTAAATTGTGAAAGCGCTTGAGCGCGCGCGACAATGAATCACCCATGTTTATATCAGTTAAACTCTGTTTTAGTGGTAAGTCCACCTGAAACCTATTATTCTTGAGGACCACAGATTTTGAAAATATCTCTTCGGCTAAGTCTTGCTCTGTTGTGGCTTCCCGATAGATTTCAGGTACACTATCACACTTCCAAAATTGCTGCATGATAAATTCTAAATCATCGCTTTGATCACTGAGTCCTGATGACTGTACACCAACATGACCACAAAAGTTGCCTGCTGTGGGGTGCTTTACCCTGCTGCCGTGCGGAACCCTGCCAGCAACGACGTATCCAAACGAAGTGTTGTGTAGGTATAGCTCTGCCGGAATGACGGGGAGCTGCTCACGCCGCAAGATTTTAAAAAATATGTAGTTCGCTGGGTTGTTTCTCGGGCGTAGACATAAATAAACGCCCGAATGTTCCAACAATCACTTTTAATTTGCACAAACACGGTACAAAGATAGAAGGAGAAAGTTTATAATTTTGCCATAGAATGTCCGAAAGCACATAGAAGAAAGTCACAAGCAGTACAAGCACAAAGCACAATAATTAAATGCTAAATGTAAGCGTAAGCGTATAGCGGGAGCGAGTACAATGATTTGCATACGAGCGGCGTGCGCACAGAGGCGAAGCGACATAAGTACTGGCGCGGGCGCGCGACCGGCCACCGGCCGCCGCCGTCCGCGCAGATAACGGGACGCCGCATCTAATATGAAATTGGTTTGCTTGTCCGCGTGTAGGTACATACAAACTGTTACATGTAAATATTAAGTTTACTTATTTAGCTAGTATTAATGTTACATATTTAAGTGCATGTTGTAAATACCTAATTATAGATTTGTTTATCTCTCACTTATAATAAATCTCTAATTTGAAAATGGAATCAGCCAGTATCAAACTAAGCATTTACGTGTCCCGAATGATCTCGGCTTCCCATGAACGGAAAAACATGTAGATTTTTTCATAAGTACATTATCCAACTGCGACAGTTAATTAATTTTCGGAAACATTTGACCTCATTCAGCCTCATTAAATTATTCAGTTCTTCTGCATGAAATCATATCCGTCAACTGTCAGTGACGTCAAAAGGGTGGACTTGCCATATCTAACTAACAGTAATAATTTCGATCCGGTGTTGTGATACCTTCACAAAACGCATATTAAATTCTAAAGCATAAAAAAATAATCGATTCTGATATGGAAACTTATACGCGCTAAATTCGTATTGAGGCGTAATTTCAATAAATGTATCAACAAATTTCAACAAATTAACGTCAAAAGTCTGACTCTTCCTTTTTTTTAATGGCATGGCCTAGCGTTGTCTCGCGTTCAGCCAAAACGTCTAGGTTTATGAGTTTCTGAAAGATTACACGCTGAGTATTTGTCACGATACTTATCGGCTATCACAAGATGGCGCGGGAGCTCTCTCGATTTTTCTCGCACTATACGTCTCTTTCTAAGTTGTCTATTACGAGATAGACGGAAAGTTCGAGAAAAATAGAGAGAGCTCGCGCGCCGTCTTGTGATAGCCGTGCTGGTTTGTCAGTATTTATATTTATCAGCAATAAACAGTAAAACTATATTAAATCAGTATAGAACGGGCCGCTTTTTTTAAATAACATTAATTATCAAGCGCGTCAGTAGGTATTAAGGCGGTATTTTACTTCGTACTTCGCGCCTTCAAGTTGACATTCAGCTTATATAGAGACACAGGAATCGGGCAACATACAGATAAAACTTTTATCACAAAGCCTGCAATACACATTCCTTAAGTTGACAATGGCGGGAACATACAGAAGATCGGCAGAATGTGATAGTGCTATCTGAAACATTGCAATATGAAAAAATAAACATATTACTTTAATATTTTTAATAATTACATTAATTACCTTTAATAGAAAGGGACTCGGACTCGCGTTATGGTTCTAGAACTTAGTGAGTGCTTAGGTATAGCTTGGAAAATATAAATTCAGACGTTAAAAAAGAGATCTTTTGTTCCGCGTATAACACTTACCGGTCAATGGGTACCTACTCCGGGTACTCGAAAGGATTATTAAATCTATCTATTAATTCCATACACATCTTTACCTGAGAGTCGGAGTGACTCAAGATGATTTCAGTCATCACGTTTGTATTTATTTAATATAAAACAGTGTTATATTATAAATATGTAGAGAAGAAGATATACAAACATTTAATGCTGCAGCCTGTGTCCTACCTGTTGGATCTATAGCCACAAACATCTACTAAACTATTACCCCATAAAACGAGTTTTGTCCCTTTCTTACTAATTTAAACATCAAAGAAAAGAAATTTAACGGCATTTTAGCTAAAATAGGTTTGTTCAACGTTTTACTTGAAAGGTTAAATTAGAACTGCATGTGTCTGAAAATAAGAAATTCGTTAACTCCCACCACATTACCATGCAAACGAAGTCGCAGGTACAGCTAGTATAATAATAAGTTTTTAGAATTAAGTTTAGTTTTAAGTTTTATATTAAGGTAACACATTTAATCAATAAAACTTATTTAATAATTATTATAGCTAAGAGTAGGTACTAAGTACACTACAAATATATCACATCCTAAAAGTATGCTAATAGGTTGACAGTCATCAAACTCGGGATCGGCTAATAATATGTTTGGTGGTAAGTTAATTTGTCCTCTACTTATTTCAAACTGAGGCAAATCACTAGTTATAGTATCGATTACACAGCATGTTACCTTTGTGTGAACTTTATTCGTGTTTGAGTAAATATTTACTTCCGTTTTTTGCTTCACTGTGTTTGCGGAATCGCATACCCCCACAAATGAAGTAGATTCATTGTACAGCTTACACCCTAGTCGAGTGGCGAGCGCAGCTCGCATAAATGATACCTGACTACCTGAGTCACATAGTGCATGAACGTGGATCATCTTGCCATTGCGATCTAACAACCTTACTTTTATTGTAGGTAATAAAACATTATCAGTCCTACTCATTGACAAGGAACTCACTTTTGGCAGCATAACAGGCTCGCTGGCCTCCTCTTGATGTAACAAGGAATTATGATTTTGTTTGCAAATAGCACACTTAAGAAGAAGTCTGCATCTGCTACTGCCATGCTTGTTTAAGCACAGCTCACACAGATCGCTTTTATTGACATGGCTGACCCTATCCAATACTGTAGCAAGCTTAAATTTTTCGCACTGGTATAACTTGAAACTTACTTTGACAAAAATTGCCAAGTACCGGCCTTTTTTGCAGTGCTGGCTTGCCTGCCGCTGCTGCCAGGCTTGCCCTGCGGTTGCTCAATGTTGAGCTGGGTTGTCCCTGCTGACTTCCATCAGCAACCATCTCCAACGCATTTGCTCGCTAAGCTAGAAAATTTAAAAATAAATTTAAATGATGTGTTGTGTTCTCTTTAAGTTCCAAGTGGTAACATCTGAGTGAGTATGAGTCTCCGTTGCAATATTGCTAGCAGTATAGCATCCCAATGGTCAGTGGGCACTTCCAAATTTTTTAAGGCCCTGACATGTTTTTTGTTTTTGAGATAAGCTCCCGCAGAGCTGGAGAAGTACATTTAACTACTTGTTTCAAATCAAGTAGTGCGTTGATGTGCAGGTTTATAAGCCTGTTTGTATTATGATACCTATCGTCTAACAACTGCAGCGCAGTTGAATAATTTTCAGTGGTAAGCTGTGAGTGTTGGATGAGGCTTGCGGGTTCCCCTACTAGAAGGGCTTTTAAGTGATAAAATTTGGTACACTCTGAGAGTGTGCTATTGCTATCAACTACACTTTTGAATAGGCTTATGAAATCAATGTTAGAACTCACCTCTCCATCAAACTTATTTAATGATATTGGCGGCAAACGGCACGTATTTTTGCTGCTGGTACCACAACTGATACCTGCGAGCATCCTCTCGGACTCCTCAAAAAAGGCGAGGGCCTGAAAATATTTGTCTTCCATGTCTGAAAAATCTTCTGAGTTTGTTGTATCTAATATAGAAATTTCGACAAATATTCCACAAAGGCTTTCATTAACCTATCTTTCTTAACATTTATTTCACTACGCGTACTTTTCTTTGCCTCTGGCTCGTTCACGAATCTAAATAACTTGGTGATGGTACCTTTCACCTGGCCCCTTGCGGCTATGAGCCGTCGTATGTCCTCCGACATTTTCCTATCGCTTATTTGCGTTCAATGCTTTATAACACAACACCAAATTATGAAATAGCCACAAATGATGCACCACTTCAGGCACTTTATGGCACAAATGTTTATTTTTACTTTAATTTATAGTCTCTAATGAAAATGCCAGGGCTTGATACACCAAGTCGATCGATTTCACGTCGAATTCCGTAGAAACGCGTCGACCAAACGCCCACCAAAAGCGTGAGCGGGACGGTGAGATCCGATGCCAGCGGACGCAAGCGAGAGCGGCGAGTAACCACGCCGCGGGGTTCTCACGACACCAACTGTGCAAGCAGTGCAGCGTATACGCGCACCCGTGCATGCGAAGAAGACGGGGCGACTCGTGCACGCTTGTTGATCGATCTCGTATAGACCCAGCTAAATTTCCACTCGTTGTCTGCTTGTTGCCCGCTAATTTCGCGCCGCCTTCGGGTGAGGGAGACAGCCTATATAGTTCCTTGTTACTTGTCTATTGCGGAAAACGTAGTGTCCCATCGCAATGAAGTAACTCAAAAAATATGATTAATTACAGCGTAAATGAACGCAATTCACTTTTAATTCGCACTCCGATTAAATTCTCTGTTACGGTAAACTGTAAGCCCCGTCGCAACAGAAAATTGAAGTTTTGAACCGGAAAAAACCACGGATCACTTCGCCACGCTGGCGGAATTTGTTTGTGAGTCACTCCCGATTAGGAAAACGTATGATATCACAACACAACGGCGGCACTGATTTTACTCTTTCTGAAGGACCATTTTATATTGGCTTCTTTATAATAAAAAAACAACCACATAAGTACTTTGGATGAACTGTATTATATTTCAATTAAACCACTGTTTACAATACACGTCTCGTCTTAATCGTTATGGCGGAGCGACTGTCCTCTTCCCACTCTCTCGTGCGTGCCTTGTCCTGCACATAAAGTATGATACTCAATCCAGCATTTATCGACGCAAAGTGCCACTTTGCACTTAGAGCACATGGTGTTAACTTTAGAGCGCACGCCCAGAGCTGCGCATCGCTTGCACCGCTTCCGCACATACTTTTCTTTTTTACCGATTGCGGCCCGGCGGTATGGACCGGGTAGTGGTCTATGCGGTCCAAGCGACACTCCCTCTGGGCTGGCGTGGCGGCTGTCACTAAAGCCGGCACTCTGAAGCCTGTGCTCGACTGCACGAGAGCCCATGCTAAGGCGACCCGGAACTGGCGATGGTTTAATACCCGACGTGGTTCCGACATATTGGCGACGGCGTTATGTTTGTAGATCACAAAACTATTAAGAATTGTGGTATTTAACAGCCGCGCAAACACCTTGAAGTACCATTTGCGCCCCCTCTTTCGCTCCATGGGGTAGTGGCTTAGTTTGGTGTCTTTCAAGTCCACGCCCCCCATGCTTTTATTATAGTCCTCTACGGCGATCGGCTTCAAGATGTCTTGCCCCGCCCGGCGGCCAACAACTTGCTCAGAATTGTGGCAAGTCGATAAAACCGTCACCAACTTCTTGTCCCTCCAAGCAGTGACGGCTATATCACCACAAAGCTGAGCAACCTGTTGGCCGCGAGTCATCCGTTTTACGTTGAGATTTTTAATATCCTCAGGGACAAATGCCCTATTCTTTTTGAGGGTACCCAGTACGTCTGTCTTCCTGAATTTTAAAAATCTGGTTAGGGGCAGCTGATTATACCAGTTGTCCATAACAACAAAGTGGCCTACATCGAGGAACCCATCCATGAGCTCCAGCACAACCTTGGAGGTCTTGCTGCTGAAGCCATGGAGTGGTCCCTTGACGAAGGTTGAGTCCTTCCCGGCATACAGTATTGACTTCAGCAGATAGCCAGTGAACGATTCGCAGAGCTCAAAAGACTTTATACCGAATCTCGCGGCTTTTGTACGAATGCACCCAGTTCAACCTGCCCTTCCACAGGAGCAGGGTCTCATCCAGTGAGAGCTCGCGGTTCGGCGTGTATAATTCTGTGATTTTTTTTTGAACCTTCTCAAAAAGGTCAGAAACTTTGGCCAGTTTCTTCTGATATGAGGTTGCCCGAATGGGCAATTCAGAGTTGTCAGTGAAATGTAGCAACCGCATGAAGTAGTTGATATCTATTTCGGGACATCAGGTCCCGGAACCCGGTCATCTCCAGCATCGGATCAATCGAGCTCAAAAGACTTTATACCGAATCTCGCGGCTTTTGAACGAATGCACCCAGTTCAACCTGCCCTTCCACAGGAGCAGGGTCTCATCCAGTGAGAGCTCGCGGTTCGGCGTGTATAATTCTGTGATTTTTTTTGAACCTTCTCAAAAAGGTCAGAAACTTTGGCCAGTTTCTTCTGATATGAGGTTGCCCGAATGGGCAATTCAGAGTTGTTAGTGAAATGTAGCAACCGCATAAGTAGTTGATATCTATTTCGGGTCATCAGGTCCCGGAACCCGGTCATCTCCAGCATCGGATCAATCGTCCAGTAATCTTTCACGCGCGACCTATAGTCCAGGGACATCAGCATCATCATGGCAAGCAATCTCCGCACTTCCTCAATGGTGGTCTCCACCCAGCTGTCCAAATATTTGGGGAGGGGATGCTACCATGCTCGGACAGTGCGGATATTGTTTGCCATGCATACAAGTTAGTTTGCTCGACAATTTGCCGCAAAATACTTACGTCCCACATCATGAGAGATATTTCCATTGGGTCAAAGGAAGTTGTTGTCGGCCCCGGTTCCCTACAGTACACTTCTTCGTGGCCAGAAAATGTATCGAAATTTTCTGACCACGAAAAACTGTCCAGCAGCGGTTCATCGCGGCTAGGGTCTTGTGGCGATGGCGATGCGGCACCACTCGCGTGGTCCGGAACCGGATCGCCAGCACCTTCACCGTCCAATTCTTGTACTTCGAGGGTTCGGAGTCGGTGGGCAACATTTCTCATCGTGACACCAGGGTCCGCCCAGTCCGCCGCACGCCGCTCGTTGTCATCATCGCTGCTTTCGTCACACTCACTGCCGGAGTTGTACAGGAGCTCCTCTATCTCGACGTCTAACAGACGACGAGGTGCCATTCTGGATGGCCCGGCCACAGGTGACAGTCCCCGCGGAGTGCCCACAGGTGACAGTCCCCGCGGAGTGGCCACCGTCGGCGTAGTAGGTGGTTGCCAAGTCTGTAAAAATTGGTTAGTCTCAAAAACACACCAACCCTTGCACACGCCGACATGCATTCATGCGATCACGTAAAAAGAAAGTTATTACGAGCTTTTATAGACCAAAAATAAGTATGATAAAAGGAGTAAAGAACTGCCTAAGCTAATAGTACGAGATAAAGTTGCAGTGCAATTATGGCCAGAGACGAATAAGAAATGGAGTTTTGGTAAAACTTGCAGTATATGTGTGTTATGTATGTTAGTTATTGCAAGTCCATTTTGACCACCTTCTAGTCCAATAGATTACACACTTTATTCACTTGTGTAAAGCTTAAGCTTGTTAAGCTTGTGTAAGGGCGACAAACGTTTCTTATCAAATATTGTGAAAGGAAATGTATTATTGTGAGCGACGTCCGCTCTCGGCGGCGTCGGCTGGGCGAGTGAGCGCGCGCGCTACCTGCCGCGGCAATGCTCGCCCCTCACAGTCACCTTAAGCCTTGTTCGGACTAGGCTAGTATTTTAGTCTAGTGGCGAGTAATTTAGTAGCTAAACTATTCGCTACTGCCTTAAAATCGTTCGCATTACAGTCGAGTAAAGCTCACAAGTCAGTGGTACTCTGCAAGATGAACAGCCTACAGCGTAATAAAGTCAATAAACTGATAAAGCTAATCGTAACGGCTATTTTAGAAGAGGTGGAAGAGGAAATTTCCGTGATTAATAAAAAGAAGCTGTGGATACGAAAATGGATCAATAGAAGAAATGACCTAGGAGGTACTAATTGTCTTCTAAAGGAATTAGCATTGGAAGATCCCAACGAATACTTGAATAACTTGAGGATGTCCGAAAGTTGTGTGAATTTTCTTTTAATGAAAATACAGTCTACGATTCAGCGTAAAGATACCCTTTTAAGAAGTGCAATACCTGCAATTACAAAATTACAAGCAGTTCTATACTTTCTTGCTACTGGATGTAGTTTAAGGACACTCACACATATATTTAGACTCGGAAAATCAACTATATCTGAATTCATCATCGAAGTTTGTGAAGCTATCTATGAAGCATTAAAAGAATTTATCAAGGTAAGATTAAATAAGTACATCAGATTTATTATATTAATTATTAATTATATTATATAATAATTTTCAACATTGCTACGTACCATCTTATAACAAATATAACAGTTACTTATTTATTAAATATTAGATTAAAGTTACTTTAATTATTAGTTTGATCCCATCATTTTTCATTATAAACATTAGCGTTCTGCAATGCTGTTAAAATTAAGTCATTTGAGCCAAACTGATAATCAGTAGGTATAGGGTGTGCAGGTAAAATGGAAGGGGAAAATGATTCCAAATTAAAGTTACTGGTGTCATTATCAGTTATTGAAGAATCGCTATGTAGTGATTCTGTACCATACGACGACTGTGGCGTTATGGTGCTTCTATTTTGATCAGGTGCGGGTTGAAGATGTTGACGTCGAATTCTATTTAAATAAATTTGAATGTGCTCTTGTGCTTCTAATGCCAATAGTAAGGGTAATTGTTTCAGTTGAAGACCAACGTGTTTACCGAATACTTCGAACTCATTTTCTTCGACTCTAGAATTAGTAGTATCAGCTATCTCCTTTAATTGACTAACCATGCTCGAGAGCTGAGCGACTTTCTTCTTTTTTGCTGCAGGTTGGGGTGCAGGTTCACGAAAACCACGTGCAGTACTAATTTGCTCATTATGTAATTGACTAGCTGTACTCGAGAGCTGGGTGATTGAGCTGGTTGATGGGACAGGTGTAGGTTCATTTTGCTCAATATGCGTAATATCTGTATCATCAGTGTGTGAAGCATTGGAAGCCTGAAACAAATCATGTTTTATTAGGTATCCAAAATAATCTTGTTTTTTTTTCAGGTTCCTACGACTGCAGGCTGGAATGCAATTGAAAATGGTTTTCAAAATCAGTGGAACTTTCCAGGCTGCTGCGGAGCACTCGATGGCAAACATTTTGTCATGAAGGCACCCCCTGACTCAGGAAGTTTATACTATAATTACAAAGGCACAAACAGTATTGTCTTAATGGCCGTTGTAGATTATAATTATTGCTTTAGTTATATAGACGTTGGGTGCAATGGAAGGGTTTCTGATGGGGGCGTATTTCGAAACTGTAGCTTGTACCAAGAATTAGAAAACGGTGTTCTACCAGAGGGTTATGTCCTAGTTGGCGACAATGCATTTCCCTTGAAAGAATACTTATTGAAACCTTATCCAGGAAATCGATTAACCTTACAGCAAAAAATTTTTAACTATCGCTTGTCTCGGGCTAGAAGAATAGTAGAAAATGGTTTCGGTATACTAGCTGCTAGATTCAGAGTGTTTGAGAAACCGATGCCCTTCAGTCCTGAGAAAATTGTTAAGATAGTAAAGACATGTTGCGCTTTGCATAATTGGCTCCGACGAACAAAACTACAGAACAAACAGTATGAATACACAGTAGACACAGAAGATTTTGAGACAGGAACTGTCGTTTCTGGTAATTGGAGAAATGAACCACAGCCTCTCGGAATGCAACCGCTACCCGCTTCTTTGAGTAACCGATCATCGCAAAGGTCTACAGATCGCCGGGACAGATATGCGCAATATTTTGTCGGAAGCGGGTCTGTCCCATGGCAGACAAGAATGATACATTGAAAAATTACTACCCTCTGGTATAAGTAGATAAGTAGGTACTTACCAAATTACTTTCACTTGTTGTAAGTATTGAATTTAAATTTCGCAGGGATGCATCTAATATACTGAACCATTTTACTGATGGAATATAAACTGTGTCCGTTCCCGCGCCTGAATTTTTAGATTCCTTTATTTTTTTTAACTCCTGCGAATAGGTAGATCTAAAAAAAAGTATATCACGTTAGGTTAGGTTACTTCTTAAAACTATGGTAGTAAAAGTAATTAAGAGCTAATTGTATCTTTGAACATGTTTAATTGTTAAATAATTATGCCTTTGAAATAAAATAATACCATTATTCACTAACCTGATGTTTTTAATTTTCAATTTTATTTCCTTTTCACCAAATCCGGCTATATTCATCTTATTTTCTATATCCAAGTATGCGGACTGTTTCTTCTGTTTGTTTTTATAACACGGGGACTTAACATTCCATAAGCAATCATGTTCAATATAAATGGAAACAAATTTTAAAGTAGTTTCCTCGCTCCAGCGAAACGACATTTTCACGTCAACTAATGAACTCGACTAAATCGACAGGTTCGGATTTGTTTAGCCGGCGGCCGAGTGAGCACGGACGCGTGGTGGGGGGTGCTACTCGCTACTAGACTACTAAAAAAAATAGAATAAAATGGATTGACTCGACTAAATTACCTACTAATCCACTCGACTATTTTTTTGGTGTTCAGACACGTTTAGCTACTAAATTACTCGCCACTAGACTAAAATACTAGCCTAGTCCGAACAAGGCTTAAGAGTGACCTCGCTCCTAGACACAAGTCGGCGACGGACGAGCTCCGCCCCTATGTGCACGGACAGTGCGTCGACCACGCTCCGCGACACAAGTCGGCGACGGACGAGCTCCGCCCCTATGTGTACGGACAGCGCCTACTGACCACTCGGCGCTCGAATGGTGTATTTGGGCTTCGCCCGTGTCCTCAGACACTTTGGGGTAAACGCTGTTACCAAATAAAAGAAGGAATAACGAAAAATAGACTTTTATTTTACTTTTCCCTATACTGCCCTATCACTGCCCTAAGTGACTTGATACAAGTCCCTAACTTCCTAATACTTTGTAGTTTTCTTCTTCTTGTTGTGACTTCCAGGAGGCTCCGATTTGACACACTGATTTGCTCCGGGCCGTACTTGCTATTTATACCTGACAATGGGTAAGCAAGACGTGCTGAGTGAGACAACAAAAGTTACGCCCACTTTGACTTGACTAATTTACGTTACAAGATGTTATTCTGATATTATACACATTAATGGGCGGAAGTCTAAGCTGATTTACAAAGTTCTAATATGGCTTGAGATCTTATAAGTACAGTAGGGTTCGTAATTATTTTCTTATTTATTTATTTATTTATTTATTTATTTATTTATATTTGGAGAACCAACAGCTACAGAAACACAATGATTATGTAGATAAAACACAAAAAGCCAATTACAGATTCCCGCCGATAGCATCGAAGTAGGTTATTCGAATAATCATACATGAGAATCGGGCAAACCGTAATTCGGTCCCTTTTGTAACTCTTATTTATCATTTACTCTGAACCTACTGAGTTCTTACTCATTTCTAAGTTTAAACATTAAATAGAACTTTTTATTAGCTTTCTAACAATATATAAATCTTTCTTATACGATGAGCCATTACAAAGATACAAGTATAATCATATTAATTGCAAAGTGAAAATGCGCCGTACTAAGTTCTAATTCGGACTCGGCGGCCGCGGCTCTCGTTACGGTCATGTTGGCGCGATATACCCCTCCCCTCCAGGCGGCCAGTCTGCGCTGCGCTCGCGCATAGGCAACATCTCCTCTCTCTTTCTAATACAATTCTACTGGGATTTTACTTTAATATTACAATGTTAAAATGTTATCAAATGGATATTATGATAGGGTGTTTTATGTAAATAATTACTATGGGGGTTCTAACTACTGGGTTCTTTTATTGCTTTAAACAATCTAAGTCTTAATAAATAATCACATATTTCTTACATATAATCTTCATATGACGCGATGCGTAGCTCTGCCGTCGCGTGTTGATCTGTCGTCCATAATTATAGTGCAAAGTTTCAAACCGCTGAAGATTTATCCGTACACCAAAGACGTGGGTTAGTAATGGTCATTTACACCAGTTTAGTTATTATAGTGAATTAGCCCACGTAAGTATACGCCCTATGAAGGTACTCCCACATAAAGGTTATAAAACACTAACATAATAATTTTGAAGAAAAATAATTGATGTCATGTAACATTTGATAACCTCTGTGTGGGAGCACTAAAAAGTTGCGATATAGTGCAGTGTATTAGTTAATAGCGATTATGGAGCACAAATATCGCTGAGCCCCACATTGTCACAGGAAGAAAACCCACATGCGGTTGAGAAAAAGGCAAACCCACACACACACACATATATATTTACATACCTTACACATTCAGAACAATCTGAATCTTACCTACGAGGAAAGGGGTCCAATTCTCCCATAAACGGCTGCGTGGAAATATAATTGAGAATTAAACCAATATAAAATACACAACACTGATGAATTTGATAAAATCCTAAATGTAAAGTGAGCTCCCAGCTGCAATTGTTATGGGACAATATAAAAAACAGAATTATCGATCAAAACGACAACTTACATTGAGACGTCTCGACGTTGGCGACGCTTCCACCAGCACCGGATCCACGTCCATGACACGGACTGATCCACCCGGCGATCGATGGACCGGCATGGCCGCAAGAATGCGTCTAGATGACATCTAAAAAAAAAACACAAAATAACATATAAAATGAAGAAATAAAAATGTTTCCACTGTTAGTACAAATCGGATTAATTTCACAAGCATCTCATATGGAGATCCCTTGCCCCTCGACCTGGTCGTCATCAGACCTTCAAGAATACCTGTTGTACATCAGGCCCCTTTCGAAACTAGTGCACTAAGTTCAAATTCGAGTCTCATAGCCGTATCCGTTCCAGAGATCCCTTGCCCCTCCACCTGGTCATCATCAGACCCTCGAGAATGTCATTACAGCAGATCCCCTTCGAAACTAGTGCACTAAGTTCAAATTCGAGTCTAATAGCCGTATCCGTTCCAGAGATCCCTTGCCCCTCCACCTGGTCATCATCAGACCCTCGAGAATGTCTTTTCAGCAGATCCCCTTCGAAACTAGTGCAGATACCTTGCCAGTTGATCTGGACATCTTGCCCCTCCACCTGGTCATCATCAGACCCTCAAGAATCAGTTGCAATGCAAAATTATGTGCCTATCGATGCCGAATTTAATTTCTCCAATTTTGAAATTTACTTCACCAAGTCACGTGCAATGAGTAAAAAAGTGAACATCCTATATTCGAGAAATGTACAAGCGCCATATTGAAACTCACACATACACAAAGTTTGAATAAGGCTGTGTGCGTAAGAAACGGTTACTGTTTCAGTTTTGGATGAAAATATTCATTTTTTAGGCGTGTTTTCGAAAAGTAGTAACAGTTATGAATGCTGCATGAAATTACTGATGGAATTACATAGAAATCCAAAGGCATTTCTATAAAATAAACTAAAATAACACTCTATAAAAACTTTGTAACGGACGCGTAAAGTATGGTGCTACTTTTGTATTCGCATTTTTACAAAGGAATCATATGAAAAAGTGTTCAAAGTTTGTATATTTGGCATCTGTGTAGTATAAAGTATATAAGAAACATTAATTGCTTACCTTTTTCTTTAAAAAAACCACTGTTTATTCACTTTTACATCACAATTCACCACGATCCGATCTTATCGTCCACCACGATCGAAAACGGTTTTACAACTTAGCATAACTTGGCGTCCGTTTGACGTATCAAGCTTCGGTTGGTACCAATCTGTTGCTAATTTCATTGCGTTGCATTAGAAAAACGCCCAATAAAATAGGAACTCTACATTATTTACAGTAAAGTCTTTTTTCAACTGTGGAAACCACGGCGCGAATTCGTGGCAGCGGGAACTAACGGGTGGTAGTTTTTTCGCGCAAAATCGCGCGCGCGGGACTCTAGGGGGGACTCTAACCTGTGTAATTTGTTTGGGGCTCCGAGGCTGCCATTTTTGCCACGAATTCGCGTCGATGGGGACGCACAGGTTAACACGTTTCTGTAAACTACGTAGTGTTTTCCCGTCCTTTGCTAACACGTGAAGATTTTGTGGACTTGAGACTTGTGAACACGCCACATATAGTAGTCCATGGAAAAAACAGTTTTTAACTAAATGTACACCTGCAACTTTCAGTGTTTGTCCTATTGCCTTATTTATTGTCATCGCGAATGCTGCTGTCAGTGGGCACTGAACTCTTTCAAACTGGAATGGTAAATCGGTCGGGATTATTGGAATACGGGGAATTAGTACATCTTCTCCCTTTGCTGTCCCTGTCATAATGATTGCTTTTACAATATTGCGTCCCAGGTGTGTAATTTGCAGTCGTGTGCCATTACAGAGTGTCGGTGCGTCAAGATTTCGCATCAACAGGACTGGAACGCCAACTTTCAGTATCAACTTATGTGAAGGCACCCCTGATAACGGCAAAGAATTGTTTATTTCCAAAACATTATCAAAAACTAATCTTTGCTCGCGGTTCAATAGCGGAACAGAGTCAGTTATTTGCAGTTGTAAAGAAGTGGGGTCGTAGTTCAATTCTCTTATTAAATCGCTGCTAACTTCTCCATTTCTATGTGGCCTGTTAGGGTGTCCATCTAGTCGCATAATGACTATTGTCATAATTTCGATTGTCATACAACTTTACGCATAAAGTTGTTGCTCAGAAAAGTCATGAGAACAGAGCGAAATTTCTCATGTCCATTCCGCAGAAGAGTGGAATGAATTGATGCTTGTCGTCCTTGCAAACATGAACTGACCGGACTCCACGAACAGCAGCGTTCGTTCGCGATTATGGAGCGTATCTTAGCCGTCGCCTCCGGACCGTAATTATTACCGTATTTTTTTCCATCGCATCGCCTCCCTCGATTATATGATTTTTTTATGTATAGTTGTTTAACTACCTGTTTATGGTGAGGAGTGTTCAGACAAACAAGGTAGTTATTTAACACAAATATTTTATTAACTTCACACAAAGACACAGTTTACAATTAAGGTACAGACATTAGGGTTCCGTGCTTAAGGTGAGTAGTGCTGTAAGGTTCGCGGCCAACTGATGTCTCTCTCGCTCAGACCGGCATCGGTCATTTACAAAGTGCTGATTGCGCTTATGTAGCGTGTCGCTACATTACTCCCCCCCTTTTGAAAAAACACACAATAAAAAATAATAAAAAAATTTGTTGAAGAAAATTATACGTGTCCAGAAATATTTAAAAAATTAAAAAAATTGAAATATATATTATTAATAGTCACATTTTAAACATTGATAAATTATATAAATCCACATCGTTCGCTGTAATCATCCTTATATAAAAAAATACAAATAAACAAGGTATAAAATACATTGAGAAGTTTTTTAATTAACCTTACAGAACCCTGCTAATATACAGGTGCTTGCGCTCTAGGCGCTACTTTAATCTCCACCGGCGGTGGCGGTGGCGGCAATTTGCTGATAGCCTTTTGTAGCCATGTCCTCGTACACTTTTTGCACTTGCTCCTTATGATGAAACAGGTTAATATTAGCAGAACTATTCCGCAGACTATTAAACCTATTCCGACAAAATTGAGTTTACTGTCAACTTGGTTTGACAAATTTTCCACTGTTGCGATCGCCACCGCATTATGGGAGTTTTTGTTGTCTTCTTTGCTTTGCGAGTAACCCATTTTGGAAAACAAAATTTTTACTAAGTAAAATTTAACTCGTATGAAAAATATATAGTACAATCTACAAATAGATCGTACTGAGAAACTTGAGTGGTACTGATGTAATGATCTGTCTTACCTCGCTTAACATTGAAGAAAACATGTACTCTGCTTATTCTACATAATTGTGACCTACTTTAATAACAAGAGTGTGTCACCGTATATATATAAAATGTGCCGTGTTAACAACACTACAATGAAATATGCTTATAGCCAACATAACAAGACTGTGGGCGATTCTGTGTCGCATTATGAATGTGTTATACAAATTGCTTACATATCAATTAGGTAACGATGGGGCCTGTTTATAATTCTACCACTGCGTGTGGCGCGGGTACCTGGAATTGATACCGGGTTTGGTGGACTGTTTGGTGAAATCAATACATTGTGATCCGGGCTGTTTTGTATGTCGTGGTTTAATAAGAATGCTGGTTTAAGACGGTCTATCGATACTTCCGCCTGTCTGTTTGCTAACTGAACCTTGAATACTTTACTAGTTTTGTTTAAAACTCGATAAGGGCCGTCATACGATGGTGCAAGAGGTTTTCTCACCATGTCATTTCGAATGAACACATGTGTACAGTTATCGAGTTCCTTAAACACAAATATTTTTCTATGATCCTTATGCCTGTGTGGAATGGGTTTAAGCCTAGCGATCGTCTCTCTCAGTTTTTTGACGTAATCTTCTGGATCTAGATTACTAACCTGTGATGGATAATAGAAGTCTCCTGGCAGACGTAGCCCTTGTCCGTAAACAAGTTCCGCAGCGCTTACATCGCTGTCCGATTTGATGGCTGCTCTTAAACCTAATAACACTGTCGGGAGTTCTTCTAGCCAGGACGCGTTTCCCATCATCCTGGCCGTGAGGGCGGCCTTTAAAGTTCTATGTGTCCGTTCCAAAATTCCGTTGCCTTGCGGATGATATGCTGTGGTCCGGCTGCGTTTGATACCTAAGAATTTGAGTAAACTTTCGAAAAGCTCACTCTCAAACTGTCTACCTTGATCTGTAGTGATGTGAATCGGTGCTCCGAAACGGCATATCCAGTGCTCGTAGACTACTTTAGCTACTGTCTCCGCCGTCATATTCTCTATGGCAACTGCTTCCGGCCACCGTGTGAATCTGTCAATCATTGTTAGTAAATATCTAAAACCTTGTTGTGTAGTTGGCAAAGGTCCTACTAAGTCTACATGTAAATGTGCGAAACGCCCTGCTGGTTGGAAATTTCCTAGGTGTGAAATGACATGTCTGATGACTTTACATTTTTGACAATCGACACACGGCCTGGCCCAAATGCCTATGTCCTTGTTCATTCCTGGCCAGAAAAATTTTTGAGTGACCATCTTCCTGGTTGTCCTGATACCAGGATGACTGATATTGTGGATGGCATCAAAAATTTTTCTGCGAAATGTACTAGGTACATAACGTCGTGGCGTGTCAGTTGACATTTCGCAATAAATGTCTTTGTTAGCGTTAGGTATCGGTATGGTTGCGAAATGTACATTGGAATGTGGCCTAGTTGCCGGCTCGAACGGTCGCTGAGCCTCGGCCAATTCTTTGAAATCGACAATAGTGGGACATGTTATTGTTTCGACGCGCGATAGCGCGTCCGCGACTGTGTTGCAAGTCCCCTCTATGTACCTATTTTCAGATGTAAATTCGCTTATGAACATAAGTTGGTTTGCCCTTCTCGGCGTCTCGTTGGCGGTGGCCACTTTGCTTAACGCGAAAGTGAGAGGCTTGTGATCGGTATAGACGATAAGCTCCCTTCCTTCTATCTGATTCCTGAAATGCACTATAGACATGTAAATAGCTAAAAGTTCTCTGTCAAACGTAGAGTAATGACTTTGCGTGTCAGAGAATGCTTTGGAAAAATAGCCTAAGGGTTTCCATACCTTGCCTATTTTTTGTTGCAGCACGCCTCCGGCCATGGAGCCGGACGCGTCTGTCATGAGCGCTATTGGAACGTTTGCCGCAGGGTATGACAGAGTCGTGGCGCGAATAAGGCTTTCCTTACTCTGTATAAATGCGGCGTTTGCGTCATCAGACCACACTATCGGGGTTTGGTCCTTTTTTTTAGCATTGTGAAGATATTTGTTTAAAACAGCCTGTGTAGCTGCCGCTTGTTTAATGTTCGCTCGGTAGAAATTTATCATGCCTAGAAAACGCCTCAGCTCTTCAATGGTTTTAGGCCAGGGATAATCCGCAATTGCTCTCACTGTCTCGTCAAGTGGTTTGAAACCTGCCGCCGAGACCGAGTAACCTAAGAATTTTACCACTTGGTTGCCGAAGGTACATTTATTAAGATTAATTGACAAACCCTGATCTTGAAAAATTTTGAATATCTTGTCTAAATGTAATCTATGTACCTCTTCCGATTCTGAAGCGATGATTATATCGTCTATATAGCAGAATAAAGAGGATTTTTCTCCCCGGTTTCCCACGATGTTTTCCAAGCCCTGCAATATAGAGTTCATGTACCTTTGAAAAGTTTGAGTGGCATTTCTCAAACCGAATATTAACCTTGGAAATTCCCAAAGACCAAAAGGCGTTATAATCGCTGTCTTTTCGATGTCCTCTGGAGCCATCTCAATAGCATGATATGCTCTGTTGATATCTAGTGTAGTAAAAAGTTTCTTACCTGCCATGCCGTAGGTAAAATCCTGTAACCTGGGGATGGGGTAGCGGTCGGGCTTAATGATATTGTTAAGCCGCCTGTAGTCTCCGCACGCTCGCAGCTGCCCGTCCTTTTTGGGAACCACGTGCAGTGGACTCGCCCAAGGACTTTTGCTAGGTCTGCAAATCCCCAACTCCTGCATCACACGGAACTCTTCTCTTACCTTCTCGAAGCGTTCCGGCGGCAAAGGTCTAGCCCTCGCAAAAACGGGGGGCCCTGTCGTCTCAATGTGATGCTTGACGTTGTGTTTCGCCGGCTCTCTGAAACTAACCAATCTCGTGATATCTGGGTAATTATCCAAGATATCACGATAAGGGTGCTTAGCCTGTACCGTATAAATAGCCTGATTTTTCTTAACCACGGGCCCGCACGCGAACACATTTGTAGAACTATCTACAAGCCTGCCGTTATATAAATCTACTAACAATTTATTTGCTTTTAGAAAATCAGCCCCCAATATGGGCTGTTTTACGTCACAAACAATAAAAGTCCAAACCATTGGCTTGAGTAGGCCTAGATGTAGTGGAAAAGAAATTGTTCCATATGTTTTGATTTCTGTTCCATTCGCGGCATATAGTCTATACGAACATTCGCGAGAACTCGCGTCACTGATTCTACTGACCGGGATAACACTCACATTTGCTCCCGTGTCTATGAGGAAGGCTGTGCCGCTGATCCTGTCGTTGATACATAACCGGTGGTTGTCAAATGCCCGTGCACTCGCGACTGCTGCCTCGGAGTGCACGGCAGCTAGTTTCCCTGCCTTGACGTCCACGAGATCCCTCCACGCTGTCTTTGCGCTGGTGTTCGCGATGGCTCCCTGTTCTGCCAGGCGCACGGCTGCTGGCAGTTCCTTGCAAAACGCCCGAACTGCTGATGAAACCTGCAGAGCCTTTTCTGCCGTGGTGGTTGGTAGTCGGGTGGAAACCTCCTAAAACCGCTGTCAGCTTGCCGCCTCGCTGTCTGCTGTTCTCTTATGCTGCTGACCTCGGCGCTTAATAGTCCAAATTTTTGCGTCATGTTCTTGATCTCTTGCCTGAGGTCTGTATCTTGACTGTTGTCTCCCAACGCATCGATCGCGCACTGCTTCGCATTTATCATAATTTTGTCCGCCAGGGTTGTGAGTTCTTCCATCCCGCTTTCCTCATGTGCAACTAGTGCGTTTCGAACGCTTGCTGGTAGCCTTCTTAACCACAGTTTCTTGACTGTGGCACTTTCTACTGCTGAACTCTTGGCCATTTCCATCGCATCGCCTCCCTCGATTATATGATTTTTTTATGTATAGTTGTTTAACTACCTGTTTATGGTGAGGAGTGTTCAGACAAACAAGGTAGTTATTTAACACAAATATTTTATTAACTTCACACAAAGACACAGTTTACAATTAAGGTACAGACATTAGGGTTCCGTGCTTAAGGTGAGTAGTGCTGTAAGGTTCGCGGCCAACTGATGTCTCTCTCGCTCAGACCGGCATCGGTCATTTACAAAGTGCTGATTGCGCTTATGTAGCGTGTCGCTACATTACTCCCCCCCTTTTGAAAAAACACACAATAAAAAATAATAAAAAAATTTGTTGAAGAAAATTATACGTGTCCAGAAATATTTAAAAAATTAAAAAAATTGAAATATATATTATTAATAGTCACATTTTAAACATTGATAAATTATATAAATCCACATCGTTCGCTGTAATCATCCTTATATAAAAAAATACAAATAAACAAGGTATAAAATACATTGAGAAGTTTTTTAATTAACCTTACAGAACCCTGCTAATATACAGGTGCTTGCGCTCTAGGCGCTACTTTAATCTCCACCGGCGGTGGCGGTGGCGGCAATTTGCTGATAGCCTTTTGTAGCCATGTCCTCGTACACTTTTTGCACTTGCTCCTTATGATGAAACAGGTTAATATTAGCAGAACTATTCCGCAGACTATTAAACCTATTCCGACAAAATTGAGTTTACTGTCAACTTGGTTTGACAAATTTTCCACTGTTGCGATCGCCACCGCATTATGGGAGTTTTTGTTGTCTTCTTTGCTTTGCGAGTAACCCATTTTGGAAAACAAAATTTTTACTAAGTAAAATTTAACTCGTATGAAAAATATATAGTACAATCTACAAATAGATCGTACTGAGAAACTTGAGTGGTACTGATGTAATGATCTGTCTTACCTCGCTTAACATTGAAGAAAACATGTACTCTGCTTATTCTACATAATTGTGACCTACTTTAATAACAAGAGTGTGTCACCGTATATATATAAAATGTGCCGTGTTAACAACACTACAATGAAATATGCTTATAGCCAACATAACAAGACTGTGGGCGATTCTGTGTCGCATTATGAATGTGTTATACAAATTGCTTACATATCAATTAGGTAACGATGGGGCCTGTTTATAATTCTACCACTGCGTGTGGCGCGGGTACCTGGAATTGATACCGGGTTTGGTGGACTGTTTGGTGAAATCAATACATTGTGATCCGGGCTGTTTTGTATGTCGTGGTTTAATAAGAATGCTGGTTTAAGACGGTCTATCGATACTTCCGCCTGTCTGTTTGCTAACTGAACCTTGAATACTTTACTAGTTTTGTTTAAAACTCGATAAGGGCCGTCATACAATGGTGCAAGAGGTTTTCTCACCATGTCATTTCGAATGAACACATGTGTACAGTTATCGAGTTCCTTAAACACAAATATTTTTCTATGATCCTTATGCCTGTGTGGAATGGGTTTAAGCCTAGCGATCGTCTCTCTCAGTTTTTTGACGTAATCTTCTGGATCTAGATTACTAACCTGTGATGGATAATAGAAGTCTCCTGGCAGACGTAGCCCTTGTCCGTAAACAAGTTCCGCAGCGCTTACATCGCTGTCCGATTTGATGGCTGCTCTTAAACCTAATAACACTGTCGGGAGTTCTTCTAGCCAGGACGCGTTTCCCATCATCCTGGCCGTGAGGGCGGCCTTTAAAGTTCTATGTGTCCGTTCCAAAATTCCGTTGCCTTGCGGATGATATGCTGTGGTCCGGCTGCGTTTGATACCTAAGAATTTGAGTAAACTTTCGAAAAGCTCACTCTCAAACTGTCTACCTTGATCTGTAGTGATGTGAATCGGTGCTCCGAAACGGCATATCCAGTGCTCGTAGACTACTTTAGCTACTGTCTCCGCCGTCATATTCTCTATGGCAACTGCTTCCGGCCACCGTGTGAATCTGTCAATCATTGTTAGTAAATATCTAAAACCTTGTTGTGTAGTTGGCAAAGGTCCTACTAAGTCTACATGTAAATGTGCGAAACGCCCTGCTGGTTGGAAATTTCCTAGGTGTGAAATGACATGTCTGATGACTTTACATTTTTGACAATCGACACACGGCCTGGCCCAAATGCCTATGTCCTTGTTCATTCCTGGCCAGAAAAATTTTTGAGTGACCATCTTCCTGGTTGTCCTGATACCAGGATGACTGATATTGTGGATGGCATCAAAAATTTTTCTGCGAAATGTACTAGGTACATAACGTCGTGGCGTGTCAGTTGACATTTCGCAATAAATGTCTTTGTTAGCGTTAGGTATCGGTATGGTTGCGAAATGTACATTGGAATGTGGCCTAGTTGCCGGCTCGAACGGTCGCTGAGCCTCGGCCAATTCTTTGAAATCGACAATAGTGGGACATGTTATTGTTTCGACGCGCGATAGCGCGTCCGCGACTGTGTTGCAAGTCCCCTCTATGTACCTAATTTCAGATGTAAATTCGCTTATGAACATAAGTTGGTTTGCCCTTCTCGGCGTCTCGTTGGCGGTGGCCACTTTGCTTAACGCGAAAGTGAGAGGCTTGTGATCGGTATAGACGATAAGCTCCCTTCCTTCTATCTGATTCCTGAAATGCACTATAGACATGTAAATAGCTAAAAGTTCTCTGTCAAACGTAGAGTAATGACTTTGCGTGTCAGAGAATGCTTTGGAAAAATAGCCTAAGGGTTTCCATACCTTGCCTATTTTTTGTTGCAGCACGCCTCCGGCCATGGAGCCGGACGCGTCTGTCATGAGCGCTATTGGAACGTTTGCCGCAGGGTATGACAGAGTCGTGGCGCGAATAAGGCTTTCCTTACTCTGTATAAATGCGGCGTTTGCGTCATCAGACCACACTATCGGGGTTTGGTCCTTTTTTTTAGCATTGTGAAGATATTTGTTTAAAACAGCCTGTGTAGCTGCCGCTTGTTTAATGTTCGCTCGGTAGAAATTTATCATGCCTAGAAAACGCCTCAGCTCTTCAATGGTTTTAGGCCAGGGATAATCCGCAATTGCTCTCACTGTCTCGTCAAGTGGTTTGAAACCTGCCGCCGAGACCGAGTAACCTAAGAATTTTACCACTTGGTTGCCGAAGGTACATTTATTAAGATTAATTGACAAACCCTGATCTTGAAAAATTTTGAATATCTTGTCTAAATGTAATCTATGTACCTCTTCCGATTCTGAAGCGATGATTATATCGTCTATATAGCAGAATAAAGAGGATTCTTCTCCCCGGTTTCCCACGATGTTTTCCAAGCCCTGCAATATAGAGTTCATGTACCTTTGAAAAGTTTGAGTGGCATTTCTCAAACCGAATATTAACCTTGGAAATTCCCAAAGACCAAAAGGCGTTATAATCGCTGTCTTTTCGATGTCCTCTGGAGCCATCTCAATAGCATGATATGCTCTGTTGATATCTAGTGTAGTAAAAAGTTTCTTACCTGCCATGCCGTAGGTAAAATCCTGTAACCTGGGGATGGGGTAGCGGTCGGGCTTAATGATATTGTTAAGCCGCCTGTAGTCTCCGCACGCTCGCAGCTGCCCGTCCTTTTTGGGAACCACGTGCAGTGGACTCGCCCAAGGACTTTTGCTAGGTCTGCAAATCCCCAACTCCTGCATCACACGGAACTCTTCTCTTACCTTCTCGAAGCGTTCCGGCGGCAAAGGTCTAGCCCTCGCAAAAACGGGGGGCCCTGTCGTCTCAATGTGATGCTTGACGTTGTGTTTCGCCGGCTCTCTGAAACTAACCAATCTCGTGATATCTGGGTAATTATCCAAGATATCACGATAAGGGTGCTTAGCCTGTACCGTATAAATAGCCTGATTTTTCTTAACCACGGGCCCGCACGCGAACACATTTGTAGAACTATCTACAAGCCTGCCGTTATATAAATCTACTAACAATTTATTTGCTTTTAGAAAATCAGCCCCCAATATGGGCTGTTTTACGTCACAAACAATAAAAGTCCAAACCATTGGCTTGAGTAGGCCTAGATGTAGTGGAAAAGAAATTGTTCCATATGTTTTGATTTCTGTTCCATTCGCGGCATATAGTCTATACGAACATTCGCGAGAACTCGCGTCACTGATTCTACTGACCGGGATAACACTCACATTTGCTCCCGTGTCTATGAGGAAGGCTGTGCCGCTGATCCTGTCGTTGATACATAACCGGTGGTTGTCAAATGCCCGTGCACTCGCGACTGCTGCCTCGGAGTGCACGGCAGCTAGTTTCCCTGCCTTGACGTCCACGAGATCCCTCCACGCTGTCTTTGCGCTGGTGTTCGCGATGGCTCCCTGTTCTGCCAGGCGCACGGCTGCTGGCAGTTCCTTGCAAAACGCCCGAACTGCTGATGAAACCTGCAGAGCCTTTTCTGCCGTGGTGGTTGGTAGTCGGGTGGAAACCTCCTAAAACCGCTGTCAGCTTGCCGCCTCGCTGTCTGCTGTTCTCTTATGCTGCTGACCTCGGCGCTTAATAGTCCAAATTTTTGCGTCATGTTCTTGATCTCTTGCCTGAGGTCTGTATCTTGACTGTTGTCTCCCAACGCATCGATCGCGCACTGCTTCGCATTTATCATAATTTTGTCCGCCAGGGTTGTGAGTTCTTCCATCCCGCTTTCCTCATGTGCAACTAGTGCGTTTCGAACGCTTGCTGGTAGCCTTCTTAACCACAGTTTCTTGACTGTGGCACTTTCTACTGCTGAACTCTTGGCCATTTCAGCCATCCGCCTGTGATGGCTTTTGTTCGCCCAATTGTGTATCGCGCATCAGTTTGGCAAACTGTTCGTCAGAGGATATTTGCAAACAGTGTAATAATCTCTTTTTTAAAGCGTCATAATCCCTGTCTCTGCCTTCCAACATATCACTCACCAGCATGAGCTCCTCTCGCCCCAATTTGCCGATGACAATGTCATATTTGGTTTCTTTGCTGACCTTCTGTGGCGCAATTATTGATTCAAATTGCGCGAACCATATTTTTGGAATGTCCTTCGAGAAAGGCGGAATCCTACTTGCGACCGACACTGATAGTAGCTCCATAGACGCGGCGCCGTTCTCTTCGGGATCCGGCATTTTGTTTATAAAAATTACTGATTTTAATTTACTTTACACTCGGGGTCACCAATTTAACTACCTGTTTATGGTGAGGAGTGTTCAGACAAACAAGGTAGTTATTTAACACAAATAGTTTATTAACTTCACACAAAGAAACAGTTTACAATTAGGGTACGGACATTAGGGTTCCGTGCTTAAGGTGAGTAGCGCTGTAAGGTTCGCGGCCAACTGATGTCTCTCTCGCTCAGACCGGCATCGGTCATTTACAAAGTGCTGATTGCGCTTATGTAGCGTGTCGCTACAGTTGCTTCAGGATAGTACCCGGAACTACACATCCCATTTAAAAAATTCTTTTACCTTTGTATTGAATGGACTTTCTGGATGGAGTGAAATGGAGTTATAGGCTGGGTTGTTCTACGGTCGATAAAGCAGCAGGGTTTTCTAGTTCGAACTAAGGCCTTATTCGTAACGGATTTGCCAAACTGAAGCAAGTGTAATTTTAAATCGAGTGATTTAATTGAACGAATGTAACGATTTTATTTTAGAATACACCTTGAAATTTATGATCCTACACAATCATGTTATAAATTTTTTAACTTTTCGTCCACTCCTTCTGCAATTTTTTTCGAATGTCCTTCATCAGCCGAGCGACAGTGACATTATGCACTTTCTTGCTCGCTGACTTCCACTTTATCAGGAAGTCTTTCTGGTTGCTGGCTGTCTTACCTGTCTTACGTAAGATTCCTTTAACCAGAGCCCAATATCTTTAAATAGGGCGGCACTGTGGAATACGAGGCGGATTTAGTGCTTTAGGTACAATCTGTATGTCATTTTCTTTGAGGAAGGTAAGGGTATCCCTTGCATAGTGTGCGGTAGCCAAATCTGGCCAAAATGTACATCCCTAGTGAGGGGCGTTTCGTACCACGCCCACAGCGGCGCTAGAAGTCTTACTAGACCTACCGCCACTTCACTTGGTGATTAAGTCAGAGGCGCGGAAATCGCTCTACAGATTAAGAACCCTTGAACTGTGGAGCGACAGTAAGCCAAAGACTAAGCACAAAAACATGTAGACTGATGGTTTCTTAGACAGAATAACAACCATCTATATACTCAGTGACAGTCAAGCGGCGCTTAAAGCACTTACGGCGCCGAAAGTGGAATCTAGACTAGTCTATAATGGCGTCCAGGCACTGAACAAGCTTGGAAAGCACAATAAGGTGCAACTGGTTTGGATTCCAGGGCACGAGGGCTTCATTGGCAACGAAAGAGCGGATGAGCTTGCTAGAGGGGGGTCTACAAACCACTTTGTAGGTCCAGAACCATTTGTGGGACTCGCGCAGGGAACCATAATTTCGGCCTTTAAAGCCTACGCCAAAACCAAACACCAACACGAGTGGAGGAATGAGGCGGGCTTAAGGCACTCAAAGCTCTTCATAGAACTCGGGCTGGACTAACAAACTCTGGAAATTCAGTAGGAAGCAGCTCAGAATCATATCTGGGGTGTTCACAGGTCACTTCGGGGTCAATGATCTCTTGGCCAAGATGGGACTATCAGACAGCTTAGACTATAGAATGTGTGGCGAGGAGGATGAGACTATGGAACACTTACTGTGTGAATGTCATGCCCTTGCCAGACAAAGAATGAATTACTTTGGTAACGGCTATCCGCAACCAAAGGAATTCAAGGTACTTCCGCTGAGCTGCATTATCCGCTATGTGGAAATGATGGAGCGAAGTTGGGAGTAGACATAGGAGAGGGCAAATGCACAAAAGATCCCACTGGGTCGGAGTGCATCCGAAAGGGCCCTCATCTAGATAAGATAAGATAAGACATCCCTAGTGCATTTATCGTTTCAATACTATCGATAACTCGAACAGCACTATCACATCAGCGTGACAGTTGGTGACAGATAGTATGCTTGGTTAGTCTGTGCAATTCTATCCATAGTCATGGTACATTAGTAGATCTGGTTTCATACAAGTTTCTATAGAAAGCACTATAAGGCAGTTACGTCTCTTAAAACGTAGTGGTTATATTTATTCTCTTTGACTGACGCGATAAATATCGACAAGACACTAGACGCTCGATTTTTAGAAATCCAGTGATCCGTATCACGATACGCCTATACTACACACTCGATAAACATCGTGATTCTGGATTACGATCCAAATAGTTATCACGATCAATATCGAGCGTGTAACATCCGCCTTCCGCCTTTAAGTATGTAGATAAAGGCGGCGGCGGGTGGCGGACCGCGCCCACTCCGGCCTGAGTCGGCCCTATCACTCATGAACGTTGAATCATTTATTTTGAGTTTACATATCTTATTAAGGCATCAAAGTTAGCTGCCTTAATCCAAAACAGGTTTTCATCAGTCATTTGATGCGCAGCTGTCGAGGTAACACTTTTTAACTAGTATCATTAGAAGCGTCATTTGATGCGCTTTTAAAAAAGCCTACTCGCATGACTATTGAAAGAACAAGGCTACCTCTAATTAAGGCATCAAAGTTAGCTGCCAAAGTCCATTACAAGTTTTCATCTGTCATTTGATGCGTAGCTGTCGCACTGAAAAAAAAGTATTGTTAGCAGTAGCTCAAGTTTTAGCTACCAGTAACATAAATCGGGGGACTGGCAAACTGAGTGCTACTAGTAGCCAAAATTAGTTTTATAAAATAACTTCAGTTATTTTTTACTAAACTGTTAAAGCTAACGGAAATCAAATAAGTTTGGTTGTATAACCAAATCAGTTTGTTTATCACTAGTAAAAGTGCTTAGTTATATCCTGACTAAATTGTTTTATTAAAAACAACTACTGTATCAAGTTATTATTCACAACTTTAGTTTAATTAAAAGTAACAAATCACTTGAACTAGTTTAGTCTAACTGGTTTATTACCACATTGATAATAGTACTGCTACTGATAACAAATTTATTCATTTCTCAGTTAATAACTGATTTTGTTAAATATTACAAAACTGTATATCTATTCATTGCTGATGTTGTTTTGTTACACAATGATGTGGTTTTGCTACTGATAACATATTTATTCATTTGTAAGTTAATAACTGATTTAGTTAAATGTTACAAAACTGTTTATCTATCCTTTCCTGATGTTGTTTTGTTGCCGAATTATGTGATTCTCCTACTGATAACAAATGTATTAATTTGTCAGTTAATAACGGATTTAGTTAAATGTTACAAAACTGTTTATCGATTCATTGCTGATGTTGTTTTGTTACCGAATGTGGTTCTGCTACTGATAACAAATTTGATCAATAGTCAGTTACTAATGGATTATAGTTACAGGTTACAAAACTGTTTGTGAAATCATTGCTGTTATTGTTTAGCTACCGTGGGTGGTTAGTTTAGGGTTTCCGCAGATGGCCGCTTGGTATTTCGGCATTGTCTATTATTCCTTGTAACCAATTAAGAAATTGTTAACAGGGACTTAACAATTTCTTAATTGGTTACAAGGAATAATATAAATGCCGATTTACATAAATAACCAGTAGCTAATACTTGTCGACCATTAGCAGAGGCCCTATGTAAAAATTCTAGTCAATATTTTAACCTCCAATCAATATTTAAACACAAGTCAACGTACAGTTAAAATATTATATTGAAAGGCATTAAATATTGATTTTTATGAAAATAAAAGAATTTAATTACAACAAAAGTAGTTTTATTCGAAAGTTCGTGAAAGGGGAAACGACCCACAGGGTCATATAACTATAATAATATAATATCTGTTTTGTGATTTAGTGCGATATAAAGCTGATGTACGTAATATGTATTGAGACTGTTGTAACAAACTTACCCTCAAATGTATCAGTGATTACTTGAAATGTAATGTTTCATCATCAACATCAATCATCAATTTTTATCTTTCTAGCGCTTTTTTCATGTACGAGCTGTGTATTATATGTAAATTCACATTTTGAGTGAATTGTGAAAATTCATATGAGAATAAAGAATCCATAAACCTATTTGTGCATAGTAAAAAAATATTACCCTTCCTTTTGATTTGCCGTAGTCGGGTAAAAAGGACCTCAATCGATCGAGAGGTACAATAAACTGAATGAATTTCTTAAATTAAATTTTGATGGGGACACGGGGTTATGCCCACCTGTTACCACCAATTTGTTAGCAGTGATAACAGCTGGGATTTCTTTCCAATCTTTTACCACTGGTAACAGATGGAAGTATAAATTCCAAACGGTTACCACTAAACTATTTAAATATAATTTAAATTAACTAAATATAAATACTTTAGTGGAAAAAGATTGGAAAAATTCCTTGCTGTTACCACTGCTAACATCACCACACTACGTTTGGGTTACTGGTTACCACCAGGTGGGAAAAACCCGGGAGATGCTGTACTTTACAGCAAATTCAGTTTATTGCACTTTAAATATATTGAGGTACATTATTAAAAGTATTTATTTACCAATTCAATACATATTGTGTACATCAGCTTTATGTCTTAATAAATCACAAAACGGACAGAGTGCATATCAAGTTTCTCAGGGACGTGCATATTGTATTATTTCTCGTTAGTGCTATTTGTTTGGACTAAGATCGTGCAAATTGGTGATTTTTAGCTGGTGTTATTTTTAATATAGATGTTTATTCAATTTCCACATGACTTTGGTGCAGTTTACTTGACTGTATACGTTAATACGGGTTTTTGCAACGCACTATATTTTACACTCCTCATTCTAGCAAACTCATTCTTGTAATAAATGAACAAGGAAAGAAATACAAGAGTAAGTTTGCTAGAATGAGGAGTGAAAAACATGGGTGGATCTTCAGATCCGACCATCTGCTTTTCATGTCCAGATATATAGACCGAAGTAATAATGTTAAGTACTTGCAAACTGCAGAAATATCATACAGAGGTTAAAAGATATTTGTGTATTTAAAGACAACCTATCAGTACACTGACGAGAAATAATAGGTATTCACACCTATGGGAAACTTACCTAATGTTCCCAATTGGGATTTGCATGTTGTATTTAACCGGAAACAAAAATTACTTATTAACGATTTCAATAATAATAAATAAAATATATTATAAAGCAAGACCTACTTCAGGTGATATGTCATGCGAAACTAGCGGCACTTTTACGTTTGTTAAACGGTTATTTAAATATTAAAGGAGTTTTCCTACTCCCTGGCCTTTTGCATTTGCCGAGAACAGATCTGATTTAGAAGGTATAAGAAAGAATCAGAAGTGGTGCCAGTTCTGCATGACATATTGCATTAATAATTGAATCGACAAGTCCATCTACATCTCCTGCTCTGGGCCCAGCAGTGGGCTGATGGTGATGAATTGAATCGAACAAATAGTACAGTGCCATTTAACCCAAATCATTCACTCAGTCATATACTTAATTCTTACATCATCATCATCATCATCATCAGCCTATATACGTCCCACTGCTGGGCAATGAGAGGAGAGGACATGAATTCTTACATATACTGTGTTTTTTGAATGGTTGAGTAATTATTTCGAATTAACTTGTAGGAAATTTACTTAAATAAAAGAATGTCTTTCGTTAGTCCCCACAGTATGACAACGATATGTACTATTACGAGATGGTTATGAGCTCTATTTAAAACGCAGTAAAAATTGCCATTGCGTAGTGACCACACAAAGACAATGGTGTGGTGACTAACCAAAGGCATTGTTTCCCTCACGTTCGCACCGATAATTTCGTAGCGCTAGGCTCGTAGTCATTGAAAAAACCGTATGTAGTGAAAACTTGCTACGAGCAGACCACCGAGCCTAAAGTGTTAAGTAGATTTGCCACAAGTAAAATTAAAAAACTTATACGTACCTATTAGCACTTACAATTTTTATTTTCTTAAAACTATAAATAGTATGATTTAGTAATAAAATAATGCTTTGATGAGGCCGAATTCACTTGGCTCTGTTCTAAACAACAATGGCTAATATATGCGTTGAGACCACTAACTACTACTTTGAGATGAAAGGCATCATAAGTGCAAACAACTCTCACACTAAACGAGTCTTTTTTCTTTGTATGGCATTCGTAGTTAGTTTTTACACACTAGTGTTTTTTACTTTTCCCCAAACAAAATTTGGTGCGGGCATGCATTTTCGAAAAAAATATTAAATTAATTATAAAAACGCGGGTCGTTCATAGAACCCGCCGCGACGCACTGGGGCGCAGCCCTGGGAGGCCAGGGGCACTAGTTCGCAAAAACTAACTGCGAACGACGCACAGCCAAGAAACTACCACTATTTGAGCAAATATGCATTAATAATAATATAAACATATAATGTTAGTCTATAACATACTATATTGATCAAAAAAAAATGGGGCCACTAAGCATGTTTATTTAGTACGATTCGCGATATAGTTATGTTGTTTTGGCTTAGGTTGATAGTCGTTCAAATGATTAGTCAATTCTTTAATTTATTTATGTTGATATGTAATACGTTAAACTGAACAGAAATTCCCCGCACACAAATGGCCCAATTTTGTTTTGAGTCATATACAACACTTAAGCTTAACATCCTAAATATCCTAATCCAAATAAGATCCTGACGCTCATAATAGTACAATGTTCTTCAGATACCTATTACTGAAATTTATGACGAGTCTAACGCGATATAATTATTTACCTTTTTATGTGCTGTTTCACCAGTCATTCCGTGACCCTGGCCAGTTTAAGTTTTTATCCGACGCTTCGGCGTAGATTGCACACGCCGAAGCGTCGGATTATATCGCGTTAGACCACTTTTAAATTTCAATATGTGTACAAAACGTGAGAGCTTTGAGTGTTATATAACACATATACAGGTTTTAAAACCGAATCTTAAAAACAACGTACATTTACAACTGCGCTCTTTGTGTTACGTAGATCTTACCATTTGAAGCAATATTTTTATTACAAGGCATGTATGATATTAAACTGTTCTGAAAAATATAAATGATCGTTTCATTTTTGGGTACCTCAACTTCAAAGCAATAATAATGATCATCGAAATCTATTGTTGACAATAACGAGCATTCGAATATAATTTTGTCGACATTGAAAGAAAAGATATTTTTTATAACCATAAAAATTGTTTCGTCTAGATTTACTACATCTTGAATAAGAACTGTTCCAGGTTTGTACAGAGTTGATTTTACTTTGGCCCATGTAACACATATAAGAGACTGAGTGGAATCCAAATTTAAGTAATTTGTTATTTCATCGCGCTTTTTTTTAATAACTCTCTTTGTAAGCCCGGTTTTAACAGAAGTGTTAACATAACCTTTCAGAAATACTTCATTTAGTTGTAGTTGGTGTTTGGTCGCTAAGGTCAATGTAAGGTTCCGACGATTAAATGAAGCTCGTGCAGCAATTTTCGACAGTCTGTGTTTGGCTTCATAGCGCATAGACCAAAAGTTGACGAGAGGCCCAAACTTCAACATCATTGAATGATAGTGTACTAAAAAATGAAATTTTGGTTTCAAGTTTTCGCCTGTCAAGGTTATGTAAAGCTCATTTAGTTCTGATACCAAAAATTGTAATCTGTCACTATAATGCTTTACAAGTATGGGACACATCATGATGTCCATTAGTTTCCGAAGGGTAATGTACATTAGCCAGTATTGATCTTCTGTGGGTACAAAATCACCTACAAGCAAGCCGAAATAACGAAGAAAAGTTAACATTTCCGAAGCTGATAGGCGAATGTTACAATTAGAAATATGATCTATACTCAGAGAACAAGGTTTACTCCCACTATCTGGACCATAATCGAAATTTACCAATCTGTCGTTTAAAACTTTCAAAGAAAAGTATTTCAAGTCTCTCGTAAATTTTACAATCAGAAATGACATAACATATTTGGCCACACCTTCCAGTATGTCATGCATTATATCGACACCCGTTTGATTGAACAAATTAAAATTATTGACGGCCAACCATACACATTTCTCCTTAATACCTGCAGTACTACTTGGGCAATTTTGTTGCAATTGTTCATTGTAATTTTCTGTATTTCTAAGTAAATTTGGATTTTCAAAACATTGATTTCTTAAGGCTTCTTTTGTTATGTTACACACTCGACAAGGGTAGTTAGACGAAAATGTTTCATTAAAACCAGTTATTGAATGAATTCCAAGATTATCTCCAATGATAAGAGCTAACGAAAAATACAATTTACCTTGATAGGTTGGCACATTTAACTCTATACCTGTTTCTGACAAATAGTTTAATTCAGTTATAAGTGGCTGAAATATTACGCTGTTTCCAAATGCAGTTCGGTCGGATGAGTGAAATAGTAAAGCTAAAAAGATATTTGCTAAAGAAGAAGCCTGGTCGGGTGGTAGACACCCAACGGAAATATATACAGCTCCTAATTTATGTATGCTGGAGTGACTACCTAGAACATTTCCACTTTCATAGTCGTCGAAAAATAGAAATAGAGGAAACACTACCTTGTTTCCAAATCGTTTGAGCTCGTTAATCCAAAAACTGCCTAGTATAAAACTGTTTATACAATTTTCCGACTTAGGTAAACCGTTCATATAATCCAATGTGTCCTTCATAACACCGTCTAGTGAAAAATATTTTTGTAGTACAAATCGAAGAGGAATCATTTGCTCTACACATGGCATTGAAACTGATCTAATAACACCACGTTTAGTAATGGTACACATCCTTTGTCCTATTACTATTTCTGTTGGAGGGATGTAAGTTCCTAGTGTTTTTAATGCTTGTAATCGTTTGTGTTCTGTATTATATTGTTGAAGTGGAGAATGTACAGTTGACAACAGCTGTTCTTTTAAAAGTGTTATATTACTGTCCTGTTCTACGTTTTTAAGTATGTCTGAAAAAACTTTTTCTATATTCGAAGTGAAAGTGCTACAGATATATTTGTTCATCCCTACTACAATATCTTGGACAACTTTCCTAGGTATCAGTGGATTTGCGTAAAGCGATGATATAAACAGTTGTAAAGTATAATCATTATTACTATTATTGCGAACTTGTGAATTTTTGACAACATTTGTATTGAGCAGAGAAGAACATAAAACTGAATTTGAACTAATTCCAACCGACTCGATAGTTTGTGGTGGTAATGGTAGCGGGCATGAAACTAAATTTGTCCTTTGAGCAACTTCAGAAAAAACAGAATTATTCGAATATTTATCGTGTTCTCTAACTAAATGCTTGCGAAAGGTATTTCTCAAGTGAAATGAACAGTCATTTTCTATGCAATGATATGTAGAAAAAATATGTCTTTCATGGGCTGAAGTAAAGTGTGAAAGAAGATTACCAATATTATCAAGTTCTTTCAAACACAAGAAACACTTAGGCATATTTTCAATCTGGATTAAATCTTCTCTTTCTCTTATCAATGTTGTACAATTTTCAGATCAGTTATTAGTACGTCCACAGTTGTGTATATTTTTTCGTATTTAGAGTCTAAGCAATACACAACTTTTTGTATGAATTGCCATACATGCTTACATTCTGATGGATACTGCGCATTTAATACGTATATTATTTTAAAACACGCGTCAACTGCATTTAATATTGATGTTACCTCATATCGATTGTTGTTGAGAACGACATATCGAGCAGAAATCTCCTTCAGTGATGATCCTACGACCATGATAAATGGCTGTAGATGCAATTCCAATTTCAGTAGCTTGTCTCTTCTTCTGGTAATGCACTCTTCAATCTCAGCTGCGCTTTTTACATGAGTGATAAAAGCGTCAAGCACTTCCTGCTTGGAAGGCCGCCACAGTTGTCCTTTTCCTTTCTTGGGCTTGACTATAGTGTGCGTGGTCATTAAAAATGATAAAATCATAAATGCAGCCAAGTCCGTTGTTTCTTCGTCTTTTTCTGCCAACAAAAGAAAATAAAATCATTAATACACCTGACCGATACTAAAATTGAACAATGCAATAGAAAAAATCTTAAAATAAATACCGTGAATGTAGTCTTTAATTTTATCTGGAACTCTTTTCTTTCGTGTGTGTATTCAATAATTTTATTTTTGATCAAATGCCAATTCTCTGTTAATTTGTTATGAATATCTGGATACAAATTTTTGAAGTCTTGCAGTATCTGCAAAAAAATATTAAATATTAATATGATAACAAGTAGCAGCTTTATGATATCTTACATAAATTAATACAGTAACCTACTCGGCAGTTTATTGTTATCACTAGCACCTGACAATATATTGGTCGTTCGTCTTCCTTATAAACACGAAGATTGCCGATTACTACGTGTAGACGTAAATATTATTTGCAGTAAAACCAGAATACTAATAGTAATCGGCAATCTTGTTTCAGTTGCATAAGCAACTCTTTCATAATGATAGACTCTACACGGTCTACTCTCCTCGCCTGCGGCTCTTTTCATAAACAACACTTGTGTATTGACGGAATAGTACATTACTACAGAGGCCGGGAAATAATGGAGGAAAAACCTTTTCCCGCCGAGGTATGTATAGTGCTTTTCTCAAACATGCAATGAAATAAATTAAAAATACTCCAAGAAATCAAACTTTAATTTTCATGGCTGAACGCGGTGATCCTGTGCCATAAATTGTGGAATGGAAATTAAAAAAGAACATCTTGCGGGCCTAGGCCTCCAATTATGTATGAAATGCCATTACAGGTCTCTCGTCTCGCTGCGCTATCAGCAACACAACGTCAATATTTCATTGCATGTTTGAGAAAATATTATTTACACGCACTAATCTACTCGCCTGCGGGTTTTTTCACAAACAACACTCTTGTATTGACGCCAAAATTATTTACAGTTACATACATTACTCTATCCACACTAAATGGACTAGTGTAGTCGCAAAACTACATACCAGAAACAAGCCTCCTGGCTGATTGAGTGCCTTGAATTCCTCAAAGTATTGATCAATTGTAATAGTACTCGCTGCAAGCAGATTTAATCTTTCTTTAGCTGTTATTTTCCAATATAACTGAACAGTCGCCCATGGATCTAAGCAGTTTTTAAGCCATAACATTTTTTCTGCAACATCATCATCATCATTATTTTCCAATTGGTTTATTGCTTCTTGTCTACTTGTACTGGGACGTGGTGACTCGGGGTCGCTGGAACGCGACGAAGATGCTGTTGAGCAGCGTCGGTTTTTCGCAGATATGACACCTGATTTCAAATAGCTTCGTCTTTTATGGCGGTAGCAATCGAGTAGTTTGCCTTTAGCTGTAATTTTTTGAAGCGGATTAAAGGATGTGAATGGCGTAAAGTATATTGCTGCACTTTCTTTTCTGAATACTTGGTTGATTTCATATGCTAATTGGTAAAATCTTGAGCTCGTTATTCTTTTTTCAGCATTTTCTTTTAGTTCTCTAGATATTATTATGCTGCAAAGTTGTCTCCTTGCGGCACTGTTCAAAAGACCACTTTCTTGATACCTTAAAAGAAGGCCTTTCCCTTCATTGCAAGAACTTAAAAGCTTGTATACTTCCTGAAAACACAATAAACTCTATTTATTAAAACAATAATTTATTGCTTCTAGTAAAGTCAGCTTCATAAATACTGGGGTAAGCAGTGTGATCATAAATATCGGCACACGCCCTTATGCTATTGATAATAAAGTCGTGCTCCGTTATTCATGATCACACTGGATGCCCCAGTATTTATGACACTGACTGTACTAGACCTACCTAGATTATATACTGATGAGGTATGCTTTAAGGCCTCCACACACCGGTCGCGGTTGCGGATCGGGCGCGGGCCCGCGCAAGTTGTAAAATATTAAAATATTGAAACTACACTTCAAACACACATCGAACGCGGGCCCGCGGCGCTAAGTTACAAATCGGATAGCAAATTGCTTATCACTATATCAGAGACGCCGCTCGCCTGCGGTGTAAATATACCACCTGAACCGCGCCGGTCACGACCCGCGTTGGGTGTGTGGAGGCCTTTAAAATGGGAAATTCTTAATAAATTAGCACCGAATTATCAAACATGATTACTAAACAATGTAAATCACACAATAAACATTACTAAAAAATCATAACATATCATACATATATAATCATTAATCATACATAAACATTAATAAAAAAAACCCCTGACACAAAAAATGTAACCCTAAAAACGAACAAATAATATTTTAAACTACTACTATTCTAATTAGATTAGACCTGTTAAAAAAAAAGCGACAATGCTTGGAAAATAAAAATATTTGAACTTACATAATATATGTGATGATCATAATTATAATAGGTTTAAAATATTATTTATTTATTTTTAGAGTTTAGAGTAGGTATAAATATTAGGAAGATACAAATTTCGAATCGATAGGGCATATGGAAGGTAGTCAGATCCCTTCATAAACTATAGAGCTGATGTTCTTCAAACGGCTGATCAGGTTGTGGTTACCTTACCATATACTTTCAATATAATTGAAGTAACACGGTACCAAATTCCAATCGATAGGACATATGGAAGGTAGTCAGATCTCCTCATCAACTATTAAAGAGCTGATGATCTTCAAACGGGTGATCAGGTCCCATGACCTGACCATTTAATTTACCATATACTTTCAATATCATTGAAGTAACACGACGGTACCAAATTTAGAAACGTCCGGACATAAGGAAGTTAGTCAGATCCCCTCATCAACTAGAAAAGAGTTGATGATCTTCAAACGGCTGAACAGATTTTCATGAAATAATAACATGGTTAAGAACACTCGGAATAAAATTATATATGACACAAAAAAAAAACTAAACGAAAATCGGTTCATCCGTTTGGGAGCTACGATAACACAGGCAGGTTAATAGTACTAGATTAATTTAAGCTATCACCAAATATGTCTGCCCACACAACAACACCCGCACAACACACAACAGAAAACACAACAGCCCATCTCACAATTCCAATAAATTATTTACCAACAAAATGCAAAATCCTGGCTATTGCATCCACTTTCAAAAACAGACTTACATTTTAAAATATTCATAGTGTTGGAGGGGGTACCACAAGACTTTGTCTGGAATAAATTATTTTCATTTCATTTCATTGGGACAGTGTTAACTACTGGGACATTTATCTTGGGTAGGTACATTATATCAGAATGGCTAGTTTTTTATTACTTAATTAAAAATCTAATTTAATCAGCCAGAAAAAATTGGCTGTGACAGATGGTCAGACAAAAAGCCAGATGGACGACGCACCAGTTCCATGTGGAACCGGCTAGCAATAATGTAGATACAGCTACAACTTCAAAATACAAAACACTTAATTTACTTACACATGTGGTTTTGATGTTTTCTTCATGTTCCAAGGCCTCAGGTGGTATTACAAGTAAGGTCGAGTCTGTTAGAATTGGTAATTCGTCGATATCATATGATTGGGATGACAAATTAATGTCCTGCAAAGAATAGTGTCAAATTAATAATATTATTGTTCCTAGGACCAAGATGAGGTAAATCACTTATTCATTGGAAACCAAAGTACAGCCAAGTTCACTAATATCTGAGTGAAAATCTCAACTCTTTGTCAGACGCTTAAGAACTTTTGAAGTAGGTATTCAAGTCATGCCAGTGACACCACGCAAATGTAATCTACAAACTTCACAGTACAGTCACCGGCATTCATATATGATGGAACAAAGGCCGCAAAAATATCTGACATGCTGTAACGGCTCTAGGAATAGTTGTATCTGATGTTTTTACGGTACAGTTGAGAAGAAAGATAATGCATAATGCAATGCATACATATACATAGTTACAAAGATATATATTATGTACCCATTCAAATGAGTGACCTGGCTTTGTTAAACATTCTTATACATCATCAAGTCATCACTCAGTTACAAATTTAATTAATGAAAATGATATGTATTCTTACAGATTTTTTTATTTTATTGTAATGCGTTTTAGGATACTTATAGGTGCATAGCATTTTGAGCCAAATGTCACCCTGTATGCAGACTGTACATAGGTCATTGAAATGTAAATGAGTAAGTATATTAAAATATACATTATTCTAAATTTTATTATTATTGCACTATGCCTAAATTTGAATTTAGAATTTCAGACTCATTATAAAGAAAGTGTTACTTGTTATCTAAACATATTTATTTCTATGCACATATGTATGTATAATTTTGATTTCGATATATTCCTTGTGTAACATTCACCTCCCTCAAATATATCATTGTTAACTTTTAAGTGTGTAAGTATATTGTTGTACTCTTCAATACTTTGTAAGTGTCCGGTGATTAAATGTCATTATCATTTATAAAAGCACTTACCGCTACTGCTACTGGCTCTATCAAACGATCAGTCATAATATTTTTTAATATATTTACTTGTGCCATTAGTTTGGCTCGATGGCCAATTATTGGGATTAAATCCTTTATGTCCCCCTCCGACAACATTTTTAAAGTTTCTGCATCTATAGCATGTGCTGATAAAAAAACATACAAAATTAGAGGTATACAAAACCAGGCGGCGCAAACTCTACCTGCAAGTAGCTACTGTGTTTGCATTTTGCAATAAGGCTTGCCACAGACCTACCGTTTCTGATCTGTTAAGTCATTTTCTTATAAGAAAAGCACTTACCGGGTTGATCACTACTCACTACCGGTGCCATGGGCCATTTTATGGGCCAACCGGCCTTGCTTACCGGCCAGAACAGGTAGGTCTGACGAGTGGTACATTTTGTACTGCATTCTAGCCTCCCTAACCGGATCAGAAACGGTAGGTCGGTGGCCAGCCTAAACAGGGCAGACTCAACGCCAGGCCAGGCCAGGAGGCGGCGGTGCGGCCGGCGCGGCGCAAGCGAATCTTTAGTCCAGAACAAGACATGGCGTGACTGGCGTGAATTAAATAACCATATTTCATTTTGTATAAAGACCGAGCTGAACGTTCTGGTTAGGCCTTGGTCGTTCTCACCTGTCGCGGCCCGTCGCCCGCGGCGTCTGTATGGTGTGTTCGTAAATGTTCGGGGCGGGTGAGAACGACCAAGGCTTTAGCACGAGGTTAGTACTGATAGGTATCAATATCAACTTTGATCCGTACCGCGTGCGTGCGTTGTCAGTCATTAAAACAAAAATCGTCTTTCCAGTGGTCAATAGTTAAGGGCTTATGTTTTATGTTGGAGAAAGGTTGACCGGAGCGGGTAATTGGGCTTCTTCTGGGTTATCGGGCATGGCGACGGACTTCCTATCACGTTTGCAAATAAAAATCAGACGAAATATACCACTTATGCTTTATTCGCATTCACATAGTTAAAAGATAGTTAATAGTAACACTAAACTAAATATCGAATCGGATTCACACAACTATTAACGTCCTCCGTCTGGCGGAGAGGGGTCATGACTCCCGTTCCGGGTCATTCCTGGTGCAACGTCTGTCCATCGCGATTCAGCGCGGCAACGCGGCGAGCGTGATGGGCACTTTTCCGCCGGGAGTGACGCGGGGCGGGCTTTTTGACTAAGTTAATAATTTATTATTAACCCATTTGTACCCCTTGTCTGTAATTAGTTTATGTGGCTTCAGATACCAAAGTAATAAAAAAAATAGAATTTAAGTTTTTCATACAAAAAAAAAAAACTATTACCGGTAAGCTATTTATTTGCCATAGACCTTAACATTGTACTAGGGTACCTAGGTATGCACTAGATCGGAAACCGACAAGTCTCTTGGCGAGAACGTCTAATTCGTGCAAGCGCTCAATACAGAATGTCCCGCAATGGCGGTTTATTCCCGCCAGCTAGATACCGATTCCCGCCAAGAGCCATGTCCAAGCGAGGGACAAAGTTGTTTAACCAATCAGCGTCAAGATATTAGCCCAACGCTTGGGTTTCCAGTGTACCAACATAAAATTACAATCGACTGCCAATCAGAATAAAGAACCACCGGACATTAGTCTACAGGTTGGCCAACTTAACTCTAAACATAACATTGCCAGTTAAATCACAATTTCATTCAATCAAGGAGGGTGTTACCAGCAAATAAAATCGAATGAATTACGTTAACTGTCAAATGGAGTCACTACCACTTGACAGCGATCAAACAACAACCGATTGTTTACATAAGATTACCCACTTTAAAATTATAAACATCGTTGCTAACTGTTGGCGCCGCTATCACAATTCGACATATATAATAAGTTTTCATCGCATAGAATTTTGGAAGAGGCGACGCCGTTTATGCGGATCCAGAGTTCAACCAAATATATAATTGGCCTTATAAGCCCTTAACTTTGACAAAGTCCACCGAAGAGACGCGAACCTAAATCTGACAATGACCGACCTACACCTACACCTGCCCGCGCACTTGTTAACTTTTGTTTTGCCGAACTGAAACCACATACTGAGAGCCTATGATGTAATAAAAGTATAAGTAGTAGTAATAAAAGTATAGTAAATACCTGCAAATGTCTCTATGTACATTTCGAGACCCCATGACCGTAAATAATCGGCTATTGGATCCACTGGCTTTTCCATCCTGAAACTTGTGTCGGCTAGTAATTTGACATAGGTACATAAAGTACTACTTAACACCAAACAACACAGGTCCCAAAATCTAATTTTAACACCACGAGCGCGACCGACCTCCAACTTCGGTAGCAGTTCCAAACAAACAGGAAGGAACTTGTTTTTTGCTTTGCGATCCGGAAAGAAACGCGCGACGCAACGCGGGAGCGGGAGGGGAAAGTGTGCGTTTAGAAATCAGCAAACAAAGTTGTTTTGCCAATTCTAATCAATATTTATTAAACTTTTTATAAACAGTTTTGTAATGAAATACCACATTTTAGTTAGTGTCAATTATTTCACATATATTGTTAGTGATAACTTTAGAATTTGTCTATTAATTGCATTATAAAATTGGCTATACAGAAATCTAAGGTAGTAAAAATTTAATAAAGTAGATTCGATTATTATTAGGCACTTAATTACGAAACTATAACTAAACGTGTGACTTAATAATTACTATAATTAGCTCACGAGTTTGCTCATCATTAACCATTCATTAACCAAACATTTTGTGCATGCAGCTAATGTGTATTAGACTACTTTACAACATTTGAATGTTAAATAATAGCAAAACATAAATAGCTGCAGAAGCACATAACTTATTAAAGATTTAATAAAGTTCACTGAATTATTTCTAGACACTTATTTGGTAATTTGTTGCTAAACGAATAACATATTAATAGGTAATGAATGCGACAACTAGCAATCAATCATTTTGTTCATGTAGCTTTACGAGTTTATCTAACTCACTTTGGTAGAGGTTAGTTAAAAATGTATCTAATAGTTATTGAAATAGGAATAGCTTAAATAGTTTGTAATATCCCGCAAAATTAGTTTTGTAAATTTAGCATAACTTTGGTTACTACTAAGCACAGTTTGGCTATTCCTCAAGTAGTTCAACTAGTTCAGCTATTAATTTTTTTCAGTGCGAGGTAACACTTTTCAACTAGTATCATTAGAAGCGACATTTGATGCGCTTTCAAAAAAGCCTACTCGCATTACGATTGAAAGAACAAGGCTACCTCTAATTAAGGCATCAAAGTTAGCTGCCTAAATGTAAAACAAGTTTTCATCAGTCATTTCATGCGTAGCTTTCGAGGTAACACTTTTTAACTAGTATCATTAGAAGCGTCATTTGATGCGCTTTCAAAAAAGCCTACTTGCAGTACGATTGAAAGAAAAAGGCTACTTCTAATTAAGGCATCAAAAATAGCTGCCGAAGTCCATAACAAGTTGACATCTGTCATTTGATGCTGTAACGTGGTAAATTATGGGTATTGTACCTGTCACACTGGATGTGATGTGTAAAAGAGTTGCGTTACAAATTTCTCAATAATTGCTCGGATTTCAGTAGGAGACGATAGCGAATAGGGCATGTCATAGTTATAGTCTGAGAGACAAACTCTTTTAAGCCTAAGTCATGGTATAACGTTACTATATTTTTAAAATAAATTCGAAAGTATTACATGCTTCGAAATTTAGTTTCATAAACACTTACGTAATGAAGTAGCATTAAAAAACGCTTGAGTAGGGAGTTAAGATTTCAAACGCATGTTGGGGGTTATCAACTTGTGTATTGGGTAGAATGAAAGATCCCACAGATGGTTCCCCTGGTTAAAGGGCCAGTGCATAAGATGCACTCGATATAAAGCTTAGTTTAAGTGCATGCGTGTAGTGAGGGAGAATCAATTTCGCCCGGTTTCCCCGGCTGCCTCGGTTAAGCGGTACTTAACTTTTTTTCCCGAAAAAAGGGGTACTGTAGCGAAGGCTACATACTTTTATACGTGAATTGTAGGCATGACTTTCCGACTCGATTTTTACAACAACTAACATCATCTGGCTATTGAATTGTACATGGAAAGATTACTGACCTTCAATATATTTAACTTAAAGCCGTATTAGTGGCCAATACGATACACAACCGCTCCATTCATCACAAAATAACCATGCATGGTTGGTGAACTTCACATACACATTTCGATGGCTTCCCGGCACACAAACATAACTTCCAGCATACCGAATTCCTCGCCGCGAAGAGGCGCATTCATTTATGATATTAGTTTGATAAATAGATTTATATCCTGCGAAATAAATTCATGAATAACACATTCGAAAAAAGAAGGTAAATAATAAATAAAACCGACGTCAGTTTGACATTTCATTTTCCGTGTGCGTTCCGTTTTGCGTTTTCTCCGTTTCAAGATGTTCGGGTAACGTCATCAGTTTAAGCGTTATATAGTAATCTAAAAGCAAGTTAAAAATTCAATAATTGAGATAGTATGTATTTAGTAGAAGAACATCAGTTAATTAAGTTGATTTCATTTTGCAACGCATACATTTAGTAATGTCGTTTTTCCTTGAAGCGTGTATTGGAATTTTAGATTGAACTTTTTTCGAATATTGACTTGACATGACAGACAGGATCGGAACAGCGCAGGAGACGGATCAGTCGTGCTGGAAAAAAACCACGTTTTCGAGAACCGCGTGGTAGCTTCCTCGAGTTTGCCCAACATGTAGTGGCAAGAACGATTGTACAGTAAACAGATCGTGTGAGTGTGAGGTGTTGTGCGTTATGAGCGTGCGTGTCGCGCTAGTGTGATTTAGTGTCGTCGTAGAGGCCTTCCTTTTGCCTCCATCTTCACCGCAGGCTGCGAGTTTTACGAAACCTGTGGACTCGCGACCCCGTCTGCGCGCTCGCCTTGGAGGCGCAGCGTAGCGAACTCGCGCTTCCAGGACGACCGGCGCAGGCGCGGCATGCCAAGGTGCCTTACGCAGGCCCCCCAACCACCATCCACGCCGAAGACCTTAGGGGCCTAGTCCCGATCCCTAAGCGTACCTGGGTGCGCTTGCGACGGAGCAGCACCTTCGCTCACTGTTCGGCCGTGACCGCACCGGTCACGATGTCAAGGGGATGAACCCGGGACAGCGGGTTATCAACGAGTCGCCGTGAGGCGTCGCGCCTCCTTGCGCCTCCCGCCAGCTCAGATGAGCCGACGCGTGATGACGCTGCCAGCTGGACATCAGACTTGCGTGTGCGTAATTTCGGACATTCGCCGACGTAAGTGACCTTTCACATATTTAACCTGGCCAGGCTCGCGCCGCGACACGTTATCGTTCGGTATTATGGGATCCCCGCGTTAGTTTAATCCATAGCAAATGCTCTGCGAGCATGTATAAGGTTTTATACAGAAGTATATAGCATGTTCGATAACCTGGTTTTTTATATTGCCTCCCAGTAGTTATCCCAGTCCAAGGAGAAGCACAAGAGGACCCTTGCACGCAAAAGTTTAAATGTTTGGTCCGACTGAAATCCGAGCAATTATTGAGAAATTTGTAACGCAACTCTTTTACACATCACATCCAGTGTGACAGGTACAATACCCATAATTTACCACGTTACAGCATCAAATGACAGATGTAAACTTGTTATGGACTTCGGCAGCTATTTTTGATGCCTTAATTAGAAGTAGCCTTTTTCTTTCAATCGTACTGCAAGTAGGCTTTTTTGAAAGCGCATCAAATGACGCTTCTAATGATACTAGTTAAAAAGTGTTACCTCGAAAGCTACGCATGAAATGACTGATGAAAACTTGTTTTACATTTAGGCAGCTAACTTTGATGCCTTAATTAGAGGTAGCCTTGTTCTTTCAATCGTAATGCGAGTAGGCTTTTTTGAAAGCGCATCAAATGTCGCTTCTAATGATACTAGTTGAAAAGTGTTACCTCGCACTGAAAAAAATTAATAGCTGAACTAGTTGAACTACTTGAGGAATAGCCAAACTGTGCTTAGTAGTAACCAAAGTTATGCTAAATTTACAAAACTAATTTTGCGGGATATTACAAACTATTTAAGCTATTCCTATTTCAATAACTATTAGATACATTTTTAACTAACCTCTACCAAAGTGAGTTAGATAAACTCGTAAAGCTACATGAACAAAATGATTGATTGCTAGTTGTCGCATTCATTACCTATTAATATGTTATTCGTTTAGCAACAAATTACCAAATAAGTGTCTAGAAATAATTCAGTGAACTTTATTAAATCTTTAATAAGTTATGTGCTTCTGCAGCTATTTATGTTTTGCTATTATTTAACATTCAAATGTTGTAAAGTAGTCTAATACACATTAGCTGCATGCACAAAATGTTTGGTTAATGAATGGTTAATGATGAGCAAACTCGTGAGCTAATTATAGTAATTATTAAGTCACACGTTTAGTTATAGTTTCGTAATTAAGTGCCTAATAATAATCGAATCTACTTTATTAAATTTTTACTACCTTAGATTTCTGTATAGCCAATTTTATAATGCAATTAATAGACAAATTCTAAAGTTATCACTAACAATATATGTGAAATAATTGACACTAACTAAAATGTGGTATTTCATTACAAAACTGTTTATAAAAAGTTTAATAAATATTGATTAGAATTGGCAAAACAACTTTGTTTGCTGATTTCTAAACGCACACTTTCCCCTCCCGCTCCCGCGTTGCGTCGCGCGTTTCTTTCCGGATCGCAAAGCAAAAAACAAGTTCCTTCCTGTTTGTTTGGAACTGCTACCGAAGTTGGAGGTCGGTCGCGCTCGTGGTGCTAAAATTAGATTTTGGGACCTGTGTTGTTTGGTGTTAAGTAGTACTTTATGTACCTATGTCAAATTACTAGCCGACACAAGTTTCAGGATGGAAAAGCCAGTGGATCCAATAGCCGATTATTTACGGTCATGGGGTCTCGAAATGTACATAGAGACATTTGCAGGTATTTACTATACTTTTATTACTACTACTTATACTTTTATTACATCATAGGCTCTCAGTATGTGGTTTCAGTTCGGCAAAACAAAAGTTAACAAGTGCGCGGGCAGGTGTAGGTGTAGGTCGGTCATTGTCAGATTTAGGTTCGCGTCTCTTCGGTGGACTTTGTCAAAGTTAAGGGCTTATAAGGCCAATTATATATTTGGTTGAACTCTGGATCCGCATAAACGGCGTCGCCTCTTCCAAAATTCTATGCGATGAAAATTTATTATATATAAACATAAGCCCTTAACTATTGACCACTGGAAAGACGATTTTTGTTTTAATGACTGACAACGCACGCACGCGGTACGGATCAAAGTTGATATTGATACCTATCAGTACTAACCTCGTGCTAAAGCCTTGGTCGTTCTCACCCGCCCCGAACATTTACGAACACACCATACAGACGCCGCGGGCGACGGGCCGCGACAGGTGAGAACGACCAAGGCCTAACCAGAACGTTCAGCTCGGTCTTTATACAAAATGAAATATGGTTATTTAATTCACGCCAGTCACGCCATGTCTTGTTCTGGACTAAAGATTCGCTTGCGCCGCGCCGGCCGCACCGCCGCCTCCTGGCCTGGCCTGGCGTTGAGTCTGCCCTGTTTAGGCTGGCCACCGACCTACCGTTTCTGATCCGGTTAGGGAGGCTAGAATGCAGTACAAAATGTACCACTCGTCAGACCTACCTGTTCTGGCCGGTAAGCAAGGCCGGTTGGCCCATAAAATGGCCCATGGCACCGGTAGTGAGTAGTGATCAACCCGGTAAGTGCTTTTCTTATAAGAAAATGACTTAACAGATCAGAAACGGTAGGTCTGTGGCAAGCCTTATTGCAAAATGCAAACACAGTAGCTACTTGCAGGTAGAGTTTGCGCCGCCTGGTTTTGTATACCTCTAATTTTGTATGTTTTTTTATCAGCACATGCTATAGATGCAGAAACTTTAAAAATGTTGTCGGAGGGGGACATAAAGGATTTAATCCCAATAATTGGCCATCGAGCCAAACTAATGGCACAAGTAAATATATTAAAAAATATTATGACTGATCGTTTGATAGAGCCAGTAGCAGTAGCGGTAAGTGCTTTTATAAATGATAATGACATTTAATCACCGGACACTTACAAAGTATTGAAGAGTACAACAATATACTTACACACTTTAAAGTTAACAATGATATATTTGAGGGAGGTGAATGTTACACAAGGAATATATCTAAATCAAAATTATACATACATATGTGCATAGAAATAAATATGTTTAGATAACAACTAAACACTTTCTTTATAATGAGTCTGAAATTCTAAATTCAAATTTAGGCATAGTGCAATAATAATAAAATTTAGAATAATGTATATTTTAATATACTTACTCATTTACATTTCAATGACCTATGTACAGTCTGCATACAGGGTGACATTTGGCTCAAAATGCTATGCACCTATAAGTATCCTAAAACGCATTACAATAAAATAAAAAAATCTGTAGGAATACATATCATTTTCATTAATTAAATTTGTAACTGAGTGATGACTTGATGATGTATAAGAATGTTTAACAAAGCCAGGTCACTCATTTGAATGGGTACATAATATATATCTTTGTAACTATGTATATGTATGCATTGCATTATGCATTATCTTTCTTCTCAACTGTACCGTAAAAACATCAGATACAACTATTCCTAGAGCCGTTACAGCATGTCAGATATTTTTGCGGCCTTTGTTCCATCATATATGAATGCCGGTGACTGTACTGTGAAATTTGTAGATTACATTTGCGTGGTGTCACTGGCATGACTTGAATACCTACTTCAAAAGTTCTTAAGCGTCTGACAAAGAGTTGAGATTTTCACTCAGATATTAGTGAACTTGGCTGTACTTTGGTTTCCAATGAATAAGTGATTTACCTCATCTTGGTCCTAGGAACAATAATATTATTAATTTGACACTATTCTTTGCAGGACATTAATTTGTCATCCCAATCATATGATATCGACGAATTACCAATTCTAACAGACTCGACCTTACTTGTAATACCACCTGAGGCCTTGGAACATGAAGAAAACATCAAAACCACATGTGTAAGTAAATTAAGTGTTTTGTATTTTGAAGTTGTAGCTGTATCTACATTATTGCTAGCCGGTTCCACATGGAACTGGTGCGTCGTCCATCTGGCTTTTTGTCTGACCATCTGTCACAGCCAATTTTTTCTGGCTGATTAAATTAGATTTTTAATTAAGTAATAAAAAACTAGCCATTCTGATATAATGTACCTACCCAAGATAAATGTCCCAGTAGTTAACACTGTCCCAATGAAATGAAATGAAAATAATTTATTCCAGACAAAGTCTTGTGGTACCCCCTCCAACACTATGAATATTTTGTTATTAACTGATGTTCTTCTACAAAATACATACTATCTCAATTATTGAATTTTTAACTTGCTTTTAGATTACTACATAACGCTTAAACTGATGACGTTACCCGAACATCTTGAAACGGAGAAAACGCAAAACGGAACGCACACGGAAAATGAAATGTCAAACTGACGTCGGTTTTATTTATTATTTACCTTCTTTTTTCGAACGTGTTATTCATGAATTTATTTCGCAGGATATAAATCTATTTATCAAACTAATATCATAAATGAATGCGCCTCTTCGCGGCGAGGAATTCGGTATGCTGGAAGTTATGTTTGTGTGCCGGGAAGCCATCGAAATGTGTATGTGAAGTTCACCAACCATGCATGGTTATTTTGTGATGAATGGAGCGGTTGTGTATCGTATTGGCCACTAATACGGCTTTAAGTTAAATATATTGAAGGTCAGTAATCTTTCCATGTACAATTCAATAGCCAGATGATGTTAGTTGTTGTAAAAATCGAGTCGGAAAGTCATGCCTACAATTCACGTATAAAAGTATGTAGCCTTCGCTACAATGCGTAGCTGTCGAGGTAACATTTTTTAACTAGTATCATTAGAAGCGTCATTTGATGCGCTTTCAAAAAAGCCTACTCGCATTACTATTAAAAGAACAAGGCTACCTCTAATTTAGGCATTAAAGTTAGCTACCTAAATCTAAAACAAGTTTTCATCGGTCATTTGATGCGTAGTTGTCGAGGTAACACTTGTTAACTAGTATCATTAGAAGCGTCATTTGATGCGGTTTCAAAAAAGCCTACTCGCATTACGATTGAAAGAACAAGGCTACCTCTAATTAAGGCATCAAAGTTAGCTGCCTGAATCTAAATTACCGTCACACCTGTACAAAATTTTACGTCACACCTGGCCATAATGCGAGTTTTACTGCACGCTGTGCGTACGGGAAAACTAGCATTGTGGCCAGGTGAAGACGTAAAATTTCGTAGTTAACACGGGCGGTATTTCGTGATGCCCCAACCAACCTTCGGTTCGGGTCACAAACACCTGCGATCCGGGGCATTCACGAATACACCGCCCTAGTGACGTTATGTACTAATTACAGTACATATGGTGGTACTTTTCCGAACTGGTGCGGAACAGAGCACTTTCCGTGCATAAGTCGAAACTTTAAAGAGCCGTATGCGCAGTAAAACGTTGTACGATTCACGTGCGAATAGGTAATTCGCAACTCCTTTCGATTTAAAACACTCCCTTCGGTCGTGTTTTAATTTACACCACTCGTTGCGAATTTTCTGTTTTCGGCGCTTGCATCGTAAATAACTATTACAGTACATATGGTGCTGCTTTCCCGCACTAATGCGGAAAAGAGCACTTTCCGTGCACATGTCGAAACTTTAAAGAGCCATATGTACAGTAAAACGTGTATGCTATACGTGCGAATAGGCAATTCGCAGCTGGTGTTGATTTAAAACACTACCTTCGGTCGTGTTTTTATCACCACTCGTTGCGAGTTTCCTATTTTCGGCACTTGTATCGTAAATAACTATTTTCGCAGTTGTAAGTCACATATGAAATAACCAAGCTTAGGGCTTGCTTCGTAACCTTTAAGTGCCTTTAAGAGTCCGCAGTAAGCTCGATTCTCCATACAAACGTAGTTACGCTCTCATTTTAAAACTATGTGTCGGATTATAACGAAACTTTGCATATACACTGACATGAGGTATATCTATGTCTGTAATTAGTTTATGTAGCTTCAGATACCATATTAAAAAAAATACAGCGAATTTAAGTTTTTCATACAAAACTTGTTTTTGCTGTATTTTGTTTGTTTTATAAACTGGAACCCTATAAACAATTACAGACAATAGATAGACATCATTATTAGATAGACATTATTATACAGAGGAGGCCTGTGCCCAGCAGTGGGACGTATATAGGCTGATGATGATGATGATGATTATTACATTGTAGGTATATGCAAAGTTTCGTCACAATCCAAAACGTAGTTTTAAAATGAGAGCGTAACTACGTTTGTATGGGATGGTGAAATTCGGCCGAGCTTACTGCGGACTATTAATAAAGTTTTTACTCGGCCTCTTTTACGAGCGAGCCTCTATATAGATTAGTTTTTGGGCCGAAGAGTTGATATTTTTATGGCTTATGTCCTTTTTTATTAAAGCATGTTTGCGAAACAGAGATCACACTTTGATTTATTATTTTTAATTTTGTGTTCAAGGGTTATTTGCGACTTCTTTTCTGTTTGAGAGACGTAACAGTCATTATGAATGATTCTTAAGCATACTTTACATTGTATTTTTTCTTTTGGCTTTACTTTCCGTCCGCAAAACAAGCATAGCTGGTGCATGTCGTCGCTTTGGTGCAATAAAATGGTTTTCAATTCTTCTCTATATTTTTTTTTAATTTTTTCTTTTCGGTTGCCGTTTGTTGTCAACTATATGTTTAAATATGTCTATTATTATGGGGCCGCAGTTATGGTTATCTTTTTGTATGTAATGTTTTCTCGTTTCGAATTGATTGAATTTGTGATTTATAGATTTTAATTTCAATAGGTTATTAATCTTCGAAATGTAGAATTCACCTTAACTGTGTTCATTTCCCAGGGGATCAAAAATTTCCAATGTTTTTTTCCTTATGGATACGATAATCAATGTGTAATGTCCAAGGCGACATATCGGAAACACTGTGTCCTTTTCCTAGTCTACTTGTATCGCATCAAGAAATGATTTTATAAACTGTTCGTCTTCTAATATATATATTGTGCGTTGTACCATTACCAGATGAAATTGGCCTTTATTAATTATGTGAAACAAGTGGTCCACCACACTATCGACAGCAAACTTCCCTTTGTTTAATGTCAGGTAATCTTCTATCAACAGACTTTTGGAGGTTTTGTTAGTTGTATTATTCATGTTATTAACAACATAACCACGACCGATTTATTTGTAGTAACTCGAGTCATCTATAAGACCATTACTTAAAATATTTAATTTTGATTTGCTTTCTTCTGGAGATATTTCTGTTGGTTCATGTCTTTTATCGCAACAATGGTTGCAGAAGAAAACTGATGAAACAAAATCAAAACCGTCTAAATCTCTCGCACAGTCTTGATGGATCCACTGGTCACAAGCGTCACACTGGACCCAATCAGTTGTTGGCGAAGTAACGCTTGTGCCGCGGCCGCAGTACAAACAATTTAGTATCACCTCTTCTTCTACAGCAGCTACTGGAGTAACGTAACCTTGTTCTTTCAATCGCAATGCGAGTAGGCTTTTTTGAAAGCGCATCAAATGACGCTTTTAATGATAAGAGTTAAAAAGTGTTACCTCGACAGCTTCGCATCACATGACAGATGAAAACTTTTTTTAGACTTAGGCAGCTAACTTTGATGCCTTAATTAGAGGTAGCCTTGTTCTTTCAATCGTAATGCGAGTAGGCTTTTTTGAAAGCGCATCAAATGACGCTTCTCATGATTTTAGTTAAAAAGTGTTACCTCGACAGCTACGCATCAAATGACAGATGTAAACTTGGTATGGACTTAGGCAGCTAACTTTAATGCCTAAATTAGAGGTAGCCTTGTTCTTTCAATAGTAATGCGAGTAGCCTTTTTTGAAAGCGCATCAAATGACGCTTTTTATGATACTATTTAACAAGTGTTACCTCGACAGCTACGCATCAAATGACAGATGAAAACTTGTAATGGACTTAGGCAGCTAACTTTGATGCCTTAATTAGAGGTAGCCTTGTTCTTTCAATCGTAATGCGAGTAGACTTTTTTGAAAGCGCATCAAATGACGCTTCTTATGATACTATTTAACAAGTGTTACCTCGACAGCTACGCATCAAATGACAGATGAAAACTTGTAATGGACTTAGGCAGCTAACTTTGATGCCTTAATTAGAGGTAGCCTTGTTCTTTCAATCGTAATGCGAGTAGACTTTTTTGAAAGCGCATCAAATGACGCTTCTAATGATACTAGTTAAAGTGTGAAGTTAGCCTTAACGTAAAATTAAGTAAATTATTTTAAGAATTAGTGTTACAAGAGCGTCGTACTTGATAGCTTTTTTCATTTGTCATATATAATTTATGTTTTTGTTATGGTTTTTTCCCCTTAGAAAACATTTATTCTTCTTTTGGGTTGAATCGTAACGAAGACTTTTTCATTAGGTCGGGTTATCATGGTCAGCTAACTTTAGGCAGCTAACTTCACACCGGTAAGAAAATACCATATTTTAGTGATTTTCAATTACTGTCATCATGCCTATTGGGTGCTTGTAGAAGCAGTCTCTTTTCCATTATGTATCACAAGAGGCTTGGATTTAGGCGTGCTTGTATTAGTTTCAGCTCTACTTCTTTTTCCCCTATTTCTGCTTCCCCTAATAGGAGAGGAGATAATGATGTTAATGAGATCATTTTCTGTAATAAAATAGGTTATAAAGTCACAAACCACCGGCAATAAAAAGCTGTGATATCATTAGGAGGGATCAGTTTTCACAGCAATTTTACCATATAGGTACAAATTTGTAATTTAATTCATAATATATAATAATTAGTCATAGCGATTACACATCATATGACTTGACCAAGTGGAAGAGTGGAAGTTTGCCAGTGTCGGTTTTATTTTCATTCTAATGGTAATTTTGAGGTTACTATTGTGGAATCTACTTATGGTATTAATTTTTTTTATACACACTACAGACTCGACACCTTCAACCTTAAACATCTACTGCATCACACGGTTATTACCTGATTGCATTATTAAATTATAGTGACACAAATCACTGGTATCAAAGAATTAAGCAAAGTTATTCTAAACAACACCAGACTTACGGCGGGCAGGCGCCGGCTAGCCGGCATGTACTACCCGTTCGCGTTAAGTTTGCCGCTGGCGATATGACGTAACTCGAAGGGTAGCGTTAGCAAAACAGTTTTTCTTCTCATTTTCGAAATAAGTCATAACCTTTAACACCATATTTCGTAAATCACTTCTTAAAATTTTGCCATAACCCAGTTAAACCTCATATTTAAACAAAGCGAAAAACGGACCGGCAAACTTAGCGCGAACGGGTAGTAACTCACTCTACGTAACAACTCCCCTATAAGTAAAAGAAAACAATTGAAGTACTGACCTTTGAACACTTCGATGTAGCATTCAAGCTTCCAGGCTACTAATACATTACGTATATCTTTAGCAAATTGCTTATCATTTCAATGCATGTACTGGCAGGCATGCTTCCAAATATTCTCATCAGCCCAATATTTTTGAAAGTAGCATTGTCTTTAAAAGAACTGTGGATGTTGAAATTTAAGTAACGGTGACTGCGAGAAGAAGTCCACTCGTCAAAAGTCAATGCAAACTTTTCGTTATGTTTCTGATGGTAGTGGCCGATTTTGGGTAGTTGCACTTTTTAATAATAATAATATAATAATAATAAAACATTTATTTCAGGCAACTAAGGCCCATAGTTACAAATACCTTACAGACTAACATACATACAATATAACATTAAACACTAATTATTATTTAGGTGACGAAACAGTGTGGTTCCGTTGCGTCGTCAAGTCCGGTGTAGAGTTCGGTAGGTTGCCCCGGAACCGCCGAAACACGACACCCTTCGGCCAGAAGCCAGCACACGCGATGGTCTCCTGCAGCGGCCGCGGCACGCGCACCACAAATGAGCTGAAGTGCACGTAGTGGCGCGAACGCAGCTGGAAAACCCTCAGCGAGTAGCCCGTCTTCTGGTGAATATACTGCACCACGTCATCAGCCGTGGCGGAGTTATGCAGGCGCGACACGTACAGCGCTTTACTCGGTGTGGCAACCCGCAGGCCCGAACCAACTGGCTCTGCTGTACCACACTGACTCTTTCGCGGCTTGCGCTTCCTAGACACCAATGTGAATCCCTCCTTATCCACATCGGTGCGAGGGGGCTTCTCTTTTGGAGGAACCCCGGCTTCACGCACTCTTGAAGGTGCGCTTTTCCGGTTGGCTGCGACAGGCTGATCGGCAACGACGTCAGCATAGCGATGTCGTGACTTCGAGGAGGCGGGGGGAGGCCGCGCGCGCGGGGGGCACGCGGGCGGCGGAGCGGCGGCTGCGACACGAGCTGCGTCAGCAACACGCAAACTAACCGACTCGACACTTGACGCCGATACATTGACGCTAGTACCGAGACAGTCATTGCACTTGAAATTTGATGCCTGTGACCGACTTACTGGGGCGCTATTACGCAAACTATTAACTTCGTTGCGCAGCTCGGTGATAGTTGCTTGCGAGGCCTCAAATTTTGACAATATTTCAGCTAAACTTGCTTTAAGAGCCACAATATCTTTCAGCAAGGAGCTAACGTCGACATGGTCCGGCAAGTAGGACGGCAGTCTGGAGACTCCCGTCGCCACGAACACCGGCATGACGTGTTCGTTCTCCCTAAGAATATCTATGATATCCTCTAGGGTCTTCTTCCCGGCTGTGTCTCCTCTCCGGTGAGGTACATACGTGCCGACGATCCCAAGGGACTCGAAAAGCACCTTCTTTGCTGCGCAGATGTCGTCGACGGTGAAACTCGACGAACAGATCTGAATAGCTGAGAACGTGTCCATCCGACCTTCCAGCAGAAAAAAGGTTTTAAAAAAGGTACCTCATATCGTCTGAACGAACAAATAGTTGAAAGCTCATTCCATCTAATGCTACCATCCTACATATCATAGTATGCATGTCATAATTTGGAGTAAAGAAGTCTGTCATTTTATTTCTTTTTTGGTGCAGGTTCTCCAACTTCTCCAGAATTAGAGGATATTCCACTTTCAACTGAATTAGCCACTTTTATTTTATGTAAGACTTCAAATGCATATGTAAACTGGAAGTTGATCCACCGGAACATTTTATAACTTTACGGCATGTTTTACATTTCGCAGACGCTGAATCTGTACTCTGTAGATAATAGAATCATACTGACGTTCTATCATCACTCTTTTTAGTATGCGGATGAAACTCCATAGTTTTCTGGTCAAGTGCTTGTCTTCCATATAATATGCCACTAAAAAGAAAAAAAAGAAAATCTTAAAACATGCTGAGTAGCAATTTAAATAGCTCATCATAGTACCAGTTTAGTACTGTGATACGAGGTTCCTTATTAAAATTACCAATAGCAACGATAAGCCACCAAGTTTAGGTTAGGTTTATTAGCTTACGATAAGCGTGCCGCAGTCGAAGTTAAGAGTTGTTATTAATATTTATGCATTACATCGCCTGTTGCCCGAAACAAAAATACGTAACAAGTGTAACAACCATTTCATTTCAAAGCAATAATACTGAAAGTCTCTTGTGAGACAAGATGTGTATGGTTTGAGGTTAGGTTAGTTAAAGAAAACAAAAATTGATTTTAGTGATCTAAAATTATACATTTATGACATCTTTTACACCGTATCTATTTTATTAGTTTATACAAAACATCATGCAAGGAAATAAAAAAACCCATACCTTACACGCCTATGTTTCCCACTTATCCTAGTCGGCGAAGGATGCTTCTGGAAAGCCACCTTATTTGCTTCTGATAGTATGTAATGTTCGTGTCAACTATTAAATTTAGACTGCGAAATGGCGGATTTAAAGACCGAAAAAAGATAAAATAGGAACACTAACACACGCCTGCCACAAGTATCAGAAGTGAATGTCAGGAACGACACTACACAGCTCATTCGGTCAGAAGTGTCAGAACGGAACGGAACGAGTGAGTGAAGTGAATGATATTTTCTAGGATTACAGATTAGGCAAGTAACACTCCGATCATGGTTGCCATTTTGATGTGATTGTGTTGCAATTGTTAAAAAATATCTCGTTCGGTATTTTTATTTTAAACACTTAATTTTAAAATAATCTTTTGTCATGTTAAGTAACTTACAGATATTGTTCTTTATTTTTTTTACCGTGTATTCATTTGGTGTATGTAACATGCCGTGGTTTCACTGAAATGATTCCAAGTTTCTAACGGAAGACCAGAGATGTTGTATTGAAAAACGAACTATACGTAGGGTAGGGCAATTAGCTAATTTTTATTAATTCAATTATATGTTCTATTCTATATTTACTGATAAACTAAAAAGTAGAAATTACAAATAGAAGAAGTTATGAGTACTTAAGTGTGAAACCGAAAAACTCAAAAAACCGGTTTTTACAAATTTGAATGCCGGTTTTCTCAATCGACGAAAAACCCGGTTTTTTCGGTTTCGGCGAAACCGGTTTTGTGACCCCTACTCAGGGCCCAATATTTGGGTGACAACAGCAGTGGCCTTAGTTCTGCCCATTTTTAAGCCCTTGGCAATATCTGGGTCTGGAAAAATGTTTGCCAAAAGAGGGACTAAGCTATCCATTAAAGCAAAAGGCAGGTTATTTGCAGCCAGCAGTTCGGCCAGTTTCAGTTCTGCGCGTTTCATCAGTTTCTTCGTCTCTGTCTCAGGGTTGCTAACCAGCTCGGTTATTGTTTTATTAGAACTGTTAAGCGACGTCATTTGTTTGTGCTTACTGCTGCTTAAATGTTTTTCCAAAACTCTTTTGTGATTTGTTAATACTAAATTACAACATTTACATTTGGGAATCACATCACCATGGTCATTTGTGGTTTTCTGTAGCCAATTCCTCAAATTCGACATCTCTAACCATTTATCATTACATGAGAGATTTGACTTTTTTCTCATTTTTTGACTGGTGGTGGCGTATCTTCTGACGCTTCAGAAGGGCCAGCAGAAGCTGGTCTTTTTTTGTAACAAATTTATCCATTTTAAATGGAGCGAACAATGGAAGCACAACACCACACAAGACCCACTGCAACAAACAAAAACAAGCCACTGCCACAACCATTTCTTAAAAAACAAATACCTCATGCAAACACACAGAACACAAGCAAAGAGAAACCGGCAGAATAGTAGTGAAGAATTGTAGTTAGTTTATACCCTTTTCTTTGTATGTTACATTTATATTAGTTAATCTTACTCTAAGTACTCACCTGCCCTCCAGTTTACAATTACAATATTTACAATGCACTCGCTTCACTGCTTGACTGCTTGTTTGATATGATGACATCACAGCACTCACAACACTTTTCCAGCTAACAATCTTGATCTAAGCTAGTAAAATAATAGCTTAGCAAATGAAACAACTAAACTAAACATAAACACAACATTCATCAATAAGGCCACGTTCGCACGGACGTTAACGCCTAGGAACCAGAGGTGTTCGCATAGACGTAAAAAAATCACTTGTCGTTTTGTGCTCACACGGTGCGGACGTGTCATGAATTCGGTCGAAATCTTGGCAATCGCCTGGGTTCATCCTCTTCATTCAGAGAGATATCTTAATGGTCAATTTTACACTCTGTACAGCAAGCTTCGACTATATCCTCAAAAATTCTTTGATTATATGAGAATGTCAATCAGTTCCTTTGATGAACTACTGTTTATTGTTGGCCCTAAAATACAGCGACAAGATTCCAACATGAGACCTGCTATACCACCAGTTCAACAGCTTGTAGTCACACTAAGGTGATATCTGAAATTGGCAACTGTTCTTACATTAATTCTTTTTTGCTGGTAAGGGCTCATTTCTTTTGTAACATGTTTACAGTAAGTAAATCTCAACATTTTATTCAGACTTCTAAAAATAAAGGCAGTCATTTTCATTAGGTACTTATATTTATTAAATTCAACATTGACATTGAAATAACCTCAAAACCTAGAAGGCCAGAAATAACCTAGAAATTGATATAACCTTAACATTAAAAGTCATCAAGAGTTTCTTCCGATGTTGATAAATTTATTAATGAATTGTTTTGACTATCAGCTGTAGTCTGTATAGGTGAATCAGGTGAAGGGGTGTACAGTGAAAAATAACCCTGGGCTGATTGGGGTCTGTGAGAGCTATTGATTGGTGGAAGAATTTTATGATTTAGAATTTTTTATTTTTATTTGTTGTAATTTTTTCATTTGTGTTTGGATAAGAGAAAGGATGTTGAACAATTGTGTGAGTAAATTGTTGTTGAATGGTCTGTATCGGTGGTCGTTGAACACTGTGTGAGTAAATGCTTGTTGAATGGTCTGTGTCGATGGTTGTTGAACAATTGTGTGAATAAATGGTTGCTGAATGGTCTGTGTCAATGGTTGTTGAACAGTGGACTGATTATTATCACGAGTAGAAAAGCGATGAAATACACTTAATATATCTATTTTTGCTTGGATTTTGTCACTGTCGTTTAATTTTTTCAAGCTTGGTACCAATGATTTGCAAAATATTTTATCTTCGTCTACTTCCTCGGCGGTTTTATCATTTATTGCTTTAATCAAGTTATCTTCAAATGATGTTTTTGTTTTTCTGTATTTTTTTAGGCATAAAATCATTTTCTTGGTCTTTATCATTCAATGGAGGTGGAGGTGGAGGTGTATCAGCTGCAACGTCTGATAGACTTTGCTTTTCGTGAGGAAATACTCGTACTATTTCCCTAGGGAAATTACTAGGAGACTAAATCACTAAGAGTGAAATTTATCAGGTGTGTCTCGTAAGACAGACGTTCCTATAATGCGAACTAAACGTTGGCGCACTGCATTTTCTAATGGACTGTTTTTGTCCAAATTTAGAAGGCCTTTTCCTTCTAAGCTGCTATTTAAATAGTTGTATGTAAAATAGCTACTAATAAAACCCTGTAGTCTCACTAGATGAAGCTACTGGTAACAAGATATCCAGTCGTCGAAATTGATATGCTACATCCAGATAATTGTACTTTGTGTCATCAGCCGTAATGTGCGCGAGGGCAAAATTAGACTCAATATGTGCAAACCATGCCGCCGGCCGGTCCGACCAGAAAGGGCCTAAACGAGGACGGATGCCATGGGCAGCCATTTGTGGAGCTTTTGCGGAGACCGCCAGCGTTGTCAGCTCCTCGTTCACGTTAGCCAACCACGCATTTTGTTCGTTTAACTGTTGTACCTGTTTCTCTAACTCCTCGGTTTTAGACATTATGTATGCACTCGGTAAAGGTAACAATTTACAAGTATCACAGATCAGATATAAAAATGATTATATGTAAATCTGATTCACCATGCGTTTATATCACAAACACCAACAGCACGTGTTGCTCAGTCCCGTGCACCCAGTAAAGAATGTTGCAAACACGACCCACACGTGCACATCAAATACGTGCGCGTAGAAGACGAAAACCACGTGCGACTCGCGTTTTCGCAAGCGAAGCACGAGTATGATGCGCGCTCGGCGGCTCTTGATAGCCCGCCTGAGCGTTGCGCAAGATGGGGCGCCTCCAAGCAAGGACAGGACTCCACGACGCAGACTTGCCGCCATGCGTTTGAGACGGCGTGTTTCCAAGCACGCCGCGCGTCGGTGGTCAGGTCACCAATTTGGGTGTTATGGGTGTCGGGGTGTTATGAGGGCGATGATGATGAACATCTAGATTCAGTTAAAGTATTTATTCTTCGTACCTTACGTCTACGCGTGCGCTGGCTGGCGAATTCGAGGGTCAGAGGCAGAAAGAGGCAGAGCCAGCTCAGGCGAGCCTTTTTATGCAAGCCCATTCACTCATTCCACTCGCTCTGAATGGAGCGAACGAATTGTAAAGATTGTACATAATGTTTACTGCCCTGAATGCACATATTACTGCCTGGGGCGACGAGTGGCGTTTCAGACGCCACAGTACCAATACTTCTTAAATTTTTCATCTAAGTTTTCAATTATTTCAGGCCATCCACTCATTACTATTTCTTTTAAGCCTCTTAACTCATTATTTTCTGTTTCTTTTTTCAGATCTTCTCGGCGTGTTTTTGAAAACGCGAGTACTATGGCGCATATTTGTAAATTTTCATTAGTTACTTATTCACGGGTAAGAACTCAGCGGTCTCCGCGAGCGTCCGCCAGCGCGGGGCCAGCGACCGTGAATGCAGTCTGCGTTCTTGTTTGTGCTTCGACCCAGCACTAACTGGCAGACGGGAAGACGGAGCATCTCTGAGGCCGACTGAGCAAGGCAGTGAAGAGCGCGTTGAGGAGGCCGCTGCAGTAGGCGCCGGCATCCAGCGGTATACGCCACCGTCCGCCAGCATTGAAAAGTATACCTTATCCTCATTGAAATAGCCAAAAATGTACATTGACAAACTTCTTATTCTCTGCTCTGCCGTCCGCCGGTTTGCGCAGGCCTTAACGCAACTAGATTTACACAAAATGTAAAGCCTTATATACAAATGCACAGAGACAATTCAAATTATGTATATATCTTATACTTAGGCTGCATACCCTTCTGAATTGTTTGAGGAGTGGGTGGAGGAGATAAAGAATCGTCCCGGTATCTTCTGTTAAGGGTTATTTTTCTCTTTAATGTTGGCTCTTCAGCTTCCGAAAACTACTACGAGTGCACTGCTTGGCTTTTTCTACTGCATCAGCTTCTTTCTGGGTTGCTGAAATCAATGGTTAAAATAATTAATTGTATGTATTCGTATGTGTATGGTAACTTTTAATAAATAAAAAACATTGAAAATCTTATCATAATATCCAACTACTTTTACAATTGTATATTTTATCCAGTAATTTTCAGGCTTCATTTGCAAATTTATAGCCTTTCTTTCCAATGTCTTTTTGGCCATATACAGCTTTTTTCATTCTCATCGACCCATTTTTTAGGAGCGGCCGATATATATTCCTCATTATCACATATAAATATGATCACCGCATAAATAAGCTGAAATATATAAAACCAAATTAGTTATTCTGTTCTTACCGTTATTTAACATGTTTGACATTAAAGTTGCCTTTGACTAATAACCGGAGCAAAACTAAAATTCCTATTTGTAACTTGGACTTTTTTTAATAGAGATCTTGTAGATAGTTGCTTATGGATGGATTATATCATATTATAAATTCCGAACTTATATAGTTAACAAGACTCGTCTGATGAGGATAACATATGCTGCATGCTGATAATTAAATAATAAGACTAAGCAAGCAACCTGCACAAACTGTTAAAATAGTTTTGCAGGAAAATGTATTGGATTAAGTTTTGTATCCCATTGTTTAGTAATAATAAATAAATAAAAATAAAATAAGCATTACTTCGGCAGTACATCTAAATGAGAATCAGAAATGTAACTAGAACTTTTAAACAAATTATACTTTTTTTACAATTATGAAGGTATGGGTATAGGATATGCCGCTGTCAGTTAAAAAATTATGTTATTAATTATTATACTTATCCAATTACACATTCTTAAGGTATTTTAATATGTTAGGTAACAAAAATATTGCATAATTTTTATAATGGATACATTTCGTGATGATTTCACTAATATATACTATCTTGCTCACATCATTCAAGTGTGAAATGTAACCACCATGAGTAAACTTAGATTCACAAGGTATTTCGAAAAAGTTTTCATACCGTAAATATCATATTTTTTGTATCTTTACATTCAATTATTCTTACAATCTTTACCACAACATTGCCTTTAATGAGACAGTGGTTGTTTTTCTTGATAGTTCCTAATTTAAAATGCAAATATTTCACCCACTTGTATATTTTATCTGTCGTGTCAGTCAAAGGAGGTTCAGTAGAGGAAATAATAAAATTTGATGAAGTTTTAATTAAGGCAGTAAGTAATACTGCCTTAATTAAAACTTCATCAAATCGCTGTGATAGAAGCGTTTTTCATTAACTCTCTTATTAGCTGTTGTAAAGGTATATTGCAAGATTTCAAACGTCTTTCTTTATTTCAAACATATAGTTTTCGTATTGAAATGCAGAGAAGTTATCTAGTGAACCGAAATTTAATGGGAACACCCAAATACTCCGAATTATTTAATTCCGAATTTGCTAATTCGGATTTTCAAAACTCCAAATTTCATAATTCCTAAGAATTATAATTACGTTTACTATAAAACACGAATTTCATAATGTCGATAGTTTCATAATTCATTTATTTGCATATAAAAAGGGTTTTACATAGATGTAATAGAGTTACAAGTCCTATCCTTTTTAGCTGTTTTTTTCCAGTATGCAAATGGGTCCTATGTGTACTACATTGGACTACCTTAAATTAACTTAACTAAATACTAAGATAGAATGCGCAATGAGTTTACAATATACACATACAGTCCCTGATAAAATAAGCATGTAATGTCATGATAATAAAATATTTATAGATAATATAAATGTAATTAATATGAATTTTATACATTATTATATGCAATATGAACAATCCTCATTAGTGGGTCCATTCAATTAATTAAAATATTGCACATAAGGAGATCATTTAAATTAATATTATTCGAGTCAATTTTAAAATCTCTATAAAATCTGTTCTCTAAAAAAACGCCTAAATAAACCTTTGTCTTCAAAAACTGAGCTAAGTTTTTCCCATGCTTCTGCTGCTGTATCAATGCCGTGTAATAATTGACATAGGGTTGGTTTAAGGCTCAAGGATATCCTGGCTAATGCTCGCTGCGACTTTAATGGATCGTTGTCAGTTCCCAATACACATGGCCAAAGTCCTTCCAAAATTAGGACAGTTTTACACATAAATTTCCATGCGCTGTAAATTACCAATGCCATCCAGTTTTTCAATAATCATGATATGCCGCCGCTAAAACCCGAAGGTGAGGGGTTAGGGTTCTGGTCGCCCTCTACCATCTTGCGCGACGTACACGTTGACAAGTGAGGTTCAATTCAATTCAATTCAATCATTTTATTGCATTCATGTTGTTACAGTACAGATGACAATTGTTACAATATGTTTCAAACATGAACCCTGTAAGGGTATAACAATATGTTTTATAAAATAACTTACAGCTAATAATTATACAATAATAAAAACTTAGAACTTACAGCCTTAAGATTTCTATTTCTAAATATAAGATTATTATTTTTATTTTATAATTTAAGATTTCGTGAGACATATTTAGAATAGCATAACATATTAAATAATAATGTAAAATATTTATGTTAAAAACTATCGCTTAAAAAGTCTTTTGCTGCGTAGTAGGCTTTTGTTGCAAGGAATAATTTCAACTTAATCGCGTAGATTGCGTCTTTTTCTTGTGCCTTGATATAGTCCGGGAAGTGATTATAATATCTTACTGCTGAGTAGTGAGGGCTTTTGCGAAACATTTCTAGTTTTGGAGCAGGTAGTTGAAGTTTGTATTTGAGCCTCTTATTTGGTAGTTCTCTGAATAGGTGCATGTTTTTCCGCACATACATTCCTAATTCTAATATGTATAGACATGGGAGAGACAGTATACCGTGCTTAATGAAATGTGGCTTACAGGTTTCCCAGTTTCTGATACCCGCTAGTACAGGTACACATTTTTTCTCTCTTAAGGTTAAGTGAGGTTATGATTTTGCGTAATTTGCCAACCGCTTATAGCTTAATACTTTCTAGTCTTGTGCCTTAATACTGTGCCCGTAACCTGATGGAATTATCTTGGATCATCAGACAGAGTTACTCAGCAGGGATTCCTGGCGTGGGAGGCTAACAAGAACGGTCGGTGCGGTGGCAAATTAAACTCACATATTATGTTCCATAGGAAGTTAGTATTTACTCACAAATACTGAGGCTTCATGGTTGTTGATATACAGACGATCACATAATTAAATAAAGGACTAGGGGAGAGTGGGGAGGATCCGTACACTTTTTTTTTGTAAGCCATATAAAAAAAACTGATAACAATTTCGTAATAAATTCAGTGCTACTGTATACCCCTCTCATCTGGCTTAATAGCAATTAAGTGATATTTGGATATGCAGCAGCATGCCGATACTATGGTGGTTTTTCTTAAAAATGGGAAACGTACGAAACTACCCCACACGTGGGGTAGTTTCGTAACAATTTCTTTTTTAAGTACTTGTGTACTAGAGGTGTGCGCCGATGGCTAAACCGTCGGCGGCGGCGTTTGGACCAAAAATGGCCGGCGGCGACGGCGTAATCGGCGTGATCGGCGTGATAAATAAACACAAGTAATAATGCAAAAAAACTGTTTATTCGTACCTTAAAAAATAAATTATTCACCAATAACCAAATAAACTTTTTTCTTTCATAATGAAACATTTATTTTTATTCGAATAAAAATCTATTTAAAAAAAACAATTGACAAAATGAGCATGGCACATCTTTTCTTAAATTAACTACTTATTTATGAATAAGTACACACACAGTTTATATGTTAATGCTTTGCTTGCATGAGTTGTAATTGTTTTTGTTCAAGAGAACAAAAATAATTTTGTCAACATTGCTAGGGCTTAATCTGCATCTTTTAGCCGTGAGTACAAGTCCAGCGAATTAAGGAATATGGGTCAGAAGAAGAGAACACAAGAACTTTACTTTATTAACACGTTTATTACGCCTCATCTCAGTAATCTCATGACAGTTACTCACAACCACAGATGATCAGGCAAACAGCCCACTAGTGATGGGACACAAAGATAGGGATGTGACATTGCTACTATCTATAACACCCTTCCTCAATGTAACAATCCCTTACTTTCACATACAACATAAACTTAATTTAAATTCTTAATAGCAGTTCTAAACTTCAATTCAACATATCAAATAACAAGCACTGAGCTGCCTGATAGCTAAAATAACTTATTTCTACAGTTTTCAAATTTTAATTTGGTTAACGACTTAGTACACAAATCAGCAACTTGGTTTTCACTTTCTATGTATTTCAACATAACAATTCCCTCTTGAACCTTCTGTCTTATAAAATGGTATTTTAAATCAATATGTTTTAGCCTCTTATGGTGCTCTGGGTTCTTTGCAATATAAATGGCAGACTGATTATCCTCAAATACAATAACTTGATCGCATTTAAATGCGCGTAAATGAAGTGGGCCTTAAGGCCCACTTCATTTAATACATTCTTAATCCAAATCCCCTCTGAAATACCTTTAGCCAGAGCGACGTACTCAGCCTCCGTCGAAGATAGCGCCACACACTGCTGCTTATTTGATGACCAAGAGACAGTACAACCATATACCTTCATTACGTAGCCTGATGTAGATTTTCGGTCTCCGCTATCACCTCCCCAGTCTGCATCCATATAGCCAATTAGTGGCTCATCTGCACCTTTCCTGTATATTAACTTAAGACCCAATGACCCTTTAATATACCTTAAAATCCGTTTCAAGCCCTTCCATACATCCTCATTCGCACATTCCTGAAAACGACTCATTAAATAACTTAATGCATAGCATATGTCAGGCCGAGTGCCTAGCATAGCATACATAAGGCTTCCAATGAGCTTTCTGCATCTTTGTGTCATTTCTTCATTTTCCAGATTGTTATTCTTCTTAATTTGTGTTCCTGGCTCCATTGGTGTAGATACCGGCTTACATTGTTCCATATTGTATTTCTTTAGTATTTCTTTAAGATAATCTTCCTGATCAATTTCTATTGTGTTCTCCCCTTTTTTTATGTTGATTCCTAGGTATTTAGATACACCCTTCATGTCTTTCATATCAAAATTTTTATTCAGAGTCTTTTTCAAATTCTCGATTTCTGTACTATTTTCTGACAGCAGTATGACATAATCCACATACAGTAGTACATAAAATTTCATACCTTCCTTGTAGTACAAACAATGATCGCATTTGCTTCGATAAAATCCTTCATTAATCATCAATTTATCGAACCGCTCATTCCAGTATTTTGGAGATTTTCGTAATCCATACAGCGATTTGTTTAACTTTAGTACCTTGCCATCCATCATTGATTTCATACCTTTCGGTTTTTCTAGGTACACTTCTTCGTCTATGGTGCCATTTAAGAAGGCACTTTTCTCGTCCATTTGTTGCATATTCAAATCATACTTGCTTGATATAGCGAGTAATATCCGTAATGTTGTAAGTTTAGCGACTGAAGCATATACATCTGCATGATCAAACTTGTCTTCCCGTTTAAAGCCCCGCGCCACTAGTCTTGCTTTATACAACTCTTTATTGTCATCACCACTCTTGATCTTAAACACCCACTTGCTATCAATTGCCTTCTTCCCTTCAGGTAAATTTATCTCTTTCCATGTATTGTTTCTTTCTAATGCTTCCAATTCCTTCTTTACTGCTGCCAACCACTTCTTGCCATCTTTTCCGTTAATAGCCTCATCATAGGTTAAATTTTCTTCTCCTTGTGCCAACAAACCCACTTCGAAGTCATCCATCCACTTAGGTTTTTTCAGGGTTCTTCTATTTCGCGTTCTTGTTTCCCCTTCCTCAGATTGAACCTTTTCTGGACTAAACCACTCTTCAAGATATTCTTCATCAAGAAATTCATTTTCATTCTGCAACCTCTCACTATTTTCTAATACTTTTTCTTCCTCTTCATAACTTTTGTGTTTCTTTACCTCTTCTGTTACTTTCTCTTCTCTTTCAACCATTTGTCCATTATCATCTGTCTTTTTCTGTTCCTCTTCTTCGGTAAGTTTGCACGCATCTTTTGTTTCATTTTCATCATGGTCTGTATCTACTTGCAGCGTTACACTTTTCTTCTTATGTGTATGCCCTTCTTTATTTTCTTTATCTTCCACTTGCACAAAAATTATATCCCTGTAGGTTTCCACCTCTCCTTCATTTTCAAACCACACTCTATATCCTTTTGTTGTTGTTCCGTATCCTACAAACCTTCCCAACTTCCCTTTTGGATCCCACTTACGTCGTCTCTGTTTTGGTACATGAGTGTATACTTCAGTTCCAAATATTCTCAATGTGTTAAGGTCAAAGCTCATCTTGTACAATAATTCATATGGCGTCATATCCTCCTGACTGCTGGAGCCTGTTCTGTTAAGTGTGTATACACCATTATTTACCGCTTCAGCCCACAGTTCCTTGCCCACCTTCGCATTAATCATCATAGTCCTGGCAGCTTCCACAATCGTACGCATCTCTCGTTCAATCCGTCCGTTCTGTTCAGGAGTATAAGCTACTGTGACCTCATGTACGATCCCTTTTCTCCTAAACATCCCTTCCACATCTTTATTTTTGAATTCACCACCACCATCTGAACGCACTTTCTTTACTTTGCATTCAAACTCATTTTCAAACCTTTCAATAAATTCTAACAATCTTTCCTTCGTCTCATACTTGTTTCTAAGAAAATACACATACCGATAACTGCTGTAGTCATCCTTCACCAGTAAGAAGTATGATGATCCGCCGAGTGACTTATTCTCCATGGGTCCGCATAAGTCTGCATGGATCAGCTGGCCTGGACACTCTGCACGGCCATCACTGTTGGAAAAAGGCAACCTATGCTGTTTTCCCTGTATACAAGATCTACACTGGTCAATCTGCCCTTCATATTTAACATTATTTTTATTTAATATTGCTTTAATGTGTCTATAATTTTGATGAGCCATGCGCTCATGCCAAGAAGACAGACTCAGTAAAGCAATACTATCATTTTGTTCAGGGATACACTCAAATTTAAAATCCATTATGTACAAATTACCTTCACGTTTAGCCAGAGCCATAACTGATCCATTTAACAAAAGCTTACAATTGTTTTCCTTTGACAAAGCTACATATCCATGGTCCACTGCACTTACCAATGAAAATAAATTTGCATTTAATTTTGGTACATACAACACATCATTCATTACAGATGGCACATATTCGGATCCATTATATGCCAACAAATGGATATCACCTACCCCTTCTACATTTAATTCCATCCCGTCTCCCACAATAACCTTTTTGCTAACTATGCGAAAGTTAGAGAGCAGGTTTTTGTTATATGTCATGTGCTCACTGGTTCCCGAGTCCAGGATGAAATTAAACTTGTTTTTGAACACCGGCTCTTGGACTATGAATGCATCTTAAAGTTTTTACTTACTGTAGCACAATTCTTGGCCGTATGGCCTGTGTTTCCACACTGGTAGCATTTTACTTGCTGGTTGCAGTTTGTAGCCAGGTGACCAACCTTATTACACTGGTAGCACTTTATTTGTTTACAGTCTCGCTTCAAATGACCCACCTTGCCACACACAAAACATTTTCTTACACTATTGCTCTCCTGCTGTGTTCCATTTCTGCTTTTCGATACAAACGCTGATGACGTGGTAGCCTGCTCGGACTGTCCACCCCGCTCCTCTTCAATAAGTAGTCTCGATGTCAATTCCTTTAAATTTTGTTGATCGTCTGGTACTGATTCCCATGCACTCACAAAATGTTTGAACTTATCAGGAAATGACATCAATATTTTCGTTATCATCATCTTTTCCGATGGTACCTCATTCAAGTTTCTCAGCTGGTTACTTATTTCCTCTAAATTTGATATAAACTTCATCACCGGTTCTTTTTCATCAAATGATAGGTTGAAGAACCGCTGTTGCACTAGATGTACACTCACTTTTGTCGCAGGTTCGTACAATGTGGACAATCTATCCCACATGTCGTGGCTGGTCGCGCACGATGACAGGTAGGAGAGAACCTGCTCGCCCACCCGCGTAACAATAATTTGTTGGGCCTTGCAGTCCTTATCCACCCACGTTTCTTTCTTCTTCTCATCCTGATCTTCAAATTTTTCGCTGCCACTTACAATGCCATACATCTTTTTCGCTCTCAAGTTAACTGACATCTGAAACTTCCATGCAGCCCAATTTTTCCCGGTCAATATCACAGTACACTTATCCTCGTCTCTCTCCAGGGCTGGTGACTTTTCTTCTTGCCTGAACACGTTGTTACCGCCGAACTTCGTCCAAGCCGCAATCAAGCCGAACACGTCGCTTTACCGCCGAACGTGCTAACGCTTAACCTCAAAAACCCAAGTATGCCGCTTTACCGCCGAACGTGCTAACGCTTAACCTCAAAAACCCAAGTATGCCGCTTTACCGCCGACAATACTTTCTCAACAAAACTGACTTTTTAAATTACGTTCTCGACCCTGGGCCCATAACCAATTAAGGAATATGGGTCAGAAGAAGAGAAAACAAGAACTTTACTTTACTAACACGTTTATTACGCCTCATCTCAGTAATCTCATGACAGTTACTCACAACCTCAGATGATCAGGCAAACAGCCCACTAGTGATGGGACACAAAGATAATGTGACATTGCTACTATCTATAACACAGCGACGGAAAAAACTCGCTCGCTTGGAGTACTCGTGGCGGGAATGCACATAATAGCTCTGACAAGTGCACAAAGCCAAGGATAGCTATTTTGTTTTTCCCGCCAGTAGCGAAGAAGATCACCATCCGACAAATCGTTTGGATCACATCCTCCGAGGTACTTCCAACAGTCATTTACTATTGTATCATCGTTAGTAATACTATCAGCCGTACCGGCAGCTCTATGTTTTCGGGATATAGCCAATAGCATCTTCGATGACGAGCATGATCCAGCACATTTGAATAGTTCTCGGATTGGCGGCCATTGTTCCACGTGTGTTTTTGGAGATCACTTTCTTTTATATATTCCCTTATTTAAGCTGAAAGAAACGTAACCCTGGTTTCCCCGACTTTTTCAAGATACGTATCCACTATACGCAGTCCCTGAAACCGACAATCCAGCAACGCTGCTGCGATAAGCATCTTGTTTATAGGAAATCGGTGATCCAGCTTCCTTAACATATTTTTCTTGATATTAATCATCAATAGGCATTCGTCATCATCAATCTGGTTCAACGTATCTTCTAATTCACACCTAAACACAAGTGCAACGTTAATTGTTGTGAAGTTTGATGCGCTCATAATGCTAACAGCATCTTTAAATTTATTTAAAAATTTAATTAAATCACCACCATCACTTCCATTTCCACATCTTCTATTTTTAGTTCGGTTTTGTTCAGTTTTCCGAGCAGCTTATGAATGGGGTTTCTGTTTGCGTGGTTATATATGCTCTCTAGCATAATTACAATGCTATGCGGATATCGTGTTGGAGTGGCAGTCTTAAGAGATGGAACATTCACACACACATTTTCTATGTAGTTATTATAGAGACTCGTACCTGCAGACAAACTGTTAAAACAGTTTTGCAGGAAAATGTATTATATTAAGTTTTGTATCCCATTGTTTAGTAATAATAATAATAATAAATAAAAAAAAAACATCTCCTGTCATTGCCTCGTCAGACTCAGACTCTATCGGATTAAGCTCGTCATACTCAACAACATCTGCAGCGGATTCCACCTCCATTTACAGTCGCCGCTGCTCCTCATCAGCATCTTTTTCAAGTTCCGGTAGTCTGAATCGAAGACATTTGACAATTTTTTTACATTTCTTAACACATTCATTGCCCAGAATCGCTACGCGCTACGCTCGTAGCCGATCCCGTGTTTTTTCTCGTATGTAGCGGAAAGCGACTACGGTGGTCTGACGCATATGTGTCGTCATGGGCCCTGAATGGGTTAACAATGTTATCGACTTCCGGAGTGTTCTTAATTCCATCATTCAGAACCAAGTTATGGAGTCCATGACCCAGACATAAGTGTGACCCCATATTTAATGAATGAACAGCTTTTTTGACGTTTGCACCAGAGTCAGTTACCATTACAACTTGTTTACCCTCCAATCCATATTCTATCAATAGTTTTTTTCCTTCAATTAATTGAGTTGCTAGAGTAAAATATTCCAGGTTAAGAGACTCATTTTAGTAATGTAAGTTCAATGTTAAGTAATTATTTATTTTATAGGAGTCGCTCCACAAATCGGTTGTTAAGGCTACAGACCTCGGGCTACTTTGTATTCGATTACATCCGATATGTAAACTGTCCCTTCATCTTTAGTAGTGGGAAAAACGAATTTCCAGGTACCAGGCTTCTTCCTTAGAAATGAAACTTGGTATTCAGTGGGACTGTATTTTTTAAGCACCTTCCCAACATAATATAGAACAGACTTTTTTTTCGCGAATTTTACTAGGACAAAACATCCTACTTTGATGTTCACTGACATAACTGGAGTTTCGTCTTGAAAATCCGATTCCTCAGACGTCTCTTCAATTGGAGAGCAAGAACTTTCTTTTAAACTTGCGTCATCCTCAGAATCAAATCTCATTTTCACTGTCAGGCTTTAAGGTTTTCTTTTGCCTTTTTGGTTTAGCTGTATTTACAGTTTTCTTGTGTCTTTTTTGTTTGGTTAATAGTAATGCTTGTTTTATCTCCTTAGCCTTTTGTTTCCTTTCTAGCTCTTGCTTCTTCAACTGTTTCACTTTTTTTATTTCTTCTAGCCTTGTTTTTTCCGGAGTATCTGTATATATTCTCGATTTTCCGGGCTGTCGTCCTTTATTCGACTTTTTAGACGCATTTCTGTCCACTTTGGGGTAGGGACGGATTACTTCTGGAGTTATTAATCCTACAGCTGGCAAAGTCGGAGGCGGAGTTGTAGATGTAGGCATGGAAGGTGATACAGACACTGAGGCCCGTGGAAGATCTTGGTCAGCTGTAAAACTTGATTGGCCACCTTGTGCGGGTTCTAATGGCAGTGGCGGTGAAAGAGTTGCTGTATGAGCTATGTATCCTGGAAGTAGATCTTGATGTTCTACTTCTGCGGTATTCGTTTGTACGGAGCTAACATCTGGGCCTGACGTAGAACCTGAATGGTTTACGCTGACAGCTGCGAAGTCGTCGTCTCCGAAAGCTAGCTTATTAAATGGCACTTGTTATATTTTTCCCATTGAATGATTCAAAATACGCCAATTTGGCAAGTTTCGGTATACGAGTATTGTATATGCTTAGGGTTTTGCCTGGGTTATTCACATGCCAATCATTAAACGCGGTCTTCAACTTGGCCTTAAAAGATCCAAATAGTCCAACGTCTAAGGGTTGGAGGCGGTGTGTTGTGTGGGGTGGGAACGATAGATAAACAATACCATTATCACGAGCATAGTCTATAGCTGCTATTGTGACGTGGCTTTCATGGTTATCAACCAGTAGCAAAATAGGGTTTTCTTTTTAACATAACGTTTCTTATGGATATGTTTGAGAACTTCCAAAAATATACCACCATTTATCCAACCACTCTTTGTAGCAATTCCCAGGCTACCTTACGGGGCACCAGTCATGAAATAGTCCTTAAATTGAACCCTGGGGAAGATAAATAGCGGTGGAATAGTATTACCACTAGCTGAAATTATTCCTCCAAATGTAACGAGTTCTCCCCTCGCTCCCGATACAAGTTGCCCTATTTGTTTCTGGTTCTTTGCAGCTAAAACCCTAGGCGTATTCAACACAGTGGATATCCCCGACTCGTCAAAATTGTAAATTCGGTCAGCAGTAAACTTATACTTTGTATATACTTTTTCAAGATTCCCGAAGAAATCATTTACGGCAGTCTTGTTGAAACCAAAACATCTTGCCGCACTGGTGTTTTCTGGTTTCCTAAGACTTAAATTTTGATAACGCCGGCGAAAACTGTCCACCCAATCCTTTCCTGCCATTTTATTATGATCCCAAGTAGGAGGATAACGTAGTTGCTTGGCTTTTGCAAACTCGTAGGCCAGTTTCCTGACTTGAACAATCGTCATTCCATAGTGCATTTTGGAGCAGTTTATTATGTACGTATTAAGATGAGTCTCTTCTTCGGCTGTAAACACTTGCTTTGAAGAGTACTTGGAAGTGAAAACACGTACTGTTTCATCTCCTTCTTCAGCAGCCGCTTGCTTATAAAACTTTGCCAATCGACTTTCAAGGGTTGTTGGTTTGACCCCATATTTTTGCGCAAATTTCCTAATAGACAAAGTTTTATTAAAAATTTCTTCCATCGCAGACTTCATTGCATCTTCGTCTACATCTCTAGATCTTATCCCTTTTTACACATATAGTCTCGGCATAATGGTTCTGAAATAATGATAATATTTAATATATATATAATATTCTTGGTAAGGGATCGTTTTACTTACGAATTTCTGGGTGGGGAGCATTCGTACAGAACGAATCTACCCCACTGATAACTGTACGAAGGTAACCCAACCCAACTAATCAAAAAATAAATTCGGTAAAATAATAACAGTTACAGTTTTCCTAAAATGGCTATTTACATGTATAACCTTGATTTATATTCATAAACTATATTAAATCACTTTTCGAATTCGAGCAAATCTTATAAGATTTAAACGTTTTTAAAGGTGAATACAAAATCAATTTACCTGGAGCGAAAACGTGAACGAACCTGTTGTGTCGATGCCGGCGGCCGCACTGTCGCGCCGCCTCGCGGGTAAACTATGCGTATGAGTGCGTGTAACGCACACAAACATGAACACGCCACTGTATTCAATAGCGTAGATATCATCGTTGTACGAATGCTCCCGGTGTACGGATCCTTCCCACTCTCCCCTACTACATAGTTTTATCAATAATTAAGCAGGCAAGCAGCCGACAGCCATCACGATGACCAGAGAACAGAAAAAGCCAGCTTGCCGGATGCTATACGTCACTAGACAGTCCGGTGTTGCCATGGTTGATAATATAATTTCCAACAATTTGGTACAACATTATGTGAAAATGAAGTAAGTATAGGTAATTGTACTTTAATGATTACTTGTAAACCATTTTACCGGTGACCTCCCATACTGGTACATATTAACCGTATATTCATTGAAATCCCAAAGCTACCCTTATTCAAAAGTGCCGTTCCAAATATCGCAACTGTGGGGCTATTAGGAATTTGACTAAATTTTAAAAGTTTCTGGGTTGTTTCAATTTGTCTCATCAGGCGATAATCCGAACAATAAAATTTCAAATGACTATGTCCATATTAACAGTGCCTATAGATTATTTTCATACTAAACTCTTTTATAAAAATATGGTAGTGCTAATTTTGGGGTTAGTTACCATAGATCACGAACACATTATTTTAAGCATAGATAATAATGCGTGCCTCTTTAAAGAAAAAAAACAAATATTGACAGATGACGTTGACATTGACAGCTAACCTAAGCTACTTAACATTTGCTTGGCAACCATGAGCTTATAATTTTGCGAAGATCAGAGTTCGTGACCACTCTTTATGTGAATGTGACCTCCAAGGAGGGCACTGCAGAACATATTTTTTTCAACTGTCCCAAAACTGCATCTTCCCTATATAATCTCCTTCCTGACTATATTCATCGTCCTGCTAACCTTAGTTACATCCTCTCTTTTGTTAACACGCCCTTTGTATATATTCTAGCGAAATTTATTGATAAATCCAAAATTAAACAATAATATTATTAAGTTTAATCGAATTTTTGAAATAGTCAATATCAATGGGCCTGCAGTTATAACTAATGAAAAAAAAACTAATCCTGTGTGTGTTGTAGTTTGCCTAATATTGTGTTGTCTTTTGTTTTAGATCTTTCAACCGGTCAAATCACCTTTTGGACTGATTTTAAAGACACTTTCGTGTAGCTTCCAACCTTGACGCTGGCATGGAAAATTATGCCAGCGTCACTGGACAGGAGCCATTAAAATAAAAATCGATCGAGCTTATAATTAAGTTGATACATCTCAAAATTATTTATTAATATTCCTGAAAACATTAGTTGATGTTATTAGTTAATTGTGCATTACAACATATTCATTTACTATAACATTCAGTGTAAATTCAAATGAATTGTCACTTAATACTAATAAATGGATTCAATATACACGGCTATATATTTTTTTTCATTGCCCATATGACCTTCATGCAAATTATTTATTATCTCTGGCCGCATTGACTTGGGAATAATTATTGCCTGGTTTTTGAAAATAATGTCATCGATAACATGAATTTCATCACGAATATTCCAGTATGGTAATGTTGAAGGGTCACATTGACTTTTGCTATTTGGCCATCCATTCATGTAGTATTCTTGCAACTTGAGAAGTGTTGTGTCAGCTTTGATATGTTCTTTAATTTGCTGTAATTTATTCTGGGTTATTGCCAGATTAGATGTTAATAAGTTTACATGACATGCAATATCAGATTCTAATTCATTGAAATCATATTGTTCTACAGTTGAGTTGGCTATAGGGGATCTTGACAGTGTGTCAGACACATACATTTCACTGCCTTTTATGTATGAAACAACTAAATCGTATGATTGTAGTGCAATCATCATTCTTTGTAGATGTGCTGGGACATCAGACAAGGGTTTCTTTAAATAATGTTACTAGGGGTTGATGATCAGTTTCAACTTGAATAGT